>CALYLW010000017.1:10000-1496500 GCA_944989445.1 Ampullaceana balthica
TGAGCATAAATTTTGTTCATTTAAATCAATAATTAAAAAATCTAATGGCCATAAGGCAATATCACACTTATAATGTTAGATCACTTATACGGTTAAGGGGAAACTACCGATCAAAACTAAAGGAAACAAATACATGCACATGTACGGTAGTTCAAAGACAGAATAAAAGTTCAAAACAAGGGAAATCACTAGTACTGGCTTAAAAGTTTATAATATCTACACGGTGGTCTAACCTTGCCTGTAATCTAGAAACTAATTTGCGATATATCTGGAACCGTGATAAACGCAAATAATTCTGGTTTGAAACCTCATTACTTATTACATGCCTTAAAGGACAATGCCTTTATTATTATAAAAAAATTTATTATAGATAAAAATAAAAATCAAAGGAAATCGCGGAGAAACTTTTGTCACAACCCGGGACGGTTTTCAAGCGGCTCGAAGGGAAGGAATGAAATAAGACACACAAATAGTTTTGAAACAAAAATAACGATACATTAAAATGACGCTTGGGATCAACGCTTTCTGATATCAACGGTTCATTTACTACTGTCACCTTGGCAGGCACTTTGAGATGTTACACGCCGGCATCTCGTTGATGACAAATTTGAGATGTCAGAGATATAGTATTTTTTTAAAAAAATGACCAGACCTGGCATAGACGTCCTTAAGACCTATATACGTGACTTGTCCTAGGGATCTGTCATTAGGACCTGTCCACGAGATCTGTCTGAGTCAGATGATACATTTTTCTTAACCACTTTGATGGCAAGAAGAACTTTGCCGGATCCAGCCCGCGGGCCGAAGTTTCTAAGGGAAACAACCTACATTTAAATGAAATCTCGCCAACTCATTAAACAACATTTTTACCCCCGCCCTCTCTCTTCCTCCCCCCCCCCTTGGTGACGTAGCCAACATGGCAATAACCCGTTGTCTTACTTAAAAACAATCGGTGTCAACAAATCGAACTAACCTCGACGTTATGTATAGTAAAACAAACAAATAAATACAAAAATAAGCCATATTACCAGACAAAGCTTTATCTCTGGTGGATAGTAGTAACAAGAGGTTTTTTGTAAATGATAGTTGATGCAAGATCACCAATTACTTTTAAAAATATGATAAAAAGTTGACTAACAGAATTGTTTTAAAAAAATTAAATATTAAAATTTTATAAATTTTTAAAATATATTTCAGTTGTGCCTATTAATGTTATTGATAAAAGCGAAATGATGTTTAGTTATTAAAAAGTTATCTGGAATAATTTGTTTTCTTTTTAAAAGAATACTCATTAAGAGTTGTTCTAAAAAAATTGTTGTGAACTAAATAGCTGCAGAATATATATATATATATATATGTGTGTGTGTGTGTGTGTGTGTGTGTAATCAACAATCTGTACATTGCCTGGTTTTAAACATTGCTTTAACAATTATGAACACTAGTAGCACAAAACCCAACAAAACTTTGACATTTAAGAGTTAACACGACATTGTTCATTCTTACCACGCGCCCATTGTAGACATTGACATCTGTAGACTTATGCGCCTTATACGACTTAAACAACCATTAAGACAAACTGATATAACTGAAACTATACGTCGAACATGGTTTATTGACAAAAATATTTATAGTTGAGCAGCTGCCATCTCCTTCACATTGATGGTGCCCTGCAGTAATTGAACTTACAACACCAGAACAAAGACAATAAAAACATTGTGGTTAAATCGCACATTTATAGTGATTAACTTATTTGAGGAAAATTTTTTTTATTTTCAAATTTCTCTAACTTGCCCTTTTACCATGATATTTTCAATTTTTAGTGTTGTTTTTGTGTGGCTTGGAACGGATTAAGTATTTAACATGTAAAACTTAGTTCGAGATACGAAAAATCCAAGATACGAAAGCCCCCCCAAAAAGGATTAATTTCGTATCTCGAAGTACCGCTGTATTTTTAAATCCTTTATATTAGCTCGTGGTGTCTGCTTGCGTGCGTAAAAAACTTTGCATCGATTTTAAACCACTTCCCCGTATGCTGGCGAGCTGAAATTTTGCAGGCAGACTCGTGCCGATGATAAAAATGATGTATCAAAATTTAAGGTCGATCGAATGTACTGTAATTAAATTAATTAAATTTTAGATTATCTTTATTAATCTCTATGTAACATGATAATTTTTTTAATTCTTTATATTAACTCGTGGTGTCTGCTTGCGTGCCGAAAAAACTTTGGATCGATTTTTAACCCAATTCCCCGTATGCTGGCGAGCTGAAATTTTGCAGGCAGACTTGTGCCGATGATATAAATGATGTATCAAACTTTCAGATGGATCGAATGTACTGTAATTAAGTTAATTAATTTTTAGATTATCTTTATTTATCTCTATGTTAGATGTTAATTTTTGTGCTTGAGTGTCACGGTGTGTATTATATTGAACAACCTTTACTTTCGCGCGGTAAGGTGGGTATTATATTGAACAACCTTTACTTTCGCGCGGTAAGGTGGGTATTATATTGAACAACCTTTACTTTCGCGCGGTAAGGTGGGTATTATATTGAACAACCTTTACTTTCGCGCGGTAAGGTGGGTATTATATTGAACAACCTTTACTTTCGCGCGGTAAGGTGTGTATTATATTGAACAACCTTTACTTTCGCGCGGTAAGGTGGGTATTATATTGAACAACCTTTACTTTCGCGCGGTAAGGTGTGTATTATATTGAACAACCTTTACTTTCGCGCGGTAAGGTGGTTATTATATTGAACAACCTTTACTTTCGCGCGGTAAGGTGTGTATTATATTGAACAACCTTTACTTTCGCGCGGTAAGGTGGGTATTATATTGAACAACCTTTACTTTCGCGCGGTAAGGTGTGTATTATATTGAACAACCTTTACTTTCGCGCGGTAAGGTGGGTATTATATTGAACAACCTTTACTTTCACGCGGTAAGGTGTGTATTATATTGAACAACCTTTACTTTCGCGCGGTAAGGTGGGTATTATATTGAACAACCTTTACTTTCGCGCGGTAAGGTGTGTATTATATTGAACAACCTTTACTTTCGCGCGGTAAGGTGGGTATTATATTGAACAACCTTTACTTTCGCGCGGTAAGGTGGGTATTATATTGAACAACCTTTACTTTCGCGCGGTAAGGTGTGTATTATATTGAACAACCTTTACTTTCGCGCGGTAAGGTGTGTATTATATTGAACAACCTTTACTTTTGCGCGGTAAGGTGTGTATTATATTGAACGACCTTTACTTTCGCGCGGTAAGGTGTGTATTATATTGAACGACCTTTACTTTCGTGCGGTAAGGTGTGTATTATATTGAACAACCTTTACTTTCGCGTGGTAAGGTGGGTATTATATTGAACAACCTTTACTTTCGTGCGGTAAGGTGTGTATTATATTGAACAACCTTTACTTTCGCGCGGTAAGGTGGGTATTATATTGAACAACCTTTACTTTCACGCGGTAAGGTGTGTATTGTATTGACGTTACTTAAAAAAAATATTGCCGATCGGTGCGCATTATATTAAACATGTTTTAAGAGACATAACTAACATTTTGTATTTTTGTATTGTATTGCGCTGCATATTATAATGAACATTCTTTTAGTTATGTCTCCTATATAAGGGACTAATAGTCAAAATCTTGTTTTTTTTACGTTTTTTTAGTAACTTGTACTGCTGCTGCGTTAAAGTTACAAGAAACACGTTGCAGAATAGCTGAAGTTGGTAAATAAATTACCAATAATCAGAATAATCATTCGCAGCGACATAGTTTAACCGTACTGCTGCCTTCTACTTAAAACCATTTAACAAAGGTGCCAAACATCTGCAGGTCTTTATCAGCGCCCCTTATGAATACTCTGACATCTTCACCGTGCGCATCTGTTCCCCTTATAAACATGCTTGATTGTCTCTCTTGTATCGCTTGGCAACGTAAACAGACACGAACGCCATTATTGCGGGTGGGACTCCGTCCGGGGGTTAAGGTTCATTGGGGTGAAAGGTTGAATTTACACTGGACCAGTGTCCACACGGTGCCGCGGTTAATTTTGTATCACGCGATAATTTCCCCATTTACTAAACAGTCCAACGGGGAGTATTTGTGAACAAGTCTTTCTGTTGGTCTCCGGCGTTTATCGGATGCTGTGAGCAAACAAGGCCGGATAAATTCTGCCATGTTTCTTAAAGAAATTACAGAAAAGAAAGAAGATGGCAGCCTTATTTTGGCACGTGGAAGTCACAGGGGGCGGTGCAGCGCTAGAAAAGACATCCCCTTGTTTATTTTATGTCGGAAGTCATTTTTCAAATTTGGCCGAACAAAACCGCGCAAACATTTTGTCGGGTGGAGGACACTTAATGTGTTGATATTTGTCACCTCCGTCCCTCGCAGGTGTTTGTATTTATAAGTCTCTGTCTGGACTTCCGTCGTTAATAGACGACACACGTCGTTAATAATGCTTTTATTTTTTTCACCTCTATCTTCTTTTTTTTTCGTTTTGATTATAATTTGTTTAATTTACGCTCCCACTAAAAAATAAAAATTAAAAAATAAAAAAAATAAGGCATTGCCTTCATTTCACGTAGAGGAAATAAACGAAGTTGACTTGTTAAAGCAGTTTGGATTAAAAAAATAATATATATATATAGAATATAGGATAAAAATATTTAGTAATGGGCTTAAATGAAGATCGTTGGCAAGACTCAAAAACAAATTTTACTTCGATGGAGAGTTTCACCCCAAACTTCGGTGTTAGTTGGGGTGGGGGTTGGAGGCGGCGTGGGGGGGGGGCTACATAACCGGGTTCAACATGGCCGGTGTAGGCAAGGACGGCAGCGGAATCCTTACGCCGAGGCGGTGTTTTTAGCACTGGCCCTGGAGATGAGGCAGGTCGACAAGCCTGGACTTTGAGAGCGCAACCCCAGGCCCAAAACAACAAGTGGACGACCCCCGGACCATCAAGTTACCCAAAGTTGTCAAATGAATTTTTAAAAAAATAATATTAAAAATGTGAAATTTAAATGCAAAGGTCACAGCTTTACTTTAATTTTTTTTTAGCGGACGCGTTGGCTGTGGTAGACTTCTGCATGATGCACGGGTTGTCTGTAGATATCTAGAGCCTCGTTGATAATGGAAATTATAACCAGAATATGTGCAGTAGATTTATGCTCCCATGGCTTCCGTCCATCACACGTTGTTGAAGGTGTAAGATATCGCGGATTGAAAATGGTGATGACTAAAGTAGTTATCCTATATAATAAAAGGCAAAGTTCTGTCCCCTCATCTATAGCGATTGGTCCCTCAAACATACATGACTCCTACAGCCAATCACTAGCGGAGAAAAATTTACATATTACGCGGAGGTTCAAAACGAGTTACTTTTTGGTGCAGTTTTTTTGTCATAATTCAGTATGTTGTTCCCATCTTGAAGTGATGCCTGCCGCTTATTCCAATGACAATTCTAGTAAATACATTTTCCTTGATGGTCCTGGGGGTAGTGGCAAGAGTTTTAAGTGTTGTTTGTTTTTTGTTGCTGTTATTGTTGTTGTTGTTTTGTTGTTGCTGTTGTTGTTTTGTTGTTGTTTTGTTGTTGTTTTGTTGTTGTTGTTTTGCTGTTGTTGTTTTGTTTTTGTTGCTATTGTTGTTTTTGTTGTTGTTTTTGCTGTTGTTGTTGCTGTTGTTGCTGTTGTTGCTGTTGTTGTTTTTGTTGTTTTTGCTGTTGTTGTTGTTGTCCACATCCCTTGACCTGCGACGACAAAGTCCTGCAAACGCTTCAGCATAACAACTACCAAAACATAGCGTCCATGAACTTCACAGGTCACCCTACACTTATTCCCGTCCTTGGGCGGGATTTGTTACTAGTCCTTCTATATAATAAAAGGCTAAGTTCTGTCCCGTCATCTATAGCGATTGGTGTCTCAAACACACATGACTCCTTCAGCCAATCATATCAAGTTTACGCGGACGTTCAAAACGAGTTATTTTTGGTGCAGTATTTCTTCCAAGACTTTATTTTGAGTTATGCGCGTTGGGATTTATAGTAAAAAGCTCTCTTTTTACGAGTTATTTATTTTTAACTATAATGAATAGTATTTTTGACGTGATGCACATGTATGCCGGTCGAGACGGCTGTTGGAGGGGAGTTAAAACATGCCACCGAACGGTGGCGGAACGTCCTTGGACGGGCTTGGTGGCTCGTATATATATGACAATAGCCTGGTTAGTGGCCTGTGGGTAGAACTTGAGTGCACGGACCTGATGGGGTTCGTGCACAGTTGACCTTTCGGCCACCCAGGACGCAAGTAGAATATAACACGTGGGAGAAATGAGGTCAGTAGTCAGTGGTGGATTTACCTATTTGCTAAGCAAGCTATAGCTTAGGGCCCCCACCGTTTTGGGCATCCCCCCTCCCCGGAATTTTAAAAATAATATTCGGCACTGACATAGAATATCTGGTCTTCAAAAGCCCCCTTCCCCTATCTCAAATAGCTTACGGCCCCATCAAGGCTGAATGAGGTCGACGCATTACAACACGTACTTATAATTTGTCTTTATCTGAGCAATAACAGTTTAAATGGGATAAACGGCAAAGTATTTCAGCAGACGTTAGTAGAGAGAATAGAGATATAGAGATATAGAGATATAGAGATATAGAGATATAGAGATATAGAGATATAGAGATATAGAGATATAGAGATATAGAGATATAGAGATATAGAGATATAGAGATATAGAGATATAGAGATATAGAGATATAGAGATATAGAGATATAGAGATATAGAGATATAGAGATATAGAGATATAGAGATATAGAGATATAGAGATATAGAGATATAGAGATATAGAGATATAGAGATATAGAGATATAGAGATATAGAGATATAGAGATATAGAGATATAGAGATATAGAGATATAGAGATATAGAGATATAGAGATATAGAGATATAGAGATATAGAGATATAGAGATATAGAGATATAGAGATATAGAGATATAGAGATATAGAGATATAGAGATACATAAACTGTCACGTTTATAGGTCTTAGTTAAACAACTTAGACGGCTCATAATTACTGTCCTGATTCGCTTCAGAGTAGACTATCTATAACACACATTTTTTTTCACCTGTGGCTTATTTGTGTCATTTTAGACTTCTGTTTGTTTAAAAAAACAGAACAATATTTCAGGGCCAAAAGAACACACACAAAAAAACAAAAAAAAACAAACAAACTCCAGTGATTACTCAATCAGCGCCCTTATTCCCACCCCCATTGTCTTTGTGAAGCAAACAAATTGTGTGCATAAAACAATAGATTGTAAGCTTCATTAATCACCTTTATTAACCTTTAAAAGTTTTATTCTGTTTACAAAGCAAACTTCTTCAAAAATTTTGGAACAATATTTAATATCATTTTTAGAGCTGTTAACGATTATTTTAAATTTAATAGTTAACTTTTGAAAAAATTAACGATTAATCAATAGTTAATTTCGATTAAAGTCACTAATTGAAATTTATGATGTCATAAGTAACACTTATTAAACGTTCTTGTTGAAAATCTAAATAACACTGGAATGTCTCTTTTATCTGTCATCTTTTGACCAACTACGCAAACAGACAAGTGTGTTGACATGTTTTGGTTCAAGTGATTAGCGGGTCTTATAATATAACCAGCCGAGCTGAACAATCATTCACATGGAACTTAAGTAACTGGTATTCACAAAACGGTCTTGGCAAGGAATGACATTATCGGATATCGGTGTTCATTAAGATTCCACCATTGTAGAGGGTTAATGGATTCAGGAACTTTCATCTCCATTGTGTAACGCAGTAAATCATTAGAAGAGCTGTCGTCATTTTCTGTGTCTGAGTCAGACTCCGTTAGCTTAATAGGCGTTTCATTTGATTTGATAAGTAAGCAAAGTGTTAGAACCATGGTAGGTAAAGACTTTCTCACGAGGAATAAAATAAGCTTTATCAACATTTTGAACATTCCCGTCTGGCAAATAGTGTAAGACCGAACTGTTCGTGTAATCATCGGGAAATGTTTTTATATTTATCAGTCACCATTTTTTTTTAACCTTTTGACTTCCAATACAATTGTAAGTGATGGCTCGATTAATCGTTGAAAACAAATTTAATGGTTAAAAACTTTTAACGATTAACTTTTGCAGCCCTTATTATTTTGATGAATCCAATTAATTGAAGCTTATTCACAATATCTTGGTTCTGAGTTAATTTGCTTCTCCAAAAATTGTGTATCAAATTGTAATGACATTTTTATCAATGTTAAATACTTCCGCTGATAAGCCTCGAGTTATTTTTTATTTTTGTTCCACAAAATTTACTCTATGTGAACTCAGTCTCGTTTTTCAATATCTATATACATTACTATATATAGTTTGTGCTGCGGCGCCGAGGCGCCTGTGGCGCCCCTCTTATTTTAGGGCGCATACGGCGCACACCTTTTTCTAAAGCCCAACTAACTTGTCCTTGTTTGATAAATACGAAATATTTAACTTCCTGGAATGTACACAAAGTATTTTATAAATAACCATAATCAAATCCTCTTTTTACATTGTTACCTTTTCCAAAATTAAAATATGAGCTAAAAAATTGACGTCATATAATTTTATTTTTACAGTGCATCTTTAATTTATAATCATTTTGCGCACCGATGCACACCTTGTATTTTAAAATATAAGATCAAACAATGACGTCATATAAAATTCTTTGCAGTGCTAATCGCCACACGATTTTTTATCTGCTATAGACTGTTGTACATCGTTCCTCAGCGTTCCACATCTATCCAGTGAGCCATCCAGTGACTTGGACTATCATATTATTTATATACGAGTAACAAAGCCCGTCCAAGGACGTTCCGCCACCGTTCGGTGGCATTTTGTAACTCCCCTCCAACAGCCGTCTCGACCGGCATACATGTGCATCACGTCAAAAATACTATTCATTATAGTTAAAATAAATAACTAGTAAAAAGAGAGCTTTTTAATATAAATCCCAACGCGCATAACTCAAAATAAAGTCTTGGAAGAAATACTGCACGAAAAATAACTCGTTTTGAACGTCAGCATAAACGTGTTCAATATGATTGGCTGTAGGAGTCATATGTGTTTGAGGGACCAATCGCTATCGAGAGCCGGACAGAACAGACAGAACGGACAGAAACTTGCATTTTATTATATAGGATAATTTGCCATAAACTAGGACACGCAAGATGACGCGAGGATGCAAGCATGACCAATGACCCCCGCTAGGGTGTAGCAATAACATATTATGGTTCGCAAGCGGTAGCTCAAGCGAAGTGCGCATGACTCAAGACCAACAATGCGTCAGCGACCCCCCCCTTCCGACGTTCACTCGCATTGTTCTCATTTCTTCGTGCTGCTGTTTGTGTCCGTTCTTTCCACGCTTTCTTTGCACTATCTATTTGCACTACGGCGTACTCTATATTACTTTTTAGATCTTAATTTACTAACATTTTAAATTTTGTTTCCAATTGCAATTATTTTCTTTATTAAATAGTAGTCCATATAATTTTGATCTAATTTAAACCTATTCTATATTAAATTTTGATCTACATTACGTTTTTTCTATTTCAAGTTTGAGCTACATTACAATTGTTCTTAGATTTATATAAAATTTGTTATATATTAAGTTTTGATCTACATTAAATTTGTTCTGTATTTAGTTTTGATCTACATTAAATTGATTCTGTATTAAGTTTTGATCTACCTAAAATTTGTTCTTTATTAATTTTCAAAGTACTTTAAACTTTTTATTTTAAAAGATCTACATTAAATGTTTTCTTTATTAAGTTTTGATCTACATTAACTTTTCTCTAGATTAAGTTTTTATCTCTGGCCAGCGTGATGAATGATTGAGTTTGATGTTTGCCGAGGTATTGATGCCTCCGACTGACAGACCCGACTCAAATTGGAATTAAAATGGGTACCAACGGGCTGAGAAAAAAAAGGGCTTTTAACTCATTATGAGCCGGTGGGGCAGGAGGCGAGAGATAGAGAGAAAAAAATGGACGTGTGGGGGGCGGGGACGGTGAGGGGGTGAGTAGTCTTTATGTGGGCGATAAAGCGCCGGCCTGCGAGGATCACCCCCGCACAAGAAGCAATAAAACATCAGTGGGGGCCTGATTGATCCGATTGTCTAAAGCGACAAAGGGCCCATCATAAATGGTCACAACTGCTTCATATTCATCAATCCCCCGCCCCTCTAGGAAGAATAGCCACACGGCGACAGCGCTACCCTAAACTAATGTTTTGTCAAACTTTCGTTTCGGCATAAAAAAGCCAGCGCGACTTTTGAAAATGCCCCTGGTTATCATCGTCCGCCATTTTGTTTGCACAAGCGCCTTAACTCCGAGGGAAATCGTTTTCGTCCCTCACGAATTCATAGAAAACTGGCTGGCCGACGGGGCTGTAGCGGATGATAGCCAAGGGGCATTGGATGAAAAATCTGTCCCGGACAGCGGAAAAACCTGCACAATGGGGGCAGCAGACAATTCCAGCGGGGGCCGGGAGTGAAAGCCGTGTGATGAAAAGGTCAAACCGAGAGACACCCCGGACCCCGAGACGTTATAACCGACCTGGATCCCCCCCCCCTCGATCCCCCCATGCCTAATTACCACAACTCCCCCCCCCCTTCTTTTGCCTGATTAATTAAAAGGACAGTCGTGTTGAAGACTGAGATATAATGTCGCAAACAAGGGGGCGACCAATGGCAGTTAGAGGGACGAGGGGTGACGTCCTTTGGGGTCATTCTTTTGTTTTGTATGTTGTTGTTGTTGTTTTTTATTTTGGCTTGGTAGCAGGAGCTAAGTCACTAGCTAACAAATCCATCTGTTATGTTAATAGCCACGCCCCCCCCCTTCCGTTATTGTAACCTCTCGCTCTTTGGCTGTCCATGGAACTGTCTTCGTAATTCTGTCTCGCTGTCTCTTTATTGAAAACAGACAGTCCTCATTGGCCCTAGCCTGCTGCTCACTTGATTGTACAGAACTGTCATCACCCATGCAAACGCGCAGCTAATACGTAACAGTAGTATATATTACACCAATGCGAAAGATGCGTTATTCTATAGGTTTACATCAACTCTGTAAGACATTACATCAACTCTGTGAGACATTACATCAACTCTGTAAGACATTACATCAACTCTGTGAGACATTACATCAACTCTGTAAGACATTACATCAACTCTGTGAGACATTACATCAACTCTGTGAGACATTACATCAACTCTGTGAGACATTACATCAACTCTGTAAGACATTACATCAACTCTGTGAGACATTACATCAACTCTGTGAGACATTACATCAACTCTGTAAGACATTACATCAACTCTGTGAGACATTACATCAACTCTGTGAGACATTACATCAACTCTGTAAGACATTACATCAACTCTGTGAGACATTACATCAACTCTGTGAGACATTACATCAACTCTGTAAGACATTACATCAACTCTGTGAGACATTACATCAACTCTGTAAGACATTACATCAACTCTGTGAGACATTACATCAACTCTGTGAGACATTACATCAACTCTGTAAGACATTACATCAACTCTGTGAGACATTACATCAACTCTGTGAGACATTACATCAACTCTGTGAGACATTACATCAACTCTGTGAGACATTACATCAACTCTGTAAGACATTACATCAACTCTGTGAGACATTACATCAACTCTGTAAGACATTACATCAACTCTGTAAGACATTACATCAACTCTGTAAGACATTACATCAACTCTGTAAGACATTACATCAACTCTGTAAGACATTACATCAACTCTGTAAGACATTACATCAACTCTGTAAGACATTACATCAACTCTGTAAGACATTACATCAACTCTGTAAGACATTACATCAACTCTGTAAGACATTACATCAACTCTGTAAGACATTACATCAACTCTGTAAGACATTACATCAACTCTGTAAGACATTACATCAACTCTGTAAGACATTACATCAACTCTGTAAGACATTACATCAACTCTGTGAGACATTACATCAACTCTGTGAGACATTACATCAACTCTGTAAGACATTACATCAACTCTGTGAGACATTACATCAACTCTGTAAGACATTACATCAACTCTGTGAGACATTACATCAACTCTGTGAGACATTACATCAACTCTGTAAGACATTACATCAACTCTGTGAGACATACACATCAACTCTGTGAGACATAACATCAACTCTGTGAGACATTACATCAACTCTGTGAGACATTACATCAACTCTGTGAGACATTACATCAACTCTGTGAGACATTACATCAACTCTGTAAGACATTACATCAACTCTGTGAGACATTACATCAACTCTGTGAGACATAACATCAACTCTGTGAGACATTACATCAACTCTGTGAGACATTACATCAACTCTGTGAGACATTACATCAACTCTGTGAGACATTACATCAACTCTGTGAGACATTACATCAACTCTGTGAGACATTACATCAACTCTGTAAGACATTACATCAACTCTGTGAGACATTACATCAACTCTGTGAGACATAACATCAACTCTGTGAGACATTACATCAACTCTGTGAGACATTACATCAACTCTGTGAGACATTACATCAACTCTGTGAGACATTACATCAACTCTGTGAGACATTACATCAACTCTGTGAGACATTACATCAACTCTGTGAGACATTACATAAACTCTGTGAGACATTACATCAACTCTGTAAGACATTACATCAATTCTGTAAGACATTACATCAACTCTGTGAGACATTACATCAACTCTGTGAGACATTACATCAACTCTGTGAGACATTACATCAACTCTGTAAGACATTACATCAATTCTGTAAGACATTACATCAACTCTGTGAGACATTACATCAACTCTGTAAGACATTACATCAATTCTGTAAGACATTACATCAACTCTGTGAGACATTACATCAACTCTGTGAGACATTACATCAACTCTGTGAGACATTACATCAACTCTGTAAGACATTACATCAATTCTGTAAGACATTACATCAACTCTGTGAGACATTACATCAACTCTGTAAGACATTACATCAACTCTGTGAGACATTACATCAACTCTGTAAGACATTACATCAACTCTGTGAGACATTACATAAACTCTGTGAGACATTACATCAACTCTGTGAGACATTACATAAACTCTGTGAGACATTACATCAACTCTGTAAGACATTACATCAATTCTGTAAGACATTACATCAACTCTGTGAGACATTACATCACCTCTGTAAGACATTACATCAACTCTGTGAGACATTACATCAACTCTGTAAGACATTACATCAACTCTGTGAGACATTACATAAACTCTGTGAGACATTACATCAACTCTGTGAGACATTACATCAACTCTGTAAGACATTACATCAACTCTGTGAGACATTACATCAACTCTGTGAGACATTACATCAACTCTGTGAGACATTACATCAACTCTGTGAGACATTACATCAACCCTGTGAGACATTACATCTGACCCGGGAGGGGGGGGGTGATTTTTTATGCATGTATTATAGATTTTTTAAAATATAAAGTTTTAATTTAATTATATTGAAAAAAGCTTTCAAAATATTATACTTAACTATGACACCAAAAAAGTAATTAAAAATTATTTAGTATTTTAACCCACTTGATTAGTGGAGCGTTAAATCGATGAGAACCCTGACCTTGTTTCTCTGCAAAGAGTATTAGGAAAGACGCACCAACCCGAGAGAAATACACCTCTGTAAATAAAATGTTTAAAAAAAACAAACCCGCAAAAACAAAGTTTTTGACTATAAATCCCTTATATATGAGACATAACTAACAGTATTGATTATTTTCAAACATTTACAGACTGACACCGAGTGATGTCCCTTGTCTTTAATAAATGGGGGTGGGTTGTGAGGGGGTGTCGGCACGACGGTATGCGTCAACACGACGGTCGGCGTCAACTCAAACTCACGTGGAAGTGGAAGAAAAAAACAATAACAAACAGTGAATTTGAATTACATACCTCATATAAGGATAAACTAAAAATGCATTAATTTAATTACAGTACGATCGATCGATCTGAAATTTTGATACGATGCATTGTTAGGTGAGTCGGGTCCGTGTGCCAAATTTCAGCTCGATCGGATCACTGGAAGTGGGTCATTTTCGACTTTTCTTTTTCCGCCCGCCCAGCCCATGAGATGATGAGATGATGAGACGGCCGCGAAGTTAATATAAGGGATTTAAAATAGAACAAACCCGTAAAAACAAAGTTTTCTACTATAAATCCCTTATATTTGAGTCATAATTATAAGTATTGATTATTTTCCTACGCCACAAAAATTTACAGACTGACACCGAGTGATGTCCCCTGTCTTTTAACGGGGGATGGGACGTGAGGGGGTGTCGGCACGACGGTCGATGTCTAAGCGTCAACTCAAACTCACGTGGAAAAAAACAATAACAAACCGTGAATTTGAATTACATACCTCATATAAGGATAAACTAAAAATGCATTAATTTAATAACGGTACGTTCGATCGATCTGAAATTTTGATACGATGCATTGTTAAGTGAGTCAGGTCTGTGTGCCAAATTTCAGCTCGATCGGATCACGGGAAGTGTGTCATTTTCGACTTTTGTTTTTCCGCCCGCCCGCCCATGAGATGACGACAGAACGACAGAGACAGAGAGAGAGAGAGAGAGAGAGAGAGAGAGAGAGAGAGAGAGAGAGAGAGAGAGAGAGAGAGAGAGAGAGAGAGAGCGAGAGAGACGGCCGTGAAGTTAATATAAGGGATTTGAAAACAATAACAAACCGTGAATTTGAATTACATACGTTATAAAAGGATAAAATTAAAAATGCATTAATTTAATTACGGTACGTTCGATCGATCTGAAATTTTAATACAATGCAATGTTAGGTAAGACGGGTCTGTGTGCCAAATTTCAGCTCGATCGGATCACGGGAAGTGGATCATTTTCGACTTTTGTTTTTCCGACCGCCCGCCCATGAGATGATGAGATGATGAGACGGCCGCGAAGTTAATATAAGGGATTAAAAAATAATATTCCTTTGGCGGCCCGGTACCATTTAATCCATGTACCTGTACAGGCCCGCGGCCCGTCGGGTTGGGGACCACTGCTCTAAGACATTACAACATCAACTTTATGAGACATTACACTCTACACTGATTAAGGTAATGACTAAAAATGAAATAATGTATTTCTTGTGTCAAGACAATTACGCAATGTTCTATGAATTGATGAAAAAATTAAACAACCTCGTAAAACAAAGTGTTTGACTATAAATCCCTTATATATGAGACAGAACTCAAATTATTGATATGTTCAATATAATACGCAACACGCGACAAACATTTACAGACTGAAACCGACTGATCTCCCCTGGCTTTAAAACCGGGGGAAGGGGGGAGGGTGTGGACATCGATGGCTGCGTGAATTCAAGTGGCACGTGGAAGGCGAACAATAACGAACGGCGGCGTTGAGTTACATAGAGTTATATAGAGTTATATAGAGTTATATAGAGTTATATAGAGTTATATAGAGTTATATAGAGTTATATAGAGTTATATAGAGTTATATAGAGTTATATAGAGTTATATAGAGTTATATAGAGTTATATAGAGTTATATAGAGTTATATAGAGTTATATAGAGTTATATAGAGTTATATAGAGTTATATAGAGTTATATAGAGTTGTATAGAGTTGTATAGAGTTATATAGAGTTGTATAGAGTTATATAGAGTTGTATAGAGTTATATAGAGTTATATAGAGTTATATAGAGATATATAGAGTTATATAGAGTTATATAGAGTTGTATAGAGTTATATAGAGTTGTATAGAGTTGTATAGAGTTATATAGAGTTATATAGAGTTATATAGAGATATATAGAGTTATATAGAGTTATATAGAGTTATATAGAGTTATATAGAGTTATATAGAGTTATATAGAGTTATATAGAGTTATATAGAGTTATATAGAGTTATATAGAGTTATATAGAGTTATATAGAGTTATATAGAGTTATATAGAGTTATATAGAGTTATATAGAGTTATATAGAGTTATATAGAGTTATATAGAGTTATATAGAGTTATATAGAGTTATATAGAGTTATATAGAGATAAACTAAAAATGCATTAATTTAATTAAGGTGCATTCGATCGATCTGAAATTTTGATACGATGCATTGTTAGGTGACACGAGTCTATGTGCAAAATTTCAGCTCGATAGGATTATGGTAAGTGTGCTATTTTTTACTTTTGTTTTTCCGCCTGCCCGACGACGAACAACAAGATTTCGAAGTTAATTCAAGGGATTTAATCACACAACCCCGTAAAAACAAATTCTTTGACTATTAATCCCTTATATATGAGACATATTTAAAAGTATTGATTATGTTCAAACGCTACAAAACATTTATAGACTGAAACCGACAGATCTCACCTTGCTGTAAAAAAACGGTTTGGTCACGGATGGCTGGACTTAACTCAAGCGTGACACGTGAATTAAACAAAGCAGGCCGCTACATATAGTTGTATTTAGATAAACTAAAATGAATTAATGTAATTACAGTGCATTAGATCAATCCGAAATTTTGATACGATGCATTGTTAGGTGACACGAGTCTATGTGCAAAATTTCAGCTCGTAAGCATCACGGGAAGTGTGTCATTGTTTACTTTTGTTTTTCCGTCTGCCCGACGACGAAGGACGGAAAAGATTTCGAAGTTAATACAAGGGATTTAAAAATTAATCAACTCAGTTAAATCCAATAAAAAATAGCCAGAGGAATAATATTTCCAACAATATCATCGATGACCACCCATGGCGGATTAAGGGGTGGGGCTGAACGGCCCCCAAACTTAGTATATTTTATAATAAAGGCGGACAAATGTTTTTCGTGAATCCATGAAAATATCATAAATTAAATAAATTAATAAAATCTTATCTATTAATCTGATCGCTACTCGGACCCGATAGTCTTAGTAATTTAAAAAAAACTGATTTAATAAGCTCAATCAGAGAAAATATTAAAGAATATTGTTTATAATTTTTAAATTTACAATTTACGTCAAGCTCTCCTGGTCGTAAGGAAGTGTGTAGGCTTGTGGTGCAAGTGATGTTGGGATCTCGAGATCGATTCCCAGTAAGTATTTTTTTTTAAAATTATGATTATTTTTTGGGTTGTATAAATTGTCTTTTTACACTCAATTTTAGGATACAGGCAAATAGTTATTTTTTCGTGTTCAGGATTTTTATGAATAATCTTTTTGGCTGGGAAGGCCGACCCCGTAGTACAGACAAAGCACGAGCAAGGAACTAATGGATTACTTAGTTACAAGTTACAGTCTTCTAATAGCTGCTAGCAATCATTTTATTTAAAGGGATGCTGACTGGATAGGGCCCCAGTTTGAATTGCAGCCAGGGGCCCCGTGCAGTCTTAATCAGCCCCTGACCATACCAGCGCCCCGTCTCCCCTTCATCAAAGCTATTATTTTTACACCACAACACACCCTGTTGAAAAAAATCTTCGAGTTTCTTAATTAAACCTAAATCAATTATCCCGAACTAGATATATTTATTTTAAAGCTATTCTAATATTTAAACCTTTCATCATAGGAAGTACGTCAAAACTCGTCATGTGTTGATTTTTGCGCTAATTTTAAATCATTTTCTCTTTGTCCCTGGGGCTAAATATGCGTCGGATTATGCGCAGCTAGTCGGAAGAAATTAACCGAGGCGTCATTTGTTTCACCTATACATAATGAAACTCATTTATACAAATAATTGAAAGTCTTCTTCTTGCACTGCATGTGATGTTTTCGTTACCGCTACATCAGTCGCCTCTAAAACAACGACGCATCGTTTTTAAGACTCAGTCCGCCGTCGGGGGGAAAATTAGCCTTCGCCGCGACACTAAGGAGTGAGATTAATCTTCTCATTCCAATCAAGTTTTTTTCCCTTCATCCCCCCCCCCGCCCTTTTTTAAAACAAATTTATTGGAGGCGCACTTTGTCGCCGTGTGGGGGCCGATCAAACTGCGATGGTGTCGCAGAGATGCATGCCCTTCGAGAGTGCCGCACTCTAAGCCCAAGATTCCGACCATCGTGGGACTAGTCAGGCGAGTAATCCACCCCATCAGACGGCTTTGTAGGCCGTTCACGGCCAATTTCCCCCTGCAGTGCGGGGATTGTCAGGAATCATGTAGGGGGCAAGACGGTGGGGCAGAAGGCTTTCGTGTTGAGAAGCTGTGATGTGCGTGGAACACAAGGACGTGCATCTTGCACGGGGATCTGACGAGGGTATAAATCACTTTGACCTCTCAATTCGGTGACGTAAAGTCGCGAGTGGGGGGGATGAGCTTTAAAAACATGCTAACTGGAGAAGCGCCAGAACCAGTGTTTTAAAGAGGCATGCGTCGTGGACGGAAGAGAATTCCCGCCATAAATGTGCTATCTTACAAGTTAATTTGCTTAAATGAGCTATGCTTAAAACAGTCATTGGCATAAGTATGGACTCTATTTTTTAGTTGACTTTTTTTTGTTGTCTTCCTTACTTTTTTCTCGCTCATAGACCTGGTTTGAATTCGTCCTTTATGACTTTGAATAACTTGAAAGGCTATAAAAGAAAACAAAATGAGTATAAAAATTCTAAAACAACCCTTCAAACGACATCCGATTTTCGTTATTTTTCTTTTACTAACTCACCCGACAAAATGTCACAAAATTATCACAAAAATTACTATATGATGCCATTTATGGATCACCATTTCGTCTTTCATTACTTGAAATTATTTAACTACCCCCCCCCACCCCCTCTACACAATCTTAGATACATCCAAGTACAATTGGTTAAAGCTTTTGTTTATATTTCCATCATTGTTTGAATGTTGCCGGTACAAGCTACGACAAGAGTTGTCAGCCCTTGTGGTAGCTACGTGGACAGACGATACAAGACTTACGGGGAAACGTGATCATAGACGGAATCATAGAAACACAGTGATGCTAACACACGACTAACGTGCCGCGCAGGTCAACGCGGAGTACGTCCAAATACCCAAAGTATTAAGTTTTGATAATAATTGAACAATTAGCACCGTCACTCTGCTAAAATTCTACCTCCAACTAATTTTTAACACCACTTATTTACCTTTTTAAAACACTCCTTATTAATTTTTAAAAACTCACCCATTCTTAAAAATCCACCCCACTTCCCCCCACCCCTTAATATTTTAAAACACTCAATCTTAATCCCTTAACAACCTATCTCATACCATAATTAATACCCTACCTATTACCAGTTAAAAATACCATCTCTCGTGTTTAAGGCAAACCCCAACAGAGACAATTCTTCTGACATAATTTACACCTGAACTTCACAGATCTATGGTCCGATATTTATGCCCTCAAAATCACATATATATAGTCACATATTTATACCTCAACTTCACGGATATATGGTCACATATTTACACCAATATAGAAGCTTCTTATAAGCGATATCAAAAAATTATGGTGGTTTAAAAAAAAACAACAACATAAAACATCCAGACCTCCATCACAAACTAGAATTTGACTTTTTCAAAACCCACCATTCCTAATTACCATTTAACGTTAAAATTATTTAGCCGCCCTCCCACGCAATTTTTTGACGCCCTTCTTCGTAACTCTTTAAACCTCCTTTTTCCCTTTCCTGAACAACCTAACATGTTTACTCATCTTTAGAGACCCGAACAAACGCTTCATTAAACTTACAACCATCCGTCGCCATCGTACTGCAGCGGCACCATCTACCCGCGCCTCGTCCCCCGTCCCCCTATCATATTTCCCTTCTGACAGATACGTCCCTCCTGCACGCCCTCCCCGCACTCCGACCACGCAGTTGGTGGTCTGTGGTTTGGCGAGCTGATCCCGTCCACGGCTCTTGTCCTCTCCTCTCCAAAGAAAAGATCGGGCACAATTCGTTTGTAATGCGCCCCCCTCCTTTTACTACCAAAGCACCCCGCCCACACCCGCTCTACTTTCTCGTCCCTGACAGCAGGAATGAAAGCGGCCCGAGTATTGTCCGGACGCCAAGCCCCACAGATGTTCATCGGGCCGCGCACATCAGTAGGGCACAAAAGCTTGGAATTTTTTTTCCCTCTTGGACAATATGAGTCGCCGTTCAACGTTGCGTACGGCTGTAGCAGGGGCGTACCAAACGACGACACGCAATCGTGGGCGAATCTATCGAACTCTTAATTAGAACTTACTTTAAGAGAAATTGTAGACCAACCAACATATCGGTTTTTTTTTCTTCAGTCCAATGATTTTTTTTCTCTCCAATCGCACGACGGCCTCCTCGAGCAACCGAAGATCACAGAAATAAATGAAGTAAGACATGAGTTGTAAGACATGAAATGTAAGACATGAAATGTAAGAAATGAAATGTAAGACATGAGTTGTAAGACATGAAATGTAAGACATGAAATGTAAGACATGAAATGTAAGACATGAAATGTAAGATATGAAATGTAAGATATGAAATGTAAGACATGAAATGTAAGACATGAAATGTAAGACATGAAATGTAAGATATGAAATGTAAGACATTAGTTGTAAGATATGAAATGTAAGAAATGAAATGTAAGACATGAAATGTAAGATATGAAATGTAAGATATGAAATGTAAGACATGAGTTGTAAAACATGAAATGTAAGATATGAAATGTAAGACATGAAATGTAAAACATGAAATGTAAGACATGAGTTGTAAGACATGAAATGTAAGACATGAGTTGTAAGACATGAAATGTAAGACATGAGTTGTAAAACATGAAATGTAAGACATGAGTTGTAAAACATGAAATGTAAGACATGAGTTGTAAGACATGAGTTGTAAGACATGAAATGTAAGACATGAGTTGTAAGACATGAAATGTAAGACATGAGTTGTAAAACATGAAATGTAAGACATGAGTTGTGAGACATGAGTTGTAAGACATGAGTTGTAAGACATGCGCTATAAATTGGTTTCATTCTTCAATATGTCATGTACAACCCCCTCCCCCCAACTTCTCCTTTAAGCTCTGTGCATTATAGAGCGGTTCCATCGTATTAATGTCATTGTCATCCAGGAGTACAGCCCCGTGACAAGACATGTGCTATAACTCGTCACCAGTTAACCTGCTGGACCTCACAGTGATTTATTCCCCTTGACCACAAAGAAATATAACTCTCGATTAATTTTTTTTTAAGGTTGAGATTGGGGAACCCCCCCTCCCTCCCCTACCCCTTTATTTCAATGATTCTTAAGAATAACCGGCCTTGAATATTCTGCTACGTGGCCGTAACTGACAAGTTTTCTTGGTCCTTCTGGCCGGCCTCGTCGAAATAATATTATTAAAGTGATGACCGTCTTAGAAAGTGCCTGGAGATAATGTGCCACGCTTTACGCAGATGTCCATATCATAGATGCTTAACACTCGATGAAATTAAAAAAAAATTCAATTGGAAACGTGGGTCAAGAGACTTGGCCGTCCATTTTTATCCTTAATCCGAACTGACCTTCTGAAAAAACCCTCGAACATTTTTCATCGCTTCTCTCTGTCTTTTGTAGAAACACGTGGGCCGCCCCCCTCGATTATGGCGCCTGAATAGAAGGACTGGGAACTTGGTTTTGTTGCCGGAATCTTTAAGTTTTTAAAATCCCTCTCGCCCCTCGCGCGGAGCGGACGGTTGCAGCGCATCTGTCTTTCCATGGGCCCCCTCGCGGTAATGGTTGATGATTAGCGTGTCAAAGATGGCACGATCCGGACCTAGAACTCGTATACAATTGGGGAATTACCCCGTTTTATAACTCTTCATTATAATGGTATTTTTTTCCAATCTCGTGAGAAGGGGAAAAAAGTTGGATTTTTAAATTTAAAAAAAAAGGGGTGGGGGTGGGGGTGGGGGTGGGGGGGGGCGGGTATTGGCAAAGAGAAAGAATGTGTGAACCTTTTGTTTTGTTTTTAATTTTGGTTTATCGTCTGTTGGGAGAAATAGAGATTTAAAGAATCAATTTGTTTTTATATACAAGCAAACATGGTTATATTTTAGACTGCCCAATATTCACATATAAATAACTCAGGGAAAGTTTTTATTGTACAAGATCAGGGAAGTAGACTTTGAATGACTTTAAGTTTGCGAGGTCAGTTGTCAATTATGAGATTGTTTAAAACTAGGGCTGGTACTGATTAAAAAATTTTGTTCGATTAATCTGGATGAAATTTCGATTAATTATCTTTTACTTAACGCATATATAATATTATATATATCCCGTTAAGTCACGATTCATCATTTCGTGAAATCTGTTAGGTCGCGGTCATTCCATGGCTCCCAAATTTTGTGACGTAACACAGCAAATCGATCTGCTATGCAAGAAATAAGGAATCCAATCTTTTTGTTTACGCATGCACGTCTAATAAATAATAATAATAACACGAGGGAAAAGTATGTAGGTAACAAAAAAAAACATACTAATTATTAACAAATTGAAAAAAAAACATTTTCTTAAATTTTAATAGAATTTTAATCAAATTTTTAATAAATTTAAAAGTTGTATTTACTATTTACTACACAATTCAGCAAGAGCAGCCTTCCAGCAACTCAAGAATGTTTGGGTCTCCAACAACTTAGGCAGCAAGTTAAAAGTAAGGATTTTTAACGCTATGGTGAAACCTGTGCTGCTATATGGAGCCGAGACATGGAGAACAACGGCCGTAAACCTGACCAGAATCCAGTTCTTCATCAACAATGGAGAAGGATTCTCAGAATTCACTGGCCAGACAAACTCAGCAACCGGGAACTGTGGCAGCGGACAAAACAGAAGCCCATTGAGGAAGAGATTCTTTAGAAGCGGTGAAGGTGGATTGGTCATACACTAAAAAAACCTGCTTCTAATACAACAACGCAAGCCCTGAAATGGAACCCCAAGGTAAGCGGAAAAGAGGCCGCCCAAGAAACACTTGGCGCCGAGAACTGGAGGCAGACATCAAGAGAATTGGCCATGATTGGAAGATCATGTAGAAGGTTGCCTATGCCATTGGAGGAAATGCAGACGCCGACGATGATCAGTGGATGCCCCTCATGGACGAGAAGGCTCAACAACACAATTCAAATAGCCTTGACACCAACTGAGATGTACCCAGGGCTAATATCAATCCGGGGTGGGTCTACCTATGACCAATGTTCACACACTACATCAAACATAAAAAACGGGAAATATGTATTCGACAGAAAATGACCCCTTTTGTGTCTACACATTTGACTTTATAAACAAAAACATTCTTAAAAAATCATTTTAATCAAGAAAAAAGTTTACACGGCTAAAAATTCGAAAACGTTATTTAAAAACATTGACCCAAGAAACACTGCGGAAGTAAAGACCATCACGTGGTGTAACCAAGGGCTTTGAATTGAAGGGAGATAATACTTAAAAAGTTGTGTGTGTGTGTGTGTGTGTGTGTGTTCACACGTCTTAGATATAATTTATTCTTCGAAGAGCTTGTTATTATGCTTATTTAAAATGTTAATCTCTATATCTACGGCACGAGATGACAAACTTGAAACATTGACTTTAAACAAAGACACCCCAAAAATACCACCCTCAGATAAGTGCCCCTGGCCACCCTTCATAGAAAGGGGCAGACGCCATGTGGACACTAATCAGCTGACCCTTTCACGAAACAAACACCTGGACGGGACTGTCACGTGAGTAAATGAACACTCATCTGAGCGGAACTGTCACGTGGGTAAACAATCATGTGAGCGTAACTATCACGAAAGGTAAAAAAATCATCTGAGCGGAACTGTCACGTGATTGAACAAACAATCATCTGAGCGGATCTACCACGTGACTAAACAAAAAATCATCTGAGCGGATCTACCACGTGACTAAACAATCATCTGATCGGACCTACCACGTGACTAAACAAACACTCATCTGAGCGGAACTGTCAATTGGGTAAACAAGCAATCAGAAAGCCCCACAAAACTGAAATACAAGTAGATATAACGGCGCCATATGAGCCCCACCTCTTCCTACCTACTTCATAATCAACTGATCCCCAAGCAGAGTATGACACCGCGATAGAAGCCGATATTCCTGTCATATGACCCAAGAGCATGTTCGCCTTGCTATAATCTATTAATTTGCTACATCAAAGAATCGAGCAGAAACACATTTTTACTTCCATTTCAATAAATGCTTTTATCTATTCCGGACGCAGCGTAAGGAGCCCGAGTGCAGGCGAAATTTCCGGACAAGGCCATTTTGTGTGGATTTATGAGGTCCCTACGGGCGCGCCGATATCCCGCAATTTCATTGACCAAAAATAAAAATAAAGAAAAAATTAAAAAAGTCGGATGAGAAAAACTCGTGAAACAATTCCAGTTTTGTCTTGCGAAGAATGCCGGGAATGCTAACACACTAATGGCGCACTTGTTTCTGTCAACGCCGGGCGGGCCGATGTGTTAGGTCACAGAATTGTTACAAACAGCTTTCTATACAAACAAACCAAAAGAAAACAACCAAAGAAGGAGGGAAAAAAAGGGGCGTCCGTTAGGGGAGAGCTTTGATTGGTGAGGTGTGTGTGGTGACGGTGGGGGGGCAGGGTGGTGTCCAGCGCCGTACAGTTGAACCAATTTGTTGACACGGAACCTTTTCCCTGGCCAGTGCTAGACTTGGCGGAAATAAATAAACCCCGGCAGCCAGCGGGGGGCAGACCGGAAGTTGCGCGCCCGGAACCAGAAATTGATCAACTGAGGCATTGTCTGGCCAGCGGGAACGTACACAAAGATCGCCGCCATCTTGTTGACACGGTTTTCATTCCGACTGTTTGCGGATAAGTCGAGGGGAAGGTCCCCGTTAAACACCGAACCTTGCTCGTCGCCCTGTTACATTCAAACTTTCTGAGGGTCAGTTTTATTCTCTTCTTCCATGTTACTGAGCGACCAGCACTCACCGCACAAAAAAATCTCCCTCGACCCATTAACGGAAAAGGAATTTTCTCCAAGGTGTAAATAAGACAGGGGTGGTACACAAAGTTTCCCAGGACGTAGAATTTCCCCCCCCTCCCCCCCCGGTTGCGGGGGGGGGGTTGTTGGGGAACAGAGGCTAAACCAGAGACGTCTGCTTGTAACCGGCTTCTCCACATCCACACCTCACTCAAATCTTAAACACACACAAACAAAACAAATTTTATGATAAAGATGTTTATTGACGGCGGGGGGTAAACATTGTTGGGGGTGAGGGGGGGAGGATGCAGTGAAAGTGTGTCACAGAACAACGGGCATGGAGTCACTGCTGCACTATTCATTAACTTCTTTAATGTAAGGTTTTGTGGAAATGATGTGTGTCGGTAGAGGTGGGGGGGGGACGCATTGTTACCTCCTGATTAAAATCGTGTCTTTTGTTCTAAAATTATTTTTTAAAGATACATTAAACTCTGTCCGTAGTTTGTTTTCACCCCCCCTGTAACGATATAACTTTATATTTCTCTTTCTATGTAGGCGTTCTCACAGTAATTAATCTTGTGCACAATAATTCACTGAAGAATTCGTTTATCCAAAACAACTTTAATATACATATATATTGTACACATAAGAATCATTTGAGGTAATATAACGTGGAAATCTTGAGTTATTCTCTATACATGCTTCCCTGTCGGAAGTCTACACACAACTGTTCGCCCAACACTTTCAACCAATAGAAATGCTCCTTTCTTCCCGCGTCTCTTGTACACGTGACCTTACGTCACAAAATTATGTTAATCAGATGTGACATTCACCCCCATCCTTCAAAAAAAAATGTTTATGAAATACAACATTTTTGGTCTTCATAAAATCAAATCAATCTCTATCTATATTCAAGTTTCAAATATTTATCATCAATGAACATTCATTTTCTTACATACAACTTCTGGATATAGAATCAATAAGAAAAATCTGTAGGACTGCATCAGTCTAAACATAAGAAATAATGAGAAAAAATCTGTAGGACTGCAGCCTGTGCTGAAAAAATGAAAATATACTTTTAAACACATCTGTAATTTGTGTAATTAAAACATTTAAACACTCAATATTATTAAAATTAACTAATAATCCAGTGGAATTCAAACACTGTTCCTTGTCCATTGTTCAACAAATAAAAATATTAATATAATTACAGTCTCTGTTTGTATCCTTTAGGAATTCACAGAATAATGTTAAAACAGTTCTTATTTTATCATTTAGTAATACACAGAATGTCTTTTTAATAGTCTCTGGTTTTATCAGTTAGGAGTTCACAGAGTGTCTTTATTTATTGTCATTCTACTTAATATGTCTGCAACCACATTGTCCTTTCCCTTCACAGGTTTAATGTCAAATTTGTAGTCGGCTAATAGCATAGCCCAACGATTCACTTTGGCGTTGCTGATCTTCTTCTTGTTGAATGCCACAAGTGGTTTGTGGTCTGTTAGAAGAGTGAATGTTCTACCTAGAAGGTATTTTTGAAGTTTTTGTAGAGCCCACACTATGGCTAGACATTCTCTCTCTATGGTGCTGTAGTTACACTCTGTTTTGGTCAAGTTTCTGCTAAGATACTGTATAGGATGTAGGATACCATCATGTTCTTGCATGAGGCACGCTCCTAATGCAATGGACGATGCATCGGTAGAAACAATGAAAGGTTTGTCCCATTGAGGTGTAACTAAGATGGGTTTCTTCCTGAATGCCTCCTGAATGTTCTCTAATGCGTTGAGGCAATCTCCTGGAAATTGAAATTTTCTAATATCTTTGGTTTTTGTAACTTCTGTTAGTGGATGAACTATTTCTGCATAATTTGCAATAAAAGGTCTGTAAAAGTTACATAGTCCCAGCAGGGCTTGCACTTGTTTTTTAGATTTTGGGACAGACAGATTAAATATCTTGTTTTCATTTTCTGCAGTGGGAGTGACTGCACCGCCTCCTATTCTGTATCCCAAAAAATCTATATACTTCTTTCCAATGTTGATCTTTTCTGGTGAGATTGTCACATTATGTTTCTTGAGTCTATCCAGTACAGCTTCAAGTGTATGGATATGTGATTCCCAATCTTTAGTGTGGATGCATATATCGTCGACATAATGTACCACATTTGGAATTCCTTTTAGCATCACTTTCATAAATCTGCTAAAAGTGGCCGTACTGTTGACCAGTCCAAATGGCATTACTAACCATTCATACACCTCATCCATGGCTATGAATGCAGTGTATTTTATAGAATCAGGATCCATGTTAATCTGCCAAAAACCTCTGTTTAAGTCAAATGTAGTGAATATTCTGGAAGTACCAATTATGTCTATAATGTCTCTTGGGTCTCCAATAGGTTCATGGTCCAATTTTGTAATATTATTCAACTGTCTGTAGTCACAGCACAGTCGAATCTTTCCATTCTTCTTTTTTACTATGACAGTTGGTGAGGTATAGTTAGCTTCAACTGCTTTTCTTATTTTGTTTTCTTTAAGTAGGTAGTCAATTTCTTGCCTTACTGTGTCTCTATGTGCCATTGGAATAGGGTATACTTTGGTCTTGAAGGGTTCATGTTCCAAAACTTGTATCTTGTGAGTCACAGTTTTTGTGTTGCCTGTTTCTTTTGTTATGACACCTTTGTATTTTTGAAAAATTTTGATCACTCTGTGTTTCATATTATCTGGTATGTCAGATGATATTTTTTCACTGTCAAGACTGTTCATTTTCATTGCATTGTCATTTTCATCATTTACCTTGATGATGACATTAACAGTTTGCTTTCCTTCTTTATTGTCATCATATGTTCTTAGTTTGTCAATATGTAATTTTTTCACATGTCCTTTGATATTGACACTATATGTGACATCACTAAGTTTCTCTTCAATTTTGTATGGACCTTCCCATGTGATTTCATTCTTTGTGTTTGGTAAGCATACTAGGACTTGTTGTTCAGGCTCAAATGTTCTCAAATGTCTGTGTCTATTTTTGATTTCTCTATGTCTTGTACTTTGCTTGATTAGTCTTTGCTTTGCTGCTTCAATACTGTAAAGTATTTTATCTCTAGTGTCTGACATCAGCTGATATCTGTCCTGTATGGCATCTTGTTTACTTATAAGCCTTTCTTTGAAATTCTTTAAGGGACTTGCAGGGTTTTGGCCAAACATTAACTCAAAAGGACTAAAGCCAGTGCTTTCATGTTTGCTGCTGTTGTATGCAAACAGTACTAAGGGTAAATATTCATGCCATCTGTCCTCATGGTCCACTGTCACCTTTAATAGCATATTCTTGATGGTTTTGTTTAGTCTTTCAATCACTCCATTTGACTGTGGATGGTACACTGTGCTGTGTACTTGTGTAATGTTTAACATTTTCATAATGGCTTGTGTCATCTGACCCTTGAATTGGCTGCCATTGTCCGACAGAAGTGTTTGAGGGAAACCATATCTGCTAAAAACATTGAGTAATGCGTTGCATATATTTTCTGCATCTATTCGCTTCAGTGGGATAGCTTCACCCCATCTGGTGGCTATGTCCACTATGGTTAGAGCATACATATGTTTCTTCTTTGACATCTTTTTGAATGGTCCTATCAGGTCTATAGCGATTTTCTCGAATAAGAAGTTTGCCTTGTCAGATGATTGTATGGGTGCTGTGTGCCTCCCATCTTTGGGATTATGTCGTAGACACACTGTACATGCCTTGATGTATTCTTTTATCTGCCTTGCCATTTTAGGCCAGTAAAAGTTTTCTGCTATTGTAGTAATTGTTTTCTTGGCGCCCATATGTCCACCTAAAGGACTGTCATGTGTCATTTTGATAATGGTTTCCTGTAACTTTTTGGGAAGAACCACTCTTTTGCACGTACCTTCCTGTGCAATGTTTATTAATATGCCTTTATCTAGTTTGTAATTTTTGTTGTGGCCTGTTTCATTGTCTTTGATAAGTTTCATTTTTAAATCCTTTATATTAACTCGTGGTGTCTGCGGCCGACCGACCGACCTTGCTTGCTTGCTTGCTTGCTTGCTTGTCGCCAAAACTTTTGATCGATTTTTAACCCACTTGCTCGCAAGATAGCGAGCTGAAATTTTGCAGGCAGTTTCGTACCGATGATAAAAACAATGTATCAAAATTTCAGATCGATCGCATGTACCGTAATTAAATTATTGATTTTTTAGATTATTTTTTTTAATCCTATGTATCATGCTATTTTTTGAGATAGAGCGTCGCGGTGCGTATTATATTGAACAACCTTTCTGTCGCGCAATAAGGTGCGTATTTTATTGACAGCTCTTTTTATAAACATATTCCTGATCGGTGCGTATTATATTAAACATGTTTTACGACACAACTTCAATTTTGTATTTCTGGATGGTCTGGCGCTGCGTATTATAATGAACATTCTTTTAGTTACTTCTCGTACATAAAGGATTTATAGTCAAAAACTTGGTTTTTTACGGGTTTTTCTTATTAAATCCTTTATATTAACTCGTGGTGTCTGCGGCCGACCGACCGACCTTGCTTGCTTGCTTGCTTGCTTGCTTGTCGCCAAAACTTTTGATCGATTTTTAACCCACTTGCTCGCAAGATAGCGAGCTGAAATTTTGCAGGCAGTTTCGTACCGATGATAAAAACAATGTATCAAAATTTCAGATCGATCGCATTTACCGTAATTAAATTATTGATTTTTTAGATTATTTTTTTTAATCCTATGTATCATGCTATTTTTTGAGATAGAGCGTCGCGGTGCGTATTATATTGAACAACCTTTCTGTCGCGCAATAAGGTGCGTATTTTATTGACAGCTCTTTTTATAAACATATTCCTGATCGGTGCGTATTATATTAAACATGTTTTACGACACAACTTCAATTTTGTATTTCTGGATGGTCTGGCGCTGCGTATTATAATGAACATTCTTTTAGTTACTTCTCGTACATAAAGGATTTATAGTCAAAAACTTGGTTTTTTACGGGTTTTTCTTATTATTTCTCTGATTGTGTTGTCTTCTTCTTGTAGTTGTTTGAACTCTTGTTTGGACATCAGTTGGCTTCCTATTTCAAGTTTCTCATCAACTTCAATGTCTGTGATCTCTTTTCTTTTTGTGGTGGCTCTTGTTTGTACAGTAGCACATACTTGATGGTTGTTGTCATGCCAGGCCTTGTATACTTCATCAGTATTGTCCACCACACCTTCAATGTTCCCTATAATAAGATCACAAATGGCGTCTTGTAAGACTCTGGCTCTAACTTTACCATGAAACCAGGGTGAGTTGATGGTGAAAATTGCAGTTGGACACTCTCTCTTTGTGCCATCAGCCATTATCAGTGTGTCTTTTTTCCCATCATACTCTTCTTCTTTCACCATCTTATCACGGACTACAATTGTTGTGCATCCAGTGTCACGAAGACACATACACTTTCGATCATTGATGTACACTGGGTAACATTTCAGTGTGCCATGATCCTTGATAGTGGCCACAGTACTACTAGATTGTGATTCTTCTTGTTTCATTTTTCCTTTATTATCTCCCTCTTGGTGGTCATTCCTTCTCCAGGGCTGATCATGATTTCTGTATCTGGAGTCATGATTGTATCTGCCTCTCCATGATCTTCTACCTTTGCTTTCAAAATGACCTTGTCTTGACCTTTCTTCTGTTTTCTTTCTTATAGGGCTGCCATTAGGTGACACCCTATTTGGTTGTCCTTTATTGTGGTAACACTGCTTCGCCATATGTCCTGGCTTGTTACAGTACCAACAAATAGTTTGTCTGTTGCCTTGGTTTGGCAGACTCTGGTTTCTCATACCTTGCCTTTTTTCTTGACTTTTAATTTGTATTGCTGCAAATATGTCTTGTCTCTTATCCATTTCCACATTCGGATGAGAGTCTTTGAATGTTCGTAATGCATTTGTTAGCTCTGCTTGAGTACGAACTTTCTTGTCAGTCAAATATGTGAATAGGGTTGGTGTTGCATTTTCTAAAAACTTGTCAATTAACACCATGTCTATTATGGCCTTTGGATTGCTCGTATCTATTGCTGTCAGTTCCAGCCATTTTGTTAGTTTGACTTGTGCTTCATGTACTATGATCTGTGGATCTTTGTCCATCTTGATTCTCATTTCATGAAATTCTCTTTCTGTAATCATTTTCTGACTTTCCAAAATGACATAGAAGTGCCTTTTTGACATTCTTATATATGCTTTTGTCTTCTTTGGCTATACTGTTATAAGCTTCAAATGCTTCTCCAGTTAATTGAGTCATCAGTTGTGCTGGCCAATCTTCTTCATTATAGCCTTTCATAGCCATTATGGTTTCGAAATAATCCAGATAAACATCCATTTTTTCTTTTTGGCTATCATATTTTCTTACTTTGATAGTATCCCTTGGTGCTGACCTTCTATTTGTTTCATCACCAGGATTGTGGCCACTACTGTCTCGCTACCTTTGTAATTTTAACTTATCGACTGCAAGTTGTTCAATTTCTCTTTTTACTATGAGTCTTTGCATCTCTTTTTCTTCAGCAATTCTTGCTTTTTCTTCAGCAATTCTTGCTTTTTCTTCAGCTTCTCTTTGATTTTCTTTTTCTTCAGCTTTTCTTCGCTGTTCTTTTTCTTCAGCTATTCTTTTTTTTCTTCAGCTATTCTTGCTTTTTCTTCTTCTTCAGCTTTTCTTCGCTGTTCTTTTTCTTCAGCTATTCTTTGATTTTCTTTTTCTTCAGCAACTTTTTCTTCAATGAAATCTCTCATTTCTTTTCCTTTTAGTCCCATCTCTTTAGCTATGGCGGTGAATCTTTCGTAGTAATCCATGTTTTGTTTGATTGAATAATATGAATCTAGCAATTCGGTAAGGAATGTATGTATATATATTGATAAAGTTATTAACCGTCCAAATGAAAAATCTTGAATTCAAAAATGTTAAGTTCAAATAAGTGACACGTCTAAACCATGAAATCTAGTTATTGACAAGGTGAGACAAAAAAAGAATCCTCACACGGGATCTTTAGTATACTTTATATATACGCTCCCTCAGATTGACAAAATATATTAAATGGTCCGATCGTTTTGAATAAAAGTCACTTGGTTAAAATTTCAATTTTTGAGTAGTTTTTAAAGAATTTAGTTCATTCCATTAATCCAAAATTGCGATAATCAAACTCTTCACACAATGAATGGATAAAAATTCCGTTTCTTTATTTATAATTCACACCAACACATTTAATAGTCCATAGCTTCTCGGTTCGATGTTATGTTTACAAATATTTCCTGGAATCAACTAGCACTGAGCCTGTTGACGTCACGACCTATATATGTTCACCGTGTGTCACCATTCAGTAAGCCTACACGACCAAGATTTCAGTACTGTGTAGTATGCTTGTACTGTCGTCGAATGTGACGTAGAACCAACTAGGCGACCTAGTTGTATATACCGTACACCGTGACCATGGGCCTGTTTGCCGCCATTTTGAAATCTTCTTGTATTTTCATTGAACCACAAAAGTTTATTCACAGCTTCTTACGAACTTGAATATTCAAAAAATACTATAGCTGTTATGATTTCTTATTTTAAAGAATATTTCCCTTTTTTTGGAAATATCCAATACTTATTTCCACGAAACCTCTTTCATTGTGTTCACATAGAACTTTTACTTCTGCACCAATGTAACGATAACTTTATATTTCTCTTTCTATGTAGGCGTTCTCACAGTAATTAATCTTGTGCACAATAATTCACTGAAGAATTCGTTTATCCAAAACAACTTTAATATACATATATATTGTACACATAAGAATCATTTGAGGTAATATAACGTGGAAATCTTGAGTTATTCACTATACATGCTTCCCTGTCGGAAGTCTACACACAACTGTTCGCCCAACACTTTCAACCAATAGAAATGCTCCTTCCCGCGTCTCTTGTACACGTGAGCTTGTTGAGCCTTCTCGTCCATGAGGGGCATCTACCGATCATCGTCGGCGTCTGCGATTCCTCCAAGGGCATAGGCCACCCACGAGAGACCTCCAGGCATCTCTATCCTGGGCCAGCTTCTCCAGGATCTTCCATTCATGGCCAATTCTCTTGATGTCTGCCTCCAATTCTCGGCGCCAAGTGTTTCTTGGACGGCCTCTTTTCCGCTTACCCTGTGGGTTCCATTTCAGGGCTTGCTTTGTTGTGTTAGGAGCAGGTTTCCTTAGTGTATGACCAATCCACCTCCACCGCTTCTGGAGAATCTCTTCCTCAATGGGCTTCTGTTTTGTCCGCTGCCACAGTTCCTGGTTGCTGATTTTGTCTGGCCAGTGAATTCTGAGAATCCTTCTTAAACAGTTGTTGATGAAGGACTGGATTCTGGTCAAGTTTACGGCCGTTGTTCTCCATGTCTCGGCTCCATATAGCAGCACAGGTTTTACCATAGCGTTAAAAATCCTTACTTTTAACTTGCTGCCTAAGTTGTTAGAGACCCAAACATTCTTGAGTTGCTGGAAGGCTGCTCTTGCTTTTCCGATCCTTATTTTGACGTCCGCATCTGTACCACCTTGCTTATCTACCACGCTGCCAAGGTAAACAAAACTGTCCACCTCCTCAAGGGCTTCTCCTTCAAGCATAATGGGTGATGTACTGGTGGCATTAACCTTGAGGATTTTACTCTTCCCTTTGTGAATGTTGAGACCCATGCTAGCAGAAGTGGCTGCGACAATGTTTGTTTTCTCCTGCATCTGTTGTTGGGTATGTGCAAGAAGGGCAAGATCATCAGCAAAGTCAAGATCATCCAGTTGATCCCACAAGGTCCATTGGATGCCATTCCTTTTCTGCTGTGTAGATGTTTTCATCACCCAGTCGATGGCTAACAGGAAGAGAAATGGTGACAGCAAGCAACCTTGTCTCACACCAGTCTTCACCTGGAACGCATCTGTCACCTGCTGGCCATGGATAACTCGGCAGTTTATCCCTTCGTACATGTTTCTGATTATATCCGTAATCTTCTGTGGCACCCCGTAATGCCTTAGCAAACTCCACAAGGTTTGCCTGTCAACACTGTCGAAGGCTTTTTCATAGTCAACAAAGTTGACATAGAGCGGTGAGTTCCACTCTAGTGACTGCTCTAGAATGATGCGCAGTGTCGCTATCTGGTCCGTGCAGGATCTGTTGGTGCGAAAGCCAGCTTGTTCGTCACGCAACAGAGGGTCTACAGCGTTTTTCATCCTGTTAAGTAGTACACGGTTGAAAACCTTTCCTGGGATGGACAGCAGGGTGATCCCCCTGTAGTTCGAGCAGGAGCTTAAGTCTCCCTTCTTTGGGATCTTGATAAGGTATCCCTCTTTCCAATCGGAAGGAACTTGCTCCTCTTCCCATATCTTCATAAACAGAGGGTGCAGCATTTCCACACTGGTTTCCAAGTCCGCCTTCAGTGCCTCTGCTGGGATGCCATCGGGTCCCGCAGCCTTTCCATTTCTGAGTTGTTTAATGGCCCTGCTAATCTCTTCTTTGGTGGGACTATTACAGTCAATTAGTAGGTCATTATCGGCTGGTTGAATATCTGGTGGATTCCTTGGTTCAGGCCTGTTTAGGAGCTCTTCAAAGTGCTCCTTCCATCTCCCTCTCTGTTGCTCCTCACTTGGTATGGTGTTTCCCATTTTGTCCTTTACTGGTCTCTCTACCTTGCTAAATTTCCCTGACAGCGTCTTAATGGTATCAAACAGTTCTCTCATGTTCCCCTGGTGAGCTGCATCCTCTGCTTCTTTAGCAAGTTTATCAACAAATTCCTTCTTGTCCCTCTTGATGCTTTTCTTAACTTCCTTATTTGCATCTGCATACTCCTTCTGGGCCTTGTTTTTCTGTGCTCGGGTGCGGCTGTTATTCACTTCTGCTTTCTTTCTTTTCCTTTCTTCTATTTTACTCAGCGTACCTGCTGTCATCCATTCTTTGTGTGCGTGTTTCCTGTTTCCTAGCACTTCTTGGCATGTTGACTGTACTGTTTCTTTCATGCTTTGCCATTTCCCATCGGTGGTTTCATCTTCCAGTATTTCTTGTAGGACTTGGAACTTATTGAATAGTGAGATTTTGAATTCTTCCTTTTTGGCTTGGTCCTTCAGGAGGGAGGTATTATACCGAGTCCTGTATGCTGTTTGCTCGGTATAATGTCTCTTTAGTTTTAATTTCATCCTGGCCACAAGAAGATGGTGATCTGAGGCAACATCAGCTCCCCTCTTAACACGTACGTCTTGGAGAGATCGCCTGAATTTTTTAGAAATACATACATGGTCTATTTGGTTCATCGTTCTCATGTCCGGTGAGACCCATGTAGCTTTGTGAATCCTCTTGTGCTGGAAAATACTCCCCCCTATGACCAGGTCTGCTGCGGCACATAGGTCAGCAAACCTCTCACCATTGTCGTTCATCTCGCCTATCCCTTGCTGTCCCATAACCTCTTCGTACCCTGTGTTGCTATTGCCGATCTTGGCATTAAAGTCTCCCATGAGGACGACGATGTTCCTCCGTGGGCGACCCTGGACTATGGTCATTACTCTATTGTAGAATTCTTCTTTGTCTCCTTCATCACTTTCATTAGTTGGTGCGTAGCATTGTATAACATCTAGGTTGATGCTACGTTTCTTTGTTCGAAAGGTTGCAAAAAGAATTCTAGGTCCATGGGCCTCCCATCCAATGAGTGCTCCTTGCGCTGCCCTTGATAGCATCATAGCAACACCCAGGGTATGTGGGGCATCGTCTTCTTCGTGACCCGAAAATAACACCATCTCTCCTGAGATTAATCTCTTCTGTCCCTCATCCCGTCCATCTTGCTTCACTAATTCCGAGAATGGTGAGCTTATAGTTCCTCATCTCAGCGGCTATTTGTGCAGCTTTACCAGCCTCGTACATGGTGCGGACATTCCAAGCTCCAATGACGGTGGTAGTCCTGGTAGAAATGATGGTTGTCGGCCTAATAGCTTCCAGGTTTTGGCTTTCACTATTAGGCGTCATATTTTCCTCCTCAAGGAATCCATCTTCTCCCAGGACTGAAATGTCTTTTGTTACTCTTTTCGGTGTTTTTGTAACTATGATTTTTTACATGGCAGGGTTGTTGGCCTTGCGCACAACCACTTGGGGGGTTGCCCCTCACAGCTCAATGGGTAGCTGCCTTTGTTCGGGTTAGGTCCCTAGCCTTTGTGGATCCCTCCACTTCCTACAAGGCAGTAGGGCTGATTTTGGTCCACCCCGGGTATTTTATTTCCCCGGTACCCTCCATATCTGGTGGGCTTTCCCCTATCCGCCGGCTGGGGAGGCGCTCGATAGAAGATCAGCATCTCCCACGAGACACGTGACCTTACGTCACAAAATTATGTTAATCAGATGTGACACCCCCTTTTTTTAAAAATCCTTTATATTAACTCGTGGTGTCTGGTTGCTTGCTTGCGCCCTTGCGCCCTTGCTTGTCGCCAAAACTTTGGATCAATTTTTAACCCACTTCATCGTAAGCTATTTTAGCAGGCAGTTTCGTACCGATGATAAAAACAATGTAGCAAAATTTCAGATCGATCACATGTACCGTAGTTAAATTATTGATTTTTTAGATTATTTTATTTATTCCTATTTATCATGTTATTTTTTGAGATAGAGCGTCGCGGTGCGTATTATATTGAACAACCTTTCTGTCGAGCAATAAGGTGCGTATTTTATTGACAACACTTTTTATAAACATATTCCTGATCGGTGCGCATTATATTAAACATGTTTTACGACACAACTGCAATTTTGTATTTTTGGATGGTCTTGCGCTGCGTATTATAATGAACATTCTTTTAGTTAAGTCTCGTACGTAAAGGATTTATAGTAAAAAACTTGGTTTTTTTACGGGTTTTTAAAAAAAAATAATTCATTTTCACTTCGAAATTCCATCCGCACACTTTTTTTAGATATCATTTCTTTGATGTCAATTTTTTTCTCACTCTTGTTTTTATAGTTATGAAATAACATAAAGCAAATTTTGTTTGTTAAATCCCCGGATCCTAAATCTTTTACATTAGCGCTCGCACTCAATCTTCATGGAAAGTTGTGAACGTGAAAATGTCTCGTGCATAAACGCATTTTCCGACCAAACCCCCAACAAATTTTCCAGGTTATATTCCATTTTTTCCCCCTATTTCTTTTTTAATTGATTCAATTCATAACACGATTTCTATGACACGCTATTTTTCACACTGGCACCACCATCTCATCAGATATCAAACAACTCCTAATCCATTGTTATAGGTGGGTATTCGCATCCTTATCAAAGAATTTTCTCGGGTCTCCCCCTAAAAAAAAACAACAAAAAAAACGTGTGACTATGTTGCACCTTTAAACGTCCTTTAGAGGCCCTGAATAGTTGGTTCAATATTGACACCCGTTTTTAGAAGCTCATATCTATTTATATCAAAGGGCCGTCTCTTTTCGCACCATGAACGCTCCGTGCATCTCCATTGAGAGGAACCGCGCACAGATTAGTAGCGATGTTCCGCTTGATTGCGCGTGGAGTGACGTCAGAACAGCTACGCCCTTATCAGAGCCGTCACGGATGTTTCGACGCCGGTGGTCTAGGCCTATGTACTACACGCAGCCCTCACCGCCTTTACGATCACTGTGACCACCGCCACCACAACCATCACCTTTATCAACAGAAAGACCAGCACCACCACTACCACATCAACATCTCCACCAGCATCGCAACCACCATGAAGACCAGTACCAACACCAGCACACCAAACTCCACCGCAACAATAGTCACAACCACATCCCTAACAAGTGCCAACACCAGCACACAAAACTCCACCGCAACAATAGTCACAACCACATCCCTAACCAGTACCAACACCAGCACACAAAACTCCACCGCAACAATAGTCACAACCACATCCCTAGCCAGTACCAACACCAGCACAGTAAACTCCACCGTAACAAAAGTCACAACCACATCCCTAACCAGTACCAACACCAGCACACCAAACTCCACCGTAACAATAGTCACAACCACAGCCACCACCAAGACCGCATTTGCATCACCAGCTGCTCCCGCCATCATCACTGCCACCGCCGCCGCTACCACCACCTGTGCTGACATAAGCAGTCAGCTCCGTGTGATGCCATAGAAATGTTGAAATCCCAGCCTGCATGCCACGGCCCAATCGTAGAGTGTGACACTGGATTCAGCACTCAATGGCTGCCATTGTCGTACTCGAACCCCCAACCCCTCTTTCCTACGCCGCAACTTGCACTTGTTGGCCTATAGATGAGAAATTCTTGATTTAAACTTCAGGACAAAAACTTTTCCATCAATGTTGCGATATTTTGCGGGGGTGGCCGCGATGACTTAGAACCAACGGTTCTCAGTTTGAGGAATCGGAGGGGCTTCAATAAAACATTAAACAATGAAGAAAAGCTTACACCAGTAGTTCTTAACTACAACTGTTATTGTTTGCATTTTGTTATAACTTTGCTTTGACGTCCAAACATAACTTTAAAATATAAAAAAAACCCGTAAAAAACCACGTTTTTGACTATAAATCCTTTATGTACGAGACGTAACTAAAAGAATGTTCATTATAATACGCAGCGCAAGACCATCCAACAATACAAAATTGTAGTTGTGTCGTAAAACATGTTTAATATAATGCGCACCGATCAGGAATATGTTTATAAAAAGTGTCGTCAGTAAAATACGCACCTTATTGCGCTACAGAAAGGTTGTTCAATATAATACGCACCGCGACGCTCTATCTCAAAAAATAGCATGATACATAGGAATAAATAAAATAATCTAAAAAAACAATAATTTAATTACGGTACATGCGATCGATCTAAAATTTGATACATAGTTTTTATCATTGCCACCAAACTGCCTGCTAAATTTCAGCCGCTAGCTTACGAGGAAGTGGGTTAAAAATCGATCCAAAGTTTTGGCGACAAGCAATCAAGGGTGCACGCAGACACCACGAGTTAATATAAAGGATTTAAAAACAATGAAGATAAGGAAGGATAACATCATTTGCAATGCTGCTTATTTATTTACAACATGAGATATTTACTTATATTATTTAGGGAAATGGATATTTATTTTTGACCATAATATATTTCAGAGGCCAGGGACCTACATCGGCTGTAGTGCCAATGATGATGTTGATAATATATTTCAGGATTTCATTTCATTAACCTCGTTCTATTTTTGAAAGCAACTTTATCTGTTATCTTCAATACTTGGCTCTTAGAACATAGCAATAATTGCAGTACATGTAAATTTTTTCTGCTCTTGAACATGCCATTTGTGTCTCTTGGTACATTTGTTATGTGTCGGCCTATGCCCGAGGTGCTGTCCCTTAACATATTTCGAACTAGTGGTACGCGTGTGGGCCGTTGAAAGGACTAAGTCATATTTTAAAGGAGTAAGTCATATTTTAAAGGACTTAGTCATATTTTAAAGGACTAAGTCATATTTTCAAGAACTAAGTCATATTTTAAAGGAGTAAGTCATATTTTAAAGGACTAAGTCCTATTTTAATGGACTAAGTCATATTTTCAAGAACTAAGTCATATTTTAAAGGAGTAAGTCATATTTTAAAGGACTAGGTCATATTTTAAAGGACTAAGTCATATTTTCAAGAACTAAGTCATATTTTAAAGGAGTAAGTCATATTTTAAAGGACTAAGTCATATTTTCAAGAACTAAGTCATATTTTAAAGGAGTAAGTCATATTTTAAAGGACTTAGTCATATTTTAAAGGACTAAGTCATATTTTAAAGGAGTAAGTCATATTTTAAAGGACTAAGTCATATTTTAAAGGAGTAAGTCATATTTTAAAGGACTAAGTCATATTTTCAAGAACTAAGTCATATTTTAAAGGAGTAAGTCATATTTTAAAGGACTTAGTCATATTTTAAAGGACTAAGTCATATTTTAAAGGAGTAAGTCATATTTTAAAGGACTAAGTCATATTTTAAAGGAGTAAGTCATATTTTAAAGGACTAAGTCATATTTTCAAGAACTAAGTCATATTTTAAAGGAGTAAGTCATATTTTAAAGGACTAGGTCAGATTTTAAAGGACTAAGTCATATTTTCAAGAACTAAGTCATATTTTAAAGGAGTAAGTCATATTTTAAAGGACTAAGTCATATTTTCAAGAACTAAGTCATATTTTAAAGGAGTAAGTCATATTTTAAAGGACTTAGTCATATTTTAAAGGACTAAGTCATATTTTAAAGGAGTAAGTCATATTTTAAAGGACTAAGTCATATTTTAAAGGAGTAAGTCATATTTTAAAGGACTAAGTCATATTTTCAAGAACTAAGTCATATTTTAAAGGACTAAGTCATATTTTAAAGGACTAGGTCATATTTTAAAGTACTAAGTCATATTTTAAAGGACTAAGTCATATTTTAAAGGACTAGGTCATATTTTAAAGGACTAAGTCATATTTTAAAGGACTAGGTCATATTTTAAAGGACTAGGTCATATTTTAAAGGACTAAGTCTTATTTTAAAGGTCTAAGTCAGATTTTAAAGTTCATTCAAATAATTTAATTTCATTAAATGTTAGCCCATAGAAAATTCAACCATCCTATTGGGCGACTGGATTGGTCAATGACGGAACGCGCTTCACAAACATAAAAGACCCCCCAAAAAATATTTCTACCAACGTGTCCATTAAGTTACGTTGTTTAACGGATGGGAGCAAATTTAAGTTTGGGGACTTTGCACTTAGCACCTCACCCTTAGGTTCGGACATTCTTTGATTTAAATTTATATATATAAGCGACAATTGTCTGAAAAAAAAGGAGAAGGGGGAAGGGAGGATATTCTCAGGATATGCTCCAAAAGCCATCTTATGGCATTGACATCCGTGTGACAGTCCACTTGACGTGTGGTCCTGATCTGGTTTATTGGAAAGACCTCCACATTGCCACCCATGCAAACTTCATATTCCGACCCCTCTGTCGCAACACCAATATAATATTTACGTACAGGCCAAGGGGTAGGATATTCCATTTAAAAACACACCATTAAAAAAAAAGAAACATCGGTGGCTTCTCGGGGAAAGTCGTGTATATAGGAGTAAAACTAAGTCATCCACATCGGCATATGGAGAGTCGGGTGGGGGGCGGGGAGGGGGATCCTTTGAATGTGATATCCCAAACTGTTGTCTTACTATCAAAATAATTTTATCATTATTATTTTTAAAACGCTCGATTTAGTTCGAATGAACACGAAAAATAAGAAAATAATATCTTTTTAAAATCCTTTATATTAACTTGTGGTGTCTGTTTGAGCCATTGCTTGTTTGCTGAAAAAACTTTGGATCGATTTTTAACCCACTTCCTCGTAAGCTAGCGAGCTGAAATTTTGCAGGCAGACTCGTGCCGATGATAAAAATACGTATCAAAATTTCAGATCGATCACATGTACTGTAATTAAATTAATGAATTTTTAGATTATCTTTATTTATCTCTATGTAACATGTTAATTTTTTTTTGCAATAGTGTCGTGGCGCTTATTATATTGAAGAACCTTTCCTGTCGCGCAATAAGGTGCGTATTTTATTGACAACACTCTTTATAAACATTCCTGATCGGTGCGCATTATATTAAACATGTTTTAAAGATTTAATAACGAATGATTATTTGTAAGTCTTGCGTTCGTCTTAGGGGGATGTCAAAAATTGTTGACTGTCAAGAAGTCTCCAGGAGCTGTTTATTGAGGGGGGGGGGTGGGGAGATTTAAGGTTCCAAAGCTGTTCTGAAATGGGTGTGGCTTTTGAGGATAAACGGGAAGTCTATCTGCAGGAACAGAACTACGTCCACCCCCGTCCTCCCCCAAATCTCCCTTTCGTGGGCGTGGACGTACCTGATAATGTTTGCGCAGCTCGCGTGAGGACACGTTATATTACGTCTTCAATGGAACCTAATTTTAGTTTTGTTTCGGTAAGTTTATTTTTTTTAAAGTTAGGCCAGGTGTACTCCACAGCTGTCTTGTGAAGCTGGGTCTTGTCACGGTGATGGGATAGATGAATGTACGTACACACATGGCCGTCTTAACGCATATGCCCGTTGGGCATTTGCCCGGGGGCCCACGAGCATAGGGGCCCCATGGGAATATGTTTATTTATATATACTATGTATATTTATTTGTTTTATTCCTGCGGGGAAGGGGCCCAACACTATTTCTTTGCCCGGGGGCCCAAAATGGTGTAAAGACGGCTCTGCGTACACAAGTAGCTTTTTATCAAATCATCCATTTCATGCGGCTTCTCATTTAGTGCTACTTGCACGTTGTTACTTGCACATTTTTGCTTGCATATTGTTACTTGAATATTGTAACTTTAATAGCATTACTTGAATATTGTAACTTTAATAGCATTACTTGAATATTGTAACTTTAATAGTATTACTTGAATATTGTAACTTTAATAGCATTACTTGAATATTGTAACTTTAATAGCATTACTTGAATATTGTAACTTTAATAGTATTACTTGAATATTGTAACTTTAATAGCATTACTTGAATATTGTAACTTTAATAGCATTACTTGAATATTGTAACTTTAATAGCATTACTTGAATATTGTAACTTTAATAGCATTACTTGAATATTGTAACTTTAATAGCATTACTTGAATATTGTAACTTTAATAGTATTACTTGAATATTGTAACTTTAATAGCATTACTTGAATATTGTAACTTTAATAGCATTACTTGAATATTGTAACTTTAATAGTATTACTTGAATATTGTAACTTTAATAGTATTACTTGAATATTGTAACTTAAATAGTATTACTTGAATATTGTAACTTTCATCGTGTTGGTTACAAATGGTTATTTTATTCATACAATGTGATATATTAAAGGCGTATTTTCTTTACATAATATTAATGCACCCTACATCTATTCATCATGTTTTATGTCTAATCTTGCATTTAATTATAGAGTTTTGAATGTTGATAGTGTGTTGGTTTTCCTATTTTGTTTAGGCTACCGCCAGACGGTAAGAAGGATTTGTACGTATTTAATTATTATTCATTTTCCCCCCTTCTAAATTGCAAATGTAAAAAGGAAAAAAAAATGTTTTTATCCCTTTGTCTATCCGAATTTGTATTGGATTATTGTTGTGTTGTATTTCCAAGCTAGAAATTTAAACCCGCATGTATTATTACTAGTTAATGTTTGTTACTATTCAGACGGTGGCCTTGATAGTGTTAACTCACATCATCCTCTCATATCGCTACTCTACATCGTTGGCGGAGGACTTGCCTTGGGGAACCTCCATTACATCGATGCAAAAACTTGGAACTTGATATTCAAAAGTGACATCGGGCAGCTAGCTCTCCGGCTCCAGCAATCGGTCAGTCTAACGAGAGCTCGGACCACTTTCACAGCGACGAGTGAGATTCGCATTACACCACGATGAGAAACGGAGGGGTAAAAAATATGTGTATGTATTCATGATATAGGCGTACAAAAAAACAAAAACAAAAGGACTACAAAACATTTAACCAACTGAGATTCAGTTAACAACAAACTTACGATTATGATTATTTTGTTGACACAACTAATGAAGAGTTATTCGCAGATCCTACAAACCTTTTGCTCGGGGTTGGAGGGGGGACGTGAGGTGGAGGCAGGGCCGTCTTAACGCATAGGCCCGCTGGGCATTTGCCCGGGGGCCCACGAGCATAGGGGCCCAATGGGAATATGTTTATTTATATATATTATGTATATTGATTTTTTATTCCTAGGGGGGGGGCGCACTCTTTCTTTGCCCAGGGGCCCAAAATGGTGTTAAGACGCTCTGGGTGGAGGTAGGGGTTCGGCGTATGCTGTGGCAGGGGTGGAGGAAGGGAGGGTTCAAGAATGGTCCAACCTTCACACTGCATAAATAAAAGTCAAAGAGCCACGGAACAATTTTATGTGATTCAAAATCTTTAAAAAAAAATAATATTAATTAATAATTAAAAAAAAATAATTTCTCAAAGTGCATGGGTTGGAGAGTTATAATTGCAATTGACGCCATACGACAGTTAAATCATCATTTTTAAGAAGAAAAAAAGAAGAAGAAGAAATTTTTTTTAAAAACACATCTCCGCAGCGTCGTATCCATGAGTGTGATTTCGTTTTCCAGAGTCGGGGGGTGGAGAGGGGGCGACGTAGTTGTAACCCTCCACTTCCGTATTAGTTACAACTGCGCCGCTTCTGACCAAATGATGATTAAATCATTCCCAGGTATCGAGACGATACAATGCAATACACAGGAGCGTATTTTGTCATAGGGAATTGAACGAATCGGGGGGAAACAAAACAATCCGGATGGCATCGTGTGAGGGAGCTAACGTGTGGGGACTAAACCACATCCGGTGCACGTTAGGGTCCATTGAGTGAGAAGAAAGGGCCCCCATCTCCCCCCAGTGGCACTGATTTGTTTGAGTTGGGTCGTGGGTGCCACGTACCGGTGGACCAAAACATCTTTTCACGGGAGCCGGGTTAATCCGGTACGGTAATCCCGTCGGTTTTGATCATCGGGTACAGGTGGGGAAGAGGTGGGGGGGGGGTTAACCCAATGTATCTGTATGAGAAGGTAGGTCTGTAGAAAATCAGGACGTTATAATATCTTAGGAAATGAGAAAACCAGTGCGGCAGCCCATGGTGTCAACCCCCCTCACGACTTACCACATAGACCTCCTCCGAGTCAGCCCTTGCTAGACAACAGGAACGTCTATAATAGTAAACTTTGGTGTCACCCCTTGTGATGGTGTCTGACCGGTGCGGTCTGCACCCCCCACCACCCCGCACCTCCCCTTGTGACACCTCTGCTTGGGGCATAATGATATCTCAGTCCATTAGAAAACTATTGCGACAATAATATATTAGAAATTGTGAAAACCGGAGGTGTTATAAAATCTTTGGAATATTTCTTAGGGAATATTAAAAGAAAAGTCCTGAAAATAATGTATTCCTCTATGTACTTTAAATACCGTGTGGACGTGATTCATTCTTAAACTAAATTTTTAAAAAATCAAACCTTTCAAAGGATTTGTGGGAAACAATTCTAAAAATCCATTTACTGTAGACTATAGCGTTATATAGCGTTAATCAATTATTATAAAAGTAATTTTTAAAAAAGGCAGTGATAAAATTCACCCATTTAAAATATGAGATAAACTAAGCCAAAAAATAAATTAAAAGGGCATTCAGTGGTATTTTTATAACAATACAACAGAAATAAACAAAAAAAGAAGTGACGATACAATTCATCAGAGAGAGAGTTTTTCCATGAATTTATTTGACCATAAAATATATATTTGTTTTACACAGATGGAAATCCACATTTTGTATGTGTCGCAGATCTGCTCTTAAGTCCCCAGAGTATTTAAATGTTTGCCATTTTTGTGCTAACGTTGATTTGTCGCTGAAAATAAATCGACACGTTATTCCGCTTTGGTCCACGCAGCGATATCTCAAAGTGCGTCTAAAGCTAGAGCCTGTCACAAACTCAAATTTACATGATATAATAAATATAACATTAAATAGGCAGTGAGTAATATAATAAATATAACATTAAATAGGCAGTGAGTAATATAATAAATATAACATTAAATAGGCAGTGAGTAATATAATAAATATAACATTAAATAGGCAGTGAGTAATATAATAAATATAACATTAAATAGGCAGTGAGTAATATAATAAATATAACATTAAATAGGCAGTGAGTAATATAATAAATATAACATTAAATAGGCAGTGAGTAATATAATAAATATAACATTAAATAGGCAGTGAGTAATATAATAAATATAACATTAAATAGGCAGTGAGTAATATAATAAATATAACATTAAATAGGCAGTGAGTAATATAATAAATATAACATTAAATAGGCAGTGAGTAATATAATAAATATAACATTAAATAGGCAGTGAGTAATATAATAAATATAACATTAAATAGGCAGTGAGTAATATAATAAATATAACATTAAATAGGCAGTGAGTAATATAATAAATATAACATTAAATAGGCAGTGAGTACACTCTCATCCATTAATCTATTTATTGACAGAGATCTATAGATAAACCCATTGACAGGCAACAAGACATTGCCATACCAACCAGCGCCAGTGTTCGCTGTGTTTTGATATATATATATATATATATTTGACAGTGGTGATAGTAAGCACTGGTGCCCTGTGACAATAGGCGCCCCTCTGAGGACACCGTTACATCCCCTCCGCCCCGACTCTGATCTGTTTGGACGTACACCTAAACAAAATAAAATATAAACACGTGCAAACATAATCTCATAAAACGTGTGGAAAAATTCCAGACTTGAGTGTCCGGAATTCCTAACTGAGATACTACATTGATCAGGTGTCTCCCCCACCCCACCCCCCATTTTAACTCCCTCCAGACACCCACATGCCCCGAAAATGTCAACTATTTTTGTATCTTCTACCCCCCCCCCACTTTACCCCCCCCCAGCGCTCCAGTCCCTCTATCACCTCCCTCCTGGTTCAGGATGGCAATACCTCCAAATTAGCCAAAAACGGTATGCAAATCAAATCAAATATTTGTTGAATCACTCCGCTATTGTACATCCTATTGGCCGGGGACAAAAGGAGGGGGTCACGTGGTGGACACCCCACCATCGTTTGTCACAGTTCGCGGGGCGGCCATATTGGAAATTTCTGGAGGGCCTGCCACCCACCTCGTGGGCCGTATTGAGACAACGCTCGTTCCATTGAGAAGATGCCCCGCTGGATCCCGAGCGCCGAGCGCGGGGAGGCTCCGTGAGAGCCCCCGACAACGAGAAGGCTCTCTACATCATTTGTGGCGCGACTGGTCCGGCTGAAGGGCCCTTGACAAGCTCTTGTCCCATCTATGCGCGGCATGTCAGTCGGGAGAAGGAAAAAAAAGACCAACGCTTGGATCGCTGGAGTTTTCTAACACCTGCAGAGAAAAGGACGAGATGATCTTTGCTTTTATGGCGGCATCATTCCCATGCATTTTATCTGGATGGCTGGTCACGTGTTATGCATCAAGTATTTTGGTCACGTGACTATGTAGCAGACCCGTAGCTTTAGACTTCCCGAATGTCTTTCTGAAGGGCATTCGGTGTGTATTTTTCTTTTTAAAAAAAAATAGACCAAAATATTGGCTACATAAAAATATCCGTAGAAATGACACACACATCATTTCCTAATTTATTCAACGCTGATATGTTGACATTCAACGACTTAATGTGGCTTTTGGCTAAGGATGTTGGTAACAGAAACAGAAAGCAGTTACTACTTTATTTTCAGCTAATGTGTTTATAAATCGCATAGTCTATTAATAAAAATGGGGGAGTCTATTAAAAAAGGGGGAGGGGGGAACAAACTCATTTGCTAAAAATGAAAACAAATGGTTATGATCCATATTCCTTCTTTAAAAATTAAACGAACCATTCTGATGCTAATGAACTTAACTAAAAAAAAATAAATAAATAAACAGCTCTTGCGAAAAAAACAAGCCATGCTGCATAATTATTTTGTATACAATTTCACGAGAAAATGATATTCAGGGGAAAAGACAAAATTGCTATAAATTTATTTACGGCAATGCAAAGATGCTTCCAAAAAAATTTATGAAAGAATTGCAGGTTAAAGATCAAACGATGTAATGCGAATTTTTTTTACCAAAGTGGCCGTGTAAGCTTCGGTTGGGTAGCGGTCTTTGACATTATTTTTCATCATTAAGAAAATGTTTGTTTTATTTCTGGCCTAAGTGTACATCGATGAGGTGTTAGAGGAAACATCGTAAGCAGATCGTCACCCAGGAGACGACGTCGAATGTCAACAAACAGGTTGGTAAGGTTGTTTCATCACATCAACCTCCTAGAGGAAACATCGTAAGCAGATCCTTACCCAGGAGACGACGTCGAATGTCAACAAACGGGTTGGTAAGGTTGTTTCATCACATCAACCACCTAGAAGTAGGCGTTTTTTTAATAGCCATGGCAACCAGCGAATCCGCCATTTGAACTTTCAACTCCAGAGACGACAAGGGTGGTTTGGGCGCTGCGCGAAGTCATTCGTCGTTATGGTTGTCTTGGTGAAAGCATTTAGCTGAAGTGCGTGGTCTCCCCTTCCAACTAGGAAGTCAAGGACTCTGGTTGTCAGTAACATAGACAAAGACCAAACATATAGAGTGGATGACGTAAAGAAAGGTATAAAAGAGGGCGTCAAAGTAGCCTAGGAGCGAAGGATGGAGGAGGTTATAGAAAGAAGAGCTGAGCTAAGAGAAAAGTCGAAAAACTGGGAAGCACAGAACTCGTGTGCAAAAGCTGTGGTAAAGACTGTCACTCAAGGATAGGATTGCACAGCCACACGAGGAATTGCAACCCAACCCAACCCAACGGTGATGCACCTTCGCCTCGCGAGACGGGAGGATGCTGATGAGATCAAACATAAAAAAATACATACTACATACAGCGTGCATGCCCAAATATTTACGTCATTACCCTGTCTCTTGTATCATCGTTATTAATTCATCTCTTAATTATGATCAATTAGAAATAAACAGGTGGGGGGAGGGGGGAGGTAAACCCCTTTCCAATAGCCAACTCACCCCGAAGCTACAAACACATCCGAGGATATCGTAAATACTTAGGTTATACATCAGCCGTAGTGCGAACCCATTTTTGACCTTTTAACAGCGGTGTAATTATAAAATATCCGGGTATTATGTAAGGACAGGGGTCGGCAAACTTTTGAGACGGAATAGAGCCAAAACTTAAAATTTATAAACTTTTGAGACGGAATAGAGCCAAAACTTAAAATTTATAAAATTTCCCAGTTTTTAAAGAGCCACTAATGTGAGTTTTGAAAAGTAAAATATATTATGACTTATATTTTTACATGAAACTGGAGAGCCACATCTTTACCCCGAAATAAAATATATTATAATGACTAGTATTTGTACATGGAACTGGAGAGCTACATTTTTACCCCGAAATAAAATATGTTATAATTACTAGTATTTGTACATGGAACTGGAGAGTCACATTTTTACCCCGAAATAAATTATGTTATTATTACTTATATTTGTACATGAAACTGGAGAGCCACATCTTTACCCCGAAAGAGCCACATGTGTTAGGACCGATGTTCCATTTAAGCTGTGCGGCCGCTCAGATATCAGACCGACGACGCGCAGCATTTTCGAATTACCACGCAGCTAATTTGGACATAATGGAATAAAATATCTGTTTGTGTGCACAAAAACTTTGGTGCTGTGCAACTTTTCACATTAATTAGTTATTTTGCTCACTGACCCACGCCCTCCCACGTTACGCCTCAAGTGAAGCATAAACTGATATTTGTGACTATCCCAAAAGGAATTCTAGGTGTTGTAGTTTGCTTGCTTATTGAACACAGTGTTTACTGTCAATCAGGGATATAAAACTAGAGAAATATTAATTGTTTGACACCTTTCTAAAGGTCTTTGACATGTGCTTTCCCCCATCTATAGAAACATCCGGGTTTAGCTGAAATTCTAAAACACGCGAAAAGACACACGCAGAGAACATTAATGATATAATTGTAGAGACACCACAAATGAAACTAAAAGACATGTGCGCAATAAATGAGACTAACAGAGACATCACAAGAGACACTAAAAGACACTCGCAGAGATACTTGTAGAGACGCCACAAGAGACACTAAAAGACACTCGCAGAGATACTTGTAGAGACACCACAAGAGACACTAAAAGACACTCGCAGAGATACTTGTAGAGACGCCACAAGAGACACTAAAAGACTCTCGCAGAGATACTTGTAGAGACGCCACAAGAGACACTAAAAGACACTCGCAGAGATACTTGTAGAGACACCACAAGAGACACTAAAAGACACTCGCAGAGACACTAAACGGAACGGCATCAATTAACCTTAAAAAAAAACAAGTACGAATATCTCTACCCATGATCGTCCTATTGATCCAAGTGAACGCGAGAATTATGCAAATTTGAAACACTTGAGCGTATTGTGATTGCACGTACGACGGGAGACAACCGCGTGTGATAAAATTGTCCAGGGTCGACAATCGCTGCAGTAATTTGCCTTTGGGCGAGTGTAATCCATGATGCATCATTATATCTCGGCGCTTGTAACGCTATCTGACGCATAATACAATCATAAGTGCTCGTCTCATGACGCTGGTCGGGTTTGAGAGTGTATCATATGATGAAAATAAGTGTCGAAATTAACGACAATGTGGGTAAGAGGATTTTAAAAAAAAATAGATCGTTTCTGAGCACGAGGGAAAAAATTGATATCACTCGGGAATAACGAAAATACACCTGCTAAAGCTTGAGATTATTAAATGGTTAACGAGAGCTCAATGAACGGTAATTTGCCGGATTGGACTCGATGTTCATAAACAGCCTGCTTGATAACTTGAGATGTTATGTCCAATAGATGGGTCTTTTGTCTGCGTTTTAACACGAGTCTAAAATATGAATCTGTCTTCATTGTCAAACATATGAAGAGGACTAAACATGAAAGGTGCATGCACACGAGAAGTTGTCAGCACATTTTATGTGTTTGCATATATAAAAAGGTGTCTATAATGCACACACGAATGTGTCTTTCATGCACATACGAAAGTGTCTACACACATGAAGGTGTCTATACACGTCAAGCTGTCTTTACATATGAAGGTGTCCACACATAAAAAGGTTTTTAAAGATATGAAGTGTCTACGCGTATAAAGGTGTCTATACACGTCAAGGTGCCAATATATATGAAGGTTTCCACATATTTGAAAGTGTCTTCACATATGAGGTTGACCACGCATAAAAAGGTGTTTATGCATATGAAGCTGTCATTACATATGAAAGTGTCCACACATCACGTTTGTGTACATATGAAGGTGTTTCTATACATATGAAAGTCTCTACGCATCACAACGTCGGATGAAAACATCGATTCTCTGTTGCCTTCTCGGTTTAATTTGATGGCGGTGTTTTCAACACGTTCAAGGGGAAGTGAGCAGTGAAAGAAAGGGCAAATAAGCAACAGAGTCGTGGCTAATTGCATCCGCTGAAATGCCACTGAGCTATGACTGGAAGATTCTGGAAACTTGAGCTATTCGCAGTCATCATTGACTGAAGTGACTTTGACACTGTCAGAATTTGTGGAATTGTTCAGTTGTGCAGTTGACCGAGTCTCCACAGAGCTTGACGTTATTGGTGTTTGGATGACGCAAAATAAAAGCTACGAGACTCCGGCTGTATATTAATAGATGCTGACGTCATTGGGATCACAATTTTCGTTTCGAATCTGTTTCGGAAAAAGTGAGGTGTGGGGTGGGAGGGGGGGGGAAGACATCCAAAGTAAAGGGGAGGATGACTTGACGTTTTTTGCCGTCTGGAGATCTTCGAGTTTTTAAGTTGATGTTTCTACATAAACCATGACTTACAACATGGGTCTCCAAACTACGGTCCGCGGGCCAGATTCGGCCCGCAAGGCCCTCTCATCCAGCCACTTGAGACCTTTTAATCTAAAAAAAAAGAGAATATTTTTACCTGTAGTTTACCACAAAACTGTGTGTAGTCGGTCCCCCAAACTGCTGTTTGACAGTTGATGCGGCCATCCGGCAGCAAAGTTTGGAGACCCTGACTTACAACGAGCGATGCCACTTAAACGCGGACCTACCATCACCTTTACTTTCCACTACCGTTGTCCAACCACTGCTGTGTGTCATACTGCGTCCTGCCACCCTTGTGTCCTGCCACTGTCTTGACATTTCGCTACCGTGTCCTGCCACTTCTTTGCTCTATCACGAATGTGTCCCGCTGCTTCAGTGTCCAGCCGATACTTCGTTTTTTTCCCTTACCATCACCACCGTTAACATTTCCTCCCATTACCATGCCCATTCACCGTAGACAGTCTGGTATAAAAGAAATCAAGTGATAAACGTCGTGGGAAATTTGACCTGCCCTTGAAATTGAAGTTTGGAGGTCGTATAAAATCTGACTACCACCTTTTGTTCTAACCTAATGACCTGTTGTACATGTGACATTCAACTAACCCTGTGCTTGCTCATTGTCACCCCCCCCTCTCCCGTCCGTCCCATCCATTTTCCCAATGTATAGCACAGCCACGCCATCAGCGATATGGAATTTCTGTCGTAACCCTTGTTTAACATGTCACCGTAACAAAGACACAAGCACCCGCATGTCGTAACGAACATACCTGAGCAACAATAATCGTACATTTTTAACTTCACGGATGGAGAACTACATTCAACCCTTGAAACCTTTATCTTCGTCTTCCTCCCCCCCCCCTTTCTTAATTAATCCCACGTGCTTTTGTTATTTAAGACAAAAAAAATATTTTTTTTGTACAATACCACCGGAGACAAATGCAACATCTTCTGAATACTTAATCAATAGGTAGCACGACGAGAACGCGGTGCGGCATGCAAAAAACAAAGAAGAGCTCCCAGGTGAGTGGGGGTGGGGGGGGACACACCACCGCGGCTCTTACTGGGCCACGTATGATCCCCCGTTTGAAAATGATCGCCAATTATATTCAAATCCCGCCAGACAAATTAAGACATGAAATTGCAAACGGGATTGATTGGCGTGTGTGTGTGTGTGCTGTGTGTGTGTGTGTGTATGTGTGGGTGGGAGGGTAGCTGTACGTGTGACAGTGGGTGGGTAGTTGTGGGTAAATGCATTAATTGTGCATCAACTGTTGAGCACAAGACTGAGTTTTCTCTGGGTATCAATGCTCAGACCAATAAGAGACAGCCGAGGTGAGAGCCCTGAACTAAATTGATGCTCAGAACAGTATCCCTCTCTTGGCCAGTGAGTCTAATTGTAAGCATTCGTTCAAAGGTAGTGTATCGCCCGCCTGCTGCGGGGCCATGTTCGATTGTTTAGTTGCAGTCGGCAGGTTAGGGTGTCCTGGTGGTGTTGGCTGACCAAGGAATTGGTCGTCGTTGCAATTTTGTGTGGACCAGATCTGAAAAAATTTTGGAAGCCGCCGAGTTGTAGATTAGTTTATTGCAATTAACGTAATTGTAATACTTCAGAAACTTTACTTTTCTTTTAAATTTTTTCCTTCTTTTTTTAAATTCTTATTTTCTTGTAAATGGGTAATTGACTCATCCACATTGTTTGCCACCGTTTCTCTCTCTCCATTTTCTCAAATCCACTGTCAGTACAGTGCGTGATATCAATGTCTGTAACGTGTGTGTAACGTAAATATCTGTATTGTGGTAGAGTCTCTTGTGCTTTGCCGGGATGGCGCCGAAGTGGTAGCGAGTCGAAGTAGGGAAAATTTCCACCCCTCCTTGTTAGGTCACATATGCTACTTAATCGAATTATAACATGGATTCTCAAGTCTAAAGCGCCAAGAAGATGGAGCGGATAGAACGAATTTTGAACGCGGAATTAGAGGCTTTTTTGCGAACTGATACCAAGTGAATATTTAACACTACAAAATTATATCAAATAAATGCTCATTCGAATTCGAAATTGCAACCTATAAGCAGTATGGTGAGTATATTGTGTCAAGAACTATCTCATCAAATTTCCCGATTGTCAAAGCTTTATGCAACACCAACAAAGTGAGGCAGGAAGTGAAAGTAACCCGATTCGATTATTTACGATTAATGAGACATTTTAGAAACTAAAATTTTCAACGATCAAAATATATATAAAATTTGAAACATGTATGCGATCTGAGCTGATAATGTCATGTTTGTATTTTCTTTGAAATATTTTAGAAAGAGTGGGCGGCATTTTCGACTTTGTGTCCTGGATATCCAGGCGACCGCTTCAGAAGTGACCGTTTCGGGGGGGAGGGGGTCCTCAGCTGTTAAGTCCCTTGGGGTCATGATGGCTGAGGGGGTCTTCCGTGAAGACCAATGAAGAGCACCTTGCTCGGGGTTGCTGATTTTCTTCCACATGTAGGATGTGTATTACACAAAAGTCTGTATTGTGTTACACATTTGTCTTGCGTTTGATGTAAAAGTCTGTATTGTGTTACACATTTGTCTTGCGTTTGATGTAAAAGTCTGTATTGTGTTACACATTTGTCTGGTGTTTGATGTAAAAGTCTGTATTGTGTTACACATTTGTCTTGTGTTTGATGTAAAAGTCTGTATTGTGGTACACATTTGTCTTGTGTTTGATGTAAAAGTATGTATTGTGTTACACATTTGTCTTGTGTTTGATGAAAAAGTCTGTATTGTGTTACACATTTGTCTTGTGTTTGATGAAAAAGTCTGTATTGTGTTACACATTTGTCTTGTGTTTGATGTAAAAGTCTGTATTGTGTTACACATTTGTCTTGTGTTTGATGTAAAAGTCTGTATTGTGTTACACATTTGTCTTGTGTTTGATGTAAAAGTCTGTATTGTGTTACACATTTGTCTTGTGTTTGATGTAAAAGTCTGTATTGTGTTACACATTTGTCTTGTGTTTGATGTAAAAGTCTGTATTGTGGTACACATTTGTCTTGTGTTTGATGTAAAAGTCTGTATTGTGTTACACATTTGTCTTGTCTTTGATGTAAAAGTCTGTATTGTGTTACACATTTGTCTTGTGTTTGATGTAAAAGTCTGTATTGTGTTACACAATTGTCTTGCGTTTGATGTAAAAGTCTGTATTGTGTTACACATTTGTCTTGCGTTTGATGTAAGATTCTGTAATGTGTGCCAATGTCTGTTTCTAATGTGTAATGTTAATGTATGTATTGTGTGATCTAATGTATCTGTATCACAATTTGTTGATGTCTGTATTTTATATTTTTTGTAGTTTAAATTTCTTTAATGCTAATCGTGTGGCCTTTATTGCGTTTATTGTAGGGTTTGTAGTTCAAATTTCCGCCTAGAAATTAATGTAAAGGTCTGAATTGTGCGTTTTGTTGTAAGTTTCTGCTCCACATGTAGACATGCCTATATCGCTGTATCAACGCCACCAAAGTAAGAGACTTTTCCAGAGTTTGTGTAATTGTTCAAAATTGAGGCCAATCTTCTCGTTACGCCTGGCATCAAAAGAAAAAACGTCTCGCTGCGAAAAAAAAATAATACAGGTATCGACTTAGGCTAATCACCTGTGTAATAACTTCCTTGTATTTTAAAAATAATTTCTAAAGCTTGAGATAGTTCGATACTATGAAATAGATACAGTGTATGTAGCATTTCATTAACTTATGAAACATGTAATTATTGTAAAAATTATCCTTTCACAACTGTGATACAATTTATTAACCTTTCAATACATTTTTACAATGAAAATAAAAAAAATAATTTAAAGAGAGACATTTTTCGCTTTACAATTGAAAGAAAAGATGTAAAGTTGTGTAGCTTAAAGTCGTAAGGTGGTTCAGGGAGGGGGGCGTACGGAGGGGGAGCACTTACCTATAACTGGCACAAGTAAGCACTGAGCACATACAGTGATGTTGAGCACATACAGTGATGTGAGCACATACAGTGATGTGAGCACATACAGTGATGTGAGCACATACAGTGATGTGAGCACATACAGTAATGTGAGGACATACAGTAATGTGAGCACATACAGTGATGTGAGCACATACAGTGATGTGAGCACATACAGTGATGTGAGCACATACAGTGATGTGAGCACATACAGTGATGTGAGCACATACAGTGATGTGAGCACAGAGAGCAAATTTAGTTATGTGAAAATAGTGAATCAATTTAATAATGTGAAGACAATGAGTGAATTTAGTAATGTGGGGAGTTGGGTAAATTTAATAATTTTAAATAACTTTTATTAAAAGAAAATTACTTTAAAATTTGTAAAAGAAGATTCAAAAAGTAATTTTTTTTTAGTTTTGACTTGTCCAACGTCTTTAATGGTGTTCGATGACGTCATGTTTCACGAGAGCTACATCAGAGCAACATCAAAGATATATATGTAACTGGTGATCTATAACAGTTTCTATAGTGAAGATGACCGATTTAGTAGTGCTATGTGATATAACGGGGTAGAATCGAAATGGATACAGATATTTAAAAAAAAATTGTATTAAGCGTTCAAAATTAATAGAATAAAGCTGGTAGAGTAAATAAAAACAACTCCACTTCAGTGATCGAATTGAAAAGAACTCGAACATGCGCAGATCTGCTATTTATGGCGCACATATCGGCTATTTGTGGCGCCTTGGTGGCAGGTATTTTTTGCGCCCCCTGTGGCAGGCAGTTCTGGCGGCCGAAGTCGGGCCTCGCGTCACAATGGCCGCTAATTGAGTTCTCCCGTTAACTGACGACCCGCTTACCACACGACTCCCGCCAATTACGGGCTGCACGTGAACAGGTGGGGAGCGAGCACGCGAGCTTCGTCTGCTCAATAACTTGTAGCCTCAGGAGGGGAGCGATTTCACACGCCAGGGGCGTGAACATCGGAAAACTCTCATACGGTCGTGACTACATGCTTCTCAGCGTTCGGCGCATCAAAGAGATTGAGAATGCATTGCGCGTTTGTGTGGCTCCTATATCCAAGAGCTTGTGCGTTAGCTGTGGGTCTGTGTGGCTCATATATCCAAGAGCGTGTGCTTCAGCTGTGGGTTTGTGTGGCTCCTATATCCAAGAGCGTGTGCGTCAGCTGTGGGTCTGTGTGGCTCCTATATCCAAGAGCGTGTGCGTCAGCTGTGGGTCTGTGTGGCTCCTATATCCAAGAGCGTGTGCGTCAGCTGTGGGTTTGTGTGGCTCCTATATTCCAAGAGCGTGTGCGTCAGCTGTGGATTTGTGTGGCTCCTATATCCAAGAGTGTGTGCGTCAGCTGTGGGTCTGTGTGGCTCCTATATCCAAGAGCGTGTGCGTCAGATGTGGGTCTGTGTGGCTCCTATATCCAAGAGCGTGTGCGTCAGCTGTGGGTTTGTGTGGCTCCTATATTCCAAGAGCGTGTGCGTCAGCTGTGGGTTTGTGTGGCTCCTATATCCAAGAGCGTGTGCGTCAGCTGTGGGTCTGTGTGGCTCCTATATCCAAGAGCGTGTGCGTCAGCTGTGGGTCTGTGTGGCTCTTAATTTAAAGTGATGTGAATAAATGTGGTTGTGATGATGTCGCAAAAAGATGGAAGTCTACGCTTTGAGAAGTGGGGGCGGGGAGGGGGCTCCTTAAATACCCAACAACATGAAGTTCGGGAAATTTTCAAGTAATCACGTGATCGATCTTGAACTTTTCATTCCCGAATCATTATCATTGCGTTGTGATCACAAATATAATTATGTATATTTTCCGACGTGAAGCAATGACAAAGTCGTTATTTTCTGTCTGTCTCTCTCACTCACTCTCTCTCTCTCTCTCTCTCTCTCTCTCTCTCTCTCTCTCTCTCTCTCTCTCTCTCTCTCTCTCTCTCTCTCTCCATCTCTCTCTCTCTCTCTCTCTCTCTCTTTCTCTCCCCCCTCTCTCTTTCTCTCCCCCCTCTCTCTCTCTATTTCTCTGTTCCACATAAAAGTATGTTGACACATCCGATTCAGGTGACCAACATTTGAAAAGACCAGCACCCCCTCCCCCCCACAAACTTTAATTACTCACACTCCCCTCTTGTATCCCTCTAAACCACCACCATTCCATCTTTTTTTTTAAAAAGCATTCCTTTAAAAGATGAACTAATCCTCCAGTCTCCAGTGGTAGACCAGGGCCACGCCCACAACGACAAAGACGTCTAACAACTGCCAGGAAGTTGCAGGCTGAGCACCGGGCCGTATCATTAGGGAGACCTTGAAGATTGTCAGCATCAACCCGAACGTCCCCCTTTTCCCCCAGAATTTACTCGCGTTATCACGCAGGTGTACGGGGAGGAACAATCACCTTTCTGCGCCGAAACCTTCACAGGTATTCTCTTCGCACACTCGAAACATTTACTTCAGGTGACGCCTCTGTCACGGGTGGATTCAATAACACTCTCCCAACTGTCCATGTCCCTCGATTCCCGTAAACGGTTCTCAACCCGTTTCGCTTCATCGGGCACGCCGCCCCCACCCCTCTATTTTTTTTTGCTTTTGTTCCAGCGAAATGCATTCCCCACTCCATGGCTTACAGTCTCATCCCCCCTCCCCCCCCGACCATCAAAGCACCTCTCTTTCCCGGCAAGCCTTTTGTTTTACCACATGCCTTCCGCACGCGCTTGTTAATTGCCCCATTCAGCGCGCTCCTTGGTGTGTGCAGATAAAAACCTTTCTCCGTCTTGGTGATGAGTCCGACGACGACACCAGAGGTGGAAGTGTGTGGGGGGTGGGGGAGGGGGAGATCAGATGGGAGCCCTAAAGACAAAGGCGTTAATGTGGAAAGGGGTGGGGGTGGGGTCGGTGCTTTAAGCGCGGCCCTGTCAGAGCTCCTGGAGTCAAATGTTGAGATTTATTGACATTTGAACTTAGGTGCTGACCAATGTCCACTCTTAGGTTCACTGGTCCGTATGTAAAAATAGAAAACTTGCGCGCAAAATGACACAGCATCCATTTTTTCGGCGCAAAATTTTACACCCCCCCCCCAACACACAAATTATATTACGGTATCTTTTTTCATAAATTTGTTGCTCGGTAATTTTTAAACTGCTTCGCTGCGTCGATTAGATATATGCGACGCCGCGCAGCTAAAGGGAACATTGGTGCTGACAACTTTGCCATGGACACGGGTGATTTAACTCATTACAAAATATTTTTAAACACGTTAACATTAGTGTTGCCGTGTTAAAAATTGTGTTCAAATGTTACAAAAAGTTATTAGCATAGTATGTAAAAATTATAATAAAATGCCTTTTTTGAATTATTATTTTTTTTGTTTTCGTTTTCTTTACAGAAATTTAATTTTATACAATAAAAAATATATTCAGCTGTTTTTATTTAATTTTTTTTTCTAATTTAAAAAATATTTTTTACGACAAAAATTTAAGAACTGTATTTTCTACCGTTAAATCTTTTTTGTCGAATTTAAAAATAAAATAAAAAGGATTAAAAATGTATGCTTGTTAATTTGAAAATTTTAATTTACAAATAATCCACAAAGAAAATTGTTTAGAATAAAATTTTAGTTAATCGTTTCCAAGTACATTATATGAGTCAGTCCTTTTCCAGACAAAAAACTAAAGAAAAATTAGTTTTAAAAATATTTATTTAAAAATAATTCGATTTTTTAAAGAAATGCACTAACAGATTAAACAAAATATTCTAGCTTACCTATCTATATTTGAACATTGTCATATTTGTTAAGAATAAACAAAAAATTGTGGTGCGCAAAGTGAATATATGTTAAATACTTTTATTGGCGTGATACAGTTTGGTAAAGATTGACATTGATTGAGGAGATGGTGACGCCCCCTGATTAGTTGAGGCAAACAGACTCCATCAGGCTAAGCGCATATCAACCAAAACTTTGGGCACTCTGACAATGTTTGGCCCACTACTCACCTGGCTAGCCTCGGGACCCGAACCTCATGAGCTGGCAACTGAGGGGGGAGGGGTGAGGGGGGATAGGCTGACGGAGACAGAGGGCGTGGATTGAGAGAGGGGGAAAAAAGAGGTAAAGGATGATGTGACGAACGAGAGGAATACATTTAAAAGATATGCATGTAAATTATTGTTTGTAGGAGGAAGAGGGACTGGGATGAATTGCAATGAAACATATCATGGCTTTAGTCAAAGCAAATGATCAAGTCAGGTCAGAATGTCTTCACTTTAAGCAACGTTATAAATGAGTGGAGATTGAGACTTATTTGTCCAAACTCAGCTATATACGATACTAGTGTATAGCTATTGTGATAATATAGTGTTATTGTGATACTTATTGCAAAACTATTGCACTAAGAAAATAATAATAAATATTTAAAGACTGTATTCACGTTGATGTACAATAAAATTTTCTTCCGGAAAATTGATGACAATGAGCCTGGCAAGGTCACGGCCGCCGACTCTGACGTCACATCTACGAGTCCTACCACGGTTGCTGCTATCCTGACATATGGACTGAGGTAAATTTGGTAACTCCATTGATTTGACTAAAGACTTATCAACAAACAACCTGAGAGATTGTGTTAATAATTTGACTTGGAGTGGTTCTTTGCGCCGATGGTCCTCAAAGTATTATTCAAAATATATGCGAATCGACACGGCATAGTCAAAATATTTAATACTCGCTCTAAATTAACATGAAGAACTTTTTCGATTAGATTCCAAATTTGCCTAGTTTCCAAAGGGTCAATGTTCCAAATTTCAAAAATAAATCAATTTCACTTATATAGTCTATAAATCAAATGTTCCCATAATTTTTTTTCGGGTGATTACCCCCAGCCCCTTAAAAAAAATAAATAAATACAAGCAAAGTTTCCCCTCGACCCCGATTCAAACTGAAAAAGGCATTTTTAATAAGGTAATTAAAAAACAAGAATAGTCTTTTTTTTGTGTTAGTATAATATAAATTAAATTTTGTTAAGCAATTCATTTAAAGCGATGGTTGAAATATCATGTTACTAACCATCCTCGCAAAATTCGCGAGTGAATTTTTTTTAACGCCAAACTCTTGTCATTCTCATTATTTAATTACTTTATTTGTTATGTTTGTACTCGAAAAAAATATTTGAAAATCCACTCTCGCTGAGATATGAAACTGAACATCGAAAATTTGAAAAATCGTAACATTTTGGTATAAATCAGAATTGTGTAAGTAATTTTTCATAACTCAAGCATTCCGCAAATCCAAGAAATCGTCTTGTAATTAGTCGGGAATGCCTGCTCATCATGGGAATCAAAGGATGGATTTCATGTCGATGCAGGTTTTTTTCTCTTCCAATTTCAGCTCAGGGAAGTAGCACTGGAGTTCGTTTTCAAGAGATGCCGAGTAATCTCCTCTTCCAAATGTGAATTTATTTTACCATTAGGTTCATCTACCACACTGCAGAGTTTCTCAAACATGGCAATATTTCTTTTTCTTCGCCAGTTTTTCAACTTGAATAAAAATGCCCCGAAATTATCGTGAAATACGATCATATCCGTTTCATTTCCCCGAAGTTTAGGCTAAGCCTATTTCGTTGTTCTAATATAACTTCTTGAAATATTTTTTTTTCTTTTTCAACCAAGACTTGTCGTTAAAAAAGACCAAAAGGTTATGTTTCCTTAGCACTTCCGGGAACAACTTTAAGGCACCATTAAAAATAAAAAAATGCATGATATTGATTTTTAAAAAAACTTTTACTTTAAAAGTTGGTGACCCCAAAGTAAACCATAGGCTGGGATGGGAACCCGTGCTTTAAGTAGAACTGTATTTTTTTTTAATGTTATCAATCATCGAATATTAACAGCACTGCATAGTTCATATAGTATCCCAATACCAGCAAGATTCCAAACTTAAAACGATTTGAAGTTAAAAAGAAATCCCAAATTTTACGAATATAAAAAAATTCACAAAATTCTCAGAACTTCTAAAAGATTCTAAATTTCAAGAATATTTCATAATTAAGATTACTGAAAACTTAAACCGAAATTCCAAATTTGAATGAATTTTGGAAAGTAGTTTTTTTCTTCTGTTTTTTTCCCCTTAATTCTTTTTCTGGGCTATTTTGGACCAAGAAAACTTCCATAAGGACGTAAACATAGTGCATTACTGCGTGTTTCTTTAATATGAAGGCCTATTGTCAATAGCATAATTCAAAATTTACTAGTGTGCTGAAGTTTGATGTGCAAACTATTATATTAATTTTTATATTATACACGAAAAATCTTGTCTGTAGAATTAAATTCGAAATTTCAGATTTAGTCAGGAATATTCTTGAACCCCTCAGAAGTATCTCCTCCATATTTACCCAAAAGCCGATTACTTATTTTGTTTGAGAACCCATGTAGTTTAGGCAAAAAGATAAACACAATTACTTTAATTAACTGCTTAATAGACACATTATGGCAGGCACACATAAACCTAAAATACATGCAGCTCTTCAATTTGTGAGGCGATAAAAAAACAAACAGGGCCAGAAATACCACAGGAAAGACAAACATTGAGAAATTGTGACACTAGCTGTAGAACTCCGTGCTGATAATGGGCAAAGCTAAATATCGCAATCAATAAACAAAGCAAAGTCAATAATCATTAGGACAAACACTTTATTTTTAGACAATATTTCAATATGAAGAAAGTAGTTGACATTTAGACAGCTTTTAAAGTTTAGATAGTATTGGACATTTAGACAGTAGTAGATAATTAGACCGTATTTGCCTTTTATAAAGTAGTGGACATTTAGACAGTAGTGGACATTTAGAAAGTAGTGGAGGCATAGACAGTAGTGGGTAATTATATAGTATTTATTATACGTTGGGACAGTGTTGGACATTAAGCTTGTGACAGTATTTAGACAGTAATGGAGATTTAGACACGTGTATAGACAATGAGATAGTAGATACATTAAAATAGCAGGGTACAGTGCGATAGTAATTTACATTGCAAAAGTAGTGTACTTTTAATCGGTAGTGGACTTTGAGGCAGTAGTTAACAATATGCTGTATTGGAAATTTATAAAGTAGTGGACATTTAGACAGAAGTGGAAGTTTAGTGAAAGTAATCGACATTTGACAGTAGTAGATATTTAGAAAGTAGTGGACATTTAGACAGTAGTGGACATTGAGACAGTACATGACAATAAGACCGTTTTGGACATTTAGAAAGCAGTGGACAATTAGACAGTAATGGAAATTTAGAAAGTATAATGAACATTAAGACAATATAGGACATTTAGACATTATTGGACATTTAGACAATAATAGACATTTAGACATAAGTAGACATTGAGATATGAGTGTACATTGCAATATTAAAGAGTGTACATTGCAGCAACAGTGTAATTTCAAATAACAGTGTACATTGAGATTATTGTGTACATTGAAACAGTAGTTTACTTTTGAAATAGTAGTGGACTTTTTGTCAGTAGTGGACATTTATAGTAGTGGACATTAAGACAGTGATGGATATTTAGACGATGGCAGCCCCAAGCATAGTTTTAGTTTCAATGACATTTAAAAAAAAATTGGGTTTAATTTATCTATTTACGTTTGTAAAAGGGTCGTTTTTGCGACCAACACACTATTTTGTGTCCTTGTGTGTGTGTGTGTGTTTTTTGTTTGAAGTCCCCCATCACCCATGCCACTGCATAATTTACACACACACTTTTTTAGAGAAAGGGAGAAGAACTTACCCATTCAGATTAAAGACCTAATAAAAAATCATAGGAATCATCGAAATTATCCGACTTGTTAAATCTACAGATCCATTCTGCAGAGTGGATGAATAATCATAACACAGAAAATGATGGCTTTAATGCTTGGCGCATGCAAGCCATGAAAATATCACAGGCTTCAAAGGACAATAAGCAAACAATAACATATCCGTCATATCCTTTTAATGATGGAGTCGTTGGTCGAATGATTTTAATCGAGCAGGACGAGGCTGTACACTCCGAACGTCACTATTCTGAGGGTGGGGGTGATGTCAGGTGATGCAACATTATAGATTTTCCGATCGCACTACATACGTTTATAATGTGGAAGTCTCTTGTTTATGTTTAGAGATTTACGTTACTGACCGGCGACTCAAGTCTATGTCTCCCGTTTGTCTGGCTGCGCAATAATTGGTTGGTACTGACGATTGTCTTTGGGTCTTAGAGCATCCACTACCAAGGGGCAGTGGCGTCACTAGGGGGTGCGGGCCGCCCCGGGTGACACCATCAGGGGGGTGACACCAAAATTTAAAATTCTGTATGTTCTCGTTATTTGGCAATGGAAGACTCGGAGGAGTTTTATGGGTTAAGTCGTTAGGGGGTGACACCATGATCTGCCGCCCCGGGTGACACCAACCCTAGTGACGCCTATGCCGAGGGGAACAACTAAATGGTAGCATCACACGCAGAACTGAATGCAAGACCCCGCGACAGACGACATTAAAAATAACATAGAACTCGAAAATTTCGAATGACATTTCTAAGTACAATTATACCATGATCATGTGACATTTGACTGTACCGTTGCCTTCACGGGTTTATTTATTTTTAGCGGTATCTCAATGTTAGCAAACTGCGCCACACTTTGTTGTCTTTTTTTTTCTACGCATATTTTAAAGACAAAAAATAATTACGAAACTACGATGGCTTTTTTCTATTTGAAATGGAACACATTAATGCCAATAACAGAATTCCTAATACACGGACGTTCAACACTGGCGTTATTATTAATTATTATTTTTTTTTGCGTCAGGGTCGGAAAAGGGGGGGGGGTGACTGCGATGTGATTGATTTGTAGCGCCTAACCTTTCAGACTGTGACAAGAATTGGGGGCGCTGGAAATCGATGAGTGCACCCCGGAGTAGCCCCCATGGCTACACGTGGATGTGAATCTAGTTTAATTAGGATAATTGGACAACATGACTGCCATATGACTTGCATGATGCAATTAAACATCTCGGGTCGTTGTTTTTTTTTAATATACAAAATTCACATTTCGTCTTAAGTTAACGTCAAGGCACGTGTCGTAATTTCCATGGTTGTCTCCTACACCTAGGTGACCCGGAAGTAGAGCGAATCATATCAACATGACGTGAAAAGATTAGAGGTTACTGTATTACGAAAGATGGACAAGTGGGTGGATAGATGTGTGTGAACAGATGGAGGGAATTATGAATAGATGGGCGGATGGAAGGACGGATGGATGAATAGATGGATGAATGAATGGATTGTTGAATGGGTGGATGGATGGATGGATGGATATATGGATGAACGGACGGACAGATGGATTGATGAATTGATAAATGGAAGGCTGGGTGTGTGGATGGATGGATTTCTCTCTAAATATATAGATTTTGATTTTTTAATTTTTTTTCAAAAAAGTACTTCACTTTTTTATATTTTTTTTATTTTTCATTTAAATTTATATTTTTGAAATAAACAAAACGTTTTAAAATTCACACAATTCCTATCACGAAGGAATTTTTAACAAGGTGAATAAATTAAATATGTTTTTCAGTATCTAATGTTGTAACCCTGTGTACTTTTAAAGAAAATAAATTGGGGCAAATAAGTCTTTTCTTTTTCTCTTTTTCATTATATATATATATTATTATATTATATTATATATATATATATATATATATATATATATATATATTATATATATATATATATATATATATATATATATATATATAATATATATATATATATATATATATATATATATATATTAGGGCTGTTATCGATTAATTTAAATTTAATCGTTAACTTTTCAAAAATTATCGATTAATTAATCGATATTTTCGATTAAAGCCAAAAGTAGAAATTTATGACGTCATTAAACTGAAAATTTGTCATGGACATTGAAAATTAAGAATATTTTGAACTAAATTTTATGACAATGTGTTGATACTTGATCGGATGTTTGTGCTGAAGGAGGTACGTCAGCGATGTATTTGATCCTTTAAAAAAAGAATTGTTTATTGCAGTGAACACTGTAAACTTTTTCACCTTTGATATCCGTAGTTAGCTTAAAAACCAAATTTTTGCTAAACTTTCTAGTTATATGTTTAAATTTAACTGCGCTGATGCTGTCAGCCATTTTTTAGTTGACTTCTGCCTGTCCACATAAAGTAATAAAATAAATTATAAAATTACGCGGGAGAAGTTTGTATGTGAAAAATATATAAATTATTATTAATTATTAATTATTTATTAATAAAATTTTTTTTAAATAATAAAATTATTTTCTTTAATTTATATCAAATTTTTATCGATTCAAATAATTTTAATCGATAAAAATTTTAACGATTAATCGAGAAATGAATCGTTAATTTCTGCAGCCCTAATATATATATATAATTATTATTATTATTATTATTTTTTTTGTAAACGTTATTTAATGTTCTAATATTTGCATACTGAATTTTAGAAAAAGATGTTTAAAATGTATTTTTTCAAAAAGATTTTTTAAATTGACATTTAAAAGTATTTATTTTATTGTGAAGGAATTCTCTTTTTTTACAAAATTGGTTTTATTTTAAAATTGTTAAAATAAACAGTATCAATTTCAGGCCTGGCATGCTCAAAGTCAGAAAGAAAGTCAAACAGAAAGTTTTCAATGGAAATTTTCAAAATTTTGAAGTGGTTGTGTGAGAAGATGGGGCGAGGCGAAGGGAAAGCGTGACATATTCAAGTGGAGATGTGTGATGTTTCACAAAGTTTGACCTACTTATGATGGCAAAAACCCTAACTTTCTTTTGCACAATGTGAACCTTGACCTAACACACCACTAGTACTAACACAACACACCACTGATACGGACCAAACACAGCACAAGTACTGACCTAGAGCACCACAAGTACTGACCCAACACACCACTGGCACTGACCCAACACACAAAAAGTACTGACCTAACACACCAATGGTACTGACCGAACAAGCCAATGGTACTGACCTAACACACCAATAATACTGACCTAACACACCAATGGTACTGACCTAACACACCAATGGTACTGACCTAACACACCAATGGTACTGACCTAACACAACAATGGTACTGAATTAACACACCAAGGGTACTGACCCAACACGCAGCAAGTACTGACCTAACACACCAACGGTACTGACCCAATACACCACTAGTACCAACAGAACACACCACTAGTACTAACACAACACACCAATAGTACTAATACAACACACCACTGGTACTAACACAAGACACAACAAGTACTGACCTAACACACCAATTGTACTGACCTAACACACCAATGGTACTGACCCAACACACCACTAGTACTGACACAACACACCACTAGTACTAACACTACACACCACAGGTACTAACACAACACACCACAGGTACTAACACAACACACCACTAGTACTGACACAACACACCACTAGTACTAACACAACACACCACTGGTACTAACACAACACACCACTGGTACTAACACAACACACCACTGGTACTAACACAACACACCACTGGTACTAACACAACACACCAATAGTACTAACACAACACACCACTAGTACTAACACAACACACCGCTAGTACTAAGACAACACACCAATGGTACTGACCCAACACACCACTGGTACTAACACAACACACCACTAGTACTAACACAACACAATACTAGTACTAACACAACACACCAATGGTACTGACCAAACACAACACACACCAAAGATACTGACCCAACACACCACTGGTACTAACTCAACACACCACTAGTACTAACTCAACACACACTAGTACTAACACAACACTGGTACTAACAAAACACACCACTGGTACTTACACAACACACCACTGGTACTAACACAACACACCACTAGTACTAACACAACCCACGACTGTTACTAACACAATACACCACTAGTACTAACACAACACACCACTGGTACTAACACAACACACCAATGGTACTGACCCAACACACCAATGGTACTAACCCAACACTCCACTAGTACTAACACAACACACCACTAGTACTAACACACCACTGGTACTAACACAACACACCAATGGTACTAACACAATACACCAATGGTACTGACCCAACACGCAACAAGTACTGACCTAACACACCACTAGTACTAACACAACACACCACTGGCACTAACACAACACACCACTAGTACTAACACAACACACCACTGGTACTAACACAACACACCACTAGTACTAACACAACACACCACTAGTACTAACACAACACACCACTAGTACTAACACAACACACCACTAGTACTAACACAACACACCACTAGTACTAACACAACACACCAATGGTACTGACCCAACACGCAACAAGTACTGTCCTAACACACCACTAGTACTAACACAACACACCAGTAGTACTAACACAACACACCACTAGTACTAACACAACACACCACTAGTACAAACACAACACACCACTAGCACTAACACAACACACTAATGGTACTAAATCAACACACCACTAGTACAAACACAACACACCGCTGGTACTAACACAACACACCACTGGCACTGACCCAACACACTACTAGCATTGACCCAACACACTACTAGTATTGACCTAACACACCACTGATACTAAACCAACACACCACTGGTGTTGACACAACACACTCCTGTGACTAAACGTTCAATCAAATCAATTGATGTGTCATAATTACATTTACCTAAAAGATCACACACACAAAATATCCATTCTGTAGAATTGTTTAAGTTTAAAACCAGTCCCCAAATGTTAAGTAGACTTTGGTGAGCCATCCGATGTAATTACAGAAGAATTAAAGTCATTTTTAGTCCACTTAACCAACCCGCCCTTTCAGACTTCATATTTAAACAATAAAGTTTACGTGACGTGGCATACGTACGGACCAGCGCTGACAACCGTTTAAGACAATTTTCTTATTTAGTCTCAATGTTTGTTCGGCGATTGTGAAATATCAACTTGCTTAAGTCCAAAGTGCTTAACGTTCACCTTGAGTAATAGACACGACGGCTTAGTGCAGTTTGTTGTTGTAATAGTTACGTCTGTCATTAGTTCTGAGCCATCAACGTATGACTGTATGGTCTTCTTCGTATCTTGTTGGTGGTACTGCTCAGTTGCGGGAAAGGTTCACACTTTTTAACTTTTGCTAAAGTTTGTTTCTTCTTTCTTTCATTATCCTTAAGTCTAACCTTGATTGTGCCAATGATGGCAGTTGTAACTGAGAATAATGCCTGGAGATGTAAAATAAATATGAAATGCGGTATGTTTTCCTCCCTTAGCTACTCTTTCCTCATTCATCAGTTTTATATCTTCCTCTTTTTCTCTATTCCTCTGATCTAAGTCATCTCCTCTCGCTTTCCTAATCCTCTATCTCCATTAATTCATTCCCCACTTCACATCCCCTTTGCCTCTTGCCACCCATTGCGTACTCCACATATACCCTCTCCCCTCATTCCCCAATGACATATTCACCCTTCCCTAATTTCTTAATACATAAAGCTTATAGCAGTGGTTCTCAACCTTTTGAAGCTCAAGGACCACTTGAAAAATGTGTGTCTTAGCCGCGGACCACTACTGAAAATTTTGATACTCCCGTGCAGGAAATTTATAGATAATTATACTATATATATATAAATTAAAATTTCATCCTCGCGGACCACCAGGGACATCTTTGCGGACCACTAGTGGTCCGCGGACCACAGGTTGAGAACCACTGGCTTATAGAGTAAGTGGAGGGTGTACATGGGATTCGTATAGGGAATAAATGGGAGGACGTATACTTTGCCTCCTCCCTTATATACCCTATCCGAATCACCTGTACTTCCTCCTCATATTCCCAGCTCCCCATCACCAACACCCCCTCCCCATCACCTACACCTCACCCCTCTCCATCACCTACACCTCACCCTCCCCATCACCTCACCCCTCCCCATCACCTACACCTCACCCCTCCCCATCACCTACACCTCACCCCTCCCCATCACCTACACCTCACCCTCCCCATCACCTACACCTCACCCCTCCCCATCACCTACACCTCACCCCTCCCCATCACCTACACATCACCCCTCCCCATCACCTACACCTCACCCCCTCCCCATCACCTACACCCCCTCCCCATCACCAACACCCCTCCCCATCACCAACACCCCTCCCCATCACCTACACCTCACCACTCCGTTCTCGTCAACGCCAGCAAACACCCGAGGCAGTCAGCGAGTAGGATTCTTGGTTCAATACCAGACATCAAAGCACTGATCTTTCTCCCAGCAGCAGTCAGGCGATGTCTCCGCCGTTAGAACGGAAGCCTCTCGACCAGCCTGGCCAGAGCTCTGGAGCTTTGTGCCCCGGGGGCCCACAAGGACCGCAGCGCTAACACTGAGGCGGGACTTGTTTGCAGCTCCGGTAATTGTTGCAGGTATAGAAACAAAACTCAGGGGAGTATCTCACAGCAGGGCGTGGGGGGGGGGATTCGGCATGTGCAGCAGCGACAGTGGAGTATCGTACAACGGGAGGGGCGTATGTGGAGTAGTGGCAGTGGAGTATCGCACAACGGGAGGGGGCGCATGTGGAGTATCGCACAACGGGAGAGGCGCATGTGGAGTAGTGGCAGTGGAGTATCGCACAACGGGAGGAGCGCATGTGGAGTAGTGGCAGTGGAGTATCGCACAACGGGAGGAGCGCATGTGGAGTATCGCACAACGGGAGGAGCACATGTGGAGTATCGCACAACGGGAGGAGCGCATGTGGAGTATCGCACAATGGGAGGAGCGCATGTGGAGTATCGCACAACGGGAGGAGCGCATGTGGAGTAGCGACAGTGGATTATCGCACAACGGGAGGGGCGCATGTGGAGTAGCAGCAGGGGAATTTCGCACAACTCGGGCTCAGGGGGGGGGCGGCGGACATGTGGAGTAGCTGTAGTGGAGTAAATAATTCCTCTTATTGATATCCCAGAATTCTGTAGGGTTTGTCATTTCTCAGATCGGAAAACGTCATACATAAATACGTAAAGCTAATATTTTCTGATAAGGTTTTCGTAAAACAATGCTTTAAATGAAAAAAATATATATACAAAAAACCCGTAAAAAACTAAGTTGTTTTTATTACTATAAATCCTTTACCTACGAGACATAAATAAAAGAATGTTCATTATAATACGCAGCGCACGACAATCGAAAAATCCAAAATTTTAGTTATGTCTCGTAAAACATGTTTAATGTAATGCGCACCGATCGGGAATATATTTTTAAAAATTATCGTCCATATTATACGCACCGAATCGCGCAACAGGAATATATTAAAAAGGTCGTTCAATATAATACGCACCGCAACACTCTATCTAAAAAAATAACATGATACATAGAGATAAATAAAATAATCTAAAAATTCAATAATTTAATTACGGTACATGCGATCGATCTGAAATTTTGAAACATCGTTCTTATCATCGGCACAAAACTGATTGCAAAATTTCAGCTCGCTAGCGTTACGATAAAGGGGGTTAAAAATCGATCCATTTTTTTTCGACAAACAATCAAGTAAACAAACAGACACCACGAGTTAATATAAAGGATTTAATAAAAATATAAAGTTATAATACGACAGATGTTTTAATTTTTTTAAAAATAATAAATAAGTTATTAAAAAAGTATTTTCTTTGTCAAAAAAAAACAAAAACAAAAACAAAAAAGACATTAGAAGACGAGGAAATCAAGTTTAACGAGAACACTAGAAGACTATTTGATCAAGCTTAACAAGAACTCTGTGTTAACTTATTGTTAGCTTTTTTTTAATAGCAGCCCCATACGGATTAAACTGATCTCAACAAACAAATGCTACTGCGGTATTAACGTTTGATGTACTTCCGAAACAAGCAGTCGAGGCTTCAAAGCTGCGTCTTCACTAAAATGAAGTATCCGTAAAGCACAATTCTGTCATTGAAATCCGATCGAACGAATGAAATCATCGCGGCGTCCATATAACAAGACTCAACACAGTCTTCGTGGGTAGACGTTCAATCGCGCTCTCCATAAGATTTGGCCACTAGAGAACCTACCGGACGACCCGCGACCAGGATTAACCTCTACAGGTGTCCGACATTCCAGTGGTAGAGTTGTTACCTTTCTCAGGACCCGAAAACAATGTCACCAACTCCAGACGTGGCACGTGACCTAAATTGTGAAATCACAGCGTTGCGTCATCGTGGATCTACCCGGGAGAGGATTTGAATGGATCAAAGGCGGTTGGGATTAGCGGATCAGATAAACGGATCCGCCGCGGCGAGGGTGATGAAGCGCTGGCCGAAGAATGAGATACGCCGCCGAGTGGGGGGATATCCTGCCATCCACTCGCTTAACACGCCGATGTCAACACACAAAGCGGGTCTTTGATCTGTTATTGGGACTTTCTTTAAAAAAAAATACAGTGGGGGCCGATATATCACGCAGGACCATGGGCGTCGCTAGGAATTTTTCCAGGGGGGGGGGCAAAAAAACTTTTTTTATTTTAACTGACAATGCCATACAGGTACAATTTTCAATTAAATTCAAGTTCAGTATAAAATAAAGGTCGAAAAAAGCCTTAGAAATTAATAAGACTTACAAATTAGTGCTGTAATAGCTAAAATACAACATTTATTAATGCATTACATAAATTAAAAACTTAAGTTCTCACGAGAGAATTGAATTTTGCTGTGAAATAATATACGTGTAGAAACTGCAGGATTACCAAGGATGGATATCAGAAATATTTTTACAGGCTAACAAAAAATCGAGAAGTAGACCAATCGCGGGATTCCGAACTGCCGTTATTAGAAGATTTTGGGGCGTCTGCAGCATCTGACTTATCATTGGCATTGAGGACAACAGTACACGTTCAACAGCCAGACACAACTGAAGCAACTGTTCCTAATTTGATTGTCGCTGACACTTATTCATTTCCTAAATTTGATATTGGAAGGTATGTCTGGACATACGACCTTTCAAATAAGTTGAAATTGCAGCTGATTCGTGATTGTTGGACCCTTGATAAAAATTATGATTTTAGAGCTGACAGTGAGGGAAACAGAGTTTTTAGTTTTTAGATATGCATGGTTATCAGACTATTCGCCGTGGCTTGTATACTCGCAAATGTTAATAGGTGCCCTTTGCAAATATTGCGTGTTGTTTCTGCAAAAAGTAATTCTATGAGTTCAGTGGGTATTTGTCATCAAACCATGTACAAAATATAAAGATTTCAACAAAGATGCACGTAGCAACCTGCAAAGCACATTATGGCACAAAGGCTCTCATGAAGATGCAAGCAATTTTATTTGCTTTATAGGAAGCCAAAGCAGTTTCTATAGATGAGCAGTTGGACTCATCATTTAGAAGACAAATTCAAGAAAATCGCAACAAACTGGGTCCGATCATTTCTACAATCCTCTTTTCTGCATTCATGTTTTAGCACTTCGTGGAACAGAATTAAATTCTGGTAATTTGTATGAACTGTTAGAGTTTCGTGTTGAATCTGGAGATGAAGTTCTTGGTAATCGTTTGTCAATTGGTTCGTGTAGTGCTGAGTATGGTTCATCGACTAAACGCCCCGGACAAAACGGCCCCGACAATTGGGCTCCGACATAACGGCCCCGACAAAACGGCCTGGACTAATAGATGGACTATTAGTAAAATTTACAATAAAATATATTCGTATTTTTACTCAACTATTCAGTGTCAGGTTTAGCTAACAATAAACAATAATAATAACACCACAAAAGTGAATTTAATAGCCTTTACTTTACGCGAAATGGTTCCAATAACGGTTGTTTGTTGACAAGAAACAATATAATAACATCACAAGAAATACTTTTACAATTTTACCACTTTTTTTTAAGGGTGAAAAATTTGACGAAAGCTTAAAATGCAACAAAAAAAAGGGGGGGGGGTTTTGTTAAAAAATGTTAACAATTTGTATGGGGCCGTTTTGACCGGGGTCGTTATGTCGGGGCCGTTTTGTCTGGGGCCGTTTTGACGGGTAACCGCTGCGAGTGTATCTCGGCAACTACGCAAAACACTAAAATCGAAATTGGTGGGTCTCTCTTGCGTGAAGACATTGTTCGTGAAGCAAATAATTCAGTTGCATTTTCTATACTTGCTGACGAGACAAATGACATTTCAGGAGGCATTGAGCAGATGTCACTTGGTGTTAGATTTGTCAAAGAACAAAATGGGAAAATGATAGTCACAGAAGAATTCCTGGGATATATTACAATTGTCAATAGAACAGCTGAAGGTTTAGCCAACGCCATCATTACTAATTCATTAGAATTTTGATTAAATATGACAAAGCTTTTTGGTCAAGGATACTACGGATGTTCTACAATGGCAGGTAAAGGAGGAGGAGTCCATGCAATACTTCGAAAAAAAACCCACCAAAAGCAGCATTTTTACATTGCAGTTCACATAAACTAAATCTTGTTGTGAACAATTTAAATAATGTGAATGTTGTACGAAACACAATAGGAACAATTAAGTCAATTATAGTGTTTTTCCGAGAAAGTAATCAGCAAAGAAAACTTATTCTAAATGTTCCTTTGCTATGTGAAACTAGATGGACACATAAATATAAAAGCTTGCGGATTTTTGCTGAAAATGTTACAGAATTGTTAAACAACTGGACCATTTAGAACAATCAGTAATGTAATCAGTTATACTTGCAGATATAATTCTTTTTTATGTTTGATAAATGTAAACTGTCTTCCATGTAATAAACTTTCAGGAAATTTAGTTCAGTTTTATTGTAACAACTTTTTTTTTCTCAAATGTGCGGCGAATGCCCCCCTTGCCCCCCTTCCCTACGCCCATGCGCAGGACCTCTTATTCGCCCCCCCTAGCCCCGCCCCTGATTCCTGGGGTGGAATATAACACTCTCGATAATAATAATTAACAATTGAAAATTTTATATAAAGTTTATAATATACAAATATTTGATTGTGTGATTTAATTTGCGACTTCAACCGTACAGTCATTATATGTTGTAGCTAGTTTAGGAAATGAATGTTTCATATTGAATGCATTGATAATTATGTGTGTGGTATTATTTGTATGCCAAGCGCTGCGAGCCCAGTTTACAGCGCCATATAAATTATCAATTCATTATTAGTATTGTTATTATGTACAGAATGTCTTCGACACCGCGCTCTGTTGGCTAAGCTGATTCTCAGAGCATCTGCAAGTTTTTTCACCATGTAATGTGCAAAACAATATCAATATTAATTCGAGCAGTCGGCGTGTTACATATCCTCATTACAATAAGTTTTGAATCGTACATGTGCAATAATTTGCAGAACTTTTGATTTGCCTTTTGATTTGTTTTGGAATACGTTCATTTTGAAAGAAGTTTTGTGTTTTGATAAATATCCGCTCTCATTATCATTAAGTGTTGTCATAATTTAGTTAAGTAAAAATAGTCATTAGAGGACGCTTGCTTGAACCGAGGTGAAAGAAATTACTAAAAAATCGTTTACTTAGTTTCTTTTAATGAATCCTGCTCAACTTAACCGTAATCGTGTTCGGAAAGAACCAAAATCATGGGGCCGACCCGACGCCGCCAACGGGCAAATCTAATAACAAATAACATATTCCATTAAAACACGAGAATAAAACTGTTTTTAAAAAAAAATTAACTGCAAAGTACGTGAATAATTATAATCCAAGGTGCTAAACAAATTAATTCACGTTTAAAATCTATAACAAGACAGTAATCAGGGTAAGCGATAACTTTTACTTTAAAACATCCCGCCCTCACTCTCACCTCCCCCCTCCCCCTCCCAAAGTGCACAAACAATTGTGATATTTACTCAGAGCATATTTTTGTACAAATTTCCAACCTGACGTGGCTCACGGCTACTAAAAATAGACGGCTGCTCTACTCTGTTGAAGGCGGGTGGGTTCCCTAAAACTCCCCGCCCCCCACCCCATCCCTAACCAGCTGAAACCATCTCATTTCCCCCAAAACGTCACCACGCCATCCGCAGGTGCTAGGCGGTGTGTTTCCCCAGGTAGGGAAGTCCGAATAACTCAGGATGCTGGTGTAAGGAGACCAAAGTTGTCGTCCCTGACTGAGACCGCCATCCGTCCCGGTAAGGAGACCCTAGGGATGTTTAATAATGCTGAAATGTCAACACGGGCGTTGGTTGGTTTGCTCCATATTCCCCCCCCCCTCCATCCCATGATGTCCGCCCCGCATCTTCACAAAACCGAATACGAATGTTAAAGTTTTAAATTTATATTCTGTGTGTGACTAACATGGTTTTATTTTTTTTTAAATGTAATTGGAACACGAAACCTGTTTAGTATTTTTAATTTATTATTGTGCAAGGACAGTTAATGTTCTGTTATTTCAATAATAATTTGACGTCACATTTAAAAAAAAATTCCCCCAGTTATATTTATTGTTAAAGAAGATAGGCAGATAGGACATGTGTGCCTCTGTAGGTACCATATACAACGCCCAGGTTTCGCCGTTTCTTCTTCCCGAGTCTGTACAGTGTTGCCACCTACCGACGAACGACGGTAGCGCTAATGTTAATGTGGTTTTGTGACCTTTCTTACATCTAAATATTATGGACACGGGTAGTGACGGGTACACTTGTTTATTTGTTTATTTGTTTATTTGTTTATTTGTTTATTTGTTTATTTGTTTATTTGTTTATTTGTTTATTTGTTTATTTGTTTATTTGTTTATTTGTTTATTTGTTTAAATACGCACAAGAATGAAACAATGTTGATGTATTTGCTATAAGCGCATCTAACTTGAGGTTTCTGAAGGCGTCCACCGTGGACCTGAGACGGACATCCTCACTTGGGGCACTCTTGTCAAGACTTTAATGAGAGACTACGTAGTGATGGACAAGCTGCGGGTTGGGGGGAGGGAGGAGTTCAGGTGTAAGCTGGGGTCATCGCTGGACAGTGGTGTCGGTAGTGCTGTCACCAAGAGGCCATACATAATTTTATATTTAAATTGTCTGTAAAAACAAATACTTATGAAAAGTATAAATTTTCCTTTTAGCTTTTCACCGAGTGTCAAGAAGTGCGTCTTCTGAAGTCACATTTTTCTTCCGAATGCACATAAAATTATTCATATGAAGGCAAGGTATCGACACATCTCATACATTTTAAGGGGAAAGCCCACGGATTTTCTGTTCTCATTTTCAATGTAGGATATAAGGGGAGAATATCCCAGCTTCCAACATCCTTCTAGCCATTCGCACGTTTTGTATCTCTAATTTTATTTTAAAAACTGTATTTACCTAACAGGTTACTTTAAAAAAAAATTGTGTTCCTGTTTAATGAATGATAATGGTAATACAAGGGAATAATAAGGTGGACATTTCGGAAATGCGCGCGTTGTGTGTGTGTGTGTTAAAGACATGTTTTGAAAACACCAACGAATTAATTTTTAAATTAAAAAAAAATGTGTGTGTGTTAATAAGAGAGATTTCAGGTAAATGTTTATCTTTCTAAATTTTCGCTTTAAAAATTTTCCCGTGACATTTGAGCCGAAAGACGTGTTTTCCTAAGTTTCTGTTGTTGCAGGTAAACAATTTCAGAATAACATAGCAGCATGTGGAACATTTTATAACCAGAACAATGAGCCTGGGCACGAACAATTCAAATCTCACGAGACCATGCGTTCAAAATGCATTAAGGTTTTTTTCTCTCCTAAAAACAGTTCCAGTTAGTTAAGAAGTGCGAACAATTGTATTTAGAAATTAAAAAGTAATCTTTAAAATTATATTATTTAAAAAAGAGGTCATTGTTAACGGGAAATAAATTATTTCCTCTCAAATTATGGTACAAACGTCAAATCCGCGTTACATTTACGCTTGACTTTAAATAAATATTTTTTTTCTTCTCAAAATCAGCCTTCCCAGAATTCAGGCTGCGTTTAATACCTTACCATCTTTCAAACCATCGTATGTCAATCTCCCATTCCCCCATTTCTCTCTCTCCCTCTCCCTCCCTCTCTCTGCCTCTCTGTTGAGAAAACCTGGCAGAATCATACTACTGAACTGACGTGGGTGAATATTCATTACGCCATGTAGCCAGGAGGAAGGCAGGAGTCCATCACCTATCCGTTCGAGATAGCACCAGGGGATGGGTAGATACGGGACACGGTGGTGACCACACTAATCGCTAGGTGCGGCTCCTGGTGTGAAGATATCGCCGCGAAGACGCGCAGACTTCCCGCCACGAAATCGGCTTTGATGTCACCCCCATCCCTTTAACGTGACAATTGCGGCGCCGCCTTGACAAATACTGTCCACGTTGGGTGGTAGGTTGATCACTGACCCGTGGTCACGGATGAGATAGTGACCACTGCTGTTTTGTGTCGTTTTGTTCTAGTCACAGCTGACAAACATAGTGGACCTCTGATGTACTGGTGGTCTTAACTAAGACTATCGTCCACGACCGAGGTAGAGATTATCATGACCCCTGGTCATAGTTCTGTGAGTCACCAATAAGTTAGATAAGTGGGGGGGTGGGGGTGGTGGGGGAGGGGTGGTGGCACAATGACCAATTGGACGTTTTCTGATTTAGAGATTAGAGCTTTGATAAAAGGGCCGTTCCCAGGGGCTTGCCTAGGACTCCTTGCATAAGACTTTGTGTGTAGGACTCGTAGCCTAAGACTTCTTGCCTAGGACTCCTTGTCTATATAGGACTCCTTGTCTATGAGTCCTTGACAAAGACTTCGTGTATAGGACTCGTAGCCTAACACTTCTTGTCCAGGACTCCTTGTCTAGGACTCCTTGTCTAGACTTCTTTCCTTTGATGCACCAATGGCGTTGAAGACATATATATGTTTTATGAGAGTCAAAATTCCCTTTCCATCCACACTTCCTGAGGCGCTACAGCAAGTATAAAGCTTGGGCCTGACTCACTACTTCTTTCCCCTCAGATCTAAAACTCTATTTATATTTGTAGCACGCAGTCAAGTGAACCAGTCAAGTGTGAGCAGCAATCTGGAAACACCGGAATGGTCAAAGCAAAAAATCTAAAAGACCGGCGTCATAAAATCCAGACTCTCCGTGTTGTTTGAGATGTCGTGACTCTTGCACTGCTTCGGTATCATGAAAAACTTTCCCCATCCCCCCTCCCTAGGCTTGAACACCAAGAACATCCATGGCTGCCAAAGACAACCAGGGACTGCGGGAAAAGCCTTCAGAGGGCAAGTTTGAGGCCACAAAACTCGACACGTTCGTTTATATTGACTCCTGCCTTCCAACCTTCAGTTCCGGGTCCCACTGCGACACATAAAATATCCTCTTCAGTACCACAGAACCATCGCGACATAATTAGCAGCCATGTTCATTATTAAGATACTAGTGTATCACCCGCCAAAAATTACGGAAGTTTTCAAAATAAATACACATCAGACTAAAAAAATAATGTAATATAGAACTTTCATTTATTTTATTTATGTTTAATTATTCATTTATTTTCATATTGAACAATTTTATGCGAAACTTTCGAAAATAGTTATTGTTGGTGGAGTAATTTGGTGCGCTGCTTTCTAAAATTAGTAGCGTCACGGACGGGATGGGAGTAGGGGACGGACCTTGCAAATTATGTATATTGATTGATCTTTGGCCCTCAAGATGAAAAGTTGTTTTGAAATATTTCCCCAGGGAATTCCGAAATTCTAACCCATAGTTAAATATACAGAAGCATGACCAGGTTTTCCGCGCCCTTGGCTAATTCATTTTTGGCGCCCTTGAGACATAGGGAAAATATCATATTATACACAGAATAAATTGAATATTGGAGGATTAGCAACCGCCCCGATGCCAAGTCGTTGTTATGCCTCTGGTTATATTGTATTTATTTGTATTAAAAAAAGAAAGTGAACAAGTTTTTAAAGTATGAATATTTTTTAGCATTAATGAGCATGTTCATTATGAAAGTAATCTGAAAGGCAAAAAAAACAACAACACCAGATGTATAATCTTTGCAGCCGATTGGTCCACAACAAATAGAAAGCGAAGACTATGAAAACCCCCGGGATGACAGACATCAAGCGGGTATTAACAAGGGTGCTTGTTTAACTGTAAGCCCATTGATGACGTGGGGGTATTAAAAAAAAAGTCGGCTCCCATTGTGTTAGAAGAATAACAGGTGTTATTATTATTAGTAAACCTCTGAAAAACATTGTGTGAGTGGGGGGGGGGAGGGGCAGGGGTAAACATATGCAGTAATTCGATAAAGCCTTTAATGCCTTATATTTGACTAAACATATTTCGTCATATCTGTGCTATTGAGTGACTCTTCAGTTCTAATTGGTCTAAAACAAAATATATTGTTGTACTCGGTTGGTCAGATACGTAATTACCATTCGTAGGCATATACTTAAAAGTACGTTAACAACTTTTAAAGGTACGTACATAAATATATATAAATATTTATAGATATTTGGGTATATATTTTGACATCTCTCTATACTCTATACAAATCTATAATATTTTTTTTTCTCATCCAAGTCCTACTGACCAGTTACTAATACCCTGAAAGTTACTTAATTAAATCCTTTTTTTTTAGAGAATAACGTGGCCAAGTCGGCCAGTGATTCTACCGGGGGTCGAGGCTGAAGTTATAAAGGTGATTAATTCCGGTGTAATTATGCCACGGGGGTCACTTGGACAGATCGGGCCGCTGGAGACATTTTTACGGCCGGGAAGGAACCGGGCGGTGACGTCACAGCCACCAATAAACTCAAGTCTCGTACGGTACGTCGAGTGGGGAAGGGGGGAGTAGGGGTGGAGGGCGTTCATGTTCGAGCGGTATTGGGAGGGGGGGGGGAGGGGATTCATTGGTCAACGATGAAACGGAAATGGGCAGCTGATTGAAATGATCTGTGATGTTTTGTATTAGCATTTCAACACGTCAACCAAAACCAAGAAAGTGATACCTTGGCGGGTGCTCATTACTCACACACCAGACTTCTATAATAAATTTGTTTTTAAAACTGGTAGCAGAGTCGACCGCGCCAAGGGGGCTGAACTCAGGCAAACATTTTGAGTGATGCACGACTGATGTATTCGGTCTACGGAAAGGGTGCAAGAAAGGCACACAAAGAGAGCGCGCTGGAGACAAAATACCAAAAGAAGAAAAAAGGGGCCCGTCATTTATATTTTTTTGAAAATATCAACTGTTCATAATACGACATATCTCGGGGTTTGCTTGGTTTTCAGCCCATGAATATTGATAATGACATCCTAATGCAGTGAACAAAGTGTGACATTTCTAGGTGATCTTTTTCTGCTGAAAGTCCTTGTGGATAATACATCGAAATTAAAATATATTATTGCATCCTTATTTATATATTGTTATGCTGTTTTTTTTCCCTTAAAATAAATAGTTAAATATTTCACTGGATAGCGAAGTCAATAGGGCGCTCGCCTCTAACAAGCTGAGGGGCGGGGGATCTAGCCCACGTTAAAGCCACAATAAAAATGTTGATGAATGATCGCTAAAAAGTCCTCCGCTGACCTGCAGAGGAGATGGGCGCCGCCAAGGTCTACCAAGCCCCGAGAATGTTCTAATGGAAACATTAGAACCCCTTCCGACCACGAGGTCATGGGACACACACACACACAAAAAAGAGTATTATTATTATTATTTTGTATCTGAAGAAGGCCTTTTCAAGTTCGTTGATTCTCAAGTTCATTTTATTCAGGTTTTCTCCTTCCTTTTTGAATGATACACACCTATATCCAGTCTTAATTTATAATATCATTTACATCTATGAAATGAGGCTGTTATTTGCTAATTACAATCATCTAGGTAAATCTAAAGTAGATTATTTGCCTCCTTAAGTATATACGATTCTCTTGAATTCTCACCAACTTCCCGCCATCATCAGCGACTTACCGACTCCGTATGTCTGTCTGTGTGAGCTAGTCATTAAGTTTATACCATTAGTTAAATTCTCTGTGTAAGCTATAAATATATGGAGCGTCGTAGAAACTCACATTGGGCAATGGCTCAGGCGCTGTAAGAAATACAAATTTATGGTCTACGCATGTAATATAGCAACGCTACCAGGTCGAGGTACACTAAGAAAACCTGCTCCTAACACAACAAAGCAAGCCCTGAAATGGAACCCACAGGGTAAGCGGAAAAGAGGCCGTCCAAGAAACACTTGGCGCCGAGAAGTGGAGGCAGACATCAAGAGAATTGGCCATGAATGGAAGATCCTGGAGAAGCTGGCCCAGGATAGAGATGCCTGGAGGTCTCTCGTAGGTGGCCTATGCCCTTGGAGGAATCGCAGACGCCGACGATGATCGGTGGATGCCCCTCATGGACGAGAAGGCTCAACAACAATTCAACAACCAGGTCGAGGAGGTTAAAATCCCACAAATCAAATTTATTTAACGGCCAGCAAATCGTTTAGTGAGGTCCATACTATGGGTCAGTTGGTGGTTAGGTGAGGTCCAAACTATAGGTCAGTTGGTGGTAAAGTGAGGTCCCAACTATGGGTCAGTTGGTGGGTGTGATGAGGTCAAAACTATGGGTCAGTTGGTGGTTAGGTGAGGTCCAAACTAAGGGTCAGTTGGTGGTTAGGTGAGGTCCAAACTATGGGTCAGTTGGTGATTAGGTGAGGTCCAAACTATGGGTCAGTTGGTGGGTGTGATGAGGTCCAAACTATGGGTCAGTTGGTGGTTAGGTGAGGTCCAAACTATGGGTCAGTTGGTGGTTAGGTGAGGTCCAAACTATGGGTCAGTTGATGGTTAAGTGAGGTCCAAACTAAGGGCTATTTGATAGTTTGGTGAGGTCCAAATTGGGAGTCTGCATGGCTAATCATCATCAGCTCCTCAATAACTCTGTTTTGTTTTAACTGCACATACATTTTCCCGAGAATGTCACCAAAATAGTTGTCGGAACATAAATGATCAATTCGACTGTGTGGTCACAATGTTCAACACAGGCGTAGATGGCGTAGAGAGTATGTTGGTTTCGTTATCAGGGTTTTTACCGTGCAATGACCCACATTAAGTGTTTGTGTGTGTGTGTGTTTGTGTGTGTGTGTGTTTGTGTGTGTGTGTGTTTGTGTGTTGGGGGTAATTTATACATAGATGATAGTAAAGGGTTGCGGATTCATTATCACCAAAAATGAGAAGAGGATTCAATTTTCATTGCGGATGAAGTTACAGAGTGAAAGAGAGTAAGAGGAGAGCACGAAAGAAAAAGAGGATAGGTGGCAGGGAGAGAGAGAGAGAGGGAGAGAAGCACTACGTTCTCGATCGGCATGAGTGATGCAATCTTCAAAGATTTTTTTTTAAAAATCAACAAGGCAAACTGTCAATAGAATAGCACGCCCCTTAATTAACGTGTGGATGTCTCGAGCTGAAACATGAGTTCTGGTGGTAGGACCCAGTTTGTCAGGCAGGACCAGGGGACACCCATCAGTCAAGCCTTCCCTATACGCTGCCCACTCCGATGCGGCTTTCAACTTCAAAGAACCCGAGTCGTGGTGGTGGTGGTGGGGGGGGGTGCGCTATCATACCCCCCACACAACACAATCCACACCCAGTGTGACTGAGTCCATCGCCGAATGAAGAGTGGGGCAAAACACAAAAACAAACCATCCTGCACCAGAATCGATCGATCCGAGAAGTGATTGACGTCGCGAAACCCCACCCCGCGTCACATCAGCCTGCGGTAGGGATGACAAAGGAGGCGGGGCCGGTCGCCGAGCAAAAAAAGTGTCCCCTGTCGCCATTGGGTCCGTCGTTGTCGCCAGGCCCCTCCCCCTCTTGCCCCCTCAAGTGGCTCGTCGACTATATTGACGGGGTCATCTCACCATACCGGGGTATATTTTCCCAACGCCTCTAAAGGACTTGCTTTACGAGTTTGTGCTGGCCCCCAGTACAACAGGACCTAGTGTTTGCCGAAGTCGTGAAGTTTAGAACTCCCTCAAACATTCACTATTTTGCCCTCCGGCACCGAGGGGGGCTCGCCATTGCAAGCAGAAAGATTAATAATATTAATAATTGCATATGTCGAGTGAGAGAGTGTGCGCGCGTGTGTTCCTCCGCCAAACAACGCCGACTCCAAATCACCAAGACAAGTTTGGTTTAGTCAAACCGTTTACTCGAAGCCTCAGATTATTTACCCGAACGAATCGACCATATTTTTTTCTTCGTTGGATCATCTCGGTAAAACTTCAGCCACGGCGGTAATTAAATTTATCTCCAACAAGGCAACAAAGGAAATACTGTGGAGGTTATTTTCCGGTTAGTTTTTGTACATTTTGTGGTGGATTTCCTGCGACCAAGGAGACGACGCCCGAGTGATAAAATCTAGTGTATAGGCAGATAAGGTGTTTTTTGTGTGTGTGCAAATTTTTACATCCGAAAAAATTTAAAAATTTCAAAGTGCCTGGTGTGATCTGGGCGAAGAGTGACCGAGCCCATGGATTAAATTCGACGATTCTGTCCCCAGGTCGATCTCAACAGGTGTGTTGGCTTTTCTCAATTCTCGGAAAAATCTTCAGTCGGCCGTAAGTTGTAAGAAAAAAACACAACAACCTTCGAGATGGCCGCTGTGTTAACGTGAAAATACCGGTTGTGAATTTATTCCAATAAAGATAAAACTTGGAAGCCCTATTCTGAGCGAGTTCGGGCCTTAATTATTGTAACACTAAAGGTAAGGTATCAATTATTATTATTATTATTTGTTGAATGTGGGAAGGGCAGTTAATACGTTTATTATTTACATTTAATTTTAAATTAAAAAAAACTTCGTTGTAAGTCTCTGGAGGAAATCCATTGGTGACAAAATATTATTCACGTAAATCCCGAGAAGGTGCGGGGTGATTGTAACTGTAAAACTCCAAGTCATGTGACTGGAGTTAAAATATGAAAATCAACTTAGGCACAGTAAAATATAATCGTAGAGGACAAATTAATGTTTCCTCCTCTCAATCTATTCCTCAGTAGTTTAATATTCCTATTTTCAAATTGTAATTTAAAATTACGCCTTTGAAAATATAGTTTGTAACATTCCCCCTTTTCAAATTGTAATGAAACATTCCGCCTTTCAATACATAGTTTAATATTCCATTCCGCATTTCGAACTATAGTTTAACATTCCGCCCTTTCAAAATGTATTTGAATATTCTGTTTTTCGAACTATAGTTAAACATTCCGCCTTTGGAAGTATAATTTTAACATTCCGCTTTTCAACCACTAGTTTACCGTATTGCCTTGTAATAATAATAAAAAATATTATTAAACTAACAATATTGAGGGTTATGTTACAAAAAAAAACAAAAAACAATGACCCCTGACTGGCCGCTACCTTTTCTTTACACTCCTCTCATTAATCATGGACCTGTGAGTGTGAACACATTCTGTTCTCTGGTGCAACCATGTATTTACATGAATAACATTTAATAATTTGATCAACCCCCTACTGTCTTCCACCAACTCCGTGTTGTTTTTTTTAAGACCTCGAATCACCTATAAACAATCAAATTATCTCGCGGCGTTGTGATTACTCTCAAGATGAGTTCAATACTATTGAAAACTTGCTGATGCCTTTACACGAGCGCACCGAAATAACCCGGTGCGGTGTGAAATCTGTAGAGTTTCTTGTCACGACTTCATTGTTTCCTTAAAGGTTAAAACAATCAGAACTTGCTCAGAAAGTATATATCTGGCTCACCTGTAATGCCGCAGGTATATATTTTTTTTATTTCACATATTTTTTTGGTGGTGTTGTTTTGGGGGGGGGGTGTTGTAGATGTCGATGGTTGAGTTTTGTTTACTGAGTTAACCCATTAAATGTCAACGCGGAAGGATATTATACCCCCCCCCTCAATCCCCGGGATGAAGGAACGAATTCGTATGCGGTTCTATGTCGAGTAGACTTGCGCGTAGAATCTTGTAACGGAAATTAATTAAAACAACAAATTAAAATAACTAATTGTGGAAACACAATAAAACAACCAGAAAGCTAAATAGAACTTTAAAATCAATAGCAGTGGGAAAAATCCCAATAGTAAATATATATTATAAAATATTATTATGGTGTTTAGATTTCCAGAATTAACTCATCGTGTGCGGGGAATGTTAAAAAAAATTAGAGCAGTTCGGTTAGTTCTCTAAACAATAACTTAAAATAACTAAACAGGATGTCATCAAATGTAATGGCTTTAGAACAGCATACTTTATATCCACGACAAATTCGAAAATAGATTCCAAATAGTTTTTGAATGAACAAAATAGAAATATTTGAAAAAAAAATTAACCTCTTAAATTGTACGTGTTAGAAGTTTATTAACAAAAGCAAATATAACTAAATGAATTACCGATTGACTAGCCCCCCCTTTAGCCCGCTTATTATCACGACTACATGTGACAGTGTTGGTATCTTGTTACACGTAATAATATACAATATACAGGGTTAGTAACCCGACTGTAAATGTTATGTGTTTGGGACTGTATGCACTTTGACACAACACAAAAGCCCGACGTATGTGTTTGGAATATACGTGTGTAATTTATGTTTTCTTTTCTTGTGGGAGTCGTGTGGTCAACATATCGGTTTATCTTCTGCGTAAAACTAATCTCAACATCGCTAGATTTTTTTTTACAAAGAAATACCGATACTGTAACATTCAAGTGTTTAAAGCGTCAAACAATACAATAATTATAGATTTCAATGGAAAAATATGTAACTTATAGTATTTATGGATGGTCTTGCGCTGCGTATTATAATGAACATAAGAACGAATCGCAACGTTCAATTTGATTTCATGGCTATATTTTTTAGTGTTAATGTTCGTACTACTTGATGATGGCTAGCTGGATAATTGTGGTACGGCTTTTCTAGTTACAAGAATCACACAGTTAGTACATTTTAGCTATTTATTTATTTGTTATTAGAAGTTAATTATCATCTTTTAATAATATTTTGCTAACAACCTATGACATATTGTGTGAAACGTACACAGAAAAAGCGTAATTAACGGATAAGAAAAAAGCAGTGATCGAAATTAGTATCATTGTTGGGGTATCAATAAAGACGCTAAAATATAATATGACTCGCTAGTTGTATTGATTTTAGAACTGAAATTATCGACACTATGTTACATTTAGCGATTAACCATTCAATTTTATCCAACAGAAATAAACTTCATATAATCTCAACATATGTCATAAACAAAAGTCAAAACAAATGTTGAAAGTAAATTGTTAAAATAATTGAAGAGCTTAGTGCTAAAAGTACGTCACAATTTACGCATTTTGAGATAATCAGGTTTTAATTAATTTTTTTGTCTCTTTGATTATAGAATTTTAATGTTTTAGGCTTTAAAAAATGTGGACCTAATAATAATAACAATGTTATTTTTTCCATCTTTACACGGTAGATTGGTCTAGACCAGATGTTAAATGTCCACTGGTTAGTTTGAATTTGACAAAAATGTGACTTAAGTACTTTAAGCACTAGGGCAGTGCTTCTCAAAGTGGTGGTCCGCGGACCGGTGCCGGTCCGTGGGCCATCCGCTGCCGGTCCGCAGATGTTCTCAAATAAAGGACCGAAAAAATTGTCAGTGCAGGGAAAATAGTGCACCGATCCCTGGTGCAATGGAAAAAATTCCTGCCGGTCCGCCATACTAAAAAGTTTGAGAAGCACTGCACTAGGGTATTCAATTGTTCAAAAGAACTCTTTGTTGTTTTTTTTGTAATATGTTTTTCAAACAATTATTTACTAAAACTAGATCAACAACAATGAATCGCTTTTTCTCTTTTTTTAAATTAAAAAATATATTTCTGCTTTGCCGTGAGAATTAAACACTGGGTTTGTTTTTTATTCGGATAATATAAATGTCTCTCAAACCTAACACTCACCAACCGACAGTTAAAGTTTAAGCAAATACACACACTAGAAAACCCCTAATAAAAACAATACCCTTCCCGTGTCAGGACAACTAACCGGCACACAAACACACAGTACACACTTACATGTTTGAAACACACGTACAATACACAGATTGGTGACAAAGAAACACTCGAACAATACACGTATCACACACTGGACACTTGCACTGAACTCACACTTTTTCGACACACACACACACACACACACACACACACACACACACACACACACACACACACACACACACACACACACACACACACACACACACACACACACACACACACACCAGTGACACGCGGCCAACACTCAAGCTCCACACACTCATCGAACACCAACTTTGCAAACCGTGTCGTCCTTACCTGATTAGTTATCTTTCTATGAATTCACACTTGAATGCCGCAAGGTTTTCGATTCAGATTTTAGCCCGGTACCCCAGCCGTAAGACATTAGCGATGTTTCCCCCATTCGCGGTCATAGTGGCTGCAGTTTCAGCTTCTCTTTAAAAAAATCCCAAACACTACTGATCCCAAATCCCAAACACTACTGATCCCAAATCCAAACACTACTGATCCCAAATCCCAAACACTACTGATCCCAAATCCCAAACACTACTGATCCCAAATCCCAAACACTACTGATCCCAAATCCCAAACACTACTGATCCCAAATCCCAAACACCACTGATCCCAAATCCCAAACACTACTGATCCCAAATCCCAAACACCACTGATCCTAACATACCAATGCCGCTGATCCCAAATATCCCAATACAATTGATCCCAACATCCCACGTATCAATGATCCTAATGTCCCAAAACCAATGATCTCAAAACCATTGATCCCAAAACCATTGATCCCAAAACCATTGATCCCAAACAAATGAACCCAATACCACCGATCCAAATATCCCTAAACCATTGATCCTAGTACCGCTGATCACAAAATCCCAAACCATTTACCCCGAAAATCGCCAATAATTCCCCGGTTTCTCACAGACCATTCTCGACCACCGGGCCGGGCCAAAGATGTTGTATGTCGACACCTCACACAATACAAACATGTCATGGTCTCTCCATAAGTTCAGCCCGGTTTAGGGCTAACGATTTCCTTCCATACAAGACCCGGTCCGAAACATTTTGTTCACCGGTTGTGTTGAACAGGCTTGAAGTGCTGTGAGATTTCTGGAGTGGACGGCATAGGCTAGAAACACTGGGGACATTTTTTTATAGTTGTGTATTAGGAGTGAGATTATCCCGGGATTAACATGGTGCGGCAGATGCAGAAGGTTGCGGCGTGAGTTTAAAGAGTTCGGAAAGGATGAAGCGTGTTAGAAGGAAATAGACGGAGTTAAAGACACGCGAGATATGTCGGTAGTCTCGGGAGTTAGGACACGATCAGTGTTGTTAATGGTCAGTACAGTTTGGACACGATCAGTGTTGTTAGTGGACAGTACAGTTTGGACACGATCAGTGTTGTTAATGGTCAGTACAGTTTGGACACGATCAGTGTTGTTAATGGTCAGTACAGTTTGGACACGATCAGTGTTGTTAATGGACAGTACAGTTAGGACACGATCAGTGTTGTTAATGGACAGTACAGTTTGGACACGATAAGTGTTGTTAATGGACAGTACAGTTTGGACACGGGACACGAATCTCTGTTAAATCGTTTAAGTTGTCAAATTGTTTATCGATGTGATGTGTACAATATCCCGACTGGGGTGGGACTCTCAGCTTTGCAAAGCTTGTTGAGATTTTAGCGATGAGGTTTGAAAAATAAAAATAAACAGAATTAAATTTTAAAAGTATAAACCATTAGCAAGAATATTTAGATTGTGTTTTAAGTTTTAATTTCATACTGCTTTATAATACTGTCAATATCATCAATATGTTATCTTAGGGTTATACTCAGCCCAGTCTATTACAAGCTCAATATTAATTTAGGATTTATCGATTAAAAGAAATATATTTACAATTTTAACTTTTAACCAAATGTAATGACGTTTTCGAAAAAAATATCATATTTTCAATTTTTAAATCTGAGAAAAAAGTTATCTGAAGGAAGGAATATCATTGTTTGACGAATGTTCATTACATTCAGAGCGTAACGTACTCCAAAAAAAAACTTTAAAACAAATTATAATAACATTGAATGAAAGTGAAATTACTGTCCATTTGGTTGTTTGGGAAAAATAAAAACAAAGATGTAACTTCGGTTACTTTGAGTTCTTGTGTGACAACGATAGCAGCTGAAGTCTGTAGGGTTTAGTTCAGTGACTTCTTCGAGACAACCTTCGTGAGATGCGGTAAGGCCGTTAGCGGACCCGGATGACAATTATCAAAAAACTTCAGTGGGAGGTTACTCAAGCATTATTACAACACCGTTTAGAGAGTGCTGTACAAGTCGATGAAGTTTTAATTTCTTTAGCTTTGCTAGGAACTTCATATTTAGGCATTCAGTTACCCGTGTTTAGACAAAGATCTCAGAAGAGACGAATTCATATTTCATTTCGTCGTCTTTTTTACGGTAAGAAAAATATTTTCGGAATGAAATTACTTTAAAAGAAAAAATAATAATGGGGTTAATAAAAAAAATATATAAAAATTATAATAATAAAAAAAACCTGACATTACCAACCATACGATGATTTTATGTTAGACTTGGTGGTGAAAATTTAAACAGTCGGACAGTTCCACTAATGTCCGGTGTGATGACGTAGCCCGCCTTAATTAAGTCAGGTGGTGACGTCATGCACCCATGGTCACTGGAGCGTCAGATCATGATCCATAACATCTCATCACAAGTCACGTATTTTTTTTCTTGTATAAAAATGTCTAGTTCTCTTTAACGCCGTCAGCTGTAGAGTTAAGGGCACTCGGACGGCTGAAGGGCCCAATTGTTGATAAGACAATAACTAGTTCGACATGGTCTGGTATCAAGTTGTTCGTCCCTTTAAACAACCGCGACCTTAAGGGGAGCGGGGCGAACCCTTGACACACGGGGGTTGAGAGAACCACTGGCGGGTGTGAAGAAAAACCTCTGACACATAAGTGAGACCAACTGACACATGGGGGGGGGGAGAGCCACCGACATATGGGAGGAGAACCACTGACACATAATGAGAGAACCACTGAAACATAATGAGAGAACCACTGACACATATTGAGAGAGCCACTGACACACATTGAGAGACACACTGTCACATATTGAGAGAACCACTGTCACATATTGAGAGAACCACTGACACATGGCACACAATGACTATGGCCAACATAACAATAGCTCTATGTTAATGTTTTATACCTGTTTCCACTCATTACTAAATATTTCAAACCCACAACAATTCCCACTGCCTTGTAGTGTTTTCATATTCTAAACAAAAATGAATGCTTATATTGACATGAGTAGCTATATCGAATCACCTTGACGAAATGCTTTTATCTGTTAAAAAAATGATTGAAACAATTTTTGTATGTTTGCTATTATGTTACAGCAGTTGTCATCATCCATCGCTATTCTTTTTAAAACCTAAAATAAACACAGCTGATTTTTTTAAATGCTAAAATAAACACAACTTAGTTGGGTCTTTTAAATGTGCAAATAAATTTATGTTCAAAAGAAAAACGACGTAGTTATTTTATATCCAAACGAGCAACAAAGCCCGTCCAAGGACGTTCCGCCACCGTTCGGTGGCATGTTGTAACTCCCCTCCAACAGCCGTCTCGACCGGCATTACATGTGCATCACTCAAAAATACTATTCATCATAGTTAAAATAAATAACTCGTAAAAACAGAGCTTTTGACTATATAAATCCCAACGCGCATAACTCAAAATAAAGTCTTGGAAGAAATACTGCACCAAAAATAACTCGTTTTGAACGTCCGCGTAAACGTGTTAAATATGATTGGCTGCAGGAGTCATGTGTGTTTGAGGGACCAATCGCTATCGAACACCGCACAGAACATAGCCTTTTATTATATAGGATAAACACAACTTATTATTAATTATGTTATCGTTTTAACATTTCAAAGCCGTTGAACAAACGAACTCTTTATTATTATTATCATTATCATTACCATTATTCTTCAGATAATCGACTTTCTTTTTCCTCTTTACACTCTATTTTCAATTTTTAATATGAGTGAATTCTTAAACAATTGAACGAAATATGCACCCACCACAAAGTTCTTAACAACTATTTTTTAATGACGCAATTACCGCAAAGTACCGTAAATCACCGTGTGTGTGGCCAGTAACTCTTTTGAAACTGTTGAATAATTGAGAAGGGTGGAACAATAGATTTCACACTATGGCTGGATTCCCGTTGGCCATTATCTCATAATTTCTTGCCCCTCCTACCACAGTTTTTTTTTGTGTTCCGTAATTAAAAAAATTCTGAATTTACTTTCCAGACACTTCCGGTTTAAGGGTTACTTAAAAAGTGGGACATATTTGCACGAACCGGGGAGGAGACCATTCCGCCATTTTCACTTAACTGTTAATACTTTTGTTGATGTGGGGGGGGGGTTGACCAAACAAATATAGAAGAAAATTATTGAAACTGATTGAATTGTCTTTATTTTTGGTGGGGGTGAGGGAAAGGGGGGGGGCGGAGGTTTAATATTAAAAAGTGATCGTGGATGACATCGAAATCGGTCTACCTAACAATTCATTTAGAGCGGTGATCAATCATTAACGCTCTAACGCCAGGAAGTGCGGATCGTAAAGTATCGAGAGGGAGGTCGGGGGAGGGGGGAGGGCAGGGCGCGGGGATAATTTTATTGACTGTAAACTTGGACGCCCCCCACACACGCCCCCTCAGATCACTGACATAATATTTGACAGACTGGGTGCGCAATAAATGTCTCCACGGAGATAATTGGTGCCAGGGTATTTAGATATAGGGAACGGATGCCCGTCGGTCTCGGGTCTTACACTGACATGAACGACGAGAAATGAACGTCCATAACGGGGGGGGGTAGCATAAATTGGAGATTCTGATATTGTTCTTCAATTTTTTTAAAACGATTTCTTAATACAAGGTAGAAAGAGTGCGGTTGTGGAGGCTGCAAATTAGTAGAACGGCCCTGATATTTGGTATGATTGGTTTTCAAAAGGAAACCATTGTATGATGACCGCGCAGTGTGCTCTAGCCTGTGTGTGTAGGACGTGTGAACCATTATCTGTGTAGTAGGTGTGTTATAGCCTGTGTGTGTAGAACGTGTGAACCATTATCTGTGTAGTAGGTGTGTTATAGCCTGTGTGTAGAACGTGTGAACCATTATCTGTGTAGTAGGTGTGTTATAGCTTCTGTGTGTGTAGAACGTGTGAACCATTGTCTGTGTAGTAGGTGTGTTATAGCTTCTGTGTGGTGAGTGTGTAAAATCTCCTGTGTAGTGGATACTATGTACGCACCGTTTGTAGATCGTGTGAACCATTGTATGTGTAGTAGGTGTGTTATAGCCTTGGTGTGTAAAACGTGTGAACCATTGTATGTGTAGTATGTGTGTTATAGCCAGTATGTGTAGAACGTGTGAACCATTATCTGTGTAGTAGGTGTGTTATAGCTTCTGTGTGGTGAGTGTGTAAAATCTCCTGTGTAGTAGATACTATGTACGCACCGTTTGTAGATCGTGTGAACCATTACATGTGTAGTAGGTGTGTTACAGTTTCTGTTTGCCATAGTGTGTAAATCTGTATCACGTGTGCTCTAACATTCGTGTGTAATGTGTGTGAACCCTCCTGTGTGTGTTAGGTGTGGTTAAGTCTCTCAGTACGTAGAACGTGTAACCCTTTCTCGGTGTTGTAGGTGTGTTCTGTGTTGTAGGTGTGTTCTGTGTTGTAGGTGTGTTCTAGACTATGGGTTTAGAGCGCGTAACTATGCTAAACGAGAAACTCATCAGAATTTATCGTGTTGTTACTTTTGATTTAAAAAAAAAGTTTTAACACAACAGCATTATTGTACTTACATTCAAGGATTTCAGAATAGCAAACAAATTTGACGAGACTTTGTTAAAATTAAATAATAACTTTTAAAAATATCCTGATGAAATTTAAACTATTATTAAAACGGTTATTTGAGCGCAGATTAACAGCGGTAAATTACTTTTTTTAATAGCAAACATTCAAGATTTTTTAAACTTTCTGTATTACTGTCAATACTGTCCTATGGTGAAAGAGTTATGTTTTATTTTTAAAAAACACAGTAAGACTTTAAAAAAATTCTAACTGCACTTAAAAATATCAGTTCTTGTCAGTCAAATATAATTTTAAAAAAAAATTAATAACGTGTATTATAGACAAAGAAAACATCCATATTTTTTTCAATCCAGTGGACCAAAAAGCCGATCAGCGAATTCATTATATCCATTTCTAATTGCATGTATAATTACAGTATTGAAAAAAAAGTGCATATCGAAAAGACGCCTGGATTTAAAAAAAATAAAATAAATGAACCGTGGAAATAATGATTTGAAATTAAAGCAGCGCTTCGTTCTAAATTCATCGTCAAAGGAAACCGTGTCGACGAATATATTTAAAAAAATGCATTTTCTCGTCCTGTCGCAGATCACTGTTGTGGAATGATCGATAAAAATAAAAAAAATGTAGGTATTGATGGATGCGTTTCGTTTAAAAAAACAAAACATAAACGAAGAAGAAGAAAACTGGTAATTTCTTCCTCTTAATCGACGCTACAATTAGAGGATTTCTCGCTCGCGGCTCGGCAGTATTCAATACCCTGGTATAATGTGCTTGTCGGTGTCAAAATGCTGGGGTAATGTGGGCTATAATTAAGTGTCATTGATAAGCAGGTGGGGAGAAGATGGGTGTGAGTGTGTGTATGTGTGTGTGTGTGAGTGTGCAAGGAACGAGTTGATGTAATTAGATAAAATGGAAGAGTTTAAATTGGTGATATGCAAATATCCCTCTAGCATGCATGTGGTAGTGTTGTGCATGTGTTATTAAAAAAAAATTCTTTCGCTTTGAGAATCCTATTGAGTATGTGTTGTTGTCGCGGGGGGGGGGAGGTGGGGGTGTAGATAACTGAGTGGGTGAGAGTTTAGATATACAATAAAATTTATGATCTTGGTCTAAGATATATGACTGGCTGTTTCATTCAATGATGGAGTTTCCTAGACCTAGGGCCCCACCACACGGCATCCAAGTCTGTAGGCAAAGGTTGACTTGTGACATCACAGACATAGATTGACTTGTGACTCCACAGACATAGATTGACTTGTGACTCCACAGACATAGATTGACTTGTGACATCACAGACATAGATTGACTTGTGACTCAACAGACATAGATTGACTTGTGACATCACAGACATAGATTGACTTGTGACTCCACAGACATAGATTCACTTGTGACTCCACAGACATAGATTGACTTGTGACTCCACAGACATAGATTGACTTGTGACTCACCATACGTAGATTGACTTGTGACCCCACAGACATAGATTGACTTGTGACTCCACGGACATAAGTTGACTTTGACTCCACTGTTTCAATGTGACGCCTACAGTTCAAGTAATTTAGCGAAAGGTTTCGACATGCTGCTCTACACCGAGATGTGATTCATTCGATAATCGTGAATCACCAAAATAAGATAAACAAATGGGAATAATTTGTTTATAGTCTCGGCATGTGTGTCATTAGATTTGAACGAATTTCTGTGAAGTTTCAATTCCGGATGAATTTATCACCTAAATATTGTAGTACTAGAATATTGTGTTTATGAACGAACTCTTGATTGCTAAATAATTTTAGGGTATAAGGAAGAAGGTCGGCGACGAACATTTAATATGTTTTGATAAATTAAACTGTTTATTTATTTGAATGTGACATATTATAAGTATTTGGTTTGAAAGTCCAAATCGACAATGAACATTTGATGATAGGAATTTATAGTAGGTCAACTGTATGGTATTGTTGCTAAAACAACAACAACAAAACAAAAAAAGTTCACTATAGCTCAAAACCTCATGATTGATGTATTCACGTGTAACAATAACAGCCATCCCACCCATCACACATATACACAGAGCAATTCCACAGCACTGAAAAAAAACCAACAAACCAACAACTACAACTTACAAACAGTTGACATCTTCCCTTAATTAAGAAAATTCCCAGCTACTTTTAAAGACAAGAATGGGACGAAGCTAGCAGAGGTGCTCAAATCGTACACTCCATAGACTTGAGACGAATCCTTTAAGACAAGGTCTAACAGTTACCGCTGTCAACGAAACTTTGGTAACATGGAGGTGCTCAAATCGTACACTCCATAGACTTGAGACGAATCCTTTAAGACAAGGTCTAACAGTTACCGCTGTCAACGAAACTTTGGTAACATGGAGGTGCTCAAATCGTACACTTCATAGACTTGAGACGAATCCTTTAAGACAAGGTCTAACAGTTACCGCTGTCAACGAAACTTTGGTAACATGGAGGTGCTCAAATCGTACACTCCATAGACTTGAGACGAATCCTTTAAGACAAGGTCTAACAGTTACCGCTGTCAACGAAACTTTGGTAACATGGAGGTGCTCAAATCGTACACTCCATAGACTTGAGACGAATCCTTTAAGACAAGGTCTAACAGTTACCGCTGTCAACGAAACTTTGGTACACTCCATAGACTTGAGACGAATCCTATAAGACAAGGTCTAACAGTTACCGCTGTCAACGAAACTTTGGTACACTCCATAGACTTGAGACGAATCCTATAAGACAAGGTCTAACAGTTACCGCTGTCAACGAAACTTTGGTACACTCCATAGACTTGAGACGAATCCTATAAGACAAGGTCTAACAGTTACCGCTGTCAACGAAACTTTGGTACACTCCATAGACTTGAGACGAATCCTATAAGACAAGGTCTAACAGTTACCGCTGTCAACGAAACTTTGGTACACTCCATAGACTTGAGACGAATCCTATAATACAAGGTCTAACAGTTACCGCTGTCAACGAAACTTTGGTACACTCCATAGACTTGAGACGAATCCTATAAGACAAGGTCTAACAGTTACCGCTGTCAACGAAACTTTGGTACACTCCATAGACTTGAGACGAATCCTATAAGACAAGGTCTAACAGTTACCGCTGTCAACGAAACTTTGGTACACTCCATAGACTTGAGACGAATCCTATAAGACAAGGTCTAACAGTTACCGCTGTCAACGAAACTTTGGTACACTCCATAGACTTGAGACGAATCCTATAAGACAAGGTCTAACAGTTACCGCTGTCAACGAAACTTTGGTACACTCCATAGACTTGAGACGAATCCTATAAGACAAGGTCTAACAGTTACCGCTGTCAACGAAACTTTGGTACACTCCATAGACTTGAGACGAATCCTATAAGACAAGGTCTAACAGTTACCGCTGTCAACGAAACTTTGGTACACTCCATAGACTTGAGACGAATCCTATAAGACAAGATCTAACAGTTACCGCTGTCAACGAAACTTTGGTACACTCCATAGACTTGAGACGAATCCTATAAGACAAGGTCTAACAGTTACCGCTGTCAACGAAACTTTGGTACACTCCATAGACTTGAGACGAATCCTATAAGACAAGGTCTAACAGTTACCGCTGTCAACGAAACTTTGGTACACTCCATAGACTTGAGACGAATCCTATAAGACAAGGTCTAACAGTTACCGCTGTCAACGAAACTTTGGTACACTCCATAGACTTGAGACGAATCCTATAAGACAAGGTCTAACAGTTACCGCTGTCAACGAAACTTTGGTACACTCCATAGACTTGAGACGAATCCTTTAAGACAAGGTCTAACAGTTACCGCTGTCAACGAAACTTTGGTACACTCCATAGACTTGAGACGAATCCTATAAGACAAGGTCTAACAGTTACCGCTGTCAACGAAACTTTGGTAACATGACTATAAATATTCACGCCAATGTGGTTAAAATTATTCCTTGAAACATTCAAATCGAACTTATCTCAATTTTTTAAACATACAAAATTTGCATCAACTGAAATGGGAAGTTGCACTAGGCACGCGTCATTGATTTAAACGTATACTTCCATACGTCTTTGGTTTGCTGCTGTTCTACCTTCATTTGTTTGTCAGTTTTTGGCAGCTTTCGGCAGCTTTCTTATACGACTAACTGCAGTGATGTTATATGTTACTTATGAGTTTAAAAAATAAGTTTTCATCTTTTCCCTTTCCCCACTCAACCCTTCTTTCATATTTCTTGAGTGGCTGTGTTTTTATGCGACCCCCCCCCCTTTTTTTTTGCCTTCAAGTCTGCTTTGTGTATCACTGAACTCTTCTTTACTTATAATTGTTTTCACCCAGTATAACTGTTCTCATTATTTAAAAAATTCAGCTATTCACATGAAAATCATTAGTAATCTTGGTTTTTTTCATCACCTATATTAAATCTTATGTTTATCATGTAAAGATTTCTGTACTTTTTTATCGACCGGCATATCAGATGGATGGGGATCAAAGCTGAACATTGCTGTTTTTTTTCTCATTATGTTGAGCGCACACAAAACAATATCTTTTTATATCTTAGTTTGTAAGCCCTTTTTTTAGTAACGAATAACGATTAAAACTGTTTCCTCGCGTTTTTAAGGCTTCTTGGCTGTGTATATCTAGTGCTATCCACTAATTCTTGGCTGTGTATATCTAGTGCTATCCACTAATTATTGGCTGTGTAATATCTAGTGCTATCCACTAATTCTTGGCTGTGTATATCTAGTTATATCCACTAATTCTTGGCTGTGTATATCTAGTGCTATCCACTAATTCTTGGCTGTGTATATCTAGTTCTATCCACTAATTCTTGGCTGTGTATATCTAGTTCTATCCACTAATTCTTGGCTGTGTATATCTAGTGCTATCCACTAATTATTGGCTGTGTATATCTAGTGCTATCCACTAATTATTGGCTGTGTAATATCTAGTGCTATCCACTAATTATTGGCTGTGTAATATCTAGTTCTATCCACTAATTCTTGGCTGTGTATATCTAGTTTTATCCACTAATTCTTGGCTGTGTATATCTAGTTCTATCCACTAATTATTGGCTGTGTATATCTAGTGCTATCCACTAATTCTTGGCTGTGTATATCTAGTGCTATCCACTAATTCTTGGATGTGTATATCTAGTTCTATCCACTAATTATTGGCTGTGTATATCTAGTGATATCCACTTATTCTTGGCTGTGTATATCTAGTGCTATCCACTAATTCTTGGCTGTGTATATCTAGTTCTATCCACTAATTCTTGGCTGTGTATATCTAGTTCTATCCACCAATTCTTGGCTGTGTATATCTAGTTCTATCCACCAATTCTTGGCTGTGTATATCTAGTTCTATCCACCAATTCTTGGCTGTGTATATCTAGTTCTATCCACCAATTCTTGGCTGTGTATATCTAGTTCTATCCACCAATTCTTGGCTGTGTATATCTAGTTCTATCCACTAATTATTAGCTGTGTATATCTAGTGCTATCCACTAATTATTGGCTGTGTATATCTAGTTCTATCCACCAATTCTTGGCTGTGTATATCTAGTTCTATCCACTAATTCTTGGCTGTGTATATCTAGTTCTATCCACCAATTCTTGGCTGTGTATATCTAGTTCTATCCACTAATTATTAGCTGTGTATATCTAGTGCTATCCACTAATTATTGGCTGTGTATATCTAGTTCTATCCACCAATTCTTGGCTGTGTATATCTAGTTCTATCCACCAATTCTTGGCTGTGTATATCTAGTTCTATCCACTAATTATTAGCTGTGTATATCTAGTTCTATCCACTAATTATTAGCTGTGTATATCTAGTTCTATCCACCAATTATTAGCTGTGTGGGGTTGGGTTCGCCAAAACTCGTTATTTACCAGGTTGAATTCATTCTGAAATTAACCTGTCTTCACCCCACTCCCCAAACCTTTCTTTATTTTTAGTGACTTATATATATATATATATTAAAAATATATTTAAAATGCTACCAAGTTTTCCATTATGTCTTCTCTCCTTTGCCTTATCACTTATCCAAACCGTCAAAGGAAGGACTACTCGCACATAACAAGATGAAAACAAGGTATATTTTTAATTTTAAAAGAAAATTTGCTGTCAAACATCCTCCGCTTTAAACTGAAAATTCCGCCCCGACTGACACGAAACTCCAACTAACATTATTGAAGTGTCACCCGCTGAGGAAGGGAGGAAGGGGGGTGAGTTTGGGGGGGGGGCGGGTCGGCACACCAACCACCACCCACCCTTCCTTGGCCTTTACCCTATCTCCTACCACTGGAACCACCGCGACCGACTGCTGTCACAGCTCGAGCTACGTCACGAGGGCCTTAAAGTTTGTACTCGGGGCCGTTATCGCTCTCAAGGCTTGTGTCGTCTGCTCCTTATCGGCATAGCTCACATGCCTTTGTGGTCAACTAAACCGCTGACACATCCCAGGTCGGGTGCAAACACCCCCCCCTCTTTTCCACCCTAATCAACCCCCATTGGGTCTGCTTAAAAGATGACCACAGACAACAATTTTATGTGTGTTAGTGTGTGTGTGGGGGGGGGCAGGGGCGCCTGGGTATGTTCGGAAACTTTAGACTTTCAAAGAGTAGGGATGGGATGAGGTTTGTTGAATAATTACTTTTAAAACAGCGATACATACAATGTTTTGAATGTTAAAACCCCCGAACTTCCGGTATTATTTGTCTTATAATGTCATCAGGTTATTTCCCCGAAGGCTGACATAAATAATCTGGTAAATCTTTAGTGATAGACTGGCGAATTACGCACCAACTCTATGGACATAGAATGACGAATATACCCGTGCCTCACTAGAGCCTTTTAGAGTGTGTGTGTGTGGGTGGGGGGAGGGGCGAGGGGGGACCTTCCTTCGACTGATTTTATAAGATAAGATGTTTTTCAAGTACACTTTTTTTTCAGTTTTCCTCAGTTATTTTAATAGACCAAAATTATAAACAGCCTGCGACATAAATATATATGAGTGTGCGCTTGTGTGTGTGTATGTGCTTTCTTTCTTTTATTTTCCCCTTCTTTCCTATTTTTTGAGGGATGCGGTGGTCTTGCCATAAACCCGTCAGATGTTTGGAAGTACCCTTTCTTCGTATTTTTTTTCTTCATTTCCTTGACATAGACCATAAGGATAATCAGCCAACTACAGTATACATATTTATGTGAGCGCGTATGTGTGTGTGTGCGTAAGAAGGGTGGCGTGGGGGGGGTAGTTTAACAGGTTTCTGAGAAAAACTCAATTCATCATTGGAATGTCCTAGATGTGATAACACTCAAAAGATTCGCCTCCCATGTTACCATGGTAACACCGTTGTTGTGGAAACAATCAATTAACCATGGATAAAATGTCTCCTGTTCCACCCCAGTGTAAGTCATCATTAGCCTTGGCATGAATACATTATTATAATTATAATAAGTTGTAAATAAACTAAATTTGATACCCGCGTGAATAGATAATTTAAACACCTGAAGGTGGATTGTTATTATGTCATTTTTAGCTGTATATTACTTTTTTTTTATTCATGCGAAAAACAAAATAAATTGTATACATCATAAATACTTTATAATAAAGTATTTTATACACTATAAATACATTAGGAATAATTTTTAGGTCTTATATTTGAATATGTCAAGGGTTCGGACGTGGTGGGTGAATTACAAGAGGTTTGTATTGAATGTGTTTGTATGTAATTTTTTAATGACCTTTTGTTTTGGTCACAGCAACATATCAATGCCCCTAAACATTTCAAATTAGAACATTGATATATATATATATATATATATGTATATGTATATGTATATGTATATGTATATGTATATGTATATGTATATGTATATGTATATGTATATGTATATGTATATGTATATGTATATGTATATGTATATGTATATGTATATATGTATATGTATATGTATATGTATATGTATATGTATATGTATATGTATATGTATATGTATATGTATATGTATATGTATATGTATATGTATATGTATATATATATATATATGTATATGTATATGTATATATATATGTATACATAATTAAATACTTAAAACTATTACTACCTATTAAATAATTTTAAAAAATAATTTTTAATGGCTAGTTCGTATCTGGTAGTGGAGGTGAGGGAGGGGGGGACTTTTGTTATTGATATCTCCAAATCAGATTGTTCTATAGATCTAATATTTTTTTTGTTTTGTGTGTCTTTTACCTTAAAAAAAAATTAAAAGCCACACGCTTCAAATTAGACAAAATATTATTTTATAATACAATGCAATTATTACGTTTCAAAATTAGTCGGGGTCTTTGGGTCGCAGAAAAGTTCGGTGATGTACTTAGGGTGGTACGTGGAGGGGGGGGGTTCCAACCCCGGGGCTGACCTTTAAGAGTGTTTTTTTGTATGTTTTTTTCGCAAGTTACACCACAGCGTGAGTTGGCGTATTTCATTAGTGTAGCTGTTCATTAAAGATCTCTGCGCGTAGTACAGTCACGTTAGAGGGCGGGGTAGGTGGCGGTAAGAAGTGACCCAACAAACTGAGATGGCGGGCATGCTCGCACCTCATATTAGCAAAAAAAAATTCATTCAAATCAAGTAATGTTTAAGTACGCCAGTTAGAGTAATACCGTTCCCAGATACGCCGCTGCATACTCTTATCACGCTCGTGAGCAATATTCATAATTTTTTTGTTTATATTTCCAACCCTATTACATCGGAAATTGGTTCCATCAACAATTATCAATTCCCACCAAAACGTATTGTGGACCAAACAAGCTTTGTTTATTTATAGAACCTTCCAGAAATATGCAGATTGATGCCATAATATAATAAAGGTTGGTCCACACCTCTCACATGCTCGCGAGCATTTGATCAAACATCACACGAACGCACTATAAAATACGCCAATTTTGCTCGCGAGCATTTGAGAGACGTGGACCAACCTTAAAACTAAATGTATCTTCAAATTCTGAGCAAAATGAGTTAGTACACACAAAACCTTGCTCTGTAAACTATATGCATGCGGTTAAGTATTAAAATTGTAGCCATGCGTGAATTTCCCGACCGTCTTAATAAAACAATCTGATCGCTGACGATCCCTACTGCAATTTCAAAGTAATATATACTTATATAAATTTTTGGCATTGAGATATCCGTGCTTACCCAAAGCGCTCCGTTAATTTGGATCAGTTTGTGAAAGACAGCGATATAACACATTATTGCTTTGAGTTCCAGGTTGTTTATTTGCTGTCGCTGTTTTTTATTATTTTATTTTTTTTAATTTTTATTTTTAATTTTTTTTTGTATGGTAATCTCTACTAATATTATTAATGAACCATTTTGCATTTTATAATAATTATTAACAAAAAAAAATAGATTGTTTGTGTAATTAATTGGTACGTAATATGTGCAACATAAACTATCATCAAACCATAAGGTAAACAAAACACCTCACATATTACCACTCTGTGACCATATATATACCCTCTTTAAAACCCTTTTGTGTACATTCGGAATGTCTGTCGCCCCCACCTGCGATAAACATATCGTTTTAATCACTTTCTTATTATCTTGGATAACAAGAATACATGTATGTTTAAAGTTACGGACTACCCCCCCCCCATGATTATTTTACAAAATATGTATTTAACTTGACCTGTACTTACGCATGTCAATATCTGGGTGTGAACATAATTGGATGGGGGGTGGGGGGGGGAGCACCGGAAGTTGTCTAATGAACCCTTGGCTTACGTCGTCATCGCTCGTAGGCGCCTTCGAAAATAGCAAACGTCATTTAATAAATGTTGATAACAAACGTCACCTCGAAACTCAAAACACTAGCATGTATCCATTAATGAATGATGTGAACAAACTACAGTAAGAAACTACAATATCATGAATCATTTAATTATATACTACATGCAGTAAATAAAAAAAAGAACATTTCGTCGAAAAACAATATCATTGATGTGCACAGACAGTATAGTTACAGACTAGTAATAAATAACATGCATCAACATACAACACTCACACATGGTGGTTACATGCATCAACATACAACACTCACACATGGTGGTTACATGCATCAACATACAACACTCACACACGGTGGTTACATACATCAACATACAACACTCACACATGGTGGTTACATACATCAACATACAACACTTACAGACGGTGGTTACATACATAAACATACAACACTCACACATGATGGTTACATACATCAACATACAATACTCACACATGGTGGTTACATACATCAACATACAACACTCACACATGGTGGTTACATACATCAACATACAACACTCACAGACGGTGGTTACATACATCAACATACAACACTCACACATGATGGTTACATACATCAACATACAATACTCACACATGATGGTTACATACATCAACATACAACACTCACACATGGTGGTTACATACATCAACATACAACACTCACACACGGTGGTTACATACACCAACATACAACACTCACACACGGTGATTACATACATTACCATACAACACTCTCAGACGGTGGTTACATACATCAACATACAACACTCACACACGGTGGTTACATACATTAACATACAACACTCTCAGACGGTGGTTACATACATCAACATACAACACTCACACACGGTGGTTACATACATCAACATACAACACTCACACATGGTGGTTACATACATCAACACACAACACTCACACACGGTGTTTACATACATCAACATACAACACTCACACATGGTGGTTACATACATCAACATACAACACTCACAGACGGTGGTTACATGCATCAACATACAACACTCACACACGGTGGTTACATACGACGATAACACATGACAATAATCTTAGACGATAACTTATCATAGGATGCAATGTTTGGGAATAGATAGCCGACAGGTTGAGACCCGCCGTCACCAGTCACGTGACGCGTTGGTCATCGTAATCTCTTGACCCGATAACGTTGTCTTGTGACGGCCGTCGTAAATATGTCTCCACTGTGTATAGACTTGACCATCACATGTCCAATGTCCAGAAGACTGTTGATTATTTATAATTTGATTGCCGCAGGGCAAAGCTGTGTCTGTTTTGAAAACTATTACGGAAGATAAAATCGGAAATAGCGTTGCCTAATTACTGCATAGATTGGGCAACACTTCGGTGATAAGTTACGTTGAATTTAAAGATGTATATTAGTCCACACGTGGTATGTGCTTGCGTCACTTCGTTCTACCAATCTCTGTTTGAATTAGACTCGAGAGCAGATTTCTATAAAAAGAACGTGACGTCATAAAAAGTTTAGACAGGGTTTAAAATTAGATTATTCCGAGCAACGACGTCATCAGCCATTAGCTGCAACATGATTTGATGATAAATTATGATGTTAGAGGCATGGGATAAAACTAAGGCATACTGTCTACAATACTGATAATCTGACTGGGCGAATACCAGTCATTGGCAATGTTTCCTCAATGTTTCGTTGGTCCGTGTGCAAAAAAAATTAACTCGCGCAAACTTGTGCAAACTAAAATTCCACAAACAAATCATAAAATTCGCTGCCCGGCGCCCTTGAGAAAGAGGGAAAATACTAAATTAAACAGAATAAATTGATTATTGAAGGATTAGCCCTCGGCTCCTTTGGCAACTGCCCCAATGCCAAGTCATTGTTACGCCTCTGGATCTGCATGTTGCAAGTTACACCTTATTTGACCCGAACGTTGTAAGTTAAAACTAAATTGACCTGAATGTTGTAAGTTAAACCTAAATTGACTTGAACGTTGTTAGTTACGCCTAAACTGATCTTAAACGTAAAACGTAAAAGAACATTAAAAGAAAGCTGTGATTTAAACATCTTAATTGAGCTGCAAGTTATAGTTTCCACCCGCCAGTATGTTATAGACGAGGTTTACAGCTCTGGGCTAAGTTGTGACACCAATGCCAATTCAGATGTTATTTCTTTTAATGTTACATAACTAACCTAATCCTCCTATATAATAAAAGGCAAGTTTCTGTCCTTTCTGTCCTTTCTGTCCCGTCATCTATAGCGATTGGTCCCTCAACTACATATGACTCCTACAGCCAATCACTAGCGGAGAAAAATTTACATATTACGCGGAGGTTCAAAACGAGTTATGTCTGGTGCAGTTTTTTTGTCATAATTCATTATGTTGTTCCCATCTTGAAGTGATGACTTCCGCTTATTTCAATGACAATTCTGATCATTCCTTGATGGTCCTTGGGGGTAGTGTCAAGAGTTTTAAGTGTTGTTTGTTTTTTGTTGCTGTTGTTTTGTTGTTGTTTTTTGTTGTTGTTTTGTTGTCGTTGTTGTTTTGTGGTTGTTGTTATTGTTGTTTTGTTGTTGTTGTTGTTGTAGTTGTTGTTTTGCTGTTGTTGATTTTTTTTTGTTGTTGCTGTTGTTGTTTTGTTGTTGTTGTTTTTCTGTTGTTTTTGTTTTGTTGTTGTTGTTTTTTTTTGTTGCTTTTGTTGTTTTTGTTGTTGTTGTTGTCCACATCCCTTGCCCTGCGACGACAATGTCCTGCAAACGCTTCAGCATAACAACTTCCAAAGCATAGCGTCCATGAACTTCACAGGTCACCCTACACTTATTCCCGTCCTTGGGCGGGCTTTGTTACTAGTATATTATAATTAACAGAGAACTCTAGTTGACGTTAACAGCCACTATCGTTCTAAACTGAGGCTATGTTCTTGCCTAATTTGTTAACATACATGCTATATATATAGTATCATCTTCACGTGTCTCTGCACGGAGATTCACACCTGATGGAATTAAAAGCTGTCTGGATATGGACAAATTTATTTTAACGGGTTTCACTTCCATCACACACCATAATAAAAGTAATTTAACTGATATTCGCCCGGGTCTTACAAATTGTATAAATGGTAAGCGGCACTGAATACACAGCTGCAGTAGCTTGTCGTGAAGGCACACATACATATACACACAGACACAAACGCACAATAAGACAAACGCGTTATAACAACATACTCAATGAAAACAGAAGGATTAAACATTTCACAATAACAAACACATTAAAAACCTCATCTTTCCCGTATGGCATTAGGGCGTGGAAAAGGTTTTCCGAATAAGCCAGGAACACCAACACAACAATCAAAATCCAAATCTGTAATAAAAATTCAAAACCAGACACAAACCATGGATAAGCAATAAGGCGCAATAATATTCTTATTATAATGTAGAAGTTAGGAGATACGATTTCAAACGAGAAATGAAATGCTTAAATCGAGATGTTATTTAATAAAAAAACTTGTGGCAAACGTTAACAAAAATTCCAAAAGCTTATTATACTGCTATACTAGACATTCGGTTACGATGTTCAACAACCAACTCCAACCGATAAATTGAACAAATTTTACCACAACCATCAAACACTGAACAGTTTTTATTTCTTAATTTCTTAATTAATTGTATTAAGTTTAATATTTTTATTATATATATATATATATATATATATATATATATATATATATATATATATATATATATATATATATATATATATATATATATATATATATAATATATATATATTTAAATTTTGGACCATTCCATTTGATTCCAAATTTAAATAGTTTCTTTCCGCCAACCCAGCGGTGACGGACCATCGTCTCGCGAGACTGAATGATGCCGATTATCCGCCATTTACGTGATATAATAAGGAACACGTTCTTATATCACCTGCCTTGTTTGTTCCTTGTTCCAGGTGTGAGCTGCCCGCCATCACGGTGTCCACCCCTACCCCGTCTCTGTACCCAGGCTGTGTGGACGTGGCTGGGGGACACACAGACAGACTCACCAACATGCTCACGTCCAAGCCGCCCCACTACGACGGTGCAGGTGAGGACTGGCCCGGTACAGTCCACTTTTTTATTTTTATTTATTGGTGCTTTATTTAAGTAACTCCAGTTGGTAGAATTGTAATATAATAATATAATATGGTTGGTAGAATCGTAAGGTAAGGTTATACTCTACTTGGATAGTTGTAAGATAATGTTATACTCTACTTGGTACAATTGTATGATAATATTATACTCTATATACTTGGTAGAACTGTAAGATAATGTAATACTCTACTTGGTAGAACTGTAAGATAATATTATACTCTACTTGGTAGAATTGTAATATAATGTAATACTCTACTTGGTAGAATTGTAAGATAATATTATACTCTACTTGGTAGAATTGTAAGATAATGTAATACTCTACTTGGTAGAATTGTAAGATAATATTATACTCTACTTGGTAGAATTGTAAGATATGTAATAGTCTACTTGGTAGAACTGTAAGACAATGTTATAGTCTACTTGGTAGAATTGTAAGATAATGTAATAGTCTACTTGGTAGAACTGTAAGACAATGTTATAGTCTATTTTGTAGACTTGTATTATAAGATAATGCAATAATCTTATTTGATAGAGTTGTAAGATAATGTTATAGTCTAGTTGGTGAAAGTGTAATGTAGTGTACAAGCTATTTTTAGAATTGTAATGCGTTGATGTACGAAATAGTTGGTCGAAATGTAAAGTATTATTTTACTAAATGAATATTCTTGTGAAACACATTCAGTTACTCTACACTTGTTTGGTACTTACTTGTGGCCACAGATCACGTGCGTTATAAAACACATACTTCGGAGTAGTGCGGAAATTCATAACGAATTTTTTAAATAAAAATTATAATAATAAATAGCTTTCTAAAGTATACGACCCCTTAAAAAAAATTAAAAAATTACAATTCAAAATTGTGTATCTTTCATCAAAGTATGTTCATTTATTTCTACGCTGAAGTCTTTCTGCTCTTTGTTCTGTGCAATTTTGATAACGAAAAAAACATTGTACAAGGATAAATAAATAAATTATAATGATTTATAAAACAAATAATTTTTAAAAAAAATTGATTTATGACATACATACATACATGCATACATACATACATACATACATACACACTTACATGCATACATACACACATACATACACACATACATACATACATACATAGACTTGTATACCAATGAAAACATGACTTGCATAATATTAATGTAAAATTTTTTTTAAAGAACACTTCTCAGTAAAGCTATTTTATTATTATCAAAGAACATGTAGAAAATCCCAGGGGTGAATATTTCCTCACTCATTTGAAGTCGGCAAGATTTTCCATTTACTTAAATTATATAAGCATTTTTATGTATTTATTTTATTTCATTTTTATTTTTAGGTGTTAAAACTAATTTTGATATCCATGATAAATGTATAAATGTTTAATTTTAAAATTCGTTTTTTTAAATCGGAAACAGAAATAAGATAGATGGACTTTACTGACTTTTATATTTGGGACTTCAATAATTCCATACATCTGTCGGTGTTTATATATTTTTGCCAATGTTTATATTTCCATTGTTTTAGAAAGTTGCTCCTGGATGAGTTACTTTTAAAAAAACAGCTTAAAATAATATTATTTTTTAATTCAGTTGTCAAGTACGTATATTATGAAATATATTTTTAATAATAGTTTTATAAACCCTAGTCATTTTGATATTAATAATTCTTTCGGCTATTTCATTGTTAATGTATTTTTTTATATTTTTTTAAACACACTAATTTACCACACATTTTCGACTTTAATTTATATCAATCCGTTAAAATTAACAATGAAATGAGTCCAGGACATATTTTCGTCTGCTGAAAACAAAAACTTCATTGAGGCGGAAAGAAAGAATTAATTTAAACGCAAAATAGTTTGCAGTTGTTTGAGAGAAGAGAAAGCCATTAAAATAAATAAAAGGGCTATCCTTTAAAAGCTATCAATAAAATATTTTTTACTTAATATAGCTCGTGGCATTTTGTTGACAAGGGCAGTTTTGATTTTTTCTTTCATATTGACATTTGCATGACAACGTAGACTAAACCAAATTAAATGCATCAAGAGCGAGCGCTCAACAAAGATTACGTCCCCTAAAATAATATTGTTTCATGTTGTCGTTTCAGGCATCGGCGCAGGAGGCTATCCCACTAGCATGAACTCCATGGGCCCGTCCATGTCTCCCATGCCCTCTGCCATCCCAGGGGCGATGGGCTACTCCTCCCAGACCATGGGCGGCATGGGCATGGGGGGAATGGGCACGATGGGAGGTATGCCGATGGGAGGCATCAGCTCGATGGGAGGGATGGGAGGATACGGCTCCATGTCCATGAACACAATGGGAGGAATGAACGGGATGTCCGCCATGTCGGGGATGTCGACAATGAACGGGATGAACCGATCCCTTGACCCGAATCTCATGTCCATGGACAGAAATAACGCCCTCAACCGGCCTCGGACGGATAAAAACTACAGGAGGGCCTACACACACGCCAAGCCGCCTTACTCGTACATATCTCTCATCACCATGGCAATCCAGCAGTCCCAGAACAAAATGTGTACGTTGAGTGAAATCTATCAGTTCATTATGGATCTATTCCCTTTCTACCGACAGAACCAGCAGAGATGGCAGAACTCGATAAGACACAGCCTCTCGTTCAACGACTGCTTTGTCAAGGTCCCCCGAACACCCGATCGGCCGGGGAAGGGGAGCTACTGGGCCCTACACCCAGATTCTGGAAATATGTTCGAGAACGGATGCTACTTGAGGCGCCAGAAGAGATTCAAATGTCCGAAGAAGGAGATGATTCGACAGACCTCGAACTCAGACCGAGGGCGGGACGACTCGGGGATGAACCCCGACGACAGCATGCAATCCGGCGACGACCACAGCCCGATGAGCTCCCCTCTATCGGGCGGGCACCCCCACCACGGGGCTTCGCACGCCGCGCCCCTGACGCCGCCACGACCTCAGGATCATCACCAGCAGAACCACCATCAGCAGCACCCTCAGTCACAGCAGCACCAGACGGCGGCTCCCATCCAGCCCAAGTCCGAGGTGATGAACAATTCCTCGCCGCACCCCCAGGAGATGTCGCACCCGCCTCCCGCACAGAGCCTCCCTCCGCAGGGGTCGTGCCACACGCCCCTGTCCTCGCAGACCTCCATTCCATCGTACCACCACCCGTCCCCTGCCGCGGACCTCACGAACGTCCGATCCCTCAACTTCCAGGACTACGGGCAGCTGACGTCGCAGTCCCTGGGGCTCCACTACTCGGCCGGCCACTACGGCCACCACCCGCACTACCACCCCCACCACCAGCCCGGGCTGCATCAGGTCAACCCCAACCACTCCTTCAACCACCCGTTCTCCATCAACAACCTCATGTCGGAGAGCAAGCTGGACATGAAATCAATGTGCGAGATGGGCTACGGGGCCTACACCCAGATGTCGCCCCTGACCATGTCCAAAGACTCGTCCCCGCCCGTGATGGGCAACCACCACGACGCCGGCGGTTACTACAAGGCGTACCAGTCCACCGTGGACTTATGACATCCGGCCACCACGAGGAGCGGCAGCCCTCCCAAATACGACGCCTACAACGCACGGTCGTACCAGAGCAACTTCTACAACAACCAAAACTCGTCCTACGCCGTGCCAGCGGTACGGGACACGTAATGAACTGCTCCGGGGTCGTAAATGGACTGCTCCTTCTCGTGGTGTTTCCGAGAATGTCGGACAACCCAAATTCCACTTTGTTGGAAAACATAACATAAATGGTTTTGTTTTTTATTCACAACAAGAATATATTTCTCATATCAGCTCATACACGAACTGATAGGCATAAAAGACTCCAGTGATGACGACATTCAGTTGAAGAAAGATACTTTCTGTACAGTTATTGTTTTTTTGAAAAAAAAGATATATAAATCTATTCGTTTTTATTACTCTGCAATGAAACATGTGATATAGTTTCAACCTTAGTTTACACTAGCGAGCTTTTTACCCAAAGGGCAAGAAGTCACTAACCCTTTATCGGTACGTCTGTCTTGTGTACAAACAAACAATCCGAGGCGAGAGTTATTGCCCTTCTCGTTCCAAGGACAAATATAGCTTTAAAAATCCAAAGATTTTTTTTACTATTAATCAACATTATTATATCATCACAGCATCTACATTTCGTCTCATCATTTCATGACATGCCAAATATTCACAATTGTTATTCAAATGTGTGGGGTCACACGCCCTTGTCAGGAGCGGCTTGCGAATGTGCTCAGAAATCTCGGTTCTTTTATTTGCATCAACAAAGACAACAGCAACAACGGAAGATAACAGAAACCAATCAAGAATCTCCTTTGATTAATTTATTTTTGGAGAAGAGGAAACAAGTTTTGGGCGAAGTCTCTGCTGTTTTTCTCGACTAACAAGGTCATCAGCAGCTGGACACCATATAAATTTTGTTTCCTGTTTCCGGTCATCTTGGACAATGATGCAGGTGAATAAATAAGGCAGGAACTGACCACGCAGTGTTGTCCAGTTTGACCACAACGGTCACCTTATCCACAAACTAATGCCAACTCATTTATTATTTATGCCTTTGTTATTTCTAATTAACAAAAAACAAATGCTTTCCTCCCGTTCAGTCATTCGGTCAAAAAACTATTCTCTTACCGGAATTCACTCTTGCAAAACCCTCGATACCAAATAAGTCAGCGAGCTAACTTTTTTTGAGAACCCTTTTTATAATTTATTATTTAATTTCAAAGCACTCAATGTTGCTCTGGAAGACAAACCCTGTTGTTGTGGGGTGGGGTGGTGAAGGGAAGAATCAGCTTGAAATATTTGAATAAGAAAACAAACACAAAAATACAGGTGAAGAAAAACCCCAACATCAACACTTTTGATTATAACACGTGATAATAAAAATAAAAATGCAGGACTAAACACAAACCATAGATAAGCGTAGGACGCAATTATCTTCTGTATAGAAGGAGCTTCTGTAAACAGATAAGATAAGATGATAACGTTTACATTTTATTGTTTAAAAAATCCGCTTCTGCCTGGTGTATAGATGTCCGAGTATGAGGTTCATAACTGTGCAATTGAAAAGATAAACAGATCCGTTTATATTACTTTTTAAAAAAAAATAACGAACTTTTTTGGCCAACTTTAGTCGTGAATTTCAGTCATCTGCTTGGTTTAAAATATTTGGCACTTCCGGTAACGGATGCGAGTGAATGTGAGCTATGGCTTTATCCGCACGTTACATTCAATAACATACGGTCAAAATGATGTAAACTTGGGTTAAAACTCAGGTGACCCCTTGTTCTATATTTATCATCTTGATCACGAAAGCCGACGTCCACATGTACATTTAAGTTACTCCTCAGCGTCACTGGTAACTATGGCAACAACCATATGCAAGGCACTTCAACGAAAAAAAATAATAGTTTGTGTTAAAAAAGATTATAAAAAAAAGTTTTTGTGCGTCATTGCCAAGAATAATTTTATATACATATTTAAATATAATTTTTAGTTATGTTTACAAAACAAAAATAATTCATATCCGTCAAGGCGTCTTATCGTGACGTCACCATTCCCCCAAAAATGATTACTACGCCATAGACTCCTCGCTTTCTCCCCTCCCCATCCCTCACGCAACTTACACCCCCACCCCCCACGCCCTTTGTTGTATTGACATTGCTATGCTATCACACCAAAGATATCTTGTACAGTTCTCCGCAGGTTTATTTAGCAAAGCACCCTGCTAATTGAATCTGTTTTTTTTACAAACTCGCGAAGCGCGCCACCAGCACCGCCATTTTTCAAAAAGAAAATAATAAATATTCAGACAATCCCATAAATGCTTTGCTTTCCTTCCAAGGGAGGTCTCGATTTATTTTTCTTCCCAATTTTTTTTTAAAAATATTACAATTGCATTTGTTTAATTTATCTATGACATATTTATTATTAGAAAAATATACAAACTTTTTACCTGTTAAATATTTGTGTCCATTTCTTGTAACATTGCTTTAAATAAAACATTGAATACAATTTTAAAGACCAAAATTTACTCTTTTTTTAATTTTTTAAAAAAAGTTAAAATCTATTTTAATTTTTATTATTAATATTGATTTTTTGGAAGAGTTGCGCTTTTCAGTAATATTATTTTTTATATTAAAATATAGTTGTGTAAACTAGTGTCTGAAAACGGGAACAACTTTGGCAGTGAATAGTGTCGTGTGATCTGATTGGTCAGATTTTATTCCAACTATTTCCAAGTGTTCAAATTTGATGACGTTCTTACCTCCATTTTTCCTAACTTGTTTATTATTATTGTTATTGTTATTTATTGTTATTTTTTTATGACTGCAATAATTTTTAAAAATTAGATTGATAAGGTTTGCAATGTTGACTCGTTTGAAAGACATTTTTTTTCCTTCTTTTTTCTTGAGGCATTGGCTTTAAAAACTATTTTTATTAGATATTTAAAAGTAAACGTGTGAAATTAGTGATATTTTGAGAGCTTGTCTTGAAGTTAATGTTTAGTGACGTCATGACTCCAGCATTCCAAGTTAATAATAGACTGTTGTTCTCCGTGTATATCGCGTCATCAGGGTACAACATGGCTTACGTGCTTTTTAAAAAATAACATATACTTTTTCAACACTTGTGCTAAGGTGGACGAAGTTACGCACGCGAGTATTATTGTGTGTTAGAGAAATAAATAAATAAATAAATAAATAAATATATATATATATATATATATATATATATATATATATATATATATATATATATATATATATATATATATATAAGAGAGAGAGAGAGAGAGAGAGAGAGAATCATTATCATCACACACACACACGATGCGACACATTTTTTAAAAACTTATAGCTTCATCAGTGTGTAGGTCATTGGTTAGGTTATGGAGGTAAGGGCATGTAAGAAAACAAAGACTTTCATTTCCATTAGTCATAGTAATCCACGATTAAGCCAAAACGTTGAGATGTTTAGTTTCCATCTTTGTCCTCAGCAGCCGATAGCGTCATTTAGAAATATCCTCTCTTGGTGGTAAGGGAACGTGGGGTGGTTGAAAAAAAATATTAACAAAAAACCAATTAATTTTCCTCCACGCCCCTGGGGTATTGGTTTACACACGTCCCAGACATTGAACGCCGGTAACACAGGGCAGACTTACAACTGATTTACAACAACGCGGTATTTTATTTACGCTACGAGCAACAAAGCCCGTCCAAGGACGTTCCGCCACCGTTCGGTGCCATGTTGTAACTCCCCTCCAACAGCCGTCTCGACCGGCATTGCATGTGCATCACGTCAAAAATACTATTCATTATAGTTAAAATAAATAACTCGTAAAAACAGAGCTTTTTCACTATAAATCCCAACGCGCATAACTCAAAATAAAGTCTTGGAAGAAATACTGCACCAAAAATAACTCGTTTTGAACGTCCGCGTAAACGTGTTCAAACTTTCAATATGATTGGTTGTAGGAGTCATATGTGTTTGAGGGGCCAATCGCTATAGATGACCGGACAGAACAGACAGAAAATTGCCTTTTATTATATAAGGATGTGCGCTAGTTAACTCCTCCCTAAGTACGGCTCCATCCCTGCCCGCACCGCCCCCCCCCCAAGCCCCGATTGTCTTGTCATAGCACCCCGTTTTGGATTTAGCCCGCGTGTAGTGTGTGAGATGATGAAATATAATCTATATGGACAATCATGTAAATAACTCACCCCCCGGGGAGAGATCAGGCTTGGAAAAATGCGAAAAGAAAATGTTAACAATGCAAACCAAAATTAACGAGCTTAAAACGAGTCAATCGCATTTGATCTCAATTGTTTATTTGTAGAAGTCAATGATGAATTTCAAGTGAATTTATTATTTTAAAAAAAAATTCTTATCTTTTTCGGTTGAAATATATTTTTGTATTTTTTTGAGTGTGAACACTGTGTTAGTGCTAACAAAATCATATCAGTTTTTAGAGTTATATCTGAGTGAGTCAGACCAGCCGTGTGACTGACCGTTTCATGAAACTTGCTTGTATATAATACTAATTTTTATGTCTGTCTTTTGTATACAGATTTATGAAATAAAATGTCTTGTAAAATAGAATGATGGGGATTAAAATAGTCACAAAACTAGAGACGTTTTTCTTCTTGTAATTCAACATTGTTTGTAAGTCTGTTTGTATTTTAGTATTCGGTTTGTCTGTAAGTCTGTTTGTATTTTAGTATTCGGTTTGTCTGTAAGTCTGTTTGTATTTTAGTATTCGGTTTGTCTGTAAGTCTGTTTGTATTTTAGTATTCGGTTTGTCTGTAAGTCTGTTTGTATTTTAGTATTCGGTTTGTCTGTAAGATTATGTATGAATGTAAGTTTCGGTTTGTCTGTGAGATTATGTTTGAATACAAGTTTCGGTTTGTCTGTAAGATTATGTTTGAATACAAGTTTCGGTTTGTTTGTAAGATTATGTTTGAATACAAGTTTCGGTTTGTCTGTAAGATTATGTTTGAATACAAGTTTCGGTTTGTCTGTAAGATTATGTTCGAATACAAGTTTCGGTTTGTCTGTAAGATTCGGTGTGTTTGTGGAATTGTTGTGTTTCAGTACTGAGATTGTCGAAGGGTTCTAGAAATATGACCGTTGGGCAATGTGAGTGGTACAACCATTGGGCTCAAGGATACAGCAACCTACTAATTACACACCTATACTACTTAGTTACAATCTACCAACACACCTATACTACATGCTACACGCTGTCTACTTACCTATTTTCTATTTGATAAGTAACAACACCTATTTACCTACTACCAGCTCACCTACCACCCCCTGGCCCATTGCCTACTCACCTATTTCCAACTCACCTAATGCCTAATCACCTCATGCCTACTTACCAGCTGGCAACTAACCTAATACTTTTAACCTGCTGCTTAATTACTTATTGACGACTAATAATTTACCTATATGTTCATTTGCAATATAAACCCGTATCTATATAAAACAATGACACGTGCTCTAAAGATTTTCGAAATAAAGAAAATAGTGAGGGGTGGGGGTGGGGGCGGGGGAATGTATGAAGTGTTGATGCCATTCATTGTTTGAAGGTAAGAGACAGCCCTGTTTAGGTCATTCATTGTTTGAAGGTAAGAGACAGTCCGTCCCTCTGTCGTCTTACGGCCCCATTCTCACAGTAAATGGAGCCATCTCTCGGCAATACAACCAGGGCCACAGGAAGTAGAAAGACTTAATAGAGCAGGAAATATTGGCACGACAAGGCGTAATCGGTCGCCGGGAGCAAGGTATAAACGGATAAGACTAGCAAGAGTTGCTAGAAATTTGCGACTCAACATTAGAAGGAGTCAACAGTCAGTTAGTACACGGAATTAACATTCAACTAGTACAAGGAATTAACATTCAACTAGTACAAGGAATTAACATTCAACTCGTACAAGAAATAAGCAAGTGGAACAAGTCTCCATGTGGCAATAACATTATACCATCTTTCACAAAAAAGAAAATATTTACAAAAATAATTAAAATGAACCAGTGGAAGCTGTTACTGTTACATACACTGTGTTGTCTACTCACATCGATCATTTGCCACGAAAATATCAATACCATCGCCTGACGTCAAGCGGCATCAGAGCATTATTTATAGATAATTTAGAGTATCGATTCCAAGATTTTTTTATTTTATTTTTTTTTACTTCGGTTTTTTCCGTTTTTTTCTTCTGTTGGTACAGAAGTTCTCGGGGTAAAACAGAAAACAATACCATAGTAAAATTACGCATCTGTTGTAACGTCTCTTCATGTGCAAATTATATCAACAAAATTGATAAGTAAATGTTAATTGTTTTGTTCTTTTAAGTTTTTTCCTAAAAGTTTTTACGGGTGGTTGACATGAAATTCAAACCTAAATAAAACAAATCGCCCCTTCTTAACAAGACAAGTTCGCCTCAACAATAATATTAAAAAACGTAAAAAACCAAGTTTTTGACTATTAATCCTTTATGTACGAGACACAACTAAAAGAATGTTCATTATAATACGCAGCGCAAGACATTCCAAAAATACAAAATTGTAGTTATGTGTCGTAAAACATATTTAATATAATGCGCACCGATCAGGAATATGTTTATAAAAAGTATTGTCAATAAAATACGCACCTTATTGCGCGACAGGAAAGATTGTTCAATATAATACGCACCACGACACTGTAGCAAAAAAAAATTAACATGTTACATAGAGATAAATAAAGATAATCTAAAAATTCATTAATTTATTTACCTAATTTATATGATTTATCAGAAATTTTTATACATCATTTTTATCATCGGCACGAGTCTGCCTGCAAAATTTCAGCTCGCTAGCTTACGAGGAAATGGGTTAAAATCGATCCAAAATTTTTTCGGCACCGCCTCAAGCAAGCCAGCAAGCAGACACCACGAGTAATAATAAAGGATTTAAAAATTGCACACCATTAGTTGATATGTGGATCTTTTATTAGTTGATATGTGGATCTTATATTAGTTGATATGTGGATCTTATATTAGTTGATATGTGGATCTTATATTAGTTGATATGTGGATCTTATATTAGTTCATATGTGGATCTTATATTAGTTGATATGTGGATCTTATATTAGTTCATATGTGGATCTTATATTAGTTGATATGTGGATCTTATATTAGTTGATATGCGGATCTTATATTAGTTGATATGCGGATCTTATATTAGTTGATATGTGGATCTTATATTAGTTGATATGCGGATCTTATATTAGTTGATATGCGGATCTTATATTAGTTTGAAATGTGGATCTTATATTAGTTGATATGTGGATCTTATATTAGTTGATATGCGGATCTTATATTAGTTTGAAATGTGGATTTTATATTAGTTGATATGTGGATCTTATATTAGTTGATATGCGGATCTTATATTAGTTTGAAATGTGGATTTTATATTAGTTGATATGTGGATCTTATATTAGTTGATATGCGGATCTTATATTAGTTGATATGTGGATCTTATATTAGTTGATATGTGGATCTTATATTAGTTGATATGCGGATCTTATATTAGTTGATATGCGGATCTTATATTAGTTGATATGTGGATCTTATATTAGTTGATATGTGGATCTTATATTAGTTTGAAATGTGGATTTTATATTAGTTGATATGTGGATCTTATATTAGTTGATATGCGGATCTTATATTAGTTTGAAATGTGGATCTTATATTAGTTGATATGTGGATCTTATATTAGTTGATATGTGGATCTTATATTAGTTGATATGCGGATCTTATATTAGTTTGAAATGTGGATTTTATATTAGTTGATATGTGGATCTTATATTAGTTGATATGCGGATCTTATATTAGTTTGAAATGTGGATCTTATATTAGTTGATATGTGGATCTTATATTAGTTGATATGCGGATCTTATATTAGTTTGAAATGTGGATCTTATATTAGTTGATATGTGGATCTTATATTAGTTTGAAATGTGGATTTTATATTAGTTGATATGTGGATCTTATATTAGTTGATATGCGGATCTTATATTAGTTTGAAATGTGGATCTTATATTAGTTGATATGTGGATCTTATATTAGTTTGAAATGTGGATCTTATATTAGTTGAAATGTGGATCTTATATTAGTTGATATGTGGATCTTATATTAGTTGATATGCGGATCTTATATTAGTTTGAAATGTGGATTTTATATTAGTTGATATGCGGATCTTATATTAGTTGATATGCGGATGTTTGCTCAGCGGCTTTCCGCCCAGGGTGGCAATTTTTAATCATAAATAGGGGCAAGCCATCTTCGGCTCATGGCGTAGCAATTTTTCTCTGAAGGGGCGTCAAAACTCGTTGCCCGCCCCAGGTCGACGCTAACTCTAGCTACGCAACGGCCTGCTTCACTGTCACTGGGGTAACTGAAGAAATAGTGCAGGGGCGTCAAGTAATAAGAAAGAAGGGGGCGAATCCTGACGCATGACGGTGATCATTGTAGTAACAATAACGATCTCGTGTATGAATGATTTATATGCATGGCAGTATCGATAACAGGGGGTTCTATTATTCGTGAGGAATCGATGCGTAACTTTCATGCAAGCCACCGCTACCACATGTCTAGCTTCACAAGGTGAGTTTAATAATAATAATTTGTTCATTTATACAGCGCAGTATCCCAGCAATCAACTGGGCTCACGGCGCTTTACATGAAAGTTTATAGAGGGTTTAGTGCGGGGGGAGGGGGGAGGGAAGCGGTAAAAGGAAGGATTTATGGAACATTTATACAGTCCAAATTTCTCTGTTTTTCGAAGCAAATCTATTCGAATCTTACATTTCTTCACTTACTTTTAAGTAATTAATTTTTAATATAAAATGCTCAGAATTAAATTATTCAGAACTTTTCCCCCCAATAGTTCTTTTCTAAGAATGAAATATTTCAGACGATTTGTTCAAGTAATTTTTATGATAATGATATTTAGAATGAGGCATTTTTTATATTATTGTTAACAGTCAAAGTCGATACTATAAAGTTACCTTCACAAAATATAAATCAAAGATTGCAACCATTTAAAAAAAAATTGAAATAAAATAAAATTTAAAAAACATTTTAATGGAATGTATGACCATGACAGGATATTTTAAAGATCCCGTCGAATGCCGTCAGCCTGGTGATATCCGCCCTACAGTCGCGTCCTTAGACTATTAGGGCTCAGAGCGCCCCCTATCTCTCAGATCTCATTTCACGTGGGTCTTTAAATGTACGGACCACGGCAAGGGGCCGTGCTGTGTGTAGTTACTACACACACACAGCCAGCGTCACACGGTATTGATTGGATTCTCTTATCTAACGCCCTCCCCCAATATAGAACCCTACTGAATAAAAGCACGCACATACACACACACACACGCTGTCTCACGTTACACACACACACACACACACACACACATGCACACACACACACGCGCAGACTCACGTCTCAGTTCCCTGTGTCATGAGCACGCTCCAAGCTCAACACACGCCACAGAGGCGCAAACAAACTCGGTAAACCTACAGTTGACACGTTCCCGAGAGAAGGTGCCAGAAAACAAAAATATATTGTGGGGGGGGGCGCAGCAGGGGGTGGGGGGCGTCACCCAAAGTGACTTCATCAGGAGTGTATCCGGAAGAGGTGAATTAAGGTAACTGTATGCAATTGGCAATAGCATTAATTTAGTAGCTGTCGTGGGGGGGGGGCGGAGGGGTTGTGTTTGAGGATGGCTCACCTGGGGTGGTAAAAGTTCTCTTTTTATGGAAGAGCGGCGTTTTGAACAATTTTATTAGTGATTTGATTATTATTATAATTTTATTTTTAAATTTTATATATATATATATTTTGGGTGAGGGGGGGGGCATGAACTTCCGTTGTAGGCACTTACCCTAGTTTTACGCCACTGCTTGCTGGTGTTTCCTCTGTGGGTGGCAAGGGTTGCAGCACTAAACGTACACAATAATAGCCTTTTAAAATAATTGATCTGAGTTCAATCGCTCTACTCTCTCTGTATGCAAAAGTAAGAGTGGACTAAGGGCGGCGGGAAAGGTGGGGGTGGGGGGAGTCAGGAGAGGGAGCTGCGTGTCCAGGAGCCCCCCCTCCCATATTTACCCGACTCTCGAGTTACTCATTCGAACATCAATACACACAATGGTTTGAACCGGATTATGCACAGACCCGCTCCATGGTCCATTACCACACAGCATTAAAATCACAGCAGACCACAGTTCTGGGACGGGAGTCAATATTTATGTTTGTGAATTTCAACAGATTTAACCCCCCCCCCACCCACATGATACCCTCCCCCCACATGATACCGCCCCCCCCTTCAACCCCCAGAAACACACACATACAAATTATATCACCGCACACAGTTGATAGAGTATTCCGTTCTGTTTGCAGGCCGCATACACCGGGTCAACAAGGCGAGACAACAACATTGTGGAGCACGCTCCAGGACAGGGTTAATGGCTACTACTACTACTACTCATTGGCTACCGTCAAAATAAAGGGGTGCAGGGGCGTGGACTCAACTGTTCGTTGCAGTGTCGGAAACTATGAATTATGGGACTCACCAATGCTTGATTACATTTTTGAATCGGCACACTATTGAGTATTGTTTAGGTATAATATATGCATCATAAGAACATTCAGCACTTGAAAAAAAAATTAATAAAAGAGTGGTTCCCAAACTGCTAAGTTGTGCGCATCGGGGAACATGTTTTCTTAAGTGTTCTAGGAGAATTTTGCTAGATTTACTATCATTTTATTTGATGATAAATATTCATGTTGTGTGATAAAACACTATATGGAACACTGGCCCATCTAGGTATCAGTATTACAAAATGAAACCGAACATGGATTCCCTGACTATCTCTGAAGCACTATAGTTCGCCGAAAGACCCCCTGACGTCATTTGTTAGAGCAAGGACATCTAGTGTGCTGATTTTTAACGACTCTGAAGACTGGATGACACAAATAAACAAGAGCTCTCTCTCTCTCTCTCTGTCGCTATCTCACTCTCTCTCTCTCTCTCTCTCTCTCTCTCTCTCTCTCTGTCGCTATCTCACTCTCTCTCTCTCTCTTTCTCTCTGTCGTTCTCTCTCTCTCTCCTTTTTAAAAAAAAATACATTTTTATAAAGTAACAAATAGTGGTTTTTTTATTATTTAATTTTTATAACCCCTTGTGCTTGAGATGAGATAAACACTTGACAGGAGAGGAGAGAAGGAGTGGGCGTGTTGTGGAGGGAGAGAGTGGGGGTGCTGTGGAGGGGGGGGGGCAGACCTAGAAGCCGCTAAATTAGTTTTCAGCCGTGACAAACTCCTGTGACCTTAATAATCGGGATTGCGCTTCGAGCCGTCGTGGCAGCCACCAGGGATACGTACCGTAATGACTGTGGCTAGGTGGTGTTGCGAGTGTGGAAGTGGACTGACTGTCTGTCTACCAACTCACTGCTCGGGGCCCACTCTGTGGCAGTGGACTGTCTGTCTACCAACTCACTGCTTGGGGCCCACTCTGTGGCAGTGGACTGTCTGTCTACCAACTCACTGCTCGGGGCCCACTCTGTGGCAGTGGACTGTCTGTCTACCAACTCACTGCTTGGGGCCCACTCTGTGGCAGTGGACTGTCTGTCTACCAACTCACTGCTCGGGGCCCACTCTGTGGCAGTGGACTGTCTGTCTACCAACTCACTGCTCGGGGCCCACTCTGTAGCAGTGGACTGTCTGTATATCAACTCACTACTTGGTTCCCACCCTGTGGCAGTGGGAGGACTGTCTGTCTACCAACTCACTTCTCGGGGCCCACTCTGTGGCAACGGACTGTCTGTCTGTCTACCAACTCACTGCTCGGGGCCCAATCTGTGGCAGTGGACTGTCTGTCTGTCTACCAACTCACTGCTCGGGGCCCAATCTGTGGAAGTGGACTGTCTGTCTACCAACTCACTGCTCGGGGCCCACTCTGTGGCAGTGGACTGTCTGTCTACCAACTCACTGCTTGGGGCCCACTCTGTGGCAGTGGACTGTCTACCAACTCACTGCTCGGGGCCCACTCTGTGGCAGTGGACTGTCCGTCTACCAACTCACTGCTCGGGGCCCACTCTGTAGCAGTGGACTGTCTGTATATCAACTCACTACTTGGTTCCCACCCTGTGGCAGTGGGAGGACTGTCTGTCTACCAACTCACTTCTCGGGGCCCACTCTGTGGCAACGGACTGTCTGTCTGTCTACCAACTCACTGCTCGGGGCCCAATCTGTGGCAGTGGACTGTCTGTCTGTCTACCAACTCACTGCTCGGGGCCCAATCTGTGGCAGTGGACTGTCTGTCTGTCTACCAACTCACTGCTCGGGGCCCACTCTGTGGCAGTGGACTGTCTGTCTACCAACTCACTGCTCGGGGTCCACCCAGTGGCAGTGGACTGTCTGTCTACCGACTCACTTCTCAGGGCCCACTCTGTGGCAGTGGACTCTCTGTCTACCAACTCACTGCTCGGGGCCCACACTCTGTGGCAGTGGACTGACTGTCTACCAACTCACTGCTCGGGGCCCACTCTGTGACTGTGGAATGTCTGTCTACCAACTCACTGCTCGGGGCCCACCCTGTGGCAGCGGACTGTCTGTCTACCAACTCACTACTCGGGGCCCACTCCGAGACCCACCACACCAGAGGCGGGAATGTACAAAAGATGTATACTTAACTTTCTATTAAAGGCAATTTGTTAAAATCAGACTTAATGGTTTTAATGTGTTTCCATTTCGACCCTTTCCAAAACAGATTATCTTCAAACAGGCACAGTTTATTGTACTCATGTTTGTTCGTCGTACAACAAGTACTTAAGGGGCGATTTTAATTAACGAATCTCTGAAATACAGGGTGACACATAAAAAAGAGGTAACTTTTTAACGATCCAATAGAACCAAGAGTATTTAGAGAAAAACAAACAAGGAGATTTTATTCATTGTTATTGAAACCTGAAAATATTCCATTTAAGAAACATGAATGGAATGATCCTTTTTTTTATTAAAAAAAAATACGCCCATTGGATGCCATCTTCCTGTACGAAACGAATGAACTCTGGAAATCTGCTGTTGTGATTCCCGTTTTGTTTGCATCACCCTGTATTTTCTTATGCGTCCGCGCATTTAATGAAACATTATTTTAAAATCGAGTCTACAAAGTCTTATGACAACTTAAAACAAGAAATGTCGCACACTCGCTATACAGAATATGACCTCATTCCCTAATGGAAGTGAGCGGTGTGTCCGAAGGTTTCTTTCACTGGTGACCATATCATCCATTCCATATTTGGGTCTGCCTTCACTTGCCCTAATTTGTGCCATGCAGCAGACATCACGCGTGCTTACAATGGCTGCGCCATAATCAAATCTTCCATCCGGGTATTACAAAGGTGGGACTGAGGGGGCGAGTGGGGGGGGGGTTGTTTTGAAGAAAAAAAACTCTGCTGCCATGGAAGAGGCCGGACATTCCCGCGTCTCCAAGAACTGATAACGTTTTTTGTATGAGCCGAGCTGTGGCAAGACTGCGTTGGTGTGGGGGTGGGGTGGGAGGGGGGCGCTTACATCGGCATCAGAACATGTATGATTGTGTGAACCCACTCTGAGCCTCGCCGTGTCACTGAACCAAGTAAGTGATTGGGTACAGAAAACATCGGAACGTGCATGTAAGATTGTGTGAAAGCGTTCTGAGCCTCATCGCCTCAATGGACCAACTAAGTGATCAGGCAATGATACCATCAGAACATGTAAGATTGTGTGAAAGCGTTCTGAGCCTCATCGTCTCGATGGCCCAACTAAGTGATCAGGTAATGATACCATCAGAACATATATGTGTTGTTCATGAACCAAGTCAATTTACTCAATACATCACTAAGCAACTAATTATTTATTACCCAGCATGCACCTTCATTTTTCAACTGACGGCGTCCGTCCTCAAAGCTAATCATTTTATAGAGATTCTTGCCTGCAATGTTGTATCGTATAAACGCCATGGAAAGAGCGTTGCATACGCATTGTATAAAGGCTAAAAAAAATTTTTTAATCAGTGGCGTAGCTAGAACTTTTGCCGCCCGGGGCGGTCTCCAATTTGACGCCCTTTTAGGGGCCGTCCATAAATGACGATACGCACCGGGTGAGTGGAAACTGTGTGACGTCATATTGAATGAGGGGCCTAAGATTTTGTGACGACGTGTGAAGAGGCGGGAGGGGGTAAAATCGCGTGACGTCATTTATGGACGGCCCCTTAAGTCAATCATATGATGTTTTTTTTTAAATAAATTAATAAACATGAATAAATAATTGTAATTGAAACACAGTAAAGGTGGGGAACATTTTTTCCAGTGCATGCCCTATTTATGTAAGCAGTAATAAAAGAGTAATATAAGATGATATACCTATAAATACACATTTATAGAAATACAAGATACCGGTACTTTTTTAAGGGCCACAAGAAAGTTATTGAGGTCACAGGTACCACCACCCCCCCCCCACACACACACACAAAATGAGATAATATATTCCAAATTTACACCCAAAGACATTACCAATTAATATGCATTTAAATTTTATTTATAAATATGTGATTTTTTTATAAACAAAGAAATTGTATACATTAGTATGTAATTAATGTAAACATATTTATACATTAACTTACCTATTTCCATAGTAGAAAAATCGTGTATTATGCTATGAATTATTATTATTTTGTTTAATATCTTGTTCTATGGACTATATTGCAAAATTGAGTAGTCACAAATTGTGTAAACGGATTGTGGAGCGAAGATAATTTTTTTGATCAACTTCAGTTTGGAGAAGCTCTTTTCACAACTAGATACACTGATAGCAATTGTTGAAAAATTCTTAGCAAAATTATAATGTTTGGTACAGAATTGTCCAATCTTTACTGTTGAATAAATTTTAATAGATCAAGGGGGCCTTTCTCCCGTTTGTTCTAACATAATGCCTCTTCTTGTTGTGTAGGTACAGCCAGGGCTGGTCTTAGGCCACTGCAACTTATGCGGCCGCAGTAGGCCCCGTGCTTTCATGGGCCCCACCTATCTTAATTTTCACTTATTATCCTTATTAATACCTTATCCCTACCCAAACCGGGCCCCGCGCAGTCCTTTTCGCATTCTAAGCCGTATGGGATCCCGCAATTGCTAAGACTGGCCCTGTGTACAGCCATAAAAACCCGAATCATTTATCTCTCAATATTGAACTATTCTTTATCAATGTCAATAAAGAAATGTATTTGATGTTCAAATTCTTTCATTTAGTAGGTTAAAAGTATTATACACGAATATTTTCTTGCAAGGAAATGCAACTCATCAACTCGTTTTTTTAATTTCTTTTATAATTCCATCCATTGATAAAAACATTTCTCGTTGTACTTCTTGCTCTAAAGATAGAACCATGTCTTCTGAATTTTCCCCACTCATATTTTTTCTCCTACTAACTCGGCGTTCAGTTGATATTTCCAACTCTCTATAACAGCGTTCTGTACTTCTTGCTCTAAAGATATATAGAACCATGTCTTCTGAATTTTCCCCACTCATATTTTTCTCCTTCTGACTCGGCGTTCAGTTGATATTTCCAACTCTCTATAACAGCGTTCTGTATTAGCACATCTCTTTATTCCATCAAATGGGTTTGCATTAATTTTAAAAAAGAGACGGGTTCCCATAAATTGAGATAACATAGAAAAGAAAAAGATTGCATTGAACTGAGTAAAATTCCAGCATCTGATCTCGTTTTAACTAGTTACTTCTTCAGATGTCAATTTTTCCAAGACGCTTGAAATTTTAAAGTTTGTCTTTTTCGAAATTATTTATGCTATTTTGGTGTTTATCCACGGAAAAAATTGAATATTTTCATGTTCTTGCCATAAATGTAAATAATTTTCCATAAAAAATCACGAATTCAAATTATTTACACAATAATTTAATTGGATAGGCGTAAAACTTTTAATGAATAATCGTATTTTAATGAAAAACACAAATTGTGTGTGTGCTACTTTAATGCAATAAAAAATATTTAATTTTGAGTAAGTTAGGCCTACATTAGTTTTCTAAAAACTGAAACAGTAATATAAAATACTACTTGCAAGTTAAACACAATCTTTGAACCACCATGTTATGTAGGTACTTGATAGCGCATCATTCTGCGCATGTCGAAAATTCCACGCAAAAACTATCGTGGCGATATTAATAGTACATATTACTATTATTCGCCCAGTGGTGATGTTTTTGTGGTGTTTTTTTTTGGTGTTTGTGTGTGTGTGTGTGTGTGTGTGTGCGTGCGTGAGTGAGTGCCTGTGCTATGCGTGTGCGTGTGTGTGCAGTTGTCTTATAAAAGCGCCATCTGTGACGCAGACCGCTTAATTTTCAAAAAAAAATATATATATATACCTTTTTGAGCGATTTTAAAATTTTTGAACGGTTTTGCGTTAGTTATAACAACCACTATGAAATCCAAACAAATGTTGCGCGAATCCGTTAATTAAGTCTCGAAATAAAGAATATTTTTGTTTCACCTTGGTTTTCCCCCTTCAAAAGAAAAAAGGGCGGTTGTCGGAAATGACTTTACCTTTCAAATGCCGCCCATATATGTATGCCGCCCGGGGCTGACCGCCCCCACCGCCCCCCTAGCTACGCCACTGCTTTTCATCGTGTAATTGCTGTGAGACACAATTTTCTACTTTATTTATCCAAGGTTCAAAGTATTTGGTGCTTAAATTTTTTAGACTGGACTTGGGGCGGCTCGAACACCGAGCGCGCACAGGGCCAAATGATCTCAAGAATTAAACAATATAATTTGCAATTGTCACGCAAGTAGTGTCTGTCAGTCAGTCCTGACACTACTAATTTTAGAAAGCAGGGAAAACCAAATTACTGCACCAATGCATCAAAAGGTGTGCAAATTAAATATGCGCTGTAAAAATATTATATGACGTCATTGATTTAGCTCATATTTTAAATTTGGAAAAGGGATCAATGTAAAAAGAGAATTTGATGATGGTTAATTATTAAATCAAAAAAAAAGGGGCGCCGTAGGCGCCCTACAACTCCAATTATAAAATACTTTGTGTGCATTTCAGAAAGTTTAATATTTCGTATTTATCAAACAAGGACAAGTTAGTTGGGCTTTTAAAAAAGGTGGGCGCCGTATGCGCCCTAAAAAATTGCATTTTTTCAAAATAAATAGATTTCAGCTGAAAACTTCCGTAATTTTTGACGGGTGATACGCTAGTTAATAAAAATCCTGCTACATATAGGATTCTTCTATTCGCCGACCCATGTATACTTTCTGCTGTTGCTTTATTACTTATAACTTCATGTGATCACAAAGAGCCCCCAAGAGACGCATGTGTCCTGACTGTGTTTCTATATCAGGTCTTCATATACTCGATACACTTCCACAGATAACAATTCCCTGATAAACATCGTTATCTGATTTTATGTTGGCATGCTTGTGGCTATTTTTACAATTATTATTATTGTTACAATAATTGTTTTTTTTTAAAAATACACCAATGGACTGGAGAAGTAATTACTGTAGCCCAGCGGTTCACAACATATGTTACACGTACCCCTGCGGGGGTTGGAGGTGCATTGTGGATATCTCCAATTTTTGTTGATACTAGAGGGGACACACACACACAAAACAAAACAATAATAAACGAAAAGCCGACATATTTTTTTTATTTCAATGCGCATTCCTGTAATAAAAGTAATTTAAAAAAAAATTAAGTGATAAATTAACACGCAATTTTAATATATTCCACTAAAATTGGTGTATGGGGTGAAATAAATCGTTACAAAACCATAAACCTTATATTTAGGTCCGATGTTTGCACCTCTTATTGATTTGTTTTTTCTCGCGTAGCGTCCACACATTATGTTTTAATATTAAATTTTTCGATTTGATTGACCCTCTTGTTTATAAAACAAAAAAACAAAAATTAAAATGCTCAAGAGATACGTTTAAAAAAATAGTTTCATTTGCTCAATTGGATAGTTCAAATAATTGTTGTTTTTCTAAAATGTTTTTTTCCCCCCAGACTCTTTATGATTGATGAGTATTGGTTATTGAAGTGGGTAGATATATACAGTTTGGGAACCGCTGCATTGGTGTGTGGGGGGGGGGACTTTCACGTGACGGTGGATGCCCAAATTGATTAAAATAGATCTACAAGAAAAACCTGCAACAGGACTGTCTCAAGGTCATTCAGGTCAACACTGCTCTCCATAACTCGCCCCGCTTGCCTTCACTACAATTGTTTGACGCCCCCCCCCCTCGTCATATCGTCATAACCCTCCTCAAATCCCCGAGGAAAAAAATCATAACTGATATCTAGCCGACAGTTGATAATATCTGATAAATGAGACAATTCTTGGGACAGTAGAAGCTATATCTAGAAGACAAAGTCTTTTCAAGTTCAAAGTTCCTCCTAGCGCGGTATGGCTGATGTTGTCTGCTCTGTACTGAGGTTGTCTGTCTGTGCTGAGGTTGGCTGTCTGTACTGAGGTTGGTTGTCTGTACTGAGGTTGGCTGTCTGTACTGAGGTTGGTTGTCTGTACTGAGGTTGGTTGTCTGTACTGAGGTTCGCTGTCTGTAACGAGGTTGGATGTCTGTACTGAGGCTAGCTGTCTGTACTGAGGTTGGCTGTCTGTACTGAGGTTCGCTGTCTGTAACGAGGTTGGCTGTCTGTACTGAGGTTGGCTGTCTGTACTGAGGTTGGCTGTCTGTACTGAGGATGGCTGTCTGTACTGAGGTTGGCTGTCTGTAATGAGATTGGCTGTCTTTATACGTCGGTTGGCTGTCTTTATACGTCGGTTGTCTGTCTGTATTGGGGTGGTCTGTGTGTACTTGGGTTGACTGTACTGAGAAAGTAACTGAGTTTGTCAAGTCGTTATTAAACAACTGGCGATGATTAACGTGTCAAGTTTCATTGTTTGTAACGGTCAACAAAAAGTTGTGTCCCAAATGATGACGTACTTACTTAACCCACCCCTTCCCACCAAAACCCCATAATGATGACGTTCTTACTTAACCCACGCCCTCCTAACCCCCCTCCCATCAAAACCCCATAATGATGACGTATTGACTTAACCCACCCCCTCCCACCAAAACCCCATTTACTTTTTAGTTTGGTCCCCAATAATAAAATAAGTACATAAAAATGTCGCCATTCCAAATTACCTTTTGTCGATCGTCGTCGATGCCGAGACTGACAAAGCTGTGGACACGTCTTGTATGAGGTGATTTTTAAATGGATAGGAAGCGCATTGCAGATTTTTTAAAATAAATAAACCGGGAACACCCATTTTCTCTTACCCACCCCCGCCCCCTCCCCCCACCCAAAAATAAATAAATAAAAAAATTAAGTGTAATATGGCGCTGGTTACTATTCTTTTATACGCCCTTCTCTCTCTCCTCGACACGTGTATTTCAGTTCCCTGACAAACGAGGAATGTTATATCGTCTCTTACGACGATATTCCTCATGGCAGGCAGACGGTTAGAGGAATCAATTGTGACTGCTCGTTTGGGAACCATAGCATCCATTTAGTTAGCACATGCTTTTAAAAGAAATTAATGAATCAATATTAACTACGGCCTGTAATATAAAAACTGTTTATCGATAATTTCAGAACATATGTAATTATTTTAAAAAGATGACAATAATATGTAAATACGGTTCAAAGATTATCTCAATATAATATGACCTTGATCTATTGAAATTCTTCATCTATCCTGACCCCTTTTCGTTTGACGACCCCAATTTGCTGACAACCCTTATGAATCGATCCCACGATGGTGTTGTGTAGGAACATCGACGAATCAGTCTTACGTTTCTAGGGTGACCACCTCATTGTTTAGACTGACAAGGTGACGCCCCAATGATTATGTAGAAGTTTTTATGCCATTTGCGCCCCCTTTCAGCCATTACTTGTTATCGGCTGCATGTGTGGGGAGTCTACAATGGAGCGAAACCGAACAATAGAGCCAGTAGGCTTAGGTTCGAGTCTTTTCGTTACCAACGAGTGTTTGTCTAACTCAATTAAAGCTGCCGCTACACTCTACCCCCTCCCCCCACTACCCCATCCACCCCTTTTTCCAATGTAAAAGGTGTATAGCATTAACGTACATTATCATCCATTAGCGGTTGGGCGCCCCTAGTCATAACGCCCATGCCAGCCATGCCCTGGTAGATGTGTGGCTGAGCACGCCCCAACTGCGGGGATCAATAACAGTGGGGTTCAGTTTATGGCGACATGATACATACGGACCTGGGTGGATAGCAATTCGTTGGGAAACATCACGGCAAATCAGGGCTTTAAATAATAATGGCGTGTGGGCCGTATATAACAGCAAGCCGGGGATGGTTAGATTGATGCCACTGGTGACATCACGAGGACATGGTTAGATTGATGGCACTGGTGACATCATGCCGATGCATCCTTTACAACGCACAGTAAACATTACAGAACAACACAAAAACTCACTCATATTTCTGAAAGTTGATACTATTTTAAAATTTTTAAATCCTTTATATTAACTCGTGGTGTCTGCGGCCGCCCGACCGACCGACCTTGCTTGTCGCCAAAACTTTTGATCGATTTTTAACCCACTTGCTCGTAAGCTAGCGAGCTGAAATTTTGCAGGCAGTTTCGTACCGATGATAAAAACAATGTATCAAAATTTCAGATCGATCGCATGTACCGTAAATAAATTATTTGATTTTTTAGATTATTTTATTTATTCCTATGTATCATGCTATTTTTTTGAGATAGAGCGTCGCGGTGCGTATTATATTGAACAACCTTTCTGTCGCGCAATAAGGTGCGTATTTTATTGACAACTCTTTTTATAAACATATTCCTGATCGGTGCGCATTATATTAAACATGTTTTACGACACAACTGCAATTTTGTATTTCTGGATGGTCTTGCGCTGCGTATTATAATGAACATTCTTGTAGTTACGTCTCGTACATAAAGGATTTATAGTCAAAAAACTTGTTTTTTTACAGTTTTTTTTTATTAATAGTGAAATTTCAGAATTGTGATTAATATTAAGAAAGCAGAGGCAGAGGGTTAAAACAAAATAAAATAATAATAATAATAAAAAAAATAAGGGAAAGAATCAAAGAAAAATAAAACATTTGATTTTTCAACATTATTTTAAAATGTTCTAATTATTCGTTTTTTTTTCTTTCGTGACCATTTTGTTTGTGTTGGAGATTTTGAGTTAGAGGGTTTCAGAATCATCTCCATCGGGACCCGAGGTCTCCAAATCATTTCTCAATCCACAGTTAAATATGACGCGGCCTGTCCGTGTCGGCCATTAAAAACGTGGAAACGAGTAAAGCCCTCATTAGTACCGAGCACTAGTCCCCTCGCTAAAAACCAGAGCAAACACGGGGCGACTCTGGGGCCTTTCAGTCTAGTTAGCGGCCCTCGGGTGGCAGAGAATGGAGAGGGGTCGTGGAGAGTGAGGTGGGGGCGCGCACGTTGGGTTGCCAGGCAACGGCGGACGCTGTACAGATTGGGTGTGGTTCGTTGTTGTGGGGGTGGGTGTCAGATGACGCGAACGGGGGTGGGGGGGGTGGATGATACGAAGGATTGGGCGGTGCTCACGTATGGACTTTGAAAAAAAAATATTTTTTTGTCTTTTTTTTGTTTTTTTTTGGGTGCGTGTGTCTTTCTTCACGTTTTGTATTATTATTTTTTAAATTGAGAAGAAAGAATATTGAGTTAAATTGTTAAAGACAGTTTTATCTATTTAAAAAATCCGCAATAACAAGGATATGTTATTTTAACAAAAGGATTGTCCAAATTTGTGTGTGTTTAAAATGGAAGATCTGAATTAGAAACATGCAAAATTGTGAAACATTTTTAATGTACTTTATTTATCAGATATATCCTATAAATTGTATAAAATTAATTAGTAGCAAGTAGAGTATGTACCCTTGACCAATGTTACTTTTAAGCGGCGAGCCTGCGCGGCAGCGCAGATATCTGACCGACGCCGCGCAGCAGTTTAGAATTGCCGCGCAGCAAGTTTTTTAAAATATTGTACAAAAAGTTGATGATGTGCAACTTTGCACATGAGTTTTCTTACTTTGCGCACGGACCAACGAACCTTAGAGGGAACATTGCTCTTGACATATACCGAATGAACAATATGCACCATTGACATGTAGAAAGTGTACCATTGACATGTACACGTGCCATTGGCCAAGTGCAATATGTATAATTGACGTTTACAATATGTACCATTGAAACATATAACTCTACTGGAATCAGGGTTCGTGACTTTAACACTTTTCACTTCTATTATAATAAATTTAAAAATAAACTTTTGAACATTTAATTTTAACTGTGAAACGCTGTGATAGTTCGACTAAAATAGAAGCGTTTATAAAACATGAACTGTGAAATTCACTTGAAGATATAGATTCAAAAGTGAACTCTTGTTCTGTCACTAAAGCTGTTTTAAAACATAAGTCATTTTGCACGATTCTGAGTCGCGAGAAGCTTCGGGGGAAAAAGTAGACCCTGGCTACTATACACATACTCCCATGAGTTTATTTTTAAAAGAAGTTTAACAAAATATAAAAATATATAAATTGAATTAGCCAATTACATGGGAGATTATTCACTTCTTTGTCCCGTCACATTTGATGGTAAAACGTTTTTGATTGGCTTTTATTGATTTTAATAAGTCAATGGAATTTTCAAACCCAAAATATACTATCCATATATATATATATTTTATATTAATGAAAAATAAAGGAACGAGGTCATACATTAAAGCATTAATACACAGGGGCGTGTTGACGTTAGTGTGGAAGGGGAAATGGCTTGATTTGTGATGCCAATTAGACTGTTTGACAAAACAGAAGAGTTGAAATTAGTCATCAAATTAACACACTGTCTAAACACCCCCCCCCCAAACCACACACACTTTTCAACACGACCTCTGATATCAAAAAAAAATTCTTGAATGGCCCACTGCGACAGCAGCGCCGCCTCAAGCACCCTGCGATGTTCTGCAGACATTCCGTGTTACCCCTCACCACCCAGTTGCCGGTCAACAAGTTTGCCCTTTCGGGTAGTTTTCAGTGTGAAGCACCTTGACATTTGGTGGTGCACAGTTCGTGCCGCATGCCGTCACGTCATCCATGGCTTGCACCGACCTCATAGTACGAGCAGATGGAATCCACTTTAGACTGTTGTATATGTCTTATTTTAGATCTACGGGTTTTTACGGTTGATTCTTTTATTTTTACATTTCAGCTTCAAGATTTTGGTTTATAATAAAAGACCCCCCAACGTAAACGTATTTAATACTGTACTTATTATACAAAATACATATTTTAAAATAATTTATGTGTTAAGTTGAAATTTATTATATCGATTTATGCAGTAGTTTAACGATCATTTAAAAAAAAACAACACCAAAAAGCAACTAGAAAGCACTAGGGGCACGGTGGTCGAGTGGCAGGCGCGCTTTTATTATATAAAAAATGGCTACATGCTTCACAATTCATCAGTTTATACCTTTAGCCGAAGTTAGATCAAGGACAGCTCACTAAACTTGTATGCAATTTTCAGGCAGCATTCCCCTCCTATGATGCAAACAAATAATAACAACTTATTCCAATGAAGAAAAAAAAGAAGAAGAAGCGCGGCATATGATCTCTACAAATCAAGACTTTTAACAACGGGACCACACCACCAAAAATTAACTGGACTTATTTATGGGATAGCTCAAGAAATAATTTACAGGGTAGTTCAATAGGTAAGTTATAGGGTAGTTCAATAGGTAAGTTATAGGGTAGTTCAATAGGTAAGTTATAGGGTAGTTCAATAGGTAAGTTATAGGGTAGTTCAATAGGTAAGTTATAGGGTAGTTCAATAGGTAAGTTATAGGGTAGTTCAATAGGTAAGTTATAGGGTAGTTCAATAGGTAAGTTATAGGGTAGTTCAATAGGTAATTTATAGGGTAGTTCAATAGGTAATTTATAGGGTAGTTCAATAGGTAATTTATAGGGTAGTTCAATAGGTAAGTTATAGGGTAGTTCAATAGGTAAGTTATAGGGTAGTTCAATAGGTAAGTTATAGTGTAGTTCAATAGGTAATATATAGGGTAGTTCAATAGGTAAGTTATAGGGTAGTTCAATAGGTAATTTATAGGGTAGTTCAATAGGCACCTTATAGGGTAGTTCAATAGCTAAGTTATAGGGTAGTTCAATAGGTAAGTTATAGGGTAGTTCAATAGGTAATTTATACGGTAGTTCAATAGGTAAGTTATAGGGTAGTTCAATAGGTAAGTTATAGGGTAGTTCAATAGGTAAGTTATAGGGTAGTTCAATAGGTAAGTTATAGGGTAGTTCAATAGGTAAGTTATAGGGTAGTTCAATAGGTAATTTATAGGGTAGTTCAAAAGGTAAGTTATAGGGTAGTTCAATAGCTAAGTTATAGGGTAGTTCAATAGGTAAGTTATAGGGTAGTTCAATAGGTAAGTTATAGGGTAGTTCAATAGGTAAGTTATAGGGTAGTTCAATAGGTAAGTTATAGGGTAGTTCAATAGGTAATTTATAGGGTAGTTCAATAGGTAAGTTATAGGGTAGTTCAATAGGTAATTTATAGGGTAGTTCAATAGGTAAGTTATAGGGTAGTTCAATAGGTAAGTTATAGGGTAGTTCAATAGGTAAGTTATAGGGTAGTTCAATAGGTAAGTTATAGGGTAGTTCAATGGGTAAGTTATAGGGTAGTTCAATAGGTAAGTTATAGGGTAGTTCAATAGGTAAGTTATAGGGTAGTTCAATAGCTAATTTATAGGGTAGTTCAATAGGTAATTTATAGGGTAGTTCAATAGGTAAGTTATAGGGTAGTTCAATAGGTAAGTTATAGGGTAGTTCAATAGGTAAGTTATAGGGTAGTTCAATAGGTAAGTTATAGGGTAGTTCAATAGGTAAGTTATAGGGTAGTTCAATAGGTAATTTATAGGGTAGTTCAATAGGTAAGTTATAGGGTAGTTCAATAGGTAAGTTATAGGGTAGTTCAATAGGTAAGTTATAGGGTAGTTCAATAGGTAAGTTATAGGGTAGTTCAATAGGTAAGTTATAGGGTAGTTCAATAGGTAATATATAGGGTAGTTCAATAGGTAAGTTATAGGGTAGTTCAATAGGTAATTTATAGGGTAGTTCAATAGGTAAGTTATAGGGTAGTTCAATAGGTAATTTATACGGTAGTTCAATAGTTAGTTTACAGGGAAGTTCAATAGGTAATTTACAGGGCAGTTCAATAGGTAGTTTACAGGGCAGTTCAATAGGTAATTTACAGGGCCGTTCAATATGTAATTTATAGGACAGTTCAATAGGTAATTTACATGGCAGTTCAATAGGTAATTTACAGGGAAGTTCAATAGGTAATTTACAGGAGAGTTAAATAGGTAATTTACAGGGCAGTTCAAAAGGTATTTTACAGGGCAGTTCAATAGGTAATTTACAGAACAGTTCAATGGGTAATTTACAGAGCAGTTCAAAAGGTAATTTACAGGGCAGTTAAATAGGTAGTTTACAGGGCAGTTCAATAGGTAATTTACAGAGAAGTTCAATAGGTAATTTACAGGGCAGTTCAATAGGTAATTTATAGGGTAGTTCAATAGGTAATTTACATGGCAGTTCAATAGGTAATTTACAGGGCAGTTCAATAGGTAATTTACAGGACAGTTAAATAAGTAATTTACAGGGCATTTAAAAAGGTAATTTACAGGGCAGTTCAATAGGTAATTTACAGAACAGTTCAATGGGTAATTTACAGAGCAGTTCAAAAGGTAATTTACAGGGCAGTTCAATAGGTAGTTTACAGGGCAGTTCAATAGGTAATTTACAGAGAAGTTCAATAGGTAATTTATAGGGTAGTTCAATAGGTAATTTACAGGGCAGTTCAATAGGTAATTTACAGGGCAGTTCAATGGCTGGCTAATGTATAAGGAAAGCCACCACTCCTAACGATTTCATGGTACAAAGAAAATCGAGAGTTCTTAAGAGTACAGTTTGTTCTAATAGAATTTAATAGATCAAACGTAAGTCGTTATCGACGAACCCAAAATCCTCGACGTGATATCCATCAACAGGTTCCATTGGTTGCCATGGTAACTGTCCATGTTTCGGACACCCTTGCCTTGAAGTCTGTGACCATAATTTTATGCCGACAAGGAACTTGAAGGAAGGAGAAAAAGGTACGAAACTATTAGGTGAGAAAGATGGACAGAGTGAGAGGGAGAGAGAAAGAGCGAGAGAAAGAGGGAGATTGGATTGAACTGTGTCATAATAAAGTAGCCACACTTGACCTGTAAGTATTCATTTACCATTAACGCCTTGGATTCGGGTTACAATAACTTACAGAACACATAGAGACGCTGACCGGTGAGGGTGGCGGTGGGCTGGGGGGGGCTGAAGAGTGTTTACATCTGAAAGTCGCCATTGACCACTTCGGGCGGTGGTGTTTGCATTTACTTAGCACGAGGTTTTTGAGAAGCGGACGTCTTACCTTGATTTCAAGTCCAGGGATGTTTGCCAGGTGTAAACCTGTGTTGCCGTTGAATGCTACGTCAGACGGTTACAGCTGACACTGAATACGGCAGTGTGGAACAGGTCATTACTTTGGTACACATGGGGGCTGGGGGGGGGGACTTTTTGGAACAGTTCGCTATTTTTCCAATTTCTTACACAAAAGATGTCCAATTTTGAGAAGAGCTCTTCATTAATCTCTGTTGTAAGTTTACGTTTGTTTAGTTTACTTGGGGCTTATTATTGTATATCATAAACTGAGACTGAAATCTGGTTAAGTTGAGAGGAATCTATTAAAGAAGCTAGAAGGAAGTCTGAAAAAAAGATTATAATAATAAAATGAAGGCGAAGGCAAGAAGAATTCGTCAGCGTAAAAAAAAACAGTAAAAACAATTCAGAAATAAAAATCTATCTGTGACATAAATGAACTCTTAAAAAACAGTTTGGAAAACACTCTTCATTCTATTTCAAAGATCTGTCTTCAAAAACTAGCCCAAAAAAAAACGTTTTATTTTCAAATATTTAGGGGTCTTATTTAAATATTTTATCAGCAATTAATACCTTTTAGGAGTGAGGTAATTTGGGCACGGTCAAAAGTAAAAAAACAACAACAACAACATGACAAAAGCAAACCAAAAAACATAATAAGTCTTGAAAAACCACGACAAAATAACTATACCAGCTATTGAAGCCACGTAGCGTGTCAGACCATTAAGGAAATTGTCGAAGCTATGTTAAAAAACAAATACTTGTTTACTTTCACTTCAATCCTAAGTCAAAGTAGTGGGAAAATGACAACACGATTTCCACTGGTGCCGATTCGTTGATGCTGGAATACGAAGACTCCGTCTCCGCAGGGCCAGGATCGACAACTCGATGATGGCTATTGTTTATCTCCCCTATTTAAAAAAAAATGTTGTGTAAAGAAACCAACTTGAACGCTAACCGTTTCCTCAGTGACGAGTTTCTCAAGGACAAAAAGGATAAGTGCCCCTTGGATGTTCACGTCACAGGACACGTGAGAGAACAATCCTCTCTTACACCACATCCTTTCGGAGCTCAGCCCCCGAGGGTTTTCGGGTGGATGGGGGTTGAATCGATGACGAAAGGGGAGGGGGTGGTCGGGTGGGTGTGGATAGACTCGCGAGTCTATTGTCGTACTTGGATACCTGGATCACCGGGCAGTAATGAAGACAGAATAGGAGACAAATTAATCCGGGCGCGCCAGACAAAAGCGCCTCGCTCCGCGGAAGAGCTCGGCAGACAAAGGCACCGGTGCTAGCTGGCGGAGTGATCGAAAGTCGGGAACTAATTGATTGTGTTACGGAGCTAAGTGTTCGAGTCTTCGCTGCTGAGCCGTTTCACTTCGTTTATCGAAGTTAAAAAGAAAAGAAAAGAAAAACGAAAGAAAACGATATTTTCCATTGTTAAGTGTTGAGGAAGGTAACACGCAGGGTTGTTAACAATACTAAATAAAATTATTGGCAATACCAATACCAATACTGCCTGTAAAATCTATTGGCAATACCAATACCAATACAATTTTAAAACCAGTATTGCAATACCAATACCAATATTTATTTATTATTGCCTTACCAATACCAATATTTGGGTCATTCGACGAATAAAACGCAAATACGTAATTCATCGCTCTATATCACTTAATCGATAAACGATAACAACATTTTTGGCTAATTTAGACAATGTATTTTTAACCAAATTTTGTTCAATAGTTAACACTTGCTTCATCAGTTTTCCTCAAAGCATTCAAAAGTCTTTGACAACATATTAAATACATTTGCATACCTTAACGTCCTTAAGCAACAAGATTTTTAATATGTATACTGTACACATATTGTGAATGAATGAATGGATGGATGGATGGATGAATGAATGAAGCAAATGTCTGTCATAGAAAAGCAAATGATACATAAACGGTTAAACATCATACTATAGTAAAAAACAGTCAGACCGAGTCAGTGGATTGCATCACATCTGGAAAACTAACGATGAACGATGAATTTTAGTAGAGTTCACAGGGTAACGCCACCTATTTGGCCGTTACCACTTAGCCAGGCGAAGAAAAGTAACCATTTCAAAATGCGCACTGCTCAGTCGTGAACGAAGAGGGGAAAATACTCGTCCTCCTAATGAAAACAATCTTTCAACAGCAGCGCTTGAAGGAAGTCCTGTATTCAGGTCTATGTATATTTTACGGATATGTGGATAGGCATCCAATGATGCAATACTGTCTGAAGTGTCTGCCAAGTAATTATTAATTTCTTGATTCACATCAGGTGAATCATTCACACGATGTCGTCTGGCTGACAATCCAGCGAAGACGTCTGGCTGATTATCTGTACCATCAGCAGCAGCCGATGTTGCTTTCTGATCATCAGTAGGAGCAACCAACAGTGATTGTGAAACGCGTCTCTTCAGTGCTTCAATAAGATACGAACGCTGTAAATCATCATCTATCCAGTCCAACTTGAATTTGGGATGTACAACGGATGCCAGCTGAGCATCAATGCTGTCAAACATGTTTGAAAATCTTCTATCGATGGCATTCAAAAGACATGAAGCTAATGGAGAGCAAATTACGAGCCGATCATTCTTTCCTTGATCAAGAAACACTTTTAACTGAGCCTTCATCACGACAAGTGTTGGTAGAAGGAAACCAAGTCCAATGTCTTTTTTAGTTTCACCCTGCAAAATATCTAGTCCACAGCAAACAGGCTTCATAACAGCAACATACTCTTTAACAAATGTTTTCTGTACAGGCTGTAGTCTTTTGATATCAAGTTCATCACAAAGTTTGTCAAACTTAACTTCCATGTCACTTACACAGAGAATGTTGTAAACTCTGGTGACAGCATCATACATTGAATTCCACCGGGTTTCACCAGGTGTTACCAAAAGCAGACCAAGTGAATCCTTGATCTTTTCAGAAGCTACAACTAATTAATAATTAAATTTTAGTTTAAAATTTAAATTCATGAGTTATATCTAAAATCTGTCTACATTGGCATTGTATGAAACAAAACATTAACTTGACTCACTTTCAAGCAAGAAATTCTGTAAAAGGAAATCGGAAAGAAAATATTGACCAAAGAAAATAATGGCATCAAGATCTTGAAAGTATTACCTATCAGTCCATAATATGCGCAATCATTGAAAAGTTATGAACGAAATAGAACGACGCATTCACGCTACTAAAAATAATTATAATTACAACAAATTTAATATTATATAAATAATTTTTTTTCTTCTTTGTTTGGCCTTATTTTTGTTTGTAGGCCCTAGGCACGGTGCCTAAAGTGCCTAAGCCTTAATCGAGCCTTGGTAAGTCACTGGTCAATGCTCATTGCCAAAGATATCATATATATGATTTGATTTCTATTATCATTCATTTCATTGATCAGTCTCATTCAAAAATTGTTTGGCAATGTCACTCGCAAGATGGCGACACCAAAGAAAAATTTATTATATTCAGCTTTATTCACAACCAATGTTGTAGAGAATTTATTGAATATTGCTTTTAGTATTGGTTAAAAATCAATACCAATATCAAAAATAATTATTGGCAATACCAATACCAATATAAAATTTCAAGAAGTATTGCAATATCGTCCCAATACTTAAAAAGGTATTGGCAATACTACCAATACCAATACAATATTGCAATATTAACAACCCTGGTAACACGTTATTGTAAACCAAGTGGGAAGTCGTAGATACTTCTGCCACCTAGGTCTTCAAGTGCAGATTTTTTGACTGAATACAAATTTGACAGAACTTCTATTCCACATTCGAAGTTTGATCAAGAAGACACTACTCAGTCATTTTTTAAAAGCTTTAAAACCTGAAAATTAACAAATGTGTTGTTTTTTTTGTTTAAAAAAAATAAATTAACTAGTGTATTACCCGTCAAAAATGACGGAAGTTTTCAAAATAAATATATTTCACCTGAAATCTATTCGTTTTGAGAAAATACACATCAGAATAAAAAAAATAATGTAATTATTGTAATACAGAACTTTCATTTGTTTAATTTATTTTTATTTTATTCATTTACGAGCAACAAAGCCCGTCCAAGTACCTTCCGCCACCGTTCGGTGGCATGTTGTAACTCCCCTCCAACACCCGTCTCGACGGGCATTACATAAGCATCATGTCAAAAATACTACTCATCATAGTTAAAATAAATAGCTCGTAAAAACAGAGCTTTTGACTATAAATCCCAACGCGCATAACTCAAAATAAAGTCTTGGTAGAAATACTGCACCACAAATAACTCGTTTTGAACGTCCGCGTAAACGTGTTCAATAATATGATTGGCTGCAGGAGTCATATGTGTTTGAGGGACCAATCGCTATCGATGACCGCACAGAACATAGCCTTTTATTATATAGGATTTTATTTCTTATCTCATTATTTTCAAATTTTTCAATTAAGTACAAAAGAATGTTCAAACATTTAATACAAGTGGCCTTGAAGTTCCTTCGCGACAGCTTTATATGATAAAAGATAAATTCATGCTGTCCAATAGCACATGTAGGTTCCATGCACACCACTGATGAAGACCACACAATGGTCTACCGGTTATCTAACAGAGTTTAACATGCTGGCCACTAAAGTAAGAATTTAAAGTAAAATACAAATAAAAATAAACTATTTCTGCTTAAGATGGGAAACAATATTTGGATGAATTATTTTTCTGTCAAGATAAAATCCAATTTTATTGTAAAAATATTTTTATTAAGTCACTTTTAAGAAAAAAAAGAACACACAGTTTTCAATAGTCACCCCCCCCCCGCCCCCCACAGTGACATAGAGAAAAATTTAAAGATATAATGTAATAAAATACTGAAATTATCACATGAGACATGAGAAAACAATATTGTTTACGGTGAGTGACTGGCATCAACACATGAGAAAACAATACTGTTTACGGTGAGTGACTGGCATCAACACATGAGAAAACAATATTGTTTACGGTGAGTGACTGGCATCAACACATGAGAAAACAATATTGTTTACGGTGAGTGACTGGCATCAACACATGAGAAAACAATACTGTTTACGGTGAGTGACTGGCATCAACACATGAGAAAACAATATTGTTTACGGTGTGTGACTGGCATCAACACATGAGAAAACAATACTGTTTACGGTGTGTGATTGGCATCAACACATGAGAAAACAATATTGTTAATGGTGACTGATGCACGTCAACGATGCTAATAGATTCCGCCAAGTCATCCAGGGTTCCCTCTGGTCTTTTCTTACCATTCATTGACAAAGGCATGCGTATTAAAGCTCTAGTCACAAATACAACTCCTCAAAAAATTCAACCATCGTGTCCACGGACAATTTAATTACAAGTGTGGAGTACTTGGTTGCAGGTGCAGACATAGATCTGTGTTGGCCATCTGAGAGATCGATGTTGGCCATATGAAAGATCGATGTTGGCCATATGAAAGATCGATGTTAGCCATGCACATGAAAGATCGATGTTGGCCATATGAAAGATCGATGTTGGCCACAGGAAAGATCGATGTTGGCCATATGAAAGATCGATGTTGGCCATATGAAAGATCGATGTTGGCCATATGAAAGATCGATGTTGGTCATATGACAGATCGACGTTGGTCATATGACAGATCGAGATTGGATATCCAAAAGATAAATATTTACTCTATGTGATGGTGATCTTACAGACAGAAGCTGGCCTTTCAAAGAATCCTTGTCCAGTTTATTGAATGCGATGCTGCTCACCTTAGATGTCCATCAACTCGCGGGGGACCACTCAGATCGTTGCAACAACCAACCCCCCCCCCTCTGACCCTCATTCGGTTTGGTCAGTCTTACTGTCCGGCCGTACTAACGTAACGTGAGTTTATGGTGGATAGTCGATATGTCAAACATTTTTCTCATTTTGCGTGCACCCAAATCCGCAACATAAGAGTACATTGCATTTTCTTGGTTGACTGACACTGGAGAGCTTAGCTAGAAAGTTCAAGTTTAAAAAAAAAGTTGCCGGTTTAAGCTGGAGCTGAAAGTGAAAGGCTTTGGGTTCAAGACGTGAATCGATTCAAGAAGAGTTAGGGCACGTGACATTGTCAAAGATGATGGACGAAAGACCCATTGATAGAGATAACGACGCGCATTAACAATACAAACTAGACCAAGAAAAGGGTGTGTGTCGTTTTCTGTCATTGGGCCGAATTGGGTGGTGGGTGATTGGTAAGTGGGGGGGGGTGGGCACGTACACGGCTTCACCTTTAAAAGATCATCCTCGTGTTTTTAATGAATGGGTATTTTGTTCTTTTGTGCAGTCACCCTCTATTTTATTTGGTGGGGGGGGGGTGAGGCCTGGGGACCCTTGTCACGTACTTACGTGTACCGTCTTTAAAAAAAAACAAGTAAAAAGCCCTGTTAGTTTATACCTGTCTCTTTCTCTCCCCCCCCCCACACAAATATCCCGCCCCTCCAAGGGTCCTACACAGCATTGGCCAGGTACAAATCCAGGACTACTCTCGTGGAAAGGTTGAGCACTTGAATCAAAGTAGCCAACGTTTGCTTTCCCCTCGCAGGTGTGATTAGCGGAGGCTGTGGATATCTTTCCTACCTGTGGCTGTTTGAACCCCGGCCCCCTTACCCCCATCGCACATCCTCACTTTCTGACCAGCGAGACAAGAGACGGTGGACATAAAAGACGGAGGATTATGATAGGGAGATGATAGGTGGGTCGTTTCAGTGAAAGTCCGTGTGAAGGAAAGGGAAAGTGGGAAGTGGGGGGGGGGCAGCTGATTAGTCATGGAGGAGTGGTGAGGGACAAGGGAGGCGACAATCTAGATGAACGTTTAACGGAAGTTGCGTCGGATGTGACGCAAGCGTCGAGATGTAGGACGAGAGCACCCGAGGATAACGCGAGCAGAAGAACCGAGATTTGGGTGATTGGACAAACAAGGGCAACAAAGGCGTGACTTAACTGTAAACTGTGGGGAGGTTTTAGATGGGTCGGGAGAAATCTGGAGACGGAGTCAGGAACTTGGTGGATAATGACTTCACGGGGAGGTACAAGTAGTGATGTACGCGTGCAAACTCATGCCCTAAGTCGTAAGCGAAATTGCCCTCGGTGCAAAGCGTGGAATGATATGGAGAGAGGGGGGGGGTCAAACTTGGGATTTAGGGTCGAACAGTTGCAGCTCAAATTGAGATCCTGAAAAGGTCAGCCAGAGTATACTTAAAAATATTTTTTTTTAAACCACACAGGTAAATCAAGTTCAGTTTGCGAGTTAAATTTTCCTATCATTGAACCGGGGTTGTAATGCCAGTGTTATTCGATTAACTTCAGATTCATGAATAGCATTCAATAGCAAACAATAAATATAGACGAATACTGTAACGTCTTTAAAATTAATAACGCAATGATTACAACTTTAGTGTTATATTGTATTTGAGTTCACGGTTACAGAAGCCACCAGTTAACTTCAACAATGTTTGAATTGAAAAGACAATTTGTCACTGTCTAGTTTGATGAAACTGCCAGCAGCGACGCAAAGTACGGGACACACTTGGGGAAATCACAGGACTGAGAGATTGGTCAATTTTTAAAGATGGCCTTCTGCGATGGGGGTTAAAAGATGAGAAATTAAGCAGAATGATTTTTATATATATTTTTTAAAAAATACTTACACACAAAATTACTCCCCAAAGAGAAACTGGTAGGGATGTCTGCCTTTTTCTAAACGTGGCTTTGTTAAGACTAAACCGGTAGGTGAGCTAAAAAATGTATAAGTCAATTTGTCCTTACAAGATGAATTCATGATAATCGTCGCGATGTTGACAGACAAAGTGCCTCCCTCTGTTCGTCTAAGTTTTCTGGTAACGGATTTCATTTGTGTGCTACTTTATGAAATCAACACATTTCATTCCTCTTGCTTTCTTCTCCGATGCTACATTGAACTTATCTTAGTTTTACACGTGTTTCTTCGCTGAAGAAGTTTTTTCTGCCAACAGGTCCGTGTTTGGCCGCGTCCATTTCTCAAAATTCCCTATATATATACTTGAAAAAATGAGAAGAAGAAAATAATTTCAGGTAAAGTGACACTTTTAGGTCTTTCTTCGTCCACATCACTCACATCATCTTCCTCTCCTTTCTCTTACAAACATAATATATATATATATATAGATTAATGAGAAGTTTGTTTGTTTAGATAAGTACACATCAGCTTGTTTGAAAGATATGCATACAGCAGTTTGTAAAATATGCCCACAGTAGTTTGTAAGATGTGCACAGCAATTGTTTGCTTGTTCGTGTGTGCTTGTGTGTGTGTCTGTATCTGTGTGTACTATAGTATGTAAATATTCACTTCATGTTCCTAAAATACGCACACTGTCGAAATTATAGACAATATGTTCCTTGATTTCTATAAAAGCCCCCCCCCCACTTTGCCAACTCCCCCACACACACGACGCCCCTCTCACCACCACACTTAGACACACAAAAGAGTGGGGCACAAATCGATCTTTGAATCTTTTCATTACGCAAGTGAGTCAGGTGAACCAAGGGGGTCACGTCTGTCATTGTTTGTGTCATGCGCTAATCTTTTGCGGTTCCCCGGGTCTGTAGAGCCGCTGACACATGCCCTAAAACAAAAAGCTATTGCCGCCAAGGTCACACAATCGCGGTGTATCGGCTTAAAGATTCAGTCCCTTGCTTACAGTTGTATGAGGCGACGGCTGCAGATTGGAGAGGAGTGACGTCACTGATGAGATATTTATGAATTATTTTTTTTATTATTTTGCTTTGGATATTTTCTGGGCCGTGGGGTCGGGGCGGCAACTGCACCAGCCAATCAACAGGAGTCTAGGTGATGTACGAACAGGTGAACAATTCATTGCGTTGTCATTAATATTTGTGTCTCATTTCTTTTGTTCCTGCCAACTCGAAAGCCAACCTAATAAACATTTTTTTTATATTCGGAATGATATATATCAATATACATAATTCCCGTTATCTGTATGTATGGATGTAATTAGTAATGCTGTTAGGTTGGGGGGGGGGTTGGGCTTACCCATTAAATTCCTTTTCGCCTTTATTATAAAAGTTTGAGCTCATATTTTAATACAAGACGTGCATCGGAAGGCGCGCAAAAAGGTGTGCAAAATAATTATAAATTAAAGACACGCTGTAAAAAAATAATTATATGACGTCATTGTTTTAGCTTATATTTTAATTTTTGAAAAGGGAACGATGTAAAAATAGGATTTGAGGATTTATAATTATGAAATACTTTGTGTACATTTCAGCAAGTTTAATATTTCGTATTTATCAAACAAGGATAAGTTGCTTATGTTATTGATTCCCGTTGTCTGTATGGATGTAGTGCTGTTAGGAGGCGCTGCGATCGATTTTGTTTTATAGTGCTGTTTGAACCAAAAAAGATTCCGTCATTTTTGGCAGGTTATCTCTAGTATATAATTTACTTTTTTAAGGGGCATAAAAAAAATCAGTACACGCATATAAGATCGCAAAAAATTATACCGGCAATATTGATCTTATCTATTTAAACAAACCTCCTTTACAGAAGATTATTGCAGTCTACGCTTATCCACGTTTTATGTCTAGTCTTGCAATTTTTGTTAGTTTAAATTTTGATAATGTGTTGGTTTTCTGGGTGTTTTTTTCCAGGCAACCCATTCCACGCCCGCTTTCCAGAAAGAAAGAACGAGAATTTGTATGTGTCTGTTCTTGCATACGGAATAAGAAAAGAGCATTTACCCCTATGTCTACCGAGTGTTGTATTATATTTTATTAGATGTCAAAGGACATATATATCAAGTAATCACTGGGTGTACACTTCACATAGCTCATGTTTACTTCAATACGTTGATGGCCTGAAAGATGTCAAATTGTGTTTGATACTAGGGTACAGAGGACAGAGAGGTTTAATTTCTGGCGGTTTCAGCTCCTAAATTAAGATGGAATTATTGGATGAAATGTGTAAGTGGGCAAATTTAATTTAGAGCTGGAGGGTAAAGGTGGGCTTAACGGATGATGCTCATGGATACGGATATATGAGTTGGGGAATGGGTTGGTGTATAGAGCTATGTATGGGTTGTTGTTTGGGTTGGCGAATAGATTGATGATTGGGTTGGCGAATAGATTGATGATTGGGTTGGCGAATAGATTTGATGATTGGGTTGGCGAATAGATTTGATGATTGGGTTGGCGAATAGATTTGATGATTGGGTTGGCGAATAGATTTGATGATTGGGTTGGCGAATAGATTGATGATTGGGTTGGCGAATAGATTGATGAATTAGTTTATAATTGGATTGGTGAACATATTGATGACTGTGTTGATGATTGTGTTGGTGCATATATTGAGGAACAGATTGACATTCGAGTTGGTGTATGGGTCGATGAATGGGTTTGCCAAATTGTTGAATGTAGATGTTGATTCGGTTTGTTTTACTGACGAATGTCCGGTAGAGGTCGTGGTGATCAATTTATGGACCGTGACACACGGCAGACGGTTAAATGAGACACATTGTCTTATCAAGTCTGTGTCTTATCAAACGTGATGAGATCAGGCGTCGTCCTCAAGGCCTCATGTCATGGATTATATCCAAGGCTTAACTCCTCTCAGGTGAACACATTATCTCTAGCCAGCCAACCCCGTGAGAATGTCTTCAGGGCGAGAGAGATAAAAAAAATTATCTATAACGACTGGGAGTGGCGGTAGGGAGGTGCTGGTTGTCACAAAGTGGGAGGGGTGTCAGTGTGTTGGGGGTAGAGAGGTGCTGGTTGTCACAAAAGAGGAGGTGTGTAAGTGTATTGGGGGTAGAGAGGTGCTGGTTGTCACAAAGTAGGAGGGGTGTCAGTGTGTTGGGGGTAGAGAGGTGCTGGTTGTCACAAAGTAGGAGGGTTGTCAGTGTGTTGGGGGTAGAGAGGTGCTGGTTGTCACAAAAGAGGATGGGTGTACTATTTTAATCAAAAAGTTTTCGAACATATATCCATCTGAAATGTATTTCTGGACAATGGATCCTTCGACTTTTGGAGTGCAGACTCGGTAAAAAGCAGTTTATCTGCTATACGTAACCGCCATATTCACACCTCTTAACTTGGACTTTTTATTTACACTATAAATGTATTTCTCCTTTGTTATACACCCTAGTATTGCCACTAGCTACGAGATGTTTAATTAATTGGACACATAGTCAACGAATCTAAAGTAATATTATATGTTAAAGAAGAATTTTTAAAATAAATTTAAAATGATTTTCAAGGGAGACAAAAATTACGACGGGATATATTTTTATACGCGATTAATTTTTTTTCTATGGATATTTTTAAAACTATGAATTACAATATGAAATTTTAATTACTTATAATAATTAGTTATTAATATTATTAGTTTAACTAATTACTTTTTAACTTTATTTTAAGAGTATCTTTGCTCTGTTAAGGTCATTCCACACCTCACAAATGCTCGCGAGCATTTGCCCAAGCATCACACGAACGCACTATAAAATTCGCCCAAATTATGTATGAATATATTTAAATGCGCTATTTTAATGTTAATAATTTTAATTAGACTCCTCGAAACTAACTTTAACTTTATTTTTTCAGATTTGATGTTTTCCTGTTTTCAGCTGGCGTTTCTAGAGTCATGAGTTCGAGTCTCTGTGAGTGCCCAGCCTCCCTTAAGAGTGCCCTATAGTATTTGCATTGATAGATAAATAATGCGACAAATTTAATGATCCTACATGTGGAAGAAAATCAGAAGCCCCGAGGATAATGCTCTTCATGGGTCTTCCTGGAAGACCCTCCCAGCTATCTGGCCCCCTCCCCCCAGAAAAGGACGTGACAGCTGGGGAAAACCCCCCGGAGCGGTCGCTTCTGAAGCGGCCACCTGAGCATCCAGGACAGAAAGTCGAAAAGATGCCTCCCACTAAGTTAGCCTCACAAGGAGGGGTGGAATTGCCTTACTATGACCAGCTGCAACTTTGGCGCCACCCCGGCAAAGCACACGAGTCTCTATGGTTAGGACCACCGCTATGCGGGGGATCATCAATGACCTACCTAGGGTGTAACCCCCACTAGAAGGTTTCCCCAGAGCTGGCGTCCGCTACGTTCTTCACGGTACCTTTTGCTAATCCGTACTGGCGCTCCTGGCCCTAAATCAGCACCGCTCAATGGCGTTGCTAGTAAAGTGAGGGGGACGAAACGGTCGCTTCGGATTTACCCGACCCTCAACGGGTACTTACAAATGTAATTAATTGGGTGGCATTCTCTCACACTTCTCCCTACTCTCTTTCCCGCTCCAAACACTCTGTCTCCCTCTGCAACCTTCTCTCTTTTTCTCGCTCTTACAATCTTCCACCCCCTCTCTCTCTATCCTCCCCTTACACCCCCTCTCCACCTCTCTCGTCCTCTTTCATCTCTCTTTTTTTAACCCCTATGCCCCTCTTCCCTCTAATTCAGACTCTCACTTTCTTTATCCCCCTCTTCCCTCTCAATCCCCCCTCTCTCTAGATACACCTCGCATCCCCACTGTTTCTATCTACAACCAAAATGACAACAGCTCAGCTTTTAACAAGCCTGAAAAGAATTTTAATTGTCTTCAATTTTACCGATAGCTCATCGATTCATCAATAAAGCCTGCTAAGAAATGCAGTAATTCCATTTTATTTTAAAATAAAAATGAAATGGAAAACAAATAATGCTAAATGAAATGTATCCTACAATTATTTACACCTCTCTCGGAATGGTGACCTCCCCATACCTGCCCCCCCAAACCGCCAGCTATTCACAACACTTCATACCCCTATACCACCCCAACGTAATATTCCGTCTATACAATTTTCTCCCATAGCTCTATTAGTTTGCACCGGCTGACCCGGACTGGCATTTCCTAATTGACATTGAACGTGTCATTATTTGAAAAGAAAAGACTTGGGGTTCGGGGTAACATGCCAGAGCGGGTGGCAGGGTTGATGGGAGGGTGGGCTGGGCTGGGCTGGGGGAGTCATGGTTATAGGGCAAGTTTATTTTTAATATATTTTAAATTTTGCGTCGACCCCAAACGATTATAGAATGATAGAATAAAATCTGGCCAATGAACATTGTTGGGCTTAAACCGAAGCCGAAAAGCCAGCTAGTGACGTCAATATGACGTATAAATAGCGCAACCGAGAAAGGATATAGGACGCTATGGGATAATGAGTTGGCAGATGAGGTAGGCTGGTTTCGTTCTGAGGTTGAGTCACAACATTGCCAAATCGAGGCAATGTGAAGTAGCACACGTCAAGGTAGGTAAGGAGTATAGCCAGCTAAGATATATATATAGGGAGTCAAGTCAGGTAAGATATATATAGGGAGTCAAGTCAGGTAAGATATATATAGGGAGTCAAGTCAGGTAAGATATATATATATAGGGAGTCAAGTCCGGTAAGATATATATAGGGAGTCAAGTCAGGTAAGATATATATATATAGGGAGTCAAGTCAGGTAAGATATATATATATATAGGGAGTCAAGTCAGGTAAGATATATATATATATAGGGAGTCAAGTCAGGTAAGATATATATAGGGAGGGAGTCGAGCCAGGTAAGATATATATAGGGAGTAGAGCTAGGTAAGATATATATAGGGAGTAGAGCCAGGTAAGATATATATAGGGAGTCAAGTCAGGTAAGATATATATAGGGACTCAAGTCAGGTAAGATATATATAGGGAGTCAAGTCAGGTAAGATATATATATATAGGGAGTCAAGTCAGGTAAGATATATATATATAGGGAGTCAAGTCAGGTAAGATATATATATACAGGGAGTCAAGTCATGTAACATATATATATATATATATAGATAGGGAGTCAAGTCAGGTAAGATATATATATATATAGGGAGTCAAGTCAGGTAAGATATATATATATATAGGGAGTCAAGTCAGGTAAGAGATATATATAGGGAGTCAAGTCAGGTAAGATATATATAGGGAGTCAAGTCAGGTAAGATATATATAGGGAGTCAAGTCAGGTAACATCTGAAATACGATGAAGTCTAATGCTCATCCTAAAGTCTAAGCTGACTGCATGTTCCAAGTAACGAGGGGTTAGGAGTCTAGGAGGCGTGGCAAAGGGACGGGGTGGAGTAGGTGAGATGACTTGTCTTAATGTGAAAGATTGAGGTTCCAAACAAACATCGGTTTTTTTGGATCTTCTTCTTCTTCTCCTTTTTGGTCTTTCTCTTTCTTATCACTTTTTTTCTAATGGGACGGATTCGGTGAAATGCTTGTCCCAAACCGGTCGGTAAGATTTCGTCAGAGGGGAATCCCCAAGCAAGTAGAAACACTCATCGTGTTCAAATTTTTTATTAAAAAATTCATTTTTGGTCTCATTGACCTTTCTATCACACTCTCACTCACTCTCTCTCTCTCTCTCTTTCTCTCTCTCTTTCTCTCTCTCCCTCTCTCTCTCTCTCTTTCTCTCTCTCTTTCTCTCTCTCTCTCTTTCTCTCTCTCTCTCTCTCTTTCTCTCTCTCTCTCTCTCTCTCTTTCTCTTTCTCTCTCTTTCTCTCTCTCCGTCTCTCTCTCGATCTCTCTCTCTATCTCTTTCTCTCTCTCTCTCTTTCTCCCCCTCTCTCTCTCTCTCTTTATTTCTCTCTCTCTCTCTTTCTCTCTCTCCCTCTCTCTCTCTCTCTCTCTCTCTCTCTCTCCCTCTCTTTCTCTCTCTCTCTCTCTCTTTCTCTCTCTCTCTCTTTCCCTCTCTTTCTTTCTCTATCTCTTTCTTTCTCTCTCTCTCTCTTTCTCTCTCTCTCTTTCTCTCTCTTTCTCCCTCTCTATCTCTATCTCTCTCTCTCTCTCTTTCTCTCTCTCTCTCTTTCTCTCTCTCTATTTCTCTCTCTCTCTCTCTCTCTCTCTCTCTCTCTCTCTCTCTCTCTCTCTCTCTCTCTCTCTTTCTTTCTCTCTCTCATTTCCTTTCTCTCACTCTTTTCCTATCTTCTCTTTTTTTCCTTCTCTCTCTCTCTCTCTCTTTTCCTTTCTCTCACTCTTTTCCTATCTTCTCTTTTTGTCCTTCTCTCTCTCTCTCACTCTCTCTCTCTCTCATTATCGCTCTATTCTTTATTTATCTGCACTTCTCTCAATCTTTTTTTCTCTACCGCTGTCTTGCTATTTCCCGTTCACCGCCTCTCTCACTTTATCTCTTTTCTCTTTCTCTCTCTCTCTCTCTCTCTCTCTCTCTCTCTCTCTCTCTCTCTCTCTCTCTCTCTCTCTCTCTCTTTCTTTCTCTGTCTTTTCTCTTTTTCTCTCTTTCTTTATCCCTCTCTGTTTCTCTCTCTCTCTCTCTCTCTCTCGCTCTCTCTCTCTCCCTATCTCTCTCTCTCTCTTTTATCCCTCTCCTTTTCTCTCTCTCATTCCCGCATTCTCTCTCTCTCTTGCGAGTTCTCTTTTGCTGTATCTCTCTTTCTCTCTCTATCCATCTGGAGCTCGTTCACCGACTCCGCATGCTGATTCTTTTTCGCGGACTCCAAGTTCTCTACTTCATGTTCTTCCATGATATAAATAAAAAAATCTGAAACAATTTAATTGACAAGCAACGTTTTACAATAAACGTGTTAACAACACTAAGCCACGCCCACACCTCTTAGGGATTAACAATCTGAAAATAAAATAACGTGTTATTCGTAACCTGGTGATAATTCTTACTTTCAAAAACAGCGTTTCTTTCTCATTAGGGCCTCATGTGTACTTCAGTACTTCCTTCTCTTGTGTATCTTCCAGCACTGTCTTCTCTTGCAGGTCCCATGCCCATGTGTACTTCAACACATTATTCTGATTCAGGTCTCTTAATTGACCATTTAACTATTTTATAGTCTTCTATTTTAATCTTTAAATTTCTACTCGTCCGCCACTAACCTATCTGGATTAAACAAAATATGATGAGACTGCAATCAGACCTTTTAGATTTAAAAATAAATAAATAATAATGTGTTATTTAAACAGGATATGCATAGGCCTGACCAGGACGTCACAAAACAACGGTATGAACCGTAGTCCGTAGATAGCTGTCCTGTCATTTCAGACGCCTTTCTTCTATCCCGTTTATTTAAAGTTGACACTTGAAATAATGTTCACCAACAAAAGGTCTCAGATAATATGGTTATAGAAGACGCTCATTAAGGTATTGTCACTATGTTTCACACAAGCTGAACACAAACTAAATACCCGGCGTTAAGTTCTTGCAAGGACTTGTGAACAGATCAATACCACAAGACTAAGAGCAATTAATAACAAGAGCACAATAATAAAATTAAATATGTTTAGATTAAATAATATGTTAATTATTGAACACAACTGAAAATCAATTTTAAACGTCGCCATTTATAGTGACGACAATTATTTTTTTATAAAAATGTAAATCGCATAAGACTCAATATACATAATTTGCAATGTATGTCGTCACGTCCCGTATGTCCCGATTGTCCTGTCCGCGACGCTACTAATTTTAGAAAGCAGAGCACCAAATTAATGCACTAAAAAATAACTCTTTTCGAACGTCCGCATAAAATTGTTCAATAGGGAAATAAATGAATAAAATAAAATGAAAGTTCTTTACTACGTTATTTTATAATCTGATGTGTATTTATTTTGAAAACATCCGTCATTTTTGACGGGTGATACACTAGTAATCACATTGAAGTAGATACATTTTCCTAATGCAATTTGAATGTTTTGAAGATTAGTGTATTTCTTTTTAAGTTTTTAAGGCGATGTTTATAGAGTGAAAACACGGGGCTTAATGTGTATGTTTGTATGTTTATATATATGTGTATATTATATGTGCATCCCATATGGCAACCCAGTGGCATATCGTGCATTGCTTGCACCCGGGGCGAGGTGATCATGATTCGCCCCAGACGCGTTACTTTTTGACGGATGGCATCACCTTCCTCCGGAACATCATGACCGCGCTGTTATAATTTTTATTACAATTTTGCGGTCCCAAGACTTTTTGCATCCCGGGGCAAACGCCCCCTTAGCCCCGCATTGTGACCCAGTGCGATGCACGCATGGTTTTTCAAGTAGTTTTCATAGAGATTTTGTTCATAAACCGCTACGGCATGACGATGGAGTGGGTGGAGGTGTATGTCTATCCGCCATTGCTAGACGAGTTAAACCTGACATTTCAAATTGCCCAAGTAGTGAACATTAGATGATATAAAAGCCCAGTTCACTCAATCTGTAAACGCTAAGGGACATACTGAGCATATTTTTAAAAAAATGAAAATATAGACGTAAAATCATAATCATTTTGGTTTCGAGATTAAGACCGCGTGTTTCTCGCCTTAAAATATTACATGACGTCATTGTTTGAGCCTATATTTTAATTTTGGAAAAGGGATATTTAGAGAAATTTTGTGGAAGATAAATCACACTAATGAACTAAAATTTAATTATTCGTTATTTTTATTGAACTCATTCACATACCAATTTTTGGTTATCGGACACACTGATTCGAACGCATGCAATAACTTTAACGTAAGTTACTTGGGCTTTTGAAAAAATGTGGGCGCCGTAGCCTCAGGCGCCCCAGAACAACCCAGTGTTAACATTTTATTATATTAAGTGCCCATATCAACTAGGTCCGAGTCGGTTGCAGTCAAGGCCTGGGATATGATTCACCAATACCTGGTGGGGTCTTTTTTTCTGAAAAACCCTTTCGACCAATGGAAAGAAATGTAAACTTCATTTTTGGAGCCAGTATAGCCATCATAATTATGACGTCAGACATGAAGGCTTACCAACGCTAATAGTTCGTGGCATCCAAAACCAACGGTTCTCAACCCATTACTTCTGCTACGAACCCTTGACGGCATTTGCTCATTGGTTTCGATCAAAAAAAAAGTTATACTTTGAGATGCCAGTGTTGAGGGAAAACATTTAGGGACGAAAAAAAGGGGGGGGGGTCACTTGTATTGCTAAAACGTTGCTGGTAATAACATTTTAATCAGCAAATGTGCGTAGCCCAAATAAATTTAAATAAGGTTTTAACAATAAAAGAAATGAAAAGTTCTGTAAATGTCACCGTAAGCCGAGTACATGCTCAGAGTAAAAGGATTAACATTGAATGATCTCATTGGGGAAAAATAAGGCAAAATTAAGTTTTTTTTAAAAAATACATAAATTAAAAAAAAATTATAAACTGTTGCTCTCGTCCACTTTGGGTTTGAACACACTAGAAATGACGAGAAGATCACTTTTTTATTGGTCAGCACCCAGACCTTACATCAACTTTAAAGCATATTTCTACAGTACTGACCACACTGCCCATTTCACTAATACTGACCACGCTTCCCCATTTCACCAATACTGATCACACTGCCCATTTAGCTAATACTGACCACGCTTCCCCATTTCACCAATACTGACCACACTGCCCATTTCACCAATACTGACCACACTGCCCATTTCACCAATACTGACCACACTGCCCATTTCACTAATACTGACCACGCTTCCCCATTTCACCAATACTGACCACACTGCCCATTTCACCAATACTGACCAGGCTTCCCCATTTCACCAATACTGACCACACTAGACATTTTGCCAACGTCAATATCAACAATAAAACACCTATACCCGCCCCTAACACTTACAGCCGATCTCCTTCTAGAGTCTAGAGAGATGTTAAGATCACGTTACACGTGTATCAGCCCCACGCCCACGCCTGGACTACGACGACAAATTTTTTTCGACAAGTGTTGCCGGCAACAAAGGGAGTTAAGGGGCGGGTGATTTACCGATTTCACGCACTGACGCCCCCGTCTTCTGACGTGGGTGGCCGCCCCTTCCACGGCGACCATCTTTAATGGCCTGACCTGATGTGCTTGCGTGACGAGATCGCAAGGATCCACCGGTCGTAACCTAAGGAGTTGGGGGCTCGAGTCGCGGCCTCGGAAACACTCGGCAAAGCTCGGGTTTCAGGTTCGTGTCAAAGTAATATCCTTCAATAGATAACTTTCTAGATATGTCATGTCACGAAGCAATCCAGATATGTAGTACTTAATACATACATACATATATATATATATATATATATATAAATATATATATATATATATATATATATATATATATATATATATATATATATATATTGTCATGGGACATCAATGTAGTACTTTATAGATATGTCATGTCACTGAGCATTCAGCTTGTAGCACTTTATAGATATGCTACCAAAAATATGATGTCTAAGGTCTGTAACACAGGAATGCTATGTCATAGATCACATAAAATTGAAGACTGTGTTTCATTGCTAGATATCGGGTCAGAGAACAAGGGCGGTCAAGTTATATATATCTATATACTAGCCGGGTTACCCGGCGTCGCACGATTAAAATAATAGTCCACAGATTAAATTTTTTAAATTTCAATTCATTCATTGAAAAACAATTTAAAAAATAAATTGAAATGTAATTAAAAATAAGTACATGTAATTTATATATTGCTCATATGAAGGCTTGTCGATAGACTATATTTTTGGTTTTTCCTTCTGGTGCAAAAATGAAAAGATTTGTTGGTGACCCAACTCTAGAACATGCCACATATAGCTGTCCGTGGGCAAAGCATGCTTCCTCAAGTACAATGCCTGCCACTTTTAAAGACTGTCCCTGTGCCTTGTTGATAGACATGGCAAATGCAAGCCTGATTGGAAACTGGAGGCGCTTGAAATCAAAAGGCATATCTGTTGGTATGAGTGGAATTCTTGGGATGAAGACATCTTCTCCCTTGGCGCAGCCTGTCAAAATTGTGGCTTCTATTACATGAGGTAAGAGATGCTTGATGCTCAATCGTGTTCCATTGCATAGTTTAGGGGGATCCAAATTTCTCAGAAGTATGATAGGAGCTCCGATTTTAAGTTCCAAGTTATGTGATGGCATGCCAGGAGGATCTAATGAATTCAAAAATTCTGTTGGATAGTAAACAGCTTGGGCCGGATCTGTAACCGTATCAATAGATTTGTAGTTTTTTGAAATGCCTGGTAGAAAATTGTGAATATGAGAATTGATGCTGTTGACACTTGAATTCTTTGGAGCAAGAATGGCCCTTTCGCACAACCACTCAGGATTTTTAAACTGGTCTTGGATGTTTGGAAAAACGGCAAGTTTCAACTCTTCAAGTGACTTTGCTACATTGCAAAAATTTGATGGGAAAGAAACTGTTCCTGATGCTGGGTCTACCTGCCACTTTCCATCGCCAAGTTGAAGCAATTGATGTGAGAAGTAGCCTGCTGCATTATCTCCATGTAAATGGACTCTCATGTTGGTGGTCAGAGTCATTTTCTTGACCTGTTTCCACAGAGTTGAAGCTTTGAGGAAGGCATTCAACTCATCGCTTGGTGTTGACCTTGGAATGACAGGCAAAGTTTGTCGAAAATCTCCAGCTAATACCACAACTGTTCCTCCCATTAGTTTTGTGTTTCCTTTTAAATCCTGAAGAGTGTTGTTCAAGGCTTCAAGAGCTCGCTTGTGTGACATTGTACACTCATCCCAGACAATGAGAGAACACTGTTCTAGTACCTTGGCCTTTCCTGATCCTTTTGATATGTTGCAGGTTACATTCTCAGAATGGTTCATGTTCAAAGGTAACTTGAAGGCATAATGAGCTGTTCTACCTCCTGCAAGCAATGTTGATGCTATGCCAGAAGAAGCAACGGCTAGAGCAATACCTTTGTCTCGTCTGATTGTAGCCAAGAGCAAATTGATCACAAATGTTTTACCTGTACCTCCTGGAGCATCAAGGAATATGATTCCACCTTTTTTTGAGGTAACCAGTTCTAAGATGTGAATGTAGGCAGCTCTTTGGTCCTCAACTAAACGTGGTTGATTTTCTGAGACATAGGCCATCAATTCATTTGTGTTATAATTTTGTTCTCGTAGAATTTCACTATTCTGAAGATTGTTTTCATTTCTTTGAGGCGTTGGTAACCCAAACTGGTCAAGGTTCCTTCCTGACATTGATACACACAAATCCTCCAACAACATAAGACACCTGTTGTAAATCTCATTAGAGAACTCAATTAGCAGTGTTTGATTCTCTCTCTTGGTTTGCAACATAATGTCCTCACTCAAATATGTTTTAAATGTATCCCAGAGAGCAAGTGGATTAGAAACAGAGCATGTTGTCAGCAAAATTGAAAACAGATGTCTCAAACGGGTAGGTGATTGAGATGTACATGCCTCCTCCATGGTCAAGACCCAATGGTGATCGTTTTCTAGTAGCCCTTGCATTTGGCAAGCTTCCCTAAATGTAGCACACACATGACCATCAACAGTTTTTAAGTCAGTGTAGGATGTTGGTCCTCTAACAACATGAAGTAGCATCCTCAAAAAGAAGCATTCTGCATTAGATGGGTGAACGGTGTACACACGTCCCAATGCATCTGAAGATTTTATCCCTGGATGATATTCAACATCTGCTCCTTGTTTTCGGCGTTTAAATAAATTTTGAGAAGCATTCCAAGTATAGTACCGTGGAACCACACAATAGAGAATGGTTTTTGCAAAGTCGTCTTGTTGGCACAGTTAAAAAAAAGCTGTCAAAGTTGTTCTTGGTGGCTCCAGAATTTGATGATATATATTTTCTTGATTGAAGTATACTCTTTGCCCATTTTCAAGATGAACACTCAAGTGAACAACTGTTGGATACCGTTCATGAATTTGGAAATTCAAAATTCTCCAGACTGCTTCATTACTGCTGATGTAACGACCCATTAGAAACTTTTACACCTCATATGGATTCTCTTGGTTTCCTTCAAGACCAAAAACGGCCTGGTCACTTCCTTTATTGACGTACTTGCAGATGTATTTGATGGCCTTGACAGATTGGCAAGATTCGACATTTATGTGAGCTTGAAACATTTTTGTCAAAATTGGAGTGTAGGGAACCACCCATCTGTTGTCCATTTCTATTTCTTGATATCTTGAACCAACCTTCATTTTGATTTTTGCAGTAAAACCACCATCTCCTGGTTTACGGCGTCTGTACACAGGATAGCCATCTTCACCAGTTTTAGTTTCTTGTATCAAATTCCTTGGATATTTTTTTGAGCATTTCCCATCAACCATGCAAGCAGAGTTTCTGTTCAAGTTTCCACAGGGTCCATGCAGCATATTTTTCACAACAATTTCAAACAAAAAATTATCTTGTGTAGAGTTTGGTGTTTCTGCTGAGATTACATTGTCAATTTGATTAGGTCGTAATTTTTTCATCAGCCAGATTAGGATGTGTGCATGGGGTAAGCCTCTCTTCTGCCATTCAATTGAGTACATCCAGCATCTCGTTTCACCATAGACATGACTTTTTGTAATGACTCCCATTAATTTTGATAGTTTTCGTTTGAAGACTCTAGCAACCAAATCATGTCGATCCACTGCTGATTGGCCAGGTAAAAGATGAGCCTGAATTTCTTGCCATAGTGGATTGCATGTAAAGGTGATAAACAAATCTGGCCTTCCATAATTTCTGACATAAGTCATAGCATCTTGAGTGTACTCATGCATGTGTCTTGGACTTCCTGTAAATGTTGCTGGCAAGATAACCATTTTCCCCAGATCATTTGGATTGGCATCATTTGCAATGGCATCTCTGAGGTGAATGTAGTCTTCAACTCTCAGCTTCTTTTGATTTAGACGGATGTAGAGCAAGCGTTCACTTTCAATTTTCGCGTACATATCTACGATGAATTGATGGAACAGCTGTCTAAATTTCAAGAGATGGTTATCTTCACCACTGCGAATCATGATTCGATATGCATAAAAGTCCATTGCTGTAACCTTTTTACCCAAAACATTGTTTCCCGTGTCTGGGTTTGTCTGAGGAATGCCAAAGGAGTACCCATCTTCACCTTGCTAAAACATTAAGGGGTATTGCAGAGCATCATAAGAGCGATGAGTTTCTGCAACTCTTTGGAGAAGGTTGTTTCGCTTTTGAAGGACAATGTCACGTCTGTCAAATTCATTTCCTACCATGACAATGGCCACTTCATCAAATGTTGGTACATTGAACCGCCTTTGGTGTTCATGTCTTGGTGCTTTGTCAGCTCGTATCACAACTTTGTATTCATCAGTTGGCATTCTTTCTAGAGCTGTCTTAAAAATGTGAAGGTAGGCATTGTTTGCATGTAGGAGTTCTTGCAACTCCAAAACAACATTTTGTTGCAAGTCTGGATAGTTTGCACATCTTTGTTGGACTTCTCTAGCTTGGTCTCCCATGAAATAGATCTGCAGAAACTGAGGTTCGCCTTCAGCTGGCAGCAGAGATCCAGCCCTGTGATAAATTTGGCCTTGAACTTTAAATGTTGGCATGAATCCTTGTTCACGAATTTCTTTGCTGGCACCAAAAGATGTCATTTGAAAGCATGAGTTGTATTTTCTGATGTTGGCTAGGAAGCGTTTAGACGTTTGAGATACACCTTGAAGCAAATGATCAAGTGGCTCAGGTGGATGTTGCAGAGTCTCTAGTTTAACTTTGCCATTGGAACAGCACATTCCAGGGTGCTCATCTTTCCATTTAAATGCACTGCAATGCTTGCAGATCAAGTTCATCTCACCAATGTTGACCTTTTCATGTTGATGGTATGGAATATCTGGGTCATATTGATGAGCAGCACCTTTTAGGTCTTCCTGAATTTCATTTCTTCTTCTGTTTAAATTTCCATTTCTCTGGTCTGCAAGTCTTATTTGGGTTTGTTCATTTGTTGCATTTGCTCTTCTCATTGAAGATCTGACTCTTTTTTCATCAAGTCTTGCCTGTGTTTGTTTATTGGTTTCATTAGCTCTTCTGATTGAAACTCTTTCTCTCTCATCATCAAGTCTTGCCTGTGTTTGTTCACTGGTTTCATTAGCTCTTCTGATTGAAACTCTTTCTCTCTCATCATCAAGTCTTGCCTGTGTTTGTTCACTGGTTTCATTAGCTCTTCTGATTGAAACTCTTTCTCTCTCAACAGCAAGTCTTGCCTGTGTTTGTTCATTTGTTTCATTTTCTCTATGTAAGGCTTGCTTCTTTGCCGTTTTAGAAACACGGCCTAATTGAGTTTTTCTTTTTGGGGGCATGATTTCTCTGAAGAAAGATTGGAACATAATAGCTTATATATTGTTTTAGTGTACAACTGCTTTTAATTATTTCCCTTTGTTAAACTTTCTTCTTAAATACCATACTGAAGGTTTCCCCCCCCCCTTTTAGCATCAATAAACTTATAAGTAACTTAGATAAATAAGTAACTTATAAGTAAATTATTAAATTAGTTTAAATTTTGCTACCCCATGACTATTTGTTTAATTCGGACACATCAATTGTGTTTAGACATTTGTAAAACAGGTGAAGTGTTAATTTAAGTTTTGGATATATAATTTGTTTAGTGATATTTTGTATTGACTATAAAATCCAAAAAAATATTCAGAAGGGATTAATTTAATTTAACCTTCATTGGATCAATAAATATATGTATTTAATTCATCCTTCTAAACATCAATGAACAGATGAATTTAATTTATTCTATTAGCACCACTAAATGGCTGAAAGGTATTAGATAGGCTAATATATAAACTTGTTAACTACTTCAAGTTTGGTTAGGTAAGGTTAGTTATTGTAAAATCTTAAAAAACACATTCTAAAGAGATTAATTTCATTTGTTCTTCTTAAGAATGTCAAGTTCTAATGATTTTTATGACTCACAAGGCTTCAACTCAATAAGTAATAACACCATCAGAAGAATCAATATTTTAATTGAACAAAGAAATCCTTCAAGGCAAAATAATAACAACACTGTGCGTGCTCTCCACTACAAAATCGTCCCTCTAGCATATCTCTCTATTGACGTCATCCAACACCAAACTACGTCACACCAAGCATGTGTCAAAATAGTGCGCACTGTGCAACAGTCAAACATTGATATTCCCAAAGCGGGAAAACCCCATCTAATATATAAAGATGAAAGTTTGTTTGTTTGTTTCTTTTGTTTGTTTTGTTACTCATAGAATGCCACACCGTTGGACCTAGGTGCTGAAATTTTGCATGGGACCCTCATTTGACCCGGGACAGGTCATAGGCTATGTAGTTTTTTTCTTATATAAAAAACTGACTCATCAATAATTGAATTCTCCAACTTCGCGTGTAGGTAGAAGCATGAAACTTTGGGAAGTTGTTGAGTAGCCTCTCACGACGATCATTTGTGTAAAAAAGTTGCAATTCAGTCATGGAGGCCGGGGGCACAAAGACGTTTTTTTCATTATATGGGCTATATGAAAATTGATATTTAAATATTTTTTTTGCTCGTTACCACCACGGAAGTGTACTTAACAACCACCCAGAGTTTTATGCTTCTAACTACACGGAATTAGTGATCTTTAGGTTCACTTGTGTTAAGTTTAATGACTTTCTTAATAAGTTCGTTAGCTAAAGTTTAAATAGTTAATTTGTTTAGCTTATGTAAACATAAAATTATGTTAACATGAAATGACAACATAGGTCCTAGGCCTTTATATGCATGTCAAGATCATTGATTCTTAACTTTAATAAGTAAGTTTATAGTAATGAGCAAGTTTTATTATGTTGTTGAAAATATTGAAATAGTTATTTGTTAAGTATGTATGTGTATGCACCGATTTACTTTCTTCTTATTTTTTTGTATTTCTCTTGATTAACTTCATTTAGTTCCCTCCCCTTTTCTATACTAATAAAAGCCTAAGCCCACTCTCACTAATGGTCCAACTTCCCATTTGACTAAAAGTCTTTAAAATTTACGAATCATACTAAAAACAATTAAGCACGACTGAACTCTGAACTAAAAGTAATGAGTAAAAATCGCCCTTTATCTAATTTCCAGAAACAAAAACAGGAAAATTGTTTTTACAAAATATAATGTCTTATCTGAAAACGGGAATCAAAAAAGAATTGAATCCCTTGGTGAAACAGCAACATATAAGATTTTGGAATCCATCGCTAAATGGGACCGTTTTGTAGAAAGGGACAAAAGTGAAAAAATTATAGTCAATTTTTAGTCAATGAAAGTTAATTTAAAGGCGGGCGCTTAAAATGAAGTCTTGTAATGCAGTACTGCTCCAAAAATAAATTGTATACTTTTTGATAGTCTTTATTTATTAGTGTTTTAATATGGAAATGATATATAATGCTTTTTTATATTTGTCTCTATGTTATACTATTTAAATTTACTGCTTTTATGTAATAGGTATACTTTTAAAAAGGAATTCAAGTATGTTTTTGACCATGTTTCCCGATGGGACATCATAGTTTGTAAATTATATTTCAAACACCAGATTTAGTTTCTGAAAAATAAATAAATTATTTACGAAATAGGAAAAAAAGATGCTATATTTGACTAAACATCTATTTTTAAAATGGCTTTTGTTATTCTGCTACAGCGTGATGACCATGGCATATTCAATACGCCGCCCAACTTAATTAATTGCTTATAGGTTCACTTGTATTGAGTTTAATATGCTTATGTTTATAAGTCCGATAGAAAGGTTTAAATTGTAAATTTATAGAGCTTATGTAATAAAAAAAACACAGCATTGGTCGTAGGCTTTTATATGCATGTAATAATCATTGATGATTAACTTTAATAATTAAATTTAAGGGATTGAGCAAGTAAAATAAGCAAGAAAAATTAATATAGAACACGCAACAAATTTTAAGAAAAACAAACGTTTAGTTCCTCTAAATTACGATTAAGCTTTTTTGACTTGGGCAATTTCTTTCCACATAAAATACCCTCACATAATTAGTATTTGTTTAAATTAAAATTTGAGTCATTAGAAACAACATAAAAAAAACTCTTAATTTAAAAATAAATACCATACATCGTGTGACAAATGTAATGAAATAGTTTTAACAGATCTATAATATCAAGAAAGTATTTGTATAAAAGGCCACTGTTTTGTACCGCAAGGCCAAAACAAATATGAATGTTATCATAATAAAATTACACTGCTCACTTTTAGATGCGTACACGAAAAGGTGCGCACCGTAATTTGACAATAAAAGATTTTTGAAAGCTCACAGCTAAAAATAAAGTATTGTAAAAAATAACGCACCAAAATGAACTCGTTTTGAATGCCCGCATGAAGCTGTTCAATATCGAAATGAGAATTTATTTTGTCTTTATTTGGCTCTACATTTTCTGATTATGGGCTCCCTTACCCTAGGGGTGGTCACCTGGGGTTGAAACATAGCTTATGACCTGTCCCGGGTCAAATGAGAGTCCCATGCAAAATTTCAGCATCTTGGGTCCAACGGTGTGGAATTCCATTGGTAACAAACAAACAAACAAACACACAAACTTTCATCTTTATATATTAGATATATATATATATATATATATATATATATATATATATATATATATATATATATATATATATATATATATATATATATATATATATATATATATATATATATGGAAGTAGTGTTACAGACTAATCAAGCAAATTGTAAAGTTATATCCGTGTTACTTTAAAGATGATACAGCACGAGAGAATCTAGTTCCATAGCAACCAACTTATTATGTTTTGAAATGTCTGCTAGTTGTAGCTCAGAGACTTTAGTTCCATAGCAACCAACTTATTCTGTTTTGAAATGTCTGCTAGTTGTAGCTCAGAGACTATAGTTACATAGCAACCAACTTATTCTGTTTTGAAATGTCTGCTAGTTGTAGCTCAGAGACTATAGTTCCATAGCAACCAACTTATTATGTTTTGAAATGTCTGCTAGTTGTAGCTCAGAGACTATAGTTCCATAGCAACCAACTTATTCTGTTTTGAAATGTCTGCTAGTTGTAGCTCAGAGACTATAGTTGCATAGCAACCAACTTATTATGTTTTGAAATGTCTGCTAGTTGTAGCTCAGAGACTTTAGTTCCATAGCAACCAACGTATTCTGTTTTGAAATGTCTGCTAGTTGTAGCTCAGAGACTATAGTTACATAGCAACCAACTTATTCTGTTTTGAAATGTCTGCTAGTTGTAGCTCAGAGACTATAGTTCCATAGCAACCAACTTATTATGTTTTGAAATGTCTGCTAGTTGTAGCTCAGAGACTATAGTTCCATAGCAACCAACTTATTATGTTTTGAAATGTCTGCTAGTTGTAGCTCAGAGACTATAGTTGCATAGCAACCAACTTATTATGTTTTGAAATGTCTGCTAGTTGTAGCTCAGAGACTAAATGTAATCTTGCAATCGTTGAATGTTCACCCTATTCCACTTCAATTTCCACAAAGGTTTGGAGAGAGAGAGAGAGGGAGAGAAAGAAAGCGAGGGAGAGAGAAAGAGAGGGGGGGTGCTGCATACTTTTACGTGGATAAACTCATGTTTAAAGTGAAAATTGAGACGGCCAGAGTACTGAGCTCCCCCCCCCCTTTTTTTTTCATCCATCGAAGGACTATTCAGACCAGCGCCCGATATTAAAAACCATTGATCGATAAGTACATTGTCTCATGGAATCAATCAATCAAAGACAATACGAGAAAGTGTATGTGTGTGTTAGTGGGGGGGGGGAAGAGCGAGAGAGAGAAATAAATACTTCTCTATGGATTTTAGGGTTGTTTTTGTTGTATTTTTCGTTGTTGTTTTTTTAAACAAACTGCAAAAATATGTTAATTAATGATGTCAAATATAAAACTAATGTCCGTAAGTCACATGGAATTTTGTTTTGAATGAAATACAACCTAACGATTCCCCGCACCTGGGTTCCCTGTGACAACTGGTCTGGTGCGATGGGGCACCACCAAGGCGTGCAGATTTCAAATCGTGGGTAAACAAAATTTACACCAGCGGCTTCATCAACAACCGAAACAACATCTACGACGGTAACAGCAGTTCATGCAGCAGCATCGTCGAGTCAGCAGCATCAGCACAGCAGCAGTAGGATCAGCGACAAAAACAGATCGCCGCCACCTAACTAGAGGGACTGGCATCGCCACAAAGGTAAATGCAACTCTTCCGCCAGTCAACATCATGTGGATCCGATCAAGGCCACAATTTCAACTGAAACTTCTCCCATACATTTTTTAAAAAAATATTTAAAAATTAAAAATAAAATCCCTTGGAACATTTCCAGTTACCAGGCAACCTGAACGGTCGTCTGCTACTCCCACTGCCAACTGAGGGCCTCCAAATGTGTTGGCCATACGCTGGCTGACAGCGAGTGCAAACAAAAACATCAATTTTTCTTTCCTCCGAGCGCGGGCCAAATAGGGTAAACATTCCATTAAAGGGGATGGGGGGAGACGGGGGGCCATTCAGGCCCTGGCCTGCCAAGGTGGTGTTGGGCCTGAAACCCCCATTGTAGGGCAATTAAAGCAACACTGGATATTAACCCGGTCGATCTGGAGCTGTAGGCCCTCGGGCGCCTTTTTCCATCTTATCTGAGGAGAGAGATGAGGGAAGAAACTCACGGGTCTTGAAACCTGATAGAAAAGGCGTCTGTAGAGTACCATCGTGTTTTTGTTTTTTTGTCTTTTCAAATATTTTATTTTTAGGTGAGTGTTTTCTCTTCAAGGGCGTGTTTCCTCGGTGAAAGAAAGAGAATAGAAAAGAAAGTGCCGGTGATACAAGTTTTTTCCCTTTTTTTCCCCCCTTAAAATTGTTAGAGCTTTGCAATGATAAGGGAAGAAAATATTAAATTAAAGCTGAGATCTGTCTTAGTGTGCACTCGGTAAAAATTAGGCTTAGTATACATGTTAGTGTTTAGGTTAGGGGTAATTTAATGTTTGAATGATCTCGTCAGTGTTTCGTTTTAGGGCTCATAAAAACGAGAACTTTTCGCTCGTTCATTATCATTACGTTTACGGTTTACGACCGGAAATAAACGCATAGCAGAGAGATGTGGAAAAAATCCGCATGTAACTATCTGAAAGGCTATTAATACTGGCCAAACCATGGACAGTGGTCATAGACGACAACGAACGTCTGGTAGCGACCTGGGAAATGTTTGTTGTTGGCGGCCATTGCGATCCTTAACATGCCTCTGACCCACGGGACAAGGAAATATGGGCGTGTGGCTAAAACATTGTAGCCGAGACTCCGAAATGAAAATGTTCGAAATGAGAAATAAACATGATCCACATTGAGCGGTTTGAGGGAGAAGTCTTTAATAGGGTGAGAAATGTCGAGGTTCGCGATAGTACATTAGTACGCCAGGAGACGCAAATAAGCAAAATTAAGGAAGAGATTCAACGAGAGTGAGGGAGATAAAGAGAGAGAGGGGGAGGAAGAATCTGGGAGACAAAGATTGTGAAAAAAGACTATACCTAAAGGAAGGTCGGGATAAGAGGGCTGGGAGGGGTAAAGCGGCTGGTGGTGTGTAGGGGATGGGGTAGTGGGTTGGGGCGGGGTAGGGTGTGTGTGTGTGGGGGGGGGTAATGATACGGTCCTTAAGTGTCTCCAGCCGTTTAATGAGCAGGCTTTGAAATTGGGTTCGAAATTAGCCACTCGTGTCGGTGCAATATCCCTCGTGTTGCCCCCTCGATGAGGATAAGCGATGGCCGGGAGGGCTGGCGCATCTTCTGGTGCGGGCAGGAAACAGAACATTGTCATCGCGGGTTGTCCCCCCCCCCTCTCTCTCTCCCCTGGCCACGCACGCGCCTTTCTCGTACTCTAAGAGGGTGCCGGACTCACTTCCGGGCTCCCGTTCTCCAATCGGCGATTCAATGGTATGAGATGGAAATCCATCGACTCGGGCGCGGGGCATCTCCCTCCACCCCCTACCCTCACGAAAGACCCTGAATGGGGCGCAGGGCGGCAGTGGAGGCTCGAACATTGAATTAAGCGTTATCTCGTGGAAAGAGTTCATTATAGAACAAGCGGCTCCGAGTCCGGCCCCGGCAACTGAGTTCATTACGGGGCAGTGCCGAACAACCTCGGCTCATTTTGTTTTTACAGTTTCCTGACATGCGCGGTGTCTCGGATGCGGCACGTGCCCCCGCGCCAGCAGCGCCCCCAAAATCTGAGGGGAATCAAAGCGATTAAACCGTATTGAATGTCCCCCCCCCCAGCACCCGCACCCCCTCCAAAAAAATCAGCGATGATGATGCGACACGAAAGAAAGAGAAATGGTCGAAAGGCTGTGAAAAAAAAGAAGAAATAAATTTTAAAAAGTGGACGGAAAAAATATGAAGCGGCTTTAATTAGTTATTGTCTAACAAGAATAGTTCGCCTCCCGCAGTCTCCCTATCTCAAAGACACGAAGAAAAAAAAATGGGGGGGGGTGGCTCTGAAGAGAGACTTGTGTGTTTATTTTCAAAAAGCTATTTAACATTTTTTTTAAATAGTTTTTTTTTACTTGGATCTGTTCGTGTCACTTAGTCAAACCAAAGCTGATGAGGTTTGGTGCGGAGAAGGTTGGGAGAGGGGGTAGGTCAAAGTTCAGGTTTGGGGGGTGGTGGTGGTAGCAGACCTCCCCCACCCCCACCTTGTCTTCAATTTTCAACGGCTTGACTTCTTGTCTCTAGTATTATATGTCATAAATATAATTATATTTTGAATAAAGAGAAATTGAAGATGTGTCCTAAATGTTCCCCCATCTGGCTTCGCACTTTGTACACAACATTTTGGGATTTCAATGAAAGTCAGTAAAAACTGAGTTTATGAAGTGGTCAAGGGAGATCAACATAACACAGTTTCTCACTTGTTACAAATTTATGTATGATTATTGAATGTTTAAAATGGTGTATTTTTCAATTTGAAATACAATCAAAGATCTTTTTTTTTAAAAACAACACCGCTGCCTTTAAGCTCTACTATAATATATCATTCCTGAGCCCATTTCTCGTGTACCTGTCCCGCGAGCAGCTATCAATCAAGTTGTACACTGTACACACATAAAAAAAAACAACAACATGAAGTACACCCCGTGCCCTCTCCCTCTCTGCCAACAAATATTGACACAATTAGTTAACACACGAGTCTATCATTTTGTGGATTGCTGCTTACAAATATTTACCTACTACGATTGTGCGAGGGTCGATCTAAATTTAGACATGCCACCTCAACGAGTCGGCTGATTGTGGCCATTGACGGCCACCACGATCAGTTAGTGCTCACAACATGGTTAAACGTGGTATAGAACAGTGCTTCTCAAAGTGGTGGTCCGCGGACCGGTGCCGGTCCGTGGGCCCTCCGATGCCGGTCCGCAGAAGTTACCAAGAGAGGACATTTCGCTACCACGTCAGTACAAGGAAAATAGTTCACCGGCCCCTGGTGTAATGAAAAAATGTCCTACCGGTCCGCAATACTGAAAAGTTTGAGAAGCACTGGTATAGAATACGAATGTATTTATATTCAATGTAGATAGAAAATATGGTAAAACATGGAACTTAGATATAATTGCAATGTAGTTATATAAGCAGCGTAGATAGACAGGGAACTTGTATTAAAATAGAAAAATGTAGATGGAAAATGTGGTAACAAATGGAATTTAGATATAATTGCAATGTAGTTATAAGCAGTGTAGACAGGGAACTTGTATTAGAACATTTAGAATATCTTCTTATCTTATCTTATCTTATCTATACAGACGCTCCTTCTATGCAGAAGATAATTGTGTCCACAGACCATGACAGATGATCTGTTGGCAAGTGATGCAGAGTTCACAGGCCACGGCTTTGTGGGTTACACGCATTACCCAGCTGCCTAACTAATGTTAGGTATCCATTCGGAGCTGGGTTACTCCTAGGCCCCAGGAACAAATCCTTGCCTTCTTCGAACCCGTGACCATCGGTACGCCAGTCGAGCACGCTGCCACTCGACCACCGCGCCCCAATGAATAGCAATATAGATGAAAAATATGGTCAAGCTGTTAAGATATTGACCGAACTTCAAATAGTGATATTTTGAAATGGGATTTTATCAGATATATAGAGTAATATGTGGTCAAACGGTAAGTACGGGAAAAACTAAAATTACAGAAAGTTTCGGTAAGATAAAAATTATCGAAATACTATGAACATATAAAATATAGGGCAACGGACACAAACACAAACAAAATTATAAATTTAGACTGGTTTTTTTTTAAAGTTAAAAACTTTGAATTTTGAAGAGATAATTTATTTTAAAATTGTAAATCATTTCTGGAGAAGAAAAACAGTCACCTGATGTACTACAACACATACATTTCTTTTTTCTTTCTTAAATGATTTTACAAATTGACAAATTTTTCGCCTCTTCGTTAACGAGTCTTTCTCTCTGGTGCCTTGGCGATCGGAATAGGGTTTACCAATTTAATAATAATAATATAATAGCAATATAATATTTTAAAAATGAAATTGATAATATAAGAATGATGACGATGATTATAATAATAATAATAATAATAATAATAATAACAATAATAATAATAAATTGTTATAAGTAGAGCGAGAGGGATTCTTTAGATTAGCACCCGTCTTTCCCAGCAGCTGATGCGCAGATAAAGGAGTCTAAGCCGTCCTCATAGCCACGGAGTTGAGCGGCTCCGTGTTGCCAAGTGGTCTTTAGGGGGACCAAGTTCCCTTTATGGCCACAAGTTCTCTTTAGCAGGGCCTGCTCGTGACCTGCGAGGCGAAGATAAGTTCAAAAACGAGATGCACTCTCGAGGGCTCTAGCACACGTGGGCACTTTGCATGCGGAGATTTTAGGCGGTGTTGACGTGGTAGATAACGAGAAGCACATGTTAAATGTTTAAAAGAGTTTTGGGGAGATGTGAGACATTGGATGAGACGGAGACTGTCGGAATAGCATAAAAATACTGACTTAGAGAAAATGTTGAATATACTCACTGAGAGAGCCACGAAAACACACTAAGAGAATCTGGGAAAATATTACCTTCGATATATTGATTTTTTTATTTTTTAAAAACTTATTCAAGAAAATGATAAAATGCTGACCTTTAATCTATGATTTTAAAACATGTGTTATTTAAAAAGACAAACTTTTATCGAAGAAAAGATTTCCTGAAGGATAGTAGGACCGGAATAAGTGGAAAGTCATGTCGACTGTTTGGTTATAAGTATTTAGTTCTATAGCATATCACACAAGCACAGGGAGGACGCGAGTCTATCGTCAGGTTGATTGCTCAATAAATAAATATTAATTATTTTTTTTTAAAGATGAAGATTTGGGAAGGGAAACAGGGGAGACAAAAGTAGAGAGCAAAATTTACAGCTTGTACAATGCATATTTTTCGAAATTTAGGACAAAATATGGTTGCGACTGCAATCAGGCTTTTAGATTTTAAAAAAAAAGTATATTCTCTATACATATAAGACGCATTTGTTGTCTGTCTGTCTGTCTGTCTGTCTGTCTGTTCCCTAATAACTCAAGATCCAGACAACCAAATAACGTGAAATTTGGTACAAGTACACAAAATTATACCGGAAAGGTTATTAAACAGGTTTCTTTCCATATATATAAGATACTGGGGGCGGGGGCCCAAAATGTAGTTTTTCCTTATATGAGCTATATAAAATAAAAATTATTGAAAATTAAGACGTAAAATAATGACGCAAAATAATAAACATTTTGGTGTCGAGATTAACAAGAAGGCGACTATCGCCATAATTTTTTTTATTGTTTTGTTGTTGTTGCTTTGTTGTTGTTGCTTTTGTTGTTGTAGTTGTTGTTTTGTTGTTGTTGCTTTGTTGTTGTTGCTATTGTTGTTGTAGTTGTTTTTTGTTGTTGTTGTTTTTGTTGTTGTTTTGTTTTTGTTGTTGTTGCAGTTGTTGTTGTTTTTGTTGTTGTTGCAGTTTTTGTTGCTGTTGTTGTTTTTGTGTTGTTGTTGTTGTCCACATTCCTTGCCCTGCGACGACAATGTCCTTCATGTTGTTGTTGCTTTGTTGTTGTTGTTGTAGTTGTTGTTTTGTTGTTGTTTTTGCTGTTTTTGTTGTTGTTTTGTTTTTGCTGTTTTGTTGTTGATTTTGTTGTTTTTGTTGTTGTTCAGTTTTTGTTGTTTTGTTGTTGTTTTTGTTGCTGTTGTTGTTAAACCCTGGAAAAGCCGGGTACTTGCCCCTAGTATGTTATAAAGAAATGGTATGTAAGGGCCAGACAGGACGTCACAGAACAGCGACGTCCTGTCAGGCCTATACATACTCTGTTTTATTAACATATTTAAAAAAAAACATATTTACTTGTCATATATATTAACATGTGACATGTCTTACTTGTATGACATGTTTAATTTGTCGTATTCAACAGTCTTTCTTATTCCCCCCCCCCTCCTCCTTAAATCCCCGCACCCTATTACAGCATCCTCTCCTAACATCCGCCAAACTGCATGACGTCATGTGCCTTTCTCGTGCTCTCGTGAACAGCCACGAATAACTTCCGGCCTGAAATCTAAATGTCATTAGCCCGCGACTTTCTTCGGGCTTTAACGTCCACCTCTGTCCGGCCTGGTTGACTGACCAGCTCGGAGGGCCGCATTCAAACGCTCCCTTCCAAGAACGTTGTTGTGTTTGCTCGCGTTAGTCCCTGTTCTGGACGAGACTAATGACCACGCCATACAAGAAACTGCCAGCATCTGGGCGAGTGTGTGAAAGAGATGGTGCTGGGATTGGGGGGACGGGATGGTAATCTCAATTCAATGTTCGAGCTGGCCGTGAACTTTTTTCCCTCCCTAAGTGGTCACTAGTGTTTCAATGCCGGACAAACAGACGAAACAAAGTTTGTGTACTTAAGACTGGGTTGGGGAGGAAAGGGGTTGACTGTGGTTTTTGTGACAAAAATGTCAACATCCTGGTATGATCTCTTGCATAATGTTAACTTGGAGTGTTGTGGACGGGGGACGGGATCAATTGAGGTAGGGCGGCTGGCCAGTCCAGGAAATAATATTGCGCGAATTATGAGGAAAGTGTAGGGAAATTATGGCACTGTTTAAACGTGTTTCAAAATTGATTTGACTGCGAAATTTAAAAATAAAAATAAATGAATCGATTAATCTAATAGGTAATGACAAAACGAGTCAGCTGTCACAGTTGAATATGTGTTGTTGGTACCTGGCGTTGTGTTCAATGTCACTTACGTTGACTAATTAATTCGGCACCGAATCTTTGCCTACATTATGCCCTTTTAGTCACGGCGCCCAGTTCCTTTTTAAACGAATTTGATTGAACAAAATGAACGTACGAGACAGGCGTCGATTCACATTATTGAGACGTCTTCGTCTCCAGATATAACCCTCGGACCAGCCTCGGTGTCTCTCTCGTCTTATGGGTGGTCGCTAAATATATTTCCGGCGATATGAAAACGGAGAGAATCATTACGTCATTTGGAATGGGGAAAAGAATAAGAACTGGAGATTCCAACAGAAGCCTGTCGGTCGGTTAAACACGTTCATTTCGGGGAGGGGAGGGAGGGGGTTACAACTTTCCCTCCGTTGAAGCGATACGGCCAGGGTTTTCGATTTGAACCTTGATGTGAAATGACGGGCTTTATTGGGGGCTCTGGGGGTCACAATCGGCTATTATCGAACCGAGTCCCTTGTCTGACACCAAATGTCAGCCACGAAGGTATGGAAAGTAGAAACCCGTGCTACCTTGGAGTGCCGGCACCGGTTCGAGGGTAGCACACGGCAAGGACGTCGGGTATCGATTCAAGAAAGACGACTGTGCTGTAACTCACGGGTTCTCGTGTTCTCGCTCGCTAAAGACGACTGTGCTGTAACTCACGGGTTCTCGTGTTCTTGCTCGCTAAAGACGACTGTGCTGTAACTCACGGGTTCTCGTGTTCTTGCTGGCTCAGAACATTCCAGCTGAAGAAAATCCATTTACAATACATGTATTTGAATCTTCAACTGCGGTTATATTTTCAAAATATTTGACCACTAATGTACCTGCAACATCATCCAATCCCATTTTTTCTTAAAATTACTTTTTCATTATGATTAATTATATAAACTTTAAGAGTGACCATTAATTTACGGTAATTAGAATAAATAACTAGTGCCGCCCGGAGCGACAAATATATTTCCTGGTCCACTTGTACGAAGAAAAAAATCTATTTTCCGCGAAAATTCCACACAGTCTCTGTACAGAGAAAAGATCCGTGACCCCCCCCCCTCACCACCCACTAACACCGTATCTTTTGTTTCATCAGCTTCTGTTCGACTAGTTGGACTTGGGTGTGTCGGGAGGGGGGGGTTAAAACGCCTATCTTCCCTGACTTTTCACGTCTATTTTTTTTTGCCGATGGTCAGCGACCGAAAACTGTCCAGAGAGGGGGATTGTCGTCGGCATGACTTGGAGAACTGATAACAATATTAGTGCCTTAATAATGCTAAAGGCAAATTGATCCGGAAGTATATAATATATAAAATATAATTATGATAAAGAATAACTGAACAATTTTTAAAAAAAAGAAATAGAAAATGAACAGCTTCTACGTGTGAAATACGTATGACACGGATGCCGATCAAACCGCACCGTGTGAGGACCACCGAAAGAAAGTCGCGTTTACTGTATGAACTCTAGGCACTGGATGAGATTGGCCTCGTTTCTTGAAGCCAGGGAAGTTTCTATAAAACTGTGTGCTCTCTTTTGAGTTTATCGCACTCTAAGCGGGCACAGAAGCCTTTCCAATTACACTGGCCGCAGCAGAGCCACACTTACGGCATACGTCAAATAAAATAAGTATCAGAAATGGCTACGGACACCGGAAACATCAATGATATACTTCAATGATACATAGATGGCATAGACGTCATAGGGTATGGTCACGATTTGTTTCAATAAAACTATTGAAGAACTTTGAATCGATTAGTTTTGAAAAAGTGGGTTGGGGGGCGGTGATTAAATTTGTCCGCCCATATGCCTAACACGCCCCCCCCCCACTTTTTCAGATAAAAATAAATATAAAAATTGATATTGTCGTAGTTTAATGAGTCAGATATTACACACTAACAAGAAGGAAATGTGAGTAGAGAGAAAGTCGTTGATATACACACATTTAGACACATGGATAAACACACCTATCTTGTTACGTATGCGAAAACAAATATAAACAAATCCTCTCTCTCTCCGTCTGGGATTCGGGCAAAGGAATGGGTTGGGTTGGGTCGGTTGGGTTGGGTTGGGTTGCCTAAGCAAAACCAGGAAAACCAACACAATATCACCATTAAAAACTAATAAAAAATGCGAGACTAGTCATAAGCCATGGATACGTGTAAGATATGTTTGTAACTATTTTTTTTTAAATTACAGACCGAGAAAACACCATTTCCAAGAAAGTTATAGGCAAAAATAGAAGCGATTGGCAAATATTTGCAAAATAGCTACATTAACTCAGCTTGACATTGAACTTTGTTTAGCACTGCCATGTTCCGTAAAATAAAGTTTGTAGGCATTTCACCAAAATATAAAGACAGCCCATACGATGACTAACAAATAAAATGTGGTCAATATTTAGAGACAAAATTCCTGGTTTCACGCCAAATAAAAAAATATATAATAATTTCATTGCTATTTTTGGAGCTTTCGGGTTTTTTTTTAAAAAGAAGATACTTAAATAATAATTATTTCGCAATATTTTGTTTGCTTATTTATTTGTTTGTTTTAAAATTTCAAATAAATAAAGTTAACAATCCGGAAATAACAATTTCATTTTTACCTGTGTAGAATCATGAATTAAAGATTCAAGAGCCCCACCAGCCAATTAATTCACTGATTAGCCAACACCCGTATTTCCTCTAAGCTACTATTGACTCTCTACGCTAACCCACTCTTCCAGGCGAACCACACACATGGGCACCGCCATCGTTGTTTGTATAGACTCTATCTATGAGAGACTTCTCACCTATGATCCCCAGATTAACCCTTCCCCCCTCCCACCACCGACATAACCACTCTTTCTTCCAATGTTAGTTCCATTCTAATCTCAGGCGGCCAGCTCTATTTGTCGAAAGTCCCTGGTATCTGGAGTTTATGAAGAGCAATCTTAGGGACCATAACCGATCTCCAAACTCCAAAGTATATTTACTTAATTTTTTTTTACCTCTTCTTTTTAACAATTTTTTTTTATCGCATTGGTGATAACCCTATGGCAATGATTGTCTTGTTTACATTATGTACTCTTCATCTCAATTCAGATTGATAAGCAAAGCGCCTAGGATATTTCAAACACCGGGTAGTGAAAGTTGGGTGTCAGAAGGGCCGCCGGGACCATTATCTCGCCACGAGAATGTGGAAATGTGTTCACGGATAAATAGCATGAGGAGCCGGGAGATGAAGTTATCGAAAAGCTACCCGCGCTTTGTTTTCCTTCTAGTCAGAGTGATGGTGTATATTGTGTGGATGTATGTGGTCATCTGGTCAGAGTGATGATGTATAGTGTGTGGCTGTATGTGGTCATGTGGTCATCTGGTCAGAGTGATCGTATTTATTGTGTGGATGAATGTGGGACGTAGGGAGGGGACCGTTGCGTCCTGCAATCTTAAAGTTCTGCTGTCTCAATATCTATTAAGAAAATAAAATTATAATAAATGTAGATTTATGAGAAGGATTTTATTGATCGGTCTCTTTATAAAAACTCCGCAGTAATATTAGACGCTTGAATCAGATTGCAGACAGGAATGCAAAGTCTAGTCGGGATAAATGCAGCCAGGATTTTCATCTTCATATTTTTGATTCTGAAACCACTGGCTGTAATTAATACTGGTCAGTTTCTGGTGGTGACGGGTATTCTCCTCGTGTTCTATTGGGTCAGTTTCAACACGAACGAGGCGTAGACGTGGACTGAAAAAGTCTCGTGTAGTGTTTTACTATTATAGGTGTCGACGCCCGTGTATAGCAGCGCACCAAATTACTGCACCAAAAATAACACTTTTCGAACGTTCCGCATAAAATTGTTCAATATGATAATAAATGAATCAAATAATAAAACAAACCCGTAAAAACAAAGTTTTTGACTATAAATCCCTTATATATGAGACATAACTAACAGTATTATTTTCAAACATTTACAGACTGAATCTGTCTTAACTCAAGTTTGCTTCATAACCCTTGTGAGAGGGGAAAAGTCTGGTCACCGATTCGCTTGACCGAGCTCAGCGTGACACGTAAAATGTAAACAAAAGCGCCCCGGCGCTTCGACGGGTCGCCTCAACGCGTCAACTCAAACTTTCACGTGGGAAAAAACAACAAACCGCGAATTTGAATTACATACCTCATATAAGGATAAACTAAAAATGCATTAATTTAATTACGGTACGTTCGATCGATCTGAAATTTTGATACGATGCATTGTTAGGTCAGACGGGTCCGTGTGCCAAATTTCAGCTTGATCGAATCACGGGAAGTGGGTCATTTTTGACTTTTGTTTTTCCGCCCGCCCGCCCATGAGATGATGAGATGACGACAGAGAGAGACGGCGGTGAAGTTAATATAAGGGATTTAAAAATAAATAAAAGTTCTGTATTACATTATTTATTATTCTGATGTGTATTTTTTTTCAAAATTAATAGATTTCAGCTGAAATGTATTCAAACTTCCGTTATTTTTGACGGGTAATACACTAGTAAAAAACATTTCGTCATTTAAATGTGCACACAAAATACGCGCACCTAACTCATACGAAAAAACAAACTCGCATAGAAATCCGTCAAATTGATATTGAAAATAAAAATACGATTCTTGTGTGAAATTATATCTTTTATAAAATAGAAAATCAACGAGAAATTATTGTTATTATTTCGAAATTATTTCGAAAAATTGGTACAGGTTGCAGAGTAAAGAAAGGAATAACTTGATCCAAAATTAATAAAGAAACAGACTGTTAAACAACAATGATTTAAAGAATCTCTCAGGGGAACGGAACACGCTGGCATCCAGTCGGTATCCATACATCTTACCACTGAACCCCGGCGGTTTATGAGATTTATTTGAAGCGCTACTCTAACATGACATGTCCAATACATGATGACGATTATCCATTTAAAAAAAAAGCTTGGGGTCAAATTTCCACCAATCAGGACATTTGATGACGTAAAACGCAGACACTTAATTGCTTGATGCATTGTTGGATGTTTATAAGAAAAAGAACAGAACACATATGAGATAAATCAACCAAAGAAACTCAACATAAGTAAAGGTGTGACCTAATGATGATGGTTTCTCTCAAAACTGAACTACTTGTCAATTCTCATCCAGCGTGTACATCATGCCCTGAATAAAAAGAAAAGGAAAAAACTTAACTTAAATTGTGAAATTCCTTGAATATTTTCTTGTCCTTGCATTCTCTCAAAGACTATTCCCTAACTTTGGGCGTAGTTTCTTTTTAAAAAATGCGCACTCCGAGAGTACAAAAGAGCGCACTCCGAGAGTACAAAAGAGCGCACTCCGAGAGTACAAAAGAGCGCACTCCGAGAGTACAAAAGAGCGCACTCCGAGAGTACGAAAGAGCGCACTCCGAGAGTACGAAAGAGCGCACTCCGAGAGTACGAAAGAGCGCACTCCGAGAGTACGAAAGAGCGCACTCCGAGAGTACGAAAGAGCGCACTGCGAGAGTACGAAAGAGCGCACTCCGAGAGTACAAAAGAGGGCACTCCGAGAGTACAAAAGAGCGCACTCCGAGAGTACGAAAGAGCGCACTCCGAGAGTACAAAAGAGCGCACTGCGAGAGTACGAAAGAGCGCACTCCGAGAGTACAAAAGAGCGCACTCCGAGAGTACGAAAGAGCGCACTCCGAGAGTACAAAAGAGCGCACTCCGAGAGTACAAAAGAGCGCACTGCGAGAGTACGAAAGAGCGCACTCCGAGAGTACAAAAGAGCGCACTGCGAGAGTACGAAAGAGCGCACTCCGAGAGTACAAAAGAGCGCACTGCGAGAGTACAAAAGAGCGCACTCCGAGGGACTCTTGACTGTGTCCATCCGCACTGGAAACTTTCAGAATGGAACGTGAAGAGGAATGCAACACTTTTAGATATACAACGCCAAAATCTAGTGGGTCTTATAATGTTTTATATATCGTATGAAAAGAAGCTTGGCGAACGTGAGCGCATTGATTGGCCCTTTGTATTAGACATCGTCAAAATTCAGGGTTGTACACGCATGTAGTCTGTTAGTGTTGTTAAAAAAAACGTTATCATTGGCGTTGTAAAGGAAACACGATGCCACAGTGTGAGGATTATGTGTGTGTGTGTGTGTGTGTGTGTGTGTGTGTGTGTGTGTGTGTGTGTGTGTGTGTGTGTGTGTGTGTGTGTGTGTGTGTGTGTGTGTGAGTGGGGGGGCAACAGATGGAGAGATAGCTGTTTGAATGAAGAGTTAGAGAGTATGAAAGGATGACGTTTAAAGAGGTGGGTTGTAAACATAACTAAACAACAAAAGGCGAGAGTGTGGGTAAGAACATCCCACCCACGTAAGAGGACTTCATAGGACCGGTCTTTGGCCTCACTGTCAGACGATTGGACTAAACCATAATCAAAGGCAAGAGAAATAGGCTTTTTCGGAGAGAAGGAAAGTAGGCCACGATAACAACTTGTGTAGGAGAGAGAGAGAGTGAGAGAGAGAAGAGGTAGAGAGAGAGAGAGAGTGGAGAGAGAGCGGAGAGAAAGAGAGTACAGCAAGAGATGAGAGAGAGGAGAGAGACGGGACAGAGAGAGAGAGAGAGGAGATAGAGTACATAACAAATGATAAACTTGCAGACTTATGACAGATGGAAATACCCGACAGATAAAAATTTGAACACTAACAGACCAATAAGCGCACGCGCTTTAAAACGTACCAGCAGACGGCCTTAAAGACAATAAGATCAAGAAATCTGCATCACGGAGAGAGAGAGAGAGAGAGAGAGAGAGAGAGAGAGAGAGAGAGAGAGAGAGAGAGAGAGAGAGAGAGAGAGAGAGAGAGAGAGAGAGAGGAGAGAGAGAGAGAGAGAGAGAGAGAGAGAGAGAGAGAGAGAGAGATGTAAAATATATGAATGAATAATCTTGGGTTTAACAAAAAAATACTTTAAAACAGTGCTTCTCAAACTTTTTAGTTTTGCGGACCGGCAGGATTTTTTTCCATTGCACCAGGGACCGGTGAGCTATTTTCCTTGTACTGACGTGGTAGCGAAATGTCTTTTCTTGTTAACTTCTGCGGACCGGCATCGGATGGCCCACGGACCGGCACCGGTCCGCGGACCACCACTTTGAGAAGCACTGCTTTAAAACACTTTGATTTCAATTTCAGCTACGGCGATGGCATGTTATAATGTGATGCTTGATTTACATGGCATTGCCTTAAATTTATATCTATACCTAATTTTTAAAGAAAAATATATTTAAAAAAAAACCGTAGTGGCTGTCTTACGAAATTTAGCACAATTTAAAAGCGACTTGCCCGAGGAGATAAAAACTCGAGGCCCGGCGACTCCACCCAAAGACCTGGTACATAACAGCCGGAGGTTAATCGTAATTTATCACGGAAGGTCCCGGTGACGGCGTCATGAATCTAATCTTTGCGTCTTTGTGCCTTCCAAACACGGGACAAGTTTTCACGGAGACACAGGGACTTCATTTTTTGCAGCAGTTTTTAAATAAGATTTAGGGGAGTCGGTGGGGATTTCATATTTTGAAGGGGGAAAACTGAAAAAAAAAGAAAACAATGAAACACGAAACAATATTTCAAAGAGAAATACACCATTAATGCATTTAGACAAGAAAAACAGACCCCCCCCCCTTTTTCCTACCAAATCGAGTAATCGGAGAAAGTCCGTGAAGTAGGCGCAGGCTGAATGAATAGGGGTGAAGTAAATCTTTGAAAAATATATTTTATGTCTGTAGTTGTCTAGGGATGTCTGAAGAAGTCGTTGGATGTCTGAAGCAGTCGTTGGATGTCTGAAGAAGTCGTTGGATGTCTGAAGTAGTCGTGGGATATCTGAAGTAGTCGTTGGATGTTTGAAGTAGTCGTTGGATGACTGAAGTAGTCGTTGGATGTCTGAAGTAGTCGTGGGATGACCGAAGAAGTCGTTGGATGTCTGACGTAGTCGTTGGATGTCTGAAGCAGTCGTTGGATGATCGAAGTAGTCGTTGGATGTCTGTAGTAGTCGTGGGATGTCTGTAGTAGTCGTGGGATGTCTGAAGTAGTCATGGGATGTCTGTAGTAGTCGTGGGATGTCTGAAGTAGTCGTGGGATGTCTGTAGTAGTCGTGGGATGTCTGTAGTAGTCGTGGGATGTCTGAAGTAGTCGTGGGATGTCTGAAGTAGTCGTTGGATGTCTGAAGTAGTCGTTGGATGACTGAGGAAGTCGTTGGATGTATGTAGTAGTCGTGGGATGTCTGTAGTAGTCGTGGGATGTCTGAAGTAGTCGTGGGATGTCTGAAGTAGTCGTTGGATGTCTGTAGTAGTCGTTGGATGTCTGAAGTAGTCGTTGGATGTTTGAAGTAGTCGTTGGATGACTGAGGAAGTCGTTGGATGTCTGTAGTAGTCGTGGGATGTCTGTAGTAGTCGTGGGATGTCTGAAGTAGTCGGTGGATGTCTGAAGTAGTCGTTGGATGTCTGAAGTAGTCGTGGGATGACCGAAGAAGTCATTGGATGTCTGACGTGGTCGTTGGATGTCTGAAGTAGTCGTTGGATGTCTGAAGTAGTCGTGGGATGTCTGAAGTAGTCGTTGGATGACTGAAGAAGTCGTTGGATGTCTTTAGTAGTCGTTGGATGTCTGAAGTAGTCGTTGGATGTCTGTAGTAGTCGTTGGATGTCTGAAGTAGTCGTGGGATGTCTGAAGTAGTCGTTGGATGACTGAAGAAGTCGTTGGATGTCTGTAGTAGTCGTTGGATGTCTGAAGTAGTCGTTGGATGTCTGAAGTAGTCGTTGGATGTCTGACGTAGTCGTTGGATGTCTGAAGTCTGAAGTAGTCGTTGGATGACTGAAGAAGTCGTTGGATGTCTGTAGTAGTCGTTGGATGTCTGAAGTAGTCGTTGGATGTCTGAAGTAGTCGTTGGGTGTCTGAAGTAGTCGTTGGATGTCTGAAGTAGTCGTTTGATGTCTGAAGTAGTCGTGGGATGTCTGAAGTAGTCGTGGGATGTCTGAAGTAGTCGTGGACACTTGTGGGATGTCTTTCCTTAGAGGTTGCTTGTCTGAAGTAGACGTTGGCAATGTTCCCTTTAAGCTGCGCGGCTGCGCGGCCACGCATATATCTGAACAACGCCGCGCAGCAGTTTATAATTAACGCGGAGCACATTTTGTAAAATATGGCATTAAAACGGATGCTGTGCAACTTTGCACACGAGTTATGGCTTTGCACACGGACCAACGAACGTTAGAGGGAACATTGGACGGTGGATATCTGAAGGAGCCTTAGGATGTCTGAAGTAGATGAGGTTAAGAATTAAACATTCATCATTAAGAGGCCATATGCTCAAAATATCAACTAGACAAAACCCAACACAAGTTTAGGTCTTTCACTTCAACTCAATTTTAATAATAAGAAAACAATACAGAAGCTGCAAGCTTCTCACAAAGACCACTAGTAACTGAAAAAGCTCCCCAAAGGATCTGTTGAGGAAGGTAAGCAGACAAAATGACAAGTGACAAAATGACAAGTGATAAAACGACAAGTTGACAAAAATAGTTCAAAATGGGAACGCAGAAAAAAGGCAATGATTTTGACTGAAGAGTGTTTTTACTTTTGGCCGCTGAGCTGTTGAGTCTGACAACCTTAGTCTATGTTCAAAGTGACCTAGTCGCGGGGACTTCATTAAGGGGTTCTACAGTGATCTACGTTGTTTCTATGAGATCTTGTCGTTTTGTCACCTTGTCGTTTTGTCACCTTGTCGTTTTGTCACTTGTCATTTTGTCACTTGTCGTTTTGTCACCTTGTCGTTTTGTCAATTGCCATTTTGTCATGGAACCGAGCAATAATTTAGGCATTTGTTCCTGTTGCCTCGTTTTAAATAACCTCCCTTCACCGATGCCTCCAAGGAAAACCCCAGCAAAGTATCATCTTCACAGATGTATTGCAAGACTTTGAACTTTTATAGGGGCGTAAAGATCAGATCATTGCCAGTGGGCCCTAGCGCAATAGAAGAAGTAGAGGAACTTGAAGTCCAACCAATTATGGGGCAAACCTTCAGTTGATTATATTCTGACACACATACAATCGTCTAAGTTTTTATGTGTCACGTTATCAGTTAACTGAACTGTGAAAAAAAAATCGAGTTGACTAAGTTTTATGTGTCAATTTCCAGTTGACTAAATTCTGTGAAATTTCCAGTCAAATAAATTTGGATAAACTTCCAGTTGAAAACAACCATGTGTCCTAAATGCAGCAGGTATATTGGTTGGGGTGGGGTGGGGTGGGGGTGATATTGTTATCACGTTATTGATTAGTCCTGACTTCACCTGGGACGTGGGTGGCCCGGTTTCTCTTATCTGGAAACCTGTTCACGGGATTTCACAAGACTGGGTTTGGATGGGATGGGAAATGGATGGAAAGGGGAGGGGTAAGGGGAGGAGGGAGCCAGTCAATAAATTGGGAAACCTACAGTTTGGTGATAAAGGTAATATAATCATGGAAAGAAGCAGTGGCGAGGCCATGGGGGAAATGCTTGAGTTAAGATATGAGAATCGCTGAATGTAGTGGATTCTATTTCAACAGCGTACAAATGTGCACTGTACTATACTATAATACATGATGGTCTTCACCCAAATGTCGGGTACTACCACAGTTTGATTCAGTCCTCTCTATACTCTGGCAATATTGGCCACTGTGTTATAGGACCTGTCGTGTCAACTGCTGTTCTATGTCTCGTGTCCATTCACCGCTTTTTATAACCAATGATGTCTCTTATCTCATGTCCACTTGTGTGTATTAACTGCTGATGTCCAATTGTCCAGTGTGTTGTAACAATCGTATATACCTCTTGTCAATCCATATTCAGCACGCCAAATATACAGCAAAATCGTTCTTGTCGCTCTATGTACGACACTCACCACTATACAGAAGCATATCCCTACATACACCAACATATCCCTTGTCACTCCATGTTCTACATACACCAACATATCCTTTGTCATTACATGTTCTACATACACAAACATATCCTTTGTCACTCCATGTTCTACATACACCAACATATCCCTTGTCACTCCATGTTCTACATACACCAACATACACCAACATATCCATTGTCACTCCATCTTCTATTTACACCAACATACACCAACATACACCAACATATCCCTTGTCACTCCATGTTCTACATAAACCAACATATCCCTTGTCACTCCATGTTCTACATACATCAACATATCCATTGTCACTCCATCTTCTATTTACACCAACATACACCAACATATCCCTTGTCACTCCATGTTCTACATACACCAACATATCCTTTGTCCATACATGTTCTACATACACCAACATATCCTTTGTCACTCCATGTTCTACATACACCAACATATCCCTTGTCACTACATGTTCTACATACACCAACATATCCTTTGTCACTCCATGTTCTACATACACCAACATATCCCTTGTCACTACATGTTCTACATACACCAACATATACCTTGTCACTCCATGTTCTACATACACCAACATATCCTTTGTCCATACATGTTCTACATACACCAACATATCCTTTGTCACTCCATGTTCTACATACACCAACATATCCCTTGTCACTACATGTTCTACATACACCAACATATCCTTTGTCACTCCATGTTCTACATACACCAACATATCCCTTGTCACTACATGTTCTACATACACCAACATATCCCTTGTCACTCCATGTTCTACATACACCAACATATCCTTTGTCCATACATGTTCTACATACACCAACATATCCCTTGTCAGTACATGTTCTACATACACCAACATATCCCTTGTCACTCCATCTTCTATTTACACCAACGTATACCAACATATCCCTTGTCACTCCATGTTCTACATACACCAACATATCCCTTGTCACTCCATGTTCTACATACATCAACATATCCCTTGTCACTCTATGTTCTACATACATCAACATATCCATTGTCACTCCATCTTCTATTTACACCAACATACACCAACATATCCCTTGTCACTCCATGTTCTATATACACCAACATGTCCTTTGTCACTACATGTTCTACATACACAAACATATCCTTTGTCACTCCATGTTCTACATACATCAACATATCCCTTGTCACTCCATGTTCTACATTCACCAACATATCCTTTGTCACTCCATGTTCTACATATATACACCAACTCATCCCTTGTCACTACATGTTCTACATACACCAACATATCCCTTGTCACTCCATGTTCTACATACACTAACATATCTCTTGTCACTCATGGCTCTACATACATCAAAATATCCCTTGTCACTCCATGTTCTACATACACCAACATATCCATTGTCACTCCATCTTCTATTTACACCAACATACACCAACATATCCCTTGTCACTCCATGTTCTACATACACCAACATATCCCTTGTCACTACATGTTCTACATACACCAACATATCCCTTGTCACTCCATCTTCTATTTACACCAACATACACCAACATACACCAACATATCCCTTTTCACTCCATGTTCTACATTCACCAGTCGTGCTCGCAGTGTCACTCGGTGTTGGGGGTATGAGACTAGTCACGTGACATACTCAGATTAACTACTACGATGTTATCAGCACGTAATACCACCCACCCACAAGCGCCACCCCAACACGAAGCCTTAGGCCTGGGCCACAGGCTCGGGCCACAGGCTCGGGCCATGGGCCTGGTCCATAGAAACACCCCACTCCTACTCCCAACCCAAGCCTCAATTTGAAAAAGCCTGTATTCGGATGTCTTCATTTCGTGCGTTTGACGACGTCACTTAAAGAAATCTTAGACCCCGCTTTCACTGTTATAATTATAGATTTCCTGTCATTCTCTCCGCTAATATAAAAATATAATAATAAAAATAACCGTCTTTATATTTCTGCTGCTCCATTTTAAGGATTTTACACTTCGTGGGTTGAGTGTTCTGGTCTTTCTTATGTCTCTGGAACCCCCAAAAGATTATACCGGGAAAGGGTGGAGTAGGTTGAACAGTCTTTGCGATGAACCGGTTTAGGTTGTGGGTTTGGGCTAATGCATTGGTCGCAAAACACAGATGATCAGCAGCAAAATGGTTAAAATTAGTGTCAGTGCCAACTTTTCTTACCAAGAAGCTGTCAAGAGCCATATTTTTAGGAGTCGGTTTAATCTAGCCACTAAATATTAAATGCGACCAGATATATTAATAATGATCTTCTTGAAAAGTAAATTAAAAAAAATATATCATTTTTTGAGAACTATGACCTTGCGCCTACCCGTAAAAAAGAGTTTTTGCCAACTGTAAGAGCCGCATGCAGATCGCTATAGAGCAGTGTTTCTCAATTATTTTCTGTCATGCCTAGGAAGAAAGAAAACATTTCGCGCCTACGCGCGACTGCAAATAGTATCATTTGTCTATAAAATTAGTATTAGTACACCTCTGCATAACGGTCAAACGAGCTCCCCTTTACGGAGACTCGTGCACCATTTGAGAAACACTGCTATAGAACCTCATGCGGCTCACGAGATCTGATTTGGATAAATATATTTAGCACGTAAAGAGTGGGATTTAATTTATTCCGACTCTTGTCGAGGATTTTTCTGCTTGACCTCGCATCATCCAACACCTCCCCCCCCCCTTTTTTTTCTTCTCCCAATTTACACACACACACACAGAATTTTTAAAAACACTGAATTTGAAGCTACTAACCAGTACACCATTTCGTTTAATATAGCTGCTGAAATTGTATACATATAAATGAGATGAAACTCACAAATAACATGGCTGACTCATTCAGAAAGAAAGGAAAGGGGGGGGGGTCGGGGTTGGTGGTGAGGCCGATGGGAATTTGTTTTGAAAATTGTAAGACATTCGAGTGCAAAATTAGTTTTAAAAATCATTTAAAAATAAAATACTATTTATTTAACTTGTATTCCTTTAACTTGTAGGCCATTTGCATCAGTAATTTTCGAAAATATAAGAAATAACAGGGAAAGGATATTATTTTTTCAGGAAACTTTATCTCTCTATCCTCCATTTGTTTTCTCTATATCTCCTTTCTCTCACTAGCCCTCCTCTCTCTATCCCTCTTCTGTCTTTTCCCCCACAACCCCTCTTTAACTCTCCTTTCTCGCTCTACTCTGCTTTCTCTCTATATCCATCCTTTCTCTCTCTCTCTCTCTCTCTCTCTCTCCCTCTCTCTCTCTCTCTCTCTCTCTCCGCTCTTTACAATATTTCTCTCTTTATATCATCACTCTCCATCCCTCCCCCTCTCTCTTTCTCCCCTGAAGACAGGATCTAGACGAACCGTCCTCTCCAAACTCTACCCCAGCCTCCTAAAATTTTATCGTTAATGTTTGTGTCTCTAAACTTAAGCCGGCCATTTTAAAGATGTTTCCGCCAACTGAAGCAACAACAAAACTGTCATCTTTGGTGGGCCCTTCTTTGGGTCAGGACAAGGGTGACCCCGTCACAAAAGTGACAATTTTAACGGTTTTTTTTTCTTTTAAAAAAATGTGAATCCTCCAAGACAATTCAATTTTCAAACATGACACTTTATCTAAGCAAATAATTGGTTTCTTACACACACAAAAAGGAGGCACCCAATGTAGCGCTGTTCCCCTCATCGGACCAGCGTCCAAACGCCCCTCCCTCCATCGAACAGGGGCCGTGGAGTGCCCACCATAAAGCTGTCAATGACGTCACCGCGTGTTCCGCGTCACCAGGTGCAGACGGCGATAAACGCGCTCCCAGAGAACCGGGGCCCTCCAAACACGGCCACTCGAGCAGGGCCCTTGATGGAAGCTTGAAAAAGAGATAAAGTTTACAGCCGCGACATGAAATTAAACTTGACCCTCGCCTTTGTCTCGGGTGGCGAGTTGTAAAACTCCGCCCCGACTTACGTCGCGAGAATCCACGGGGCCACGGACGCCGGGGCATCGGCCCGGTCCAGAGTTCTGGCAGTAAAACTTACAAGAACCCAGTGACACCGCTGTAAATGGAAATATGGGCTTAAAACCAGGATAATAACCTGGCTGATATTTTGATTTAGGATACAGGATAAGCTAACGAGTAGATATTGTGAATGTAAATTATACTCAGTTTTTTAGCGCAATTTCCCCATGGGACAAATTGCGTTTACATATTTGAAAAGTCTGTCCTGTATGGATGTCTGTTCGAGCTTGCACAAGCAACTACTCCTGAACCATACCAGACAGAGGGTTCAGGTCTGTTGCAAATATGTTAAGGATGTCCCAAGGATGTGCACGGGTCAAAAAAATTCCCGAAAAGATTTACTGGATTTCCTTGAAAATAAAAACAACAACAACGAAAAATATCAGTATTTGGTCAATTTCTCGCCAACCATAACATCTATCGGATTGAAACAAATGCCAAACAATAGCTAATAATATTTAGAATAATGTTTGGATAAGGAATTTTTCAAAAATCTCTTTTCGTTCGACTCCCGTAATTTTAGCAGCAATTTGTTGATAGCAATTGTTTTGTTTACTTTCAGAATTATTGATTCGAAATTACTTTTAATGTAATCTAGATTGATTTCTCTTGAATAAAAATTGTAGGAAATTGCGCTGAAGTACTTAAATACTCATACGACTTTTTAATACTTGTTATTATTAAAAAATTTTTGGTGGGGGGGGGGTGGTTTGTTGTTATTTGGGTGATGTCGAGCTTTTCTTTGTAAAAGGTAGCTTTATATATATATATATATATATATATATATATATATATATATATTGGAATACAAAGTATACACCTTAATTCAATTCAATCAATCCTCATCAGTCATCTCAATCCTACTCCATGCCCCATAATTTACCACAGGATGACAATGCATTGTATCAAAATTTCAGATCGATCGAATGTACCGTTACTAAATTATTGAACTTTTTAGTTTATCTATATATAAGCTTATGTATTATCCGTCTGCCCTTGTTTACATTACATTCACGTGCCGAGTTCACACCAACCACAAAAACTATGTTTAACATCAAGGGGAGATCAGTCATTTCCAGTCTGTAAATGTTTGTCGGGCAATGCGTATTATATTTGAACATAATCAATACTTCAAAACTCACCATAGCATACACTTAGACTAAAAATAATAAAATAAATAGAAGTAAAAAAAAAGATTTAAAAAAAACACGTTTTTATGAGCGGACTAAAAAGAAGAATATAATTTTTTTTTAATTTTTAATTTAAAATACGTACTACGATGTAATATGACTAAAAACGTGGGGCGGGCGCTTCTCAGGCTTAACTAATTCAGTTCACTCATTTTCTTACTCGTCATTTGTAAACCCTAATCATTTTAGCAAAACGCCTAAAAAGCGCCCGCCCACGTTTTTTAGTCATATTACATCATAGTTCGTATTTTAAATTAAAAATTTTAAAAATTTATTTTCTTCTTTTTAGTCCGCTTATAAAAACGTGGTTTTTAAAAATCTTTTTTTTACTTCTATTTATTATATTTTCAAATAAAGTTACACACCAGTTTGATAAGGAATGATATTTGTTACTTAAGGGGTCTTTAATTGTTAATAACTTAATGACAACCAGCAACTAATAGAAAGTTCTAAGAATTTTAAGTAGTTATCTGAAGAAATATAAAGGAAGTGGTTTATTTGAATGATTTTTTGATTTTTTTACTAAATGAAAATCTAATCGCAATCTGAAGAAAATCTGACCAACGTCTGACTAAAAGTGATAAAAATATGACTTTGTCTGACGTGATGTGATTAAAATATGATAAAACTTGATCAGAATCTAAATGAAGTGACCGAAATTCGGCACATATCTTGCCGAATCTGACTAAAATCAACCTAAATATAACTAAATGTGACCAAAATTTGGCACATATCTTGCCGAATCGGACTAAAATCCAACCAAAATATAAACAAATGTGACCAAAATCTGATAAATTTGGAGCCAAATCCAACAAAACGGGAAGAAAAAAAAACATAAACATATTTTACAAAAGAAAGAATCCTCTTATTCAAAACAAATTATGTCATCGCGTGTTAATTCCAGCCCTTAAGATGGTTGGCATTCGACCCTCTAAATCTGGAATAATTGACTCGCGTTTTATGTACAGGGCAGCGTAGATGAGAAGGTGATGAACTTGTTTACATTCGAACATTACAGCGTGACCCTGTGTCAACAAACTGATATTTCAGTTTGAAATGTAACACATTCATGAGATCAAGTGGTTGCGGCGGTGCAGCGCCATTTCAACTTAACCAATGTGGCAGCAGTTGGAACTTCACTCGAGTTAGCAGACTTAAGAAATAGATTTTTTTTTAAATTAAGGGAGGAAAAAAAAGTTTTTTTCCCCGCCCCAGTTGCCTACTATGTTCTGAAATCACCTCACAGCCCTAACTCCAGTCCCCCCCCCCACCACACACACTTTCATATCGTACGGACCTTTCGGGTGTCTCGTCTTGTGTGGGGCATTCAATGAATCTTGAATAAGTCTGACACCTGGGCCTTCAGTCAAGGAATGGCTTTAAATGGGTTATGAACGCCCCGGTGAGTTTGCACCGAGCTCGCCATTGTAAGCGGGCCGAGGACTACCGCTGCGGTCCTCATTGTTGACGTCGGGGGTTCAAGTCGTATAAAAAAAAATATTTAAAAAAAAAGAAGGACCGAAGCACCAACGAACGGTGTTGTGGGGGGCTGAAGTGTGTTGTCGTGCTGTACCACCGGAGATGGAAACGTCGCGGTGGACGGTACCGAAATTCTGAGATCACAGGTGTATGGACGCGAGCGCGGGGGGGGGGAGATGTAGGTCATTTGACAAAATTTTGACGATCCTAACAACTACACGCCACCCCCCCCCCTCGTTTCGCCGAGGCATCTCCTGAAACACGAACAAATGATGGTGTGGACTGTAGACCGTATAACGATGATGTTAGATTCAATGAGAGATTAGCTTTACATCACACAGCCCCGCTTGCTTTTCCCTTAAGTCACTCACGTTACCACGTGTGAGAGTGTCACGATACGCTATGGATGTCTACCTAAACTACCGCAGGAACGCCAATCAAATTCCTAAGAAAGGACCAATAATGTCTCTCTCTCTCTCCCCCTCTCTCTCTCTCTCTCTCTCTCTCTCTCTCTCTCTCTCTCTCTCTAGGGGAGACAAGAAAGCGAGAGAAAGAAAGAGAGAGAGAGAGACTTGTTGGTCCTTTCTTATATTTTCAAGTCCTTTTTATTATTATAATTTTTCCACAATTTCTGCCCCCGTTTGGGAGAGCCTCGGCTCGACGTTGCTTTGAGCAATGTGTAATCTCGTGCCCCAATTCAGAAAGCTTGAAAACCTAACAAGAAGACATACCACTAATTATGCACATCTGGTAATAATTGCATTTCTCCTGCCCGCAGAGTCTCTTGGTCCAAATTCCCATGATACTATCACTACAATAAGTCTCTCCACCCAACCCCCTCTCCTAACCAGAGGCCCTCCTAGCTCGGACGCCTTTGACGGTGTGCCAGAAAATGCAAATCGCTGTAATCCTTTCTTCTGGCGCGGCCGATCCTTTCAGACCGTGTTGGTATTGCAAAGTGATGTGAAATTAATCTAGTTATTGCCGAGTGAACTCTAACACCGTGCGACATAGAACCAGCTTATGGTATTTATTTATTTATTTGCTTTCTCGTTGTAAGCTCGCGGGGCCGCCCTGTGCGTGGCGTGAGCCGAGTTTTTTTTTGTCGCATCTGTGGGGGGGGGGCACCATCCTTGTCTCTGGAGGAACCCGTATTCCAGTTCAACGTCTGTGGCTGAGGAGCACTCAAATAATTTCGCTGTGCGTATCCTTATCCGTCACGACATTGAATTTTGAATCACTCCTTCCATTTTCAAACAGTATTGAAATGAAATACTTAAATTTGAGTAGAAACAAAAATCAGTTGGAATAGATTTCCTTCTTTACTTAAACTGCTAGGCATTGCATCGTCAAGAAAACGAATGTCTTGGTGGATATTATCCTCCCCTTGCTCTCGTTTAGCACCGTAATGCGTTCTCATTCGATATCCGCTTCAGGGGTCTCTAAACTACGGCCCGCGGGCCAGATGCGGCCCGCGAGGCCATCTCATCCGGCCCTTGGAGACCTTTTATTCTCTAAAAAGATACTATTTTTACCTGTAGTTTACCACAAAACTGTGTGTAGTCGGCACCCAACCTGATGTTTGACAGTTAATGCGGCCCTCCGGCAGAAAAGTTTAGAGACCCCTGGTCTAAACCATTAAAATCATTACATGCGTTCTAAGGTGTCATCTTTTCTCAATACCTGGTCATGAATATCAGCACAGAACTGTGGAAATAATTAATAAAGTGGTCTGTGCTGAAATAACAGGTGCATATCATTGCCTGTATGACATAGCATGCATTGACACGGTTCATGACACATGAGGTGATCAGTGTCCCCAAAGTCTGTGCACCTGGAATTTTTATTGAATGTTACATATCATTCACATCACCTCTGTTTTACCTACGCCAACAAATGAAACTTAAAAAAAAAGTCATGAGCTGGGTGCTAAAAAATGTTTGTAAAAAAACACATTTAAAAATTGTATATGCACTTATTTATTTATTGTTATTACTTATTTTATTATTACTATTATAATTGTGATCATCATTATTATTTTTTTATATTTTTTATGTATATAATTTTATTTTTTTGGCAGGCAGATGGGTGATGAGTGAGGAGATGCGCTCGCCACGCTCCATGACTGTCTGCCGCACCTCCTGGCATAGCGAGCAACTTAACAATCAAAGTATGCCCAGGATGACTTGATTAACATTATGTTGGTATGGTATAGCATCTGTCCGTCTACGAGAGACGATAGATTTATCTTTATTATTTGCAGCTCTTGGTGTGGCTGATGAGACCAATCCTTGAGTGGCAGTCTCTTCTGCATGTCACACACACGAATGCAGTGGGGCAGTGTTGCCTGGCCTTCCTCCTTGTTTTTTTTTCCAACTGCTTCTGCCCTAGTTTGCTCTGCTGCTATAAGTGATCCTTCTTTCACTAAAGCCCGCCACATGGACCTATCTATCCTCTGCCAGGTTTTCCCAGTTTTGTATATCAATGTTGGCTGCTTTCATGTCTCTCTTGCATATGTCCATGTATCTGAGACATGGCCTACCAACGGACCTCTTTCATGTCGCCAGCTCGCTGTATAGCACATCCTTGGGTATACGACTAGTTTGCATCCTCTTGACGTGTCCAAGCCAGCGGAGGCGTCTTTGGCTTAAAAATGGCTGGGATCCTACTCATTCTTGCTTGAGCCAGGACCTCTGTGTTGGGGACTAACATTATGTTACTCTCCACTAAAACTACGTACAGGCGGTCGAGTAGTGCAACTCTGTAACGACTGGGTGGTGATTGATGTTAAAGAAATCGCTGACAACTGCAAGTAATATATAGCGTTGTCATGGCAACAATATCTAGTTATGTATGAGTGACCAAAAGTTAATCTGTATAACAATAGAAAATTCCGGATGGCGGAGAAGATGTAGCATTGTCCTATTTGAAACCCCCCCCCCTTTTCTCGCACACACTAATATATTATTTAATTAGAGCCTTTCTGAAGTTTAAGAATTCATTAATTTAAACATTTTGTCAGAAATCATTATATCAATTTCTTAAAAACATGTTTTTGTTTAAAATGGCATGTAGTACTTAAAGGTACAAGAAATAGATCCGCTACTAGAGAAAACAAAAACAAAAAAGTCTACAACATCCCCATGAAAGTTAACTGGCGGATGAATACATTTCTCGTGTCCTAGTACACGGTAATGAGGCGACACAAAGTTATAAAATTAATCTCAATTCCGCTCAAGCTTTTAACCGGATATGTCCGATAAACCGAATCATCGCATAAAGTGCATCGCCCCACGAAACATCATAGAAACCAGTAGAAGCCACTAATAGAAAGTCTTTGAGATGAGACCAAAGAGGCGAGAATGTGGTGAGGGGAGAATGAGAGCGAGGGAATGCTACACACACGGACGACGACCTGAAATAATGTAGGGGAAATCCCACACAGCCACGGAACCCCGTGCATTCAAGGACTCGGTCTCACCTCGAGAGGACCACACAATGCCACCAACGAGAGCTCAGCGCCGGTGGAAATTAATTGCTGAGCTGTAATCTCAGAACCACCAAGCCGTTTGAAACAGAGCATTCTTTTTTTTTAGCTATACCCCAGGCCTGGGCCAACACGCCTAAACTATCAATAACTGTGTCAACCAATATCAACTAAATCAGCTCATATCAACAACACTAGCAACTACCTCAGCCCATGCCCATGCCCAAAATATCAACCCAATCGAAAAAAAATCAACCCAAATAAAATAAAACAATATCAAAGTATCAACCATATCACCCCATATCTCCCATATGCATATCCACGTCAACACCATCCACCTCATGGTTCGTGCTAATGTGTTGAGGTTTCATACTGATCATATTTCCAGGATACAGGGCCAAAAAGTTGGTATTAAACAGCTTTTCTCCTTTAATTTTTTCAATCACCCATTTATTATTATTTTTTTATTTATACCTATCCGACCCAATAAAATTTTTCTTTCCTGTATTGGACTGAAGAAAAAAATATGTTTCTACGCACATTACGGGTGCATTATAAAAATACAAAGGTATAATAAAGGAATAAAAAACGATTTTCACTTTCATCGAAATGTATAGATTAGAAAGGCTTGTGCTTTAAATTTGGTAACTAAAACCTCAGAGTTCGGACACATATTTGTTAATGATATCTGGTTCCACATCTAATCAATTGGTATAGATCTATACCTAGAATCGATGTCGATCAAAACCAAATATCTGCTTGGAGCAGAATTTCTACTTTGGCACGGTTAATATTTAATTTTTTTGAAATATTTTTATGTATGAATTTCGTGTTGTTGTGTTTTTCTTTATTACTGAAACATCTTTGGCGATCATGCCATTTTGCTTTCTTTGTCCTCTGCCGAGTAGTGGTGACCTAGCAGTTTTGAACCGCGGTACTCATACAGTGAGACAACAGATGGTCAGTCCTGTTTTGTTGATTAACTTTACTAGACGGTGAATTACATCCAACAACTTCGTTAGTTTTACGAGGTACTCGGTTCATCCAATGAGGTTGGCAATCAAGGATGTAAGAAATAAAAGCGGGAGTGAGCTCCCTTAACCTTTTTTTTCCGTATCTTCGCATATACCAGTAAGGGTTGTGGGTGGCACTTCCAGTGGAATCGGAGTATAGAAATGTCAGGTTGGTGAATCAATAAGTCGGAGTATAGAAATGTCAGGTTGGTGAATCAATAAGTCAGAGTATAGAAATGTCAGGTTGGTGAATCAATAAGTCGGAGTATAGAAATGTCAGGTTGGTGAATCAATAAGTATAGAAATGTCAGGTTGGTGAGTCAATAAGTCGGAGGATAGAAATGTCAGGTTGGTGAATCAATAAGTCGGAGTATAGAAATGTCAGGTTGGTGAATCAATAAGTCGGTGTATAGAAATGTCAGGTTGGTGAATCAATAAGTCGGAGTATAGAAATGTCGGGTTGGTGAATCAATAAGTCGGAGTATAGAAATGTCAGGTTGGTGAATCAATAAATCGGTGTATAGAAATGTCAGGTTGGTGAATCAATAAGTCGGTGTATAGAAATATCAGGTTGGTGAATCAATAAGTCGGAGCATAGAAATGTCAGGTTGGTGAATCAATAAGTCGGAATATAGAAATGTCAGGTTGGTGAATCAATAAGTCGGAGTATAGAAATGTCAGGTTGATGAATCAATAAGTCGGTGTATAGAAATGTCAGGTTGGTGAATCAATAAGTCGGAGTATAGAAATGTCGGGTTGGTGAATCAATAAGTCGGGGTATAGAAATGTCAGGTTGGTGAATCAATAAATCGGTGTATAGAAATGTCAGGTTGGTGAATCAATAAGTCGGTGTATAGAAATATCAGGTTGGTGAATCAATAAGTCGGAGCATAGAAATGTCAGGTTGGTGAATCAATAAGTCGGAATATAGAAATGTCAGGTTGGTGAATCAATAAGTCGGAGTATAGAAATGTCAGGTTGATGAATCAATAAGTCGGTGTATAGAAATGTCAGGTTGGTGAATCAATAAGTCGGAGTATAGAAATGTCAGGTTGGTGAATCAATAAGTCGGAGTATAGAAATGTCAGGTTGGTGAGTCAATAAGTCGGAGGATAGAAATGTCAGGTTGGTGAATCAATAAGTCGGAGTATAGAAATGTCAGGTTGGTGAATCAATAAGTCGGTGTATAGAAATGTCAGGTTGGTGAATCAATAAGTCGGAGTATAGAAATGTCGGGTTGGTGAATCAATAAGTTTTTGGGATTAGCCGGAAATAAAGTAAAATATCACTTCCGGTCCGTCAAATTTACAACAAAACCTTAAAATACCCCATTACACAAAAATTCAACAATAAAATTCAGATCAAATCCAATCAAAGAACTTTGGGTCACAGCTCTTTTCAATCTGGTTAAAGGCCTAGTCTCTTTGGTAGACTACCTGGTTGGTGTCCCTGCTTCTTTGTTTTCAGTCGGGTTAAAGTTGTTGTCCCTGTTGTTTTCTGGTTGCTTAAAGTTCCTAATTTTGTATAGCTGTTAAAACTTCGTCTCTATATCGTTGTATGATTGATTAAAGAAGGGAAACTTTACTGTTACCAATATGTTATGTACAAACAATACCCACCCCAACTGTGCCTCACGTGCATTGCAGTTCACTGAGTGTCGGAAATATTCTAAGAATGACTCCTATGCATTTTACAAGTTAACAAACCAATCAAATTTATATTTGATTTTAAAAATAATTAAAATGTATGTGGCCGTATGGCCCCAAAACATACATGGGGCGCGCCTACCACTGCTCCCCCCCCCCACGCACCGGAAATGAAAAGATTCCGGCCTTTCCCCACCCCCAGCCCCGTAAGGTAGGGGTGTAGAACAATGGCACTTGTGTAAGGTACAGGAAATGAAAATGTTATGGCCATTGAACCAGACTATAGGATGGGGGATCATTAGGAAACGACGGTGGAAACCTAAGTTGCTAATCGTTGGACATGGGTGAGGGAATGTAAGACTGAAAATTGTATTGCTCACACCAAGGGGGCATCCTCGAGTGTCAGCCACATACCTTTGGTGAGCAATATAAGGATAGGACGGTAGGAGACAAGACAGAGTCACACACTCCATGGTTAAGAAGAGATTTAGGACAGTGCTTAGCTAGGGACAGTAGTAGAGCATAGGTTGTAATAGAATTGAACACTGTGTTTCCTGTGTTCAAATACTTAGACGTCAGTTACTGTGTCAACCTTAGAAAGTATTCAAATACATATTATACGAATTATAGTCCTCAACTTACCTGCATTGAGTTAGTTGATTTTATTAGCTGTTCAGTCAGTCTTATTCAAACTAACAATATAGCCACCACTCGGCTACATGTAAAAATCGAAACGATAGTTGGATGAATAAAATAAAGAAACAAGAAGCACCAACACCAACAAACAAAAACAAGAAACATCACCATGATATAGAATGGGACTGCGTTCAAGCTGTTGAATAAAATACAAAACACACAAACAACTTGTGTAAACATCACCAACAAATAAACAAAAATAAGTAACACCACCAACAAACAAACAAAAATAAAAAAACACCACCAACAAACAAACAAAAATAAGCAAACCAACATATTTTATTCCTTGTCTTGGGTTTGAGGGACGGGGCGAGGAGGTAGAGCGAGACGGGATGACACAGATTGAGGCAATAAAGTCATAAACTATGCATGAATTAAAGCAGTTTGTCATGGAGGCAGAGAGTACACGGGCCAAGCAGAGTAGAAATGACAGCGTGTAGATTTTTGAAGGCATTAAAACTCCGGCTTTCAGAATTTAGTGTTGATTTTGAATCTGGTATACAACAATAGGACAGGTTTTAAACATCAGGTAATATTCAGTGCAACCCGCTCGGTTTAATAGAAGGATGTGACAAAAAACCAACAACATTAACCTTGATTCGGGTGTTTACAATCGTTTAGTAATTTACTTTAAACAGAGCGAAGTCAAGAAGAAGAAAAAATTAACCATTTTAAAATTAAAATCAAAATTCTTCATCACGTGACTTGAATTATACGTCAAATGTCAACTGGTTAATTACCGATATATGCGTACAATAAATAAAAATAAAGGCAGAACGCGGCCAATATCCCAGTATTATATGGTTATATAAAAAAAGAATAAAGAGTAAAGACCGAGCATGAGGCAGAGGGCTCTAGTATTCCTCCTACCCTCTGTGTTTAACTTGAGACTTTATCAGGGCCGGAGCGGCACATGGTTCCTCCAAGGTAAACGGAGATAGCAGCTTTGTAAATATGTCGGGGTCTCAATCCGACTGTTTGTCCTTGCCCCGAACAATCAATAGCGGAGAGAGATCGGGTAAATACACCCCAAATGCCGATCTCTAAGATTTATTTAGCACAGGCGTTTTAAGCGCACACGGGGCCGCATTGGTCGCCAGCATCTTCCAAACACAGGGACTTGTACAAGCTTGAGCAGAGGCGACAAGCTACAGCGGCCAAAGATGAGCAGACGATGACATTGTGGGGGGGTCTATCGCGGAGACCCCCCAACCCCAAGAAAAGGCCGACACGCACAAACACACACGGGTGATGTTTTGAGGAGAAAGAAGTGAGATTTCTCAGGAAGATTTCGTGTCCAGAATGTTCTGTATCTCGGAATTCCTAGTGTTGGTGTTTTTCTTCTTCTCTCTGTGAGATAATATTCTTCCAAATGAGTGGATGCTTTGATGGCTATGCGTCTCGGATACGACACTGGACATAGGAAGCGAGATGGTAATGGATTTTTTTTTATCTTGATGAATACTTGAAGACAGTTTTTATTAGTAGGATTTAATTATTATTTTAAGGTTGTTTTTTTTAAATAATTTTTTTTTACAATTCAAAAACGATTTGATTTTACCTGTACAATATAAAGTCCACCATTATTGAATACCTATGTTGGTCGATATATATATATATATATATATATATATATATATATATATATATATATATATATATATATATATATATATAAAGAGAGAGGGGGAGAGATGGCTAGATAGATATAGATAGAGAAAGTTAGACAGACAGACAGACATATTTACAGACAGACAGACAGGTGGATCAATGGATGGATGGATTGGCTTTTGGATGGATGGATGGGTGGAATATGGGTGGGTGGTTGCAGGGATGAGTAGATGGATGGCTGCATATCGATATTCTCTTGAGGCAATTTATTAAAAGATAGAAAAGATGACAGATCGAATATTAGCAGAAGTGAATAAACAGAGGCTCTATCTGTATGGTATTTTGAAGGTTTCTTTCAGACGAACAAATGACTTGTCATTTCTATAGTGGCGATTCAATTATACTAGATAGTCACCCAGTTGACTTACATATGTCTATTTTATGTGTTGAAGGAGGGGAAAAAACACAAATTCCCGTTCGCCACTTGAGTGATTGTGTGCGTCACTTGAGTGATTGTGTTCGTCACTTGAGTGATTGTGTTCGTCACTTGAGTGATTGTGTTCGTCACTTGAGTGATTGTGTTCGTCACTTGAGTGATTGTGTGCGTCACTTGAGTGATTGTGTTCGTCACTTGAGTGATTGTGTTCGTCACTTGAGTGATTGTGTTCGTCACTTGTGTGATTGTGTTCGTCACTTGAATGATTGTATTCGTCACTTGATTGAGTGATTGTATTCGTCACTTGATTGAGTGATTGTATTCGTCACTTGATTGAGTGATTGTATTCGTCACTTGATTGAGTGATTGTATTCGTCACTTGATTGAGTGATTGTATTCGTCACTTGATTGAGTGATTGTGTTCGTCTGTATAGATTGATTGGACGCACGTAAAACCCGGAAGTCATCATCATGGATTACTTTTACCGTATGAACATACCGATCGAAAGAGCTAGTCAACAGCTGAGAACACGTGGTAGGTAAGTACAAAGACTCGTTATTCAAGTAACATATTGTCAACTGTCAGTGCCTAGATTATGAAGTTGGTCATTTATTCTCAATTTTGATGTTGATGTTAGGAATTACCCCCCCCCCTTTTTTTTTAAATAAAAATTTATTTTCTTTTATTAGTTGTAGCTTATTGCTCACCACTGTATTTGGAATTATAAACAATTTTTGTTACGTTAATTACTACACCCGTTCTAAGAGGACTTCTCTTACATCCGCTTTATCATTTAAACCAGGGGGAGGCTACCTAAAACTAAAACACGTGCACCATACGTGGCACGCAGAGTTATTTAAAATTGTACACAGGAAAACAAGCAACTTCTTTGAAACTTCCTCTTATGAGATTATAGAAGATTACAACATGTCGTAGAAATTCAGTTTTGCACCATGTTAACAATTGGTTAACTACAACTAATATAGTTTACCACTGAAGAGGGTATGTTGAAGAACTTGCTTTTTTTTTACCCGCTTTTTCGAATCATTCTGTGCCCAAGACCGAACTGTCAATGTTGCACATCTGGTGTGTACCCAACGTTAGAAGCCTGCAACTATCGTGAGAACATCCAGAAAATTCTCTCTTCGCTATCGTAATCTCCCGTGTGATTCTACAAAAGAATTGTGTTACAAAACTTAATGTTGTGGAGTTGAAGTAAAACTGTTAACATCGCCTTGTGAACGCTTTGGGTATCAGGGCTTCAAAAGTGAATAGGTACTTGCCTACCTATCCAAGGGATGTAATCAAAACATTAACTCGCCGACCCTTTCGGATGACGTGTTAAACATCACATACTTATTTTTTATACCGTTAATTCTGAGAGATAGTGAGACTTGCTATTGTTAGTGAGACAAACATGATGCCTTACTTCATGGAGGCGTTTTATTAACAAAAATGTTTTGCATTTTATAATTAATTATCTTTTTAACTTAACACCAGTGAGTCTATCCTTTGATATTGGATTAACAATAAGACCAATTAAAAATGTGTCTTGGATTACAGGTCACGCAGGGCGACTCTGGGCGTCATAAATCAAAGCATTATTGTCCCTTAAGTTAGCAACGATCAGTAACACATGTATTACACATTACGACACAACGGCTTCATTTCAAGTTGATTTTCATCAACCGGCCGTTTCTCCGCCTGTTCTGACTTCTGCACGCCGAGGAATTCTAAATCATGAGTTTTATAACGTAGACTTATATTATTTCAGCCGTCAAGTAGACCTGCTATTTTTAAATGACTGCGCGTTGTGGAAACAACAAAAAATATTTTTAATAAACAAAAAAAAACCTGTTCTATTTAGGGGACAAATACCAAGCGGAAGGATTTCAGTTATGGTTTGTAGTTTGCTCCTTTTGCAGGGTCTACAATTTCAATATAAATTGGGTTTAAAATTAAAGTCTTAATTCAATGTTTATAAACTAATGAGAATTCCTATACCTTATAGTAAGTAATAAACAATAAATAGCTACATCGGCATTAAGTATAGACGGAATAGCTCGGCTGTTAGTTTAGGAGCTCAATTTTGCAGGTGACGGTAAAGTTAAGGACATTTATTTATTTTTTATAAAAAAAAGAAGATTTAAACTTTCTTTACGAAACAAACGATCTTCTGAAACAACAACTAAAGTATTCAACTCTGCCGTTGTCCCGAATGCGCCATCCCTAAGCTTTAGCAATGTAGAAAATTGAAATCATTGTCGGATAGATCCTTTAACTTTAAACCTTTCTCTCTCAGACCAACAAATACGTACATTGAGCAACGCGTTATAGATGGTGACCTTTTAATTTTGCTGTAATTCTGCGTGATCCGCAGGCAGAAAGTTGGTGGAAATGGATTGGAAATGTTTGAAATTATTCACTATTTTCTTTATACATTCTTAATTTAAGTAATACTTTCTTTGTTAACTCTTTCGTTACTTTTGGCTTTACGGCATGTCTTAGTTTCAGCAGCATACTTTAAATCAGGGGTCGGGAAACCATGGCTCGCGAGCCAGATGTGGCTATATTAGTGGCTGCATCTGGCTCTCAGACAAATGTTCGATTATTTTTTAAGAAACCCGTTTATTCAGACTCCTTTGATCTACAAATTAATTGCATATAAAAAACAGCATAACAATGTTATTAAAAAGAATTCAGAGACATAATTATTGTACTTTTAGTGTTGAAATTACACAAAAGGCACACATTTACTTGAATTTTTAGTTTTAAACATTATGTATGGCTCTCACAGAATTACTGTTCAAAATAAGTGGTGTTTATGGCTCTCTCAGATCAAAAGTTAAATAAATACAAAGTAATTATTTTTAAATATTAAATATAATTTTTTTTTATCTCAATTTCCACGTTTCATTTAAAAGCCAAACACCCACAACGATACTACAGACCTATACATCTAAGGCGCTGTAAACTATATTGTTCAAAGGTAGAAATAGCCAGTGAAACCATGGCGGCGAGAAATAAACCGCTTAACACTGGCGGCGGCGATCAGCTCTGCTTAAACTTAACTTGACAAAATATGGAAAAAATATATTAATATAACACATTTGGTATGAACCCCGATTGGTGGATTCTCTTGTGAAAACTAAGTGGCTTCGTGAGTAATAAACATATTTATTTAACTGGTGTGTATGTGTGTGCGTGTGTGGGTGGGTGAGGGGGACAATAAAATATATTTCACCTTCATCGCCAATGCAAATACGACATGATAGAGACGGTATCGAATCTTTTCATCTGTTTTACTTTCACCAACAGGGCAAATACGACATGATAGAGACGGTATCGAATCTTTTCATCTGCTTTACCTTCACCAACAGGGCAAATATGACATAGAGACAGTATCGAATCTTTTCATCTGTTTTACCTTCCCCAACAGGGCAAATACGACATGATAGAGACAGTATCGAATCTTTTCTTCTGATTTACCTTCCCCAACAGGGCAAATACGACATGATAGAGACGGTATCGAATCTTTTCTTTTAAAATCACAAAATAATAACACATTTTCCCCCGTAGTTTCGGAAAAAGAGACAACAGAAAAGGAAATGAAAACATATGTCCAGCTGAATGTATCCCCCCTGGCCCCCCTTCCACACAAACGTCGATACTCAGATGGGTGCAATGTTATTTTTTTTTAACACTTGACGCTTTAATAGACTGGGCACCTCATAGGCGGACACAAGAGTGCGCCCACTTCCTGTAGATAAAGGGTTTCTTTTACTCTGGGTGCACTAAATCCTCCAAGCCCCCTTTAACGTTGAGTTTTTTTTCATTTAGCTCCATGTCCTTAGCAGGCTGTTGTATGTGTGTGTGGGGGGAGGGGGTGTTGTAGTGGAAGGCGGGGTGAAGCTTAGCGGCACTTGATGAAGGGACGGCGTCCAACAAAGTGGTGTTAAGTTCAACAATGATTTAATTAGGTATATGGCCTTTGGCTGTAGTTTTTTTTAACGAGAAGAGAGAGAGAGAGAGAGAGAAGTTGAGAGGGCGAGAGTTCGATAGAGGGTGAGAGTGCGATGGACAGGTAATGCGATATAAGCGGGAGAGAGTGTTGAGTGGGACTGAGAGAGAATGCGTTAGAGATTGAGAGAGTGTGGTAGACACAAACACACACAGACATAGAAATAGAGAGAGAGAAAGAGACAGGGAGAGAAAGAGAGAGAGAGAGAGACAGGGAGAGAAAGAGAGAGAGAGAGAGAGAGAGAGAGAGAGAGAGAGACAAACAGATACAGCGTGTGATAGAGATGGTGATGTACCTTCTCTATAAGACTTAACATTAAGTACTGATATTCAGCAACTATAAACTGAGAAGAAAAAAGTTGCGATGTCGAGCAGATGTGTGTGGTGTAGAGCAGCGCTTCTCAAACTTTTTACTATGGCGGACCGGTTGGACTTTTCCAATTTCACTGTACTGACGTGGTAGAGAAATGTTATTTATTTTATTTGTTATATTTTATGTGCTTATTGACGAAAAATTGACATATTTCTATAGGGTTAGTATTTATTGTTGCAAATAAGGTATTATAATTATATTTTTCTGTCCTTTCTTGTGAACTTCTGCCGACCGGCAGCGGACAACTACTTTGAGAAGCACAGGTATAGAGTAAATACGGCTTAAGTCTCTGGACACTGTCTATGTTAGACACTGGCGTCTTTCGACAATGTCTATGACAGCCAAAAGCTATCTCATCTCAAAAACTGACTATGTCGACACTGGCTATTTAAGACATTGGATATTTCAAACACTAGCGAGTTCATATACTGACTATTTCCAATACTGGTTATTTCAATCACTGTCTATTTAAGGCACTGGTTCTTGCAGACACTGGCTATTTTAGACGGTGGGTTTTTGAGACATTGACAATGTCAGAACTGGCTATTTAAGTAGAGTCTCTAAGAGAGGATACATTTCGTTCGTGTCATTGAGCTTCCACCACCACCCCCATCACACACACACACAACTACCCCCACTCAAAAAAAAGTTTAAATTCTCTACATTATATTCAAGGATTAGGTGATGAGCCGAAAATGACAATCTCTTTATTTTCTTTGGGGATGCCACTTCAAAGTAGAAGGGGGGGGGGAGAGAGATTCTGGCTGGCTTAAAAATATAATAATAAAATGCTTTGCGTTCAGCCATAGTAAAAAAAAAGGAGCAAGAGATTTAGGAGGTGTGGGGAGGGGGGGGTAATCCACCAGAAGCAGGGCGTTTCCACCATGTTGGCGGTCTACACTTTCTGTTTTCGCCCTGTACTGTCGAATCTGACGCGCCAATTGAACGACATAAAGGCGAGTAAATGAGACAAACGCAGAGCCCTCGTGAGGAGGGGGAGGGAGCAAAACTTGTCGTGCTCGGGGTGTTTTTGTCCCCTCGGCACCTCCTCATTGTGTACGGTCACTCATCGCTGCTGCTCGCCCGCTTGTGTTCGGGGGCCGAGAGGTTCTGGTTATCATTTTATTGGCATTGTCCAAGGGGTCTGGAGGGGGTCTAGAAGGGGTTTTGAAGAGAGAGATGCCTGATGTGGAGAGATAGGGTTATGAGGGCGAGGAGGGGGGTGCTCCCCCCAAGCCCTGGTTAAAGTGTAACCAAAATAATCTGGCACGTGTCTGGGGACACCGGTCAACGAATAAATCCGTCCAATTACTTCCACGAGAACAGGCTCGACCTTTGTAGGCGGATTCCGACCAATGTGTTCTATAGACGCAGGGCTAAACACGTAGACTTAATTTCTAACATTTACAGCTTTTAAATGTCTAACTGATTCCCTTTATGCGTCAAAATTTTAACGACCAGATCCCAGTGTCTCACAAAGTCACAGATAAACAAACCCGAAACGCGTGTGATGTCGTTCGTCTGTCGTGATGGACGAAGACCGTTTCTTACATCCTATCTATGGCTAGACTGTACAAAAGAGTCTGGTCCAATGCCAAACTCACAGCAAGGACTAAGCTGCAGGTATACCAGGCCTGCGTACTGAGCACACTCCTCTATGGATGCGAGTCTTGGACCATCTATACCAGGCATGAAAGAAGGCTCAATAGCTTACACCTCAGATGCCTGCGCCGCATCTTGGACATCAAATGGCAAGAAAAGTCCCCAACACAGAGGTCCTGGCTCAAGCAAGCATGAGTAGTATTGCAGCAATATTAAGCCAAAGACGCCTCCGTTGGCTTGGACACGTCAAGAGGATGCAAACTGGTCGCATACCCAAGGATGTGCTTTACAGCGAGCTGGCGACAGGGAAAAGGTCGGTTGGTCGGCCATGTCTCAGATACGTGGACATATGCAAGAGAAACATGAAAGTAGCCAACATTGATATACAAAACTGGGAAAACCTGGCAGAGGATAGGTCCCTGTGGCGGGCTATAGTAAAAGGAGGATCACTAAGAGCAGAGGAGCAAACTAGGGCAGAAGCAGTCGGGAAAAGAGCGAGGAGAAAGGCCAGGCAACACTGCCCCACTGCTTTCGTGTGTGTGTCATGCAGAAGAGACTGCCACTCAATGATTGGTCTCATCAGCCACAACAAGAGCTGCAAATAATAAAGATAAATCTATCGTCTTTCGTAGACGGACAGATGCCATACATCTATGGGACGTGGCAGTTGGGTGAGTTCGTTGGTGGCTAATGAGACCAGTCGTCCCCTACAAGTCGGACAAGAGATGATCGGGACGGGGCGTCGCTAGTAGGATTTAAGTTAACGGTCTTTCCTGTCCTGGCCTGCATCTTCGACTCGTGAGCTGTTTGTGTGTTTGATTGTTAGGTTGCTGCGCACTTCGGTGCAGATAGCGCCAGGAGGCTCGATCCTTGACTGCTGTTTCCCAGGAGTCGTGCTCAATGCTATATATAAACACTTTGTGGGTGAGGTTTTCAGCCTATCCTTGTAACGCTTTTGTGTTACATCGGCGTGATGGCTGTTCACTTCTAATCAAAACCATCACAGATAATATAAAAATGTTGATACACAACTATTATGGTATTATATTTCAAGCGACTCTAAATACCGCCGCCCGCCCTGAGATGTCAAGTATTTTTTTAGACTATGAAATATCAAATAATAGTGTGAACATTGATTTAGCGAAAATGGATTTTACGGTAATAATAGTTGATTCGCCGTACGCTTTGTAATTTCTCGGACATGAAAGCGACATACCTCATTGTTTAAAGATACAATTTGTATACAAAGTTTTCGTAATAAAATGTTTTTAAGCATAACTATGCAGGTGACAATAGGTTTGCAAAATTTTTAGTGTTATAAAATTGTAAACCAGTTGTTGTGTTGGTCAACCCCACTAAGTTTAATCTACAAAATTAACGGATATGTTAAGAAACCGGCACTTATTGATCTCCATTGGGTTTTCTGTTGTTTTTTTGTGTGGTCCCTATCCTATAAACTCGTGAAGGATTCCGGATTCAACGCATCCGGTTCTGTCGTCAACTTTTTCAAAACGCTCGTAAACACTTTTTCTGACTTGCTAGAGAGCTGAAATTTTCACAGTAGGTTTGGCTTGTGGGGAGGATAAAGCTATTAAATTTTCATATTGATCGAATGTACCGTAATTAAATGAATGCATTTTTAGTTCATCTCTATGTAGCGGCAAGCTTTTGTTGACATTTACGCGTCACGCTGAGTTAAGTTCCGTGACCAAAACTTTTTCCGTTTTTCAACAAAGGGTATTTAAGGCAATCTCAGTCTTTAAATGTTTGTCGCGTTTAAGCATGATAAATACTTTTTAGTTATGTCTCATATATAAGGGATTTATAGTCAAAAACTTTGTTTTTACGGGGTTGTTTAATTCAATCCCTTATTTTTAACTTCATAGTCGTCTCTTGGGTTCGCAGGCGGTCGGTCGGGCGGAAAAACAAAAGTAAAAAATGACACACTTCCCGTGATGCATAGTCGTGTAGTGTGTATAGAAAATCATTCCAGATAGAACAAGCGAAATTATTAGAATGTCTTATATAGACAATCCATGTGTTGTGAAAAAAAATATTTTTTCTGCTAAGTGGATCAGCGCACATGTGGAAAGGAGTTAAGAATGTGTAAGTTTATATTAATAGAAAATGTCAAATTTTGCTCACAAATTTTGTCTCTAGATTAACTTGGCTAACAGGACATTTAACAGTACTTCATGAATGAAATTAAGTTTTACAAATTTTTTGTTAACGCGTAAAAGTAGAAAATAAAATGAACAAAAAAACTTTTTAAAAAAGAATTAGGCCCAGCTGCAGTGAGGAATGTAGAATCTCGCATGAAAAAGCAGAAAATAATTTTTTAGTCACAAACTAAGTTGTGACACAGGGGGACTCAGAACTTTTGTGTTAGTTGATCAAATTTTATATCTCACATTAAATCACACAATCGATCACAATAAATATCAATAAAACTTAGAGTTCCGAGTCCCCCTGTGTGACTACTTAGTTTGTGACTAAAAAATTATTTTCTGCTTTTTTATGCGAGATTCTACATTCCTCACTGCAGCTGGGCCTCATTCTTTTTTTTAACAAAGTTTTTTTGTTCATTTTATTGTAGGTGAACGAATAGATCGGAAAATTCTGTCGCTGACTTCCGGTTGCATGGATGGATCAGCACCACGTTATTTGAAAAAAATAACTTCAAAAACATGGATCTATTGGAGGGGGGGCTGAGTTCCTCTACACAGTAGCTTTTGAAAGTTATCGGAGTGCACACAAGAAAAAGTCCTACGGCGCGCGCTCTTTCGAATCAGCTTCACCAAAAGTTGTTATGGATCAGTCATGCCAAGCCACTGAAAGGCGCATGTCAACATAGAATAATTTCAGAAAAAATGTGGAGGATTTTTCATTTAATCGAGTTTTTGAAGATAAGAGTGCGAAACGCATGCTGGATTGGCCTGGACAGTTATACGCATATAAGTTATATATATATATATATATATATATATATATATATATATATATATATATATATAAAATATATAAGCACTATAGAAGAAATCCATCATCATCATAATCGTCAATATCCTTACAGATACCCGAATAATTGGTCAACAGCTTGGTGAAACTGGTCCAACAAAACTGAATGCAAAGCGTGGCGAGGCCAGCTTATGACTAGGGTACCGTGCTGTAAAGTTCTAAAATTACACGTATAATTATTATTGTCATTAATACCTCGAATAATTCTATTAACAGATTTCCGCCTATATGACTTGATCAAACAAAACAAATAATACTTATATTAATTACATGTATATTTTAACAAATTGAAACCAATATTTTTTTTTAGATATGATGTTATTTCTATGACTACAATTGATTTCAGAAGCCTGGAAGACATCATAAAATGTGTGCATGTAGGGGTTGTGTGTGAGTGTGGGTATGTGTGTGTGGATGTATGGGTTGTGTGTGAGTGCGGTTATGTGTGTGCGTATGAATTCTTTTTAAAAAATTATTATTTTTAGGGGGGGGGGCTGGTAGGGATGGTTCCGAGAAGGAGGATGTGGATAATGGGGGGAGGAACATGTGTGGTGCACGCGATGGGACCGACCGAAATGAGGTTTGTGATTCCCACAATGCACCGAGGGTGCCTGTCACTTCAGTCCCCCCGAAGCTTGGACGTGACCGCCAGAAAGGACCGCTGCCGGGAAAGACGAGCCGCCTCGGAAGATCTTCTGTAGTCCCGGAGACAAGCGAGAACCATTGAGAACTAAGATATGCACGCCCGTGTCGGCCTTGTGAGGGTGGCCCTCGTGCTAATGCGGTTACGGGCTTTTTACAATGAAATCAGAGGCTCTGCTGGCCAGATCCCCTGACCTCTCCGTGAATCCAAGGGCCGCCCCTGTTATTCTTCGGTTACCTCCGAATTCATGGAGCTATCAAATAATTTGGGGCGGAGGGTTGGTGGGAGGAAAGTAAAAGTTCCTTTCCGAATTGGACTGCCGGTAGCGGCTGTATTACGGGAGAATGGTCTGATAGATTAAACCAGGAGTGGACAGGCCTGTAGTCTTTGGGAGCCATTTTAAAACTTTAAAAACAATTTGAATGCTGCATTGAAGCACTATGTCTTGGAAATCTTACAGTAACCCTTGTAACATATCTTTCATAAATTGTACGCGAGCCGCAACGTGAATACAGAAGAGCCTCATGTGGCTCGCGAGCCGCAGTTTGGCCCGCCTTGGGCTAGAGTCTCAAGTCGCCACGTCTCACGTATAGCCTTGTATTCTTTCGCTCTGGGTGTTCACCATAGTTTAAACATTTTACAGTCAGGCCAAGCAGCGTATGAATCTGTTTCAGCCGTAAAACTGTCCCAGCCCCCTACCGCCCCAAAACGTCCCAAGTCATAAGTCGCATTAAGAGCGGTGCCATCCTCATTTTGTTAAAAGACACCGCGGCGCTTGCGAGGAGAAATTGAAACGCCGCCCGGGTCAGACACGGATACGAGTCTGATCTTACGACCTGCCGGCCAGACACAGATACGGCCTGATCTTACGATCTCCCGGACCAATCTGCAAAATGTCCTGGTCCTGCCCCGCACGAGCCGGGGACATAATCTAATATAAGCACTAGCGAATTATGCAAATCCGGCACCGGTCTCCATAGTTTCGTTTCTCCCTTACCAGGGCACCCACAGAACGTGTTTGTCCAAGATTTGCCCGTATTTGCACGTTCCCAGACGGTCCGGAGTCCACGGCGGACCAGCGGCTCCTGTGATCCAGGACTTGTCCGGCCGGTCATTCCGCATGCCCTCTTAATCTGGCAAGAAGCCCGGCTGAATTCATGGGGAGATCCCCTGGTGGAATCGGACTCTTAAGAATTTGGCCCCTGAAGAAACTTCACTAACCCCGGACTCTGATTGATTTCCCAATGCAGCGATGGTACAAGAGTAACAGAGAGAGACAGAGAGAAATAGATGGGGAGACAGAGAACCAAGGAAGATAGTGAGAAGGAGTGAATAATAGAGAGGTGGGGGAGAATTTTGGAGAGTGAGAAATTGAGAATAAAAATTCGAGAACATGGGAGAAAGCTAAGGGGTCAAACACAAAAATTAAAAGAATGACATGAAGTTAAAAATACATTTAATTTTGTCAATAATGCTCCATATTATTTAATTAAGTAGCTCTTTGGAAAGCCGGCGGTAAAAAAAAACTATTGAAGAGAACATGGTCTATATTATACTAGAATAGAGCAGTGCTTCTCAAACTTTTAGTGTGGCGGACCGGCAGGAATTTTTCCATTGCACCAGGGACCGGTGAACTATTTTCCCTGTACTGACGTGGTAGCGAAATGTCCTTTCGTTGTTAACTTCTGCGGACCGGGATCGGATGGCTCACGGACCAGCACCGGTCAGCGGACCACCACTTTGAGAAGCACTGGAATAGAGCACATTGAAAATAAAGCCAGTCAATAACGAAGAAGCCATGCCATGGATGGGAAGCCCAAGACAGAATAACACCTCTACAGTGTCGAAAAGAATGTCAAATTGAAATTGTCTAATGACTAACGGATAAAACGTATGACTTTCAATAATATAAATATTCTGACACACATGCCATTGCTATAGTCGTGCGCGGCTTTATAGTATCGTGTGCTAACTGGCGGAGACAAGCCCAGAAGTGGGCATCAGCTGTTTAGTTGTTTCGTATCTCATAAGCAAGAGAAGACTACTCAAGATGTGAGCATCAGCTGTTTTGTTGCATATCGTATCACAGCAAGAGGAGACAACTCAAGATGTGAGCATCAGCTGTTTTGTTGCATATCGTATCACAGCAAGAGGAGACAACTCAAGATGTGAGCATCAGCTGTTTAGTTGTACACCGTATCAGAGCAAGAGGAGACAACTCAAGATGTGAGCATCAGCTGTTTAGTTGTACACCGTATCAGAGCAAGAGGAGACAACTCAAGATGTGAGCATCAGCTGTTTAGTTGTACACCGTATCAGAGCAAGAGGAGACAACTCTAGATGTGAGCATCAGCTGTTTAGTTGAGCCGTGTATAAGCGAGAGGAATAGACCGGGTTCATGTTCTTTAGAGAAGTAGTGGCAAAATCTGTAGATTGCTGCCACTGCCAGTCTGCTGGCCGGCATATAAAACGTTGACGCACATCAGACGTTGTCTAGTTGCTTGATGACGATGAAACTAACGACATGACCTGAAAACGATCATTCAATAAACGTCACTGATGTTATTGTCAAAATAAATATCTATAAACGTCACTGCTGTTATTGTCAAAATATATATCTATGAACGTCACTGCTGTTATTGTCAAAATAAATATCTATAAACGTCACTGCTGTTATTGTCTAAATAAATATCTATAACCATCACTGCTGTTATTGTCAAAATATATATCTATGAACGTCACTGCTGTTATTGGCAAAATAAATATCTATAAACCTCACTGCTGTTATTGTCAAAATAAATATCTATAACCGTCACTGCTGTTATTGTCAAAATATATATCTATGAACGTCACTGCTGTTATTGGCAAAATAAATATCTATAAACCTCACTGCTGTTATTGTCAAAATAAATATCTATAAACGTCACTGCTGTTATTGTCAAAATAAATATCTATAAACGTCACTGCTGTTATTGTCAAAATATATCTATCTATGAACGTCACTGCTGTTATTGTCTAAATAAATATCTATAACCGTCACTGCTGTTATTGTCAAAATATATATCTATGAACGTCACTGCTGTTATTGTCAAAATAAATATCTATAAACGTCACTGCTGTTATTGTCAAACCAAATATCAACGAATAATTATTTTTCAATTCCCGATGAGAAGCGGATGCGGTTTTAGAAGTGTTTGCGATTTCCCTGTGATCATCTAGTCTTCAAATTTGTAAATTTTTATAAGAGTTTTGAATGTTGATAGTGTGTTGGTTCTCCTTGTCTGTTCAGGAAACCCATTCCACGCCCGAATGCCAAATGGGAAGAAGGGGGATTTGTTTAAAATTGTATTTATTTTTTATTATTATTATTATTTTATTTTTTTTTGCGAATGAAACTAAAAAGGTTTTGTTGCTTTTTTTTAATCCCGCCATCTATCTGATTGTTATTTTTTACTTTCTTGCTGCGTTTGTATTTGTATGTTAGGCTTTAATGGGGGCTGGCATCCCACAGTGAGGCTTCATAGAGGCGTGCTTCATACAAACACCACACATGCCTGCTTTTAAGCGTGGTTCACGCTGTAAGACTTTGTTTAGGCGTGTTTCATTTCAGGGTACTAGACTTAATGCCGACAGGCTATAGATCTTGATTTTAAAACAATGCTATGAACCTAGAACATGGACATTCTCTCGAATGTTATCCAATAAGAAGCAAAACATGAAAATGGATTTCAATTATTATTTTTTTTTGGTCACTTTTTGGAAAAGGATTTTTTTTTAAAATTTTTAAAAAATTTTAATTCTTTTCCTGGCAATCCATATCAAACAATGGATCCTGCCCCGAAACCATTGGCCTAAATGCTGCATTGAACGATTCCTTTCGCCCCCTTATCTCGATTTCGCCTCACCATTCAGTGTGTGGCCCTTGTTCAAACACGCGAGTCATCGATTGAGGTAAATTAAAAACCATATCAGGAAAGTGGTATCTCTGTCTGCCTGTCTGTAATGGCCCCGCACAATGTGGGAGTCTTGCTCTGTACCACTGGACGCCTCTGTTTGCTCTTTCTAAAGATAGGAGCTGGGGTTGAATGATGTGCGTGTGTGTGGGAGGGAGGGAGGGAGGGACGGACGGAGGGAGGGAGGGATTGGGAGAAGGTGGTTGAACAAGAGTGTGGGTTAAATGAGTTGGTTTTACACTCCTTGATAACACGGTGTAGACGAAGACAACTACATCGAGCCGAATCGCTCACCAGAGGGCGATCATGCTGTACAACGATCTGAATCGAAGTAATCGTGGCGTACTTTTTAGTGTATTACAATTTTTGGGGTGTGTTAATGTTGAAACTGTGACCTGGTGTTTGTTATAATAGTTTAAATAAGTTTATGCCCCTATTTATTTTCCTCGAGACTTTCCTTGGACGTTCCTGAAAGTGTGGCGGACAGAGAATGAAGGACGGAGGGGAGAGAATGATCAAATAATTTATAAAAATTTAAGCAGTGAGCTCCCCCAAACGCTCTCATATATTCTTATATAACAGTAAAAGTTGACTGTGTGACGTCTTTTTAAAAAGAACCGATGTAAAAATAAAATAATAAAAAAATTAAAATTAAAACTTTGGGATGTTTCTGAGTACACTCCCGCAAAGGTAACTGGCAAAACAAAATTTAATTACCACTCATTGTAGGCCATGGGTAAAAAAAAATTGCATTTCTAGGGGAATCGTGGTAAGTATCACTTACGGTTTCAAGAAACCTTTCAAATGTTTATAGAAACCTACTTATACGATTTAATACATACATATGAAATTTTGTCCACCCAACTGAAACGGTACTCAGGTTATCATGTTCACACACACACACACTCAGACACAGAAACACACACAGACACATATAAACACATACAAACACACACAGAAACACACAAACACACACACGCGACAGAGATTGAAAAACTGGGTTTTTACCAACTCAGGAAGGTATAATATGTCGAGATTTGTCAAAATCTTGGCGTCTATTTTGTGCACGTTTACAATATTTCCCCATATTCTCCGAATACGAATAAAGTAAAAAGGAATGTATAGCAAATGTAATTCCTTGCCTATGGACATGAATTGGGTCCAACTTCAGTGTGAGAGGGTGTATTGTTTTGTTATAATTATTCATCTAAAATTTACCTGGCATAAAGTTATAGAAGTTCCACGAGAACCGATATAAATCATAGCAAACCCGTTAAAAATAACTTCTTTAAACTAATTTTTTTTAAAAATAAATAATTGAGCCTTCTTCTACCAGTTGATCTGATAAATAACACACAGCATATTTTGATTAAATATATTGACTGCTGCGCTACAGCGACCGTAAAGACCCTGGACTGCAAGTGCCGCTGGGAACTACTTCTTCCCACAGGCTAATCCGTGTGCAGCTATTTTTATTCCTTAATCTGCCAAGGCTAGGGCGTGGTTATCTTACCTTGAACAACTCCTCAATGGATGCCGCTCACGTTTTTAACACAATTCATAATGGCGGAGTGTCCCCCCCACCCCCACCCCCACCCTTTTTCTAGCTACAAAACAATCAATAGTACAGGGTAAATCCTAATCCCTTAATCGGCTTAGGATGTCGGAACACCAGTAGACGGCGGTAATTTCGGGACAAACAATGAGCACAATGGTCTGAGCCGGTCAACCACTTGACACTCCTAATGGAGTCTGTGTCTTAGAAATGAAAGTCTGCTGGTGGCGGTGCTTGTATGTGGGGCGGCGGTCGGTGAAGAAAGGGACGCCTAATAATCAAGCGCTTTTTTGGTAAGGAACGGTGGGAAGTTCATTTTCTCCTGTTCTCTACCCCATCCTCATGTTTCCTAAAACAAGGCTCTCTCCACGTAGAAAACTGGACTCTCACAGGATGTGAGCACTGGGTAGACTTGAAAAAAAAACAACAGAGAGCCGTCGAATTTTAACTTACTACTTAAACTTAAGTGGTTAAAAAGTGTTTTTTGGTCGTTTCAATTTCTTAATTAAAGTTTCGCTAAGGAGACATGTTGTGGACATTTTGTTAAAGAGACTCACTTCGTACATTTTGTTAAGGAGTTGGACATTTTCTTTCGGCGACCAATAGTGGACATTTCATTTTGGAGACAAACTGGCCATTTTAACGGAGACAAACTATGAATACTTACTGAAGGTGACAAACTTTTGAATTTCTTTCATGATACAAACAGTGGACATTTCTTCTTTGGTACCAGCAGGGGACTTTTCTTCTAAGAAACAAACACTGGACATTTCTGCTAAGGAACAGTGGACATTTCTTCTAGGATACAAACAGCGGACATTTCGTTAAGCAGCCCAACGGCTCATCCATCTCGCCCTGACTAAAATCGCCGACTTCTGATGAGGTCACATCATCCGTGGTGCCGGAGCGTGCGGGTGGCTGTGGTTAAGACGCCAAGAAGAAAAGGCTTTTACCTGTGAGCCCCAGATGGTCACCCCCCCCCCGCCCCACCGACAGCCTCACCACCGCTGGCCGTGACCGTCAACGACGGTTTAATATTTGTTTTATTAGCTTATTGTCGGACGGCGAGATGATTCAAACCCTCAGGTACATTTTTAATACCTTCAAATTAAAAGTAAAAAACCACAACCAGGTGGTGGCTTTTTTTTCTCCCCCGTGGAAGAAGATTTCGTAGAGAAACAATGGACATCTTGACTTGCCCGCGTTTGAAAAGCCTCAGCCTAACATCTTGTTGTTGCTAGTCCTTGAGGCTTTATTTTAAATTATTTTTGTCTCTTTCTCTCTCTCTCTCTTTCTCCGGTGTTGTGATTTGTAAGCCCCGCGGTGGGCGGACTTCAGCGGCTTAATTTCTCACCTTTGTTTCACAGATTTGCACAGCGGAGCCGCGGCCAAATTGAGCTTAACAAGAACTTCTTAGAAATTAATTTCCCCACGGTTTTAAGCGGGTAGTTATTTCCCTATTACTCTGATGACGCTAATGACAGGGTGAAGATCTGCTCGAGATGTTCATTAAAAAATGAAGGAGAATGCTCACCGTTGCTTTGTTTCGTTAATTTGCCACAAGAAACTTTTTATAATTTTTTTTATAAAAAATCGTTGGGAGTTTAACCGCATTTTGCGTCACCGCAGATTTGGGCGAAACCCATTAATTAGCGGTGGCCGGGCAAAGCATGTTCGCCATCACGTGATTCGTGTGATTCTTATAACAGGTTAGAGTGAAAGAGAAAAGTGGGAGAATGGGTGGGGGTGGGGGAGAGGTAAGCATAATTTGCCCTGGTGTAGTTATAGTAATTAAATGGCATTGTTAACTGAAGATGTTTTAAATACTGTTCGGCAGGAGAAATATAACCTGTTAAGACACCCGGCATAGACCAACATACGCATTGCGTTGACAAGTGTTTACACGATATAGACAGTTATACACACTGGATGGACCATTCTTCACACGACATAGACCACTCACTATACACAAGACTAAGACAACACTACAAATATCATAGACCACAATATACACATTGCATAGACCCTTTAACGCTCTGGATGGACCACTATACACACAGCATTATAGAACACTAAATAAAGTGTTTATTTAAAATGTTTTTTAAAACTATACCCACATCGGTTACCTGTTTAAAAAAAACAGGTACGCCTTTGATCATAGCATCAAAAATTGTCGCTGAAAATTACTAATGCCAGTTTCTCACGAGTGCGACAGATGGCAAACTCGTGGTCAAGAAAGTATGAACATCTGTGATTAGTTAAAACTTCCTGTAGGTTCAAGGGGAAATGACGTAATCAAATTCTGTGTAATTGTGTATTCTTAAACATTTCAATGATATTCAAAGTCGCCTACGCGGACTTTGCAATTGTGCACAACATTTTATCCTGTGCTGCATAGAAAGTGAATCCCAGATCTACATTTCGACTCAAGTGAAACAAAAAGTTCTTTTCTTAACATGGAACAAACCCATCTCTAATAGAAAGTGAAGCCCAGATCTTTCTTTTGACTTTAACTGAAAAACACTGCATTTTTAACAAGGAATAATCGTTTTGGCGTCTTTCCCACATGTTATTCGAGTCCACCAAGTAGTGCATGATCCCACTCTATCTTTGGTGATCCCCCTCCATTTTCCACTGACTAAAAACTGCAATAAAGTTCCTGGAAATAATAGAGAAAAATTATAGATAAATTAACGACCATAAATATGTCATGTTGATATCAGTTTGGTGACATATTTAATGAATCTCACTTCCTTTGCTTTGTATCACCGGAAGCATTTACCACCACACAAGATAGTGAAGACATTGACAACCAGACGAGATAGTGAAGACATTCACCACCACATGAGATAGTGAAGACATTCACCACCACACGAGATAGTGAAGACATTCACCACCACACGAGATAGTGAAGAAATTCACCACCACATGAGATAGTGAAGACATTCACCACCACACGAGATAGTGAAGACATTCACCACCACACGAGATAGTGAAGACATTCACCACCACACGAGATAGTGAAGAAATTCACCACCACATGAGATAGTGAAGACATTCACCACCACACGAGATAGTGAAGACATTCATCACCAGACGAGATAGTGAAAACATTCACCACCACACGAGATAGTGAAGACTTTCACCACCACACGAGATAGTGAAGATATTCACCACCACATGAGATAGTGAAGACATTCACCACCACACGAGATAGTGAAGACATTCACCACCACACGAGATAGTGAAGACATTCACCACCACACGAGATAGTGAAGACATTCACCACCACACGAGATAGTGAAGACATTCATCACCAGACGAGATAGTGAAGACATTCACCACCACACGAGATAGTGAAGACATTCACCACCACACGAGATAGTGAAGACATTCATCACCAGACGAGATAGTGAAAACATTCACCACCACACGAGATAGTGAAGACATTCACCACCACACGAGATAGTGAAGACATTCACCACCACACGAGATAGTGAAGACATTTACCACCACACGAGATAGTGAAGACATTCACCTCCACGCGAGATAGTGAAGACATTCACTACCAGACGAGATAGTGAAGATATTGCCCTTTGATTTGACGCTTTCTTTTCCGTGGGGAATGTTGATTTTTTAAAATCCTTTATATTAACTCGTGGTGTCTGTTTGGTTGCTTGATTGTTTGTTTGTCTAAAAAACGTTGGATCGATTTTTAACCCACTTCCTCGTAAGCTAGCGAGCTGAAATTTTGAAACCAGTTTTGAGCCGATGATCAAAACAATTTATCCAAATTTCAGATCGATCGCATGTACTATCATTAAATTATTGAATTTTAATATTATTTTATTTATCTCAATGTATCATGTAATTTTTTTAGATAGAGTGTCTCGGAGCGTATTATATTGAACGACTTTTTAAATACTTTCCTGTTGCGCGATTCGGTGCGTGTTATATTGACGTTACTTTTTAAAAAATATATTTTCGATCGGTGCGCTTTATATTAAACATGATTTACGAGACATAAATAAAATTTTGTATTTTTTTATTGGCGTGTGCTGCGTATTATAATGAACATTCTTTTGTTTATGTCTCGTATATAAAGGATTTATAGTCAAAAACTTGGATTTTACGGGTTTTTTTATTTCAACTTTTTAAAATCCCTTATATTAACTTCACCGCCGTCTCATGGGCGGGCGGAAAAACAAAAGTCAAAAAATGACCCACTTCCCGTGAAGCCATCTAGCTGAAATTTGGCACACGGACCCATGTCACCTAACAATGCATTGTATCAAAATTTCAGATCGATCGAACATACCGTAATTAAATTAATTCATTTTTAGCTATCTATATAAAACTATATGTAGAAGTCGCTATTGTTTACATTTTACGGGTCACTTGACTTCACGCCAGCCATCGGTGAACACATCTTGTGTTTTAACCAGGTGTACCGGCGTGCTTTTGTTTACATTTTACGTGTCACGCTGAGCTCCGTTCATCGATCGGTGACCAGACCTTTCCCATCTCCCACCCGCCCCTAGGGGTTATACAGCAAAGGGAAGTTAAGACAGATTCAGTCTGTAAATGTTTGTCGCGTTTGAACATAATCAATAATTTTAGTTATGTTTCATATATAATGGATTTATAGTCAAAAACTTTGTTTTTACGGGTTTGTTTTATTTCTCAAATAACTTGGCGAGAAAATCAAGAAAAATTTAGATTTAATAAGTTCGGTCGTTTATTTTTTAATTTTTGTTCTCCCTTTTTAAATCCTTTATATTAACTTGCTTTGTAAGTTTAATCGGACATTCGAACCGACTATTTGTTTATAATTCTTTCACGTGCCAGTTCAGTTCACGCGTTGACGCGGACCGTCGATGTTCACACCCCTACCGTCTCTGCGCCCGGTTTTAAAACCAGGGGAGATCATTCTGTTTCAGTCTGTAAATGTCGCGTTTAACCATAATCACTACTTTTAGTTATGTCTCATATATAAGGGATTTATAGTCAAAAACTTTGTTTTTACATCTATTTATTCTTCCCGAGAAAAGGAATTGGAACTTTGAAGTAAGTTAATTATTTCTGTTTAATTTTTGTGTCGCCGAAAGGGGTCTATCAGTTGGCTTTGCAACATACAAACGAATGACTCTTTTTTTTTGGTGTCGAAATATTAACTCTTTAATTTTATACTCCAGCTATCATCTGTTTCTAACTATGGCTTCTGATTAAAGGCAGTCTTGAAAATTATATTTCAAATATATTAGCGTGATAGCTTTTAAAGAACTTAACTAAGTAACGGTATAAAATATAATGCTAAGATAAAATATACTGCTATGATTTAATGTTTAATATAATGTGAAGGTTTATTATAATGTGACACCAACATGACATAGACGCGGGATTACCACTACCACAATAAGTGTCTCGGCCCCCCTCTCTCTCTCTCTCTCTCTCTCTCTCTCTCTCTCTCTCTCTCTCTCTCTCTCTCTCTCTCTCTCTCTCTCTCTCTCTCTCTCTCTCTAATATGATAACATTGCATGAGACCATCAAAGTGAATCTGTCAATTTTTTTAAAATTCATTTTTTTTATAAAGTTGACACCGCATCAAAATTCAAGGGCGTCTCCCCAGTTTATGTCAAACCCCTAAGTCCGTCCCATTGTTTAGGTTTTAATCCAAGCCCCCTGTGGTAAATCTCTGCTCAATGCCATTCCGAGCCTTGTTGTGACTATTGTTTAAACTATAACATCAACCACAACCCACCCCTCCCCCCCCCCACGGTCCCCGTCTGTTATCACGGTTCCTCCGTGCCCCACATGTCACCACAACGACCAGACGTTATCTCTGTTGCGTAGAGCAGTGGAGTTATGGCCATTGGTCTATTGATGAAACACCCGCCAACGTATCTGCGTTACATGCTCCGACGAAAGATCTTTAAATTCTGAGGAGAAATAACTTGGACTCTACTTAGTTTCGGTTAAAATAGACCGACCTATGACGTTATAGTTAGATTTATATATTCCAGCCCTTGTTACTGTCTCCCCGACTAGGATATCGTCATGACGTCCAAGGCCCTCCTAGAGGTCGTACTGTTTTCAACAAACTCATCAAGTGCTATTTTCGTGGGAATATTTTTGCTTTATTGACACCCGCTTCACAAAGGAAAACTTATGTTTTAGCTTCAAAACTCATAAAATTTCGGGCCATCTCAAAGCGGAGAACACTGTCTAGTTTTAATGTCATCCTGGAAAGCACTTCCAAACTCACATCGGCTGCCCTGTTTTCTTGAGTTAGTCCTTCACACTGCACACTGCCTTTGTTTGTCCAATTCTCATCTTCCAGAGTAATGACCAGTTCCAGAGAATCTGACACGGAACATGAGCCACAATAACTCAAATGTAAGAACCATAACTCTTCTTTCTATATCAGTTGTCCCTCATTGCACATGCGTAGTGGTTTTTTCTCTTTGAGTTCCAGCTATCTCCTCCGAACATGTTATCCTCTCACCGTAAAATCCGAGGTATCCATTTAGAGCATACACCTTGTGGTCAATGAAATATCCCCATCTTTAAACAGTATCTCTTCAAGTTCGAGATTTATTTCGATATAAGATTTAGAGTTGAAAGCCTTATCCAATTGCATCCCGTTTATAATTAATTATACAGTTAATGAAAAATTACAATATTTATTCAAAGTTCTCTTTTGTAGTGTAAAGCTAAGCGCTGGGGTTTAAAATGGTTCTTGTTACTATAGTCCAGTATTTCTCAATTATTAGTAGTACGAGCTGATTATTGCTGGCAGCTTTATTAGGTTGTTTACGTCATAAGACTAAGGGAAGATTTATTTTTTAAAATATTTTTAATTAAAAACCCCGAATCCTTTTTTTAAAAAAATTGTGGACTAAGTAAGATATAATAGTGCGGCAATTATAAAAACTGATTTGTTTGACCACTAAACAGATAATGGAAACGAAAATCATTTGATGTGTGTTCATGGATATAGGGATGCATCTGCTTTCTTTTGTGGATATTTATTAAACAAGCGTCACAATACCTTATTTCCTTAGGATAATGTACATATAGGATAATGCTCTCTGGCGATGTCGGTCTTTTTCTATGGTTGTGAGGCTTGGACGCTCACTGCAGACCTCCAAAGAAGAATCAATGCGCTGGAGATGAGATGTTTCAGAAAGATATTGAACATCCCCTACACAGCTCACATCACAAACGAAGCGGTCCGCAACACAATAAGTACTGTCATTGGCCCCTACGAGGACCTACTCACATCAATTAAAAAGAGGAAATTACGATGGTACGGACACGTGACAAGAAATGGAGGTCTCGCAAAAACTATATTGCAAGGCACAGTCCAGTGAGGAAGGAAAAGAGGCAGACAAAAGAAAAGATGGGAGGACGATATCAAAGAGTGGACCGGCCTGTCATTCAGCGACTCTCAAAGGGCAGCACAGGACCGGGACAAATGGCGTGTGTTAGTGAGCAGTTCACGATGGTGCCCCAACGACCCAACAACGCGTTAAGGGATAGTTCAAGTTCAATGTTCGTATGATAATATATTAACGATAAGTAACAAAAAGTTGGTGTACTTTTTTTTTACGTTGCAATACCCAACAAAGAAACATTGTCCAACTAAACTAAAAACTATCTTTTTAGAGACAAATGATTGACGATTGTTATTATTATGCCATCTTTACAGTAACTAAGCGAGACGATGTTTCATGAAAATGGACCAACTGTCACCAACGAGTTAGAATTTATTTTGGGTCTTACCCATGTCCTTTCCAATGTCTCAGAAGTGAGATTTAAAAAAAAACCAGATGACGCAAACAATAACAAATGACCGAAACAATAACAAATGACGGAAACAATAACAAATGCGCCAGTCCGTTGTCTTCAGTATGAAATGAGGAAGAAATTTACGTCCACAATAATGGAATAATTTTTTTGTAAATTTAACCCGACGTTAAGATTTCAAGACATCGGCGACTTTGCAGTTGGTCGAGTTGATGGGTGTGGTCTAAATTGTGTGTGTCAGCGTTGTCAGGATGTGTGTGGGGGGGGGAGGGGGTGGGTGTATAATACACACATGTAGGCCACACATCCAGAAGTAATTCTCACATGTATAACACGGCAGAGATATGTAAATTACAGAGCTCTGTGGCCGTTGTCATGTCACAAGCTTTCGTCTGTGGTATTCTAGAACCTGTCCCCTCAAATCCACACCACACCAAAAAACCCAACCCCCCAAAAAATTTAACATATTTAAAATACTCAAATAAAAGACGGTCCCATGCCCTGAAAACATTATCGTATTGTTTTGTCCTATAAGAGAATGTCGTTCTGAGACGCATACAGACAGACACACGCACATTTGACAGATTTTTTCACAAGTTGTTATTATGGCTCGTTCTGATAAAACAGCGGCAAGGCGGTTTTTAAAACATGAATCGTGTTGTTGTTTTTTTTCTCTGTGAGGCTGAGGTAACTGAGGACAGCAGGAAGGACAACGTCGATTTGAAAGATTTGTTCTGATGGCCATGTCCCTCCGGAGAGTACATTGAACATCAACTCCCCCCCCCCTCACCATACACACACCAATGAAACCTGGTCATTTTTAAAAAAAATTATTACTATTATTTTAACACTTTGAAAAGAAGAACGAAAAATGTCAATTTTTACCTATACGACATTAATAATCTCTCCCCAAAAAATCAGGGATTTTTACGTATTCCAATTTCGATTTTTTTAAAAAATTTAAATTTCTTGAAAAAGAAACGAAACAAATCTTTTGAAGTTACTATTGGTTCATTGGTTCATTTCAATGTTTTTTTTTCATTCGACGAATATTTCAGCGATTTTAACTCTGGTTGAATCAATCAATAAATAAACTATAACGTTGGCTAGTATTATTTGCGCCAATGGAAATACACGCCATGTTGTGTAAGTACAGCTCTATACTGGAATAGTAACACAGTGCAAGCGTGTCACACGAGTACGGGAAGTTAACAATTGTCTAAATGTTAACATTAACATCTCACACACATTTTTGTGTACTTAAAATTTATAAAATAAATAGTTCTACTTTGGAAATGTTCATGTTAATTAAAGCTGTAGAGTTTTATTTTTTAATATCTTTTTTTTTAAAATTAACAGACATTGTATTTCAGTAGGTGATTTAAAGGAGTGTATATGTTTGTGTGTTGTATGAGTTATGTGTGTGTGTGTCTGTGTGTCATGTGTGTCTTGTGTTCGTGTGTTGTTTTATGTGAGCGCGTGTGTGTGCGCGCGTGCGTGTGTGTGACGTGTGTGTTGTTTGTTCTATGTGGTGTGTGTGTGTGTGTGTGTGTTCGTGCGTATATATGTTGCGTTTGTTCTTTGTTGTATGTGTGTGTGTATGTGCGTGTGTGTGTATGTGTGTGTGTGAGTGTTCAGTTGTAGTGAGAAGCTAAGAAGGAAGGATTAGCTCTGTCGTTTAGTGGATGTTTGTCAACACCGGGGATAAAATCAGATCGATATGCGAACACCGGCTCTAATCACCCGGGCGGTGTTGTTTCCGAGATACGGGTATTATTTGCCGGTACTTCCGGTCTCTAATTGACCGCGGTAATCCAGGTAGGGAGCACAAGGCGGTCCGGTCCCAACCCTCTTACCCCGTAGATCTGACTGCGAGGACAGGAGAAGATAATTGCAGAAGATGGTCGCCAGGCGGCAGCACCGCAGGAATGCAGATTTGTTTTCGGCTTACCATTGGCAACAGGAGCAGAGGACAATGGGGGTGTGGGGAGAAACGTAATCAGGGCATCTCAACAAATATGGGTACCCTTTTTGAATTATGCGTTGGAAAATTTGATTTCTGCGGTCAATTTTTTTAATTTTGAGAGCAGGTGGTAAATCGGATTATATTCCCGAATGATTTTCTTTTAATAATTTCCTTTAAGGGTTCAGTATAAGCTTAGCTCTATGCTATCATTCTTATGACAACAATAATAATCATTTTAAAAATAATCAAAGAATAATATTTAAAATAACAATTTAAAAGACATAAAAAAATTATATAGTTTTCGTTAAATAGGTAAGTCGCCAAAATGTTGTTTCTGCCAAAGTCTGGTTCATTTCCCCTTTTTTTCCCTTCCGTATTCTGTCGTTACGTGATCGAAAATGGAAAATACAAAAAAATGCGAAGTTCAAACTGTGGGTCAAATAGAACGATCTAACACATTATATTTCTTAAATAACAATGTGTACGGTTTTTAAAGACTGGCAGGGTTATTAACGGTTTTAAGTTTAATAGCCACTGAGTCATAGAGTCATTGTATTCGTTACCTCTCGTGTACTGTCCCGACGACACATTAAAAAAGGTTCACCGAAAATCATTTGCAAGCCGTGATTGACTGAAAATCGCGAACCTCCCCAAAAAGGGAGGCAGCTATAATAAATAGTTGACGTCACATTATACGACTCTCACTCGAATTTTTGCTGCATAAGAGTTGTTCGTTGTTTGAGCGTGGGGGAGCTTAAAGAAGCAAACCAAAATAGATCTGTTTAACGGAAGACAGGTATATAATTTTTTTAAAGAAAATTATTATCAAATGCGAGAGATAGATATTCGGTGACAGTTCAATGGTACGAGAAATTAAATGACGCGACCGTAACAGAAAAAAAGATGTGAAAGAAAGGTAGCGTGAAGGAAGTTAACGTGACGGTCACATATGCATATCGTGTCCGCTCTGCCCATTCTGACCTAATCTAAAAATTGCCTTTTAAATATATTTCCTAAACTTAACGATAATCGACTACTTATCCCGAGTCTCCATGGACAATTGCTGTCTCTGTGCAAGGCGCCGCCACCGACTTAACTGTAAGCTTAAATATGTGCAGAGTACCAGCACCCGCCTCTTGTGTTAGAAACAGCGATTGTGATAAATATTGCTCCATTCGTTTTATCTTTGATTAATAACAGCTTTCGTGGTAACCGTCTGAGAAACGTATCTCTTGAAGAGTTTTGTTGGATCCACTCCTCCACCGTGGACCCCCGCCCAACACACGAAACCGTTCTAAAACTCTTCCATAATGCGAGCCATAAAAGAGGGCTAGTATTATGGTTTATGGTAGTGGCGACCGTGGCGATGTCTTGGCCAAGGCTCGTGGAAATCAAGTCCCAATAAATCACAGATATATTACACTGGTTTGTGGGGTTGGTTTCCGCTCGTGAGTCTGATAAAAATGGGAAATTGTTTGTAGCAATTTTAAAAAAAAACAAAAAAACTACTCAATGAAGATTTCATGAATGTTTCACGAAACAAAACAGGATTTTAAGCTGAAAAGTTCCAAAGTTCTTGGATACATGAGTTGTAAAAAATCAGAATGACCATAACAGAGCCGTCTTTACAACCATTTTGGGCCCCCGGGCAAAGAAATAGTGTTGGGCCCGTGGGCAAAGAAAGAGTGCGCAATCGCAGGAATAAAAAATAAATATACATAATATATATAAATAAACATAATCCCATGGGGCCCCTACGCTCGTGGGCCCCCGGGCAAATGCCCAACGGGCCTATGCGTTAAGACGGCCCTGCGACCATAACATTGAGAACAGCTGTGCCGGGGCAATGAGTACAGCAGTGTCTAGAACCATAAGTACAAGGGCGTCTGAGAACAGAAGAACCGCTGTGTTTGAGACCATAATTAACACTCTGAGAACAGAAGAACCCCTGTGCTTGATACCATAGGTAAAGTCTCTGAGAACAGAAGAATATCTGTGCTTGAGACCAGAAGTAACAGTCTCTGAGAACAGAAGAATATCTGTGCTTGAGACCAGAAGTAACAGTCTCTGAGAACAGAAGAATATCTGTGCTTGAGACCAGAAGTAACAGTCTCTGAGAACAGAAGAATATCTGTGCTTGAGACCAGAAGTAACAGTGTTCAAGACCGTGAAGAAGAACATCTGTTTTAAGACCACAAGTAACGATGACTTGGACCATACAGAAGAACCTCTATGCTTCAGACCAGAAGTAACAGCCTCTGAGAACAGAAGAACATCTTTCCTTGAGACTCTTAGTACTGAAGTACCACGATTTCTGCTGAATGTTTTGCTTAACTTTTATAGAAAAGTGATGCATTTTATATAATTTAAAACAATTGCTCTCGATGTAGATACGACTTTGAATACTAATGTTCCATGGTCTGGATTGTGTATAAAATGATTTGATGCAATTAAGCTATTTTATGAGAAATAGTTACGGAACAATGAACTATTTATGAGAAATAGTCATGGAACCATACGGTAATTAAGAGAAATGGTTGAGGAATCATTAGCTATTTACAAGATATGGTTCCGAAAAATTAGCGCTTTACCAATTAAAAAAAAATTTAATGCAATATCGTAGCTTCCTGAAGTTTTCAATTGTCAGCACTGAAAACCCGCGGGCAAGCTTCATTTTGGTGTGGGTGGCGGGGTTTACACAAGGACCGAAATGTTCAACTTTCTGAGAATACTTCGTCAAAAAGTGAAGACCTACTCTAATACCCTTTTCCTAACACTACTCTACAGAACAATGGCCCAGGATCCGTGTGTGCTTTGGTCCGCGGGTTGAAATAAAGAAGGAATATGTCGTTCACTAAAACACAGTCACTGGGAAACAAGGGAGAACAGAGATCAATACAACAAGATATGAAGGGGGCGCAATCGCCGATGTTGGGTCTTTGTTGGAGAGATACGTCATTTCAGGGCGTGGATAGGCCTGAGTTTGTGACCGGAACGACGGAGCAGATCGGCGGTTCTCAATAATTTCATTGTCATAGTGGTTAGAGCAAGTTAAGAACTCGAGCCACAACAAACATCTAATTATGAGACTCACTTGACACGAGACTATGGTATATGTTAAATGAAATTTGTATCAATCAAGCTTTCTTTTGTGTGTGTGTGTGTGTGTGTGCAGGAGATACTATTTTGGGGTACAGCGGATTCAGATGGAGTTATAACATAATGGTGATGAATGTATTAGGGTACGATCTATGCTAAATCGAGACAAAACAAAGCAGAAAATGTGTCGGCTACCAGAATGCGTGTGTTTTAAAAATCAAACCAGCAAGAAAAAGCGGGTGGCTAAGCTGAAGAAACGTATCTGTGTAGAATAGAATGACTCAAGGCCAGTGAGAAATTGCATGAAGCCAATACATATTTAAAATTCTTGAATCTTGAAATCGGGGTTTAGTTGCTGAAAATAAGGCATCAGATATAACTAAATCACAGGGCATAAAAATAGCCTTGTAGACTTCATTTCACAACATATCAAATTCCAAATCTTAACTGAAATTTCATCACAATGTAATTGGCTTCAAAGATACTGTATTTAAACATCATTTTTAATGCGTGTAACCCTTATAAATAACAAAACGCGGAAACCAAATAAAATAACAAATACGTAAGAGGATTTAAAAAGAAATGGGATGGTACCTTATTTTTTATAATGACCATGGAGCTCAACGACTTATTCCTTTAGGACTCCCTGGTGTAGTCCAATCTGTGGCCCTGGGTTTTGTTGCTTTATTGGCGTTCAATAAAAACCCTCGTAAAACACACCAGCGCTCGTTTATCACGGCCTCAATATGGTAGATAAGAGGCGACCTTGACATTCTCTGGTTCAAGGGTCAGCACCAGAGGTGACATTTTACTGAGACGACTCTTATTGTGATGATATTTTACGGATGCTATGGCTTATTCAAAGTGATGGCATTATGTGGATACATCGGCTTTTATGTTGATGGCATTATATGGATATAACGGCTTTTATGTTGATGGCATTATATGGATATAACGGCTTTTATGTTGATGGCATTATATGGATACGACGGCTTTTATGTTGATGGCATTATATGGATATAACGGCTTTTATGTTGATGGCATTATATGGATATAACGGCTTTTATGTTGATGGCATTATATGGATACGACGGCTTTTATGTTGATGGCATTATATGGATATAACGGCTTTTATGTTGATGGTATTATATGGATATAACGGCTTTTATATTGATGGCATTATATTTATACGACGGCTTTTATGTTGATGGCATTATATGGATATAACGGCTTTTATGTTGATGGCATTATATGGATACGACGGCTTTTATGTTGATGGCATTATATGGATATAACGGCTTTTATGTTGATGGCATTATATGGATACGACGGCTTTTATGTTGATGGCATTATATGGATATAACGGCTTTAATGTTGATGGCATTATATGGATATTACGGCTTTTATGTTGATGGCATTATATGGATACGACGGCTTTTATGTTGATGGCATTATATGGATATAACGGCTTTTATGTTTATGGTATTATATGGATATAACGGATTTTATATTGATGGCATTATATGAATATAACGGCTTTTATGTTGATGGCATTATATGGATACAACGGCTTTTATAGGGATGGAATTATTGAGTGCATGGGCTAAATTTCATCGCAGCATTTTCTGGACACAACGATCACGGAGGTTGTGTTAAGTTTATCGCGATGTTATAGAGTAGGTGTTATAGAGTACCGTAAATACTCGTTCTAAAGCCAACCGTTTTTTTGGGACAAAATCGAGGGGGAAAAGTTGGGGGTCGGTTCGTGAGCGGGTCATAGGTGATTTCTGAAGGTATATTGAAGGTTGGTGTTGTTATTGTAGAACATCAAGGTCTACATTCTACAAGATTCGACTGCTCTACCAGAAGCTATAATCAATAATACATAATTTGCAATCTCTGTCACGTCTGTCATGTCTGTCCATGACGCTACTAATTTTAGAAAGCAGTGCACCAAATTACTGCACCAATGCATCAAAAGGTGTGCAAATTAAAGATGCGCCGAAAAAGTAGACGCCCTACAACCCCTATTATAAAATACTTTTTGTGCATTTCAGAAAGTTTAATATTTCGTATTTATCAAACAAGGACAAGTTAGCTGGGCTTTTTAAAAAGGTGGGCGCCGTAGGCGCCCTAAAAAAAGTGCATTTTTCAAAATATATAGATTTCAGCTGAAAACTTCCGTCATTTTTGACGGGTAATACACTAGTCTATTATTAAATATCTGCACTTACCTTATTTAATCATTTTATATATTTTTGTGAATGTTTTAATAAATTGTTTTACTAATTTTGTGTTCAACAACGAATTTCAATGTACGCCATTTCGCCACTGTTTACCAAAGAATTGTTTTTTTTTAAATACCGGTAACTCTTGCCTAACAAAGAGCACAAAGACAAATATAGGTAGTACAAAGTAAACAATCATATGACCGATTTAGCTTGTAGTTTGTTTGTTTTTTTAAATGTGCACCATTTTGTTGAAGCTGTCCTATTATTTTTGAGGGGTTGGCTTGCGAGCGGGTTACACACTTTTAATACTTTTCTCTTCCAAAAGAGGGCGGGTCGGCTTATGAACGAACGGGCTCTAGAACGAGTATATACGGTAGGTGTTATGGAGTAGGTGTTATAGCGTAGGTGTTATAGAGTAGGTTTCGAGAGAAGAAGCAACTGATGAAGGCTGGGGCTGGCTGGTGTGCAGAGTTTTTCTTCAACCGGTCCGGGTCCAGGTCCGGGTATTTTTGGGAAGTCCTAGGGGTTGTCAAGCTGAATTTGATTTTTCGGCAGAATAATAGTTTTTAGAGTTGATATTTTGATTCCGGGCTGGAAGGACCCGAAGAAGGGGCTAAGAAATGTTAGGGAGTGGGAAAGGGGGTATTAGGTTGCCTCTCTAAACTGACTCCCTGAAATTATTTGTTAAATTCACTCACATAGAGTGTGCTTTTTTTTAATTTGTAAAGTGACAACTTACTCACAAATGGGTGTACCTGCGGTGATGTTATGATGAGGAAAAATTAAGTTAAATTTGAAAAAAAAATAAAAAAATTTGAAATTATTTTTTCAATTGTTTTACTTTCTTTGCAAAACCATTTTTTTCCTTTAAATAACAATCAAATTAGTCAAATTGCATTAATTCTCAAATGATACATTATTTTTAGCGACGTTGTGTGGGAGGAGTCCATGATCCATAGATTTAGAACCACTTCCCTCAAAATAAACGTATTCAACATCAGGAGTTTAGTGCTTCAATATTTGCGTGACTTTTGCTGGTCTGTTGTCTATAGCAGTGCTTCTCAAACTTGTTAGTATGGCGGACCGGCAGGAATTTTTTCCATTGCACCAGGGACCGGTGCACTATTTTCCCTGCACTGACAATTTTTTCGGTCCTTTTTTTGAGAACATCTGCGGACCGGCAGCGGATGGCCCAAGGACCGGCACCGGTCCGCGGACCACCACTTTGAGAAGCACTGGTCTATAGAGCTTTTATTTTTTTTTAATTAAAGCGTTAAAAATATACTTTTTCAAACAAAAAAAATTAACAATCATATCATCATTAGCGTTATGGTGATACCATCATACAATCATGACATCATACCCATCCTTCAGATACAACATTGGTTTCGTTTGTATTGTAAATAGAATTTGACTTTAAAACTTTAAGAAATTCATCTTTAGGCTATGACAAATTATGACGCAAAATCAACAGTAAGCACTTTTAGGGCTGTTCCGAAAAAGAAGAAGAAAAATGGGGAGGGATATTTAAAAGATAGCATTAACTTAACCACCAATCGATAGTCAGTTTCCTTTCTTATATTGTAAAAAAAAACAGGTGAAATGTACGATCATTTTTAAATATATTTTGTATTCGTTCCATACATCCACATTTGATGAGAATAGATGAAAACAGACTATAATAAGCCTATAAAAGTGTGGCGTGAAAGTATTAAAAGTATAAAGATAAAGTCAGAGACGTCACTAGGGTTGGTTTCACCCAGTGCGGTAGGTCATGGTGCCATCCCCTCACGACTTACCCCATAGACCTCCTCCGAATCTGCCCAAGTCCAAATAACGGGAGCATACAGAATTTTACCCTTTGGTGATGGTATCAACCGGTGCGGTCCGCACCCCCCTATCTGATTTTAAATTTTACCCCCGTTATAAAAAATATAATTATTAACTGTATTAATTTCTTTGCGTAGGCTAAACTCTGTTTCTAATTTCTTAGCTGAAAAAAAATGTTTAAAATATTCAAAGAAAATTCGTTTCTCCAGAGCCCATTTCCAGCGATGTGTTAGACGCTCTCTAAAATCAGATTAAGGACAATTGTTTGCCGTTGTTTTGAGGGCAGGCGTTAAAACCAAAGATTGAACGCTTGTGGACGTAAATGTCCTTGACCTTTGAACCGAGGATCACCCCCCTAAAGGGGTTTTAATGAAGACACGTCAGGAGGTGAAGTGAAACTATTTTTGGTTTCAAGTTCTTCGAGTGCCTCGTGTAGCGATGGAAAGGTCAGATGGGATGGGAGATCGCCGAAAGAATGAGAGAGAGAGAAGAAGGTATGTGTGTGGGGGGGGGAGGGGGTGGGTGGGTTGGGGGTGGAGGAAGATGACTAGACCGTGAATTTAGATCTTGTTTCTCGCATGTTTTGAGTTAAATGCATGCCTAACGAGCAGACAGTCGACTCATGTAATCTAAAAAAAATTGTTGTGCTATATTAGAAACAGCATTTCATATTCGTGGCAATCAAGACAATGTCACAGACAGCTAGGGTTCTTATACTTACGGCCAATGTTCCCTCTAAGTTTTCGCTGATTTAGGTGCACAAAAATAATCTCATGTGCGAAGTTGCACAGCATCCATTTCTATTGTGCAAATTTTAAATCCCACAAACATAGATAATTACCCTTTCAAAATTTTGCTGCGCGCTGTCTCGAACAGCTGTGCGGTGTCTGGAAGATAGCTGCGTGGGCGTGAAATTGCGCAGCTCAAAAGGAATATAGCTTATGACCCAACACTTAGAACCGGGAAATGACATTTAGCGAACACGCAAACACCTCAACTAAAGAACTTTTCATGGAATGGGAAAGAAAATTTGACGATCAGTAGGAAATTACCACTGAAGAGCAAATTACTTGACCACTAGGAAGTATATTACAGACCACAATGTTACCAGCCACTTAAGGATATATTACAGACCACAATGTTACCAGCCACTTAAGGATATATTACAGACCACAATGTTACCAGCCTCACTAAAGGATATATTACAGACCACAATGTTACCAGCCACTTAAGGATATATTACAGACCACAATGTTACCAGCCTCACTAAAGGATATATTACAGACCACAATGTTACCAGCCTCACTAAAGGATATATTACAGACCACAATGTTACCAGCCACTAAAGGATATATTACAGACTACAATGTTACCAGCCACTAAAGGATATATTACAGACCACAATGTTACCAGCCTCACTAAAGGATATATTACAGACCACAATGTTCACTTGAGGATAAAAGTGAAATGTAGTCAGACCTCGCTAAGTCGAATTTACCTAGTCGAAAGCCTCCCTATATCGAATTACATGTAAGGTCCCGGCTTAATGTATTTTAGATCTTCTTAAGTCGCAACTAGTTTAACCCGCAAGTAGTTTAACTCGCAAGTAGTTTAACCCGCAAGTAGTTCAACCCGCAAGTAGTTCAACCCGCAAGTAGTTTAACCCGCAAGTAGTTTAACTCGCAAGTAGTTCAACCTGCAAGTAGTTTAACCCGCAAGTAGTTTAACCCGAAAGTAGTTTAACTCTGAAGTAGTTCAACCCGCAAGTAGTTCAACCCGCAAGCAGTTCAACCCGCAAGTAGTTCAACCCGCAAGCAGTTCAACCCGCAAGTAGTTCAACCCGCAAGTATTTCTGTTTGAGGAATGGGAGAGGAGGGGCGGGTGGCAACAATCTCAGGCCCAACAAAATTTATTAGGTCCCCCCCCCCGGTGTCTTTCCCGGTCGTGGTGATATAGTGTCGGGGCAATGTCGCAGATATTAATTACTGTCATCTTAATTTATACGGCCTTGTTTTCTTGGTGGTTGGTGCTAACTGCGCACCGGTCTACTTTCCTTGGAGGGTTGGTGCTAACTGCGCACCGGTCATGTTTTCTTGGTGGTTGGTGCTAACTGCGCACCGGTCATGTTTTCTTGGTGGTTGGTGCTAACTGCGCACCGGTCATGTTTTCTTGGTGGTTGGTGCTAACTGCGCACCGGTCGTGTTTTTAGTGGTTGGTGCTAACTGCGCACCGGTCATGTTTCCTTGCTGGTTGGTGCTAACTGCGCACTGGTCATGTTTTCTTGCTGGTTGGTGCTAACTGCGCACCTGTCATGTTTTCTTGGTGGTTGGTGCTAACTGCGCACCGGTCATGTTTTCTTGGTGGTTGGTGCTAACTGCGCACCGGCCGTGTTTTTAGTGGTTGGTGCTAACTGCGCACCAGTCATGTTTTCTTGCTGGTTGGTGCTAACTGCGCACCGGTCATGTTTTCTTGCTGGTTGGTGCTAACTGCGCACCGGTCATGTTTTCTTGGTGGTTGGTGCTAACTGCGCACCGGTCATGTTTTCGTGCTGGTTGGTGCTAACTGCGCACCGGTCATGTTTTCTTGGTGGTTGGTGCTAACTGCGCACCGGTCATGTTTTCTTGCTGGTTGGTGCTAACTGCGCACCGGTCATGTTTTCTTGGTGGTTGGTGCTAACTGCGCACCGGTCATGTTTTCTTGGTGGTTGGTGCTAACTGCGCACCGGTCATGTTTTCTTGGTGGTTGGTGATAACTGCGCACCGGTCATGTTATCTTGGTGGTTGGTGCTAACTGCGCACCGGTCATGTTTTCTTGCTGGTTGGTGCTAACTGCGCACCGGTCATGTTTTCTTGGTGGTTGGTGCTAACTGCGCACCGGCCGTGTTTTCTTGGTGGTTGGTGCTAACTGCGCACCGGCCGTGTTTTGGAACAAGATCTCGGGTTGACGACCGAGTCAGCGCTTTTATCGAAGACTTGTCAGCGCTGCAGTGGGCGTTTAGATAAATGTATAATATCTTATCTTTACTTCTTCAACAAACTTTGATACAATTCATAGTTTTATTCTGAATATTTTTTCTCTATGTCACCGGAGGCAGGTGTCTGTTGTGTCAAAAAAATTTTTTGTAAATGTCGTAACCGAGTGATGTTTGTGGGGGGAAAAGGGTGGGGGGCATGTTGAAGTCCACACAAAAACCTTTGAAATATCGGGGCCCAAGACTGGGTGTCTGCAACATAGAAATAAAGTACATACATTGAGTGTCAGTGGTTCATGTAAACTCTCTAACCCCCCCCCCTCTCTCTCTCAAGTTCTCTCTTCCCCCTGCAGCACATGGCTATCTAATTAGAAATGTAAAAAATAATATTTTAAAAAATAGAAACATAATTAAATGTAAACAAAACATATCGGGGGGTTATTATATATCAATGGTGGCCAAACCGAGGCTGTTTCGTGTTCAGATCGCGGCTCGCGTACAGTTTATGAAAGATATCTTACAAGGATTACTGGACGATTTCCAAGCCAGATTTTAATGCACCATAGTGATTCAATCCATCCATCCCATCCCTGTGGCGCTACAGCCCATGTAGGGCTTGGGCATGCCTCACGACCTCCTTCCACTCAGTCCTTATCAACGCCTTTCTTTTCCAATATTGGACGCCCAGTTGTTGTAGATCTTTCTCTATGTCATCCATCCATCTAAGCCTAGGTCTTCCCTTGAGCCGTTTTCCTCTGGGGTTTTGGTGGTGTACCCTCTTTAATCCTCTATCATTTGACATTCTTTCTAGGTGTCCTGCCCAGCGCAGTCTGCCCTTTTTTATTTCTGCAACTATTGGGGTATCCTGATAAAGATTGTATAGTTCATGGTTGGTTCTTATTCTCCATCCGAACTCATCCTTTGTTGGTCCATATATTTTCCTGAGAATTTTCCTCTCCCATGTATTTAACAGGTTTTCTGCAGTTTTTGTCAAGGTCCAAGTTTCACTTGCATATGTTACAGCTGGTCTCATGTCAGTTTTATAAAGAGTTTTCTTTGTTTCCCTTGTAATATTTTTGTTTTTGAGGATATTCTGGCTACTAAAGTATGCTCTATTACCGGCTGATATTCTTTCTTTAATTTCTATCATTAATTCATTCCTTTCATTTAGTATTGATCCTAGGAATTTGAATTGATTTACTTTTTCAAAAGTCTGGTTCCTAATTTTAATGTCTTCACCTGTCCTTTCTTCTCTTTCTAGGGTCATGTATTTTGTTTTTGGGTTGTTGACTTCCAGCCCTGCTTGCAGTGATGCGTCTTCTAATTCAATGTATGACTTTGATATGTCTTTAGTACTTTTAGCAAGCAGGGCTATGTCATCAGCATATGCAAGGTACTGGATGGGTTGGCTATAGAAAGTGCCAATAGCTTTTGGATCTTGAGTTTCCCTCAGGAAGTATCCAGTTATTGTTCCTCGAGTGTCAATATTTATGTTTCTAATAACTCTTTCTAACGTTAAGTTAAAGAGCATACAAGACAGTGAGTCTCCCTGCCTTAGTCCTTGTCTAATCCTAAATTCCCTTGAGTATTCTCCTTGAACCTTAACTTTGCTTCTTGAGATGTTCAGCGTGACATATATCATTCTTGTCAGTTTGTTGGGTATGTGCCAAACTCCTGCAGCGTTTCATATAGATATTTACTTTTGATGCTGTCATAGGCCATTTTATAATCTACATATAGTTGATGCACTGGGATGTTGTATTCATTGCATTTCTCTAATATGCATCTGATGGTGAAAATTTGATCAGTCGTTGATCTGTTTTGTCTAAATCCACATTGGTAGTCTCCTAATATTTCTTCAGCATATGGATGTAGTCTTTTGGCTATAAGTTTTGTCAGTATTTTGTAGGAAACGTTTAATAGGGAGATTCCTCTGTAATTTTTGCACTGAAGTTTGGATCCTTTCTTGTGTATTGGGGTTATTAATGCCGTTTCCCATTCTGTTGGTATTTTCTCTTCTTGCCAGATTCTAGTTAAGAGATTATGTATCTGAATGTGTAGTTCTCCTCCTCCATACTTAATAAGTTCTGCTGTGATAAGATCTTCTCCAGGGGCTTTGTGATTTTTCATATGATTGATTACTTCTTTAGCTTCTTCTAATGTTGGTGGGTTTATAAAAGGGTCTGGTCCTCCATGTGGTGGTTGGTAATCATCATCTTGTCCATTATAGTGATTCAATAGGGCTCTCATTTTTTATAAAATCCTTTATATTAACTCGTGGTGTCTGTTTGAGCCCTTGCTTGCTTGTTTGCTTGTCGTCAAAACTTCGGATCGATTTTTAACCCACTTCCTAGTAAGCTAGCGAGCTGAAATTTTGCAGGCAGTTTTGTGCCGATGATAAAAACGATTTATCAAAATTTAAGATGGATCGCATATACAGTAATTAAATTATTGAATTTTTAGATTATTTTATTTATCTCTATGTATCATGTTAAATTTTTTAGATAGAGTGTCGCGGTGCGTATTATATTGAATGACCTTTTTTCTGTCGCGCAATAAACTGCGTATTATATTGACAACGCTTTTTATAAACATATTCCTGATCGGTGCGCATTATATTAAACACGTTTTACGAGACATAACTGCAATTTTGTATTTTTGGATGGTCTTGCGCTGCGCATTATAATGAACATTCTTTTAGTTACGTCTCGTACATAAAGGATTTAGAGTCAAAAACTTGGTTTTTTTTACTGTTTTTTAAAATTAAATTTACATTTTAACATGGCTCTCAGTTACTACAGATATGTGCACCCTTCTTAGATATAAGACTGATTTATTTCCGTAGAGTAATAAGTTATATTTCTAGTTGATTGGATTATTCTAAATGGATGTGTGTGGTGGTGGGTGTGTGGGTGGGGTTTTTTTTAAATTGAAAATGTACTGTGAGAAAAATAAGATTTTTATATATATTTTTTGGCTAAATAAATTGTCTATCGTGGCTAAGTCAGTCTTTCATCTTAACGTAATTTGACATAGTCTTCTTTCTTATTGATGTTAAGTTAAGATTCCTCGTGACCAAATGTCCTAGCTCTGACATATGGACTTACGGACATTCGCCATCATCAATACGTCGATCTGATGTAAAATAAAGCAAACAGCCGCCCATCTCCCTGCGTGTGTGTTCAGTGTAACTCACAGTTACAGACACGGCACGTGTCAACATGACACACGACATACGTGACGTTGGTACAGCTGTAGGGAGCACATGAAATGGATCTGACCGCCTGGTAACGTTCTCTCGGGGTGTCATCTTTATCCACTTACGAGAATTTCATGGGCGTGGACATATTGCTCCGAAGAAGAAGAAAAAATCCACTAGAGAAGCATCATTTATAAATGTCCAGGAGAGCACCATTATGATAGACATAGACACATATTTGAGAGACATTTGTCTTTTCTTCGTTTCAAGACATAAAATTTGACTGTCTAGGGAAGCGTCATTAAGACAGATACAGAGAAAAAATTAAGAGACACTTGCCTTTTTTCCCTTTAAAAAGCACAAGTTTTTTCATAAGGGTTGGATAACCACGTGAGCCCTGAAACCCTCTTGTTTGAGAAACGTTTTCATGAACTGTTTAAAAAAAATATATATATACTAGTGTATTACCCGTCAAAAATGACGGAAGTTTTCAGCTGAAATCTATTTATTTAGAAAAAATGCACTTTTTTTAGGGCGCCTGTGGCGCCGACCTTTTTCAAAAGCCCAACTTACATTGTCCTTGTTTGATAAATACGAAACATTAAACTTTCTGAAATGCACACAAAGTATTTTATAATAGGGGTTGTAGGGCGCCTACGGCGCCCCCTTTGCTTTCTTATTTTATAATTAGCCATCATCAAATCCTCTTTTTACATTGTTACCTTTTCCAAAATTAAAATATGAGCTAAAACAATGACGTCATATAATATTTTTTACAACGCATTTTTTATTTGCACACCTTTTGATTTATTGGTGCAGTAATTTGGTGCGCTGCTTTCTAAAATTAGTATAGCGTTACATCCACACATACATACATACATACAGACGACGGGAATTATGGATATTGATACTTTGTGTACATTTCAGCAAGTTTAATATTTCGTATTTATCAAACACGGATAAGTTACTTATGTTAATTATGTATATTGATTCCCGTTGAGCTCACCCGCAGCGTAGCATACGTCGCTAATGATTTAGTGACGGGTTGTCTGTATGTATGCATGGAATAATGCACACAAAGTATTTCATAATAATTATAAATCCTCAAATCCTATTTGTACATCGCTCCTTTTCAAAAATTAAAATATAAGCATAAAAACAATGACGTCATATAATATTTTTATACGATCCATACAGGCAACGGGAATCAATATACTTAATTATCATAAGTAACTTATCCGTGTTTGATAAATACGAAATATTAAACTTGCTGAAATGTACACAAAGTATTTCATAATAATTATAAATCCTCAAATCCTATTTTTACATCGTTCCCTTTTCAAAAATTAAAATATAAGCATAAAACAATGACATTATTTAATATTTTTTATACAAAATCGATCGCAGCGCCACCTAACATAACCTAAAAATATTATATGACGTCATATCCGTTACATCCACACATTATATATATATTTACGCTCAATTTTCGCTGACTGCCTCACGCCTAACGCTAAGGGACATCACTATGCTTTTTTTTTAAATTGAAAATATAGACTTAAAAATCATAATCATTTTGGTTTCCAGATTAAGATTAGCCAAACAACACACGAACCTATGACGTCAGCATTTGTGTTGTAAACAGTGCTGACTGACTCAAAGAGATATTTTTTGGTGCAGTAATTTGGTGCGCTGCTTTATAAAAGTAGTTAAATAAAACAAACCCGTAAAAACCAAGTTTTTGACTATAAATCCCTTATATATGAGACATAACTAACAGTTTTGATTATTTTCAAACGCGACAAACATTTACAGACTGAATCTGTCTTAACTCAACTTTCCTTCATAACCCGGGGGGGGGAAGGTCTGGTCACCGATCGCTTGACCGAGCTCAGCGTGACACTTAAAATGTTAACAAAAGCACGCCGGTACTTCGATGGGTCGCGTCAACGCGTGACTGAACAATCCCGTGAAAAAAACAATAACAAACAGTGAATTTGAATTACATACGTTATATAAGGATAAACTAAAAATGCATAAATCTAATTACGGTACGTTCGATCGATCTGAAATTTTGATACGATGCATTGTTAGGTGAGATGGGTCCGTGTGCCAAATTTCAGCTCGATCGGATCACAGGTAGTGGGTCATTTTTTGACTTTTGTTTTTTCCGCTTGCCCAAGACAGAGAGACAGAGATGACGACAGAACGACAGATGACGACAGAACGACAGAGAGACAGAGACGGCGGTGAAGTTAATATAAGGGATTTAAAAATCGTGTGGTGATTAGCACTGTAAAAAATATTATATAAATACTTTGTGTACATTTCAGGAGTGTTTCGTATTTATCATACAAAGGAAGGATAAGCTACTTGGGCCTTTGACAAAAAAAGTGGGCGCCTTAGGGCGCCCTACAATCCCTATTATAAAATACTTTGTGTACATTTCAGGAAGTTTAATATTACGTATTTATGATACAAGGAAACGTTAGTTGGGCTTTTGAAAAAGGTGGGCGCCGTAGGCGCCCTAAAAAAAGTGGGCACCGCAGGCGCCACGGCGCGCGCAGCACAACCTAGTGTATATTGATATTAGAAACTTCCGGTTGTTCAAAATGGCGGAACCTAAATTTCTCTGCTGTCATTAAAAGACAAAAACAATCAAGCGCTGGAGAAATATACAACATACAAATGCAAATTAAGGAAATTAAAGTTATCAAGGAACTGATCTTCGAAATGAATTCCTTCTATGCTCGTCTGGTTGTATTTTACTTGGTTTTGTCATTTTGTGGCTGTTAATACTATTAATATTAATCCGGAAGTTGTCTCACAGTTCTCACCAGTGGTTCATAGAAACTGCAACGTGCGCAGTAGCCACACCCCGGGCAACGGCTTCGACTGGCTTGCTAAACCTGGTGAGGGTAGCCGACGGGTCTCAAACCCTCGGTGATCTAGATATGTCTATCTATGCACGTGAAGACTGGATTCGGTGGACAGAGCGGAGGAACCACTAGTTGGTCAACGGTCAAAAAGGCGAATCTCAGCAAAGCGTTGTGGAACGCTAAGGGCATGACAAGACACACAGGACATCATGGCCATCCACTGCACCCGTTTCCATCACCAGCCGTCTCGACTTAGTCCTGCCGCTGGATAAGATGGCCTCGGTGAGAGAGTGAGATCGACGAATTGCGCAACTCCTTCTCACTCAAATCCAAATCACCGCGCAAGTCACTTTTGTCATCCATCCCATACCAGCGGTCTACAACCCTCGGATGACTAGAGTGGTCCTCGTCGTATCGACGGACGAACGAACATATTGATATTATCTCCTATCGAATGAGCTCTGTTAATATCAAGTTATCGCAAACTCAAATAGGAAAAAAAGATTCATACGTTAAAAAAAAATTCTGAATGCAAATGTTCTCAATTTTTTTTCCAAATGAACACTCCTCCCTCGACTCCACGATAACTTATAGCGACTCCACTAACATTCATCTGACTTCACTAACATCCATCTGACTCCACTAACACTCATCTGACTCCACTAACACTCATCTGACTCCACTAATACTCATCTGACTCCACTAACACTCATCTGACTCCACTAACACTCATCTGACTCCACTAATACTCATCTGACTCCACTGACACTCATCTGACCCAACTAATACTCATCTGACCCCACTAACACTCATCTGACTCCACTAATACTCATCTGACTCCACTAACACTCATCTGACCCAACTAATACTCATCTGACCTCACTAACACTCATCTGACCCCACTAATACTCATCTGAATCAACTAATACTCATCTGACTCCCCTAACACTCATCTTACCCCACTAATACTCATCTGACTCCACTAACACTCATCTGACCCAACTAATACTCATCTGACCCCACTAACACTCATCTGACTCCACTAATACTCATCTGACCCCACTAACACTCATCTGACCCCACTAATACTCATCTGACTCCACTAATACTCATCTGACTCCACTAATACTCATCTGACTCCACTAATACTCATCTGACTCCACTAATACTCATCTGACCCCACTAACACTCATCTGACCCCACCAACACTCATCTGACTCCACTAACACTCATCTGACCCCACTAACACTCATCTGACTCCACCAACACTCATCTGACTCCCCTAACACTCATCTGACCCAACTAATACTCATCTGACCCCACTAACACTCATCTGACTCCACCAACACTCATCTGACTCCACTAATACTCATCTGACCCCACTAACACTCATCTGACTCCACCAACACTCATCTGACTCCACTAACACTCATCTCCACTAATACTCATCTGAATCAACTAATACTCATCTGACTCCCCTAACACTCATCTTACCCCACTAATACTCATCTGACTCCCCTAACACTCATCTTACCCCACTAATACTCATCTGACTCCACTAATACTCATCTGACTCCACTAACACTCATCTGACCCAACTAATACTCATCTGACCCCACTAACACTCATCTGACTCCACCAACACTCATCTGACTCCACTAACACTCATCTGACTCCACTAACACTCATCTGACTCCACTAACACTCATCTGACTCCACTAATACTCATCTGACTCCACTAATACTCATCTGACTCCACTACTACTCATCTGACTCCACTAATACTCATCTGACTCCACTAACACTCATCTGACTCCACTAACATTCATCTGACTCCACTAATACTCATCTGACTCCACTAATACTCATCTGACTCCACTAATACTCATCTGACTCCATAATACTCATCTGACTCCACTAATACTCATCTGACTCCACTAATACTCATCTGACTCCACTAATACTCATCTGACTCCACTAATACTCATCTGACTCCACTAATACTCATCTGACTCCACTAATACTCATCTGACTCCACTAATACTCATCTGACTCTACTAACACTCATCTGACTCCACTAACACTCATCTGACCCCACTAACACTCACCTGACTCCACTAATACTCATCTGACTCCACTAACACTCATCTGACTCCACTAACACTCATCTGACTCCACTAATACTCATCTGACTCCACTAATACTCATCTGACTCCACTAATACTCATCTGACTCCACTAATACTCATCTGACTCCACTAATACTCATCTGACTCCACTAATACTCATCGACTCCACTAATACTCATCTGACTCTACTAATACTCATCTGACTCCACTAATACTCATCTGACTCCACTAATACTCATCTGACTCCACTAATACTCATCGACTCCACTAATACTCATCTGACTCTACTAATACTCATCTGACTCCACTAATACTCATCTGACTCCACTAATACTCATCTGACTCCACTAATACTCATCGACTCCACTAATACTCATCTGACTCCACTAATACTCATCTGACTCCACTAATACTCATCGACTCCACTAATACTCATCTGACTCCACTAATACTCATCTGACTCCACTAATACTCATCTGACTCCACTAATACTCATCGACTCCACTAATACTCATCTGACTCCACTAATACTCATCTGACTCCACTTATACTCATCTGACTCCACTAATACTCATCGACTCCACTAATACTCATCGACTCCACTAATACTCATCTGACTCCACTAATACTCATCTGACTCCACTAATACTCATCTGACTCCACTAATACTCATCGACTCCACTAATACTCATCGACTCCACTAATACTCATCTGACTCCACTAATACTCATCTGACTCCACTAATACTCATCGACTCCACTAATACTCATCGACTCCACTAATACTCATCGACTCCACTAATACTCATCTGACTCCACTAATACTCATCTGACTCCACTAATACTCATCTGACTCCACTAATACTCATCGACTCCACTAATACTCATCTGACTCCACTAATACTCATCTGACTCCACTAATACTCATCTGACTCCACTAACACTCATCTGACTCCACTAATACTCATCTGACTCCACTAATACTCATCTGACTCCACTAATACTCATCGACTCCACTAATACTCATCTGACTCCACTAATACTCATCTGACTCCACTAATACTCATCTGACTCCACTAATACTCATCTGACTCCACTAATACTCATCTGACTCCACTAATACTCATCTGACTCCACTAACACTCATCTGACTCCACTAATACTCATCTGACTCCACTAATACTCATCTGACTCCACTAATACTCATCGACTCCACTAATACTCATCTGACTCCAATAATACTCATCTGACTCCACTAATACTCATCTGACTCTACTAATACTCATCTGACTCTACTAACACTCATCTGACTCCACTAACATTCATCTGACTCCACTAATACTCATCTGACTCTACTAACACTCATCTGACTCCACTAACATTCATCTGACTCCACTAATACTCATCTGACTCTACTAACACTCATGTGACTCCACTAACATTCATCTGACTCCACTAATAATCATCTGACTCCACTAATACTCATCTGACTCCACTAACACTCATCTGACTCCACTAACACTCATCTGACTCCACTAATACTCATCTGACTCCACTAATACTCATCTGACTCCACTAATACTCATCTGACTCCACTAATACTCATCTGACCCCACTAACACTCATCTGACTCCACTAATACTCATCTGACTCCACTAACACTCATCTGACTCCACTAACACTCATCTGACTCCACTAATACTCATCTGACTCCACTAATACTCATCTGACTCCACTAATACTCATCTGACTCCACTAATACTCATCTGACCCCACTAACACTCATCTGACTCCACTAACACTCATCTGACTCCACTAATACTCATCTGACTCCACTAATACTCATCTGACTCTACTAATACTCATCTGACTCCACTAATACTCATCTGACTCCACTAATACTCATCTGACTCCACTAATACTCATCTGACCCCACTAACACTCATCTGACTCCACTAACACTCATCTGACTCCACTAATACTCATCTGACTCCACTAATACTCATCTGACTCCACTAATACTCATCTGACCCCACTAACACTCATCTGACTCCACTAATACTCATCTGACTCCACTAATACTCATCTGACCCCACTAACACTCATCTGACTCCACTAACACTCATCTGACTCCACTAATACTCATCTGACTCCACTAATACTCATCTGACTCCACTAATACTCATATGACTCCACTAACACTCATCTGACTCCACAAACAATCTGACTCCACAAACACTCATCCGACGCTACTACCCAAGCTTAAAATAATGAAGATCTTTCCCCGTTAAGAACGTGACATGCGCTCTGTCTTGGCAGTTTTGTTTATATCATACAATTTTCCTAAAACCAATTTACTTCCGCTCAGTGTATATTATGACGTGAACACTTTCTGAAACGGTGGGTGGGGTTAAAGGGTGGGGAGGGTAAAAGGGTGGCTGGCGTTTACGGGTGGGTGGCGGTAAAAGGTGGTGGGTTAAAAGTAAGGTGAGGTTAAAGTGTGGGCGGGGTTAACAAAAGGTTATAATAACCTAAAACAGTTCAGCGCATCAATTGCTTTTAATTTATGATCGCATAACCAAACGCTCCAAGAACTAAACCCTAACCGCGGTCCCTTCATCTATCATTGGGTTAATGTTCCGGTGTACTGGGAAGATAGAGGACACACAAGAGGCAGAATTGTATGGGTATGGTTCATGAAGGGATGGGATGGGATGGGGGGAGCGCCTCTTTGAGGTGAAATGTCCTGACATTAACCTGGAGCACGCCCCCGTCCACGTATTTAGTTAACCATTGTGACAGGACCAGAACTTGACTTTTGTTTGAAGAAGGGTTGTTTTTTTTTAACCTTGCAGAGAGAGGATGTGGGGCGAGTATAGGAGATTTGGGGAGGAGGGGTGGGTAAGAAAAAGAGGCGGGTGAGGGGGGACATTGAAACAGACGGATGCCCAGCCCGCCAGGACATATTCAATGACCGGACTTTGTGGGCAGAGGGATTATCTAACTTAATTGGCTGCGTTTCAAGATGTTGGACTTTTCAGGTGTGAGCGATCTGGGCAACACAAGGGCATTAGTTTTGTGGGGAGTTGGGGTGGTAGGGCGTTAATTTGTGGGGAGTTGGGGTGGCTGGGCGTTGGTTTGTGGGGAGTTGGGGTGGTAGGGCGTTAATGTGTGGGGAGTTGGAGTGGTAGGGCGTTAATTTGTGGGGGAGTTTGGGTGGCAGGGCGTTAATTTGTGGGGAGTTGGGGTGGTAGGGCGTTAGTTTTGTGGGGAGTTGGGGTGGTAGAGCGTTAATTTGTGGGGAGTTTGTGTGGTAGGGCGTTAGTTTTGTGGGGGGTTGGGGTGGTAGGGCGTTAGTTTTGTGGGGAGTTGGGGTGGTAGTGCGTTAGTTTTGTAGGCAGTTGGGGTGGTTTTTTTGTGGGATGGCGGAGCGCTTGGATGGCAAGTCGTTGGTATAGAGTATAGAGGATATTTTGGGTAGTAGGGCTTTTCTTTAATTTTTGCGTAGGGATCGTAGTGAAGATTTGTGTGGGTGTAAGGCAAGATGATTGTACCATATGGTACTTTAACTGAAAAATCAGACAGTTGTTTTTTTTTGTTTGTTGTTTTTTTTTGTTTTTTTTTGGGTTTTTTTTTGTTTTTTTTTAAAATAAGCATTTCTAATTAAAATATTGCATTTGTTTCTAACCAGATTTCAAGTGATCTCATTGTGATCTCAAATTTTACCCCTAATGTAATTTGAAAGTCGTAAATCTGCCCCTAGAAATACGTGATATACTGAAAGTCTTTAGCCTGTTCCCAATAACCAATAGCGTGGCAGTTTATGAATTAAATATGGCGAGCATGTTGGGGGAAAAACTGGAGAGTTCGACCAGTCAAATGAAATGGTGGGTCAGTTTCCAAGGTAAAATGTTGGATCCGACCTTAATTCAAAGGGCGAAGTCAGACTTGAATGTGACAAGCACACCTAAAATGACAAAGTCACTATCATATAACATACCAATAGATTTCCGTTTCAACCAATCTATAAGTAGATCAGATATGCAGCAACACCCAAATGATCCGCCGCTGCCAAGACTTTGGTAAAGGAATCCCTAATTCTCTACCCTATCTTTACACCCTGCCGATCCTGGGAATGCCAGCCTTTGATTAACTTAAGTTGACTGTTTTATGAGTGTGTGTGTGTGTATTAAACCGACTATTCACCGAAGTTGAGCGCATGAGTTAAACACGCGAGCTAACATCGTTCGGCTTGTAGCAAGAGACAGGAATAACTCTCAAATGACAAAATCGAATCTGTTGTCGACTGCTCGCTGGTCGTGAGGGTCTTGTCACGTGACAGAGAACCGTTGATCCGCTATTATTAGAATATTTACTTAGACCAGGTGAACCCTAGGCTTATTATTCACGGCTGTTACTTTTTTTCGCTCTCTTCTTTTGTGTCATTCCTTACTTGATGGAGAAAAAAAATTAACTCTTTCATCACCTATTCAGCCAATCGCCGCGCCGGGTTCTATTTGGCGCGGGCTACGGTGGGGGGCAAATCGGACCAATCAGATGCCGAGAAAGGGTTTACTCTGGTCGTGTGGGATCCATTTGTTGTGTTTGATCGTACATTTGTACAGACTCGATTAATGTTGAAGGCAGGCCATAAAGAGTGATTATAAATACAATACTGAACATAAAAATATGTTTGCCACCCGCAACGTCACTAAACGGATACTCATTTCAAGTCCACACTTTCAACATACCCGGCGCGCGGGAAAACCAGGGTAATGGTAGGACGTGAAGGTCAGTTCTGTTCGAAAGCTTTTGGGGGGGGGGTAGTGGAGAGGAGTTTCGGGTGAGGAAAGGAAGTTCCGTAATGGAATGGCCCGTGTATTTCAGCGAGAGCCTCAATATTTGCACGGCCAGGGCGGTGCGCATTTGATACCTGCAGGATCATGGCTGAGCTCATCCTGTACTGCCTCCGTCGTTTCCATCGCGACCCGGTAGCCGCAAATAATGAACGCGGTGGTCAGCTAATGGGAGTCCTCCTTTTGACGCATGCCCTAGAAAGCCTTGAACTTGGGGTATCCTACAATCGGAGCGATTTTTCCGCTTGAGTCGTAACGATTTAAGAGATGTTTAATAATATACTTAAATATGATGAAATACCAAATCCTGTAAGTTAAGATGAGAAAAACTCAATTTCCTGTATTTTAAGATGATAATAAGAAAATACTTTTTTTAAAAATCTTTTTAAAAAATTTCAAAAACACGCCAGCACGCGTTTATTTTCTTCTTTTTAGTCCACTTAAAAAACGAGGTTTTTAGAAATCTTTTTTTTTACCTCTATTTATTTCTTCTTTTTAGTCCACTTATAAAAACGTGGTTTTCAAAAATCTATTTTTACCCGTATTTAATATATTAAATACCTCATAAGCGCCCGCCCAAGGTTTAAATACCACGGGGATGAGGTCACGCGGTGAACTCAGCATGTGGATGTAAAAAAAATAGCAGATGGATACAGATAGTATATAGAGATACACTTTATAATCCATTAATTTAATTACGGTACATTCGATCGATCTGAAATTTTGATACAATGCATTGTCATCCAAGATCTATCTATGGTTAAAAATTTTAGATCTCTAGGACCATCAGAAGTGGTTTAATTTTAAGTTGAAAGTTTAAATAAAAGCGTGTAATAATAATAATAAAATACCATAATTTCTTGTATTTTAAGATCACGAAACTCCATATCCTGTACTTTAAGATGGTGTTTCCCCACGTCCTGCTATTTAAAATGATGTTTTATATGATGCCAATGTCTCGCGATGTTTGGAATGGCTGGGTGGTAGGCCCAGACCATTGCTGCTTCCTAGGCTCTTCGGAGACTGATGGATATTTTGATAGGCTAAAAATGTTCAGCTCCTGTTGAGGCCGCATGCTACAGCTTCAGCTCACTTATATCTAAATCTTTCTTTGGTTTATCGTCTGTAGTTTTCGAAAGGATGTTGGATTCTTATCTTAATTTTTTTTATAGAATCATTTTATATTTTACCATAAATATTTTCTAATTAGTATTAGAAGGTGCACAAGCTTGTCAACCTTGACCCGACCCTCCCCCAACCCTCCCCTCCCAACCCCACTAAACCCAATTCATAATTTTTAAAAAGACAAAATTGCGAAAGACAAATTTAACGATTCACTGGGGACATACAGTACAGAAATAGTTTAGGCTTTTAAAATAAACCAAAGTAATTGCTGCTCAGCGCGCACAAATAGTTCAAATGACCAAAGTAACATTTCAGCACACACAAACAGTTCAAATGACCAAATTAACATTTCGGCGCAAACAAACAGTTCAAATGACCAAAGTAAAATTTCAGCGCACACAAAGTAATTAAAATAACTGAATAGAGTCATATAGAAAGTCGTCGAGACTGACCCATCTCGGTGTTTAAAATCCTCGGCCATTTTATAACTTGTCTGTTTTGATGTCTTCGGCAACTCTGTTTGAAGTCCATGTAGTAGTAGTTGTTGTGTTTTAATATTGCATTTGACCATAGATTATGACCATATTGATGACCCGATTGATGCCATAGACCCACGTTAGTCTTTGAGTGAGCAGTACGAGGGGGCCGAAATATTTTAAAAAAACAAAACAATAAGACAACTCTATGACCGGAAGTCACTGAGTATTTCTATAATGGCACGTGCTTAAGCCGTCCGACTTCCATACTGGAAGTTCGTTGTCGCGTCCGGCGTTTAAGACCGATATTGGCAACTGCCGCTCACCGTTGTCGGGAGACAAAAGTGAGATACTTTGTGTCAGACCCCTGAAACGGTGAATGTGGACACGTGACCGTGTTAACGACTGACCCGTATGTCCCTGGTGTATATCGCTGCCGTGAGACTTAATATTTATGATCATTCTGTTTTTGTTTTTATTAACGGGACTCGCCCGTGCACGCGGGAAGAGTTGATTGTATCTTGGTGTGAGTCCAACAATTGACTTTTTATATCTTTGTGTGAGTCCAACCATGGACTTTTTATATCTTGGTGTGAGTCCAAACATGGAATTTTTGTATCTTTATGCGTTGCCAACATTGGACTTTTTGTATCCATGTGTGAGTCCAACCATGAATCTTTTGTATCTTGGTGTTACTCAAACCATGTACTTGTTTCACTAAAAAAATATTTTTGTTTCAACTGAAAGGTTTAATTTTTAAGAAAAGATCTCTTAATAAGACTATTTTAAAAAACGTTTTACACCTTTGGTACGTTTTCTTTTATTTTGGTTTTGGACAGAATCCCTAATTTATATTAAGTTACGACATAGTTGAACTCTGTATCGTCTCGACGAGTGCTTCTCAAACTTTTTAGTATGGCGGACCAGCAGGAATTTTTCCATTGCTCAAGGGACTGGTGAACTATTTTCGCTGATACTGAAGTGGAAGTGTGCTTATCGTCGAAAAATTAACATATTATTATCATTAGTGGTTGCCGATGGAGGATATAATTATATTTTTATGTTGCTTTCTTGATAACCTCTGCGGACCGGCAGCGGATAGCCCACGGACCGGCAGTGGTCCGCGGACCACCCCTTCGAGAAGCACTGGTCTAGGCAACGACACGACGAGGTGAATGTCTGTAGCGCTGACACGCGCGTGCAGAGAACGTGAGCACATGCGTTGGTGGCTACCTCGCACCTCAGATTTCATGAATCAGCTTACAAAAAAAAGTGTTCTCTATTTTTTTTAATATAATTGTTTCCTTAAGTCAACGATTCATCCAATCACGTCTATAATACCAGCAGATCTCATGGTCCAATATGTTGCGACGCTGTTAACAAGAAACTAAGGGATGTCGCTTAAGGAATATCTTTTCTCTATCTGTAAACTTTGGGGTAGACTATCTCCCCGTGTTTAGTTTGCATTCCTGAATCAAACTGTTTAGGTCAGAAAGTCATTGTAATGAAGATTTAAACAATTAATAAGCCGGATCTTTGACCATAACCGGTACGAACCCTAACCTCTACCCGAGTCCAAACGTTTAAACCTTTTGTCTAGTCTAATCTCTAAACCAAACTCTGAACCTTTAAAGATTAAGTCGACCTGAAACTCTATAGGTCTGGTTTAGCGAAATAAAAAGTAGACTAAATTCAACCTTGAACCCTAACACAAAGTTTCCCAACACGAGGTGAGACTTCAAATTTTAGTATGATGGGTTACGAGGAGAAGTGACCATTAGGGGCCGTCCATAAAGTATGTCACGCTTTCTTGGAACATTTTTAACTCCCCCTCCCCCTGTCACAAACTGTCACAAATCTCGGACAAAGTACGTCATACCTTCAAACAATTTTTTTTAAAATAATTAAAATTTAATATAAAACACCGTGACGGCACACATGGCCGGACCCCCCCCCCGTCACAAACGGTCACACTTTCTTACATCCCCTCCCCCCTCTTGAGCGTGACGTACTTTATAGACGGCCCCTAGGTGCAGAGAAATTTGTTTTTTTTTCTAAATTTTTAAAAATGTAATTTAAAAGATTCAATGTAATTGTATATATTTTTTTTTCTTTTTGGCAGTCACATTTTTTTCTTAAACTTTTCAAATTAAAAAAACAATTATTACAATTTCTATTCCTAATCCAATTTGTTATTTGAAAGATGGAATGGCCCATTTAGAGGATATGCGTGAGCGGTAAAGGGTATGGAATTGGTTAATTTGTTTGTAAAGGAAAGAGTGCAGACTAGAGATGGTGGAGCACTGTCTCTTCAATGATAACGTTATGGGAAGGGTTTTTGATGGTTCCTTTTGTTTGTTTGTTTGTTTCTTTGTTTGTTTGTTTGTTTGTTTAAAAAGGCAATATATACGATACTAATTGCAATCATAAACATCCACGGAGACGTGAAAATTTATGTACGCATTTTAAAACGCGGACAAGAAAAACGTAATCTCATAGTAGTCGTCATGCTTTCACTTGCAGGGTTCATATCTGAAATGCGTACTTTATCACAGATGGAGCTGAGAATGCCTGGTTTGAGGTTGAAATAATCTCTTAATGTTTGTGTGTGTTTTGTGGTTTTTTTAGTTTGTGGGGTGGTGGTGGTATGTTTGATTCTTCTAGGTTGTAAGGTTCGGGTTCATTTGTTATTACAGAAATTACCCAGTTACGAGCGATTTCCCTGGACATATTTTGGGATCAGATTGCCATCTTACGTTCATTGATTATTGCTCTTTATAAAAATTTACGGAACTCTAAGTCAAACCAAATTTGAATTTAATGTGAACATATTATAAAAGAAATTTACAGTGGGGGAGGGGGGGGGGATTATGAGTTATTTACAAAATCTTAAAAATTTCTATTTAGCCTCATAAATTTATTTTGATGACCAGAATCAGCTTTGCTGATTTTTTTTTCTTTTTTTCTAACGTTGTTTACGACTTTCCTGGCATCCCAAACACAAATGACAAAAAGCGGTTTATGGTTATATGATAATTAATTCCTCCATAGAAATGTGCGCTCTCATGGAACCATCTGTCTCGGTTAAAATCTAATTGCCTGTCGAAAGTTACCGGACCTAATGTCGGGAATTAACCCCCATGTTAACCTCCCCTTTTTTCCGGATGACGGCCGAGTGGCCGAGCTCGGAACACGAGTACCGGTCGTTTTTATCCCCATAATGCCGGTCGTGTTTTGACAAGCTTCCACGCCCGGGACCAAAGCTGGCGGCCCTCGGCCGTTAAGAGAACCCCTTCTCCCCATCCTTTTCTCATCCTCTCGCTTGCCTCCAGCAGCCGTGAGCCGTTGAAGTGATATCGTTCTTGTAGCTGTAGTCATCTTTGTCAACGCGTCTTCTGTCCGGGGTCTCCAGGCGCTCTTACATTTGTGCAAAAAACAAAAACAAAGAAGGGGGGGGACGGACCGATGAGAAGTGTGTTTGACAGTGACATCTTTTCAGATGGTGTATGAGGATAACTCATCCCGTGCTGTCACAACTCCGGGTCTTGTCTCCCCTGCCGTTTGCCGTGGTCTTGCTGTTCTTCAGCAGGGATGGTTCCATTCTACACATCATAGCCCACGTCAGCGATACGACTTACACCATGAGTACGACCATGACAACCATTACCACCACGATAACAACTACTATCACCACGCCTATCACCACGACTATCACCACGACTATCACCACGACTATCACCACGACTATCACCACGACTATCACCACGACTATCACCACGACTATCACCACGACTACCACCACGACTATCACCACGACTACCACCACGACTACCACCACGACTACCACCACGACTATCACCACGACTATCACCACGACTATCACCACGACTACCACCACGACTATCACCACGACTATCACCACGACTACCACCACGACTATCACCACGACTACCACCACGACTATCACCACGACTACCACCACGACTATCACCACGACTATCACCACGACTACCATCATTACCACCACGACTATCACCACTACTACCACCACTTTTGAAACATTTTATTATGGTAATGATGACCTAAGGGCAGTCCCTCTCCGTCCGGACTGCCAGCTTGCGCTTGTCCTCTCCCCCACCCCCGCTGTGGATGGTGGACCAGGTTTAATTTCGGCACGTACCTCTGTGACCCAGCGAGCTAAAACAATATCACACGAACACGGATGGACGGTCTTCTTCTTCACCTCCTCGTCCTCCTCCCTCCTTCCCTCCCTACTAAGTTTACGCATCGAGCAACCCCCCCCCCTCCCGAACACCCTGTTCTCTTCATTTCGCCCTCGCTCCGAGCTCGCCAAATTCTCATCTCATGACATCATTATCTCGCGTCCCGGCGGCCCCAGGGCCAAGAGGTCGGGAGAATATTGGAAACCTGATGACGCACTGCCACACAATATCGGCTATGCGGAATTAATGTCTCATCGTTTTATTGTGAGGTTCAAATTGGGGTGAAGCCGATCGCCACTCTGTAGTCCACTAGACGAGGCCAGCTTGAAACAAACCTCCAGGAGGCCGGCGGAAAGGAGCTCGGTGTAATGGCTTTCGTTTAGCGGCGCATCCTTGACGGGTGTGTTTCGAGGGCAAAGACATACAGTCTCTGTGAATACAACGTATGGCTCTGGATTTTAACGATTATTTTGTATTAAGTTGGTAAAATCTTCATGTCATGGCTATTTTTAGAGATCCATACATCGTTATTATTTCTTTCTTCTTCTTTTTTTTAATAACGGAGAATTTTAAATCCAATTTCTGATTGTAAACCAATCCATCTATTATTTTATAATTACTTAATTTGTTTACATAAAATCAATGTCATATGAGCACTTAACTTCATTTTTTAAAAAAAAAGTGTTTGATTTGCAAGCTCTTGAAGTAAGAGATTTCAAGAGGTCTTTACTTCCGAGTGTTAACATCCAATCACAATCTCGTTATCAAATATGGACCATGTTAGAATGAAGTACTTCAAACAGTGTATATAATAGATTGTTGCTCGAACTGGTTTGTGTTTTGTCAATCAAACCTAACACGAGATAAGACTTCAAAAGACTGATTATGCCGAGATTTTAATATTTTCAAGTCGTCATTTTTAAACAAAAATTTTTTATTACATTTCCGACACACGAAAACAACGCTGGCTTTCGTTAAGCATTTAATTTTGTAGATATTAAAAATAATAAAGTGCCCGTCTTCATTGTCGATTTTTTAAAAGAAACCATTTATAATTATTTTTTTTTAAATTACTCAACTATGATCAAATGCATACTAAAATATAATTCCTCCTTATATCATTCTTCTTCTTCTTAATCTTAATCTTCTTCTTCTTATTATTATTATTAGTATTATTATTATTATTATTGTAGTTGTTTTTGTTGTCTTGCTGTTGTGTTGTTCGTCCCGCCCACGCAGAGGATCAATTCGACTTGAGCCGTTGCCAAAATTTAGGCTGTGTATTTGTATATACTGATGATGCGTTGCTCGTCTTACAAGCAATGTGTACAAAATTGTTCCGTCTAAACTCTAAATCGACCACACGACCAGTTTAACTTCAATCATGGCGTTAAGTTCCTGGCTCTCACTCGGGCAGTGGGTGGACAGATGGTCAATGTGACCAAGTCTGTCACGAGATGACCACCACAAAATCACTGACCACTGCCCGCCGCATCCCAGGACAGAAGCGCCACCGCGGCCCAAGACGAGACCAGCGCTCATCGCTTCCTATGCTTCGACATTGCGCGCGACTTTACAACAAAAAAAAATACTGACCACCGCGCGGTCCGGCCGCGGCAGGTACGAGGAGCCACGTCCCCCCGGCATCGACCAGGTGAGAAACAGAGACGTACTATGCCAATCAATGAGCAACCAGATGTTCCTATCACCATCCCCCCTAACCCACCGCGTCCATCCGTGTTCTCGTGTTCCACTAGGTCCTCTGACACCTGTGTTTGTACAGCAGCACAGCTTCAAATGTCTCTCGCCGCCCCCTCAACCCCTTCCCCCATCTCCCAACCCTGAGGTTTCTGGGTATTGATCGTGAGATTCATTTAAAGGATTCCTCTCCCACCCCCACCCCCACCAACGTCTTAACATAGTTCAATCTAAAGCCGGGCAGTGAGAATTAGGGCCTGAAGGTTGCAATTGTTGGCCATAGTATTAGATAATGCCTAAGATAGAGAGATAGCATCAGAAGTCAGGAAAGAGAGATGGGAGAGAGAGAGACAGGGGAATTTTCTAAATCATGAGAGAGAGAGAGAGAGAGTGAGAGAAGGATTTCCAAAGTCAATAGTGAGATAGGGAGAGATTGAGAGAGAGAGAGAGAGAGAGAGAGAGAGAGAGAGAGAGAGTGAGTGAGACAGAGGGAGAGTGAGTGAGACAGAGAGAGAGAGAGAGAGAAAAGTGAGAGAGATAGAGAGAGTGAGACAGAGAGAGAGGGAGTGCGTGTGAGTGTATGGTATATTCACACGCACTCTCTCTATATTCTATATATATATAACTACCCACCCATGACTTTACTAGCCACAGTCATAGATAGTTCAGCCAAGCTCTTACGTTGGTGAGCGTGTTATTAAGATATTAGTGACACATTATTGGACATATCAGCACTAGCAACCATAGACTCTATAACCTTAGATTCTATAAACAACACAGGGTGATTGGCCTCATCCATGCCAAACGACAGACCACAATATTCAATTAGGACAGGGGCGTCCAAACTTTTTGAAAAGAGGACCGTATTCAAAGAAGTAAAAATATGTGTGGCCGGATTAAGATAATTAACTAAACTGACATACTTAAAGACTTAATTTGGTTGCCTTTCAATTATATTTGTGTTTTTGTTTTGTATTTTGCTTTGTAAAGAGTGTTTTTTTTTGCTTGTTTGGGGTGGGGGGGTGGGGGGTGGAGGAGGAAGGTGGCAATACTATCGCCATTTTGGACATTTTAAGTACCACTCCGCCACATTCATTTCCTTTTCGAGTTGGAAAATCGCACACATAAAAGCGTATAACTTCAACGCTTTTTCTAATCAATGTCCACGTTTGTAAATAATGAAGCGTCATCGATTTTTTGGTCATCATCTTACTCAAAACAGCGCACAATTTTGTATTTTCTTACAAATATAAGGTTGTCGTAACATGAAAAATTTTCAGACAATTAATTGAAACATGAGGCAGCGGGCCAGTTAAAATTGTAACACGGGCTGCATTTGGTCCACGGGCCGGACATTGGACACCCTTGAATTCAGGCAATCTGTGTATATTGTGAAGCGCACAATTTAGTTTCATTTTGCTGTTTTCATGTTGTCAGACTTTTAATCGATGACAGATGAGAAAAGCTGAAGGAGAAAACCTGAGTTACAAAGTAGCACTTAATAAATAAATCGCTGTTATTTTAATCGTTTTCATCAATTAAATATTTTTTTTTAAATTAGTAATTCCACCCTTTGCATGTCACAGTCTCTTGATATATAAACAATATAAATATCTGTTTATTGAAAGAAAAAAAATTATTTTACAATAAATTATTATTCTCTCTAAATAACAATTATAAAATATTCAAGTGATTGACAATTCGGAAACAAAGAATTTTATTCCACACGGCGTTAATGGAGAATATTGATAATTGAGATATTTTCATGCGTCGTGCAGTTGTAATATAATATATTGTTTATCTGATTGAAGCATGAAAATGCATTATTAATGTATGTCTTCACTTTCTACCAGTGTTTCTCAATTATTTTCATTGTCTTTTTTTATATTATTATTTCTATTATCATTAGTATTATTATTTTGTTGCTTATGTACAGTAACAAATTCCAAAGTTTCATACAATTTTCATAACTGAAAATGTATAAATGTTATATGATAAGGAAGAAGATATTAACTTTATAATAGTTGAGTTATCAAATTATTTTATGCAGCCAAGTGGTGATGAAAACAGATCCGTCTCGAGTATTTTAGTCCTTGACCCTGATCGACACAGTCATTTAGTCTAAACTTGATGACGAAACCTGTGTTACCTTGAATTAAAGACTCTCAACCTGATTTTTTACCAAATTTTGCCTGGACTTTAGTAAGTCTAAACGTGATAACAAAACGTGCGTTGGTTCATTGAAGTAATTCTCGAAGGGATTTTATAATTTTTTTTAATTTCGTGTATTGACTGGCTTACGCTGCAATCTTATTAAATCTATTGCATTTTTTAAATAGAATTCGGGCGAAGTTGGTACTTACTAATAGAGAGTATCAAAATCTGAGCATTCCAGCGAAACTGAAATACATCGTCAAGACATTCATCAAGTTGCTTTTTTTCATCAATGGTTCTCAAACTACAAGGAACAGGTGTTACAGTCAAATTGATATTTTTTTTAAAAGACGACTGGTTCCTCCACCAATCAACTCTTCGGTCCCACCAATCAACTCCTCGGTCCCACCAATCAACTCCTCGGTCCCACCAATCAACTCCTCGGTCCCACCAATCAGGTCATCAATCACGAGTCCTGGGGTCACAATGCCTCACCATGCGAGGCTTTATTCTCTAGCAGTCTTGCAGCTATTTTCCCTCGCAGCACTGTCCACTGTTTGCTCTCCAGCGTAAGTCAACATCGGGAAATCTGGTCCATGCATCACACAGCAACCCTCCCGACCACCCGCCCCTCCCCCCATCTCCCTGTGCCTCACTCACACCAAATCATCATCATCATCATCAACTCTGCGGTGGTTCTTTCATTAGGTTCATTTTCTCGCAACAAAAATATAAATATCAAAATATAAACGGCATTGTTGAAGTTTAGGCGAGATAACTTCGAAATAAACAAGAATTCCCTTTTCCTTTTTTTTTCACTTTAAATTTAAGGTCACTTGGCAATAGTTATGTGTGACAAAAGTGTCCAATCCATCCATCGGCTTGGGATTCCTTGTAAACCCCTGTAAACTCCCCCTCCCCTTTAGGTTTGCTGTTTTCATTCTCTTTCTATTCTACTAGGAATTGTCGAGGAAGCTAGAAATGAAGCACTTTTTGGCTCCAAAGCCATTGAAGAAGTTCGCACGTAGTCAACTCTGACTCCGAGGTTTGGGTTGAACTGGGTACAGGGTGTGATCAAGTGCCGTACGCCCCGGGCCGTGCGATGGCTCGGGGGGAGGGGGATGGGGGAGGGTGTCTTTTGTACTATATTCAGAGCGCCGTAAATGGTACATCTCCCGGCAGTACTGCCGCCATTCTGCCAGTCGGCAGAGCATACACGAAAGAGTTCGGGTGGCCTGCATTCACTGAGAGGTGTATCCTTTTATAAGTTCGGATGTTCCTATATGCACAACACAATACCGGCTTGACATTTCCTTGCACTCTACGGAAAAAAATGAAAATGGAAGCAAAAAAACAAAAAAACTTGTCAAACTAAAAGGGAGGGAAAATCTCATTAACGACGGCTGGTTTTAACAACAAATGTTTAATAACTAAAGAGGTGGAAGGGGGGAGGCGCGGATGAGGGCAAGTTTCCCCATACCCTACCGAGCTCCGCCCATTCCGTGAATACCGTGCTGCACTGCGACCCCGCCTCGTGAGGGTGAAGGCAGATATTAACAATTAAACAATTAACCGAAAGAAGACGAGATTATCCCTCTCTCGTTGAAAAGCATTTTTTTTTCAGTTTACCAGCTCTGTGTACACCCCCGACAAGAACCGCTTATTTTTTGTAAATATTATATGTCCTATGGGAGGAATTCGAGACCCCCCCACGCCTACACGCAAAGACAAAAGAATTTATAAAAAATATTTCAAAATTAAAACACTCATCTCATGAAGATCAAAAGATTCTAATTACTTCCGGGGTGAATGTCAACATTTTAGACTTTAATAAAGAATTCGTCTGACCAATCTAAACTTTAATTACCAACAGGCGTGCTACTGACGCAGAAGTGATTTACATCGATAAATTTGGTCATGTCCTTTTTTTTTAACTACAAAAACACGCAACATATTTTTAACAGCTTAAAAGATGCATTATGCCAACCAAAGACATGGTAAGCTGAACACTCAGTGTGGTAAAGACGGTAAAAACGTTAGTATATATATATATATTTATATATTATACCATAGACAATGTACATAGTATACCAAGGAAACCTTATGCCATTACTCGTAACTTCTAATCGAAGGGTTAAGGGATGCCATTATGTATAAATTATACACATAATATATCATCTTTGCATTAAGGCAACCTTTCCCCTCAAGATACTTGTATCGTCTCCATGTATGTACGGATATATCAAGTCATTTACTCTAGGTGCCTTTATCGGCAACGAGTCATTTTTTTATGTGTCCAGATGAAATGTAATGATTTCCAAACATGTATCTCTAAAGACGCTGCGTTCATCTACACATCCTTTCTAGATGTTCATGAAGAAGAAAAAAATCATAAAGAAGTGCGTTGAAGAGCGTTGAAGTGTTTGAAGTTTGAAGCAACTGCACCAAAAATATGAACACGTCTTACCAAATCATTGAGCGATAGTAATTTTTTTTTAAATCGAAAAAATCGAAAGACTTTAAAAAAAAATATGGATGCCAAGTTTTGAAGATGAGAGTGCGTCGAGCATGTTGTATGCATGGAGTATTAAGGTTATAAAAGAATCCATCGAGATCGCTCCTCTTAACGAAACGCAAGACCAGTCAAAGGCTTTGAACCAATCTGAAAAGTTCGACCGATCTTAATTTGAACAAAGACACAGGAAATGTTTTCGAACACCTTGAAGCATGGGATTTTTACCGTGGCGATTGAGCGGGAATAGTGTATAGTATAAGTTATAAGGAAGTTTTCAAAATGGATATATTTCAGTTTTTGTAATTGTCCCTTTTGCCTGAAAGCCGCATAGTAAATAATCAGAAAATGTAGAGACCAAGAGAGAAAATTTAAGTCTCTTTTCCATATTGAACAATTTTATGCGGACTTTTGATAATAGCGTTCTTTTTTTTCTGTATTTTTCTCAAGGTTATTTTTTTAGCGGTGCGCTTTCTAAAATCTAGCGTTACGAACGGACATAGCATAGTATATATTTTGATTATATATACGAAATATGTGTTATGAGAAAACCTCCAAGCTTAGGCTTCGCGTTATATAAGATTGCATGATTAATAATGCTATAATCATGATCATAGTATATGCATAGTGAATTACACACATCATACATTGATACTGCGGCAAAGAAGTTTGAAGTTCGAAGTGTTAACAAATATTGCTGAGGAGTCAGCCGGACGTTAACTTACGGCATTGAATAGTTCGCACACATTATCAGTGCACCAATAATACAACACAGTGAGTTAAAAATAAATTATGTGACTTTAATGTGATCCACATCTATCACATCTGTGATTTGAAGCACTTTAAGCTTCATTGATGATTATGACTTGTCAGTTTATTCACCCATTTGTCCATACATTATTAGCACAACATCACCAAAACATGTAAAAAATAAAATGTAATTTGTACACATGTTAATAACAAAGAACTATTCATTTTGCATGAAACGTATTAAGCAAAGTTTGTCACAGGATAACAGAAAAGATTAATTTATCAACTGTTAATCATATTTACAATTTAATATAAACGTGTTAGTAAACATACAAATATGCAATCTCAAAGTGTATAAAAGAAAAACAAAAGCTAAACTGAAGCATAAATTCCGATGCAACATGTTTGCCTTAAAACAAGTTGGCCATCTCAGAATTAAGAAATAGCTTCCTTGCCATTTTGGTATTTTACGACTCATAGGTTCCTCTTGCAGTTGTGGCAAGTAACTCGATGGCGTTGACACCATTATGGAATCAGTGGCTGACATCTTGCACGTTGCGGCGGGGAAATTATCTGGTGTATACTTTTGACACGTTCAGGGGGCTCAGAAAAAAACTTTATTTTAAAAATTGTTTTTAAAAAACTTTAAATATAAAAAAGAGCGCAGCAATCCTTGCCAAATGGGCGCTTGCCCCCACCCCAAACCCACCGAACCATTACTCAACAGAGATGCCCAACGGCTGGGCGCTGAGAGGCAAGGCATCAGAGCTCTGTCCAAATAAGAGTGACCACATTTGGTGAAACAGGCTCCGTGGAGAACTAATCATCTCTACCAAGTTCCGACCAGTGTACTGCCCAACACGCTCCGACGACTCGACTCACGTCACAGACGTTGTCATTTCTCTAACCAGAAAACGCCATAATATCTCAGTATGTAATGTTACTATTTTCTAGACAAGATTTTCACAAAACACCGTTTTCAGCATACATAATATAGATCTAAGAATAGGTTCGCAACATTTTTCAAGCATGAATAAGTTGCACGCAAGTCTTTGTCCTTGTAAAGTCCACCGGTCCACCGGTCCACCGGTCCACCGGTCCACCGGTCCACCGGTCCACCGGTCCACCGGTCCACCGGTCCACCGGTCCACCGGTCCACCGGTCCACCGGTCCACCGGTCCACCGGTCCACCGGTCCACCGGTCCACCGGTCCACCGGTCCACCGCGCTAACTCAAAATTAGAGTAGACTTTACGAATATTTTTCGTCCCGATTGAATACCAGGATACGTAATTAATGTCGTAATAAAAAAATGTGGATCTAAATAATGTGTTCTATTAATAGAATATCACCATGACATTACAAGGCCAATAGAGATCCTGGATGCTGACTCTGTAACCAAGCAACTAAAACAGCAGAGCCTCTGGTCGCTGGGTGCAGGTTTGCGACACAACACGAATTCGCCGTTAAATCTAATTGAAACGCTCCACGAAGATCGTCTGTGATGTACTAAAGTGTAGATTTTAAAAGTTTAGACTTAAAATTCAGGGAGACGGCATAATGTTCCGTCCGGTTTTTTTCTTCTTTCTTTCTATGGTATACTCATAATTTTTTGTACTGGGTCCAGATGTACCAAACTATGTAGTGCGGATGGTCATCTATAACGCATACCAGAACTCTACATGCGACCATCCCTCCTTCGGGTTTTAACGTAAAAGACCTCGCAACCAATAGCTCAATCGCGTCCCCGCCCCCGTAGCTTTTCAATAAAACCGTTTCTCCAAATATTTGTCCAGGTTCCTCGCCTAGATCAATACATTGTCCTCGCCACGGCGCACACAAACACCACAAAGGGTTAATTTCTTCGCGGCTATTACCTCATTATTAACTCCCCACACACTTCATGGATACAGTTTTTGTTGAACTGTTTCAAACACCGTATTTTAGCTCGGGTTCGTCCCGCCTGTTGTCTCTCGGCGTGGGGACGACCACACAACACAAAAGCATTTTCAGCGGGCACCGAGTGTCTACAGCAGTTTAACGCAAGGACCAAAGACACGTCGGGGTAAATGTTTATGAGGACAATAGTGCTGGTTAAAGAGTGGGGTGGGGGTAGAGGGGGTACCTTCTCAGACACTAGGTGCTAAAGTGATGACAAAAGTTTCTTTTTCTTTTTTTAAAGGAATACCAGCCGTGGCTGGTTACTCTAGTGCACAAACAACATTATTTGTCCAAGATTACTAAAAACTTCCAAATTAAGTGAATTCGTTCTTAGAAGTTCTAGTAGAATAGAAAAGACCACGTCCTCTTCGGCCTAACAACCAGTTGAGTTGTAAAAAAAAAGATAAGCTAAGATAATCCTATAATTTTTCCGATTATATGGTAATGTTTTTATTACCTTTTCCATATTCATTTTCTTAGCAAAAACAAAATGCTTATGAACCAAGACAATGTGAGTAACGAAAACAGAAGGTATTTTAAGTATTAATTAATCGGTTAGACAAAGAACAGAACGGTGGTCAGTTGTGAAATTGTTTTACACCGTATGGTCATGTCATTAAGTTTAGCCATTGGCCATTGGTCACTTCATGGGAATTTAAATTTTTACAACCCTGATCGTAATCATTCTAGCGTGAACTCTTATTACCTGGAAGTAGACGGCTCCTGCAAATTCAAATACCTTTCAAAAACAAAATTTGTCGAGTATCTCACTTTCAAAATCCCCGACTAAAATTGACGTACCGAGATCAATACCTCAAAGTGCCACGTAGGGAATGACATCAAAACATCCAAAACACTGCGTTAAGTTTTAAAGTATAGTGATCAAGGGTAAACGTCACACCCATTGCCAACAAACAAACAAACACACAAATGTTGGAAGAAGCCGGGCTTTGTCCAAATTAATAAAAGCTCGTATTTGATTTAAGCAACTCGTCGGTTCCTCCAGGTGAATGCAGCACTCAACGTCTCGCGAGGAGCCCACTTGACGCCCTGTTATTCAACTTGCGTAGTTTACAAACGGTGAGGCGGGGTGGCGACCAGAGACACGGCGTCCCTTTAAAATCTGGGGCATCAAACATTTCGCGTTCACGCTAAAACGCGTGTAGGATTTGTTAAAATTATGACACAATTATGAACCAACGTTAACGAGGGGGGGGGGTGTTGGTGGTCGTGGCTACACAACTTGGCACGTTGGCTTCGACACTGGTGTGTGCAGTTCAAACGGAAATCAGCAGAAAGATAACATTGAAATCGATATTAAAAAAATGGTTATCATTAAAAATTCAAAGGTACGTGTGAGTCTGACAAGACGCCACAAAACAACGAACGTATCGGCAAAAAGTCGTCAGCGAACAAACAAAAACATAAACGAACAGAAGAGCGAACATAAATTAGCTGCAGTGTTCAGTCCAAGAGAACATCGAACCAGAAAGAGGTATAAAGAAACATTAAATTCAAGAATAGCGGTCGTAATTCATCATTATCATCAGTCCCGTGACCGTTGCGGTCGTTGGGGGGAGCGCATGGACACATCAACAGATAACGATCTCCACATTTGCCTATTTTGAGCGGCGGCCAATAATTCATGCAATTTCATCCCTGTCCATTCCTTTTATTTTGTCCAGCCAGCTTTTCCGTTCTCGACCCCTTCTACATAGTTCAAAACATTTTAATTCTGAAAATTCCACGTTTTTAATTATGAAGATATAAACTGTAAATGTTCTAAAATTATTCTTAAACATATTTCAGTATTATTTTAACAGCATATTAGTTTCTGATTTTTAAAACCGATGGCGAGTAATAACATTGACCATTGTAAGCTAAAATCTTAATTTCACTGCCACAAACCTTACACTTCGAGTGCCGTGAGTGATGTATACACGTTTTTAATGGCCATCAGGTATGCCACCACCTCTCCCGCCCACCACCTGCATCATCACAACACTCCACCTTCTCCTGTCCTAAACTTCCTATCCACTATCCAACCCCTAGCCCTAATCAACCGCACCCTTCTCCTCTTTTATTCTCAAAACTACGCCTATGGTTGTTATAAACTAATTTGATCTCTTTTATTTCCATTATCCCAGACAACCAACAAGAGACGGTTGGTTCATCCAGCATTCGAGCTTCAGTTGAGTTTAAAATATCATATATAAGACATAAATGTTTAATAATATGATAGGAAGCATGTACGATAAAACAACATTTACGATACTTCCTGGCAAAACTACTACATCATGTGTTTCCTGACATTCAAAGCAGCGCAGACCTACTTTTATAGTTCATCGTTCGTCTTTTAAAATAAGTTTTGAATACGTTAGGTGTTTCCTGACATTCAAAGCAGTGCAGACCTACTTTTATAGTTCCTCGCTCATCTGAAATAAGATTTGAATACGTCCACTTTACGTTTAGTTAGGCGTAGAAATGTACTGCTAAATTGTAGAAAAAAAAGACATTCACTACGAAATACAGTAACAGTTACGACGAGTTCTGCCTACTTCCTATTTTTTTACGTATTATGTACAATCTTGAGATGTGATATTTTTTCCCCCTCTTCATTCAAGTCCATCATCCAATTTAAGTACGATGTGCGCACTTCAGTTAAATAAAATAAAATAAAACGTTATGAACAGACAGGGTGGGTGTGGGTAGCCTTTAGATACAGCAGAACCGGGCCCAAAAGTTGCTTTGATCCTGGACCGGAAGGCGGCTTGTTACTCTAAAGAAGCGCCAACGTGCGCGCGCATACGTGGCTCGCGAGAAAACCAATCAGCGCCTTCCTTCCTCCCGGGCTCGGTACAAGGCGTGATTTATGAGAAATGCTGTCTCCATGGCGACGGGAGGCTAGGTAAATAATGGCCGGTTTTCAATTGTCTGACAAGGCGAGTCGTTTCTACGAGGGGAATTCGCTAAGCCGTCCAACCAACATCGGCCGAGGACGAGGCGAGCGGTCGATGGGCGAGTCGAGGGAGAAGGCAGGACGTGTCGTCGTTAGTTTTTCATTCTCACATCTTTTTAACCGCTTGGAAGGGATGGGGGTTGGAGGAGAAAGCTCATCCCAAAAGCGCCTTTTAAGGATTTCCCTTTTTTCTTTTTTTAACGTGTTGGTTACGATTTTTTAAAATAAAAAAATAATTTAAAAACAAACATTAAAGACATTTCTTTTGGACGTCCAATTAGTTCATTTTTGGATCATTTTACCTGAGCTGCTTTAGCCCACATTTTAAAAATATATTAAAATCTTTATTAATAAATTCGCTTTCTAGATGTTTTTTGATGTCTCATTTGTTACATTTTGTTCCTTTTACTTATTTTAGCAATTCGTTCATTTGGAAATTGTGGTAAGGGGTCTCAGAAAAAAACAAATTTAAAAAAAAAGAAATTAAAAATATATATTTAAAAACTTTATTATGATTTCTATTATTATTATTATGATAAATATTATTTGATTAAAATTATTTTATTATTATTATTATTTACATTATTTTCATCATCATTTCGAGTAATTTGATCGATTTTTATCAACTCTATTTTTAGTTTTTGTATCAACTATTCAGAAATGTGCTTGTTGCTTTTTGTTTTCGGGGCTCGGGGGAGGGTCCGAAATGGCGAGCTTTCTTGATACTTGTAAATCAATTCATAATTCATGCTTATTGAAAGATATCATTATAAGAACGTTTTAACAAAGGATATAGTTGATTCTGTCTGGTTAATAAACTCTGTCAACTTTAATGACTCCCTTTCCAGTCCATGACGGACTATGGGACAAGTGATGTAGCGTTCACAAGCCACCACTAACGAGCAGGGGAATGTGTGGCCAGCACAATGCCCCAGGGGCCTTGCCAGTACCTAGGCTCGAACCCGCGACTCGCGATCTGACTTGGATCAATTGTCCAGTGGGCTACCATCGCGCCCCATTAACTTTATGCTTCATTTAACCCAATTGCATTCCACCTCTCCCCAACTTTTTACCTTTTTTCAAATTTAAAAAGAAAAAGTTTTTTAATATTATTTAAATTACATGTATAATTAAAATCTTAATAATATTTTTTTTTAAATCGTAATTGGCCTTACAAATTTGTGAACACAAGGTTGCAGTCCTGTAGGTCATTGGTGACATTGGTGACGTAGGGAACAAGACCGGTTTACATTGGTGTGGTTGGGTCACTGATGACATAGGGAACAAGACCGGTCTACATTGGCGTTGTTAGGTCACTGATGACATAGGGAACAAGACCGGTCTACATTGGCGTTGTTAGGTCACTGATGACTTAGGGAACAAGACCGGTCTACATTGGCGTTGTTAGATCACTGATGACATAGGGAACAAGACCGGTCTACATTGGCGTTGTTAGGTCACTGATGACATAGGGAACAAGACCGGTCTACATTGGCGTTGTTAGGTCACTGATGACATAGGGAACAAGACCGGTCTACATTGGCGTGGTTAGGTCACTGATGACATAGGGAACAAGACCTGTCTACCGTGCTATGGTTGGGTCACTGGTAACGTAGGGGACAAGACCTGTCTACCGTGCTATGGTTGGGTCACTGGTGACGTCTGCTGACTGTACGGGTGTACAGAAGTGACACCGGGAAAGGAAACATCCCCGGTATCGGTTTCGTGCTCATTATAATAATATCATGTCTTAGAAAGTGAAGCCCAAAAACCCTTGAACAAATACGCGGGGATTTCCTGGGATCATACAGATACTGGCGGATAAATGATGAAAGCGGATTTTTTTGTTTTTTTTTGCGTGTGTTATTTTTTAAAAAATATTTTTATGTGTGTGTTTTTAATATATATTTTTAATTATAATTTTTAAAAAATTGTTAGTTCGTTTGTGTGGGTGGAGGTTCAGGGGTGGGTGAGGGGCGGGATGAGCGAGGAATGGAGGGGAGCAACTAAGTACAGGGGTGAAACATTTGGAGGGGTTACGGGAGCAGCGGGCTGATGACGAGGAGGATTGAAATGGAGAGTTTAGACATTTTAAGGTGGGGTTTTTTTTTGGGGGGGGGGTTGTCGACTACATGAGACAATACAGCGGCGTGTACTAAGATTACGTCATATATTATGGTTACGGCGTCAACGATAAAGTTTGATGGTGATCAAGCGACAAGTTCCGAGTGCTGTTAAAAGAATCAAGTTAATCACCGCCTGTGGTCGTTGTGTGTTTGTTGATATTGGTTATTGGAAATCTGAATGGCAGTTGTATTCAATTATCTGTGTTTAGAGATTGGGCAAAGACATGTTTTTCTAGGTCTTGGAGATAAACATTCAGGATGCTTTTATTTTTAAACAAAAATATCAAAATAGGCAGGGACAGGCGAATTAGTTAAAACAAGTTATTACAATACTAAACGTGAGTAGAGTAGTTTGAATGTTTTAGTTATCTTAAAACATGGAATTGAAAATACGTAGGAGTAAAATAAAAAACAATTAATACAAATATGATGAAACAATATCATTTCTGTTATCCTAGCATTTATCTCGGAGTTATACGGGTGACACAAAAAATTGAAACTTTTTAACGAAACAATAAAACCAAGAGTTATTTGAAGGAAAAAAATGTATTCATAGTAATTGAAGCCGTGAAATATGGCATTTAAGAACCTTAAAGGAATTTAACATTTTTAAAAAAATTACATCCTTTTAGATGCCATCCTCCAGTACGATTGCCTTCTTGAACATGCTGTTGAGATTCCTTTGTTGTTGTTTTTGTTGTTGTTTTTGTTTTTTGTCACCCTTTAAAGTCAATTATTTTTTTAAAAATATATTTTATATCTGTTAATTTAGACTTATTTTTACTTCTTATACTGGAAACAAATGTGTTTTTGATTATTCCTTTTTTTTTAAAAACTGGTATTTTTTTAAAAAATCAAATCGTGTCGTCCAACTAAATAAATCGTATGATTTTTGTTTTTAATTGAATTTAGAATCAGAGAATATTAAAAATTAAGTTTTTTGATGATTGGGGATAAGTAAGGGCCTGGGCAAGATACTGTTAATTTCTCCTTTAGATTTACTTCTGTTGAAACACACGCTCTCTCGTGTGACAAAAATAACATCTCCATCTCTCTGTTCCAAGTCAGTATAAAACAACTTATTGCCAAACGTCTGACCGTTGACATGACTTCTCGAGTCCATTACCCGACCTTTGCTAAACCCGGCGGGTGAGACAGCACGTGACGCAGTTATGGTCAAGCGGTGACTTAACGCTACCCCATTATACCGCTCTCCCCGGGTGGGGGTGGGAGGGCGTGGCGTGAGGACAAGCCTGGGGACCCTCCTCCCCCCACCCCCGCTCTCCCAGCTGATGAATGAATGTGCAAACATGGCCGTCAAACAAGCCTGCAGCGCACGATGCATATTCCATCATAAACGGCAGATAGGCGATTGCAATCGATGCCGACCCCTGGCCGGCAGTGCTGCCACTCGGCCTCGTCTGATGACTGACCTCTGACAACCGGGGGGCTGCTGCATTCTCACGACACCTAGTTATATGGGCATTATATGGAGATGAAGAGAACCTTTTAGCCACAGATACGGAGAAGTCCCCCGAAGTTGGTTCATCTCAATGGAATTAATGATTCCATGTGTTGTATCAACACGGCTTGAGATCAGACACATTGGATGGGGGCCAGTTTCCCTCTTTCAACAGCACGCTAAAGATTTAAGCCAAATGTCTGCATGGGAGAAATCACACGAGAAGTATAATTTAGAAGGGCCCCTAGTACTCCTATTTTTTTTGGCGTCGCGAAATTACCGAGTAAATGTGGAGTAGGTGGCTCTCACTATGCGCATCGTGATGCGCTCTCATTCGATGGTTTGGATCAGGGGTCTCCAAACTACGGCCCGCGGGCCAGATGCGGCCCGCGAGGACCTCTCATTCATCCCCCCCCCTGGAGACCTATTAATCTCCCAAAAAATCTATTTTTACCCGTAGTTTACCACAAAACTTAGTAGTCGGCCCCCAAAACGGCTGTTTGATAGTTAATGCCGCCCTTCAGCTGAAAAATTTGGAGACCCCTGGTTTAGATCATCTTGCGCTTGATCAACAAATGCAAACCAAAAGAAAATCTCCGCGAAGCACTTTGATGCAACGAATGACTGTCGTTAGAAAAATTGGCCAGTAATACGAGCTCCATAGATGCGTTACCCACAACTCATATATACAATAACTCATTAAATGTGTCGTTTGTTATTGTGAAGGATTCGTGTAATGGATTTTGATCTCTGTGTTAGTTTCCTTAGGTGAAGAAATGCATTCACAAAACCTGTGCGTGTTTTCCCTTATTTGAGCTAAAGTAAAATTAAAGACAACCCGTAAAAACAAAGTTTTTGACTATAAATCCCTTATATATGAGACATAACTAAAAGTATTGACTATGTTCAATTTAACACGCACCGCGCGACAGACCCCTGTGACATCTCGAGGGCTGGAGTGAAACTCCAGTGACCCGTGGAGATCAACTATAGCAGACGCTAGGCAATACTAAACATGCTGCATAGAGATAAACGAAAAATTCATTAATTTAATTACGGTAAATTTCGATCGATCCGAAATTTTGATAAAATGCATTGTTAGGTGACACAAGTCTACGTGCAAAATTTCAGCTCGATAGGATCATGGGTAGTGGGTCACGTTTTACTTTTGTTTTTCCGCGGACGGGCGAGATCATGACAAGACGGTTAAGCTAATACAAGGGATTTTTTTTTAAAATTTAAATGAACCCCCCTTCCCCCATCCAACAACAATCATAATAATATACCACACAAATTATAAAAATTCAAGACACACCACTACCATGACACACCACTCCCATGACACACCACTCCCATGACACACCACATCCATGACTCACCACTCCCATGACACACCACTCCCATGACACACCACTCCCATGACACACCACTCCCATGACACACCACTCCCATGACACACCACTCCCATGACACACCACTCACATGACACACCACAACCATGATTCACCACTTAAATGACACACCACTCCCATGACACACCACTCCAATGACACACCACTCCCATGACACACCACTCCCATGACACACCACTCACATGACACACCACTCCCATGACACACATCTCACATGACACACCACTCACATGACACACCACTCCCATGACACACCACTCCCATGACACACCACTCCCATGACACACCACTCCCATGACACACCACTCCCATGACACACCACTCACATGATACACCACTCCCATGACACATCACTCCCATGACACATCACTCCCATGACACACAACTCCCATGACACACCACTCACATGATACACCACTCCCATGACACACCACTCCCATGACCCACCACTCCCATGACACACCACTCCCATGACACACCACTCCCATGACACACAACTCCCATGACACACCACTCCAATGACACACCACTCCCATGACACACCACTCCCATGACACACCACTCCCATGACACACCACTCACATGACATATCACTCCCATGACACACAACTCCCATGACACACCACTCCCATGACACACCACTCCCATGACACACCACTCCCATGACAAATAAGGGGGGGGGGTTGAGACTGCAACCAGGCTTTTAAATTAGTAAATGCATAACATATAAACAGGGTATGAGTGTACCATGACACACCACTCCCATGGCACACCACACCCATGACCAAAAAGAATGAACCAGACACTGTGCCGGGCATATGTGTTATTCCCACCCCTAGGCCAACAAACACAACACACCAGTGACCCACCTAATTAATAACACTCCCTGCGATAACAAACGCACTATAACAATTCCAACGTTCCTTTTTTAGCGTTTAATACTGTGATCACACGATGATTCACCAACTAATGATTGCATGACTGAGACTGACTACTTTTCTCGAACAACAGTGATGTCGGTGAAGTCTTTCAGGATTGTCCAATGGCTGAGACCTACTTTTCTAGAACAACAGTGACGTAGGTGAAGGCTCTCAGAACTGTCCAATAAAATTTCGGCGATGCCATCAATAAGAAGTTAGTATTTATTTATTTAAGGATTATCTGCAGCAAAGTACATGTACATGCTTTTCTTTTTTAAACAGAACTTGAGATGAGGGAAAGGGATTATGGTTGATTGTGTATGTGTGGTGTATGTGGGGGGGGGTATAGGCTTTTATTTGGTGCTTTGAGAAAAAAAGATGGTCTGTAAATTCACAGTAACCAAAATATTATTTCTCCATCTTTTTTTTTCACAGGAAGTTGATTTACTTGCATTTAGTATATAGAAGCAATTTTATTTTTTTGCCCAATTAAAATTTCTCAACAATCCTCGAATATTCGCACGCCTACTCCACCCTTATGAATAACCATATTCACACCTACACGCGTAACTTATAGCTTGGCAGCGGTTGGTATGTTTGGGAATGACGTGCGAGTCCTCATCTTACAAGACATGAAACACACCTCGAATAGCCTAGAAATACGATGACTTGGATATATATTTTTTTTTACCATCCATCTCAGACTCACGCCATTAGCTAGAAGCTACTGCACCCACACACTCCACCCACACACCACCATCCACTGCACCCACACACCGAACACGATCTCAACTCGATGCACAAAAAATAATGGGGGAAAAACAAAATCTTTTCCGCATCTATTCCACGTCTACGCCACCACCTGTACCATTGAAACACGTCTACGCCACCACCTGTACCATTGAAACACGTCTACGCCACCACCTGTACCATTGAAACACGTCTACGCCACCACCTGTACCATTGAAACACGTCTACGCCACCACCTGTACCATTGAAACACGTCTACGCCACCACCTGTACCATTGAAACACGTCTACGCCACCACCTGTACCATTGAAACACGTCTACGCCACCACCTGTACCATTGAAACACGTCTACGCCACCACCTGTACCATTGAAACACGTCTACGCCACCACCTGTACCATTGAAACACGTCTACGCTGAACATTTCATCCCGCTTTCTCATCCTTTAATTCTTTCACGGATGTCACTGCCCCCCACAAAAAAAACATCAAGTTATTTTCGGCAAATGTAAAATTGTCATCGACCAGCCGAGTCTCCCCTCCAAAAGCTTATTTATTCACCGTCATCATCTGGGCATCGCATTTCAACCTTGTCAAACAGAATTCAATTAGCCCGAAATTTTAAGGCCGTTAGGTAAAAATCCTATTCTCTTACCGGTTAAAACGGCGGTGCAGCATTGTCGGGATCACGCCCGAGAGACATCTAAGCTCTGTTTGCGCACTGACATTTGGTAGAGCGTGTTGAATCTCAGCCATCGGGTCGAACAGTAAGTTCGAGGGCACGGCGAGGGCCTTTTATGCAAGCTGTGACATTGCAGTCTCATTTTCCCCCAGCGGTTATTTTAATTAATAATAAAAGAATTTTTTTTTAAAAATAAAAAAACAAAAAACTTAAGTAGATTATTTGGACTTCAGCTCAAACTAGGAAAACTTAACTATATATATTTAAGATTAAAAATTCACATTTTATCAATTGCATTTCCGGTTCTTGCATTTCCCGGCTCTGTGTAGTTTCAATTATTTTAGGAAAGTTTTAATGGTGAACTTTCTTGGATTTATATATTTGATGCCACTGAATTGAAGCAACTGATATTGAACCAGTCAGCTAGGGAAAATCCTACAGGTTTGACACGCAACTCGTGTTGTATTTTGGGGGTTCGTGTACCTGTCCCCAGACACAATTTGCAATCGCTTAATCAAAATACGCCGGTCATTTCCCAAAAGTTTATTCTATCAACGCACAAGACTTTTATGAGCGTGTTTATTGAACATGGGATCGTCAAAGCCGCGCAACATTGAAAAGGGAACCACTTAATATTTTGGTAAACCCGTGTACAGTCCAATGTGGAATTGGTCATTTTAAGATCGATTGTCACCGGGGTTGATCAGAATTGTTCGGAATTTCCGGACAAAGACCTGGGACCAGGTGAGGCGGTAAGGGAAGCTGACCAACCCTGCGTGACCCACATTTCAGAACGTGGAGGATTCGATCCGGGGGCAAGGGGGGTAAGAGGGTTGGGAATGGGAGAGAGATCGTAGTGAAGGTCTCCGGTTACCTCCACAATCCGACCAGGGCCTGAAACACGGGGGGACCGGTGGTCCCTGGGAAAAAAGGTAGCTGCTGACACGTCGCCACGAGCGTCGTTTGTCGTGTTGATTTAAGTCTTACACGCTTAGCGGATGTAGGAGGGAGCTCACTGGGGAGAGAACAGACTTGCCTTCCCAGAAAGCGCCCGCACTTAGGCAAGGCACACACCGGTGTTGACCAGGTGAGAGACAGAGAGAGGGAGAGTGAAAGTGAGGGAGAGAGAGTGTATGTGGGGGGAGGGGTGGGGGGAGGGGGGGGTAAAGTGCTACGACGAAACAATGGTCACAAATAATTTTGATTATTTACCAGTCGCCAAGAACACAGGGTCGTGGGATTTAACATGCGGGCTCAGCTATTCTCCATGTGAGTTTGACAACAGTACAACATACACATCGAAGGTGTGGAGAGTCTTGGTGATTTTGGGAGGGGGCAACCATATAGGACTTGTCATTTCTTGGTGCCAATCTATTAATAGAAATATCCGGGTTGTTCAATTGAGCAAATTACATTAAGATATAAGTCAGATATAGGGGTATTCTTTTAGGACTAAACTCTACAAATATTTGTTAAAAGTACGCATAGTGGAGTTGACCAAGGCAAAGACTTGTTCACAACTTTATTATTTAAAAGTGTGCATATACTTAGTTACTTCTTTATCTATGCCGGAAAACTTTGTTTTACGACATCCATTTCTAAAAATAGTAAAAATTACGCCATTATCTATGACGTTTTCCGGTCTTGGAAATGACAAACTCTATTAAAATGTTTCAAAATAAATAACGGCGACGGTCTATCCCACACCCCCCACGCCCCCGAACTACCTTATGGTTGTTTGTGGTCGACCAGATGATTAATGGTGTTGATGACCCATCAGAGTAACAAGACCATATCTGCATGAATCTAAACAACTATAAACCTACTCACCAAGCATCGAAGCCAGCATAAATCTACGTCAGGTTTCTTTCTGATACCACCGGGCGACATATTTAGAGTCACTTAACCATATTCACAACTAGTAAATCAAGTTATGCTGGCGCATTCAAAAAAAATTAATAAACATATATTAATAATGATATCGACATTTCGGCTATAATGTCTTCATCAGTAAAATATCAAGATCGCATCTGGTTCTCATAGATATTTTAATTTGAGATCACTAAAGATTTTCTGTGGGCTTTTACAAAAAAAATTATTTCACATAGTTTTTCTTTCTCGCACACCTTGCCCTCATATACTATCCCGTATCCAACAAGCCTCTTCACAACATTCAACACAAACAGCCAAAGTCTATCTACAGCTTTATTCGAAGCTTTTTTAAGTGTTCCCGCTCATCAAATTTGGCGTAGGATTACGACCCGTTTCGTCAGTCACCCGACCAGGCACACGTTTGGTCTCTGAGAAGGATGCGTTTGACCTAGACCTTGTGGACAAACAGACCAACTGGTCAGTGTGACCAGTAATGTGCCAGGCCAATATTGACCACGTTTCCGTTGATCTGGAACCCAAGGCATACCGACAGACATACCGCCGCGATGTATCTGTCACTAACCGTACAACAGGTTAACAGTCTCACCAGAGTCCTGTCTTAATAAAGAGCGGAAAAGGGGGGGGGCGTCACTTAAAATACATGTAATAATTCACAATAGAGGGGGTTGGGGGCAGGGGGGGGGGAAGATATCAAGATTTTTATGGAAAATAAAATCACGAGGGTAGGGGGAAAATGGGTGATGATACCTGGGGGGAAATAATCACAGCAGTATATGTGATGGGAAGAAAATTACTAAACAATTGAATTCCCGCATGAAGTGTCCAACGGATAACCACCCCCACCAAAACAAAAACACTCTATTTACAAAAATAGATATTTTATTTGTAAAGACAATCTGATTTGGTTAGTTAGAACATTTCATATCTTCCATTTATTATTATACATTTTTTTTTCAATTTTTTTATTTTAAAGTTTTGATTGACAGGACTATTTGCTTCCACCAATGAGAAGACAAGCCCTCAAGAAAAGTATAATGTCCAAGACAGCACAGAGAAAGATAAAGACATAAGTATAAAATCGCTATTGTGAGGGACCCAATCCAAGTCGTGATAATACACAAAGAGACAGGCGCGACAAAGGGAGAGGCTTCCGGATTAGAAAATACGAGGAGCAGACGTCACATGAGGGGAGTTCGAAGAGAGGGTGATTATTGAAGTGAGGGAGTGAGGGAGGAAGGTCGGAGGATGAGGTAGGGAGACAAGAGAATGAGGTAGAGAAGTAACAGGATAAAGAACGGGGCCAAGAAAGTGAAGAAGGGAGGTAAGGCATAGTTCAGATCCCGCCATCGCCCTCAGTACCGCTGTAGATTATTGCCGTTACCTTGTATGGCAACTGAGTTATATCGTTCTTGAGATGTCGCTAAATTTGATTCCGATTTCCTTGTTGTCACATAGAGTTATACTTGGTGGAGTGGATAGTACAGATATAACTGGTGGAGTGGATAGTACAGTTATACCTGGTGGAGTGGATAGTACAGTTATAGCTGGAGGAGTGGATAGTACAGTTATACCTGGTGGAGTGGATAGTACAGTTATACCTGGTGGAGTGGATAGTACAGATATACCTGGTGAGTGGATAGTACGGATGTACCCGATGACGTGGATAGTACAGAGATACCTGATGGAGTGGATAGTACAGAAATACCTGGTGAAGTGAATAGTACAGAAATACCTGATGGAGTGGATAGTACAGAAATACCTGGTGGAGTGGATAGTACAGATATACCTGATGGAGTGGATAGTACAGATACACCTGGTGAAGTGGATAGTACAGATATACCCGATGGAGTGGATAGTACAGATATACCCGATGGAGTGGATAGTACAGATATACCCGATGGAGTGGATAGTACATATATACCCGATGGAGTGGATAGTACATATATACCTGATGGAGTGAATAGTACAGATATACCTGGTGGAGTTGATAGTACAGTTATAGCTGGTGGAGTGGATAGTACAGAAACACCTGGTGGATTGGTTGAAAAACCCAATGAAGTTGTTCGCTTAATCCCATCCACGTAGCGTTTTAGTTTAGACCTGCATGTGTCTACTGCCTACTTGACACTGTAGACCTATATATATATATATAAATACTGCTTACTTAACATTGTCACAGGAATCAATTAGCCGACCCGGATCAATCTACAGCCCCTTGCGTCTGGGTGATTTGAAGTGGGGGTGGGGTAGTGGGTATTAGCAAATCAAAACTGTCTTTGGTCGTGTACATCGAACAGTTATTGCATTCCGATATTTCCAGTAGGTCATTTGTTTATATTACACAGCTGTGAGACGAGAGTTTATAAAACTGGTATGAAGCATGAGTGATGATATAAACCTAGCGGATCGATCATTGTTTTCAGTGCAGAAATATTGAACAGTCGGTGTACACTTTTACTGAAACTTAGTGCACACGACAAATATAATGTGTCCTCAAGTTTATCTTTTGGAGAATATAAGAATGGTCAAAGTCAAGCCCGTCAGATTCAAATGTTGTTTATTGGTCTAAAAAAAAATAAAACAACTAAACAACAAATTTGCAATAGGTTTGTTACAGACATTATCAACAGTGTGACGTGCATCTGGGCTCGGGACTAACGTCTGAGCATCTGTTGACGTGTAGCCGAGTTACGTCTTCAATGCTTTTATAAATTAAAAAAGATTGGTGTTTTCCTAGGGTATATGATCACGTGTACAATCTCTACTGACGCCATTTGATGAAGTTTAAAAATAATTTATTTCTTGTACTTAAAAATACAAATTAGAATATGTAAAATGTAGATCCGTTTACAAGATTTGGCGATTATTAACAAAATACTGTTACTGCAGGAAATGCGTCAGTCTGATGACCACATTCCACAACATTCTCAACAGTGCGCAGTGGAGCCTTAAACAGTTACGCGCCATAATGCGCTAGAAACTGAATAATGCAGAATGATTAAGAACCGGAAATTAAATAAAAGAATTCTACAATTTTCGCCTTCACAAAAGAAGTCAGCAAATAATCTCTACTCCAAAGAGTGTATACAGAAAGCTAACTACGTATCTATAACAATACACAACCGCCTTAGCCTCTTTCCCGTCGTTTCTGAGAACCACTGAATGAGTTCTCTTCAATGAAAGACCTTACAGCAGCTCAAACACTTGTGGGAAAAATCAGCAGAGGCGCAAAAAGTCAAGTTCGGTTTCATTGAGCAAAGCGGCGCTGTTGTCAAAGTCAATACCGTTGCCAAATACATTTGTCTTTAATAAACAGTCGCGGCTCCTTGGGTATGTCTAAATAGTTGTCGAGGGCTCTGTTTAGTGTTGTGATCATGAAATTACTCCAACAACGGCCCTCGGCATAACAAGCTTCCTTTTCTTTTCTTATTTTTTCCCCTCTCCTTTTTTTTTCTTCCTTTTTTTTTCTTCCTTTTTTTTAGAAGGCAAACCTAAGAATGTTGAGTTGTAACTGAAACAGATTAGGAACTGACAATATGTTTTTGGAGCAAAATACAGGAGCAATGACCTAAAGTTGTTTCAGTGCGTACCTGTTTTGTGTTGCTACTAAACTAAACACATATTCTGTAGGCCTGAGACTAATCTCTTAAGGCCTTGGCTAGAACCTGGGCAATCTGCTCCATCTGCTGAGCATTGCCATACAACATTGTCTTCACATGGGACTCGCCCGCCTCCCTCACCCCCCCCCGGCTATATCAAGCGCCGGGCAAGACGTCACCAGGTGTACGACTGTCTCAGGGGCTTGGCTGCAATGACGGCAGTTCGAGTCCCTGTTGTGGTCTAGCCTGTGAAAGTAAGAGTTGGTTGGGCAATGTTCTGTTCTCATCTGAGTCACCAAACCCTGGTGTTTGCGACTCAGGTTCCACCACTGGTCTGAACGGCTTGGCCTGGGCATGTTAGCGAATACCCCTCTGGCTGTTGTGTTGTCAGCCCACTCCTGGTACCACTTACTCCGAAAGTGGTCCTTTAGCCAGGTTTTATGCCCCGAGATAGGTGACTGGGGTCTCTGGTTGGGGCAGTGCTGCACCTGCTTTGGCCAGGGAGTCTGCTTTTTCGTTGCCATTAACATTCACGTGGCTCGGGATCCACTGCACTGTTACCTTACCTCCAAGTCTTTCGAGTCTACCCACGTCCTCCAAGATGGCGTCAACCAAGTGGGTACTACGCTTCTCACTAGCCAGGACTTCGAGGGCTGATCTCGAGTCACAAAACAGTACCGTGTCGAAACCAAAAATTTCCGACCCCTGCAGTGTCCGGTGCACACTTTCCAGGGCCCTGTGTATAGCCTCAAGCTCCGCATCGTAATTCGATGCCATAGTCCCACAGGGACCTAGAAGTTCTTCTTTTGGTGGCCCTCCTATTGGGTATAAGATGAGCGCACCGGATCCTGCAATTCCTTCACTCGAACTGGCAGACCCATCCGTGAACACTTTAACTTGGGTTCCCGCGAACCCTTCTATCGTCTCAAGGGCAGCCGCTTTCTGTACATGTTCAGGGCTGCGTTTCGTCACCACCGTGTCAGTCAAAGACAAACGTATTTCGGGACGTGAGCATTCCGCATAGGGCGGTTTGAGTGGGACACTTATAATTTGTCTTCTATTTCGTGGGGGCTTGACGTTCCTATCAAGTTCCGTTACTTGATGCATAAATGAGGAACGTTTCAAACACCCACGTCCGCCCCAATTGTGCTGCATCTGGTAGCAGGGCTCCCTAAAGTCTAACCTGCGATACCTCTCTGCAGTCGTTATGATTGCCTTGTCCCTACGAATATCGAGCGGTTCTACGTTTGCAATGACTTCCACAGCAGCTGTGGGTGTTGCTACTAAACGTATCAAATGTAAGACAGTGTCTGCCGGCTCAAGTAGTATAAGGGGGCAATTGAAAATTTAACAGAGAAATATATTTTTTTTTACAAAATACATTGAAGTTTTACACCTGTTTACCGGGAACTCTTTTGTATGTGTTTTTGTGTGTGTTTTTGTATGTGTTTTTGTGTATGTTTTTGTATGTGTTTTTGTATGTGTTTTTGTATGAGTTTTTGTATGTGTTTTTGTGTGTGTTTTTGTATGTGTTTTTGTATGTGTTTTTGTATGTGTTTTTGTGTGTATTTTTGTATGTGTTTTTGTGTGTGGCTTTAAAAAACAACCTTGCCCAATAAAAGTAATGGGAAGGGGGGTGTGAGGCAAACAATTTCGCATGTCGGATTAGGGAAATCTTTAACTTATTTTTTTAATGATAAATACCCGAAGCAGAGCAATATGAATATGACGATCATCTCTAAAAATCATGACATAAGGAACATTGTCTGAATCAATTGTACTTTTAAAATCAGATATTTAGTGACTTGACCTGTAGTTTATAGTAACATTTTCAAACAAACCCAAATTATCAAACGGTACTTTGCTTTAAAACAATGTTGCTGGGTTTTTTTGTTTGTTTGTTTTTTTTTCGTTTTAGATTCACCCGAGCCTTCGCGCATCTAACATCCTTACATAGCTAGCACCACAGATCTTGCACACAATAATAAATACAAGTATCCAACCATTCGGACTATGATAAGCCGCTGTCGACAGGTTGAAATCTGTTTGGTTCCCTTTCTTAGTTCGATATGCTCTCCCTTTTTAGAAGTGGCTAAAAATTGATCTGACACCTTTCCCACTTTCCCAACCAGCAAACAAAAAGTATTAAAAACAGCCAACATCATTGTTCCCTCTAAAGTTCGTTGGTCCATGTGCAAAATAAAAAATTAAAAAAACTCTTGTGAAAAGCTGCACAGCATCCGTTTTCGTGCAAATTTTTACACCCCCGCCCAAAAATACAAAAAAAAACCACAGATATTATAAAATCCTTATCCAAATTTGCTGCGTTGTAATTCTAAATTGCTGCGCGGCGTCGGTCAGATATCTGTGCAGTCGTGCATCTTAAATGGAGCATTGGTGAACAACAACTTCATAAGGTTTCAGCCGAAACCATCGTGTTATGTCTTTGTTTTATATTTCAAGCTGTTCGATTTCATTCGCAAACATTCCCCACTATCTAAAAATCACTAAATAAACAACCCCTAAAAACAAAGTTTGTGACCATAATATAAATCCATTATATATGAGACATAACTAAAAGTATTGATTATGTTCAATATAATACACACCGCGCGACAGACTAGCATAAACATTTTTATGATACATAGAGATACATAGAGATAATCTAAAAATTAATTAATTTAATTACATTACTTATTAAATTTTTATAGAATGCATTTTTAGGTATAAAAGTCTATGTGCAAATTTTCAGCTCGATAGCATCACGGGAAGTGGGTCATTTTTTACTTTTGTTTTTCCACGAAATCACGACAGACTGACAAGATGGTGACGTTATTATAAGGGATTTAATTAAACAACCCGTAATTTTAAAAAACCGTAAAAGACAAGTTTTTGACTATAAATCCTTTATGTACGAGACATAACTAAAAGAATGTTCATTATAATACGCAGCGCAAGACCATCCAAAAATACTAAATTGTAGTTGTGTCGTAAAACATGTTTAATATAATGCGCACCGATCAGGAATATGTTTATAAAAAGTATTGTCAATAAAATACGCACCTTATTGGGCGACAGGAAAGGTTGTTCAATATAATGCGCACCTCGACACTCTATCTCAAAAATTTAACATGATACATAGAGATAAATAAAATAAACTAAAAATTCAATAATTTAATTACAGTACATGCGATCAATCTGAAATTTTGTTACTTCGTTTTTATCATTGGTACAAAACTGCCTGCAAAATTTCAGCTCCCTAGCTTACGAGGAAGTGGGTTACAAATCCATCCAAAGTTTTTTTGACAAGCAAGGGCTCAGACACAACAAGTTAATATAAAAAATTTAAAAACAAAGTTTTGACTATAAATCACATATATAAGATACATAACTAAAATTATTGATTATGTTCAATATAATACGCACCGCGCGACAGACTAGCATAAACATTTACACGCTACATAGAGATACATTGAGATAATATAAAAAAAATAATGATAATTTAATCACAGTACATTCGACCAATATAAAATTGTGATAAAATGCATTGCTAGGTGACAAAAGTGTATGTGCAAAATGCCAACTCGATAGGATCACGGGAAGTGGGTCATTTTCTAATCCCTTATATTAATTTCACCACCTTGTCGTTGTCCGCGGAAAAACAAAAGTAAAAAATGACCCACTTTCCGTGATCCTATCGAGCTCAAATTTAGCACATAGACTTGTGTCACCTAACAATGCATTGTATAAAAATTTCAGATTGATTGAATCAACCGTAATTAAATTAATGAATTTTTAGTTTATCTCTATTTACCTCTATGTAACATGTAGCCGTCTGCTATAGTTGACCTCCACGGGTCACTAGAGGTTCACTCCAGCCCTCGATGACCGCACCCCCGTGTTTTACATCACGGGGAATTCAGTCACGTTCAGTCTGTAAATGTTTATGTTAGTATCTCTCACGGTGCGTATTATATTGAACACAATCAATACTTTTATATATGTCTCATAAATAAGGGATTTATAGTCAAAAGTATTTTTTAGGGGTTGTTTAATTACTTTTGTTTTTCCGCGGGACCACGACAAGCAGACAGACAAGACGGTGAGGTTAATATAAGGGATTTTAAAAATAAAGACTTCATTGAAAGAGAGTTTGTAAATTTTTATCAGTTCCTCTTTTTTCCAAACCCATAAACATTTGCTGGGATTTTAAATAAATTATTACAATTGCCTGCTACTTTGTACAGTGACAGTGATAAAAAAAATCGTTGCTTCTGATGACCAAGCTAAAGCTATATCCTGAAATCTTAACAAGACTTAATTTTTTTTAAAAATGTTCTTTATAAAATTTTAATTTAAAGATTCAGTTATATGATCAAAACGATGGAAAATACGCCGTTTGTCATTTGGGGGCGTTTGTCACTAGGGGCGTGTGTCACAAGGACCGTCTGTTATTTGGGGGAATCTGTCACTAGGTGGTGCCAGTCACTAGGGGGCGTCTGTCCTTTTGGGTGTCTGCTACCAGGGGGCGTCTGCTACTCAATGTTCAATTTTATCCACTTCCGTGTCGTGTCCCTTTTCGTGATGATGATCATCCCAATTGCACGACCCGAGCAGTCGACATTTTATGACAGTTTGTCCCATCACGACCCACAACTCCACTCGCTCCACTCGACCAAAGTGATTGTTTTTTTTCCTAGAGTTTGTATCGATACAATGTCACTGTGATATTTCCTTATCCTTGATGGATGCCTGATTCATCATTCCTCGGCCAGTTGCTACAACTTTTCCACCGCTGTCAAATTTATCTGAAAAATTGTTATTGAATTTAAATTTAACTAATATCAACATTCAAATCATTTTTGTTCGAAAAATTATCATATCATTATTATTTTGATTATTATTATTATGATTATTATTATTATTATTATCATTATCATTATCATTATTGTTATTATTATTATTATTATTATTATTATTATTATTATTATTATTATTATTATTATTATTATTATTATTGTTATAATTATAATAATAATAATAATTATTATTATTATTATTGTTATTATTATTATTATTATTATTATTATTATTATTATTATTATTATTATTATTATTATCATCATTAAGGACTTTTAATTTTGTTTCCAATAATTCGAAATATCGACATTTTTTAAGAGTCTGTCTTGTTTGTTTTTTTCTTCAAAATCCACATTTTTCAAAGGTCCGGGGAAAAAATAAAAAAGCAAAAGACAGCATCTTAATTCAAGGATCATTGTCTACGATAATGAATGTTTAACGCAATTTTCCTTGGGAATTGCGTTTATACATTTGAAATTTCCGACCTGTCTTTTCGAGCTTTGAACAGCAACTCCTCCTGAACCATACCAGATCGGGTCTTTTGCAAATATGTTAAGGAGGTCCCAAGGATGTGTACGGGGCCAAAAAAATACCGAAAACGTTTACTGGATTTCCTGGAAAATAGAAAAACCCGAAAAAATATCAGCATTTTGTCAATTTCTCGGCAACCATAACATCTACTGAGTTGAAACAAACGCCAAACGATAGCTAATAATATTTAGAACAATGTTGGAGAATGAATTTTTGAATAATCTCTTTTGGTTCGACTCCGGTAATTTTAGCAGCAATTTGTAGACTGCAATTGTTTTGTTTAGTTTCACAATTATTGATTTGAAATGACATTTAATTAAATCTAGAATGATAGTTAATGTGGTTTTCCCGCTTTGTGGATGCTAATGGTAAACTGTTGCGCGGTGCGCATTATATTGACCCATTCTTGGTGAGACTCTAGAATGATTTCCCTTGAATAAAAAATCGGAAATTCTTTATTTGAAATTGCGTTTAAATACTCATTCGAGTCTATAACTTGTTTTTAAAAAAGTGTTGTTGAAAGTGTGCTAATGATGAACCAATCGCGTGATTCCAATAGTTTATTTAAATTGTTGGATTATTTATTTATTTATTATTTTTTTTTGCAATGACGTTACGTGTCAGCTGTACCAATACCCGCCAAAAGCACAACTGCAGTGGCGGACACCGGCTGGTCATGTGCAAATGTTTCTTTAGTAACAGACGCTACGAACAGACTCACCCTTAGTAACAAGCCCTATTTATAAATCGTCGCCCCTAGTAAGAGATAAAAACATCATATAGAATGGGACTGCAATAAAGCTTTTAAATAAAATACAAAATACACAAACAAATTGTGCAATGAAAACAATAAATTTGAGCTTTATTTTTAGACTGATACGACAAGATTTTTATGAATACAATTGTTTAAAAAATTGACATGTGTGGTATATCGAGTCTTCTTAAATATATTGAACGCCAGTTCAGTACAATTTTTTGATAAAACTGTTGGTAAAAGACTAAATGATGTAATAATAAAGTTACGGAATTGATTTTGAACAAGTTTAGATGACGTCATTTGCAAAAATGTATTAAAAAATGTTTGACATAATTAAAAAAGTGTAAATTAATGGTAAGAAACAAAGAATTGGGGATAAAATGTGATCGATCAAAATTTATTTTAACTTTTCATCCTCATAATTTTAAAGCCCGCCAGGTGATTCTCAAAAACCGACCAATCCTTATGGCTGACCCTCTAACTCAGCAGGTCTTCAAAAAACCTCCTCTTTTTGCTTTCCGGAGAGATAGAAGCCTCAGAGATAGTCTTGTAAGAAGTCACCTTCCCACAATGAAAGCACATATTGGAACAAAAGGTTGCAACCGTAACCGTTGCAATACTTGTCCATATGTGATGGAAATTAACAACATTTCTTTCCCTCTTGAAAAATTCTTAATAAAAGATGGATTCACTTGCACAAGTCGCAACGTGATTTATGCAATTCTTTGCAAGAGGTGTAATAAAATTTACGTGGGTGAGACTGGTCGCCGTCTTGGAGATCGGTTTAGAGAGCACCTGTATAATATAAATAAACAGGCTCAATGTCCTGTTTCTAAACATTTTAACAGTGTTGACCATAACGGCATATCAGATATTGCAGTAACTGGTATTTTATATGCAAGTAATACCCATGATAGAGTCCACATGGAAAATAGACTCATAAAAAGATTTGGTACGTTGGCTCCATATGGAATTAACCAAATTCATAATTTTACTTAACTGCATAATCTTGTTCCCGTTGTGGTTTTTACTGTAACTTTGGATACTTCCCCCTTTTTGCTATATCCTGTGTCCATGTTTGTTTTTGTTTTTCCTTTCTTTTTATTTAATATTTTAAAATACAATATGTTTTAAGAATATTATTATTACTTATGTAAGTATTGTAAGAATGTATTTTATGTTGTACTGATGAAGGCATTAGCCGAAACGTTTACTGTCGTATCAGTCTAAAAATAAAGCTCAAATTTTTTGTTTTCAATGCACAATTTGTTTGTGTATTTTGTATTTTAGTAAGAGATAGCATCCTTTTTTTCCATGTTAAAATTAGTTTTAAAAAATAGAACTGACTGAATCAGTTAATTTTTTAAAAGAATTAACTGATGGAAAAAAATAAGAATAGAACAGTTTTGAAAACGAAAACTTGAGAACATCTTCTGGTGATATTTTTTCGACTTTCAATTCTATTGTAATAGGCGTCGTCAATACATATAACAAGTTATTAAAGATAATATCGGGGAAAAAACAGTTCAATAGTTGATGGATTGAAAGAAAACAAATTGTGCAGACAAACACGAAGATATTTTCCTACAATTTATTTTACTTTTTAAAAATTTAGTCCTATTTTGCTATAATGTTTTCTATAAAAGAACTTCAAGTCGGCGATAGCTACAGCTAGATACAAATCGCCGGCTCGGAATAAAACTTTTGATCTACCAACAGACCAAGAGTTGAGTGAAAACATTTCATAGCAAGAACTTGTAGTAGTCACAGGTGCGCACCAGAAAATGACGGAAGTAAAAGATGTGTGCGGGCAAAAAGTGTGGAATGGCTGATTACTTAGCATTGATCTAACGAAATAAATAACGCTGATTTTTTTTTAACGTAACTAAAATAATGTTACCGACTTTCATTCCTTTGATAAATAAAATGAAAATTTCAATTACAAAATTTTAAAATTTTGTCATATAATAAATTATTTCATGGTCACTTTTCTTGAACCAATGACTTAGTGTGCTGTGGTGTAAGTGTAACAAGGGAGAGAAGTCCTTTATGGAATAAACACTGCTGTGCCGTAACAAGAGAGAGAAGTCCTTGGTGAAGTAAGCACTGCTAACCTATAGACAACAGAGGATTGATCTTTCAAAATTAATTTTGGGGCTAACAAAGGCGAACCGGGATTGGGAGGGGGTGTTAGGGGGTGTTGAGGAAATCTTCGCCCGACCCCTGTAAGCCCCCCCCCCTTAACCCACACCCACATACACACACAATCCACATCACATGAAGTGGTGTTTTAACAATCAAGCTGTGTAGAGAAGGTCGTGGGGTGGGGATGAATGGGGGGGGGGCCTCCTGCTTCATATCTCGGCCTCCCACACCCCACCAGAACCCAATATTGGCACGAGCGGTGAGTGTTTGGGATAGAGACAAGGCAAATATTAAACCTCTGTCTATATCGTTATGAGGCGATTGGGTTATAAGGGCGCGGGGGGGGGGCGTCTCAATGTGTCCCCTGCGTGTTGACCTGAGTGTTTCTTGTGGAAGTGGGGGGAGGGGGGCTGCGGGACGAGTGTGTGTGTGCCAGGGGTGTGTACTAAGATCGAAGTAATATCATCTGCCTTTATTTGCAAATGAACCCCCCTCCCCCACACACACAAACACACAATTTTCTTTCTTCCCCACCCCTCCACATCTTGACCCACCCCAAGCCCAGAAGCATAACAAACATTGTTACTATAAGGCCGTGGTGTTAGAGTCGTTGCCATTTCTACACGATTCCTTGCTGGATTATCACCAGCTCTTTGACAGCCCTGACATGCACAGTCAGAGACATGGACGGTGATTGTAAGTTAATTGTTTTTCTCTCTTTCTTTGGAATAAACGTTTTCTTAAAAAATGTCAAGCGTACGGGCATTCTACTTAAACAGTTGTGCGATTTTATGTTTCTGTTTAGTCGTTGATGGACCAATGACGGTCAGATCTGTAGCTAGAAGTCTATTGAGTGATTATAAGCTTGGTGGACCACAATAAACATTGTGAATTGATTTTGCCATACCCCCAACCCAACAAAGTCTTTAAAGTTTTTTTATATATAGGTATATATATTAGGGCTGGTATCGATTAATTTAAATTTGATCGTTAACTTTTGAAAAATTATCGATTAATTAATCGATAATTTCGATACAAGCCAAAAATAGAAATTTATGACGTCATTAAACTGAACATTTCTCAAGGACATTGAAAATTAAGAATATTTTGAACTAAATTTTATGACAATGTGTTGATACTTGATCGAATATTTGTGCTGAAGGTGGTACGTCAGCGATGTATTTGATCCTTTAAAAGCGAATTGTTTATGGCAGTGAACACAGTAAACGTTTTCACCATCTTCGACTTTGCCATTCGCAGTTAGCTTAAAAACAAAATTTTGGCTCAACTTTCTAGTTATATGTTTACATTTAACTGCGCTGATGCTGTCAGCCATTTTTTAGTTGACGTCTGTCGGTCCACATAAAGTGATAAAATAAATTATAATATCACGCGGGAGAAGTTTGTACGTAAAAAAATAAATAAATTATTATTAATTATTAATAACTAGATTGTGCTGGCGTGCCGTGGCGCCTGCGGCGCCCACCTTTTTCAAAAGCCCAACTAACTTGTCCTTTTTTTTATAAATACGAAATATTAAACTTTCTGAGATGTACGCAAAGTATTTAATAAAAGGGGTTGTAGGGCGCCTAAGGCGCCAACTGGTCAAAAGCCCAAGTAACTTATTCTTGTTTGATAGTAACGAAATATTACAATTCCTGGAATGTACAAAAAGTATTTTATAATTAACCATATCAAATACTCTTTTTACATTGTTCCCTTTTCCAAAATTAAAATATGAGCTAAAATAATGACGTCATATAATTTTTTTTTACAGCGCATCTTTAATTTATAATCATTTTGCGCAGCGATGCACACCTTGTATTTTAAAATATAAGATCAAATAATGACGTCATATAAAAACATTTTTACAGTGCTAATCACCACACGACTTTTTAACTGCTATAGACTGCGGCGCCCACTTTTTTCAAATGGCCAACTAACTTATCCTTGTTTGCTAAATACTTAATATTGAACATACTGAAATGTACACAAAGGATTTTATAATAGGGATTGTAGGGCGCCTACGGCGCTCACTGCAGCTGTGGGGCGCCTACGGCGCCTACCCTTTTTTGTCAAAAGCCCAAGTAACTTATCATTGTTTGATAAATACGAAATATTAAACTTGCTGAAATGTACACAAAGTATTTTATAATTATAAATCATCAAATTATATTTTTACATCGTTCCCTTTTCAAAAATTAAAATATAAGCTAAAACAATGATTTCATCATATAATATATTTTTTTTTACAGCGCGTCTTTAATTTACAATTATTTTTCACACCTTTTTGCGCGCCTTTCGATGCAATCCTTGTATTAAAATATAAGCTCAAAAATGACGTCATAGCGTTCCACATCCTTCCAGCCAGCCAGCCAGCCAGCCAGTGACTTGGACTATTATATTGTATACTAGGGGCAAGTACCCGGCTTTTTCCCGGGTTTAACAACAACAGCAACAACAAAAACAGCAACAGCAACAAAACAACAAAAACAACAACAGCAACAAAACAACAAAAACAAACAACAAAAACAAAACAACAACAAAAACAACAACAACAACAAAACAACAACAAACAACAACTACAACAACAACAGCAACAACAACAAAGCAACAACAACAAAACAACAACTACAACAACAACAGCAACAACAACAAAAACAACAACAGAAACAGCAACAGCAACAAAAAACAAAAACAAAACAACAACAAAACAACAACAAAACAAAAACTACTACAACAACAGCAACAACAAAAAAGCAACAACAACAAAACAACAACTACAACAACAGCAACAACAACAAAGCAACAACAACATGAAGGACATTGTCGTCGCGGGGCAAGGGATGTGAACAACAACAACAACAGCAAAAACAACACAAAAGCAACAATAGCAACAGCAACAACAACAGCAACAACAACAAAAACAACAACAGCAACAACAAAAAAAACAAAACAACAACAAAAACATCAACAACAAAACAACAACTACAACAACAACAGCAACAAAAACACAGCAACAACAACAAAACAACAACTACAACAACAAAAGCAACAACAAAAGCAACAACAACAAAAGCAACAACAAAAGCAACAACAACAAAGCAACAACAACAACAAAATTATTTTATGGCGATAATCGCCTTCTTGTTAATCTCGACACCAAAATGTTTATTATTTTGCGTCATTATTTTACGTCTTAATTTTCAATAATTTTTATTTTATATAGCTCATATAAGGAAAAATTACATTTTGGGCGCCCGGCCCCCAGTATCTTTTATATATGGAACGAAACCTGTTTAATAACCTTTCCGGTATAATTTTGTGTACGTGTACCAAATTTCACGTTATTTGGTTGTCTGGATCTTGAGTTATTAGGGAACAGACAGACAGACAAAAAATGCGTCTTATATGTATAGAGATTTTATTTATTAATTATTTATTAATTTTAAAAAATTTAAAAATTTTAAATATTTTCTTTAATTTAAATCGAATTTTTATCGATTAAAATAATTTTAATTAGAAAATTTTTTAACGATTAAACTAGAAATTAATGGTTAATTTCCGCAGCCCTAATATATATATATATATATATATATATATATATATATATATATATATATATATATATATATATATATATATATATATATATATATATATATATATGTATATATATATATATATAAAATTTTATTATATATATATATATATATATATATATATATATATATATATATATATATATATATTAACTAGTGTAACCCGTCAAAAATGACGGAAGTTTTCAAAATGAATACATTTCAGCTGAAATCTATTAATTTTGAAAAAATACACACCAGAATAATAAATAATGTAATACAGAACTTTTATTTATTTTTATTTGATTAATTTATTATCATATTGAACAATTCTATGCGGAACGATCGAAAAGTGTTATTTTTGGTGCAGTAATTTTATTATGTTGATCGCAGCGCCACCTAACAGCATTACAAATTTTGCAGCGCCACCTAGTTACAACCACGGGAATTATGTATATTGATATATATATTATATATATAATATTTTTTTTACATTGACCACTTGAACTCAAGACTACGGCAATCGTACCGGTAGATACTGGAGTCTTAACATAAATTAATATAATAAATGTAGGTCAAGTGAGACAGTCCCACTGATAACACTGTCAGCCACACATCTATTCATATTTAGTTGTCTTCCCTGGCGGATTCTTACGAATCGAAAACCGGTGACTCTCAAGTAATATCCTGCCTCATCTTCGTTTCATTTCTATGCTTCTTTTGACAACATCTTTTTTCACAATTTTTAAAATCCCTTATATTAACTTCACGGCCGTCTCATCATCTCTCTCATCATCTCATCATCTCATGGGCGGGCGGAAAAACAAAAGTCGAAAATGACCCACTTCCCGTGATTCGATCGAGCTGAAATTTGGCACATTGACCCGTCTGACCTAACAATGCATCGTATCAAAACTTCAGATCGATCGAACGTACCGTAATTAAATTAATGCATTTTTAGTTTATCCTTATATGAGGTATGTAATTCAAATTCACTGTTTGTTATTGTTTTTTTCCCACGTGAAATTTTGAGCTGACGCATTGAGGCGACCCAACGAAGCGACGGGGCGCTTTTTGTTTACATTTACGTGTCACTCTGAGCTCGGTCAAGCGAATCGGTGACCAGACTTTTCCCCTCTCCCCCTCCCACCCACCCCTCCCCCCCCTAGGGTTATGAAGCAAATTTGAGTTAAGACAGATTCAGTCTGTAAATGTTTGAAAATAATCAATACTGTTAGTTATGTCTCATATATAAGGGATTTATAGTCAAAAACTTTGTTTTTACGGGTTTGTTTTATTAAATCCCTTATATTAACTTCGCGGCCGTCTCTGTCGTCATCTCATCATCTCATCATCTCATGGGCTGGGAGGGCGGGCGGAAAAACAACAGTCGAAAATGACCCACTTCCCGTAATCGGATCGAGCTGAAATTTGGCACACGGACCCGTCTAACCTAACAATGCATCGTAATTAAATTAATGCATTTTTATTTTATCCTTATATGAGGTATGTAATTCAAATTCACGGTTTGTTATTGTTTTTTCTTCCACTTCCACGTGAGTTTGAGTTGACGCCGACCGTCGTGCCGACACCCCCTCACGTCCCACCCCCATTTGTTAAAGACAAGGGACATCACTCGGTGTCAGTCTGTCAATGATTGTAGCGTTTGAAAATAATCAATACTGTTAGTTATGTCTCATATATAAGGGATTTATAGTCAAAAACTTTGTTTTTACGGGTTTGTTTTATTTTCTGTTGTTGTTTCTTAAATTAAAGGGCGTAACGTTCACATATTATTATATTTCAAATAGCTTCACCATTTTCTTTTTGCTGGTTTATTTTATTATAATTTTTTTTTAAATTAGTTTGATATGTTGGCTTCCCCTGGGGCAGAGAGAGAGGGGTGGGTGATATCATAACGTTTTTAGAAATTCCATTCCTTCATTACACTTATTCATGGAGATGTTTAAGTGAGTTGTGTTGATTATAAGACTTTTTCCAGAATCCTCACTTTCTCTCTAGTAAAGTAACTAGACGCCTTAGTATACAATTTATAGAAGATCATAAATAATAACCAATTAATGAATTTAATTGGTATCTATGAAGCATTTTAAAAAAAAATTAATAAAAATATAAAGTTTTATTATTTATTTATATTCTATTTTGCTTACCGATTATTACAGAAGCATGCATTTGAAAAGTTTATATAAAAAAGTAGATCTAGCCAGGAATAACTTCAAATTAATAAACGTAGGAGGCATATATATTAGCCATACCATACATTTTAAATAAAAAGTTATTCAGCGATGGATTGACTTACAAATAACGAAAGGAGGTGGTAACTGTTTTTTTTTCCACAAAGTATATATTAAATGCATACTTTAAAGATATTTTACTAACGGTACAAACACACTCGCTAGATCTAAGATACTTTACTAACTGTACATACACACTGACTAGAGTTAAGATACTTTATTAACGGTACAAACACACTCGCTAGATCTAAGATACTTTAATAACTGTACATACACACTGACTAGAGCTAAGATATTTTACTAACAGTTCCCACACACTGACTAGACACAGGTAAGTTACTTAATATTTATATATAGATACACACTGACTAGAGCTGTTTGGTGACGTCTTGTCAGGCTCACTCAAACAGGTTACCGGTTACATGTTATCTATCTACTAATGTGTAAGCCTGATTGCAGTCTCACCCTAATTTTGTTGACTAGAGCTGATATACTTTACTAACTATTCCCACACACTGACTAGAGCTAAGATATTTTACTAACAGTTCCCACACACTGACTAGAGCAGGGGTTCCTAACCAGTGGTACATGCACCCCCCAAGGGGTGCATGAGCAGGTTCCAGGGGGTGCATGAACCATTCAGAGAGAAAAAAAAGAAAAAGGGGAAGAAAAAAAAAGACTAAGGAAAAAAAGAAAGAAAAATGGTAATCTGAAAATGTAAACCATAAGCAAGGCATGCCGCGTTAAAGGGCGCCAATATACAACCTTTTTTTTTATTTTATAAATTTTTTAAAATACTCGTTCGCGCATCGTTCTGCGCATGTCGAAAATTGACGGATTTTTTTTTCGCAAAATGAACGGTTCGCTCTGCATGTTCCTCGGAATTTCGTGTTTTAAGTCACAGTTTTCAAAAAATAATTTAATTTTGTCATCAAATACGTCAGAAATATGTCTTCCGGTAACCCTCTAACTGTTTTGAGAGGATGTAAACATTGGGATTTTTTTCCTTCACTTTTATTGCTCGGCACGCTGCAAAGGTCTTAAAAACGTTAAATGTAAGCCATCACTCATCATTGAAACCTAAAATCTTGAGTTGAGCATCCAATTACGGTCATTAAAAATATCAACTTCGTCAGTTATAAATTTGCCTGTGACTGGTACCACGTTCTGATTGTCATCACCCCCTCAAAATCGTTAATAAATAATAAAAAAAGAGAGAGAGATGGAACAAAAAAGCCTCAGTGCTTCTTCTGTGGAAAAATCCTGTGCAATGACAACATGAAGCCTGTTAGACTCCGAGAGCACTTGGAGAAAAACCATCCACAACCTTCATTTTGCACAGGTGGTGCTCCTCCCTCCATGCTTGGTAATAAGTCAGGATTTTCAGCACTGGTAAAGAAAGAAGTTCCAGATATTGTCACTAAACACAGTGTATCCTTCATCGCCAGGCCTTGGCATGCAAAACTCTACCTACAACCTTGAAGTCAGTTCTTTCTACTGCAGTCCAAGTTGTACATTTTATCCGCTCACATGCCTTGAACTACTGCCTCTTCAAGTTGTTCTGTCATGAGGTGGTCTCTGAGCATGAAGTTCTGCTCTACCACACTGAGGTGCGATGGTTGTCCATGGGACGGATACTTTCTCGGTTAATAGAACTGAGAGTGGAGCTTGCCATTTTCTTGGGAGAAAAAGAGAGTGACCTTGCTGACAAGTTTGACTGTCCAAATTTCATTCATTACTTGGCATACCTGGCTGACATCTTCACCATCTTGAATGAGTTGAACACATCTCTCCAAGGACCTGCTGATACTGTAATGGATGCTTCTGAGAGATTGCAAGCCTTCCTTAACAAAGTGCCACTATTCCAACGACGAAAAGAAAAGTCCAACTTGGCCAACTTTCCACTCTTGGATGAAGTTGTAATATCTGATGCAGAAGGAAGCACTGAGGGATCACTGCCTGACAAAATCAAATTGGAAATTTCAGAGCACCTTTCAACATTGCAAAAGTCCTTTGATGTGTATTTCTGTCAAGAAATTGATAGGAAAGACCTTTCGTTTCGCAATCCTTTTCTCTGTGACTTGGACAACATTGATGACAGTGACTTTGCTAAAGATGACCTGATTGATTAGAGAACCAGAGAAGTATTGAGAAGTGCCTTCAGTTGCAATACCTTGATTGAATTTTGGTGGCCCAGCTAGATTCCTACCCACAACTAGCCAAGAGGGCAGTACTGAGTCTCCTTCCATTTGCCACAACCTATCTCTGTGAAGCTGGATTCTCCACACCTTTGACGATTAAAACCAAGGAAAGGAATAAGTTGAATGCAGAGGATGACATGAGAGTTGCTTTGTCCAAAACAGTCCCCAGATTTAAATCGCTGATTGATCATAAGAAGCAGCAGATCTCTCACTAAATTCACTGTTGTCTATGGTCAAAACTGTTGTGTTACTAAAATAAACATAGTTTAATAATGCATTTTCTGCAAGTTTCACGAGGGGGTGCATGAACTTTTTTGGGCATCTGAAGGGGTGCATGGACCCCAAAAGGTTAGGAACCGCTGGACTAGGGAGAGCTAAGATACTTTACTAACGGTTCACACACACTGACTAGAGAGAGCTAAGATACTTTACTAACTGTACATACACACTGACTAGAGAGAGCAAAGATACTTTACTAACTGTACATACACACTGACTAGAGCTGTTTTGTGACGTCTTGTCAGGCTCACTCATACCCTGTTTACATGTTATCCATCTACGAATGTGTTAAAGCCTGACTGCAGTCTCACCCACATTTTGTTGACTAGAGCTGAGATACTTTACTAACTGTACATAAACACTCGCTAGAGCTAAGATAACACTGGAGAATTTACTGTGAATTAAACAGAGAATTTTCCGCTTTCGAGATGTTCATAGCTTTTAAAAAAGGTTAACTCATTTAACTGCACTATTTTGTTATTTCAATATATATATATATATATATATATATATATATATATATATTATATATATATATATATATATATATATATATATATATATATATATGATTTAATTACCAAAGACCACTCCCTTAGCTGTGAACGTTCCACTGAGGTCATTAATTTTTTTTCAACTTTGTTCTTTATTCAAGTTTTCAAAATACTCCCGACAAGTTTTGTTCAGCCATGAAACAACAGCACATTATCTGAAATGTCTTTGTTGTCTACCTTTAGCAGGATTTAACCAAACATTTCCTGTACTCCCGACCCACAAATGGTTAGTTGACTGGACTCGTACCTCCAAAATTTATGTCAAACTATCCTCGCACCCCGAGAACTACACAAAAACAACGCATCTCAAAATTTGAAGGAAGAAGACTGCTATAATCCAAAAATTCAATGACAATGTAAAATTTAGCAATTCGAAATCTAATCTCTGACTTTCCCACACACACACACAAATCCCGTTAAAAATGTAAAATTTAACGAATAAATTAAAATATTCCTTTCATGGTCAACATCTCCTCAATTCAACAATCTACTTTCCTGGCACCCTCTGAAAAACACACTTGTAAACTTTCTAATCCTTGTACCACTTCTCGCCACACTTCTTCCACTACTTCTGCAACATGACCCGTAAAAGATAAGGTTTTAATTTTTATTTACGGTCGTGTTGGTTGGACTGGTGTCTTGATTTGCAGTTTTGATTCACAAGTTTTACTATTACGGGGGGGGGGTGTATGATTTTTATTATAAAATTAATAATAATTTGATTTTTAATTTTTTTATCTTAAAATTCCCGCTTTCATCCATTTTAATTTTGCATTGGTTTTCGCCAAATATTTAACTGCAAAACAAATATAATTTAGACCCCTATTTTGATACACAGATATTTGATCTGTGTTTGTAATTACACAGCGTTTCGTCTGCGATAAATTTTTGTAAGTTTAAAAGAGACACAAGCCGTTTCACGTGTAAACGTTTCCGTTATACCATTAGTTCCTAAGACACGAACTAAAACTTTTGGCGAAAGGTCATTCTCTTTTTGTTTGTGCAGCCAAACAATGGAATTCTCTACCATTACACATCCGTAGTATTCCCACTACCAAGTCCTTCAAGAATGCACTTAAGACGCATCTTTTCAAAATGCGTTTACAAAATTAATGAAACAACATTTCTTTTAATGATTCGCGTAGCTTATGAGTAATGTACTGTCCTTTACGTTGTTATTATGGTATGAATGGTTATTTAATTATTATATGTATGCTATGATCTCCATGTAAAGCGCCGTGAGCCCTGTTCTGTACTGGGAAACAGCGCTATAAAAATTATCAATTATTATTATTATTATTATTATTATTATTATTATTATTATTATTATTATTATTATTATTATTATTATTATTATTATTATTATTATTATTAAACGTTGTCTTATTTTTTTCATGTTCACTCACGGCTTATTCAATGATCCCATTTTCTTCTACCTGCTGATTGCAGTCCCACCGTCCCACCCGTATAATGTATAAATAACCTTCACAGGTACAAATAAACAAAACAATATTTAAAGTTAAATTTACACAATGTTCTAACGACTAAACATTTCATCTGTTATTGTAACTTCTATTATTTCTTTTAAAAAAACATAACTCTATTTAATGTCCTGCATAAAACACTTTGAACTATTGACAAACATGAACATAATTTGGACTATTGTCGCACAAAAACATTTGATACATAAGTACACGTTTAGATTTGTTACTAACATCAGTAATTGGTTTTTAAAATTCAACTCATAGGCGTCTGTATTGCCAGCTCAATAAATTTAGAAGTTTATTTTTCTCCATGAAGTTCACTAAATAAAATATGACTTGGTTCAACGCTTTCTTTTACGGCAACACAAAGTGAGGAGTATGTTTAATTACAGCATTCAATGTCATAGATTGTGTTTAATTACAGTATTGAATATGATATACATATTATTTATATAATGCATGTTTTTAATTACAGTATTCAATGTGATACTTCGAGTTTGATTGCAATATTACGTGTGAGACATTGTGTTTATATAAAGTATTAAATGTGGTACATTGTCTTTAATTACAGTTTTAATGTGATAAACTGTGTTTGATTACGGTATTCAATGTGATATATTGTGTTTCATCACAGTTATCAAAGTTATAAATCGAGTTTTATTGAACTATTAACGTGATATATCGTGTTTGTTATAATGAGAAATTCTATTGTTTTCTGAAATTTATTTATGTAAAATATTGTGTTTGACTACTGGTTAGGATTATTGAAGTGATGAGTGTTTGATTAAGTAATTAACTTGATATATCGCGTTTGTTATTAATGGGGAGATATATTATGTTTGTTTAATGGTACTAATTTGATATATTATGTTTGTTTAATGGTACTAATTTGATATATTATGTTTGTTTAATGGTACTAATTTGATATATTATGTTTGTTTAATGGTACTAATGTGATATATTATGTTTGTTTAATGGTACTAATGTGATATATTATGTTTGTTTAATGGTACTAATTTGATATATTATGTTTGTTTAATGGTACTAATGTGATATATTATGTTTGTTTAATGGTACTAATGTGATATATTATATTTGTTTAATGGTACTAATGTGATATATTATGTTTGTTTAATGGTACTAATCTGATATATTATGTTTTTTAATGGTACTAATTTGATATATTATGTATGTTTAATGGTACTAATGTGATATATTATGTTTGCTTAATGGTACTAATTTGATATGTTATGTTTGTTTAATGGTACTGATGTGATATATTATGTTTGTTTAATGTTACAAATGTGATATATTATGTTTGTTTAAATTGTTCATCCGTACACAGTTTGCTAAACGGCATGTGAAAGCCAGTGTTTGATTACAGCTATCAATTTAATAAATTGTTGTTAATTACTTTTACTGTATGTATTTTGTTTGATAAAATGTTTTCATGCGAATAATTGGCTGCGATTAAGGTAGCTATCGATGCTATATATTCTCTGATCGAGTTATTTATTTATTTTTATTATTTTTTAGATTTATTAATTTTGAAAGCGTTATTATTTGATCAATAATGTTTCATTGATTTATGTCTTACATACTTGATGTTTTACTAAGTTAGTTATTCTGGAGATATGTTGAGTTTGTTATAAATGAATACGCATCTATATAGCTGTAAGAAATTATTGTGATAAATAGTGCTTGACAAGAGTTAGCAATGTATTACTGTTGTTAAAATGGTTATTCTTTAAATTACTTTTTTTTATAGTTATTAATTATATAAATTGTTTTTAATTAAGTTAGCAATGCTACATATTGTGTTTGATTTGGACTATAACGTGATAAATTATGTTTGGTTATAAATTATTTTATTGCCGTGCTATATTGTGTTTAAGATAAAAATGGGATACATAGTATGTTAAGAGTTGCCGAACTTATTTAATAAACATTAAATCTGACGATAAAACATTTTTTTTTAAAGAAAATTTAAAAAAGCTACATCATAATTTTTTTTTAAAAGTCAAATGATAATAATTTGACATTAATTTATGTATGACTTTTCATTTCAATTTTTTACCTTATTTGTGATGCTGTCTTCACCGAATGTTTGAAAGCCAAAACTACTCTCATGGGCAAAGTTCTAAATCGGTCTAAAATTTCAGTTGAATCGCTCAGAGTTTAATATTATTTAAAAATGCACGTAGAGGTTTCGATAGCGTTCAAATATTTTGACCTTACCAAAAAGCACCAGTTGAAAGAACTCGGGGTATTAAAGACGAAAGAACCATTTCATTGCTAACATAGGGAGGGAGACAACTGCGTTAATTTTTTTGACTCGGTTTTTGTCGGGCAGAGAAATCTTGTTCAGCGGAATAAACCTCTGCAATGGAGTAGGAAATGATTCGTATACAGACCAAGGGTCCCATCATGCTGCGGTGGTCTCTGTGGTAGATACAATAATGTAATGTAGTATGTTAACATATAAAGCGATCCGATGTATTGTGTCAATTACGGATAAAACCTTCTGATACTTTGTGGTAGCTTCCGTATAAAAATGTAATGGATTGTGTCAGCTACCGTATAAAAATGTAACGGATTGTGTCAGCTACCGTATAAAAATGTAATGGAGTGTGTCAGCTACCGTATAAAAATGTAATTCATTGTGTCAGCTACCTTATAAAACAATGTGATGTATTGTGTCAGCTACCTTATTAAACAATCTGATGTATTGTGTCAGATACGGAACACACAAAAAATCGAATGTATTTTGTCACTAACTTGATTTTAATTTTAATTTGCAAATAAAAAAACACAAGAATCTAGCATCCTATAAATAGCTTAAGAATTTATTTCTTAATAGTGAACAATTAGAGGGAACAAATAATAATAATAGTGAACAAATACGCTTTTCCTATCAGGCTTATCGGGTAATTAGAGTAATTCTTGATAAAATCGGTAAGTGTCTCTGATGATGAATGAGCCAAATAAAAATCAACGATTTAGAAAGCACCAATAAACATATTTCTAGTTAATACCTAATCAACTAGTAGATTATGGCAGTGTACAGAGCTGCAATGTTTTGATAAAGTATATATAGTAGGCTCGCCCAATATCAATGGCGACTATTGCAAATTATATTCGAACTTAGAACTTTACGTAAATCTATGAAAATTTACAATGGCTTTTATAAATTCAATCACGGGACAATTTTTAATTAAAGTTAGTATTTAAAATTTCTTCTTTATAAATTTTTTCATATAGACCTGATAGATGTGATCACATAGAACTGATAGATGTGACCACATAGAACTGATAGATGTGATCATGTAGAACTGATAAATGTGACCACAAAGAACTGATAGATGTGATCATGTAGAACTGATAGATGTGATCATCTAGAACTGATAGATGTGATCACATAGAACTGATAGATGTGATCACATAGAACTGATAGATGTGATCACATAGAACTGATAGATGTGATCATCTATAACTTATAGATGTGACCACAAAGAACTGATAGATGTGATCATGTAGAACTGATAGATGTGATCATCTAGAACTGATAGATGTGATCACATAGAACTGATAGATGTGATCACATAGAACTGATAGATGTGATCACATAGAACTGATAGATGTGATCATCTATAACTTATAGATGTGATCACATAGAACTGATAGATGTGATCACATAGAACTGATAGATGTGATCACATAGAACTGATAGATGTGATCATCTAGAACTGATAGATGTGATCATCTAGAACTGATAGATGTGATCACATAGAACTGATAGATGTGATCACATAGAACTGATAGATGTGATCATCTAGAACTGATAGATGTGATCGCATAGAACTGATAGATGTGATCACATAGAACTGATAGATGTGACCACATAGAACTGATAGATGTGATCATCTAGAACTGATAGATGTGACCACATAGAACTGATAGATGTGACCACATAGAACTGATAGATGTGACCACATAGAACTGATAGATGTGATCATCTAGAACTGATAGATGTGACCACATAGAACTGATAGATGTGACCACATAGAATTGATAGATGTGATCATGTAGAAGTGATAGATGTGATCATCTAAGTCTTATTGTTGCTGTGGTTGACTTCTTACATTAAGTCATATTGTTGCTGCGGTTGACTTATACAGCGACAAACAAACCATCCAGCTGTTAAACACGAGGAGAAAAATCTCACAACTGTCATCATACCTTGTGCCTTCTAATACAATAATAGCCGTCATTTACATGTAGAGATATAATCAAATGAAGGTCTGGAATAGTCGAGGTCGTACAAATTTCTTAATTGTGAATATGATTTGAAGGTATTTACACTTCCGTAATTTTTTACAGGAGCACCAGAGTTAGTAGGTAAACATAATTCCTGTCTTAACTCTTTTTTTTTAAACAGATAAAATAGGTTGTTGTTGTTGTTGTTGTTGTTGTTGTTGTTGTTGTTGTTGTTTTTTCGACTTGACCTTTCATATATGATATTTGTTAAAGTTTTGTCAAATAAATTTGCCAATTAGTTTTGTGTCAGACCTGAATCTAAGCCACATACTAGAAGAGGACCGCAGTTATAATTGTATTTAAATAATTAATAATGCAGTATTCGTTTTTCATGTTGTTGTTTTTTAAGTTAATTAATTAATTTTAATACTAAATACTGATTATCGTAGGCTTAATATTTTTTTAAGCAACAAATATTTAATTTAAAATATAGCAAAAAAATGCAGTGAAAATTCCCACGATAGCCAACTTAAAACGTTCTCGATTTAAGCAGACTTACGGACGGGAAGAAGAAAAAAAAACACGTCCTTTTCAAACACGTCAAATGTAACCTATCTAAATAATATACACAGTTTCGACTTTGACGCGAACATCTATTTCTACTTGAAAAAAGACCAATATTATCAACCACGCCCTATCTTCATCTCGGTTCTATGCAAGTTCAACAAAAATTCGAAACCAGAAACTTTGCACACATCAAACATTGGCCGATGGCAGCAGCTTTGAGTTTTATAGCAGACGTGTGGGAGGAAGGGATTTTAGGGTCGGGGGTTTTCTTCAAACAAGTTACGCTTTCTGAAAGTCTTGCACTGGTTTACGAACATTTTCAATGGAAGCCCCTAAAAAAAGACTTTAAGATGGGGCCTCCAAGTCTCGTTCTTTCTGTTTTGAATAACAGCGTTGTTAAGTATATAGACAGAGGGTGGTGGAGGGTATTGTTAGGACTTATGTTTAGCGTCTTTGATGTTTAGCATCTGTTGAGATCATCAGCTTTACCGGCAACTTTTACCTTACAGCCCTCACTAAATACCACACAGCCCACATTACATGCCACACCAGCCCACATTACATACCACACAGCCCATTAAATACCACACAGCCCACATTACATGCCACACAGCCCACACTAAATACCACACAGCCCACATTACATGCCACACAGCCCACATTACATACCACACAGCCCATTAAATAACACGCAGACCACATTACATACCACACAGCTCATTAAATACCACACAGACCACATTACATGTCACACAGCCCACATTACATACCACAAAGCCCAAATTACATACCACACAAACCATTAAATACCACACAGCCCATATTAAGTCCCACACAGCCCACATTAAATCCCACACAGCCCACATTAAATCCTAAGCAATATACATCACATGCCACGCAATCTACATAACACACAACACAGTCTACATTATACAACTCCACATCACCCTCATAAGACGCCCCCGGAAAAAGTGTGAACATTAATTGTGAATACATGTAACTAATTCATGAGGATGCAACATTATTAATGTCTTTAACAAAGATATGTAAATAAAATATGATAATCACCTGAACTTACACGTAACAAGAAATTAGTTCGTCCGAAAACACACAGTAAAACAACTCCCGTGTTTTATAGTAGGTGAAAAGTCTTAATATAACAACAAGCGTAAGATAATGAAAACGTCAATGTTCTTGTAATTGAATCAGTATGTCATTGTTGTTATCTCTGGTCACTCTCATTGCAGGACTCCTACAGGGTACAATGGCAAGAGATAAGATGCTTTGGAGCCTCCGCAAATTACAGAACAGAATACTTATCTATTTTGGACGCCCGAAATGAAAGGATACAAAAATGTTTATGGGAACTCTTCCATGATACGAAAGGATTCCAGACTGATTTTGGAACACCCAAGAACTCCAACGACAGTAATCCACGCTGTTTATATGAACCCGACAAGGGGCACTGAAGAAGCTGCTTCGTTGAATCGCGCCCCTCTAAAGTTGACGGACATTGCAACATCGAAGAAAGTATTGGGGTATTTTGAACGTCAAGGGGAAAACAACCAAAAGCCGCAGAAGCCCACTTCATCCAACAAGGTACAAACAATTATACATCAGTCCACATTGCGTGATCCTCTGAGATATATCTTTAGAGTTTTAGAGCCTTTCCTCTAACAGGAATATTTCCTTCATGCTCACGATACGAACGGCATTTTTTTTTGCTATAACTTCTGTCAACTGAGACATTCACTGTTCATATACGCTGAAATTTGAGCAATTTACTCATATGATCTTCTGACAACTGTGTCATTCACACTCCAGATACGCTGAAACTCTCGCTAATTACTGTTATGATCTTAAGACAAATGAGCCATGACTTTTCATGAGGTTCTGACAAAAGGTCCATCGTATTGTTTTTTTATTATAGATTTTCTGTAAAATTCACAATTCGGTGGCATTGTCTTGGGACAACTCTGTCTATATAGCTATTGAGATTCAAGAAAAGCGCGAGTGTCAGTTGGAACTACTCGGTGCCTTAAGTAAAGCTTTATGCAAAGAATTACTCCACACCTCCTGACTTCAAGAGAAAACCAGGATTTTCGATCACACTGGGATAAGCGTACTTTACCAATACACATAGGATGGACTTGAAAATATCCACATTAAAATTTCATCAAACTATTTACATGCAGCGTTATGGTTGTTTTTTTTTAGCCCCTAAACAGATTGACGAGCCTTTACGCTTTCAGGGATGATGTATATCATGGCTCTACGGAAAACCAGTTTTAAATTCAAACTGTCTCTCTGCATTTGATCAGCAAAGTAGCAGGGGATAGTAAAAAAAAATAATTTTAAAAAAGAGGGACAAAGTGAAAAGAAATTCCATAGACTTTTTTTTATATTTTTGAAAATCCCCGACTAAATAAAAGTAAATATTAGATCTCCAGTCCCTAGTGACCCTAGCCTCAATAAGTTGATTGTTCCAGGAAGCAACAAGACCCCACACGTCGGGAGAACTACGACGTCATCGGACCACGTCATCAGACCGTCACGATGTACAGTGACCGACAGTTGAAAGCTCGTCCAATCGTGGAATCGTCCATTTGTGATGGGTGGTTGGGAGGGGGCGGGGGGAAGGGTTTGAAGGGTGGTTTTGCTTTTCTTATTTCACGGAACTAGCATGGTACGAGGCGTTGAACTCAAACTGTAGGCCTGAACACCTGCAACCTTTACAAATGTCTTGGTTGGGAAACAAACACACACCAACACACAGACACACACACACACCAACACACAAAATACTTTATTAGATTCAATGAAGTTTTAAATTTTAAAGTGTGTTGCAGGTTTACTTTTAACGTTACGTCTTGAAAGTCGGACTTTTATCCTTTACCAAAAAATATAATAATACATTTGCTATATTTTTTTTAAGTGTCAAACATTTTATTTCTCCCCAGTGGATAAACTTAAGAATACCTCGGCTCAATACTTTTTTAACAAACAAACAAACAAAAAGATATATGACATTGTGTTTATGACTAATATTTATAAAACAGTAATGTGATCAACTCGAAATAAGAAAAACCCGTAAAAAACCAAGTTTTTGACTATAAATCCTTTATGTACGAGAAGTAATTAAAAGAATGTTCATTATAATACGCATCGCCAGACCATCCAGAAATACAAAATTGCAGTTGTGTCGTAAAACATGTTTAATATAATGCGCACCGATCAGGAATATGTTTATAAAAAGAGCTGTCAATAAAATACGCACCTTATTGCGCGACAGAAAGGTTGTTCAATATAATACGCACCGCGACGCTCTATCTCAAAAAATAGCATGATACATAGGAATAAATAAAATAATCAAAAAAATCAATAATTTAATTACGGTACATGCGATCGATCTGAAATTTTGATACATTGTTTTTATCATCGGTACGAAACTGCCTGCAAAATTTCAGCTCGCTATCTTGCGAGCAAGTGGGTTAAAAATCGATCAAAAGTTTTGGCGACAAGCAAGCAAGCAAGCAAGGTCGGTCGGTCGGTCGGCCGCAGACACCACGAGTTAATATAAAGGATTTAAAAATGAGCACATGTATTTAATCCTATGAATTCATACAGGGCACATGTGATCTGGAAACATTGAGAATTTACATGCGTGATTGTCCATAGCGGGCAAACCGATTAATTAGATCAATAGCTGAGCTAATAAAACAAGCAGTGACATGATGTTTACTTTACTTCTATTTAATTGTAATATCAAAGAAAGAAAAAATCAGGTTTTTAACCGCTCCACACAACCACACAATTTTTTTTTAAATAATGAATAACTAAATTTTCAAAATCCCGTGCGCTAAACATAAGTTTTATCAATATACATAATTCCCGTTGTCTGTATGTATGGATGTAATTATAGTTAGGTGGCGCTGCGACCGATTTTGTTGTAATGCTGTCAGGTGGCGCTGTGATCGATTTTGTTTTATAGTGCTGCACCAAAAATAACACTTTTGGAACGTTCCGCTTAAAAATTTTCAATATGATGATAAATGAATCAAATAAAAATAAATTAAATAAATGAAAGTTCTGTATTACTTTATTTTTTAATCTGATGTGTATTTATTTTGAAAACTTCAGTCATTTTTGACGGGTGATACACTAGTGATAAATATAATGGTTTTAAGCAACTTGGAGAAATTATATTGGCTCTTTCGCAAGAAAAGTTTTGCCTGTCCATATTCAATAGGATAATCCTAGACGCGTTGGCTTATCCCATGCTAAGATCTAATTATATAGTTGAGCTCTTGCAAACCTATTAGTATTAGTCAAATAAGTTTAAACCAATTGGATGCATAATTGAAATTTAAAAAGACAGAAAGAAAGAACAAGATTTTCTCAGTGTATACGTAATGTTTGTCTTTTATTTTTCCCCAGAAATAAATTCGTGTTGTGTATTGATGAGCAAAAAAGAACACAGACGACTGCCGCCGACCCTGCAGAAGACGGCAGTTTATATGTTGAATTCAATACAACAGTAATAAAAAGTAGACACCAGTAACATGGGGCTATAAGGTTTTATCACATTATTACATAAGCAAATGTATTCCAGTGTGTTTAATATTGATACACCGGTCTCCGAGATGAGCCACCTCTTTCTTTTAATTAAAGTGTTCGTAGATTCTCTTTTGTAAATTTAGGGGAAATTATTGACTCTTTTGCATATTATGTCACTTCTCTAAAGCGTTAAAAAGATAAAAAGGCTTATAAAGCTTGCCGTTTTTTGCCGCAATAATAATTTTCAATATTGTTTTTAACAAGTTTTTTTTAAAATATATTATTGTAGTGATAAACTTGTTTTACTGTAAATATGTTTTAATAAACATTTCAATATATCACAAATATGGTGTCACATTATTTTTAATTGATTAAAATTGTCGAAGAATTTGATTTACTAAAAGACGTTATACTTGGATAGACAGGGCTTGCATCAACATTGATTGCATATGCCCTCTACTATGGCACTATAGACATACTTTACTATAACACTAAGATAACAATTGTCTACTATATATGTTATTGAGATTAAAAAAATGGTTTAATAAAAACAATTATATAGACGTGGTTTATAAAAATAATATTTAGTACAGGCAATAGTAGACTGTAACTGTGAAATGTGCATGGTTTATTGCGGTTGACAATGTTAACATAATGACCAGGCAGACCCGGATAGAGCCATGATTGAAAGAGGTTGAGTATATACAGCCATGTATTTATATAACACTTGAATACACAATTGTAACATAAACCACCCTTTACATCAAGCCCCGGACTGAAACACTCGAGTGGTTTGGCCTTTTTCAGGTATGGAAACTCAAAGAACTCACGGCCCAACCACATTAACCAACTAGCTCCGAAGGACTATCACCACTCCATTCCATGCCATCAACAACAACATCACCGTAGCAACCGCCACAACAGACAACCTGAGAAGGGTAGAACCGCTCCCTACCCCCCCCCCTCCTTTTTTTCAACATCATGCCCTTATAAGGGAAGTCGGGTAAATAACCCCAGCTCTTGAGTTGCACTGGGTGAACTTCCTACAGGTGAATTGTGACTTGTATGTGATCAAGATCACAGGTTCCATAAGAGAAATCAGTAGCTGGTGTGACACTTGAATCCCTTTTATCTGATTGGTGTTTGCTGTGATATGGCTAGAGTTACTGCCCCCATAGGGCGGGCTAAGACTTGTATATATTCGATTGTATTGAAATACAAATCTGTAGTTGGCCGAAATTTCCAACCATTACATATAAATAAACAAGTAATAAAAACTCGAATGAGTATTTAAATGCAATTCCAACAAAGAATTTCCGACTTTTTTTTTATTCAAGGGAAATCATTGCAGATTACATTAAAAGTAATTTCAAATCAATAATTCTGAAAGTAAACAAAACATTTGCTATCTAAAAATTGCTGCTAAAATTACGGAAGTCGAACGAAAAGAGATTTTTGAAAAATTCCTCCTCCAACAATGTTCTAAATATTATTAGCTATCGTTTGGCGTTTGTTTCCACCCGATAGCTGTTACGGTTGGCAAGAAATTGACAAAATACTGATATTGTTTCGGGGTTTTTGGATTTTCCAGGAAATCCAGTAAACATTTTCAGTAATTTTTTTTGGCCCGTGCACAACCTTGGGACTCCTTAACATATTTGCAAAAGACCCAAACCCTGTACCTGGTATGGTTCAGGAGTAGTTGCTTGTGCAAGCTCGAACAGACAGGACAGACATTTCAAATATATAAACGCAATTTTTCCCCATGGGAAATTGCGTTAAAAATTTATATTAACCTCTTTCGTGTCCCTTTTTATTCCCATTTTTATTATTTTATTTTATAGACTAAATTCTGTTTTTCCATTAACTAAAATGCACTGAATGAGTTCGAATTTCCATCTGGTATAGTTTTATAGCTGTAGCTGGGCCACTACAGTTTACGAAGCCTGTGGATTGCTTTGAACGTTTGTAACCAGCATGCGTTAAGAAAAAAAAATGTATAGTTTGATATAAATTAAGTTGAGCCGCCTATGCTGAAATCCTACTCTAAAAATGTTTCCCCCCCCCCTAAAAGACCCGCCTTCTCTTCCCAAACGCGTTAAGGATCAGTCTAGTGTTCAAAATGATCTGACCATTTACCGTATTTTCCGGCGTATAATACGAACCCCCCATCCCTAATTTTCCTGTTAAAATATAACACAGGTTTTAAGCTATTTTCGCCGTATGTGAGCGCCCCTCTTCCAACACCAGGGCCGTCTTAACGCATAGGCCCGTTGGGCATTTGCCCGTGGGCCCACAAGCATAGGGGCCCCATGGGAATATGTTTATTTATATATATTATGTATATTAATTTTTTTATTCCTGCGGGGGTGGGGGGCACTCTTTCTTTGCCCGGGGGCCCAACACTATTTCTTTGCCCGGGGGCCCAAAATGGTGTAAAGACGGCTCTGTCCAACACACTATATTTCTATCTTCTTGCTGGTGGAGACATGATGGGGTCTTGACTGTTAGCCATTCGTATACTGTACTGTATATTATTATACTGATGCTGTACTTTATTATTATACTGATGCTGTACTGTATTATTATACTGATGCAGTACTGTATTATTATACTGATGCTGTACTGTATTATTATACTGATGCTGTACTGTATTATTATACTGATGCTGTACTTTATTATTATACTGATGCTGTACTGTATTATTATACTGATGCTGTACTGTATTATTATACTGATGCTGTACTGTATTATTATACTGAAGCTGTACTGTATTATTATACTGATGCTGTACTGTATTATTATACTGATGCTGTACTGTATTATTATACTGATGCTGTACTGTATTATTATACTGATGCTGTACTGTATGAACAGGTACGAATGCGATAAGACGATACAAGGCGTACAAGGCGTACAAGGCGTACAAGGCGCACAAGGCGTACAAGGCGCACAAGGCGTACAAGGCGTACAAGGCGCACAAGGCGTACAAGGCGTACAAGGCGTACAAGGCGTACAAGGCGCACAAGGCGTACAAGGCGTACAAGGCGCACAAGGCGTACAAGGCGTACAAGGCGTACAAGGCGTACAAGGCGCACAAGGCGTACAAGGCGCACAAGGCGTATAAGGCGACCCCGGACTGATGAGAAGATTTTTTAAAGGTTATAAAACATCGTCTTATACACCAGAATATACGGTAGTTCAGTTTTCTGATGAAGTCCTGTCCATCCTGACAATGAGTCGAGCTGCGGTGAATAGAGACTGTTGAGACGGTAAGGCTTGGTGCCAACTTCCAATACAACAAAGAAGTTGAATAGAGGCTGTTGAGACGGTAAGGCTTGGTGCCAACTTCCAATACAACAAAGAAGTTGAATAGAGGCTGTTGAGACGGTAAGGCTTGATGCCAACTTCCAATACAACAAAGAAGTTGAATAGAGGCTGTTGAGACGGTAAGGCTTGGTGCCAACTTCCAATACAACAAAGAAGTTGAATAGAGACTGTTGAGACGGTAAGGCTTGGTGCCAACTTCCAATACAGCAAAGAAGTTGAATAGAGACTGTTGAGACGGTAAGGATTGGTGCCAACTTCCAATACAACAAAGAAGTTGAATAGAGACTGTTGAGACGGTAAGGCTTGATGCCAACTTCCAATACAACAAAGAAATAGCTCCCCTTCCGTCCTGATAAAATAAAAAATGTTTAAAAAATATGTTGACTCCTGATTGACTTAGGTCCAACAACCAACACTGCAACTGTCTTCCATAGGAAGTGTCATTTTTGTCCACCATTCAGACACTTGAATTGGATGCCTCTCATTGCCAGTTAAACACCAACGACTCTAATGACAACAAAGAAAGTACCCGTATGTAAACAAAGTCAGATGATAAATCCATAATTTCGAACCAGGCAGAACATTACCCTCTGTCGAAATGGCAGCCAAGATAAAGAGCATCTTTCTTTCTTTTTTTTCTCTTAAATTTAAAGAGGATACAAAAAAATCAATATATAGAAGGTTGGGGATAAATGTGGGTGGTCCCAATTAAAGGAAAGTACTTATCCAACATCCATTTGCCACGCGCACCAACTGGATGGGACGTTTTCTTGCGGATTACACCCTGTCGTGCGTCGCGTTAAAGATGCCGTTCCATCGTGTGGCACAATTTGGCTCACATTATGGCGACACTGTGTCAACACAAATTCATCAAGTACAATGTTATCATATCACGCGTCACGGCCCTACCTCCTTTTGTTTCTCGCCATTTTGTGGCGACCAGTGATTCTCAAATGAGAGTGGTTTTATTTTAAAGTCTTCTTAATTTTTAGTCGAATTTAGTTGTATTATTTTATTTCTACTTTGTTTGTTTTTTTTATTTCAAGTGAGCCTAAGTTTCAGAATTTTAATGGGGACCGATGTTCCCTTTAAGGTTCTTTGGTCCGTGCGCAAAGTGAACAAACTCGGGGGCAAAGTTGCACGCCATCCATTTTTGTGCAATATCTTTAAAAATTTGCTGCGCGGTAATTCTGAAATGCTGCGCGGCTTTGGTCAGATATCTGCGCAGCTGCGCGGTTTATAGAGGACATTGGTTGGGACCCCCAAACCCTAAGACATTGAGCCATTCTCTGACCATTGGTATGGGGGTTAACCTCTGGTAGCGTCTTATAAGGATTTTGTTTTTAAAAATCTGCTGGTTGCGCTATCGCATTCGTAGGTTTTAGACTCATTGTAAGAAAACCCCGCCTTCTGAGTGGCTACGCGGGTGTCAACATTGCCAGAACGACAGAATATGATAATTAGTACACCGAGGGGAGATAAACGGGGACGTGGGATTTGTGGAGCGTAGAAAAATATGTCCCCGGTTTTTTTTAAAGTTTTTTTTTGGGGGGGGGGCGGTGGCAGGATTTTGGATATGCAGGACTTCTTAGCAAGAGAATTATCGACATTTTCTTACAAATATTTTTTTTTCTTTTTTGCAAACAGTTGAATTAGGATTTTAGCTGAGGGTGGGTTCGGGAGAGGTCTACACACAATGAAGGAAGTATGACAAATAAATCAAATCTACTTTTAATATATTCAAATATTGAGCTGCAGAGTTTCAAGCCGTGAAGATCGATGATAATCGAAACAGAGGCCAGATAATCTCCAACTTCACATCTTTGTACCTATCGATTTCATTTTTTTTATCTTCATTTAATAGTTATTTTTTCAAACCTAAACACGTCATGGTAAATAATCCTATACTTAAAGTCTATTGGGAATAAAGACCTGAAACCTTCTACCTTACAGGGTGGAAGTGGTTTATGTTGTAAAGCTGACTTTTTGTCGGAGGTTTAAGTGCATGGTGATTACAGCAACGCCATGGAGTGGCTTATGAGTTGCTCATTCTTTTTAAAATGATCATTTCAGGGTTTACCTCTAAGCTACACAAACTATAGCTTAGGGTCCCCAATTACTTGGAGTGGGGGTGGGGGCGGGGGAGGCACCCACATTTTTTTTCTCCGAGTGAGCAATTGTCATATTTGGCACTGACATGGAATATCTGGACTTATAACGGGCCCCTGATCTCAAATAGCTCGGGGCCTTATCAAGTCTAGATCCGGCACCGTTTCTGATATTGTCTTTTTACCATAATGGACTCAAACGATGCGACCTACGTTGAGAACTGCCTCGCCGGATGAGGAGTAAGCTGCGAGCAAATCTTTCGGTCGTGACAACGCCCACGAACAGAGCTCAATCTCCGTCCATTCTTATCTTCCATCTGGTCGTAGCCATGCGTGGGCGGGATGTGCAGTCGTATGGAAAATTGCAGGTTTGAAAATAGCTTTAAGAAAACAAGGCGCTGTGACGTCAGAGTTCTTTTCTCGTCAGCTGCACGGTCATGAAAGGCATGAGGTAAAAAAAAATATTTAAAAAAAAATAACAGGCAAATTCAGTTGAAAGCAGGAGCAGCACAACTGTTCCAGCCAATGTAGTGGAAAATCTGAATAAGTCTTCAATATTGTATTAGGATGGAGTTGGCGAGGAAACAAACCAAAACCGTCCGTCAATGATTGGCCAGTATGTGTCCCAGATTTAACAACAAATTAATTTAATGAGGTGGAGACCAAGAAACTGTGATGTAGCAAGGTACTGTTATACAGTGAGCTGGGGACCACGGTACTGTTATACAGTGAGGTGGGCACCACGGTACTGTTATACAGTGAGGTGGGCACCACGGTACTGTTATACAGTGAGGTGGGCACTACGGTACTGTTATACAGTGAGGTGGGCACCACGGTACTGTTATACAGTGAGGTGGGCACCACGGTACTGTTATACAGTGAGGTGGGCGACACGGTACTGTTATATAGTGAGGTGGGCACCACGGTACTGTTATATAGTGAGGTGGAGACCAAGGCACTGTGATGTATAGCAAGGTACTGTTATACAGTGAGGTGGGCACCACGGTACTGTTATACAGTGAGGTGGGCACCACGGTACTGTTATATAGTGAGGTGGAGACCAAGGCACTGTGATGTAGCAAGGTTGTTATATAGTGAGGTGGGCACCACGGTACTGTTATATAGTGAGGTGGAGACCAAGGCACTGTGATGTAGCAAGGTACTGTTATATAGTGAGGTGGGCACCATGGTACTGTTATACAGTGAGCTGGGCACCACGGTACTGTTATACAGTGAGGTGGGCACTACGGTACTGTTATACAGTGAGGTGGGCACCACGGTACTGTTATACAGTGAGGTGGGCACCACGGTACTGTTATACAGTGAGGTGGGCACCACGGTACTGTTACATAGTGAGGTGGGCACCACGGTACTGTTATATAGTGAGGTGGAGACCAAGGCACTGTGATGTATAGCAAGGTACTGTTATACAGTGAGGTGGGCACCACGGTACTGTTATACAGTGAAGTGGGCACCACGGTACTGTTATATAGTGAGGTGGAGACCAAGGCACTGTGATGTAGCAAGGTACTGTTATATAGTGAGGTGGGCACCACGGTACTGTTATATAGTGAGGTGGAGACCAAGGCACTGTGATGTAGCAAGGTACTGTTATATAGTGAGGTGGGCACCATGGTACTGTTATACAGTGAGCTGGGCACCACGGTACTGTTATACAGGGAGGTGGGCACCACGGTACTGTTATATAGTGAGGTGGGCACCACGGTACTGTTATATAGTGAGGTGGGCACCACGGTACTGTTATACAGTGAACTGGGCACCACGGTAATGTTATACAGTGAGGTGGGCACCACGGTACTGTTACAGTGAGGTGGGCACCAACGGTACTGTTATATTGTGAGGTGGGCACCAACGGTACTGTTACAGTGAGGTGGGCACCAACGGTACTGTTACAGTGAGGTGGGCACCACGGTACTGTTACAGTGAGGTGGGCACCATGGTACTGTTATATAGTGAGTTGGGCACCACGGTACTGTTATATAGTGAGGTGGGCCCCACAGTACTGTTACAGTGAGGTGGGCACCAACAATACTGTTACATGGTGAGGTGGGCACCACGGTACTGTTATATAGTGAGGTGGGCACCACAGTACTGTTATATAGTGAGGTGGGTACCACGGTACTGTTATATAGTGAGGTGGGCACCACGGTACTGTTATATAGTGCGGTGGGCACCACAGTACTGTTATATAGTGAGGTTGGCACCACGGTACTGTTGTATAGTGAGGTGGGCACCACGGTACTGTTATATAGTAGGTGGGCACCACGGTACTGTTAAACAGTGAGCTGGGCACCACGGTACTGTTATACAGTGAGGTTGGCACCACGGTATTGTTATATAGTGAGGTGGGCACCACGTTACTGTTACAGTGATGTGGGCACCATGGAACTGTTATATAGTGAGGTGGGCACCACGGTACTGTTACAGTGAGGTGGGCACCAACGGTACTGTTATACAGTGAGGTGGGCACTACGGTACTGTTATACAGTGAGGTGGGCACCACGGTACTGTTATACAGTGAGGTGGGCACCACGGTACTGTTATACAGTGAGGTGGGCGACACGGTACTGTTATATAGTGAGGTGGGCACCACGGTACTGTTATATAGTGAGGTGGAGACCAAGGCACTGTGATGTATAGCAAGGTACTGTTATACAGTGAGGTGGGCACCACGGTACTGTTATACAGTGAGGTGGGCACCACGGTACTGTTATATAGTGAGGTGGAGACCAAGGCACTGTGATGTAGCAAGGTTGTTATATAGTGAGGTGGGCACCACGGTACTGTTATATAGTGAGGTGGAGACCAAGGCACTGTGATGTAGCAAGGTACTGTTATATAGTGAGGTGGGCACCATGGTACTGTTATACAGTGAGCTGGGCACCACGGTACTGTTATACAGTGAGGTGGGCACTACGGTACTGTTATACAGTGAGGTGGGCACCACGGTACTGTTATACAGTGAGGTGGGCACCACGGTACTGTTATACAGTGAGGTGGGCACCACGGTACTGTTACATAGTGAGGTGGGCACCACGGTACTGTTATATAGTGAGGTGGAGACCAAGGCACTGTGATGTATAGCAAGGTACTGTTATACAGTGAGGTGGGCACCACGGTACTGTTATACAGTGAAGTGGGCACCACGGTACTGTTATATAGTGAGGTGGAGACCAAGGCACTGTGATGTAGCAAGGTACTGTTATATAGTGAGGTGGGCACCACGGTACTGTTATATAGTGAGGTGGAGACCAAGGCACTGTGATGTAGCAAGGTACTGTTATATAGTGAGGTGGGCACCATGGTACTGTTATACAGTGAGCTGGGCACCACGGTACTGTTATACAGGGAGGTGGGCACCACGGTACTGTTATATAGTGAGGTGGGCACCACGGTACTGTTATATAGTGAGGTGGGCACCACGGTACTGTTATACAGTGAACTGGGCACCACGGTAATGTTATACAGTGAGGTGGGCACCACGGTACTGTTACAGTGAGGTGGGCACCAACGGTACTGTTATATTGTGAGGTGGGCACCAACGGTACTGTTACAGTGAGGTGGGCACCAACGGTACTGTTACAGTGAGGTGGGCACCACGGTACTGTTACAGTGAGGTGGGCACCATGGTACTGTTATATAGTGAGTTGGGCACCACGGTACTGTTATATAGTGAGGTGGGCCCCACAGTACTGTTACAGTGAGGTGGGCACCAACAATACTGTTACATGGTGAGGTGGGCACCACGGTACTGTTATATAGTGAGGTGGGCACCACAGTACTGTTATATAGTGAGGTGGGTACCACGGTACTGTTATATAGTGAGGTGGGCACCACGGTACTGTTATATAGTGCGGTGGGCACCACAGTACTGTTATATAGTGAGGTTGGCACCACGGTACTGTTGTATAGTGAGGTGGGCACCACGGTACTGTTATATAGTAGGTGGGCACCACGGTACTGTTAAACAGTGAGCTGGGCACCACGGTACTGTTATACAGTGAGGTTGGCACCACGGTATTGTTATATAGTGAGGTGGGCACCACGTTACTGTTACAGTGATGTGGGCACCATGGAACTGTTATATAGTGAGGTGGGCACCACGGTACTGTTACAGTGAGGTGGGCACCAACGGTACTGTTATATAGTGAGGTGGGCACCACGGTACTGTTACAGTGAGGTGGGCACCATGGTACTGTTATATAGTGAGGTGGGCACCACGGTACTGTTATATAGTGAGGTGGGCACCACAGTACTGTTATATAGTGAGGTGAGCACCACAGTACTGTTATATAGTGAGGTTGGCACCACGGTACTGTTATATAGTGAAGTGGGCACCACGGTACTGTTATACAGTGAGGTGGGCACCACGGTACTGTTATATAGTGAGGTGGACACCACGTAACTGTTATACAGTGAGGTGGGCACCACGGTAATGTTATACAGTGAGGTGGCCTTCACGGTACTGTTATATAGTGAGGTGGGCACTACGGTACAGTTTTGTTTCATCAGTAAACATTCCGTTTCTTATGGGTTTTTTTAAAACTCCTTGCATTTATCGAGTCTTGTTTGGACGGTCCAATTGTGGCCATCAATAGATGAACGAAACATATCACTGTTTCGAGTTTTTTTAATTTTTTATTTAAAAAGCAATCAAAGTAGATATTTCTGTAGTTTGTTCCACTCGAATATTGCAGCTTGAAAAATGATGACTTAATGTTTGGTAATTAATAATTTCGAAAAAAAACTTACGTTTACAAGTGTCGAATGACACAATTCTTTAATTTTGAAACAATTAACTGGACGTCTCTGTCGTTGTCTTAACATAAAAACTTTTTTTTCCTTTTATTATTGCAAGGAGTCAGATATAACGTGCATGAATGTCATTTGCACCCCCGCGCCTTTTTAATATTTCAAACAAGAATTTTGTGTTTTTTCTTATATTAAAAATAGATCACTCCCTGTTGGTTTCTTATATTAAACATAGGTCACTCCCTGTTAGTTACCTGACCGATTCTTTGTGTTTCCCCATCTTGTCAATACTTAAATTGGATTAGTATTTCCTTCAATTGCATTATTTACGTCCTCACATAAAACAGGCTATACAAAAAACAAAAACAAAAAAAAACAGCAGGAAATTATATTTTTAAAGAAATGAAAATCTCAATGAAGATACTACAGCTAAATTATATTTAATAGAAACGGAAAAGTTGTTGACATCAAAATAGTGCGTACCACTTTTTTGGTGGTGCATGCTAACAATGGGGAAAACATCAATATACATAAATCCCGTTGTCTGTATGTATGTATGGGTGTAACTAGGTGGCGCTGCGAAATTGGTAATGCTGTTTGCTGGCGCTGCGATCGATTTTGTTTTATAGTGCTGCACTAAAAATAGCACTTTTCGAACGTTCCGCATAAAATTGTTCAATATGATAATTAATGAATCAAATAAAAATAAATAAAATAAATGAAAGTTCTGTATTGCGTTATTTTTTAATCTGATGTGTATTTATTTTGAAAACTTCCGTCATTTTTGACGGGTGATACGCTAGTATAACATAAAACAAAAATAATAATAATAAATAAACATAATATTTTTTAACAATTATTGTTTATGTATTAAAAGGTAAAGCTAAAAAAGCATGGTGTATGAAGAATTACTAGTAAGTAAGAGTCTATTGGACCGAATCCACATAGGGATTTTGTACCGAGAATCTGAATTCATTTGTTTTCAACTTGGTATATAGGTAGATCCTTGATAGAAAAGAATGAAAAAAGTGACCTAATTTGATTCCAGTCCATCAGGCCAATATTTTAAGTGGTGAGACAAAACAAGTCGAAAACCAGACACCACGAGTTGAGAGTACATAAAAGTCGAGAATACGTGGGAGGCGGTGGCAGCCGTCGATCACAGGTAAATCGGTGCAGGTAAATAGTCATTAAAACCAACCAATCGAATGACAGGTAACCTGAGCCAGTAAGTAAGGGGAAGGGGGGGGAGTGTGTGTGTGTGTGTGTGAGAGAGAGAGAAAAAAAAAGTTTCAACTATTTCGTTCAGAGTTTAGTACCGATTGAGCCGCCAAATGAGTTCAGTTTGAGATACTTTCAATAGCAGGGGGCCTGCAATCATAACAACTACCCAGTTTAACATTGTTTGGGTAAAATCAGAGGCGCATCTAGGATATTTTTGCGCCCGGAGACAAATTATAATATAAAATTTGCAGCCCCTGCAGTTTAATTAATATCTCACCCTTGTTCACTTATTATAATCTGACGTAGTTAGCCTCATTCAAGCGCCCCTTGTACCCTTGGCGCCCGGTTCACATCCCCGCCCCCCCCTCGCAACGCCACGGGATCAAATGTACCAACTATAAATAAAGAAACATATCCTCTTCTATGAATCTGAACACTCTAATTTAGTACTATTTAAACAGCGATCTAAGTGTAAACAAATATTTTAAGAGAGAGCTGACAAAAATACAGTGCGTGCATTGTCTAAAAGGCGTGACAGAATAGTGATCGGCACTGACAGAGAGGGTTGCCTTTGACAGAAAAGTAATGAATATTGACGGGAAAATAGTAATATTGACTGACAGAAAAGCGATGATCCACAACAAAGAAAAAAAAACCTGCAGGATTTATTTAGTGATGGTTTCTGACACACAGAGTTGTGTGAATTCCTTTGTAACGACTGACCTGGGCGAGGTTCTCCGACTTTCAGACACTACTCCAGTGGTTGGCAGGGAATACGGTGTTCGACGTAAACGTACGTCTTTAAGAAAGGCATTTTAAGGCTGGACATTTCAAATTTGTACAAAGAATTTTTTTTTCTTTACAATTTAAACCCAAATATTGCACAAAGAATATAAACAAATTGTTTAAATTTAATTTTAAATGACTTTAGTTTGGACTCAAAGTGATGACTTAACATCAAAATGAAGTTGATTAAACAGATAAATAAATTGCTGTTGTTGTTTTTTTAAAACATGCTCCCTTAACCCTAAAAATGCCTCGTTCAGTACAATTTTTTTATAGAGGGGTCACGAAATACTAGGGTCATGAAATACTAGGGTCATGAAATACTAGGGTCATGAAATACTAGGGTCATGAAATACTAGGGTCATGAAATACTAGGGTCACGAAATAGTAGGGTCATGAAATGCAAGGGTCATGAAATACTAGGGTCATGAAATACTAGGGTCATGAAATACTAGGGTCATGAAATACTAGGGTCATGAAATACAAGGAATAGAACATCGCCCGTGTGGAAAGGGAAACAACCCAATTATAATGTTACTGACGACTCTGTAAGAATATTGTCCTGAAAAGTTTGCTGAAATTTACAAACAGACGAATCTGTGTCTCGGCGCCTTGTGTGGGGGAGAGAGGGAGGGGAGGGAAGATGTTACAAATATATTGACCAACAGACGCCATTAGACTTAGAATTTCATGAAATTGTCCAGTTATTGTGTAAACATAGGATCTCGTCCAAGGTTTGCCAGAGATTACAGAAGTTGAGAAGGCAGATTTCTTTTCAGTGTTTTAAAATTTTACCAATGAAGTCAAAGGCGGTTATTTTTCAGGTATAGACAATTTTTAAGCTTAAAAAAATATTACGTCATTTCCCTAGTGACTTTGACCAGGACATAGCCTCGACTCCAGCTCCCCCACACAACCCCCCCCCTCAAAAAGTATTTAAAAAGCATCCCTGATCGTGGATGGTAGCATGAATCATAATTCACACGCCTCGCTGGCCAGATAAAAGCTGCCTCTGTCATCTCATTTAACATCTATTGTTCTACGGGTACTCGCCGTGTTGGCTGATCCCCCCTTTTCCCTCTCAGCACTTCCGCGCGTGGCCCCTCCAGGTTGTCACGGCGAGGGCCCTCCTGGTGACATCAGGAAAGGGGGCAGCCAAAACATCGCACCGCCTGAACAAGAGGGGTCGCGGGTAGCCAGGGGTGGGGGGCCCCAGCTGATACCGTGTTCAAACACCGCCTAGTGTTAATTATACCAGGGCTTAAATGGGCTATGATTAACTTGATAGTCAGCTCATGAAGCTATCGCGCCCTAGGAGAGACACTTGGAGATTTTTGGTTTTGTTTTTTTTGAGGGTGCGGGGTCTTTTCTCCCCCCCCCACTTCTCGTCTTTGGACTAAGAGCACGGGCCTGAAGTAGTATTTCTTTTATAACACGTGTTCATAGAAAAAAAAACTACAATCTCAAATTTATTGATGTTGTCGGTTAATAGAATTTCGGAGAAAAAGGGGGGGGGGAGAAAGAAGTTTCACTAACAAAGAAACTACTCAAGACAACAACAAAATAAAGAATGACTTTGCAAAATCATTCTGTAACAGTAGATGTACACCATTCCCCACTTGGTCCTGGGGCCCAATGAGGACAAAATCATTCTGTAACAGTAGATGTGCAACATTCCCCACTTGGTCCTAGGGCCCAATGAGGACAAAATCATTCTGTAACAGTAAGATATACAACATTCCCCCACTTGTTCCTGGGGCCCCGATGAGGACGAATCTCTATTGTTGACATTTGCAGTAGCTCCTTGTTCATTTAAAATACGTCAAATATAATTAAACCTGCCAAGAGTAGAAAGAGGAATGCAATTAAGCAAACAATTTATTTTAGTTAATTTTCACGTATTATCGTTATTGTTTTATCATTATTTTGTTATCATTATTTTGTAGCAATTTCTGCAATAATTCCCAAAATCGTTCTGTCTTTTATTGCTTATGCCTAACCATCTAGTCAGAGGCGTCCCTAGAGTTGATGTCACCCGGGGCGCTAGCTTATGGTGTCACCCCTCACAACTTAACCCATAGAACTTCTCCAAGTCTTTCAGGGCCAAATAACGGGGACATACAGAATTTTACATTTTGGTGTCATCGCCCCCCCCCTGATGGTGTCACCCGAAGCGGCCCGCCCCCACCGCACCCCCCTAATGAAGCCCTTGCATCTAGTACAGCAATTCATCAATATCTCAGTCATTGCTGTTCATTTTGTATATGGTAGTAAGGAGGATTTTCTCTACAAGTTTCTCAGCACGGTGACCCGACATAACGGCCCCGACATAACGGCCCCGACATAACGGCCCTGACATAACGGCCCCAGACAAATTTTTAACATTTTTCAACAAAAACTTTTTTTTTCATTTTAAGCTTTTGTCAACTTTTTCACCCGAAAAGAAGGTGGTAAAATTGTAAAAATTATATCTTGTGATGTTATCGTATTGTTTCTTGTCAACAAACAGACGCGATTGGTAGTCATTAGCACCATTTCGCGTAAAGGCTATTAAATTCACTATTGTGATGTCATTATTATTGTTTATTATTAGCAAAACCTGACACTGAATAGGTGAGTGAAAATACGAATTTAATATTTGATTGGACATTTTACATTTAGTCCATCTATTAGTCCGGGGCCGTTATGTCGGGGCCGTTATGTCGGGGCCGTTTTTCGGTGAACCTCTCGGCACACCTCCAGTTAATGCATGTTATTCGGGCCTCTGTCGTGTAATGAGATTCAATTCAAGCTCCCGAGTTTCCACGTGTGTGTTAGAAGCCAAAGCCATTCCCAAGGTGTCGGGGGCGGGAGTAAATAGATTGAAATAGTAACCTAGATCTCACGAGATGTTGACTGTGTTTTGAATATAATGTGGAAGATGTGGTCCCACACACACACACACGGGCAATCCAACTCCGACTGTTGTGTACCCTCCTTACCCACCCATTTCCATGCACCAACCAATCCTGTGGGACAGTCAGTTCGTGTGTCAGACACCAGACCAGCCTCGATATCGATCACGTTTTTGAAAAGGCGGGGCTTATTTTAGTTTGTAAAGCACATTTTAGTTTTATTTATTATTATCATTTTAAATTACTAGCAAATCTCCAATCAAATCTCTTCAACATTTTTTTTTAAACTCAAAATAGTTTTCTGTCTTCTTATTCGTTCCACGTTATGACTCAACAGATCCGTAACTGGATATGAGCCGTGAATGAAATGTGTTTTGATAATTCAATATTTTTTTATACACGTATAATGATGTATGTTTATGTTATGGGTCAAATTTGTGTGTGCTTTTTTTAAAATAAAATTTTATTTGAGTACGTTTGGGGGTGGGAATAAAATGGGGGGGGGGTGCGTTATATGCCCTTTTGGGTGAGCGTCATTCTTATTTATGTTTGTTCCCTTTTCTCTTTCTGCACATGGCCAAGAATAGTTCATTCTGGGTACCTCTACTTTAAGATGTTTAAACATCATTTGTTTTTAAATGAATAATTTTGAGTGGTTCTCGTTGTTTCTTTTCAAGGACACCTCCGGTGATTAATGCGTTTCTCCATAAGTCAGAAGTCAGCCCTCTGAACTGTCCAAAGTAAACTTTTCTGGACTTCAAACTCAAGACGGATGATGATAAATGATTTCTTCTATGGCATCCTCTCAAAATAAAATAAAATTACAAATCAAATAATTGACCTTTATCAACAGCAAAACATTCCTGTCAAACAACGATAACATCGCGATATAAAATCACAAAAGCCGATTACTTCTGACGGCGTGTGTGCCCAACAAGGCGGAAGTAAGGCTTGAAACTCCCAACATAAGAATTATTCCTTCTCGCCTCTCAAAACGCAGTGTTTCGATAACGCTCCTGATATTTCACATTAGGATCAAATAAGTCAAGATGTGCGATCAACATTCAATCATCAACATACATAATTCCCGTAATGGATGTAATGCTTCTTGGATGTAATGCTGATTTGTTCAATAGTGCGCACAAAAAATTACTGCGCGAAATATAACTCTTTTCGAACGTCCCGCATAAAATTGTTCAATATGATAATAAATGAATCAAATAAAAATAAATAAAATAAATGAAAGTTCTGTATTACGTTATTTTTTAATCTGATGTGTATTTATTTTGAAAAATTCCGTCATTTTTGACGGGTGATACGCTAGTATGTATATAATAAGTCAATTGTATGTGAAAGATGTTAGGATTTTAATGGAAGCTCACAGACGAACAAGGAGAAAGCAACATTTTGCTGATGTAAAGTAAACTTTCAAGCTGTCACGTGGAAACGGGTTGAGATAAAGGAAAATTTAAAAATTCAAGAGAAGTTTAGGCAGCTGCAGAATTTGAATAACAGTAATCATTTTCCTATACCAGTTAATTTACTACACGTTAATGTCAATGACTTTAAAACAGGGCGCCTATAACACATCTCACATGACATTGACAAAGAAGGGTTTTGATTGAACTCACTGGCAATAAAGATTAATTCATGACTACTCGATTTATTACAGTTTATTTCGCTTTTTATACTCCAAGTTACTCTGCCTAATATAATAATACGAGCAACAAAGCCCGTCCAAGGACGTTCCGCCACCGTTCGGTGGCATGTTGTAACTCACCTCCAACACCCGTCTCGACCGGCATTACATGTGCATCACGTCAAAAATACTATTCATTATATTTAAAATAAATAACTCGTAAAAACAGAGCTTTTTACTATAAATCCCAACGCGCATAACTCAAAATAAAGTCTTGGAAGAAATACTGCACCAAAAATAACTGGCTTTGAACGTCCGCGTAAACGTATTCAATATGGTTGGCTGTAGGAGTCATATGTGTTTGAGGGACCAATCGCTATCGAGGACCGGAAAGAACATTGCCTTTTATTATATAAGAAGAGGAGATTACTTAGAATATTCTTTAAAATTGCAATAAGTAATGCCAATTGTGAGAAAAGCCTCTTTAAACTTATGTTAATAAAAAATTAATAGACCAACATCGATTACACTAACATTGACTAATCTGAGGGAGTTTTTTCTTCTTCTGCTTTTGAACATGAAACGACTGGTAAAATTGATATTGACAGTGCGATCAAAGATTTAACCAAAAGTAAAAGCAGAAAAACTATTTTTATTGTAACATAACAATTTATTATTTTCATGATTACTCTCCAAAAAATCTTTTTTCTCTCTTAGAGGGGCGGCAAACTTGACATCTGCAACGGGCGGCGGAACCTCACCTTACGCACGCCGCTGTCATCACGTGTTACTGTCAATATTTTTGCTAGATTTCATGTGTAGAGATTTTAATTTCATGGGGGAATCTGAAATATCCGTGGTATTCAGTTGGACCAATTTCATGAAGAAATTAATCAAATATCCGGGTATTCTTTTGAATTTTATATTTTTTTCCAAGTATGCATTCAGAGCAGATGACCAATCACGTTTAAATTATGCAAGTATTTATGAGATTAACAAAATATTGGTAAGAAAAATTAATATTTTAATTGTTTCAATAAAATATTTCCATCGAGAAGTGAGAGCTTGACAAGTTCGTAAACCCCCAAATCATTTTAAGCTCACCAAAATTAAGTTTAAAAAACTGAGCTTTAATTTTATTTTAGAAAAATACAGAATAGGAATATCATCAGTTATTTTTAGGATCTTCTTTTAAAGTATTTTTTTCATTTTTCATTTTTACTTTCTATGATAATGGAATTTTGAAAATTATTATGTGCTTCAAAATGACATACCGTATATACTCGTTCGCAAGCCGACCTTTTTTGGACAAAATCTAGGGGGGGGGGAAGTTGGGGGTCGGCTTACGAGCGGGTCATTAACGAATTTCTGCATGGATATTGAATATCGGTGTTGTTATTGTAGATCATCAAGGTCCTTTTCTACATTCTACAAGATTCGACTGCTCTACCAGAAGCTATAATATATTATGAAAAATCTGCACTTTGCTTATTTCATCATTTTATTTATTTTTGTGAACGTTTTAATAAATTGTGTAAAAAAAAATTTTTCGAATTTTAATGTACTCGCTTTCTTCACTGTTTACCAAATTTTTTTTAAAATACCGATAACTCTTGCCTAACAAAGAGTACAACGACAAAGATAAGTAGCACAAAGTAAACAATCATAATTATCGTTTTATTGTAGCTTGTAGTTTTTAAAAAAAACTGTGTACCATTTTGTTTAAGCTGTCCTGTTATTTTTGGGGGGTCGGCTTGTGAGCGGGTTATACACTTTTACTACTTTTCTCTTCCAAAAGTGTGTGTGTGTGGGGGGGGGGTCGGCTTATGAACGAACCGGCTATAGAACGAGTGTATACGGTAATCAAAACTCCACCCCCACCCGCCTCAACAACAAACATTTTTTAAAACAATAAAATCAATAATAAATATAATAGTAATAATAGAAATACGAATCATTATATCATCATTCATCTCGCGCGACGCGTTCACATTTTCGTCTCTTTCTGTTTCTTCGTCTTTAGAATACTCGCTCATGACCATGACCTATATGCACTAGAGCTTGACCCTTGCATCCTACAGGATGTCTGAATGTTGACGAGTTCTCCAGTGTGGGTGATTGATCAGAATACCCGAGGTACATGAGAGCATTCATCATAAATAGACGTTTAATTCTTGTAGAGTGTATTTTAGAGATGTTTGCAGTACACGGTAGTTGTGTTGTTCACACAACCATTGCTAATTTCTAGTAGAGTGTATTTTAGAGATGTGTGCAGTACACGGTAGTTGTGTTGTTCACACAACCATTGCTAATTTCTAGTAGAGTGTATTTTAGAGATGTGTGCAGTACACGGTAGTTGTGTTGTTCACACAACCATTGCTAATTTCTAGTAGAGTGTATTATAGAGATGTTTGCAGTACACGGTAGTTGTGTTGTTCACACAACCATTGCTAATTTCTAGTAGAGTGTATTTTAGAGATGTTTGCAGTACACGGTAGTTGTGTTGTTCACACAACCATTGCTAATTTCTAGTAGAGTGTATTTTAGAGATGTTTGCAGTACACGGTAGTTGTGTTGTTCACACAACCATTGCTAATTTCTAGTAGAGTGTATTTTAGAGATGTTTGCAGTACACGGTAGTTGTGTTGTTCACACAACCATTGCTAATTTCTAGTAGAGTGTATTTTAGAGATGTTTGCAGTACACGGTAGTTGTGTTGTTCACACAACCATTGCTAATTTCTAGTAGAGTGTATTTTAGAGATGTTTGCAGTACACGGTAGTTGTGTTGTTCACACAACCATTGCTAATTTCTAGTAGAGTGTATTTTAGAGATGTGTGCAGTACACGGTAGTTGTGTTGTTCACACAACCATTGCTAATTTCTAGTAGAGTGTATTTTAGAGATGTTTGCAGTACACGGTAGTTGTGTTGTTCACACAACCATTGCTAATTTCTAGTAGAGTGTATTTTAGAGATGTTTGCAGTACACGGTAGTTGTGTTGTTCACACAACCATTGCTAATTTCTAGTAGAGTGTATTTTAGAGATGTGTGCAGTACACGGTAGTTGTGTTGTTCACACAACCATTGCTAATTTCTAGTAGAGTGTATTTTAGAGATGTGTGCAGTACACGGTAGTTGTGTTGTTCACACAACCATTGCTAATTTCTAGTAGAGTGTATTTTAGAGATGTGTGCAGTACACGGTAGTTGTGTTGTTCACACAACCATTGCTAATTTCTAGTAGAGTGTATTTTAGAGATGTGTGCAGTACACGGTAGTTGTGTTGTTCACACAACCATTGCTAATTTCTAGTAGAGTGTATTTTAGAGATGTGTGCAGTACACGGTAGTTGTGTTGTTCACACAACCATTGCTAATTTCTAGTAGAGTGTATTTTAGAGATGTGTGCAGTACACGGTAGTTGTGTTGTTCACACAACCATTGCTAATTTCTAGTAGAGTGTATTTTAGAGATGTGTGCAGTACACGGTAGTTGTGTTGTTCACACAACCATTGCTAATTTCTAGTAGAGTGTATTTTAGAGATGTGTGCAGTACACGGTAGTTGTGTTGTTCACACAACCATTGCTAATTTCTAGTAGAGTGTATTTTAGAGATGTGTGCAGTACACGGTAGTTGTGTTGTTCACACAACCATTGCTAATTTCTAGTAGAGTGTATTTTAGAGATGTGTGCAGTACACGGTAGTTGTGTTGTTCACACAACCATTGCTAATTTCTAGTAGAGTGTATTTTAGAGATGTTTGCAGTACACGGTAGTTGTGTTGTTCACACAACCATTGCTAATTTCTAGTAGAGTGTATTTTAGAGATGTGTGCAGTACACGGTAGTTGTGTTGTTCACACAACCATTGCTAATTTCTAGTAGAGTGTATTTTAGAGATGTGTGCAGTACACGGTAGTTGTGTTGTTCACACAACCATTGCTAATTTCTAGTAGAGTGTATTTTAGAGATGTGTGCAGTACACGGTAGTTGTGTTGTTCACACAACCATTGCTAATTTCTAGTAGAGTGTATTTTAGAGATGTGTGCAGTACACGGTAGTTGTGTTGTTCACACAACCATTGCTAATTTCTAGTAGAGTGTATTTTAGAGATGTGTGCAGTACACGGTAGTTGTGTTGTTCACACAACCATTGCTAATTTCTAGTAGAGTGTATTTTAGAGATGTGTGCAGTACACGGTAGTTGTGTTGTTCACACAACCATTGCTAATTTCTAGTAGAGTGTATTTTAGAGATGTGTGCAGTACACGGTAGTTGTGTTGTTCACACAACCATTGCTAATTTCTAGTAGAGTGTATTTTAGAGATGTGTGCAGTACACGGTAGTTGTGTTGTTCACACAACCATTGCTAATTTCTAGTAGAGTGTATTTTAGAGATGTTTGCAGTACACGGTAGTTGTGTTGTTCACACAACCATTGCTAATTTCTAGTAGAGTGTATTTTAGAGATGTGTGCAGTACACGGTAGTTGTGTTGTTCACACAACCATTGCTAATTTCTAGTAGAGTGTATTTTAGAGATGTTTGCAGTACACGGTAGTTGTGTTGTTCACACAACCATTGCTAATTTCTAGTAGAGTGTATTTTAGAGATGTGTGCAGTACACGGTAGTTGTGTTGTTCACACAACCATTGCTAATTTCTAGTAGAGTGTATTTTAGAGATGTGTGCAGTACACGGTAGTTGTGTTGTTCACACAACCATTGCTAATTTCTAGTAGAGTGTATTTTAGAGATGTTTGCAGTACACGGTAGTTGTGTTGTTCACACAACCATTGCTAATTTCTAGTAGAGTGTATTTTAGAGATGTGTGCAGTACACGGTAGTTGTGTTGTTCACACAACCATTGCTAATTTCTAGTAGAGTGTATTTTAGAGATGTGTGCAGTACACGGTAGTTGTGTTGTTCACACAACCATTGCTAATTTCTAGTAGAGTGTATTTTAGAGATGTGTGCAGTACACGGTAGTTGTGTTGTTCACACAACCATTGCTAATTTCTAGTAGAGTGTATTTTAGAGATGTGTGCAGTACACGGTAGTTGTGTTGTTCACACAACCATTGCTAATTTCTAGTAGAGTGTATTTTAGAGATGTGTGCAGTACACGGTAGTTGTGTTGTTCACACAACCATTGCTAATTTCTAGTAGAGTGTATTTTAGAGATGTGTGCAGTACACGGTAGTTGTGTTGTTCACACAACCATTGCTAATTTCTAGTAGAGTGTATTTTAGAGATGTTTGCAGTACACGGTAGTTGTGTTGTTCACACAACCATTGCTAATTTCTAGTAGAGTGTATTTTAGAGATGTGTGCAGTACACGGTAGTTGTGTTGTTCACACAACCATTGCTAATTTCTAGTAGAGTGTATTTTAGAGATGTGTGCAGTACACGGTAGTTGTGTTGTTCACACAACCATTGCTAATTTCTAGTAGAGTGTATTTTAGAGATGTGTGCAGTACACGGTAGTTGTGTTGTTCACACAACCATTGCTAATTTCTAGTAGAGTGTATTTTAGAGATGTGTGCAGTACACGGTAGTTGTGTTGTTCACACAACCATTGCTAATTTCTAGTAGAGTGTATTTTAGAGATGTGTGCAGTACACGGTAGTTGTGTTGTTCACACAACCATTGCTAATTTCTAGTAGAGTGTATTTTAGAGATGTGTGCAGTACACGGTAGTTGTGTTGTTCACACAACCATTGCTAATTTCTAGTAGAGTGTATTTTAGAGATGTGTGCAGTACACGGTAGTTGTGTTGTTCACACAACCATTGCTAATTTCTAGTAGAGTGTATTTTAGAGATGTGTGCAGTACACGGTAGTTGTGTTGTTCACACAACCATTGCTAATTTCTAGTAGAGTGTATTTTAGAGATGTGTGCAGTACACGGTAGTTGTGTTGTTCACACAACCATTGCTAATTTCTAGTAGAGTGTATTTTAGAGATGTTTGCAGTACACGGTAGTTGTGTTGTTCACACAACCATTGCTAATTTCTAGTAGAGTGTATTTTAGAGATGTGTGCAGTACACGGTAGTTGTGTTGTTCACACAACCATTGCTAATTTCTAGTAGAGTGTATTTTAGAGATGTGTGCAGTACACGGTAGTTGTGTTGTTCACACAACCATTGCTAATTTCTAGTAGAGTGTATTTTAGAGATGTTTGCAGTACACGGTAGTTGTGTTGTTCACACAACCATTGCTAATTTCTAGTAGAGTGTATTTTAGAGATGTGTGCAGTACACGGTAGTTGTGTTGTTCACACAACCATTGCTAATTTCTAGTAGAGTGTATTTTAGAGATGTGTGCAGTACACGGTAGTTGTGTTGTTCACACAACCATTGCTAATTTCTAGTAGAGTGTATTTTAGAGATGTGTGCAGTACACGGTAGTTGTGTTGTTCACACAACCATTGCTAATTTCTAGTAGAGTGTATTTTAGAGATGTGTGCAGTACACGGTAGTTGTGTTGTTCACACAACCATTGCTAATTTCTAGTAGAGTGTATTTTAGAGATGTGTGCAGTACACGGTAGTTGTGTTGTTCACACAACCATTGCTAATTTCTAGTAGAGTGTATTTTAGAGATGTGTGCAGTACACGGTAGTTGTGTTGTTCACACAACCATTGCTAATTTCTAGTAGAGTGTATTTTAGAGATGTGTGCAGTACACGGTAGTTGTGTTGTTCACACAACCATTGCTAATTTCTAGTAGAGTGTATTTTAGAGATGTGTGCAGTACACGGTAGTTGTGTTGTTCACACAACCATTGCTAATTTCTAGTAGAGTGTATTTTAGAGATGTTTGCAGTACACGGTAGTTGTGTTGTTCACACAACCATTGCTAATTTCTAGTAGAGTGTATTTTAGAGATGTTTGCAGTACACGGTAGTTGTGTTGTTCACACAACCATTGCTAATTTCTAGTAGAGTGTATTTTAGAGATGTTTGCAGTACACGGTAGTTGTGTTGTTCACACAACCATTGCTAATTTCTAGTAGAGTGTATTTTAGAGATGTTTGCAGTACACGGTAGTTGTGTTGTTCACACAACCATTGCTAATTTCTAGTAGAGTGTATTTTAGAGATGTGTGCAGTACACGGTAGTTGTGTTGTTCACACAACCATTGCTAATTTCTAGTAGAGTGTATTTTAGAGATGTTTGCAGTACACGGTAGTTGTGTTGTTCACACAACCATTGCTAATTTCTAGTAGAGTGTATTTTAGAGATGTTTGCAGTACACGGTAGTTGTGTTGTTCACACAACCATTGCTAATTTCTAGTAGAGTGTATTTTAGAGATGTGTGCAGTACACGGTAGTTGTGTTGTTCACACAACCATTGCTAATTTCTAGTAGAGTGTATTTTAGAGATGTTTGCAGTACACGGTAGTTGTGTTGTTCACACAACCATTGCTAATTTCTAGTAGAGTGTATTTTAGAGATGTTTGCAGTACACGGTAGTTGTGTTGTTCACACAACCATTGCTAATTTCTAGTAGAGTGTATTTTAGAGATGTTTGCAGTACACGGTAGTTGTGTTGTTCACACAACCATTGCTAATTTCTAGTAGAGTGTATTTTAGAGATGTGTGCAGTACACGGTAGTTGTGTTGTTCACACAACCATTGCTAATTTCTAGTAGAGTGTATTTTAGAGATGTTTGCAGTACACGGTAGTTGTGTTGTTCACACAACCATTGCTAATTTCTAGTAGAGTGTATTTTAGAGATGTGTGCAGTACACGGTAGTTGTGTTGTTCACACAACCATTGCTAATTTCTAGTAGAGTGTATTTTAGAGATGTGTGCAGTACACGGTAGTTGTGTTGTTCACACAACCATTGCTAATTTCTAGTAGAGTGTATTTTAGAGATGTTTGCAGTACACGGTAGTTGTGTTGTTCACACAACCATTGCTAATTTCTAGTAGAGTGTATTTTAGAGATGTGTGCAGTACACGGTAGTTGTGTTGTTCACACAACCATTGCTAATTTCTAGTAGAGTGTATTTTAGAGATGTGTGCAGTACACGGTAGTTGTGTTGTTCACACAACCATTGCTAATTTCTAGTAGAGTGTATTTTAGAGATGTGTGCAGTACACGGTAGTTGTGTTGTTCACACAACCATTGCTAATTTCTAGTAGAGTGTATTTTAGAGATGTGTGCAGTACACGGTAGTTGTGTTGTTCACACAACCATTGCTAATTTCTAGTAGAGTGTATTTTAGAGATGTTTGCAGTACACGGTAGTTGTGTTGTTCACACAACCATTGCTAATTTCTAGTAGAGTGTATTTTAGAGATGTGTGCAGTACACGGTAGTTGTGTTGTTCACACAACCATTGCTAATTTCTAGTAGAGTGTATTTTAGAGATGTGTGCAGTACACGGTAGTTGTGTTGTTCACACAACCATTGCTAATTTCTAGTAGAGTGTATTTTAGAGATGTGTGCAGTACACGGTAGTTGTGTTGTTCACACAACCATTGCTAATTTCTAGTAGAGTGTATTTTAGAGATGTTTGCAGTACACGGTAGTTGTGTTGTTCACACAACCATTGCTAATTTCTAGTAGAGTGTATTTTAGAGATGTGTGCAGTACACGGTAGTTGTGTTGTTCACACAACCATTGCTAATTTCTAGTAGAGTGTATTTTAGAGATGTGTGCAGTACACGGTAGTTGTGTTGTTCACACAACCATTGCTAATTTCTAGTAGAGTGTATTTTAGAGATGTGTGCAGTACACGGTAGTTGTGTTGTTCACACAACCATTGCTAATTTCTAGTAGAGTGTATTTTAGAGATGTGTGCAGTACACGGTAGTTGTGTTGTTCACACAACCATTGCTAATTTCTAGTAGAGTGTATTTTAGAGATGTGTGCAGTACACGGTAGTTGTGTTGTTCACACAACCATTGCTAATTTCTAGTAGAGTGTATTTTAGAGATGTGTGCAGTACACGGTAGTTGTGTTGTTCACACAACCATTGCTAATTTCTAGTAGAGTGTATTTTAGAGATGTGTGCAGTACACGGTAGTTGTGTTGTTCACACAACCATTGCTAATTTCTAGTAGAGTGTATTTTAGAGATGTTTGCAGTACACGGTAGTTGTGTTGTTCACACAACCATTGCTAATTTCTAGTAGAGTGTATTTTAGAGATGTGTGCAGTACACGGTAGTTGTGTTGTTCACACAACCATTGCTAATTTCTAGTAGAGTGTATTTTAGAGATGTGTGCAGTACACGGTAGTTGTGTTGTTCACACAACCATTGCTAATTTCTAGTAGAGTGTATTTTAGAGATGTGTGCAGTACACGGTAGTTGTGTTGTTCACACAACCATTGCTAATTTCTAGTAGAGTGTATTTTAGAGATGTGTGCAGTACACGGTAGTTGTGTTGTTCACACAACCATTGCTAATTTCTAGTAGAGTGTATTTTAGAGATGTGTGCAGTACACGGTAGTTGTGTTGTTCACACAACCATTGCTAATTTCTAGTAGAGTGTATTTTAGAGATGTGTGCAGTACACGGTAGTTGTGTTGTTCACACAACCATTGCTAATTTCTAGTAGAGTGTATTTTAGAGATGTGTGCAGTACACGGTAGTTGTGTTGTTCACACAACCATTGCTAATTTCTAGTAGAGTGTATTTTAGAGATGTGTGCAGTACACGGTAGTTGTGTTGTTCACACAACCATTGCTAATTTCTAGTAGAGTGTATTTTAGAGATGTGTGCAGTACACGGTAGTTGTGTTGTTCACACAACCATTGCTAATTTCTAGTAGAGTGTATTTTAGAGATGTGTGCAGTACACGGTAGTTGTGTTGTTCACACAACCATTGCTAATTTCTAGTAGAGTGTATTTTAGAGATGTGTGCAGTACACGGTAGTTGTGTTGTTCACACAACCATTGCTAATTTCTAGTAGAGTGTATTTTAGAGATGTGTGCAGTACACGGTAGTTGTGTTGTTCACACAACCATTGCTAATTTCTAGTAGAGTGTATTTTAGAGATGTGTGCAGTACACGGTAGTTGTGTTGTTCACACAACCATTGCTAATTTCTAGTAGAGTGTATTTTAGAGATGTGTGCAGTACACGGTAGTTGTGTTGTTCACACAACCATTGCTAATTTCTAGTAGAGTGTATTTTAGAGATGTGTGCAGTACACGGTAGTTGTGTTGTTCACACAACCATTGCTAATTTCTAGTAGAGTGTATTTTAGAGATGTGTGCAGTACACGGTAGTTGTGTTGTTCACACAACCATTGCTAATTTCTAGTAGAGTGTATTTTAGAGATGTGTGCAGTACACGGTAGTTGTGTTGTTCACACAACCATTGCTAATTTCTAGTAGAGTGTATTTTAGAGATGTGTGCAGTACACGGTAGTTGTGTTGTTCACACAACCATTGCTAATTTCTAGTAGAGTGTATTTTAGAGATGTGTGCAGTACACGGTAGTTGTGTTGTTCACACAACCATTGCTAATTTCTAGTAGAGTGTATTTTAGAGATGTGTGCAGTACACGGTAGTTGTGTTGTTCACACAACCATTGCTAATTTCTAGTAGAGTGTATTTTAGAGATGTGTGCAGTACACGGTAGTTGTGTTGTTCACACAACCATTGCTAATTTCTAGTAGAGTGTATTTTAGAGATGTGTGCAGTACACGGTAGTTGTGTTGTTCACACAACCATTGCTAATTTCTAGTAGAGTGTATTATGTAAACGTCTGCAGTTCATTTTTAAATCCCTTATATTAACTTCACCGGCGTCTCTGTCATCATCTCTCTCTGTCTGTCTTGGGCGGGCGGAAAAACAAAAGTCAAAAATGACCCACTTCCCGTGATCCGATCAAGATGAAATTTGGCACACGCACGGACCCGTCTCACCTAACAATGCATCGTATTAAAATTTCAGATCGATCGAACGTACCGTAATTAAGTTAATGCATTTTTAGTTTATCCTTATATGTTATATGAGGTATGTAATTCAAATTCACTGTTTGTTATTGTTTTTTTTCCCACGTGAATGTTTGAGTTGAGGCGACCCATCGAAGTACCGCGTGCTTTTGTTTACATTTTACGTGTCACGCTGAGCTCGGTCAAGCGAATCGGTGACCAGACTTTCCCCCTCTCCCACACTGTTATGAAGCAAAGTTGAGTTAGACAGATTCAGTCTGTAAATGTTTGTAGCGTTTGAAAATAATCAATACTATTAGTTATGTCTCATATATAAGGGATTTATAGTCAAAAACTTTGTTTTTACGGGTTTGTTTTATTAGTTCTGATGTTCAGGCGATGTCGATGCTAATGTCTTGCAGAGCGTATTGCGTAGATTTCTGTAGTTCTATATTCTATGTAGAGGCACCAAGCTGAAAGTCGTGAGGGTATAAGATCCCTGGCGTTTTCACTGTTTGTTTCCCACGCTCCTTTATTTAGTGGATGTGGGGAGGGGGGGCGGAGGTCGTAGGCTTCTGCTCACCTCTGAGAACGAGGCAGATATCCCGTGATCCCATTCGGCGTAATGGCGTACAGTCAAGGTCAGGGGGTCACGTCCGTTTTGGGTCCCGTCCACCGCGACTGACGTCGATGACACGAGGGGTCAGCGTGTTTGTTCCAGGCCGAAAGCACGTCTCCGCAGGATCGCGGCCTGACAATGGATGACCTGGCGGGACTTATAAGCACGATGCAAGGTCCAGCCACTCTTGGGTTCTGGCGTCTTTGGGGAAACTTGCTTAATCCAAAGTCAAACACGCGAAGTCGAGATGCGGAGGCTGGAAGAAAAAAACATTTTAAAGACAACAACCTCATTGTTTTTGACGCCAATGAAATCAGTACATAAACTTTTGATAATTTACTCCCAACCTCCCTCTTCCCCCCCCCCTCTCTCTCTCTCTCTCTCTCTCTCTCTCTCTCTCTCTCGCTGTGTGCCTCTCTCTTTCTTTCGCTCTCTCTCTCTCTTTCTATCACTGTCTCTCTCTCTCGCTGTGTGCCTCTCTCTCTCTTTCGCTCTCTCTCTCTCTCTTTCGCTCTCTCTCTCTCTCTTTCGCTCTCTCTCTTTCTCTGTCTCTCTCTCTCTCTTTCTCTGTCTCTCTCTCTCTCTTTCGCTCTCTCTCTTTCTCTGTCTCTCTCTCTCTTTCTCTGTCTCTCTCTTTTTCTCTCGCTCTTCACCTTTTTTTACATTCTCTATGTCCCTATGTCTTCTATTTCTTTTTTTCCTGCCTCTATTGAGCTTTTCCCCTTCTTGTCCCCCCCCCCACTCTATCTCTCTCTCTAAATACATGCAAGTGTCTCTTACGCTATCGGGGGCTTCATTTGCAAACACCACACTTTCAAATCCTTACCTTTGAATATGACGTCTCGTCTTGGCTTCAGTAGAAAACTGTAAGGGAAAACTCAGACGGGGGTTCATATTTCACAGCCCCTTTGAATTTGATTTCTATTTGCCTTTCTATGTTAGGTCCCCTACACGTCTGGGTTGCAACCAAACTAAGGTTTACGTACTAATCAGTATAAAAGTTTATGTTTAAGTTATGTTTTATTTCTTTTACTATATAAATATCACAAATTATATATTACGAGCAACAAAGCCCGTCCAAGGACGTTCCGCCACCGTTCTGTGGCATGCTGTTGTAACTCCCCACGCCCCAACAGCTGTCTCGACCGGCATACGTGTGCATCTCCAAAAATGTAACGTTTGTATCCATGCAAAGGTTCACTATTCAAAGGTCCGTAAAGGCTAAAGGAATTTTAAGAGGAAAAACAGTTTATCTAAAAATTAGATGTTATTAAGTATTTCTAAAATTAAAACACGTGAGATAGAAAAACCAAAAATGATAATTAAAAATCATTTCAGTAAAATAAATATTTTATTTAAACTTGTAATATGACACTGGGAATCTTATTTATCAAAACTAAAATCTTGCTGAGTGAACACTTAGAAAGCGTGTTATACCTCGCATATATAATACGAAGGAGGCTATTTCTAGAAAGCATGTCGACGTTTCAAAAATTGTACTTTTTCCCCACTCCACATCAATATTATTGTAAGATTAAAGAATTTCTTTTAATTATTCTGTCATCCCTGGTTTTAGAAAAAAACTCATTTATTGCCTCAGCCCGAGAGGAGCTAAGGTAACAATTAAGAAATTTGAATCAACATTAAATCACATCGCTGGGAACAGAGCAGAGGTTTCATGTAAATTTAAAGGATTTTTAAATATTTTTTTAAAAAGTATTGCAGAAGATTCTTGCGTCCTTCTTTCTTATAAGCACACACAGACCGGGCTGGGTGGACACAGGGACACCTTAGCCACGGAAACAAACCCCTGCCTTCAACGAAATTCCAACCCGCTCGACCACCGAGCCTCCACGGATGTTAGTAATCGAGCAACCATTATAATTAACGTTAATGGCTTAAATCTAAGAAATAACATCGCTTGTTTTAACAGCACACGATACGATCTTAAATTTGAAAGATATTTATTTTTTAATGTTTTTTTTCTATTCGCTTGAAACAATATTTTTTTTTAATGTTTAGTTTTCTATAAGGGGTCGTCCATAAAGTACGTCACGCTATTTTTGACAATTTTTACCCCCCCCTCCCCCTGTCACAAACTGTCACACATCTCGGACCCCCCCCCCTTTTCCCTAAAGTACGTCACACTTTCGAACAAAAATGTTTTTATTAACAAAATAATCAAAATCTATATACATATAAGACGCATTTGTTGTCTGTCCGTCGTCTGTCTGTTCCCTTATAACTCAAGATCCAGACAACCAAATAACGTGAAATTTGGTACACGTACACAAAATTATACCGGAAAGGTTATTAAACAGGTTTCGTTCCATATATATAAGATACTGGGGGCTGGGGGCCCAAAATGTAGTTTTTCCCTATATGAGCTATATAAAATAAAAATTATTGAAAATTAAGACGTAAAATAATAAACATTTTGGTGTCGAGATTAACAAGATGGCGTTTATTGCCATAAAATAATGTGATGTGACGTCATAGTTTGAGTTCATATTAATTTGTAAATAGGAAACAAAGTGAAAAGAGCAGTGATTATTTTAATTTATATTTTTAATTGTTAATATACCGCTGTGGGTGTGCGTTTAAGTATTTGTGTGCACATGTGTGAATCAGTGAGTGTGTGTGTTTTTTGTTGTGAACTATTATGACGATAATTGGTGACAAAGAATGTAAACATTTCCACTCATGGGTGGCCGGGAGCCCCAAAACCGGTTTTTCCTTTATGGGCTATATAAAACTGAATCAACACCAATTCGTCATATTCTCGAGTAGGTAGAAGCATGAAAATTTGGAAAGTCGTTAAGTACCCTCCCGCAATGGTAACAGTCGAAACAAAATATATAATTATCACTAACTGGGGGCGGGGGCGGGCGGGGGCCCCGGGAGCCCCAAAACCGGCTTTTCCTTTATGGGCTATATAATACTGAATCAACACCAATTCCTCATATTCCGGAGTAGGTAGAAGCATGAAAATTTGGAAAGTCGTTAAGTACCCTCCCGCAATGTTAACAGTCGAAACAAAATATATAATTATCACTAACTGGGGGGGGGGCGGCGGGGGCCCAAAGGTAGTTTTTTTCTTAAATGAGCTATATAAATCAGGCTCATCATTCAATCTCCCATTTCCTGTGTAGGTAGAAGCATGAAACTTTGGGAAGTTGTTATGTACCCTCCCAAAATGGTAACTGGCGAAACATTAATAAACATTATCACTCACTGGGTGGTCAGAGGCCTGAATGTATTTTTTTTTAATATATAAAACTGACTCATCAATAATTCTCCAAATTACCGTGTAAGTAGAAGAATGAAACTTTTGGAAGATTTTGAGTAACCTCGCGCGATGGTAACATGCGAAAAAAATATATAAAATTATCACTCACTAGGGGGCCTTGGGCCAAAATGTAGGTTTTTTCCTAATATGAGCTATATAAAACAGACTCATCATTAAATATCCAATTTCCCGTGTAAATAGGAGCATAAAACTTTGGGAAGTTGTTGAGAACTCTCCCGCAATGATAACATACGAAAAAAAAATTAAATTATCAGCTCGATCATCATCATCATCATCAGTCCCGTGACCGTTGCGGTCGTCGGGGGGAGCGGATGGACACATCAACAGAAAACGATCTCCACATTTGCCTATTTTGAGCGGCGGCCAATAATTCATGTAATTTCATCCCTGTCAATTTCTTTATGTTGTCCAGCCAGCTTTACCGTTGTCGACCTCTTCGCCGGCCCCCTTCTACAGTGCCTTGAAGGATAATTTTTGTCAGGGTATCATGTCGCAGTACATGACCAAACCATGCCATCTTGCTTCTCTTAATTGTTGTTACGATTGTTTCTTGATGATCCGTAATTGAGTTGATTCGGTCCCAGACATATTCATTGGTCTTATGTTCTAAATATGAGATCTGGAGAGGAGAAACTCCAGGCATGTGCTGCTCCAGTGGTAAAATCAAACTGCCACCAATTCTAAAGCCACCAGAACCATTGTGCAGTCTGTTGAATGGTGAAACTGCACAATCAAAGGACTTTGTGAAACATATTAGACTATTCAATAATATGTTTGCCATGACTTCCTTTAAGTCTAATGATGTCGTGAATAATGGGTGGACACCAACATTCAAGGTCCAAGGCCAAGTGTACCACCATGCTGGACCTCTTCATCCAGTCAATGCTGTAGACAGCAAATATCTCCAGATTTACTTCTTGGGAGAAGATGAGCAAGTGCAAAGACGACTGGATTTGCTTGACAGTCCTGTTGACAGAAACATTGTTCTCAAACTGCAAAGAATGCTGCATCAGCATAACAGCTATGTGAGGTCATTTAAAATGGCTGCTGAGATTATGGATAACACTCAAGTGGACTACAAAATCAAAATTTCTGGCAAAGCACCATTAAAGGAACACAAAGGCAGATTCAATACACCATCTGTTAGTGAAGTGGCCATCATGATTGCTGGAGAGCTAGGTGATCGTAGAGACATTGTGCTGCATTCAAGAAGTTGCTCACAAATGTCACTTCAAAGGATTCAAGACACTCACAGGTCATATGATCCACTTCAGTATCCTCTGTTATTTGTTAGAGGAGAAGATGGCTATGATTTGAACATAAAAGATGTAAACAAGGCCACAAGCAATGACTACTATGCATATCGCATGATGCAAAGAGTCAACGAATTTAGTACACTCCTCAGATGCCCACGCCTTTTCCAGCAATACATAGTGGATATGTATGCTAAGGTTGAGAATGAGAGATTGCGTTTCATCAGACTCAACCAAACAAAACTTAGAGCTGAGGACTATGGTGTACTATTAGAGGCAGTAAGGAATGACAACAATGTGTCTTCTGAAAATCTTGGCAAATTAGTGGTGCTGCCTTCATCCTTCGGTGGAGGGCCCCGTTACATGCATGAATATGCACAGGATGGAATGACCTATGTACGTCATAGAGGCACAAGCATCAAGTAGATTTGCAAGTATGTTACCAAGGGAAGTGATGCAGCCATGTTTGCTGTTGCAAATGAAAGGCCGAACAGGCTTGATAAGGTTACCAATTATCAACAAGGACGATACATTAGTAGCAGTGAGGCAGTGTCGCGCCTGCTCAACTTTCCCATCCATCAAAGGCATCCAACAGTTGTTCACTTGGCAGTACATCTTGAAGGAGGCCAAGGAGTATACCATAAACCAGGACAGCCAACAGCACATTTGACAGACATTCCACCAAAGACTACATTAACCAACAGCACATTTGACAGACATTCCACCAAAGACTACATTAACAGCGTTTTTTGATCTCTGCAAAACAGATCCTCTTGCAAAAACATTGCTGTATTCTGAAGTGCCTAGACATTTTCGCTGGGATGCCAGTCAAAAGATCTGGCAAATCCGAAAAAAGGTGTACCTCTTGCAGACTTCCCGGGATATGTGACAGACAATGCCTTGGGAAGAGTGTACACTGTGCATCCTCACAACAGAGAAGCATTTCATATGCGCATCCTGCTGCACCATATTCGGGGACCTATTTCATTTGAATATCTCAAAACTGTTATTGTGAGAGATGAGGATGATGACATCCTCGAAATTATGCCATGCAGCACATACACTGTTAAATATACCATTTTATTGCATGCAAGTAAACAGTTGTGTACGCTTCTACAGAAAACCTTATTTTAAACCCGGGCGAAGCCGGGTACTTGCCCCAAGTTTAATATAAAACAGCGGGACGTCACACATGGGCGGAACCCCCCCCCTCTCTCCCTGTCACAAACTGTCACACTTTCTTACGCCCCCTCCCCCCCTCCTCTGGAGCGTGACGTACTTTATGGACGGCCCGTAACAACTTTAACATTGTAGTTTAAAAGGAAGAAAAAAACGAACATAACATTTTATTTTGATAAAAGAAATACCTTGCCAAGAACATTGTCATATAAGTATCCCCGTATACCCCCAGACAATGTCGTTAAGTATCCCCTTATACCCCCAGACAATGTCGTTAAGTATCCCCGTATACCCCCAGACAATGTCGTTAAGTATCCCCGTATACCCCCAGACAATGTCGTTAAGTATCCCCGTATACCCCCAGACAATGTCGTTAAGTATCCCCTTATACCCCCAGACAATGTCGTTAAGTATCCCCTTATACCCCCAGACAATGTCGTTAAGTATCCCCGTATACCCCCCAGACAATGTCGTTAAGTATCCCCGTATACCCCCAGACAATGTCGTTAAGTATCCCCGTATACCCCCAGACAATGTCGTTAAGTATCCCCTTATACCCCCAGACAATGTCGTTCTTTGCGTGAAAACATAATATGTACTTAATACACGTTTGGTTTGCAGACGACATAAAAGTGTCGGGGATATAGATAGGTATTAACTCTTGGCTTTCGTTTTATATATAACAATACCCATTTAACTTAGACATCTACAGATACCCGTGTGTATTATTTGAGATTATTAGCTCACAGCTAATTTTCGGCAGTCTAAATTATAATTGTATAAAAATAAAGGATTCATTAGAACTAATTTAAATTTATTAATTGGCATTAACTTCATTAACAATACCTTTATCATTTGAAAACTCAAAACTGATTGTCATCGTATTACCTAACATTCGAATACTTATATAATTTAGTGTCCTATGACCCCCTTTCCAGTCCATGACGGACTATGGGGCAAGTGATGTAGCGTTCACAAGTTTTTAGCCACCACTAACGAGCCGGGGAATGTGTGGCCAGCACAATGCCCCAGAGGTCTTGCCAGTACCTGGGCTCGAACCCGCGACTCGGGATCTGCCTCGGTTCGATAGTCCAGTGCGCTTAGACCACTTAGACCATCGCACCCCTAATTTAGTGTCCTAAGAGTGGACGATAATCGCATCACTTCGAAAGATGCAACTGAGAGAATCTAGGCCGGTTAAATTGTTGTAGCTGTGTGCTGAACCTCTAGACGAACAGAAATTAAATGTAGTCAAGAGAAAAACCGGAAAAACCAACACTTTATCAACATTTTAAAACGCTAATAAGAATGCAGGACTAGAGACAAACCGTGGATAAGCGTAGGACGCAATAATCTTCTGTATAGAAGAAGCGTCCGTAACAGATAAGAAAATAAAATCACAGCAACAAACAATTGGTATGTCAATGACATAAAGTACTTCTAACTACCCTCTTATTTCTAACTAAAATCATAGAATTTTAAGGAACAAATTATGAGCACTTGCATTTTTTTAACCCAAAATATCAATGACAACATGAAATAATTAAAACGATGGAGTTCGAACTATCAACTTATTGTGACCATGCTTGAAGAAGGAAATAATGTGTGCCATTTTCTGGTTATTTATTCAGTTATTGATACGAAATTACGAGAGAGCGTTCGATTTTAAGAAGATTTATTTCCGCTCCTCGTGTTTCTCAAGGACAACAAAACATTGCGCCATTCAAATTATCTTGTTTTAAATCGTGGATACGAGTAAAATGACGGGCCCACCATCCACCCCAACCGTTCAGGGAATTGAAAAAAATGTTAATCTGGATTCTAGAGTCGGAGTGGTGTTTAACTGCTACCCCTAATAAAACCATGCATCTGGCGCCATGGAACTAGCCTGTGTTTAACTGCTACCCCTAATAAAACCATCTAACGCAATGGAACTAGCCTGTGTTTAACTGCTACCCCTAATAAAACCATCTAACGCAATGGAACTATCCTGTGTTTAACTGCTACCCCTAATAAAGCCAAGCATCTAGCGCCATGGAACTAACCTGTGTTTAACTGCTACCTTAATAAAACCATCTAGCGCCTTGAACTAGTCTGTGTTTAACTGCTACACTAATAAAACCATATAACGCCATGGAACTAGTCTGTTCCCTAGTTGTGGCTCAGACCAATCTGGTTAGTGAAATGAAATAACTACATTGAAAGAATCCGAAAGTACTTTTTAAAGTTCCTTTTTTAAAAAAAAACCAGGTAAAGCCATTTAATTGATCGGGTCTAATCCCACCCTTATTTTCTTTTCATTTCTCTACCTCACCCCCTCTCTCTCTCTCCCTCTCTCTCTCTCTCTCTCTCTCTCTCTCTCTCTCTCTCTCTCTCTCTTTCTTCCTCTCTCTCTCTCTCTCTCTCTCTCTCTCGTTCTCTTTATATAATCTTCTTTTTTCGCATTTGAGCTTCAGTCCGTCCTGGGCTTAAAGTGAGTTTGCAAACATTCACTCGCTCTTACGCCCGTCTGCTGATCAAACAGATCATTAGGGCCCGCTCTACGGCTGTGTCACACTCCTTTGCTAGACTCGGGAGGGTGGTAGACAATGGAGTATGTGTGTGAGGGTGGGACCGGTGTTTCCTCGGTGGGACTTAAAAGGGTGTAAAGGGGTGGGGGGGGACTGAGGGCCTCTGTGGGAATGAGTCTTAGAAATTGGCGGTGGAGTGAGACGAAGGGCCTTGGTGAAATTACTCTTAGAGACGGCCTTAGAGTGACGTCAGTGCAACGTCATAAATAATAATGGCAATGGCAATAAGTCTTAGATGTAGTGTTGGGGTGGAGACTCTCTGGGGGCTGAAGAATGTAGTGTTGGGGTGGAGACTCTCTGGGGGCTGAAGAATGTAGTGTTGGGGTGGAGACTCTCTGGGGGCTGAAGAATGTAGTGTTGGGGTGGAGACTCTCTGGGGGCTGAAGAATGTAGTGTTGGGGTGGAGACTCTCTGGGGGCTGAAGAATGTAGTGTTGGGGTGGAGACTCTCTGGGGGCTGAAGAATGTAGTGTTGGGGTGGAGACTCTCTGGGGGCTGAAGAATGTAGTGTTGGGGTGGAGACTCTCTGGGGGCTGAAGAATGTAGTGTTGAGGTGGAGACTCTCTGGGGGCTGAAGAATGTAGTGTTTGGGTGGAGACTCTCTGGGGGCTCAAGAATGTAATGTTGGGGTGGAGACTCTCTGGGGGCTGAAGAATGTTAAAACCAAGCAATTAAATTATGTTCTTGTCTCTTTTTTTAAAAAACAATTTTCTTTTTAAAATACAAAACAAGTTATTACATGTAATTCTATTCAAGAAGCCAAAAAATGTTAGAGACTAACGAATACAGTCTTTGAGGCAATTGAAACTTTGGAGAGCAGCGAGCTTTCCGAGTGATCTGACCGTCACTGTGGAACTTGAATCTTGTCAACATCTGCTGCACCAGACGATATTCATCTGATGGAAGGAAACGATTTCGTAAAATATTCACGTTTTTACAGCAATTAGTAAGATCATTAACACAGTACAAAACTAAGATTTATTTTACAGGAATCATACGCCATTTCTTCTTTTTTTTATAACTAGAATATGGAAAGACAATTGCATTTTCAATACCTTTTCTGAAGCGAATAAAAAAAATATTTCAAGCATTTGCTACATACGTGTTAGTCGTATAGAACATTGTTTCTCAAAGTGGTGGTCCGCGGACCGGTGTCGGTCCGTGGACCATCAGCCGCCGGTCCGCGGAAATTAACAAGAAATATTAATCTAATTATAATCCTTAAGTTTGATAATCAACAAGGGAATGTATCAAATTTTCATCCCACGTCGTTTGATGGTGACATCAAAGCGCCCTTGATGTCACCGCCGTGATCATTAATTGTCAATTTTTAATTTGTATGTATTAAAATGAAATATTAATGAAGAATTTAAAGATGGTTCATTCTTTGAAGGCCGGTTAACCATTCTAAAAAAACGGACCGGTTCAGCCAGGGGTTGGTGAACTTGTTTGTCTGATAAATCAAAATATAAAAGTTTATGTTAATATTACTTTTCCCCCAAAAGGAGCGGATTCTAGCGAATTTTATATGCCTCCAATGAGTCTGCATTGTCTCCAAGAGTTCCCTTTTTACGCCAAATGGGATAATTTACCCCTGTTCACCGACCCCGGGTTAAACCGTTCTATAGCGGTGGCTAGGTAGTTTTCCTTTGTTTTTGAAACCCACAAGAGAATGTAAAAATTTAACCACAGCTCGTCAGTTGGTGACATTATGTTTACCTCTCTTGTATGACGTACGCGAAATCGTGAACAAATAATATTGAGAACAAAATCGTGAGTTTATGGACTAACTGTTACGATAATATTGGAGTGTCATCAGATTGTTTCGACATGTTTCATAATTTAGCAACAACTGTCGAAAGTTCAGATGAAGAGCTTGATGCTCTATTTGTTCAGAAAGTCATCATTGAGCTCTTGAAAAATTAGTTTGACCATTTTGAGTTCTACTTTCCAACAGAAAATTACCCACGGAAAGGCACTGGATGGATACTCAATCCAATTACTGCTTCGAAAGTTGAATTGTCTGTAACTTTGGAAGATAAATTGCTGGAGTTAGCTGATGTTTGAAAATGAATTTCGGACTTGTGACCTCTCTTGCATCCTTTTGGATTCACGCGAGTACAGAATATCCTGAATTAGCCGAAATAGCTCTCAAGGCTCTTCTTCCCGCATCTTACATTAATGAGACTGGTTTTTCAACAATGAGCATTATTAAGACAGAATACAGATACTCTTTGGATGTTTGTTCTCCATTGCGTGTAGCGTTGTCCTCAATCGAGCCAGGACTTGATAAACTTGCAACAAATAAACGTTAAACTTTGAGCACAAACTTACACATGTACTTATTATAGTTACTGTATTATTTTTTGAAATAAATATACATGGCGTTTAATATAACATTTTATGTTCTATTAAATAAAGCTCAGACTTAAGTCGGGACATAAATTTATTAAAGTACTATCAATTAAAACCAACAGTTGTAACAAAAATGATGGCTACCATGACACACGTTGTTATACAAAATGAAGTCGACCGTACATGCACGAAACGCTATCAAGGCTTAAGTTTATTCCTTTCAAAATTGTTCGATGACATGTAGCATAAACAAGCCGAATTCTTTCTTAATCTTGTAGGGCTTTAGGCCACGTAGGGGCTCATTTTGCTAGCAAGTCATTACGGGAAAATAGTGCACCGGTCAGTGCTTCAATGGAAAAATTCCTGCCGGTCCGTCATACGACAAAATTTGAGAAGCACTGGTATAGAAAACTACAATTGTGCCGTCTGGTTAAATAATGTATTTAGCAGAAACGTAAGTGCTCGTCGGGGCAAAATTAACTGTAGAACACCTTAATGAAGTCCCCGTGACTATGTCACTTTGAACATAGACTAAGGTTGTCAGACTCAATAGCTCACCGGCCATAACTAAAAACACTCTTCAGTCAAAATCATTGCCTTTTTTTCGTTGTCCCATTTTGAGAAAAAATTTGTCACCATGTCGTTTTGTCACTTGTAGTTTTGTCGTTTTTTTTTACTTGTCGTTTTGTCACTTTCTCGTTGTGTCGTTTATGTCACTTGTCGTTTTTGTTACCTTGTCATTTTGTCACTTGTCATTTCGTCTGGTTATCAGTTTTACCCATGGTCCACTATTTATGTCCAAATAACATTGTAACTTCTTTTTGGGAAACTTTTAAAGAAAATAAAAACAAAAATGTTTCACGACCACATTACTTACATTGATTTAAGCCATTGTACTCATTAAAAACAAAAATTATAAAACCCTTCTTTGCAAGAAATGTATTTTTTGAAAATCAATACATTGAATAAGTAAAAAAAAACAGTGTGGGGGGATGAGGGCGGCTGAAATGTTTTGATCCAGATTTTATTATAATAGAACATTTATAAAAGAAAAACTGCATTTCTTTTGATTACTAATCTATTAATATCATTAAATGCCTCTGATATCGACGCATTTTGTTTTGTTTAAAACGAGGTAGGTGGAAATCTTACAACAAAGGCGCCAGGATATCAGAGTTCTCTCCCTTAAATCTAGTGGCGCCATTTTTTTATATGAGGAGTCGCCCAAAAAGCCTCTCCTCAGATCTTCGTCTCGGCGATCCTCCCAAGGTCGGAGGAAGGGGGAGTCGGAGAGGGGGGGGGGCATTTCTCGTTTTCCCCCAAGGAGGTCAACAAAGTGTTGTGTACCGAGGAAGTAGCAACATAGCTGTGGAGAGCCTCGGCATGTTTGCGTGGCTCAACAACGCAGCCCCCGTCTCTTGGTCCTGCAGCACAGCATCTCAACGCTAACCAGGGACGTCTAGGAATTCTTGGCCCAGCCGGATGTTTGTCTTCTTCCAGTCGCCGAAAAACATTCAAGGGGGGAATTTAATGTGCGGGTTTTCGCTGTCCCGTGGGACCCCTGCAAGCCACTGGCCATCCTGTTCGGGACGAGAAGCCGCACGGAACCCCTTGATGTTGGTTTTTCACACCTTCGTGAACGAGACGACGCGGCACCTCAGCTTGCGGGGATATTTCAACGAGTGAGTAAAAATGGAGAGGGAGAGGAGGTTATATTTTTTAAAAATCACTTGACTCGGAGCATTATGATGACCGGAAATTCTTGACTTCCGGTCAAAAACACAAATATTAGTATTAAAAAATTAAGAGAAAACACTTTTTTTTAAATTTAATTTTTTTTTCAATTTATTTTTTTACCAACAATCTATACAAGTGAGGAGATATTAATTAGAAATTTGTTCAATTTGGCATCAAGAGAATAAAATAAAATTATTTTATACTAAATATTTTTAAAGAAGACGTTGGTCGTCTCAGTCAATATATCGTCTCAGTATTCTGTATCTGTACAACTGATTAATAATAACACATATTCTTTCTTTTTAATTAATGAGCTCCACAGGAAATCCAGCAAAGTAATTTAGCCCACCCCCCTTCCCCGCAATCCCTCTTTTTTCTCTTTGAATGGAATAATTTCTACATCTAAAGTAACTTTGAAAATCTCGCTTAGTTATATTTTCACTTTATATTGACTTTTCGTTTAATCTCACATTAGAACGAATCAGTGTTTCCAGATTTCGCCCAAGAAACGCGATATCTTCTAGCGTAGCTTAGCTAGCCACTGACTAGCCAGCTCTCTTTGCGATGTCATAGGTTTTTTTGGAATTTTTCTTTCTTTTCTTTTGGAAGAATGCTGTGTACGTATGGTTGTGTTGTATAGAAATATCTTTAAATCGTGACAGCAAAATAATATATATATACCTTTTTTTTCTTGTTTTTAAAAAGTTATATGTAACAAAGGGTTCAACTGCATTTCATATAAAATTGTTGCAAGATCCTTATTTACTTTTAAAAGAATCAAGAAGCCGTTAGAATTGTACATTCTTCCAAACAAACAGAAAACAAAAGTAGCCTTTACCCCCCCCCCTTTTTTCCCCTACATAAACACAACACACACACACACTCAATTGAAGTTGTTGTTTTTTTCTCTTTTAAACTTCTGGAGGGTAAACGTGTCATTGTATGAAAGCTGAAGACACGTGACTTTTGTCTGTTGACCCAGGCGTCTGATTTCAAAGACATCTAAAACGTGAACAGCCCTCGTCTTAAACATAGGGAGTTATTTCATTTTTATTTTTTAAAAGTTCAACCGGAACTCAGATTTGGTTTTCATCTCCCAAATTACGGTCTTGTTTTTTTTCTTGCGTGTCCCCCCCCCCAAACCAAAGAGGCTGGCAAAGGTAGGCTAGGAGGGCGGGGAGGGGAGCGTCAGCAGAATTCCTCCCACAAGCCTCAAAGGTGGACCAACTATAAAACAGAGGCCGATGTGTCAACACGACACAGGGACGATACGGTGGCCTGGAGACCCGACTCTGACCGTCATCCGAACACGTAGGAAATATTACTCAACACGTGCCGGCGCGGAGACAACTCCTCACATAATCTCCCTTTGATGGCCACCGTTAAGCTCACGGACTCCGAAGAACGTGACGCCACAAAAGCGCGAGGTGCCTTAGATCATACAGCGACTGGGACGGACGGAATTCCCCCTTCGATCCTTCGCTCTCCTTCAAATTATTCTAACCATTCGGAAGTGTAGATGAAAGATCCCATCAAAACTTGCTGGGTTTATATTGCGCACGTAGCGCATCAGGCGTGTCCACAAAAAGACGTCACCCTCGCCACCACATCGCAACCAGTCCGCCATGAACATTTGCGTCTCGGTGACAGAAAACAATTTGCTCTTACAATAAAAATATTTGTGCGCAACGGCGAGCCCGACGGGGCCTCTGCAAACGGTTCTGTTATTCCAAGACGACAAGTTTATGTTCGCTCGGCAAATTAGACAAAAGATTAAGCACTGCGGCCAGCAAGTGTAGTGCATACACATTCCAGGTCTCTGGGACGAGCCGGTGGGAGGGTGAGATTGAGATGAGCTCGGACCGCAGTGGACACAAGAGTGTAAGCGTTTGTCTTGATGATTTCCTTTTTCTTTTTTTTCTTTCTTTTCTACCCTCTCCCCAACCTCCACAACACACACACGCTTCTAATTTATCCCTGCGACGCTCGTGTCGGCTATTGTTTTGTTAACTGAGGAAAATAAAGAGAAGGTCCTGGGTGACTTGTAGATCTTGACTCAACAACACGCTGTGAATTTGATGCCAACTGTTGTCCTTGGAGTTTGTTGTTCTTTAATTAACTAATTTATATTTACATGGAGACGATCTGATTTTTCTTACACGAAACATATATATACTAGCGTATCACCCGTCAAAAATGACGGAAGCTTTCAAAATAAGTACACATCAGATTTAAAAATAACGTAATACAGAACTTTCATTTATTTTTTATTTTATTTTTTATTAATTTATTATCATATTGAACAATTTTATGCGGAACTTTCGAAAAGAGTTATATTTGGTGCAGTAATTTTTGGTGCGCACTATTGAACAAATCAGCATTACATCCAAGAAGCATTACATCCATTACGGGAATTATGTATGTTGATTGTATAGATTTTGGAAGAAACAAAGATGAACGTGGGATTTTCGTGTATCTGTACATTTTGCATGCGCTCTGATAAATTTGCACATCGCTGCAAATTTACGCCAAATTGCTATCACATTCATGTATTCCGAGTATTGTAAATGGCAGGAAGTTGGTGAGTTAAAGTTAGGTGTCTCGAAGCAGGGGAACAGCACGCATGGTTGATTCGCTCATGAGTTTGAAGCCACGAACAGGGGCATGGTCAGAGGAAAGTGGGAGAACAATTCTGAAGGTATTTTCATTAAAGGAGAACCATGGCAAATGGTATGTTAAGTCTATTTTTGGAGCATTTTGCTTGCTCTGAAATTTTTCCTCTCTTCCTCCCTCTATCTCTCTTTCTTTCTCTCTCTCTCTCTATCTCTCTCTCTCTCTCTCAGCTAGATCGGTAACATTGAGTGTAACTAATCTAAAAAACATCTACATTATCTTTTTTATCTATATTGTTCCAAAACTCATCAAAAAACGGCAACGCGAAGAATTGTTTATATTGTATTTTGTTGGGGAAAATGTATTTGTCGTCAGTCGGCGAATGGACAAATCGCATTTATTATCTCTCAAACATGGCCGTCTTAAACTTTGGTGGGGCCAGTACAGCGCTTTCTGGACATTACGTACATTATCCTCCCTCAAAACAGTCATTTTTACTAACCCTTCGGTTTGACATAGATATAGCGCGTTTTTCATTTGTGTAAAAATCTGTTTCAGCTTCAGCTGAAGTGTTATAAGAGTTCAGCGTTAATCTTCTCTCAACAGCAATTTTTCTTCTTGTTCATAAAATTAAACATGTAGTTACTGAACAATAAAACCTTACCATGAAAATGACGCTCTTTCGATGCTTTAATCCAAACGTATCGCTTCGCATAAAAACTAACGTATTTCTGCCCCCCCCCCTTTTTCCACGTCTTCAATTCTTTCTTTTAAATCGCCATCCCCTAGGCCGCGCCCTAGGGTAAGATCTTGAAGGCTGTTCCCCAATCACCCGTGTCAGAAGAGTTTGTCTTAGCAGCATATCCCCCACCCTCCCCCGGGGCCCCCTCAGGTTGCCGCGCGGCTTTCTCGCAACTCTCCCAATGCGAGAAATGAAATCATTTTTTGGACCTGAATGAAAAGTAATCCGCGAACACAATCAGTTTGGAAACATTCCAGAATGCAAACACTTGTACGGGAGGAACCAGGAACAATCGCGCTCTTTAAGGGGTGGCAGATCATTTCCTTAACGAGCCTCGCTCGCCGGGGTCTCCGGGCTGAAAGACAAAAACTCTGAAAAGACTATCACTAAAGGCGCGGGGTGATGGGGCGGGGGGAAGGGGGGGCGGGACTAGACACCAAGATTTTTTTTTAAAATACGTCCTATCCACTGAGATCTTAGACGCATGACGCCACGCCATGCAGCGCGGAACAGATGTGATACTCACTCTCAGCCTGTGTGTAAGATCTCGACAACCGCTTTGTCCCGCCCCGCTGGAGAGGTCAAAGGTGACAATGACGTAACTAGTGGACAATTATTGATGGAGTTGATCAGCATTCCCTCCCCCACTCTCTCTCTCTCTCTCTCCCTTCGTGACGGGCCGATCCTTCCCCGCGAGTAGCTTTTACTTTGGGAGGACGAAAGCAAACAAGAACCGCTGCGTTGTCTGGCCAGTCGTGTAGTCCTCATGGGTTGATTGAAAATTCTCACAGACCATTAGCATTGTAAAGCGAGCAAACATAGGAACCTGGCCCTGTTCCGAATACGGTCTCACCCATTATTCAATTTATAGCCATTTGTCATTGGCAACGTAAAAGAACTCGTTAAAATTAAGCCATTGAAAAAGAATGTCGCAATCGACCCCCTCCACTTTTCCCCCCTTACCCTTAACACTTTTTTTCTCCATGCTTTTTTTTAAATCCTCTATCACTGTTATATTTTAAACCAGTACAGTTTTTAAACTAATTTTGAAGAAAAGAAAGGGGGTGGGTGACGGGAAATGGAGATTCGGTAGCAGTTTTAATTAAAAACGTGTATCCAGTTCAAAACGAGCCCCGGGATTGCGTGATTTAACTCGAGGTTGTGTATAGTCTAACGGTGGGATGTTTACGATAAAAACTGACGGGAGATGCCTCTAATGACAGTGCAAACCGACCGGGGGCCGGCGGTAAACAATGCGCTAAAACGCCGCAAACTAACCAACAAAAAAATGCAAATGTTTTTTAAGGGGAAGATGCCCGCGGAGCGTACTTGACTGAAAGGCCGTGACACCCGCTAAAATCGGAGACAAACACGTCCTCCCGCTGTAATCAAAGTTAGTCGATTCACCCCGGGGGAGGGGGAGGGGGGCTGGAAGGTAATAGCTGTCACCACTATGCAGCTATTAAACAGCATCTTTGCGGTATTTATCCTCACCCTTGCATACAGAGAAGCCGAACAATGTTTCACTTAGGAGTGCATGTTGCGGTAAGTAGACCATTGGCGGCGAGGTGTAATGTGGAGAGGAGGGCGGAGAGCTCTTTCACTGGATTCTCGGGATTCCGTATGCCGTATGATTTTTTAGTCTGTAAACGCCTTACCGGCAAATTTGACCATCCCGGGAATTCCCGAGAGAACACGGGTCCATAATTTTAAAACGCAAGTTTCTTGATTTAAAAAAAAACAACTATCATTCAGAAAACAGATATTTCTAGTACATTGTCGTTTTGTATCAATAGTAATCCCTTTTATCAATAGTCGTCCCTTTTATCAATAGTCGTCCCTTGTATCAATAGTCGTCCCTTGTATCAATAGTCGTCGCATGTTGTCGCTTTGTTCATGTAGTCGTCCCATATTGTCACCTTGAGCGAGTAGTTGTCACATATTGTCACCTTGAGCGAGTAGTTGTCACATATTGTCACCTTGAGCGAGTAGTTGTCACATATTGTCACCTTGAGCGAGTAGTTGTCACATATTGTCACCTTGAGCGAGTAGTTGTCACATATTGTCACCTTGAGCGAGTAGTTGTCACATATTGTCACCTTGAGCGAGTAGTTGTCACATATTGTCACCTTAAGCGAGTAGTTGTCACATATTGTCACCTTGAGCGAGTAGTTGTCACATATTGTCACCTTGAGCGAGTAGTTGTCACATATTGGTGCTTTGAGCCAGGAACTGCTATATTACTAAGTTCAATAACTCAATACACAGTTGTGTCCCTTGCAACCCCACTAGTCGTCACTTCCCATGCATATGTTCGAAACCTGAGTGCTAGCTGCTTGGCTGTCCCAGGTTTACATTCAACAAACGCCCTCATTCAAATTTATACATCGATTTTTCCTTCCATACTTCAAAACTCAATGAGGTTTGTAAGAAGGAAAATAATCCTTAAAATTTTTCTTTAGAAATTTATATTTTTTTTCCAAGGATGCATTCAGAGCAGATGACCAATCACGTTATGCAAGTATTTATGAGATTAACAAAATATTGGTATGAAAAAAAAATTAATACTATAATTGTTTCGATAAAATATTTCCATCGAGAAGTGAGAGGCTGACAAGTTCGTAAACCCCCATATCATTTTAAACTCACCAAAATTAAGTTTAAAAACCTGAGCTTGAATTTTATTTTAGAAAAATACAGAACAGAAATATCATCAGTTATTTTTAGGACATTCTTTTAAATTATTTTTTAAATTTTTAATATGGCTGCAAGACAATGCTATTAGAATATTCTTCATAAGAAAACAAAATCGTGTGTTGTCCGAAACATTTTCCAAAAAGTTGATTCAGAAGCAAGTCAAATAATCAAATTAAATATTTTTAAAGGTATTAATATTATAAAATATTATGAGCAATTACTGTTACATATATTTAAAATAGATTAAAATGGTGATAATTTCTAATCAAAGGACATGTTTTTACAAATTTTTAAACAAAAAAAAATAATGAATCTTAAGTTCATGAAGCTCTTTTAAAAAATATGTTTTTGTCGGCCCATGTACTAAAAAAATAATAACTTAAAAATTCATCAAAGCTCTATGAGAGTTAAAAAATGGAGCAACTTTAAATTCATACTTCTCTAACAAAATGCGTTTTAAGTTGTTCAAAATGCCGATGAAAACTGAACGAACGCAACAAAAATCTAAATCTTTCGGCATATCCAATCAACGTACACCCCATTGAAAGAAAATGTATGCAGATTGACAAGCACCGTGCCTGGTTGCAAATTAGTTTCATCTCATTTTAAATTAGTTTGTAACGTTGAAATATATCATGTTTAAAGTAGGGATAAAACAACATGAACATTTTGTTTAATGGTCAATATGACTGTAGCTCTAGCATTAAAGAATTAACCAACTGACAGCACAGAGTCGACACTAATTGACAGAATTGAACATAAAGATAAGGACATCACAGCGCGGTACAAGGAGAAATGATGGTGCTCCAAGCAACAGAATTTACCGCCCTGGTCTGCCTTTGTTTCGTTTTTAAAATGATAATAATTCCCCATTAATATCAATGAAGCTACAAATTCATTTTAAAATAATTTTAAATCAATTGGCAAAACTCTATATACGTAAGGACTTTGACCAAGATTATTTTTTTAAAAAATTAGATAACAACCTGATTAATGCTATTGCTGTCAGTTGCTCATTTGAGAACCACTGATGTGCGCATAAAATTTAAAGTTGAAGTGTTTAAAGCGGAGGGGGGGGGGTGGCTGAAACTTGGGGTTGCGAAAAGTTTCTTAGCGGCGATGGCGAGCATTGATCATAAAATGAACGTATAGGGCATGCAAATGATGTTTGTGCACGCGCGCGCTCCTGTGTGCGGTGGCCCTACGTGTGGGGAATGTCATAATTAGCCATTTATAAACAACACACAAGAAGAGAGAAAAGAAAGAAAAAAACATTCGGACATCTTCTGCCGGCGATGAAGGAGGCCCCTCCGCTCCATCTGGTACAGTTCATCGGGGCCGTCGCCTTCAGAAGTAGCGCCACGCGGCCCTCACAGAATAAACTGGTCGGCGCGACCAGAAGGACCGGGTGCCGAGACCACGATCATCATCTAGAGACTCCCAGGAGTCGGAGACATGACCAGGACAGTTAAGTTCAGTCCATCTCGTTTTGGTAAAGTTCTCGAGGACGAAATCAAAAGAAAATACAGAGAACAAAGCGCTGATACCCAAGAGGAGGGTTGGAAAAAAAAACTCATTGATGTGATGCGGTTAGGGAAAAGTATCTGCACACACACACACATTAAGTCTTTCTCATTCTTTCCCGTACTGTTGGCTTGGCAAACATTGGGCGACCACACACGTGAAATGTTGACACGGAGCTACACACGTCGGTGACACGGGGGTGGGGGAGGGGGGGGGGTCCGGTCGAGGCATGACGCACCGGGAACATTGCTGCTCCTGAGAGTAGAGTTTGTAGAGTGGATGTTTGTACGGTAACCCAAGAGGTGCATGTTAAAAGAGTTAATGATGAGGTGGCACAATGGTTCTCATTTAAGGTAATAGGACGAGGGCGTTGGCAATCTAACAAGTCAAAACAAAAAATTCGTTTAATATATTAGCGATATTTATATAATAAAGGGCAGAGGCGCCAGTGGGGTGTAATGTCCGTAGTAATTTTGATTCTTAAGTAATGTTTCAAGCTCTTTAAAAATTAAAGAATGCATTAATAATATATGTATTATATCTGGCCCCGAAAATATAGTAAAACGTTTTCAGTTCCTCGTAATTTGAATTCGTTGCCCCTAAAGTAATGACTGAGAATTGTGTCCAACTTTGTTGACGACATAAAACCTTTTTTGGGGGTTAAGGAAAGAAATATGGGAACGAGGTACACGACAAAAATAGAAACAAAAAGAGTTGAATATGAGACGATATACGTAAGTGTTCTGAGCCGACGTAAAACAAGTTAAGGGATATTATTTAAATTTGTTTATAAAATAATTAAATGGTATCAAATGTTTTATTTGAATTTAGCAATGGAAAAAAAAAGAGTTAATTTGGCCGTGTGGCAAATAAAATTAAAAAAATAGAATAACTCCTACGGCAAAGACAACTTGAACAAAAGATTTATATCTTGGGTCGACACGGAAAAAGGGAAGTATATTCAGTTCCCGATACTTGCTCTAAATTAGATTCCCAAGAATACCCCATGCGCGTTTAGAGCGTTAAATTTCCCTATGTTTTGCGGAAATTTACGGTAAGTATAATGGGATTCGTCTACGGTGCATAAGGGCAGGGCTGGCGCCAGACATTTTTAGGCTGGGTGAAAATAGGCCATTGTCACTCTCTGGAAATTTTTTGGAAGAGTTCAGAAGGGGAACAAAATGGCGCCCGTGTAATGATCACGCTCCGTACCCGCCTTGAGCCGACCCTGTATAGAGGGGTGTGATATCAACAAATTAATATGGTGCACGTTTCTGGCTTCAGAAGGTGAGAAATTCACATATCGCCGCCGCTAATATTAAGCGGGGGATTTTTAACCGCCATTAGATGACGGATTATTTCGAGAAAACGTTTTGAGTTAGGCTAAAAATAGCTCAAATGTTGTCCCTAAAAGCCAAAGGATAACCACATTTAAACTCTCGCTCACACATTCCTAATATGGTTAATTATTTTTAAATGTCGGTAGTCAACACTTTTTTAAATTCTATGTCGAAATAATTCAATTTTTTTTCTGAGCATAAACATTATTAAAAAATATATATATATATAATTTTTATAATTTAAATTCGAGCTGCGTCCCTTTACACAAAAAAAAATAGAAGCACTGTCAAATCCTTTCCAAGACTTAATTCAGTGTAGTAGAATTAAGTCTAAAATTTTATTTTTCATCTAATTCTTATGTACGCCAAGCGAAACGGGTCCTACCCATTTCAACAACAATAAACAACAAACAAACAAAAATAATGTACGATCATCAGCTTCCATGTATTTGACTTCAGCAATACTCGTCTCTCCAACCGCGACACCTTATTTCCAAAAAAACAGAAGAAACCCCTGGGTCCTGTTCCAACAACACGAATCCTGCAGGTCATCAGAGAAGCCTCCACTGGCCAGAAGGACGGAACTAATGAAAGGCTGTAGCGCGGGGTCGGAAAAGAAAGAGAGAAAAAATGGGGCGGGGGGAGGGGGGGACAAGACAGGTCCAGACAATATCTCAACCCGATGAATTGTCTCCCCTGAACGACCATCGGGGATTTTCGGGAAAGAAGCGGGATCGCTGCCATCGAGCAAATATTATTTACCGCTGCCTTCTAAGTTGTTGTGATTAATAAAAATTGATTGACGCGGGGGGCTAGGAGGGGATTCTCGCCCCCCACCCACCCCACCCCCAAGGGAGGCCACCGAGTTGGCCGAAGAAGTCGAGCTCCCGCGAGTTGAGGCTGTTTGCCGAGGCAGACGTGTATAGGATAAAAACAAACAGGCCGTTATTCAATTACGGCTGATGAAGTTGGTGCAATTATCAAACCACGTCAGCACCCCGCCCCTTTATTCATATCGGGTTGATGAAGTCAATTCTGATCGCCGCCAAGATTAACCAACGTCCGCGTGGCCAGTCCTCATTATAGTTAAGTTGGATTTCCGGTCCGCTTGTGTCTGGCAAGTCAGTAGTTTGGGGCAGTCAGCTCTTTAAACGTTTTTTTTCCTTCGTGTATCTCTCAATCCTGAAAACTGTGATTACCGGAGATGTCTGAGCCAACGTGGGTCTCTGTAAGTCCATTTGCTAGATGAGATTATAGCGAACACACTTATCTCAGACAGGTCAACAGTTTCACAATAGGTATAAATATTATCTATGAATATCTACTCAGACAAGGTAAAATTCCCCCCCCCCAAAAAAAAAGTAAATCCAAAATGTGACTATATAATATGTCTGCAAGATGTATCAATTTCTCACTGAATTAACGAGGTTGTTTTATGTGCTTACTACTTTTATTTGTGTGTTCTTTATTTTCTTTTAATAAGGGAACTTGCTTGGCTCACTTGTGTGTTATATTTGTTATTGCATCTCTGATGTTGCTTGGCTCACTTGTGTGTTATATTTGTTGTTGCATCTCTGATGTTGCTTGGCTCACTTGTGTGTTATATTTGTTGTTGCATCTCTGATGTTGCCTGGCTCACTTGTCTGTTATATTTGTTGTTGCATCTCTGATGTTGCTTGGCTCACTTGTGTGTTATATTTGATGTTGCATCTCTGATGTTGCTTGGCTCACTTGTGTGTTATATTTGTTGTTGCATCTCTGATGTTGCCTGGCTCACTTGTCTGTTATATTTGTTGTTGCATCTCTGATGTTGCTTGGCTCACTTGTGTGTTATATTTGATGTTGCATCTCTGATGTTGCTTGGCTCACTTGTGTGTTATATTTGATGTTGCATCTCTGATGTTGCCTGGCTCACTTGTCTGTTATATTTGTTGTTGCATCTCTGATGTTGCTTGGCTCACTTGTGTGTTATATTTGATGTTGCATCTCTGATGTTGCTTGGCTCACTTGTGTGTTATATTTGTTGTTGCATCTCTTATGTTGTTTTTGTTATTATTTTCTGATTGTATGAAAGTTCTTCTATCCCAACTTGTCCCCTTTTGAACAAAACAAAAAAATAATAATAATAATAATAATAATTTTAAAAAACTCTATGTTTTTTGTCCGTGTAACCCAACGTTGTCAAAAATAGATTTTGTTTAAGACTCCAGAAGCAGGGCCGTCTGTTTTAATATTCGTGACACACCTGGACATAAAACGACTAATCATGACACATCCTCTACACCAGTGCTTCTCAAACTTTTTAGTATGACGGACCGGCAGGAATTTTTTCCATTGCACTAGGGACCGGTGCACGATTTTCCCTGCACTGACAATTTTTTCTGTCCTTTCTTTATAACTTCTGCGGACCGGCGGTGGATGGCCCACGGACCGGCACCGGTCCGCGGACCACCACTTTGAGAAGCGCTGCTCTACACATCATAATCCATGTCAATCGACTCCGACTTTTCACCAGCTTAAAATTGTTTCCAACATTTTTAAATAAAAAATTTAAGTGATATATTTCAACAGTTGATAATCACGGAGGTAAAACCAATGAGTTGAGGGTGTTAACATAAGCCACTGATGGTACACTGGTTTAAACTAAGATAGATGTCATGAAATAGGTTGTATAAAAATATATTTTATAAGAATAGATTCATTTGAGGATAAAAATCCTTTTTTTAAAAAAAAATTGATAAATAATGATAAGCAATCACTTATTATTTCAAAAAATTCAATAATTGTTTCTTTTAAAAAATGGCTCAACCTTTTACAACGCTTTCTTGGAAGAAAAAAAATACAGAAACTCTTCTGTGTATTTGTTTTGTTTGTGTGTTTGTTTGTTTCCAAGTCTCCCTTTATAACAAAAATTATTACGTCCATTGAAAGCCACCCTCTCAGTCCGCATCTCGGCATCTGATACAACATAAAAACGATGTCATCCCACGCATGAAACACGCTCGCGAATGTCGCACCCAGGGATTCACCAACAGTTTTAAACAAGTGTCTGCACACTACATTATACCGTTCAGTTAAGGTTATAAAACTGGAGAATTTCGGTCGGGGGGGGGGTTACTAGTTAAATAGAAGTGCAGTGAGTATCAAGAATATATTTCAAGTATAAATGAACAAATATTTAAGCAGCTCAATTTAGGATTAAATTTTCTTATATTTTGTTCAAACAGTTTTTCTTCTGCTTCTTTATCGGATATTGGTCTTGTACTGTATGCATGGATGGATGTGTGCGTTGTTTAAAGGCTAAGGAAATTTCTATATTTCTGCTCGTTTTGTTATCGCCCGCAGTCGAGTAAAAGTCACACACAGTACAATGTGTGAGCAATTTAAGTTATATATGAATGTACACAGATGTTTATACATATTGAGAAGCACTGAAGTACCCGTCCCCCCGTACCCCCCCTCCCACACTTAAAAAAAACACCAAAGCTTCGCAGCGTATAAAATGAGAATAGAGACAATTTTATTTTCTTCCTACTAATTGCAGGATGCTATTGTCGTCAATGACGGACTGTCGTCTCGTGCCTCAGTGCGCATGCGCTGTACCACTGATCGGATCGGAGGATCTTTTGCTATCATGTGTCCCAGGGGGTGATGGCCACATCAGCACGTCCGGGACCAGCTACCGGGCCCGCGAGCCTGACACGCCAAGTCAAAACCTGGTAATTCCACAGATGACCCGGGTCAAACATTGCCGTGGAGATTATATAGACATTCGGGCTAATCCGGGCGCCGAGTTTAGCCTTCTCCATTTAATAGCAGAAGTACCGGTAATAATCTATGCTTTAGAACTATTTGTTTTAAAAGAACAAGCCACATTTGTATTGATCAATTAAAACAGTACTAGATTTTTTTTTGGAAAGAGTTTTAAATCCCATGCTATACACTAAACACATTCGTACCACTGACCATGCGAATATTCAAAACTGTGCCAATACATTCCCGTACCATATGAGCTTATTCAAATTTGACTAAACATTTTTTTAAAAAGCACAAAACTTTTTGAAACTCTTGTGTGTGTTGGTTTATGTGTTTGTGTGCCACTGTAATTCTGTAATGTCCGATGAGAATAAAAATCTCAATACCGTTATCAATTTTGTGAAGTTTAATTCCCGTAGACTTACGCTGTTTTCGGAGCGGAGAACTGGGTTATCTCTCTCTACCCAGAAACACATTCAGTAATGGTCTATTTGTTCACCAGTGAACCGTGTCATCACTTCGCGGCGCCCACCACAGCGGCGCCCGTGGGTTCGAGATTACCTCCGAGTTGTGGCTTTGTTGCTTTCGTTAGGCGTAAATTCAATCAATATCTGTTTCAGCGGCGTACAGCTGTGGTATTATTGGAAATTCGGGTAAAATCGCTAATGGATTAGATCAAGGTTCTAACTTATTAGGTAACATTAGCTGTAGAATTTTTAAAAATGTCCTTGAAAGCGGGTCGGGGACGACATCGGTTCCATTTGACGGAAAACAAACAAACAAACAAACGCAAACTCATCCTTTACGGCGTCTGAACAGATGCAGCAGTCGCGTGTAGAAATGTGCCGTGAAAATGTGCATGTCTAATTGTAGGTGTCGTCAAACTTGATTTAAAGAAAATTTTACATTGTGTTTGAGTAATAGCTTTGTGGACATCATTGATTCAGCTACAATGATGGCGCATGGGCTTGAAACGTTCAGCAATAAATTTAAAACTCTGAGCAAACCGTTGGGCTGAAGGCATTGGTGAATTGAGTAGGAATAAAGTATTTTGAAGAGGACCCCTCAAAAAATAAGCAAGCAATCAATCAAGGTACAGGGAATCGCCATTTATTAACAGCATGAAATAATTTGAACAAACCAAAGAAAATGATAGTAAAAATTAAATCCTTTTATTATCGTTTTAATTTTTTTGTGTGTGATCAATTGATTCCCGTTTTGTTGATGTTAGTTTAATTTTTAATTGTTTGACGAAGCCAATCAAATGTTTGGAAGTCAGCAGACGACCTGGAGTTGTTGTTTTTTTTTAACATCATCCGCCATCTTGGTCAGTGTAATTGAATTAAGACGCTTCGTTGGGATGTGGACGATACAAGTTTAAAATGTTGCTAGCACGGAGGCAGAAAGGGTTTTTAAAGACACATTTATGTGTTGTGCAAAGTAAAATAAATTGTTGGGCCAGTTCTCAGTCCTCAGTCCCACGTTTCCATGAACAGTATGAATCATGAACATTATAAATTATTTAAACACCCAGAAAATGAGTATTTCGTTATAAATGAACATTTTACCTCATGTAGAGCATACACGTGTACGTAGGGCAAGGTGTACGTAGAGCACACACTTGTACGTAGAGCATACACTTGTACGTAGAGCATACACGTGTACGTAGGGCACACACGTGTACGTAGAGCATACACTTGTACGTAGAGCATACACGTGTAAGTAGAGCACACACTTGTACGTAGAGCACACACTTGTACGTAGAGCACACACTTGTACGTAGAGCACACACTTGTACGTAGAGCATACACGTGTACGTAGAGCATACACGTGTACGTAGAGCATACAAGTGTACGTAGAGCACATACGTGCACGTAGAGCATACAAGTGTACGTAGAGCATACACGTGTACGTAGAGCATACAAGTGTACGTAGAGCACATACGTGTACGTAGAGCATACACGTGTACGTAGAGCATACAAGTGTACGTAGAGCATACACGTGTACGTAGAGCACATACGTGTACGTAGAGCATACACGTGTACGTAGAGCATACAAGTGTACGTAGAGCACATACGTGTACGTAGAGCATACACGTGTACGTAGAGCACATACGTGTACGTAGAGCATACACGTGTACGTAGAGCCTACAAGTGTAAATATCAAGAGACTTAAACTTGTGTATTTATTATAAGTTACCAGCTTTGGAATTTTCATCTTTTTAATAAGACTAAGAGCTTCTTTATTTCAAGCTCTGTAAATCATGTCTATGATATTTTGACTATAAAAAACGGTATGTCCATCGTTGTATTATCTATAATCATCTTTTTTTCCATTAAAAGCCAAGTTATTTTAAGAAAATCAGCTATATAAAACCTAAAGCATGTTTGTTCAATAATTTAATATGAATAATAATATTGATACTTAGACTTGTCAATCTTTTAAACTTTTTTGATTTTTTGATCACCTTAGAGCAACCCGATGAAAGTCGATGTTTGGTAGACAAACCAGCGGGTTGCTTTCTCTCTGTTGTTGTTTTATTATTATTTTTTTTTCTGTTGTTTTTTGTTTTGTGTTTGTTGGGTTCCATGTCCGCCTGACACAGGGGTGATATATCCAACTTTAAACCAACGGGTATCACCTCAAGTACCCCCGCGCCTGTCATCTGCCGCTATTAAAAAGCGCACCGGCTTAAATCCCAACCAGAACAAAACGCCTCTAATCGCCACAGGTAATAACCCATATCCCCCCACCACCCCCTCCCTCAAGCTCGACCGGGTCCGACTCTGTTGTTGCGACACACAACTGATCCACGGAACGTCGATCAATCTCCGCGCCGCAGATCAGTCAACCCCCGAAGAGTTCGGGAGGGGGGGAATCGATGCCGGTACGTTGGTCTTGCAGCCAGCATGGGGATCCAGGGATCCACCGAGTCCCAGAAGATCACGGTCCGCCGCTAGGTGGGACTTTGATGGGCTGATTGTTTCCCCTCCAGTCGTAATTGTCCCGTGGGTTGTTTTTTTTTCTTTTTCTTCTTCTTTTTCGGTGACTCCGTTAACGTGTGGATATTCCCTGTGCGAGAAGCGCTCACTCAGTAGGTGCAATCAGGGCAGGTATAGATTAAACTCGTCCCGCGCCATGAAAGGGAAGCTCAGATCGCAATCTCACTGCTCTATTTAGAAAAAAAAGAAAGAAAAAAATCAACCCGTCGACGGGGGAAAACGCGTTATTTCATTCCCCATTGTCTCTGTTCACCACTACCGGTACCCATCACTTCGGGGAACGCTTCTAGTTTTCATTTCATTTTTTTTTACTTTCTTTTGTTTCGATACTATTTTGTTCTACCGTTTTTAGTTATCATTCTTTTTTTTTCTTTTTTTTTAAATTATGAAAAGGAAAATTAACGCTTTGCTAATCGACGCCCTTCGCTTGTTATTTGCTATGTACTTCAATTACATTAAAACCCGAAATGAAGTAAAGGAATATTTAATAAAAGGATCGCTCGGCCACCCTTATTTACTCTGCGTGGCGCCGGAATAAAAGCGATTATAAGGAGGTGATTGGGGTAATGAACACATTTCTGAGCGCCCACATAACTTCAGTCTGAACGGGAGAGGGCAGATCGTGATTCTGTCGAACAAACCCCCCACCCCCAATCCTAACCAATAGTCATGTCTTTCAAACTCGACGCGGTGAAATGATGCATTGGACAGAAGCATTGAGTGAAAAAGAAAACTAGAATATCTCTTTCTCTCCCCCCCCCCTTATTTTGTATTTTTATTAAACAAGTGAAACTATAACGAGAAGTTCGATCCCTCATGCGGCCCTTTAAACAAACGATACTTTCAATGTCTGACACAGGAGCACCCGCCCAACGCGCCATTAAGATCGCTAGCAGACGAGCAATGTTAGTAACAATGAGACTTTATTTTATTTTTTTAAAATAACAGTTAAGGGTTAAGTAACTTTCAGGTGCAGCCTGATCGAGAAGTAACTAACTACCTTGATGACCGAGCACGTGTCAAGGCGCTTGCCGGGTTCAAAGTAAACAAGGTGTTCGGTACAGGCAGCTAAGTATTTTAGATTCTAAGGGCGCTTTGGTACAGGTGCATGCCGGCAAAAGGAGTTAATGGCCATCTAGGAAGTTGATTGCCGATTCCCAAGTGCCCGTATACGCAAATAACGGGATCAAGATATTATGATGGCATATGTGCCTCGGTTCAACCTCAGCTGATGGAAGTGATACAGACTACAACGAACCACGGGACTACCATTGCGGCTAAACTTCTTGGTGGAATCTGGAGAACAAGGCTACGACTAACAGGCATGCATAGCCTTGAACTCGGTGGTCGAGTGGCAGCGCACTGGACTGTCGTACCGATGGTCACGGGTTCGAATCCGTGTGAAGGCAAGGGTTTGTTCCCGGGGCCTAGGGCGTCCCTGAGTCACCCCGCTCCGAATGGGTACCTAACATTCATGTAGTTAGGCGGCTGGGTAATGCGTGGAACCCACAAAGCCGTGGCCTGTGATTGCTGCATCACTTGCCAACAGATCATCTGTCATGGTCTGTGGACACAACTATCTTCTGCATAGAAGGAGCGTCTGTATAGATAAGATAAGATAAGATAACTCTTGATTTAATTGTGTGTATTTGTCTTGTTATTATTTCTGGATCACGATCTTCATCATGGATTCCTGTTTCGCTAAGGATTGCTCCATCTAATTAACAGTCTATGACGGTGATGCACCAATTTCTGAACATTTATATGAAATTTTGTGTGTGTAACTATGTTTAGGCAGGTTAGAGTGCAATGTGTTTTATGTAGTTGTTGAACATGTTTGTAAAGCGCTGTGAGCCCAGCTGTAGGCTGGGGTACTGCGCTATATAAGTGAACAAATAATAACAATAATTTCAGCGTAAAATACCCCCCCCCCAAACCCAAAAATTGCTTCTATCTAACTGATAATAACGCATTCTATTTTTTTTCTTCTAAAATATTCTTTTTAAAAGAGGCGTCACTAGGGTCGGTGTAGCCCGTGTATTTCATTACCAGATTATACATAACCACAACTCGAAGCCCGGACACCACCCACCCCAAACCCTTTGTTGAAATCAATGATTGAATTATTCATATTTTTTCGGTATGAACATTTTAAACATTTCTTACTATCGGCCTTTTTCGTTTTCATGTATACCTTTGTTGTTGGTGAAATGTTGTTTTTTTTCTCAGCTGTTTTATAATAACTTTGGAGAGACAAATATGGTACAAGGAGCAATGAACTACTACAAGAAAGTATGGGAATACCTTAAAAATATACCACCCCCCACACACACAGAGAGAAATAATAATAATAATAATAATAATAATAATAACGAACATGTCTGATAGAAGCCTTCTTCAAAGAACAAACATTAAAATTAAACAACCCGTAAAAACAAAGTTTTTGACTATAAATCCCATATATTTGAGACATAACTAAAAGTATTGATTATGTTCAATACAATACGCATCGCGCGACATTTACAGACTGAGCGTGACTGAACTACCCTTTGCTGTCAAACACAGGATGTGGTCATCGATGGCTAGAGTGAACTCCAATGACGCGTGGATGTAAACAATAGCAGACGGCTACATAGAGTTAAATAGAGATAAACTAAAAATGCATTTATTTAATTACGGTACATTAAGTTTTTTAGATATTGCATTGCGGATTCTTTATTTTTAAATTAAATATTGTTTTTACTGTTAAAGACGGCTTCTGGCCGACACGTTCGTTGTTTTCGAGCCTTTTTTATTAGTTCTACCCAAGACCTTGTTGTTTTTGTTCCTTCTTTTCTTCCAAATGTTCCTTCCCATGCCTAGTTTTAATATCTTCTATTACTTGTGTCATGACGCCATTCGACATAATCCATCCGAGGTTTGGTAGAAAATTAAAACGTTTTCAAAACTGCATAGAAACCAATTCTAGTTTAAGTGGGTTTAAAGTTTAAAGATTGGTTGATCAAACAAGGTTTCTCCCATCCCTAAGGCTTGTCCATTTGTGTAAAACTATTAAATTTTTTTTAAAATTATTCTTTTCAAGAGACTTGAGACACCCAAAAAAATCAATAAATCGCTAACGGGGCAGAACCAGAATTATGAAATTTTTAATATATATTTTTAATTAATTTTTTTTAATGTGTTTTAATGGGGTGGGGTAATGGGGACTCGATTAAAACAATATAAATTTAAAGGCTGCAACGATTTCATTGATCACATAAACATCGTGTTTCATCATTACCCGCGGAGTCAAGAGCCAACATCACGGAAGACAACGCAGAGGAAGCGCCCGAATTGTCATCTGAACAAAGATGAACGAGACCACATAACAAACGGTGTGTGTAGAATTAGCTCAAATAGAAATCAACAACTGCCAAACACGGCGCCCCGCCCGTTTTCCCACACTAAAAAAGAAAACACACACACACAGGCGACCTGAAAAAATGCACCTAGTCCTCAATGAGTTGACAGAGTCCGGGAAATCTTCGGTCCACACTCTCGAATCTCTCCCGTAACATTCACATCTCAAGCTCACGCTTCACAAAAGAGAACAGCCCTGGATACGTCCCGTGTGTTTTCTTCCCCTCATCACCACTGTCAATTTGACTAGCAGTTTACCCTTGTTTGTTGGCGCTTGAAGAGCTTGATATGCTGTCCAAACTTTGCACAGGGCAACAACTCCCCCCTAGCCCTCCCCACCTCCGGAAGCGGCCTAGTATTTGCCCGGGTGATGTATACGACAAAAATCTCACCAATATGCTTCACCCCCTGGTTATTGGCTGTTGAGGCTGTTGGTTTCCACAATTAATTTCTGTTTGTGTGTATTTATTTGTGGATAAGACATTTCGCCGAGCAAATATTCTCCCCTGGGTGTCTGCGGCACGTGGCTGCCTCCCACTTTCAATATTGACCAGCTTCTTGATGAAGCGCCTGGTCCGAGGAGTTCTCAATCACATCGGAAAAGGAGGTAGGAGGACGGGGCAAAGTCTGGAGATTGGCTGGGACCACAAGAGATAATACGTCGCTGTAGCAGTGGGTTCAAGAAATGGGGTAAATAAGCCCGAAATCGTCCTCCCTGGTGGTTTGATGGTTAAAGTTGAGGGGGTAATATTGATCAAAGGAATACCCAACTACAATGGCGCGGTGTATCAACGAAGGTAAAAGGTGAGCTTGTTGGCATGTTTCTTTTTCTTTTTTTAAATAGAGCCAAGAGGTTTTGCTGGTCTCTGTGTCACGAGAATGTACATCTGGATTTTCTTTATTGCATGGAATGATACCGAAAAAAACAACATTCATATAGACCTAGAAATATCGAACTCGCGAATTGGAGTAACCGTAGATGTGCAACCCTAGGGGGGGGACACGTTTTTTGTCACCCCTTTCCAAGAAAACTTCTCCAGACAGCTGGAATAAATGCCCCCCCCCCACCATAACAAGGGGAAAGTTCTACCCACTACGAACTCTCATTTCTGTGCCAGTGATTGGAGGCCTTAATTCAAGTCCACAACAAATACATGTGCTTCATAAAAAATACAAATTCCTGTACTGGCTCCTTTCTTTTTCGTATGATTTTTTCCCCTCCAAATTCTGACAAGCTTTTCATGAAAATATTGCTAAGACTTATGCCAGCCCACAAGATAAATTTGTGAGTAGAAAGGAAGCCTTTAAAAATGCTTCTTCACTCAAGCAACATTGAAAGAAACATCTTATCCACGATATTTTAAATCACCTCTACCTGGAGAAAGACTACATCCCCTATATTCAAGGGATATAACTATGAGTAAACCGATAATATGCTTTGTCATTTCTAAGACCGGAAAACGTCATAACTCATTCGGTCATTGGACTATTTTTAGATTCAGGTCAAACTTTTCTGAAATATCCGTAACAACAGTGTATTTTGATACACTGATCTCACTAAAAACGATCTTCTAGGTGAAATTTTTGTGCAAAAAATATTTCTTTACACTTAGTTTACAGCTGAATAAATTATTAAAATGCCGAAGACTTAAACTTAAATAAATAAGCCTAAACATTTTTAAAGATGGGTGTAAGCGGTCGTTCGATACAGAGGCGGCGTTAGGTACGCGCGAGGCCTGGTGCAAAAATGACCCCGCGGGGCACCCTTAGATTAGATCAATTCTTGCGCAAACTCAGTAGTGCAATATCTGCCGGCTCTTTTGTTACTAACATATAGTCTCAAGTCTGAAACGCGGTGCCCCCCTAAGCGCGGGGCCTGGGACGATTGCCCTAGCTGCCACCCCCAAAGGCCGCTCCTGGTTCGATAGTCGTAACCGTAAACACTAGTACTAGTCCTAGCAAACTTATATTTAATATAAATTGTTTTCCTTGGTCCCTATAAAAATATATGCCTAACAGTAATGAATAAATATTAACTAGTTGTCCTCTCGACCGAGTTATAGATCGAATCTATTAATCAGGGATGTCCAAAGTCCGGCCCGCGAAGTCATTTTAACTGGCCCGCGGCCTCATCTGAAATAATTAATTAACTGACGTATTATTTCTGTAAAGATGGTATATTTATTAGAAAAATAGAAATTTTGTACTGTTTCGAGTATGTCAAATGATGGCAAAAATCTGTGATTATTAATTTTTTTTAAACAAAGTGGAAATTGGTTGTTTTAAAACCCTATGAAGTTAATGGTACTAAAACCTTGACAGCCTACATTAAAATTTGATGACATCATTTTATTTATTTTTTTCGTCGACTCGGAAGTGGAAACGAATAATGCGTCGGTGAACTTAAACATTTTAATTAAATAGTTTTGTTTTTTTGTATCACAATTTTTGAAACATTTTCGGATTTTGTTATTATATTCAACACATTTGCAAAAGCAGAAAAAAATGACCTTTTTCGATAGCCTGTGATGAAAGCACTGATGCATCGGACACTGCACAACTTCTATTTTTTTAGAGGGGTTAATGATGACATGTGTCTGAGTGAAGAATTACTTGACCTTCAGAGTCTTAAAGACCAAACAAGGGGAAAATATTTATTTACTTCTGTTTGTTCTGCTGTCAATGACATTAAACTACCTTGGAATTATTACTGATGGTGCACCTGCCATGATTGGTAAGCATAGTGGACTTGCAACACTTGTCTGTAACAGAGTCAGTGAGGAGGGTGGCAAACAATGTTCCCTTTAAGCTGCGCGGTTGCGCGGCCACGCAGACATCTGACTGACGCCGCGCAGCAGTTTAGAACTACACCGCAGTAAATTTTGTAAAATATTTCACACAAAATTACGCTGAGCAACTTTGCACACAAGTTTTTTCTCTTTGCACACGGACCAACGAACCTTAGAGGGAACATTGGTGGCAAAACTATTAAACTTCACTGTATCATTCACCAACAAGTTCTTTGTGCCAAACATCTTTGATGTGATCATGTCATTAAGCCAGTAATAAAAACTATAAACTCTATTCGCTCTAAAGCCCTGTTTCACCGCCAGTTTCAGCAGTTTCTTCATGACATCCAGTGAGAATACGGAGATGTTGTGTATCACAATGATGTAAGGTGGCTCAGTCGGGGAACAGCACTTCAGCGCTTTTACGCACTTAAAAAAGAAATTGGGCAATTCATGGAAGGTAAGGGACAACCAATGCCAGAATTATCTGATACTACAGGAAATTATGAAAAGTTTCCCAGAAAGAAGCTTCAATGAGCAAGTGCAGAGGTATGTTGCAAATATCACATCCTTGGCTGATGAATTTCAAAGACTCTTTCAGGACTTTGCAACTATTGAAAAGGACCTCAGGCTATTTTCTTCACCTTTCTCTGTTGACCCTGATAATGCTCTAGGCAATCTGCAGCTGGAACTCATTGAATTACAAAGTGATAACGAAATTCGTAGCAGACAACAGCTTTCTCTCAACGACTTTTACCGACAGCTGGATAAAGAGAGATTCAAAGAGATTCGAACATTTACTAAGAAAATGCTCAGCTTGTTTGGCTCGACATACATGATACTTGTGTGAGCAGACATTTTCAGTTATGAATTTTAACCAGAACCGTGTGAGGACAAGAATAAGTGACTATCACCTGCTTAATATCATACGCATCAAAACCAGTAGCATTGAGCCTGAACGCAACTATTTACTGCATTCAAGATCTCAGTTTCACCCTTCACATTAAAATTTTGCTATAAAAACTTCTAAACTTATGTCATTTTTATACAATTTTAATCCGGCCCGCAAGGGTCTTTATTTCAAGGAATTTGGCCCACAAAATTTGGCAAAAAGTTTGGACACCCCTGCTATTAATAGACTTCTGGTTAATGATGTCAATTCATATATTACAAATATTTACGATTGAAATTTAAGATAGCCCCCTTCTGCGAGTTCAGTTAATGTTTGACCGATTGTTTCCTCCAGACCTCCACAATAGGTGTGCCCTGGTACACTGGTGTGTCACTAGACCATGCTAGGTGTGCCCTGGCACACTGATGTGTCACTAGACCATGCTAGGTGTGCCCTGGCACATTGGTGTGTAGCTAGACGATATTAGGTGTGCCCTGGCACACTGGTGTTTCCCAGACGATGCTAGGTGTGCCCCGCTTGCAAAACAGTATCCCATATTTCGATGAAAAACAGGAGAAAATGGTATTCATTTACGAAAAAGGCGACTGATATAATAAATTAACAGGTAGTGGTGCGTGAAATTAAATAACACGTTTTTTTTGTTTCGTTGAAATGATCTGGCATCAAATGAGGCATTTCGAATGCGTGTAAAAGTGGAAATGATTCTTTGTTTTAAATCAGTCTACACACAGAACTGTTTAAAACAAGTAAACTGTTGACGAGTGTTGACACAGTGAATCCAATGTGTTTTTAAATGATTTCATTGTGGTGTGCAGCGGAAATCTGTGTGAAGTAGAGGTGTGCCGCGAGTAAATGTTTACGGCAATCTGTCTCAGAAAGATGTCTGCTCGCCAATGGCCATGTAAGAGAGTAAGGGTATTGAGTGACAAAAACTACAAACGGGGTCGACTTTTTAGGTATTTGTTCACTTCTACTGCACTTGTGAAGTCGTCAGTCAAGTAAGCACCGATCCAGTAGACATGGCGTTAGCGCCCGGAAAACTGTGTTTTATTGTCTGTGTTCCAGCTCGAGCCGTCTGATATCTCGGTTTGGCAGTCTGCCTTGCCCGCTTGTACTGATTGTCAACAGACTACATTTGTCTCTTCCCGCCACCCCGAATCCTCTCACTTCTCCCGACAACGCCCGCCCGCGCCATTCTTGACAAACATATCGCTGTAAATATTAGTTTGATTATCACGTCTGACAGTTGAAACTATGGGGGCGCCCGTCCACCCCACCCCCCAACCATCCCACCCCACCACATAACCGCCGGGACGTTTGCCCTCGATGGTAATAACCTTGTCGAGTTTTGTTTTGTTGCGCCCTATGGGTCTTATCAATATTTGTACGTCTTTCCGGCTTTAAACTTTGAGCAAACTCATCAGGATGAGGTCTCTACAGTTTGAACAAGGCTCCCTTCCCCCCAATTCAATATTTAGATTCTGATATTAAGAGAATAATATTTATAAACACAGGGGCAGATTCAATATTTGCGAGACAACAAAGGGTTTACGGCCGGTGTGTTGGGGGAGGTATAAAACTGCAATACACTGGGCGCTCACGGCACACAACGGCCGTTCCTGCGCCCATGTTCGCACGCTTGTGCTGATTTTTGGATTACACTCCTGGAAATTCGCACGCAGGCGTCACTGCTCACGCAAGTTTTTGTTGTTGTTTCTTGTGTGTTTCTTGGCGACGTACGATCAGACATTATGCGACCGTTAGAGACGAGTCGTTGGGTTTTTTTTTATTATATGGTATACTGTCGTGTCGTCTTAACGACCTGCCCGGCGCAAATGCGCTCGTTCAACTGAGATCGCGTGGTAATGACGTCACAAGCGCGTCAGCATCAATGTCTTTGTTGATCAATATTTCATTCTCTGATGTGCCTCTTGTAGGCTCCTGCACTCCGATTGGAGCCCAAGTGTTATGTCATTGTCTTTTTAAGTTTTAAAGAATTAATTTATAAAACAAAACCTATCTTGTTTACCATTTAGTTGGTATCATTCATTCACCGCGTTACTGCCCAGCAGCAAGCCATTTATATCGTTCTGTTGACTAAATCACTTAACAAGAGTTTTCGGGCGTATTTACTGGGAGATCATGAGCGCCGCGGGATTTTGTGCTTATAGTGGGTGTAACGATATAACTTTATATATTCTCTTTTATGTAGGCGTTCTCACAGTAATAATCTTGTGCACAATAATTCGCTGAAGAATTCGTTTATCCAAAACAACTTTAATATACATATATATTGTACACATAAGAATCATTTGAGGTAATATAACGTGGAAATCTTGAATCATTCATCACAGAACCTTCCTCGACGGAAGTCTATACACCACTCCTCGCCCAACACTTTCAACCAATAGAAATGCTCCTTTCTTCCCGCGTCCACCATACATGTGACCTTACGTCACAAAATTATGTTAATCAGATGTGACATTCACCCCCATCCTTCAAAAAAAAATGTTTATGAAATACAACATTTTTGGTCTTCATAAAATCAAATCAATCTATATCTATATTCAAATTTCAAATATTTATCATCAATGAACATTCATTTTCTTACATACAACTTCTGGATATAGAATCAATAAGTAAAAATCTGTAGGACTGCATCAATCTAAACATAAGAAATAATGAGAAAAAAATCTTTAGGACTGCAACAGTCTTAACATAAGAAATAATGAGAAAAAATCTGTAGGACTGCAGCCGTCTACCTGTGCTGAAAAAATGAAAATGGACTTTTAAACACATCTGTAATTTTGTGTAATTAAAACATTTAAACACTCAATATTATTAAAATTAACTAATAATCCAATGGAATTCAAACACTGTTCCTTGTCCATTGTTCAACAAAGAAAAATATTAATATAATTACAGTCTCTGTTTGTATCCTTTAGGAATTCACAGACTAATGTTAAAACAGTCTCTTATTTTATCATTTAGTAATTCACAGAATGTCTTTTTAATAGTCTCTGGTTTTTTATCAGTTAGGAGTTCACAGAGTGTCTTTATTTATTGTCATTCTACTTAATATGTCTGCAACCACATTGTCCTTTCCCTTCACAGGTTTAATGTCAAATTTGTAGTCGGCTAATAGCATAGCCTAGTTCAATATAGTCATTCTTCAATTGACGAGTATGAATTCAAATCGCTGGGCTTTGAATGTTTCTTCAGACCGTGAAATGTTCAACAACTCACCAACCACGACTTCGATCATGTTCATTCACAATTTCAATTCCAGCATCTTGAATAAATTGCTTAGCTTTTGAGATGTCATTTTTGCTTCCAGATAATTCAATAGAATTTGGAACAGATGAGTCACTGTCAGAAACTTTTATCTGAAAAATATTGTCTCTATCTGTAAAGTTTTTGATTTGGCTTAATACACAACCAATTGTTCTTCCTAATTCAGATGATTTCACACAAATGGTTTCAGATTCACTAGTGTCATCTCTTTCTCTGCTACTATGGTCTTCATTTCTTTTATCATATACTTGATTTTTAATAGTGGCTAAAATGTCACTAGTTTCTGTCTGTGCTCGATTTAACTTTATTATTTTTCTATCATTCATGTCTTGGTTTTCATTCTTTCTCCATGATTGAATTGATTGATCATAATTTCTTTTTCTGGAGTCAAAATTGTATTGGCCTCTCCATGATATTCTGCTTTGATTATAATCTCTATTTATGGAATTATGATTGTATCTGTCTCTCCATAATTGTCTACTTTGATCATAATCTCTATGTCTGGAATTATGATATTTTTCTCTCCATGATTGTCTTTCTTGATCATAATCTCTATGTCTGGAATTATAATTATATTTTTCTTTCCATTCTTGTCTACCTTTGTTTTCAAAATGATCTTGTTTTGATCTTTCTTCTATTTTCTTTCTGATAGAGCTGTCATTAGGTGACACCCTATTTGGTTTTTCTTTATTGTGGTAACACTGCTTAGCCATATGTCCTGGCTTGTTACAGTACCAACAAATAGTTTGTCTGTTGCCTTGGTTTGGCAGACTCTGGTTTCTCATACCTTGCCTTTTTTCTTGACTTTTAATTAATTTGTATTGCTGCAAATATGTCTTGTCTCTTGTCCATTTCCACATTCGGATGAGAGTCTTTGAATGTTCGTAATGCATTTGTTAGCTCTGCTTGAGTACGAACTTTCTTGTCAGTCAAATATGTGAATAGGGTTGGTGTTGCATTTTCTAAAAACTTGTCAATTAACACCATGTCTATTATGGCCTTTGGATTGCTCGTATCTATTGCTGTCAGTTCCAGCCATTTTGTTAGTTTGACTTGTGCTTCATGTACTATGATCTGTGGATCTTTGTCCATCTTGATTCTCATTTCATGAAATTCTCTTCTATAATCATTTTCTGACTTTCCAAAATGACATAGAAGTGCCTTTTTGACATTCTTATATATGCTTTTGTCTTCTTTGGCTATACTGTTATAAGCTTCAAATGCTTCTCCAGTTAATTGAGTCATCAGTTGTGCTGGCCAATCTTCTTCATTATAGCCTTTCATAGCCATTATGGATTCGAAATAATCCAGATAAACATCCATTTTTTCTTTTTGGCTATCATATTTTCTTACTTTGATAGTATCCCTTGGTGCTGACCTTCTATTTGTTTCATCACCAGGATTGTGGCCACTACTGTCTCGCTCCCTTTGTAATTTTAACTTGTCGACTGCAAGTTGTTCAATTTCTCTTTTTACTATGAGTCTTTGCATCTCTTCTTCATTAGCAATTCTTGCTTTTTCTTCAGCTATTCTTGCTTTTTCTTCAGCTTCTCTTTGATTTTCTTTTTCTTCAGCTTTTCTTCGCTGTTCTTTTTCTTCAGCTATTCTTTGATTTTCTTTTTCTTCAGCTTTTCTTAGCTGTTCTTTTTCTTCAGATATTCTTGCTTCTTCTTTAGCAATTCTTTGATTTTCTTTTTCTTCAGCAACTTTTTCTTCAATGAAATCTCTCATTTCTTTTCCTTTTAGTCCCATCTCTTTAGCTATGGCGGTGAATCTTTCGTAGTAATCCATGTTTTGTTTGATTGAATAATATGAATCTAGCAATTCGGTAAGGAATGTATGGATATATATTGATAAAGTTATAAAATCGTCCAAATGAAATATCTTGAATTCAAAATGTTAAGTTCAAATAAGTGACACGTCTAAACCATAAAATCTAGTTATTAGCAAAATGAGACAACAAAAGAATCCTCACACGGGATCTTTAGTATACTTTATATATACGCTCCCTCAGATTGACAAAATATATTAAATGGTCCGATCGTTTTGAATAAAAGTCACTTGGTTAAAATTTCAATTTTCGAGTCGTTTTTAAACAATTTAGTTCATTCCATTAATCCAAAATTGCGATAATCAAACTCTTCACACAATGAATGGATAAAAATTCCGTTCCTTTATTTTATAATTCACACCAACACATTTAATAGTCCATAGCTTCTGGATTCGATGTTATGTTTACTATTACTAATATTTCCTGGAATCAACTAGCATTAAGCCTGTTGACGTCACGACCTATATATGTTCACCGTGTGTCACCATTCAGTAAGCCTACACGACCCAGATTCCAGTACTGTGTAGTATGCTTGTACTTTCGTCGAATGTGACGTAGAACCAACTAGTCTGATCCAGTTTTATACACTGCGGATATCTGCCGTTTATGCCGCCATTTTGAAATCTTCTTGTATTTTCATTGAACTACAAAAGTTTATTCACAGCTTCTTACGAACTTGAATATTCAAAAATACTATAGCTGGTATTATTTCTTATTTTAAAGAATACTTCCCTTTTTTGGAAATATCCAATACTTATTTCCACGAAACCTCTTTCATTGTGTTCACATAGAACTTTTACTTTTACTTCGACACCAATGTAACGATATACTAACTGTTACAATATTACTTCTTAGGGCACAATGATCAGCTGAAGAACTTTTTATATCCAAAACAACTTTAATATACATATATATTGTACACATAAGAATCATTTGAGGTAATATAACGTGGAAATCTTGAATCATTCATCACAGAACCTTCCTCGACGGAAGTCTATACACCACTCCTCGCCCAACACTTTCAACCAATAGAAATGCTCCTTTCTTCCCGCGTCCACCATACATGTGACCTTACGTCACAAAATTATGTTAATCAGATGTGACAGTGGGGGGGAGGGGGGAGGTCTGTGGATCACATGTGGGACGCGAAGTGGTCTAGAAATTAATGTCATAGTGTAGAGTGATTCAGCAACAGTACTTCGTGGCAGAGTGGGGGGAGGGGTTCAAAGTGACCCCCTCACTGACTGTCATTTTTCACGTTTGAGACTCCTTCGGAGGCAGAATATAAAGTTGTTTTAAAAAAGTATGACTTTAATATGAAAATAAAAAGTATGACTGTAATCTAATATATAAAGATGAAAGTTTGTTTGTTTGTTTGTTTGTTTGTTACCAATAGAATTCCACACCGTTGGACCTAGAGTGCTGACATTTTGCATGGGACCCTCATTTGACCCGGGACAGGTCATAGGCTATGTTTCAACCCCAGGTGGCAACCCCTAGGGTAACCTAACCCTACTCAGGGTCACCTTCATTTACTATGAATTGAATTTTTTTTAAAATTAAAATCTGTTTACTATTTTTTTAAAATCGTGAAACGCCGGGTACCCCAGCTAGTAGGAAAATAAAAAGTATGACTTTAATATGAAAATAACCTTTTTTATTAAACATGCTTTGCCACTTGTCTACCAATCTACTCTCCTAAATGACCAACTGACCTCACGTGGTTTGACCCATGTATGATACTTATTGAGGTAAACTGTGAGTTACAAGCGCTAAGATGTGGGTTTCGGGCCTGATTTTTGATAGACCAAAAGGAAACGAAACATAAAGAGGATTTCAAATATAAAATTCGTGAGATCAAGAAATTAGGATTTTTCTTTTCTATTTGACCTTTGGTACACACAAGTTGAAAGCTGGTACACACAAGTTGAGATCTGGTACACACAAGTTGAGGTGTGGTACACACAAGTTGAGAGCTGGTACACACACGTTGAGGTCTGGTACACACAAGTTGAGGTCTGGTACACACAAGTTGAGGTCTGGTACACACAAGTTGAGGTCTGGTACACACAAATTGAGGTCTGGTACACACAAGTTGAGCTCTGGTACACACAAGTTGAGGTCTGGTACACACAAGTTGAGGTCTGGTACACAAAAGTTGAGGTCTGGTACACACACGTTGAGGTCTGGTACACACAAGTTGAGGTCTGGTACACACAACTTGAGATCGGGTACACACAAGTTGAGGTGTGGTACACACACGTTGAGGTCTGGTACACAAGAATTGAGATTCAGTATCACAAGAGTAAGATTCAGTATCACAAGAGTAAGATTCAGTATCACAAGAGTAAGATTTAGTATCACAAGAGTAAGATTTAGTATCACAAGAGTAAGATTTAGTATCACAAGAGTAAGATTTAGTATCACAAGAGTAAGATTCAGTATTACAAGAGTAAGATTTAGTATCACAAGAGTAAGATTCAGTATCACAAGAGTAAGATTCAGTATCACAAGAGTAAGATTCAGTATCACAAGAGTAAGATTCAGTATCACAAGAGTAAGAATTATTAAACCTGAAATTTAGCCCAGGTTATGGCTCGCAGTGTGTCAAAGGCAGACTTCCACAGGAGTGTGTTTGTAGCTTATTGTATTAGTTTACATGGAACTTTGTTGTCCTGAACCCACGTGATTTTAGGGGTCGTTTGAATAATGCTCATAAGTATATATGTTTTGTGTAAGGTTAAACATTAGGTCCACAATGTCGTGTATAGAGGGCTTTAAATTTCTCAGCGATATTTGGAATTGCAGTTGCCCCATTCGGGAATTGGAAATGTCAGAGCGTTGACGTGCAGAACACATTCCACAATTTTTCATTGATTCTTTACCCGTCTGTAATTTATTGTTTAACATGTTGTGGTCACGTCAAAACTATAAATGTAACTAAAATCCGAAACATAGGAAAGTTGTTGTTTTTTCATTGACCAAAATAACTTCGGTCCATTAGTATTATGACATAATTCTAATACCAGCCACATCAGATATCCCGTTACCGGTACCATACATCAGATATCCCGTTACCGGTACCATACATCAGATATCCCGTTACCGGTACCATACATCATATATCCCGTTACCGGTACCATACATCATATATCCCGTTACCGGTACCATACATCATATATCCCGTTACCGGTACCATACATCATATATCCCGTTACCGGTACCATACATCATATATCCCGTTACCGGTACCATACATCATATATCCCGTTACCGGTACCATACATCATATATCCCGTTACCGGTACCATACATCATATATCCCGTTACCGGTACCATTACATCAGATATCCCGTTACGGGTACCATACATCAGATATCCCGTTACCGGTACCATACATCATATATCCCGTTACCGGTACCATACATCATATATCCCGTTACCGGTACCATACATCATATATCCCGTTACCGGTACCATACATCATATATCCCGTTACCGGTACCATACATCAGATATCCCGTTACCGGTACCATACATTCCACAAAAAATTCCCCATGCGTCCAAACCATCCGGTCCTAACACTCGCCTTTATTTTCATAACCTCTCTACCTCGGCTTCACTCAACGAGCCATTAGACTTCAAGAAGTACATACCAACAACACCCAAGGGCTTATTCTTATTCATCCAAGCTTCTTCTTTCATAAAACTTTTTCTCCTTTTTAATTCTTTCTTTTCGTTTTTTTTCTTTTAAAGAGACAGAACGAACGCCATTTTTGCCAATCACTAGCAGCCGTACGCCATATTTGATCAGCGCCCGTGCGACCCAATAGAAAACAAAAGGGAAAGTAAATACGCACAACCGCAAAAACTTTCGATTCCAACTTTTTAATGAAAGGTCCGTGTTGACATTTCATTTGGGTGAAAACTTGTTTCTCCAACAGTTCTTCTGTACAGGCAATGTCTCCAGCTCTAAATTTGCCGGGGAGGAGAAGGAGAAAAAACCTCAAACAAAGGGAAGGTTTCCTTATTTTAAATGTCAAAAAATAATTTAATGGACTTAATCAGCGGTAATGTGGTGTTAAAGAAAACTTGAAATGAAATGGGGAAAAAAAAATCTGTATTTTAAGTTGTAAGAAAGAGAGAAAAAAGAAGAAGAAGAATCAGTGAGTATCTTCTTATACTATTTGCCAATCTATTTACCTCTAATTAGGACAGATTATCAGGCACAATATCCGGTCCGGGACGCCGGGATAAAGGCTCGCTCATCTTGTAAGATTTTAGGTAAATACAGATTTAAAGGAGAAGATGGTGGGAGCGTCGGCCAGGCCTCCTACTAGGTGCTCCACCCCCTCCCCCCTACCAACTCTCCCTGTCTTAGGGTGTTTACTGATTAGTGCCTTTTGTTGGGTGCACCATGCACTGCTAATTTGTAGCAGTATGAATGGTTGAAATGATGAACAAGTTTAATCATGACAGCCCGGTACATTGTGTGTGTGTTTTGTTTATTTTTCATCTCTCGCGCATGTTGTGATATTAGCGGGTCAAAAATAGAAAGACCATTAATTATTTTAGAACACTTTTTTAATCTTAAAGATAAGGGAGGAGTTGTTTGGAGGGGGGAATGAAGGTGGATCTCAGGGAATTATGAAGTCTTTCACATAAGGACTGCAGGAGTATAATATTATTATTTATCTACATTTTTTGAAAGCTGGACACAAATAAATACGATTTTATAATAAGTCTGGAGAATACGTAAGGGGCCGTCCATAAATGACGTCACGCACCTAGGGTAGGGGGGGAGGGGGGTCACACTTTTGTGACGATGCGTGACGACGGGGAGGGATGTTCTCAAAAAAAGGACCGAAAAAATTGTCAGTGCAGGGAAAATAGTGCACCGGTCCCTGGTGCAATAGAAAAATTCCTGCCGGTCCGCCATACTAAAACGCTTGAGAAGCACTGTTCTAGATATAATGGTAAATGAGCCCATTTAAAATTAGTCAAGTATTCATTAATTTTATTGAATGCATCAAATTCTTGATATCGCAATTCTAGAGTAGCATAAAACAACTTTTCTTCTTAACTCAGCTTTTAAGGCATTAATTTTAAATATCACAGAAAGGATACTTCATACACACAAGTCATGTAGATTAAGATTATTGCCACTCGTGTCAATATAAATGAAAGTAGGGTAGATTTAGGTGTCTTCGTATAGTACGTAGGTAAGAAATCTACATAGTTGTCAAATTTTAAAAAAATGCAATTTCTGGAAGGAACCGGTTCAATAATGGGCATATGTTCCAAGCGTACACGTACACATGACGTATTTTAATATATCTAAGGGATTGTAGTGGATGTTATATGTCCCAAAGGCGGTTAAACGTTTTTAAAAAATGCTTCACGCGGGTTGTGATATTACAATGTAGATCTTCACTAAATAAATAATAAATACTTAAATGACAATAAAAGTCATTTGAAACATACTTATTTTCAAATAGAAAATAAAGTGGGTTTTTTGGCTGTTTTCTGGGGGGGGGGTCAAAGATTTGTGACGTATTTTTAGAGGGGGGTCTAAGTTTTTGTGACGACGCGTGACGAGGGGGGGGGGTCAAAAATCGGCAAAAACCGCGTGACGTCATTTATGGACGGCCCCTAAGAATATAGTTGATTGGTTTATATAGATATTTATTTTACTTGAAAACAAACTATGTATATGGAGTACTCGGGTTCCAACGGTCCCGACTTACGCTGTTTCGTGGTTACGAACGCGCCTCCATAAATTAGGATTTCAGTTAGCGTTGAGAACCCGCGTAACACGTATTAAAAACACCTATTGATTTCAATCTGGATCATGAGGAATATACTAAATATATTAACTTCACCGTCTTGTCTGTCTGTCTGCCGTGGTCCCGCGGATAAACAAAAAACAGAAGTAAAAAATGACATACTTCCCGTGATCCTTTTGAGATGATAATTTACATATTTTTTTAGTCTGTTACCATTGCGGGAGGGTACTCAACAAATTCCCAAAAGTTTCATGCTCCTACCTACACGGGAAGTTGGGGATTTAATGATGAGTCTGTTTTATATAGACTAGCTCATATTAGGGAAAAAAACTACATTTTGGCCCCCGGCGCCCTAGTGAGTTATAATTTAATACATTTTTTTTGCCTGTTACCATCGAGGGAGGGTACTCAACAACTTCCTAAAGTTTCATAAATCTACCTATACGGAAAATTGGAGAATTAGTGATGTTTCAATTTTAATATAAGACACACAAAAACTAGATTTGGGCACCCAGTTAGTGATAAATTAATTTTATTTTAGCCTGTTACCATTGCGGGAGTGTACTCAACAACTTCCAAAAGTCTCATGCTCCTACCTACACGGTATGTTGTAGAATTAGTGATGAGTCAGTTTTTATATAACTCAAATTAGAAAAAACTACATTTGGGCCCCCGGCCCCACTATGAGTGGGAATTTTAAAAATCTTTTATCGCCAGTTATCGTCCTGAGAGTAAACTCAACAAATTCCCAAAAGTTTCAAGCTTCTACATACACGGGAAATTTAAGAATTAGTGATGAGTCAGATTTTATATATAAGAAAAAACTATATAGCTAGTCGTTTCTTTCAGTCTTAAAAATGTGTCACATTTAGCCAGCCTTTCCTTAAAAATCTCTTAAGGGGCCGTCCATAAAGTACGTCACGCTCCAGATGGGGGGGGGAGGGGTGTTAGAAAGTGTGACAGTTTGTGACAGGGGGGGAGGGGGGGTCCGGCCATGTGTGACGTCACGCTGTTTTATAATAAATTTGTATTATTTTGTTAATAAAAAACATTTTTGTTCGAAAGTGTGACGTACTTTAGGGGGGGGGGTCCGAGATTTGTGACAGTTTGTGACAGGGTGGGGGGGGGGTAAAAATGGTCAAAAATAGCGTGACATACTTTATGGACGGCCCCTAATTGTGACACATTTAGCCATTCATTTCAATCAAATCTTTTTGAATGTGAAATTTTTAGGCAGTCAATTCAATTAAATATTTTAATTGTCATGCATTTAGCCAGCCCTTCCTTTCAAGTCTTTTATTTGTGGTACATTTAGCTAGTCATTAATTCATTCCAATCTTTTAATTGTGACCCATTTAGATAGCCCTTCCATTCAAATATTTTAAATATGTGATACATTAAATTAGCAAGTTCTACATTTTAAATCGTTTAACTCTGATACATTTACCCATCCCTTCCTTTCAAATCTTTTCATTGCGACACACGTAGCCAGTCATTCCTGAGGTCCACCAAAATAGTGTTCATTTCAATCCTATCCTTCACTCTCTTTCTCTTCACGCACTCTCTATCTCTCTCTCAATCTCTCTCTCTCCCTCCCTCCTCTCTCTCTCTCTCACTTTAACATGTTCATTTAATCCCTGATATACGATCCACTCCTTTTTCATACCCCCCCTTTTTCCCCCTCCGAAAACTATTTCTAATAATTTGTATGTCATTCGATCACTGAATGACAATATCATATGTTCACGGGGCGTCTCTATTGCTATGGTTATGTGCCGGCACGAAATCCTTTGGCACGAGTTTACACAATATTAGCAAACGGCCCCAAGAGGGACGCTGGTCTAATTGCTCCGCCCGTCATGATTAGGCCTGGCTAGGAACGATAATCAAACACCAGTAATAAATCCGAGGATTGGCAAATATTTGTTCGATGCACTGGGATTTTTTGAGCCCCACAAAGCACTCTGCGCGATTTACGGCCATTAAGATAGGGCGAGCCGGCTTTTATCCTCCCCCTCCCTCTCTTTTCAGACGTGAGTTTTCCAAGCATGGTGTAGATCATACCTGTGTGTGGCAGGCCTGCGGAAGCATATGAATTCCAATTATCGGTTATTTAGATATGATAGCTTTTCGGCTCTGGCGTTTTTTTTTAATCATTAAATGGCCAACGGGAGAGATTTTTTTTAAAAAAAATATTTGACCGTGATCAGTTGTGAAAGGTAGGTTCGTGATAAAAGACGCATCAGCGGTCCAACGTGTTCAGAGATTAGCGAAAGTCGATGATGTTTGAACGGTGAAAATCGATCCCTTATTTTTAAAACCCTCTTTGACGCGTCTTGAAGGCTATAGGATTTCGGACGCTTTGGTCTGATTCTAGAAGGTTTCAGCTTTGTATTTCTTTAAATATTTTTTGAAATACATTGTTGTTGTTGTTGCTTTGTTTTGTTTTTTAAGAAGCTCTTGTCTATGATTCATAAAACGCTTGACGCAGTAACATTATAGAACTTCGTTACAACAGTCGGATCTACAAGTTTGCAGGCAAGGGGCCGTCCATAAAGCACGTCACGCTATTTTTGACCATTTTAACTCCCCCCCCCCTGTCACAAACTGTCACAAATCTCGGACCAACCCCCTCTAAAGTACGTCACACTTTCGAACAAAAATGTTGTTTTTAACCACGTTTTTATTAACTCGCTTTCGTTCCTGTTTGTTGGTTTGTTGGTTTGTTTGTCCAATATTTTTTCAAATCTGCCAACGTAAAATTGAACCACTTTTGATGGTCCTAGAGATCTGAAAATTTTACCACAGATTGATCTTGGATGACAATGCATTGTATCAAAATTTCAGATCGATCCAATGTACCGTTATTAAATTATTGAACTTTTTAGTTTATCTATAGTCTATATATAAGCATCTGTACTCTGTACCGTCTGCTTTTGTTGACATCCGTGAATTAACCCCGTGACCACATCACAATGTTTTTAAAACGTTGGGCAGGCGCTTGTGAGGTTTTTGGTAAAAATAAATAGATGTAAAAAAATATTTTTAAAAACCAGGTTGTTATAAGTGGACTAAAAAGAATAAAATTTAATAATAGTTTAATTTAATTTAATTTAATATGACTAAAAACGTGGGGCGGGTGTTTGGTATAAAAATTAAAGATTTCTAATTTAGAAGGCAAAAGAGATATCTATAAGTGAGAGTATGAGTGAGCTGCATATGTTAAACCTCATAAGCGCCCGCCCCACGTTTTTAGTCATATTAAATGAAAGTACTTGAAGTTATAAGTTTTAAATTATTTTCTTCTTTTTAGTCCGCTTATAAAAACGTGGTTTTTAAAAATCTTTTTTTTTACTTCTATTTATTTATTAACAAATAATTAAAATTTAACATAAAGCACCGAGACGTGACACATGGCCTGAACCCCCCCCCCGTCACAAACTGTCACACTTCTTACACCCCTTCCCCCCTCTGGAGCGTGACGTACTTTATGGACGGCCCCCAAGGATTGTACACAAAACAAATTGGTTAATGCTCTGCCCAGTAATATTTTTTCCCTGGGTTAGAAACACAGCAACACATTTTCGCCCGCCAAGATTCCCGTTTCATTGCACAGCATGAGCCACAAATCTAATTTCCGAAATCCGTGCTCAAACTTATGGTCAGTCCACATTATGAAGCATTCCACGGTTTGCACGATGGAGATGCTCCATAGTGTGAACTGACCACTAATCTCACGTTAATGCCGTAAGCACTGTGTATACAACGAACGAAAATCACGACAATAGAAGTTTTAGCTTCTGGCAGCGCCAGTCAGGTGAGATCCGAGCACACGATGAATGCATAAGTCTAACGGTACCGGACTCAGACTCGGGTTTCTACGACAGCCCCCCCCCCAATATTTCTCCCCCCCCCCTCCACAAAACAAATCTTTGAGATCGTCCACTGGCTGTAATGGAGAGAGACCGACAAGGTGTCAGAGCCTGACCCATTGTACCTGTCATGCCCGGTGCACACAAGATCTTCGAAGGATGGAGGATGGAACATTTCCAGATAACGAGCCGCTCGTCCCTTGTAGAATTATAGATAGCCCCCCCACCCACTTTCCGTCCCCTCCTCTTGCCACCCTGACTCCCAACACTTTCTTATTTCCACGAAATCGCCACCAGCCTGTGCATGGAAATGGATGAGTGTTGACCAGGACGGTTCAATGATGAGAAAAAGAAGGCAAATAACTCTAGATGACTGATTACAGCACTTGTACGTTTCACAACAACAGCGTCCTCCCCCTACCCCCCCCCCACTCTCAAAACGTTTGACTCCCTATGTAGTCTCAATTTTGCCGGTTAGCCATGCCTCTTGGCCTCACCTTTCATTTGATCCCACTGGGATAGACAAATTCAGACCTTATTGTAAAACTTCTTTCTAATTCTCATTTCAGCTTTTCAGACCTTTCAGTCTCAAGTCCCACCCATCCCCCCCCCTCACCCCCAAAGTTCTTATCTGCTATTCCTCTCTACCCATTCAAAACAAACAATGGCTTTCAAAGAAATAAACTGAATATTTTCTTTCTCCTCAGTTATTTTATTTATTTTTTTGGTCATTTCGTGCCCCACTTTTTCCATTGTATTTCCAAAGGTGCCTTAGGTTTTACGGTTTCTTTAAATGCCGTAAGTCTCGTGTTTGGCTTTCACGTTGTTCACCTCGGCGGCCCACATGGTTTCAACCCAGAACTTAATCCTACGGCTACCAGATCTTCTGGCCCTTACAGCTTGGAGCCAACCCGTGTTGTCATTGTGGACTTCCGCCAACCCCTCTCGTGCTGTGTTGATTTAAGGGGGACGCCCAGAATCCCCATGTATAACATAATATTTGATCTCTTATTTACAAGGGTATGTCCCTTGTATAAAAAATATGTTTTCATCTGAAAGTAGAAAAGTTTGATCGTGAAAAGACCCGGCCAAGATATTTAGGTACGAACAGAGAGAGGAGGGGGGGGGGTCATCCAGTCTGTGGGAAGTTGAGATGGCCGGTTGAAAATAAATGAACTTGTCTCTGAAATAAGTATCGCTCTTTTTCTCTTCATTGTTTATTATAAGTTTATTGAACTTGAAGAGAGTAAAACACATGTACTGCAAATTATGGGTAAGCAAAACCATGGTATTTTGTTGCGGACGTGGCAACATTAATTTCGTGTTGTTGTTGTTTTAGTTGGTTTCTATATCAAACGATTAATAAATCAATTTTTTTTTATATATTTAAACGTGCTTTCTCCTAAACAAGATCTGTAGCTTTTTTTAAACAAATCTTCGGAGATAAACTTTATCATAAAGTTGACACGTGATACTGGGTATGACCTTACACTCCATTAATTTGGGCCTGTGCTGTGGTACGTTATCAAATTTATTCATCTCTTTTTATTTAAAAGTTAGACCCCCCCCCCGTTCCCTCATTGGGGACACCCAAAATGAGCCCATAACTCTTGATTCTACCTACGAGACCCCCCCCCCAGACATGAAAAAGAAATATAACCCATCAGTCCTTTCCCTTTCCCCCTCGACCAACACGACTTGACCACTGGGTGGATGAGGGGGGGGCGACACAGGCACGGGATTGGATTTACCATGGATCTGACATCCAAACTCAATGTTCCCCGGGACCGGGGGGAGGGGGACGACGACCAGAAAATGTCAATGGTCAGGAGGGCAAACACTGACCGCGGTAGATTTCTTTATTGGGCCCCATTTCTCCCAGCGGAAGGCTCGGCCTGTCACGGTGGAACCACCCGAGTCTGTGTCAACAGTTTTAATTGGCTGGAACATTGAGTTTCACCCTGACCCTTGACCCTTCCGGCCTACAGCTGATGTAGTGCCGGCCGCTTAATCAATGGGTTTAACTTCAGACGTGTACAGTTAATTATGTCGCCGCCCCGGGTAGAGATTCACCCACACGGTGTGGAGAGCTGGACCCGGGGGGGGGGAGGGGAGGGGGGAGGTTTTCCTCAAGCAAACATTACATTCTGGAATCAATACAACCTTCATTCTGTTTTTATTTTTATTTTCCCCCCATCATCTCCATAAAATGTTTGCTCACCTTTCTTTCCACGAACATTCTAAACACAACGGCTATACTGAATACTGCTTTCTTTCTTTCTTTCTAATCTCCGACCGAGTACGGTTACGTCTTATGTATGTAATCATCAGAATATGATTCCGCGCTATGTATTTAACCATCAGACAACGATTCTATAAAAAAAAATTAAAAAGGACAATGGGATATTCATAGCGTTTCTTCAAAATTCCAAATGTGCTTTCAGTTCAACATCTTTAGTTGGACGTGATGAATTAAAACCTCAATGCCGTGGGCAATGTAACAATCCATAACTGCCTCACTTTCCCCCATTGTTACAGTTACACCTCAAACCTCAAATTCACACGGAATTTATTTTATTTTTTAATTGTAAAAAAAAATTATTATTTTACCAACAACTGAATAGCGTTTCAATTTTAGACATTAAAAATTGATAGTTTGTTTTCGGTGCATTTATTATTTCTTTAGGCCGTTCGCGTTCTACTGAATACCACAGTTGCTTGAGCTTTTAATGAAAACATTGGAAAAATTGTTGCAACAATGCGTCAATTATCGTTCCTTCTATCTGTGAGCATTAAGTACTTCCCCCGCCCTCCCCATTTTTTTGGGGTTAAATTTTAATTATAGAAGAAAAAAATACGCTGCCTTTGACGCAAGCTACGACCGTCAGGCTTTCTATTTCGTCGTAGTCATTCATGACGTATCTCATCCGTCTCACAAATAATCTTTTTAAAATCTTTTATACAATATTAACTCGTGGTGTTTTCTTGATTGCTTGATTGAGTGCCGAAAAAACTTTGGATCGATTTTAACCCACTTCCTCATAAGCTAGCGAGCTGAAATTTTGCAGGCAGTTTTGTACCGATGATAAAAACGATGTGTCGAAATTTCAGATCGATCGCATGTACTGTAATTAAATTATTGAATTTTTCGATTATTTTATTTATCTCTATGTATCATGTTATTTTTTGAGAAAGAGTGTCGCGGTGCGTATTATATTGAACATCCTTTCTGTCGCGCAATAAGGTGCGTATTTAATTGACAACACTTTTTATAAACATATTCCTGATCGTTGCGCATTATATTAAACATGTTTTACGACACATAACTACCATTTTGTATTTTTGGATTGTCTTGCGCTGCGTATAATAGTATAATAATAAACATCCTTTTAGTTATGTCTCGTTCATAAAGGATTTATAGTCAAAAACTTGGTTTTTACGGTTTTTTTATTTTAATTTTATATTTAAAAGTGCATGTTTTTTATGAATGTATAATTTATGGCTTAGAGCCATGGACCCGTAAATTCCACGAAGTTAACTAATCCTCAGACACAAACATGATACAAACTTTGTCTACAGTGTAAATAAGTTGAAATACCCATCTCTATTTTTACCAACGTCTTATAAAATGTATCAGATTTAGTGTAAAACTATTATGGAAATAAGTCGAACGTTTCACGAGACGGAAACTTGACAACAAGATTCATATTATGAATATGATCTCCACGTTTAAATTCATGAAGGTAATATTTCAGGGCAAAACATTTTATATCAATTGGTCAAATTTTTAATGCTTTCTAATTGATATCCTCAATGGGGAAAGACATTAGTGTCGTTGGTGTGTTTAGTGATACGCATTACCAGTAAAGACTTTAGTATCGTTGATATGTTTAGTGATACTCAATACCAGTAAAGATGGGTGAAAATGTGCTTAATTTAAGTTGGACCCCTGTTTGTCAAGCTAACAGCAATTCCCGGGAAAGTGGGGGGTGGGGGTAGGAGGAAAATAAGGCGGGCTGCAGTTGCTTATCTACAGCTGTATTAATTTATTTATTTATGTGGTCAAAAACATTATTTATATATTTATAAAATATAATTTCTGGACGTTTTTTTTTCAATTCCAGCGTAGATGTATACATGGAACAAACTATTACTCCTCGATACGTACAAATGTGCTTCTTAACTAGGTTAACATTAGATTATTTACAGGAGTTAAGCTCTTTATTTCTTTGTCTCGTATTACACACACAAATGCTGATTATTGATTAATTCTGATCTCAACAGTTGTATTATTGTCATTAGTTAGTCAAACATATTATAACTGTACGAAAATTATTACTTTGGATTGCATGGTATTTATCGATATTAAATTTATTGGCTTGTTGATTTAGTTTTGATTGTTTACAATAGTTTAAAGTTTAAATGAAAAGACCGAGAAAAAAGAAATAGAAATAGTAGTCAATTGGACACTTTGGATAAAAAGAGTTGTCTTTAGGCTTGTTGTGAACAAAAAACACTATAATTGAAAAAGGTTTTGTTGTGGAGTTTGTTTTTTGTTTTTTTGTGTTGTTTTTTTTTGGGGGGGGGGAGAGGGTTGGGTTGTTGTTGTTGTTTTAATTAAATGTATTTATTTTCAATAAAGAGGATTTCAAGAACTCGTTTTATGTTTAAACAATAAATAATGTTATTATTAATTATCTCCAACTTTAGACAAAGTTAATTGTAAATATTTACACATTGGGGGAGGGGCGGTTGTTTGTCTAATGGGAATGTTTAGACCCGTGGGAAGGTAGGAAAACACGTAGAAATACTGAAATACACAAAATAATACGTTGAGATTGCTACTTTATTCTAGTACAGTGATGGCGAGCCTATGACACGCGTGCCACAGTCGTCACGCCGAGTCTCATCATCGGCACGCGACTGAAATATTACTTCCTTATTAATCAAACCAGCTAAACCAAACACCAATTTATTTTCGGGTTTCATTGGAATGTTGACACTTTGCTATAAATAAGTTGGGTTCTGGTTGAATTTTGGGCCCACGACCCCAAAAACGTTCGCCGCCACTGTTCTAGTAGCTTAAAATTTAATTTCACTGTTATTAATAATAATGTTTATTTACTTACTTTAGTTTGAATATTCGATTGTGTTTTAAAAAATTAGAAATTTAAAGCATTATAAGTTTAATGAAAAAATACACAAATAATGTTGGATGCCCATAGAGACAAAGATGCTAGTAAAACAAAAGCTACACCGAAAATGAGAAACGAGTGATCTTAAACTTTTTTTAAAATCCTTTATATAGTAACTCGTGGTGTCTGCTTGCGCCCTTGATTGCTTGCTTGCTTGCCTGTCGCCAAAACTTTGGATCGATTTTTAACCCACTTCCTCGTAATTCCTCGTAAGCTAGCGAGCTGAAATTGTGCAGGCAGTTTCGTAACGATAATAAAAACAAAGTATCAAAATTTCAGATCGATCGCATGTACCGTAATTAAATTATTGATTTTTTTTAGATTATTTTATTTATTCCTATTTATCATGCTATTTTTTGAGATAGAGCGTCGCGGTGCGTATTATATTGAACAACCTTTCTGTCGCGCAATAAGGTGCGTGTTTTATTGACAACTCTTTTTATAAACATATTCCTGATCGGTGCGCATTATATTAAACATGTCATGTTTTACGACACAACTGCAATTTTGTATTTCTGGATGGTCTGGCGCTGCGTATTATAAATGAACATTCTTTTAGTTACGTCTCGTACATAAAGGATTTATAGTGAAAAACTTGTTTTTTTACGGGTTTTTTTTTAAAAACCTACAACAAAGTTGCCAGCGCACCTCAAGAAAAGAGAGCTTATTAAATGTACATAATTATAAACCCGCAGAAGTGCATCAAATCTTTGATGGTGAGCGATTGCTCGATTGTGTAGTTAATTTGGCAAAATTCTTTGACATAATTTTTTGCTCGATATTAAAAAATGTGGGGGGGGGGAATAATTGCTTACAAACATAGCCTCGTGCAACATTGTTTGAAAACTGTTTTTATTTAAATTAATTAATTAACATTGTAAATATCTCAGATGATTGTGGATTGGAATTCATTGAGAAAAACTTTATATCTCTATTATACATATGCCGCCCTTCAAGATCACAATTAAAAGTTATTTTTAAAAAAAGTAAATTTTAGTATAGCCAATAAGTCTGGAATGTTTTCCACTTACAATGTAGTTGTTTTCAAATTTCGCTGACAATTTCAGTCACAGTTGAAACCGGTGAATATATTTTGAAAACTAAAGTGCATTCTAACATACTGAAGAACGTCAATGACTCAGGAAAAGTTCACACATTTGGTTTTGATGTCTAATCAAAACAAAATTTTGGCAGACGATCAAAGAGTTTTTTCCTCCCCGCAGAAACCCGTAAAATTGGCTCGTAGAGAAGGAGCGTACAGTGGTAATGATGCCGATTAATATATGTTAACATAAACACTTCCACGAATAAAATGGACGTTGAAAGTGATTTTTTTCTTGTAAGAGTTACGACGAATTAAGTAATTTTCAAATGGATGAATTTTAAACATTCAACACAGAAATCTTACATAATAAACGTGTTTTATTCATCATACTCAGTTTTCAGATTTTTTTAAAAATTCATAATTGTATGTTCACACATCAGCTAGTAGGTAAAACATTTATTTATTTATAAATACTTAACTCAATAATCAAATGAAGATTTATTGGAGGAGATTTTTTTTTGTTGTAAAAGTTTCTAGGGGCTGTTCTCTACACACCAGTCACGTGACATTTAGAAAAACTCCAAGCTGACCCCGGTACCCGACAAATCTGATAGTCCTGTCACTTAGGCTGACTTCCACCCTGCTCTATCACCTCACCGGACACTTGACGTCCACTACAGGACGGGCGGGTCATTACAATTAACGTTATGACGAGAAGAAACACTCTAGCACGGATCACAGTTTCCCTCCGTCTGGCCGAATCACGCGTTAAGCTTTGTTCGCCCCGTCTGAACGGACGTTGGTGGAGTGACTCCTCATTAGACTCAAGCGTTGACTTTCGTTTAATAATATAATCAAGACACGAGCGTCTTTCATCACGACATGTACATCTTTGACCATGACATATACATCTTTCATTGCATAACATGTACATCTTTCATCACGACATGTACATCTTTGACCATGACATATACATCTTTCATTGCATAACATGTACATCTTTCATCGGGACATGTACATCTTTGACCATGACATATACATCTTTCATTGCATAACATGTACATCTTTCATAGGGACATGTACATGTTTGACCATGACATATACATCTTTCATTGCATAACATGTACATCTTTCATCGGGGCATGTACATCTCTCATGATGACACGCATAAACATCTTTCATTTTAATTTTAACACGTACATCTTTCATATTAAGACATGCACATCTCTCATCAGAAAACGTACATCTTTCATCACGACTCGTACATCTTTCATCACGACTCGTACATCTTTCATCACGACTCGTAAATCTTTCATCACGACTCGTACATCTTTCATCACGACTCGTACATCTTTCATCACGACTCGTACATCTTTCATCAAGACCTGTACATCTTCCATGATGACACGCATAACATCTTTCATCTTAACACGTACATCTTTCATATTAAGACATGTAGATCTCTCATCAGAACACGTACATCTTTCATCAAGACACATACACCTTCCCTCATGACACAGATATTTCATCATGGCACATAGATGAATCATCATGGCATACACACATCTTTTATCAAAACATGTACATCTTTTGAAAATGACATTAATCTTTTATCATGGCCCACACATCTTGGATTATAATAGAAGATACGTCTTACATCGTGACACATAATCATTTAGCCATTACAATTACCGTGACGCATGAATTGCTCATTAATGCCCTTAAGCCTTTTTCGGTTATAACCATGCAGTACTTTTTCTCTGTTTTAAAAAAGTACCGGAACGCATATTTAACACAACCTAGAAAGCAGTAAGAAACATTCCAGGTCGTAATATATATAAAAGAATGTGGGAAAAGGTGCCGGAACGCCGTAACACTGTAACAGGTGTGTTTAGCTAGAAAAAAAAGCACTGGTTGTAACTAAATATTTTATTATACACACATATTTTTCAACGTTAAAATAGACATACATCTTCCACAATTTCACATAAACTTTCCCTGATAAACCTTATATTTGTCATCTCGGCAGGTAAATTAATTCTAATTTAGAAATACAACACAAAGATAACTTAATACAACCCTCAGATAGACATAAGGATAAAAACACCTTTCTTATTCCGTATGCAAGAACAAACACATACAAGTTTTCCTTCTTCCCGTCAGGAATTCGGGCGTGGAATGGGTTGCCTGAAGAATCCAGGAAAACCAACACTTTATCAACATTTAAATCTCTAATAAAAATGCAGGACTAAACACAAACCATAGATAAGCGTAGGACGCAATAATCTTCTGTATAGAAGGAGCGTCTGTAAACAGATAAGATAAGATAAATCTGTTATTTGCACCAAGTTCGTATTCTTTGTTCTAAATATTCTTTACTTTTCGTAGCGCGTTAAATTTCGATATAGCTTAGGAACAACGGCTTCAAAAAAAACCCAAAAAAAAACAACAACAAAATGCACGTCAATTTATTAATTTTTTTCTTACAGTTCATTTAAAATTTACGTCTTTTACAATTATGTATCCGTGTATTAAAACGTGAAAAATTAAAAATTTCAATCAGAGTATATTTATTAAAACAGAAATAACTTCGTCTGATGGATGACAAGATGGTTTGAGGCTATGCTTATATTTCCACATGGCACATTCAGCGAACTTAATAAATAGTGGAACCGGGAAGTTCTTTTCTTATACTTATATGTATTTACCATTCAATATTTATATGCATTCGTCGCCCAGATCAGAAGAGTATATGCTTTACTGAATTTTTAAAACTATATAATTACAAATAAGAAATTCATTTGAGTGTATTGATTGCCTATAGCAGGGGTCTCCAAACTGTTCTGCCGGAGGGCCGCATTAACTGTCAAACAGCAGTTTACTTGCTTACAAATGAAAGATTTACATGCCGTATAGGCCTATAGTATTACAAAATTTTATGAAAATAAAATAACCAGTTTACCTGTCCCTGAATGCCGGAATCCTGCTCAGTTTTTAGCAAATGTATTCACCGTGAAAGTTTACACTCTTGGTATGTCCTGGGTCTACACGTTTAAAATACAATTATCCGTCCTTTTTAAATTGTAAACAAAATTATTTACTTAACTAATGAACCTATTATTTCTTGTACTAATGTTCTCTGGCGTTTTGAATTTACGGCCGCATTTCTAAATAAGCCAAGCGACCCTCAACACGAAAGCCTGTAAAATATGGGAAATTCTTATCAATAATCACAATGATAAAACTAAATGTTCAAATATAAAGCTATTGACGATATATTTAATGCAATATTTTCAGTGGTTGCTGCCACCCCGTATTTTGTTTTGCTCCATCTACGAAAACACCCTACATTTGTATGAAAATTCCCCCCCACCCCCCACCCCTGGGTCGCCTTTTTACATAAAGATTTGAATACCGCCATAAGATAACTATGTCGAAATCTCCAAATCTCTAAGCCTATATTATTTCGGTGACCTCACGAAATACCCGCCCCCAGACCTATTTATAAGGTTGCCTGTTGTGGGCTGAAACCGTGCTTCAAAAACTTCATTTTCAAACTACTTTTATAATTGTGTATATTCACTAATGTGTGTTTTTTTTCCTAACCAGATCAAAATAGTACGACATGTGAATTAAACATTAATTTCATACCATTCCCTTTTCCCCATTAAAATTAAAATTTAAAAAAAAACATTTTTACAACTCGTTGCTACCATTCACTGTGAGTGACCGAAGCTATAGGCCTATAGGATAAGAGACCTGTTTATTGGTATAAGAGAATAAATCACACAAAGTCTTATGTTTTTTTTCTTCAGGCAGTTATATCCAACAGTTGCATTACTTTGGTATAATCCTTAGTCTTTAGTAGTTTTATTCGTTCGATAGTAAATTAATTTCTACCTCCGTGTTTTCAAGAAATTCTTGGATTGCGTCATCAAGAAACTGTGATATCATTTTTCCTGAGATGAGTAAAACCAAGGAAACTGGAAAGACTAGCGGAAACCTCTGTTCATTTGTCTAATCTTTGATTTTCAGGCGTAAAGATATGTTCATGAACTATTTCCTGTGTATGGCTTGATCGAACTCTCTCGTAATATATCATTTAAACACCAAAATACAATATGTGTCCGAGAATAACCAACCCTATATCGCAAATATCTGTATTCACAATAAAATGAATTCTGTAGTCACTTTGAAATTTCTACCTGTGTTCAACATTTTATTTTTTTGGCTATTCTTTACTTAGACACCCACAAGAATTACACACTTTTTTAACATAAACATTAAATAAAGTAAAATGGAGTGATGATAATATTTTATTATTATATTATACAATTTCTCAACAAACAAACAAACAAACAAAAAACAACAACAACAACAAATTTAAATAACTTTTTTTTTAAACCTGTCTGAACTGAAGTCGTGTTAAATAGATCGGTTTCATAAAATTGAAGACAAATATATTTAAAGTGATATAAATTTTAACTCGACATAAAGTGACATGTTCGAACGCATCTGTTAACATCAAAAAAGGGAAATGCGTTTCTTTCAGGTATATTTTTAGTTCTGTTTTGTTCTGAAAAACAAACAGTTAAAATTTGGGAGGTGAAGATCCAGGGTGGGGGAGGAGTGAGGGAAGAGGGCTGGTGTAATATTAACCGCATATTACCATAGAACATAATATTCCTATTTTCCTCGCCCGCGAGGCTGACATCGTTGTATAATGAACGCATCGCCCCAACAATGGACGCCTATAATCGCACCACTTGATCTCTCCACGTGAATGGCTGTTCATTGGGATCTTTACAAAACAAACGCCGTATGAACACCACAAGCCGTCGTACCCCCTAAAAATCGAACTGCGTAACATTAATTTAACCTGCGATGAATAACACATTTCGATTAGATTATCAATACCGTGTCACCAGCCCCACCCCCGACCTTTTCCAAATTGTTTTTTCTTTAAAGCCTTATCTGAGCGCCACCACTACCACCCATCCCCCCTCCACCCAGTGCCCGTGAAAATATTTCATCCCCTTGTAGTAGGTAAACATCGAGAAGCAATTCTTCATCTTCTGGCCCCAGCTTGTCAATCCATCATCCGCAGACCACATGTTTGCACAGACGAAATTAAGTTTTCCTCTGGCAGGGATGAGGCAACCAGGCCCAACAGCTGAGTGCCAGGAGGACCCAGTGATACACGACCGGGGGGATGGACGCCTCATTCTGTCATAGACACGACGGGGGGATGGACGCCTCATTCGGTCATAGACACGATCTAGGGATGGACGCCTCTTTCGGTCATAGACACGATCTGGGGATGGACGCCTCATTCTGTCATAGACACGACAGGAAGATGGACGCCTCATTCGGTCATAGACACGACAGGAAGATGGACGCCTCATTCTGTCATAGACACGACCAGGGCATGGACGTCTCATTCTGTCAAAGACACGATCTGAGGATGGCGCCTCATTCTGTCATAGACACGATCTGGGGATAGAAGCCTCATTCTGTCATAGACACGACAGGAAGATGGACGCCTCATTCTGTCATAGACACGACCAGGGGATGGACGCCTCATTCTGTCATAGACACGACCATGGCATGAACGCCTCATTCTGTCATAGACTCATAGACACGACCAGGGGTTGGACTCCTCATTCTGTCATAGACACGACCAGGGGTTGGACTCCTCGTTCTGTCATAGGCACGACCAGGGGATGGACGCCTCATTCTGTCATAGACACGACCATGGCATGAATGCCTCATTCTGTCATAGACTCATAGACACGACCAGGGGTTGGACTCCTCATTCTGTCATAGACACCACCAGGGGTTGGACTCCTCATTCTGTCATAGACACGACCAGGGGTTGGACTCCTCATTCTGTCATAGACACGACCAGGGGTTGGACTCCTCGTTCTGTCATAGACACGACCAGGGGATGAACGACTCATTCTGTTATAGAAACGACACGGAGATGACGCCTAATTCTTTCATTGGCTTGACCAGGGAATGGATTCCTCATTCTATCATTGACAGGACTGAAAGATGAACGCCTCATTATTTCATATTAACTCACGATGCAGTGAGGCGTTTGATGCGATATATGCCCCCACTCCCAATTCAACACCTTCACTGTCCCCCAAAACGCCAGACACATTATCGTAAACCATTTGCCTATCTCACGACCCTCGTGTTAAGCTCGGTCGTGAGGATGGTCAGAGTAGATTGCGAGCTCACCCCTTTGTTGACTTGAGATGTTATAACTCAGCATAATGACAGCGCCAGACTCGTGGCCAACTAGGGGTCGTTAAATAATTCATGAACAACAATAATAATAATAGTGATAACAATGCGGAGAAGGAAAAAACGAGGAACAGGCGTCTTGTCGCGGGTCGTAAACAGCGATGCGACCGTTTTTCGGACCCGATAAGAAACGGTGTTTCTCTGCGGGGTCAGATGCAAAACTGGCGCTTGTCAATTTGACGCAAAGTGAGTCGGTGTGGAGGTACCCTAAAGCCAAACGTCAGCACCTTGTGGATTGGAACTTACGAGTCATGTTTTGTGGATAGGCTAATTAACTATCACATGAAGAGAACTGGAAGAGATTCCATGGTTCATTTCAATAGTATCAACTAAGTTAAACAGCAATGAAAGTGGAACACGAAATAGTCAAATGGTAAATGGCGGTTGTTTTTTTTAACACGATTTGTTATGTTTAACTGCACTGTTGTTTTTATTAAGGAGGTTGTTTTTTTTTCGTTTCAAAACTAATATGAAAAAAATTATTCAAATATTATTTTAAAGATAAATGTTTCTATTTCAAATAGATTATGTAATTCAAATCCAGGATTTTAAATTTGCTACGCTCATTTTGTAGCTTTTTTTTATTTGTTGGCATGGAACCCACAGACATCTGTATAGAAAATATTGAATCTAACACGGTGTTCTATTCAAACTTTTGTAAATCAATTTGCCTTTTTATAGAGTGTAATTATTTATATATCATTCCGGGGATATATTAAAGTTAAGTACCGTAGTTTTAATTTTTCATGTTGGGCTGATATTTGATAGAAATATAAATCACTAATTTTTATTGCCGACACACGAGTTCAAGCACATAATTCAGATATTCATTATCTCCAGAGCTATCTCACGCAGACCATTTGGACACATCCAGTGTTTATTCTCCGTGTCGGGACCACGGCCGTATCTGCAGGATGAAACCGACCAAATGCTGTCGGGACCACTGCCGTATCCGCAGGATGAAACCGACCAAATGTTGTGACCACCCGCTTGTTATTTCTACCACCGCCACCAAACGAGTGTCGCGAGCGGGTATGCAAATGCCAAAATGTTAATGTATTCCATTCCATCCTGTCGCGGTCACCCCCGCCACACACACACAGTTTACTCACATGCTAACAAGACGTAGAATGGACGCAGGTTCTGAGTTTTAAACTTTAATGGATCCCGGCCGACTCTAATGGACTCTAGGGCACGGAATACGCTATCAAGAACAATATTTGCTCTGCATTAAAATGGAAATACAAGATGCGGTCGGAAGACGATGACAATTTTTGCGATCTGTGGTGAAGTCGTGCCAGTTTGTTTTGTTGTTTTTTCCTTCACAATGTATTTTTTAAAAATCTATTATTATTTCACAATGACCCCATTCTTGCCTCAACGAAAACGAATTTTTTATCAACCAATTAAAAAAAAATGATACTTTTAATTACCTTTTTTAATGAAACGCTAGTTTGGTTGTAACAATACTGGATTTTAAAAAATAAAAGAATAGAGACATTTCTTCTTTATCAACATGAGAAACTCCACACTGACGAACGTTTTCATTCTACAAAGATCAGATTCCCGGACGTGGTGCTGTTTTTCGGAAAAGTTTCGACAAATGGAGGGGTCGCGCTAACGTGGAATTAATTGTTTATATGTCAGAATTCAGAACTCTACATTTGAAATTCAAATATTATTGTCTTTGGATGACGTTTATAAACTTAGGTAAACTGTCAGCTGTTACACATGAGTTTGTGAGTTACTTTAAGAAGCGATTCCTTGTTTCACCTAATAACCACACCATTTATGTACATTCAAAAGTTTCCAAAACACGCAATGGTTTCTGCGGACACATGGAGTTGCGGCATTTGAGTTAGATCAGGACGATAAAACATTGACAGTGTTTCATGAACACCATCACCAGTCAGTGGCTAAAGTTTGTGGCCTCCGGGACGGATTTTTCAAAAACTAATGTTTTAATATATAATTATTTTTTTTTGCCTCCATAGTAAAACTTTGTTTGTGGCCAAAATTTCTACCCCCCAAAATTTGAGATTTTTAAACAATTGAAAAAGAGGCGGCCCCCCACCACATTTTTTTTCTACTAAACAACTGCTTATAGTTGGACACTTAAGTCAGAGTAGACGGTATAAACTCCGTAAACAGGTTTAAAAAGCTACGATTGGGACCTGTTTTTCTTTGTGAAGAAGCTAAAAAATAATAAAACGTCTATATGCGGCGCTGCTTTTATCAGTCTCCTAAATCAAGGGTCTCCAAACTACGGCCCGCGAGCCGCATTTGGCCCGCGGGCCGTCTCATCCGGCCCCTGGAGACCTTTTAATTTCCAAATAGATACTATTTTTACCTATAGTTTACCACAAATTTGTGTGCAGTTGGCCACCAAACTGCTGTTTGACAGTTGATGTGGGCCTCCGGCAGAAAAGTTTGGTGACCCCTGTCCTAAATTAACTGTATCCAAGGGTAGAACCAGCGTCTGGCAAACCCCCGATCCCACCCAACGTGTTACTTTCACACATTTAGAGTGCCAGGCAGGTTTGTTAGTATTCAAACTGCCAGTCTTCCCCAATTATTATTTCTCCCAACGCGATCAAACATCACCGGAATGCGAGATGTTTTGTCAAACAGTCCGTTTCTGCCACGTCGTGAATACATCGTTCGAGGCAACAGAAAATTACCATTGCAAAGAGACAGATTTTGAAACTGGGGCGCTGCGCATTTTTAAGACTGCATTTTATTTGTCATGACACTTTGAAAGGGACACTTGAAAATGGACACAGGCGTATGATGTTGTTCTCAAATGTCACATCCGTGTCTGCATTCAGTGGGGTTTTTTTTTATTATTCTTTTAAAAATAAAGTCAATGAAAGTCTATTTAAATGTTATGTATATACGAGCAACAAAGCCCGTCCAAGGACGTTCCGCCACCGTTCGGTGGCATGTTGTAACTCCCCTCCAACAGCCGTCTCGACCGGCATTACATGTGCATCGCGTCAAAAATACTATTCATTATAGTTAAAATAAATAACTCGTAAAAACACAGCTTTTTGCTATAAATCCCAACGCGCATAACTCAAAATAAAGTCTTGGAAGAAATACTGCACCAAAAAAAAATCGTTTTGAACGTCCGCGTAAATGGCGTAAACGTGTTCCATATGATTGGCTGTAGGAGTCATATGTGTTTGAGGACCAATCGCTATAGATGACGGGACAGAACGGAAGAAACTTGCCTTTTATTATATAGGATTATATATAATTTATTTATTCATGTAAAAAACGTATCTCATGTTACCATTATTTTATAATTTAAAATGTTTACTAAGAAGTATATAAGCATTAGATCCGTCCATAAAGTACGTCACGCTCCAGAGGGGGGAGGGGGTGTAAGAAAGTGTGACAGTTTGTGACAGGGGGGAGGGGGGTTCCGGCCATGTGTGACGTCACGGCCTTTTATATTAAATTTTACATCATTTTTGTTCGAAAGTGTGACGTACTTTATGGGGGGGGGGTCCGAGATTTGTGACAGTTTTTGACAGGGGGGGGTAAAAATTGTCAAAAATAGCGTGACGTACTTTATGGACGGCCGCTTATGTAAATACTGAGCAAACAGACCAAGGTATATTTCGCATGCCAGAGAAAGGGATCTTTAAACACAGTATAAGAATAAAGGAAGATCCAAAAATAAATATTTCCGTAGAACTAACTTTTTTTCTAATCTTTGCTCTCAATTATTATTACATAAATTTAATACGTAATTAATACAATTAAATAGAAATATACGATCCTAGCTCAAAAACTGGTTGATAGAAACTAGAAATTGCCCCGAAAAAAAAACCATTAGGATCTGATCTGCAATTTGGCGTGAACTTCCAGTTTGCTTCAGTTATACGTGACAAAACATACATGAAATTAAAGCGCTTTATCTTAAAACTGTTCCCAATTATTATTATAGTGCTACACGATGTCCATTGCTACAACACCCTACATCTGTTTTCACGCCTCTGCGTTATATAAATATTTTAACGCATTTCCGAAAATATTTAGAGCATTAAATTCATTTAAATCTCTGTTTAGAAAAAAAATATATTACACACCCAACGCTACCTTGAGAATCATGTTTAGAGATATTTATTGAAAGTGCCATACAAATCTTATGACTCAATTTATTTATTCATATTAAACGAGAAGTACTTAATAAGATTAGTGAATGAACTAAGTTTGGACAAATTATCATCCTATTATAGCGCATTGAAATATTAAAGGACAGAGAGTCCTAAGACCTATTTATTTTTATTTAATACTTTTTTTGCTATTTGTATCTTAATTCTGCTAGTTAAATTATCTTACTTTGATTTCGCTAACTGAGATGAATTATTTTTTTAATGTAACTTTAACGAAGGGAACAAGAAAAAGTAAGAGCTGTCGTTCTAATTGTTAAACAACGTATAGCTAAAAATCACTATTTCTGAAAGTGTTAAACTGATTTATTAGATCTCGCATAGAAGAAATAGGGTACAGAGGAATAAATGTAAAGTTTCTTTGTTGGAGATATTTAAAAGACAAATTTTAAACGGGGTGTGGAGAGAAAGGTCGTTGTAAATAGTAAAGAAAGGAAAAGGGAACAGTTTCATAAAATTGAGCATTGGAATTGGAGCACAGTCCTTGATTAGAACACCTTGATAACTGAAGATAATGTGCCGCACCTGGTCACCGGCTCTACGGCCTATTCCTTAAACTTTAAACCCTGCCAAGTTTTCTCCAATTCGCGTCGTGTTTGTCAGGCCCCAGCGTCACCCTGGAGTCTCAGCACCCAGATGTATGCAGAGTCTCGGACTAATCCATGATACATGCCACTAAACATAGAGTGGCCGACTCGAGTGTCGTTGTCAAAAATGGCCGGGATAATCCTGTCTCACCGTGACAACCCCCAACCCCCCTACACCCCCAAAACCTCATAAGTCCCTTAACTCTGGCGTTCCCTTTTCCGGTCCCTGGTGGTTCCATGACGTGGAGCTGCGAGATTTGATCTGTCTGCATAAACACGATAGGGAAAGGGGAGATGTGTTTAGATTGGGTCTACTTAACTTTGGACTCTTACTCTGTCTGAGTGGCTCTTTGTTATTATTTTTACCACTAAATCTGGGGAGATTTCATCAAGTGGACTCAGAAAACGAATTTTAGGATGAGGGTCTCGATGGGGAAAAGGCTGATTACATGTATTAAATCGCAAAAAGACTATTACCGATCATAGATATGACATTTTTGTTTTGTTTTCAGAAGTTCTGTAAACTATGGAATTATTCATAGCATTCAATTTTTTTTAAGTCATTTAAATAACCCTAAATATATATATTCTGGTTTATTTATTTTTTGTCCCGTTTAAAAATTAATTGTTGAATTAGATGTAGTCAATTATAAGTTAAGATTTTTGGTAAATTTTCTTTTCAATTACATTTTTCGGGGAATTTATTTATCCTAAAACATTCTCCTTTTTTTAAAATTTCCTGTGATATTCACGCCTCGGTTAGCTGTACTACTGTTCTATTCATTTCATATTGACTGATTCGTTGATGTTTTAATTTATTTTTTTTTAAAATTAATTTTAATGGGTTTTTAAAAAAAAGAAAATCGATTCAATTTTGTAATGTCTCTATTGGTTGTTTATGTAATCAGTTTTCTATTCATTCTGTTGTTGCTATATTCATTTCTTTATTGGAAATATTTGCTGATGTATATATATAATATATACTTATTAATGTATCAATAGACCGTATTACGCAAAGTATTTATTTTAGCATTTATCTCCGAAGATTCACGAAGGTGCTGAATTCAATTTTTTTAAATGTATTCCTTGATACACAACAAAATGCAAGTGCGAATTATTCTATAAATTCTAATCGGTCTGCGGTATTCGTCAAATGCTATACGGATGTTAAACTATAAAAAAAAATTATTTTTAAAATTGATGAAACAACATTTCTTGTAAATGATTAACGTAGCTTATGTATAATGTATTGTAATTTTGTGTGTTTGTTGTGATATGAAAGTTAATTTAATACTTATAAGTATGTTATTTCTTTCATGTAAAGCGCTGTGAGCCCAGTTCCTTACTGGGATACAGCGCTATATAAATAATCAATGCATTATTATTATTATTATTATTTTTAGGTTGTCATGGGCATGGGTGAATCTCGTCTGATTCGTGTACTACTCGGAAGCCGAACGTGGAAATTGATAGCTCTAATTTGAAACTATAACTATAAAATAAACTTCTTTATTTTCTTTATATGGCAAATGCCTTCCTGCGGGGTTGTAAAAATTTGGGACTATATTCTGACGTTACGCTAAATATTCTTAGCTGACTCAGATAAAACGTTAATGAGTACAAGCTGTAGGTCAATCAAGCAATATTATTGTACTAGTGCATTACCCATCAAAAATGACAAAAGTTTTCAAAATAAATACACTTCAGCTAAAATCTATTTTGAAAAAATACACATCAGAATAAAAAGTAGGCCTAATGTAATACAGAACTTTTATTTATTTTATTTATTTTTACTTTATTCATTTATTTTCATATTGAACAATTTAATACGGAAATGGGGAAAATAGTTATTTTTGGTGCAGTAATTTGGTGCGCTGCTTTCTAAAATTAGTAGCGTCACGGACAGACAGACGGGACATACATTGCAAATTATGTATATTGATTTATTTTTAAGACCCATTGAATTTTTAAAATTCTTAAACAAAACTTAAGTTAGTGAAAGAAAGCATATAACAAAATTATAGTCAAGTTCATGGCTCACTGTAGGTTCTCCCAAAAGAACATCAGAATATTCACGCACCAATGCTATATGATCTTCATGCCCCTCACTTCAAAATCAGGCTTAAACTCCGATGGCTCATACAACTCGCATTTTCATATTTTTAGCGGTAACGGGGAAAAAAGAGGGTGGAGTGAGATCGGGGGCTGGAAAAGTGAGGGGGTGGGAAGCTCGAAGCCAACCCTTTTAAAGGAATCCCGAAAAATAAATTTACCGATCGCTTAAATTGGGATATCTTGTCACGGTCATTTCTTTGGGGATTCACCGCGGTTAAATATTGTCCGTGCTATTTGCTGCTCGGGCCGATGTTGATCCTGACCATTTTGTAACGCACTGTAACGACCGTTCATAATGCCGCGATCAGGGAGGAATATCATCTTCACATTCAGCACACGGCTAATGGACATCAATTTACCCCTCGGTGGAGGCTCGCCATTTCTGCCTTTTCATTTCTGGAGCTTTCAGGCGCGCTCAAAGGCGTCATAAGGTATAAAGTGATTGGGAGGGGGGGGGTTGATCTTCGTCTTTATCGTGGCGTTTTCGTCTTAAATGAGGATAGAGGGTGATAAAAAAATAGCCCCCCTTACGCGCGGAAATCAGCTTTCGTTACCATATAAATATATCAGTAATGATTCATTTTTACTCTATGAGAAAAATTTATATGGGAAATATTAGTGACCAAAAAAAAATAGAATAAAACGAGGGTAAAATCCATTGCGCAGCACGGAGAAACCCAAAAAAAGGAGAACGTCATACTGAACTCTTTAACCCGCATTAATTAACTCGTATCAATTAATTATTTTTTTATTGAAACAAGTGTGTTGGAAATTGTCGACAAACTTAAACGCGTGCATGCATTTCTTTACGTCTATTACAGCTATTAGCAAAGATGGAAACAAGATGATGCGTTGTTTAGAGATGAAAACATTATACCCAGTACGTTTATCTGTACTTAGTTTGAATTTTTACAAGAACATTATTTAAAGTGAATTTGGTTATTTTAAATACAAATTATATGTACTAAAGTTTGAACTTTTACAAGAACATTATTTAAAGTGAATTTGGTTATTTTAAATACAAATCTGTACCAAATACAAAAATTAGTTTCTTTCTAGATCTTTAAAAGGTATTAAAATTAAATTGCTTCACTCAAATTTTATTAATTTTTCATGCAACCAACCATTTTCTAAAATATTTGTCATTTTATGTTTACACGACTTTGTGTATCATCGATTCTCTGCATAACACATACTTGTTTTACACCATTTTGCGTATCATTGAACTCTTCATCACACACACCTCACTACTACTACTCTGTAGAATACTGTACTGTAGATAAAGGTTGACAGCTGCCTTTGAAAGACTTACGAAGAAACCAGCGAATTCTCACCGGCAACAACTGGGTATAAGAAGATATATTGCGTACCAACAGTTTTTCTTTTTTTTTAAAACCCGTAACCTGGGATGGATTATTCAAATTCAATGCAGAACAATTTGGATGAAAAATAATAATAAAAATAATTATTATTATTATTATTAACAAAATGATCATTAACAAAATAATAATTAAAGTTAAGTAACAAATATTTTTTTAAATTAAAATAAATAAATACTAAGGCTGTGGAAATTAACGATTAATTATTCGATTATTCGTTGTTTAAAAAATTAATCGAATAAAATTAATTTGATCGATTAAAATTTAAGAAAATATTTTTTTTTCAATTTATTAATAATTTATTTTATTTTTTACTTGAATTCTTTTCCCTCGTTTTATTATTATTATTTAGACGTGCATACGTAAACAAAAAAGGTTTTTCTTCTGTATTTCTTGCACAGCATAACCAATTAGCTATGTTATGTCACCAACTTTGGGAGCCATGGAATTACCGCTACTTAACTGATTTCGCGACTTAACGGGATTTATATGTGCGTTATAACAATATAATTAATCGATTAATATATTTTTTTAAATGTCCGATTAATCGAACAAACAAAAAATTATTCAGTAGCAGCCCTAATAAATACCTTAAATTCCTGCTTTAAATTTTAAAGAAAAAATTGTCAACCTCGGGTTTCGATAAATAAATAATAATCTAAATATGAATCAATTAAACGCTCCCTGTCTCCATGCTATTTCACATTTTCACCATAAAAGCTGTTATACCACCAAAAGTGTTTTTTTTTAAAAAATAATTATTATTTCAAAAATTTATATAAAGCTGTTGTTATACCACCAAAAGTATTAAATAATTTCTGCTTTACATTTTAAAGAAAAAATTGTCAACCTCGGGTTTCGAGAAATAAATAATAATCGAAATATGAATCAATTAAACTTAAACGCTCCCTGTCTCCATGATATTTCACATTTTCACCATAAAAGCTGTTATACCACCAAAAGTTGTTTTTTTTTATTTAAATAATTATTATTTCAAAAATTTCTATAAAGTTGGGGGATTGGAGGAAAACTTGTGATGTAAATGTGAATATTAATGCCATGAATTTAATGTAAAATACCATTTAATAAATAAATGTTACATCCAATGCAAATGAAGCAGGTATTCTGAAGATCACTGTACAATATATATATATATATATATATATATAATATATTTTCAATTTCTGGTAATTAATACATATCACAAATATTTTCATTTCTGGTACAAGATCTCCACTATCCACTGATCACGATCGCCATCATCCTTATCATAAGGTGCAAGATCTGAATGACCGCATTATATGGTGCAAGATCTAAGTTACCCTCATCATCTGGTAAAAGATCCCAATTACCTTCATTATATGGTGCAAAATCTCAATTACCCCGTCATATGGTGCAAGAGCCCAATTACCCTCATCATATGGTAAAAGATCTCAATAACCCTCATCATATGGTGCAAAATCTCAATTACCCCGTCATATGGTGCAAGAGCTCAAATTACCCTCATCATATGGTAAAAGATCTCAATAACCCTCATCATATGGTAAAAGATCTCAATAACCCTCATCATATGGTTCAAAATCTCAATTACCCCGTCATATGGTGCAAGAGCTCAAATTACCCTCATCATATGGTAAAAGATCTCAATTACCCTCATCATATGCAGCAAGATCTCAATTACCCTCATCATCTAGTGCAAGATCTCAATTACCTCATCATCTAGTGCAAGATCTCAATTACCTCATCATCTAGTGCAAGATCTCAATTACCTCATCATCTAGTGCAAGATCTCAATTACCTCATCATCTAGTGCAAGATCTCAATTACCTCATCATCTAGTGCAAGATCTCAATTACCTCATCATCTAGTGCAAGATCTCAATTACCTCATCATCTAGTGCAAGATCTCAATTACCTCATCATCTAGTGCAAGATCTCAATTACCTCATCATCTAGTGCAAGATCTCAATTACCCTCATTATATGGTGCAAAATCTCAATTACCAGAAACATGTGGTACAAGATCTCATTTATCCCCAACGTCTGGTTCAAGATCTGACAATACAACTTCTAAGAAAGATGCCCGGCGTTATTCCCGCCAACGCTGCTTCCCGGCCCCCACTCCTTGCTTTTCAGGCCCAACTCTCCTGCAATATTGAACAGAAAACAAAGCCTCCCCCATGTTTGGTCAAGATTTACGGGATTAGCTTCTCTCTGGTCGCCGAAACGCATATCGTCATGCGCAGAGGCGGAAGTGCTTCCGGAGCGAGATGACACAGGCATAGACTTCATACCAGAAACCTGGACCGTAAAGCTGGTCGTGTGATTCAAAGAAATTTTACTTCCCCTTTTAAAACCAGGGGATGACCTCCCCACAGACCCCACTCAATTTGTTCTATTTAAAAAAAAATAAAAAATAAAAAAAGCTTTTGTTTAATGCCAAACGGGCGATACACAGATTCATTTAATTAGTTACTTTCATCGTTAGATCTGATGGTACATTATTTAAAATAAATAAACCAATTGTCAATGGAACACTTCGAACAAGTACGTAGGAACAAATCATAATGTGCCCGTGGAAAACTATTCTTAAAATTACAAACAACGATGAACTCAAGAGTAGAATGTTCTCTTCAAATTTAATTTAATTTAAAGCTCATTTTTATTTCATTTTCATTTGCTTCGGGATATTTTTGACGCGTGGTTAAACTTAACAATAATTTATATAAATATTTTAATCTGAAGCAGTTTATTTTTTACCTCATGCAATACTCTCCTGAATTTTTGTTTTCTACATGTTCCATCAGGTTTTGTATATGAATATGTGATCCATGGTAAACTTTGACAAAATGCAGTCTGGGATGAACATTATATTTCTCAGAGACATAGCAACACATAAAGTATTGAATTAACCCGTGGAAAACCACGAAGGCACATACCAACAGATGCTCCCATACACACATATACGCGCGAATGGCAAGCATCCCACTATAAACAACCCTAGCAAACAGGAAGCCATCTCAAAACTAAATGAAATCTCTGTAATGAATATATATCAAATGCAACATTACTTTTTTTGTTCTTAAATTTTAACGGATTGAACAATTCATTTTGGAAATAATATTATGTTTATAAATGAAAAGGATAACGGGTGTATTTGAGATTTCATGATGAACCTTGATCACCAGTTCGTTAAAAATCACACCCCCTCCCCCATATCACCATCTCCAACACCCCCCTTCCCCCAAATCCAAAGGACACCCCAGGTTATTCATTATCCATGAAGAGTTTCCTTAAGGCTGTAAAAGAGGCTCTTCAAGGACGTGTGTCGACCTCAGCATCTATTGGTTAACCCACCTAACTTAAGGAATATACCATTTTTAGAGAATAAAATTAAGATCTTAAATTTAGAGTTAAAATTCAAATTGTGTTTTTTGAAAAAAGAGTTTTCAAAAGGATTTACTCTAAAACTAAAAAGAAGACATTGTTGTTTACCTACTAGTATCAATTCTCACGGTTTGAAACCATTCTCTGCAATATGATAATTTCACAAATTTATTGTGAGCGGTTTTTTTAAACTATTAATGAACAATTGTATTTTAAATCCTCATTAGATTCGGCTTAATTAAGCCTATGTTGGTATTAGTATTTCAATGATTCAGCTAGCCTTGCATTATGTGCTAATGTGACTACTGCAATGAACCAGCAAACACAAGAGTGAGGCTGATCGATAAACTCCGTTGTTTGCTCAATGTTATAGGATTACGTGATCGAATGCATTTTTTAAAAAGCCGTTCACCTATTATTGTTGCGCGCATTGTTTTCACCAAACTATTTAGGGGTGGAACGGGGAAATTATATTGCACATCGCCGCACTGAATTCATTGCACTCATCTCGCCTTTAATTTCTGAATCAAGGATATCGCCCCATGCTCACATCTCTCTCGAAAAGAGGTGATTTTTCTCCCTTCCCCCCACCGACTGTCCTCACTGACTGCAAGTATATGAGCGTCCCCGTGGACGGATCTTGGCAAGACAGTGTCTTGCAAAAAAATCCCCCTGGCCAGCCTCTTGTGTCCCGCAAGAACTTGATTAAAGCTCGCATGAAGGGCCCTGCTCGCGAGAGCCTCGGCAAACATAGTCCAAGGATAATCTAGTTAGCTCACAATTATAGAAAATCCGCTCATCTTGCCGATGCCCCGCGGATTCCCTCCACTATATCTTCCCTACGCTGGAATGCTGTAGGACGTTTGAAGGACAAATGCAAACATAGACGGCAGCACTCTCTCAATTATTTTTTTTCTTTTTCTTTCCTTGTCCCTCAAGTCTTCACCCTACTTTTTGTAACACCCCCAACCGATCCGATTTCTTGGTTTTTCATAATTTCATAATTAGCATAGACAAATCCATTTTTTTCTCTTTGGGAGTGGGGTGGCGTTTAAAATCCAATAAATCAACAAAATTATTTTCAAAGCCTTCTTTTACCGCCCCCCCTCAACTTTTTTTCCCAACACAAATCAATTTAAAAATAAATATACAATGCACGCACACACGAGAACCTCAAACCGCAGTGCATATTGGCGACTGTACAATGCATCAATAGTAAATAAATAGCCTGATGTTCTGTTCCCATGCAGAAGAAAATGCAGTCTTGTGAGTGTCCTTGGTGCGCCGAGGGTTTTACCGTGGTCAGTGTCTTGCGTTTACACAGAAGCTATTCTCATTCCGTGTCTCCGCCCAGGTGACGTGTTTAATCAACAAACCACAAACAACAATGTCGGCAAACAAGCACTCACCAGCGGAACCACGAATCCTGAGTGCAGGGGGCGGATATTATCCCCGGGGAGGGCAGGGGGGGATAGGTATTTCTTCCAACGGGGACTGCCTTCGATGCTTTCATTGTTTGTATTCGTAGCTTTATCAAATATTTGAGATTTAACGGTGTGATTAAGGGGTGTCGCAACCAACGCGGTTAATTAGGGACTCGGGGTTTTTTGAAAGCGTATGTTTATGCATACGCTCTGGGTGATACTGGATAGAATTATTCATGTTAACACATCATGCACAATACACCGGGGTAACTGGCGAATCTTGTAAAGGTGAGGAATTATGAAATTTTAAAATGTAAAATACACAGAGGAAATTAATATTTCTTTTAATACTAAAAAAAAAGATGGTAAATCCCGTTTACGTTATGTTTTATCTATCTATTTAAACATACATAGAAAATAAATATATATTCAAGTATTGTTATTTAGGAGAGTGTCCAGTCCGTCAAGCATGTTCCATATAAAGTTTGATTGGAGAAAAGTAGGATATCATCTTTGGGGAGCGACACAATTTAAATTTGTCATTAAAACAGATCTAAGGGCAGTAACAGTTCAAATATTGACCAGTTTCTTTAAACTATCGAAGTTATGTCTCTTTGAGTTGCACTATCGAAAGTTTCTGAGAATCTTAATGTTGAAACATGTTTTCATAGGGAGGGAAAATATGGCACACACCGGTTGTTATGTAATTTCGTTGAATAAATATATTTTCTTTATATTCTGATTATTATTCTTACTCAAACGTACGATTTTATTTCGTTCTATTTTCAGGTAAAAGCATCACGTCATATGAAGAATAATAAAGTCATAGATGATCATTTGTTTCCAAGGAGACTTTGTTGTCATGAGTGATGTTTGTTTATAATAACCAAGGGCTATAACATCCTGTCATATTTGTGATGGAATGAGCACATTTTACATTGTGATATTTTAGTGAATAATACTGAAGGATTCAAAAACTTTTTTTTTCTTTTTAAATTTAAATGTATAATTGACGCCAAAGAAAATAAACTGATGTGGGTGAATGTTGATACAAGTCATTCACATCACAGGAGATTATTATAAACAATAATAAAGACATTTCAATATATTATCAGCTGTTTGTTATATTTATAAAAGTTAAAAAAACAAAGTTACTTATAAATCACATTAATGGTGGGGGGGGGGCATATAATATTAATAATTTTTTACAATTCTATTGTAAGAGAAATCATACCTCAGTAGTGTAAGTTTTTGTTTATTTAGCAACAGCATTAACTTGTAATTGTAAGTGGATCTACTTAAGAACATTTTTGAATATTATTCTCAGGATGATTGTGGTAAAAGTGGTAAAAAGAATACAAGAGGAATCTGCATTTAAATAATATAATTTGGTTTTTTACAAAGCCGAGAAACAAATAAATATCACACCTGTTTGTTGCCATCTGAATTTTTTTCCTTTATGAAAGAAGAGAAATTTGTTTAACTTTCAATGCATATTAATATAAGTAAAATTTGATTTGAATATGAAAAAAAAACAATTCATATAACACGTAATCAATGTTGAATATTAAATAAAACAATTGTTTATGTGATTCCCATTATTTTCTGTTGTAAATTATTCAAATTACCCAAATTGGGAATCGCATTCAAAAATATTAGAACGCACAATAATTCATTTCAAATTATTCAATAACATTTAAAATATTTTACATGGATATTTTAAGAATAATTCAAAACACTGAAGAGGATAGGGGAGGGCACAAAACTTATTTTATATTGCATATAATTACAGATACTAGTATGGTATATTTTAATATAAATATATGTGATAGATTAGTCCAATTTAGAAATAACAATTTCATGCAATAATTTTATAAAATGTAATTCTGTTAACAATTATTAGTATTGGTTGGTATTATGAATGAGCTCACCTTTCAGTCCTCCATCTCTGCATACCATTTACTCAGCTGATCTTCATCAAACCAGTCAATCTCACCCAGCTAAAACACAAGGCATTCATATGAGTGATTAAAGGTAATGAGACTTACTATTAAAATTATGTCCAAACGTTCTTTAAATTTACGCCAACACATCAACCAAGTACATCAGTAATGAATCGAGATAAAACAAACTTAGGATCTATTTTTTTTTAATGTCCATTATTAAATTATAGAAAAATCATGATTAGTATTTACTGCCGTTAAAAAAAAACAATGATAATGGACAGACTAAAGTAACTTTGGTGGAGAAAAAAATGAAAGCTTGAGAAAAGACCAAATCACAATGAAAATTGGGAAGATTGTGGTTGTTAAAGCTTTGTTGTTTTTTTTAGATATTTCCACAAGCTATTCCTTTCCATTTTCTTATTATTTCTGATTAAAAATAGGAAATATTTCATTCTCAGTCCTTGGCACTGTTCTTATTTGGTAAAAGTGTTATGTTAAAAATCTCTTGGAATAGGAATGGAATTAATAAGTCTAAAAATCATTTGAAGTTTTTAAAAAATTCATACTAACTGAGATTATTAGTTTTTATTTTATAAAAGTTTAACTATATGTCAGGTATGCAAATTTAAAACAGGAGTTTTATATAATACATAACATTTAGACTTAGTAGACTTGCAGTGAGTAACCCTAAACTTACATGTTGAAATGGTGGATGAGCTGAGTTGGACATGGGGGTACTGCAGGTTTCCTCCACTACTGCTGTTGATGTGCTCATGTTGGCAGTCCCTGAGAAGATGTTTTGAAGGTGTGTCATTTGACATTGATTTGATGGTTTCTTTCTCTTGCAAACATCTGATTCAAGCTCTGGACTGGTATCCTGAATTTGAGGATGTGCAAGTGCTTTTTCTGTACCCTCAAATTCTGCAGATCGTTTTTTTGATAACCGGCTTGATTCACTGACACAGGGGTTGGCAAAACCACCTTTAGAACCTGTATGGAAATCTAATGTTCTAGATTTATTATCATTTTGAATTGTGCTCTGAATGCTCCGAAATGTTAGAGAGCTTGACGTAATCTTCTGATCAATACTTCTAGCCCTGGACTGTACCATCATATCAGAAGTCAATATACTGAAGTTCAAAGTCCCGTTGACAGCAGCTTTTTGATGACTTAAAGAACATTCAAGCTCATCAGCTGTTTGGGCAGAGGTTAATGACTGACTCCCTGACTTCATGTTAAACGGTGATTGATTTATTGTCATAAGTTGAGGCGGTGTCGTGGTTTCAGAACTAATGGTATTCAGATCAGAGAGCTCCTCACAATCTGATTTGTTAATATTAATAAATCTTCCTGCAGTGGGTAATTGAAAGCTGTTTAATTCCTCTGGCTCATCCTGTAAGAGAGCAGACGAGTGTTCATGCTTCGAGCTGCCTTTCTTCATGGCAGACTCTATGTGAGATGAAGTATTGTGGATAAAAGTAAAAGAGTTACATTCAGAATTGTGCACATCATTGAAATGAAGTGTATGTGAGTTATCAGTAAATCTTTCCTCTTCTACCGAGACAACAAATTCATCCTCTTCAAAGTCTTCATTTATGTCAAGGCTGTCTGGGCTTAAAGGACCTTCCCGGTTGGAGCACAGACTATCATCACTAATATCCCAGTCATCTATTGCATCGGCTAAGACTTCTTCCTGTAATAGACAGTAAAAAACAAAAATGAGGTCAGAATTTAATAAGCACATGTAGTGGTTGAACATGTCATTACTACAACAGATAAAGGTTTAGGGATGTCAAGAAAAAAACTAGATAATTACAATCATAACATTTATTCGTATACATGTTTGAAACAAAGTTTGCGGATAGGTTATAAGGGGCCATGTAGGTGGGGGCCTTCTAAGTAATGGTGTTTATTATCCTAAGATCTGCCATCATTAATAGCTTTGTAAAGAATAGGGGAATAAAAAAGGGTCAGTTGACTTTCTTTAAAATTAAACATACTTGTTAAGTGATTTAAAACATGTTTAAATGTAAACTTATTCAATATTTCCTTTACAAGCTATAGGTTATGTTAGTAACAGAAATTTTTAAGGTACAATGAATGATTGCATCAATAAAGTTGAAGCAATCAAGAACAGTGTCATTAACTTAATATTCCCCTTACTGGAGATGAGAGCTGAGCATTTGCGGAAATTGGAAGCTGACATGCTAGAGATCTGCTTGGTGCAAAGTCAACATTCTTCATTTCACATTTTGGATAATCCATCAGCTTCCAAAGTTTTTCCTGAAGATGGTTTGACATTGTGACCCTAGAATCCGTCTGAAAATAAACATTTCAAAACACACTGTAAGACATTTAACAATGATACCAACTTTTTCTCAAATTTTTTTCTTCAGCAAACAAGTTTATAAAAATATTTTTAAATAATACAAAATATTTGTAAAAATGTGTATAAAACAAATTTTAAGAAGTTATTAAATAACTTTCATAAATTATAATTGTATTTTAGTTTTAAAAAAGTATTTGCTAAAACAATCCATTAGATTACCAAAATATTTTTTTTTAATTTAACAATTAAAAGAGAAACCCTGTTTAAAAACAATTTTAGTGAATGGCAAAATAATATTTGATCTGATAGCAATTTATATGCATCATTATTGATCAAGTAATACAAATGCCTTCCATATAAAACTAAGATAAAACTGCATCAAATTTCATGTAAGCATTAATGAATTTTTTTTATTTTTAAAAGGGATTTTTAAAAACTTATTTTATAATTGAAGATGATTTTGAATTTTCCACTACCTACTGGAACTAATGCACTAACTTCAGCACGGAAGTCTGTATTGGTGCTCCTGGTAAAGATATCTACAAGTGAATTGACCACTTCAGGAATCATCTTCACAAACAATATTGACTTTTCATTCTGAAAGGTATATGATCGACACAATTCAGATAGCAGCACAGTTTTTAACCTGCCCCCCTTCAAAACTAAGAAATAGACTGCTTTATTAATTTTATTATACCGATATTTATTTTTAAAAAAATTAAAACAAGATATGATAACAGAAGTCTTATTGACGAAATTTGATAGAACATAAATTGGAATATAATATCTATGACCATAAACAAACTTCTATTAATTTAATACTTAAAATTCCCTATTTAACTTTTGTCCAGTGAGAGTTTTCAACACATTATTTCCAGGCTGGATCTTTTGTCCAAATAGCTGAGTTATACTTGCTAGTGCTGCCTCTTGAAAATTCTTTAATGCATCATGTGAAAGACACACTTTTTCTATTCTGTCTAAAAGCTCTAAAGAGAATTTAACAGAAAGGTATTTTTTCAAATACAGAATATTTCTTTTCATACTTAAAACTATTGAGGAGTTTGTTGATGTTTTGAGCTCAAAAACTATAATATATTTTTTTATTAAACACTGATTTATTCTTCGTACCCTTATTCTTTTTAATAGACACTACTAATGTAACTAAAATATCATTAAAAAATGTAATATCAAAACCAATCCTCTGGAACCTATTTTACTTTTATTTAAAAAATTATAGAAATTTTCATACTTAATATATTACATCAAATGTTAAAGTTTAGCTTAAGACTGTTTATATAATTTGTACAAATATTTCTCTTTGCTATCTACCTTTCTTTTGTTTTACTTCCATTATTGCATCTTCTTTATTAGTTATATAGCCGTCTTCAGGCTCAACAATAAAAACCAAAAGCAAAATAAAATGGTGGCATGTGCTGGCCCAAGCAGGCAAAACTTCCTTGCTAGTTTGTCGTACAAGACTTTCTAGCTTGTATGGTGCTAGGCAAAACACAAATTTAATTAACATTTATGATATGCAATTTATGTTATATATGTAAATATTTAAAACGTGACCAAAATTTGAAGAAACTTTTTTTTAAATATGTTATGAAAATGTGCACTTAAAAATAAAGACTAACAAATAAATGTAATCTATATTTTAAAATACTTGTCAACTTACAATAAGTGGTTTTCTTCTTTACTTGTAGTCCAAAGTTTTGCCATGAAAGCAAATCATGTGGGTATAACAAAAGTTTTTCAAAAACCAAGTTCATGTTCAATGGAAGACAGTTTGGTCCATAAACTTGGATGTTTATAATTTAAGGAAAATTCATTGTTGAACATTTTTTTTTAGCAATTCTCAATTACAATCTTTTAACCCGTCACAAATTAGACAGATAACTGGTAATTTCATGATAATTAGGACTAAACTTCTACTGTTTTAAAGAATGCATTTTCAAACAATGCTCTTTGTTAAAAGTTATTTTAATGGAGGTTTGGTAAATCAAATATTTGATAACTAATTTTGAAATAATCTATTATTTTCTAAGTTTTTCACTTTTTTACTGCTAAATTTTAGATCTAATGAGAAAATGTTGTTTTTTTTAGGTAACATTTAAACAAATTCTCAATATTAACATGTTATAGTATGTGTTTTTGAAATTCTTTGAAAATATCATTAATAAAATTATAATTAGAAACGTAAAAAATTGAAACAATATTTAAAGCTAAATCTTAGCAAATTCAAGAGACACTAATTTTATTTCGCCCATCCATTCTAGTAACATCTTTTTACACTAATTAAAAATGATATGTTAGAACAGTGCTTCTCAAAGTGATGATCCGCGGACCGGTGCTGGTTCGTCAACCATCCGCCGTCGGTCCGCAGAAGTTATCAAAAAAGGACAGTAAAATGTAATTATAATCCTCAGTTTTCAACCATTAATACTAACCATATAGAATGTGTCAATTTTCGGCAATATGCACAACAAATGAAACAAACAAAATAAAATAAATTACATTTGAAGAGCTCAAGGGAAGAAACGGCTATGTCACATAGCCACATTTGTCACATTTGTGTAGTTTTGAGATATTCAAGTTTATAAGTTCAAAATTATACAGATTTCTTAAAATTAACTAAATAGATTTGAATTTTTTAATAAGGTCAGATAGATAAAGTTTTCATAAAACCTCATTCAGAACATTCTATTTTTGATCCTCTATCAGATACAGGGGATAACTAAAAAATTTCAAAAATGTCACATAGCCATTTCTTCCTTTGAGGTCTTCATTTCGCTACCACGTCAGTGCAGGGAAAATAGTGCACATGTCCCAGGTGCGATGGAAAAATTCCTGCCGGTCAACAATACTAAAAAGTTTGAGAAGCACTGTGTTAAAAGAAGCAGAAAACTTTTTATTTAGTGAAGGATATATTGAGCTTCCCAGTAGTGCTGGCCATTTTATAACTCTGCATTTGTTGATCAGTTAGTTCTTTGGATGCAAATATTGGAACAAATAATGAAATGCAAGAAACCTTGAAATCAGACAAAGGTAGTACATCAAAAGATGCTGTTTGGATTTTAATTTTCTGACTGCAATAGCCCTGCATATTTCCAGGAACAAAATTGCCAAATAACTTCCTAAAAGGGGTTGGGTGTGGGGGAGAGAAGAAAAAAAAAGCAGATTTAAAAAGTATTTGATCATGTTGAAATGAGGTGATATAAAATTTAGACATTTCTGAAATGGAAACCATTCAGATAATTAGGTTTTTTTTTAAAGATATGCAAACAATCATTGTGGGGAATCTATTTTTACCAACTATTCCAAGTTTGCCACATGCTTTTTTAATTTGTTAATTCAGCAAATATGGGAATTGTTTGTATTTTTATATACAAGTTAAGAAAAATTGATAAATTTTATTTACAACACAATGACTTAAGCAACACATAATACTTCTCAAGTGATGTATTACTATTCTTAACTCTAAGCCAAAAATGAGTCATAATTAAATTTTATACTTTTTGCAATCCTAAATAAAGACTAGCTCATGCTTAATTTTTTTATCTATACTAACTATTTACCTCATGATCACCTCAGGCCCTTTGCAGATATCATATCCAGCACATCTATGTACTTCTGAATTGCTGAAAATTGAACTCATTTAACTTTATTGGATATAGTAACACTGTAACACACAGAGTGTTAGCAATCTCATGTCTTAGCTAACTAGTATTTTGATGAGTGGAGAAATTTTACCTATTTGTTACATGGAAATATGATTGCCTTTTTTTATTTTAACATTTAAGTATGCATCAAAAATAACAGTACATGTAATGAAACTCCCACAACTAGCATGTGTCAGCTGTGCAGATAAGATTTTAAGTTTGAACGTTGAACGTTGTTTCAGGAAAATAACCTCTAAATGGAGGAGAATAATTCCAAAGTAACACTTTTCTCAAAAAGCACTTTGTCAACAAAATCCTGATTGACCATTAAATCTGGATGTAGCCAGAAATTTTCTCAATACATTACTCCACAAAGAAGAAAATTGTGCATCTTTGTCCTTAAATAATCTATGCATTGTTGAAGTACAGTTTGAGATATTTTATTAACAATTATGAAGGTTTGAGCACAGCACCTTTCGGATATAAGGCTGTAATCCTCAAAAATCATAATGATTAAAAAGATTTCTATTCTCATTGGCACATTAAAATAACACAACAGCAACAAAAAGTTCCAACCAGGGAAAGTGAAGCAATTAATTTGTGTCAGCTTCCCTTAAGAATATTTCTGCCATCTTTAAACCAAACAAAGGCCAGTCTTCACACCGAATTAGTAGCTTATGTCAAAGCAAAGATATAAGTGAACTCTGAATAATTTTTTTCTTTCAATGTGTTCAAGAAGCAGGAGTTTTAGGGCTGTTACTTTTGGTGCCTAATGCATTATAAAATATACCCAAAAAAGCATCAATTAATTTTTTTAACTAAATAGAAATATAATGATAACAAACAATAGGAAGGAAAAGACAGAGGCGTTAAATGAATGAAATAGAGAGAACGAAAGAGAAAATAGAGTAGAGTATATAGACTTCATTAAAATCAAGAAAAATGTTTACTTACCATAATTTGAGTTCAGTAACAACCCCTACATCCATATGGAAATAAAGCTGTATCTGTTTATTGTAAACATAACACTTCTTTAATTTATTGTACGAAAATTAGATATTTAGGGTGTAACTTTTTGTTTACTTTTTGCCTTAATTTTACATTTTGAGTACTGATTAATTTGGAAATCCTTTTTTTTTAATGACATGTTCAATGTTTTAATTTTAGTCAGAGAGAAATCCCAAAGAACAAAACAATAAGGCATAATGAATAGGACATAAGTTTAAAATATTTAGAGTAACAAATTAGTATATTGTAAAGAGCAAGTATTTAAATGAAAATAACTAAACAATTTGAGTGTTGTGTTGTTTTTTCTCCCATTTTTTAAATCTAAGAAACAAAAATTAAATTTGTACAAAAAACATCTGCAGACTAAATTAATTGCTTTAACATACCAAAGGGTTCATCAGTTTGATTCGTTCCATCAGATCAAAAATATCTATCCCACTTTGAGTGATGTCACTAATATGAAAAAGGACCTACATTGTTTGATTGAAATCCATTTTAAAATGAAAAAAATGCATTTTATTTAGTAATATAAGAGTGAACCTTCATTTTATGTGAAAATTTCAAACTCTCTAACATTTAAAACACTCTTCTGACAACTAAAAAAACTTTTTTTTTAAATGTCCTCATTAAACTTATGACAATACATTGTATTTACTCTATATGTAAATTTTTATGAGTAAATTCAGCAACAAATTTAGCTGAAATAATTTTAATAATACAATTTAGTTAACGTACCCTTAGTTGCAGAACAGTACAAATGTCATCTGCTTTTTCTTTTTTACCAGGGCTCTCTCTCAGTATTTTAACAGAGTTGGGTTTTCCAGTATATTTGTCTAACCACAAAACAAGTGTCTTTGTGATTTCCTTACAATTCTCATCTACTGTCTGAATGGCAAGATGGCTTTCCTCTTCAAGCTCTTGCATTTTTAAGACAAGCTGGTATAACAAGGGCATACATTGCTCTGGAAAGCAAGAAAAATATTTTTTATAATATTTTATTTTATTTGAGCTGATATTAACTATACTTAATTGAAAACATTAATTAAAAAGCTGTGTTGAAAACAAATTCAAAGAATTTTTTTAAAAGTGTAATTCTACTACAACCATAATCTGAAAAAAATGTTTCCAAAAGAAAAAAAATTATATAAAAATATTATGGATTAAAATTGTCTAACATACCTTTAATAAAAGCTAGAAATGAAATAGCCTTATTTGAATTAACTGAAAATAAAAATTAAATTACATACAGTTTTTTTAATGGCTAATGGTAAACAAACGCTAAGTACTTGGCAATAAAAGTGAGAGACTGAGAAGACAGAATGCAAAATGGATTTTTAAATTATTTTTTTTTGCATGTTAATGTTAGCTTATTTAACTTTATTAAGAAACCATAACTTATTCTATTCTTCTTATTCCATTAGTGACACAATACTATTTTGGGTGAATTTTGACACACTTTCACTTATATATTTTGAAATATACACTTTTATCACTTATTCATGACACTTTGTGGCACAATGGGTGGTCCCAATCATAAAATTATTATTTTTTAGTTATAAAAAACACACACATTTATTTTATTAAAAGCAAATGGAAGAAAAAATGGAACTTTTTTATTTTCTTCAAGTTAAATAAAAATTATGTGATACATGTATTTACTTTTAATACTGAAAAGCATCAGGTCATTTTGGCAATCATGTTTCTTTTTAATATAAAGTGACAACTTGAGAGGTACATTGTGTTTTACTGCTTCTGAAGTAGGTCTTAAACAGTCTTTCTTGTTATTTTCTATTAATGCAACCTGCATAATCTGAAAAAAAGGACATAAAATATAAAATTTTAAAATCTTTGTGATTACAGCAATGGGCCTAAATAAACTATTCTTTTTTTATTTATTTTTTTATATTCAGTGGAATATAAAGCCATGGTGAAGAGAAAATTTAAAGCTATAAATAAAAAAAAATTTGTTATATTTTTTAAAACACATGACACCAACATTTATTATATGGCGTGCAAAAATGTAAAAAGCCGTGTCTACAATGGCCATTGAATGGTAATTACAGTAGAACCTCTTATAACAAGCATAATGTGTTCCAGAGTCTTACTCGTTAAACAAAACAATTTTTCCCATACAAATCAGTGTAAAATACGATAATTCTGAAAAAAGACTCATTTTTCAAAAATTTGTATTAACATTCATTCAAATAAAATTACTTATGAATTGTTAAAGAGTGTAACAACCTGGAATGCAATTTAGATTTGAAACAAAAAACATAGATAAATAAATATGAATTTACGACAAGCAATTACGTAATTCTTTTTAACTAGAAAACTGTCTAAAGACATTTGTTTTTGCAGACGCTTCAAAATTTGACGAAAATGTGTCGTAACCGTTTCAGATACATTCTTGACACTCCCTTTGAAGCCATCTCCTTAATTTTGTTTTTGTTCTTGAGAATAGTGCAGATCGTTGATGTTGGCCGATTGTAAGTGCATGCCAGATTAGCCTCGCTAACATCTTGTTCTCGCTTTTCAATGATTTTAGGTTTCATTTCAACAGTTATTTTTTTCTCTCTTATTATTGTCTTCTTGTGGGGGTTTTTTCGAAGACATTCTAGCACAGGTTATTACACATACTGTCTGAATTCAAAATTTGTAAAAACGGATGATCACACAATAAAACAATACGCTAACAGACCGAGTGCTAAACACATACTTACTAATGCATCGGAGGTGCCGGCTTACAAATGAATTTCCAGGAAAAAGGAACTTTCCCTTTCTGCGTAACTCGTTATGGGAATTTTTCGCTCGTTAAGGGAGCAACTTTTTTTTAAAAAGTTTGCTCGTTATGCAAATTACTCGTTATGAGGGGTGCTCGTTATGAGAGGTTCCACTGTACAGAGAAGGAACTCAAAGTTTTGACCTAACAAAAAATAAGGTCTTGAACTCTTCCATCAGTAGACCCCATTTTTGGGAGCAACTTAAAATTGATTAACAATTACTTCAGTTTGATCCAATCTTAAGTAGTTGTTTCTAAAAGGATAAATGTTTATAAATGATAGCTAGTACAATTAGTTCATTTAAATATCAAGCATTCTTTCAACAAATACGTCTCATGATTTCTAGAAAAAATTTAAAGAAAGTTTAGATGATTTACTTCATTGCAGTAAAGTTATATTGAGTCAAGGATATATTTCTAAAACACAAATTTCACTCAGAAAAGAGATTGAGACTCTTCATACTAATAAAAAGCAAAAATATTTATTAAAAGCATGCTCTGAACTAAATGTTATTACAGTAATATTTTTCATCAACATTTCCTAAATTTTTAAGGACCAATATAAACATAAATATTCCAGGTAAAAAGAAAGTACATGTTCATGTAATTCATTTTTTATTAATTTTAATAACAAATATGCGGATGACGATGCGTTGGGCAAGAAGTACCCAGAGAATAATTTATGTGAAAATAACTTATTTTTTATTTTTATCCCAGTAGATATTCTGAAAATGGTTACATTGCTTGATTTCACCCCCTTTCCTGCTAATTTATGTGAGCACATATATGTATTGATTCCCTTTAAATAATTTTAAATATAATAATAATAATAATAAATTGATTATTTATATAGCGCTGTATCCCAGTAAGGAACTGGGCTCACAGCGCTTTACATGAAAGAAATAACATACCTATACGTATTAAATTAACTTTCATATCATAATAAACACAAAAATTACAGTACATTATACATAAGCATTATAAATATGCATCAAAATAAGAGCACTTATGCAAAAAGATTCAACCCTCTTTTTCATGTTTATGCATACAGCTCACCTCATCCTAAGCAGACATTTAAAATAAATTGTCATGTGAAGTCAAGGTCACTGAGTACGCCATCCCCATTAAATTTCTCCAAATTTAAATGACTGGATAACAAGTGAAATCATATTCTTGAACAAAATATGCACAGGAAAGAAATGCAATAAAAATTTTAAACTCTGACATACAAAATTACTAATATTTGAAAATAGGTGTTACCTCATTTATGGCTCCAGTGAGAAGAAAGGCTTGATTTTTCTTTAGTTCTTCACTGGACATTTCAATATTAGAAATTTTATTTCCAATTTTGTTGCTTCTTTGAAACTATCTTTCTTTCATAAATATAAATAAATATAAAAATTAATTGTAAAAAGTGTGTTTATACAATTTATACAGATAATGTCCAGTATCTAAAATCTAAAAAGTTGAAAAGTAGTGATGCAATAAATGCTAGAAAATAATCAGCACAGTACCATAACAAGCTAATTCTCATAGTTTTAAAATTAAAATTAATGTTTAATATAATTTTACTTTATTTTATTATTAGTTTTTTTTAAGTAAGTCATGACTTTATATTGTGATCAGACAGCCACATAGTGGCCACATATAAATAAAGCTAAAATAGATAAAAAAGAACAATAACATAAGATTTCACTGAGACAAACTTCATAATGCACAGACAAAACATGACTTCCAGCTTAATCTCAAAAATCGTTTAGCCGGATTGGGGCTTGAAGAAACTGAAAGAAAAACATCTAAAAGAAATGGGATATCTTCAAAGAAATTAACATAGGAACATGCAACGAGGTGTTATGCCCTGTCTTAAAAAAACAAAAAAATACTGGATTAGCAACGAGACATGGAAAAAAATCAAAGAAAATAGGCAAAGCAAACAGTAAACAAAGCAAAACAAAAAGAAAACTAAAACAGTAAGCAAGAATATCACAAAGTCTCCAAAGAAGTAACGAAATTGTTTTGAAACGACAAGGGAACGCTTTATAACAATCTAGCAGAACAGGGCGAGGAGGCAGCAGGAAAAGGATATCAAACAGTAATATAAAGTTACTATATCCTTGAGTGGCAAAAAAGCAAACTAAAATGTACCAGTATGCTTCCATAGATTACCAATTTAAGAGATGGAAAGAATACTTTAAGATTCTAAACAGACCCACCCCCCTTAAGCCCACCAGTTTTTAACACAGGAAGAACACTAGTTGAAATACAGGAGCCGCTTAACCAACTGAAGATACGCAAAGCAGCTGGTACAGACAACATACCACAATAGGTCCTAAAACATGGAGGAATTGAATTGTAGTTAACTAACTCCGTGAAATATTTAACAAAATTTGGTCAACATAAATCCCTACTACAGAATGGAGATCGGGCTCAAGGGCAGATTGTAATTGGGCTAAAGCCAGGAGCCACCAATATTTTAAGGCTAAATTAAGGGCCCCAAAAGTTATTATATTGTATAATAAAGTGGCTGGACCGGGCCCCAAGTGGAATTGCAGCCAGGGGCCCCGTGCAATCTTAATCCACCACTGGGCCTGATAATAAAATTACAAAAGAGTGGAATCTTATCACATTGCAAGAAATGGAGAGGAATAACCTTACTTTCTGTACCAAGCAAAGTTTTCAGCAGAATCCTACACCACAGAATCAAGGAAAGATGTGATGAACACCTAAGGGGGGAACAGGCCTGATTTAGTGAGGATCATGTACTGACCAGATAGCAATACTCAGAATCATCATAGAGTTCGAGCAATGTGTAGAATAGCATTCACCTTTCTACATCACATTTTTAGAACTTTGTAACGGCTTTTGACGAAATTGACAGAGAAAATATATGGGCAGTCATGAGTCAATATGGAATTCAAGCAAAAACCAAAAACCGTTACGACAACTTAATCTGCCAATTAGTACATAATGTCAGATGAATTTTATATCAAAACTGGAGTAAAGCAAGGATGCCGTCTTAAACCCTCTCCTGTTCCTCTTAGTGCTAGTTTGGGTCACAAAAGAGGCCCACGCTACGTCAGTAAGTAGAATACATTGGGAACTAACACAAAAATTAGAAGACTTGGAGTTTGCAGATGACATAGCCCGTACTATCCCACAAACTATAAGACATTAAGACATGCAGAAAAAAATCACATAGCCATGAGTGTCCATGAGCAAGGCTTGGACTTAAAAATGTGGGATTGAGATTTTTTAAAATAATTTTTTTTAAAGGTAAAAAGATGGAGATGTAAAACTAAAAAACAAAATCATATATCAAGTAGAAAGCTTCAACTTCATATACTTTGGCCTTGGCACTGTGGTCAATTGTCAATAATTGGTCAATATGTCAACTCAAAAAAACAATGATACAATTACAATGAGTTCAAATTCAATGACAATATTGACAACAAAAAAACAATGAATGTCTGGAGGATCAGATGAAGACATAGAACAGAAGTTTGCAATACTAAGATAATAAATATATTAGAACTATCATTGATATCTTAGCTACAAATTCAACTCTCAATTTTTTTATAATTTATACATATTAAGAAGTACATTCTATGAAGTTATAAATCCTCATTGAACCTAACCATTGCCATTGCCATTGCATTCTCAATTCATTTTTCCTTTCGCTTTCTTTTGTTTTTCGTCTGCTAAATTAAAAAATAGGGGAAATGAACAAGTAAAGAATTTAAATTAACCTTGTACCTAATGCCAATAAAATATATTTATTTTTCAAATTTTATACAAATTTTATTTATTTTTAAGATTTTATAAAATATATTTAATCATTAGAATTTTTTTATTTTCATTCTGATTCATTATATATTAAAAAAATGTATTTCTTCGTTTATTTTCTGTTTAGAACAGTGTTTTTAAGTTACAAGATGGCTTCAAAGTCATAACAGGAGAGCCATCAGACAAACTCAGCTACTGCTGCACACTAGAAAGGCCAACACTTAGAAATAACATATGCGTTGGTTTTCTTAATGCATACTGGTATGCAACTGCTTATTGATAAAGAAAACATATTTTTCTTCAAATGATTACCCACAGAAGAAAAATGTGATTCTCATCCTCTATTTATTGCAGCATAAAATTCATAAATAAATACGACTGTGAATCTCAGCAAAGGCAAAGTGTAACTCTGTACTGATACTGTAACTGTAATTTATGTCTATTCTATATTATATACTGATACTATACTCTGAACTGAAAAGGCTCAGGACAGGAATTCTTTAATAAAACAATAAGTCAATAAGAGGGCTTAGACTTAGAGGAGCAGGAGGCTAATGCAAAAATGTGCCCCTTTTTTGGATGGTGTTAGTGTTAGTATTACTATTAGTCATTAGTGTTTGTTTATCATGACCATCAATCATCTATGTTAGGCACTTTGGTAAAAAAAATAAACTTTTTAAAAAATTGAATGCCAATGGCATAGTTAAATAGGGCCGCTGGTAGACACCACGTAACGCGAGGTGTCCACCCACTACGGTTGATGACACGCATTATGCAGTCTGTTTATTTGGGTATACCCAGTCCACCTTAATAGCTTAAAATTTATTTTTAAAAAGATTTATGATTTTAAAATTAATTTGGTGAAAGCAAAGAGAACGGTGCGCTCGATAAATCATATTTTTGTTTGCTATATTATATTTGTTGTTTTTTCTATTTTAATTTTAAAAATAGACAACTAAACCTAACCCAGTCCCTAAAACTGAAACTACAACCTTTAAAAAAAAAGACTCAAACGAAACTCTTTTTCTATTTTAATTTAAAAAATAGACAACTAAACCTAACCCAGACCCTAAAACTGAAACGACAAACTTTAAAAAAAAAGACTGAAACGAAACTCGAACCTCCACCTGACACCTAGAGCTCAAAAATCTAATGTCCTAACCGTGAGACCACAGAAGCTCATGTACCGTTTGAATTTTTAAAATGTTATAAAGTAGTAAGAGCAAAATGTGACGTCACGTTTACGCGACACCCAAGCTTTACAGTGGATGCCGCGCATTGCGCGGTGTCTACCCACTTTGGTTAAATAGAGCTGATTTTTAAGTAAATTTTAACACCAAAATTATATTTTTAGGATTTGTAGTTTTAAAGTTATGAATTTTTAAATTTAAAGTGTGGTTCAATTTGTCCCCATCCCAATTCAATGTATTTTTCCTCCACATTTTGTGACCTCAATTCGGCTGTTCAGCGTCACGCACTTTATTTCTCATTTTAATAATTCAGGATCAAGCTATAAATAAAATAATTATTTCTTTATTTTGTTTTTAAAATATTCTTTATTAATAAATAATTTTACTTTGTATTAACAGTAAAATTTATCTTAAAACGATGTTTATGTTGTGTTTACAAGTTCCAGTTCACACAACTAACATGACCTGACTTACATATGACTAAGTGAACTGCCTTATATAAAAATAATAATATTAGGGACTACTCTTGAACCTTCAACTTTGGCTCATGACTAATTAACTTAACAACCCTGACCAATGGCTAAAAAGTTTTTGCACACGGCCACAACTAATGAATGAAACTATTGAAGACATAGTTATAAGGGGGTGTCACAATGATGTATTTTAAAACTAAATTTCATTAGAAGCAAATTGTATTTTACACCTCCAACAATCCGCCAACAAGGTTCTGAATGTGTGTTCATTCAAATTAACAAGTTATGTATTACTTTTTAACCATACAAAAATCTCATAATATTTTAGCAAAAATATTTATTAATATCTATCAATTGACCTGTCCAAATTAATTATAAAGGCTTAAAATGATATAAAATAACTTTTTTTTTCTTTTGGTTTACTAGTGACTGCACATTGATCCTCTTGAGCAGTGCCCAACACTTTTAAAATGAAAGGCTCTTTTAAGTTCAATTTAATATTATGTGTGAGGAATATTCAAGTTTCTTTCCTAAATGACAAGCTGTCAATGAGAAGATGGAAGCTTTTACATACCACTAGAAAACTTTTAGAACAGACAGATCATGAAGTTATGTCAAAAATTCGAAATATAGGCATTATGGCACACATAGATGCTGGGAAAACAACCACAACAGAGAGGATGCTCTATTATTCTGGATTTTCCAGACATTTAGGTAATGTATCTTTATCTAATACATGTACTTCTTTTAAAGACTTTCTTTAAGTTTACTCATCGTTCTTGGGTTTTTTTTGTAATGTGTGATGAATCAAATTTTCTAATATCACATGAAATTTTACCAAGTAAAAAGTAAAATTCCCCTTTCAAACCATGCTGGCCTATGGGGCATGTGAAGCAGTGTTCAAACATTTCTGTAGCCACAGCATATGAGGGAATTGTGTGGTTAGCACAATGCCCAGCCAATTTTACTTAACCCCAACTATTGTCAGGTACCCCTCAGAGCTGGGTGGGCTCAGGGACACCCTAAGCCACGGGAATAAGCCCCCATGCCTTCACAGAGATTTGATCCCGCGACTCTTGGTTACCCTAGCTAATTGCGTATGCCGCTCGGCCACCATGCCCCTCGGCCACCATGCCCCTAAATCTTTTCAGAGTTCAGATAATTCCTAATGCAACTAAGTAATAATAATAATAATAATAAATTGATTATTTATATAGCGCTATATCCCAGTAAGGAACTGGGCTCACAGCGCTTTACATGAAAGAAATAACATACTTATAAGTATTAAATTAACATTCATATCACAACAAACACACAAAATTACAATACATTATACATAAGCTACGTTAATCATTTACAAGTAATGTTGTTTCATCAATTTTAAAAATAAATTTTGAAAAGATGTGTCTTAAGTGCAGTCTTGAAGGACTTGGTTGTTTGAATACTACGTATGTGTAATGGTAGAGAATTCCATTGTTTGGCTGCACAAAAAGAGAACGACCTTTCACCAAACGTTTTGGTGCGTGTCGTAGGAACAGAGAGAACGCGTGTGTCTGCAGAAGATCTTAGCTTGCGAGTGGGTGAGTAGACCGACAAAAGTTCAGTAAGATACGATGGGCATGAGTCCGAAAAGAAATTGTGACAGAGAACGGCCAGTTTGTAATCAATACGGGCTTGTATAGGCAGCCAATGAAGTGAGCGAAGAAGTGGAGTAACATGGTCATGTTTTTTTGCCTTGAGCACCAGTCTGGCAGCTGAATTTTGAACTTTCTGTAGTTTTTCAATGCATTGTTTTGGCACATCTGACAGAAGAGAATTGCAGTAATCCATACGAGCCAGTACAAGAGCACAGACTAGTGTTTTTGTGGCACTAACTGTTAAGTAATGACGGATTGAGCTGATCTGACAAATGGCAGTGTAGGCAGAGCGACAGATGTGATTGATGAAGTTGTTAATAGACATGTTGTCAGAAATAATGTAGCCAAGATTCCTAGTCGATGTTGTGAACAGAATATCCGAACTGGCTACGTGAATTGACTTCGGAAGAGACAAAGTACTGTGTGATTTATTGTTGCAAAATAGAAGTGCTTCAGTCTTGTCATCATTCAGCTTGAGTTTGCTTAACGTCATCCAAGACTTCACTTCACCAATGCACTCCTGCAACAATTGGACACCGGAGTCCATATTAGAGGGATCAGTGTGAGTATATAGTTGAGTATCATCTGCAAATGATTGGCTTTTAACTGAATGCTTTTCAAGCAGTAGAAGTAGCGGTCTTGTATACAGTACAAAAAGTACCGGACCCAAAACAGAGCCCTGAGGCACACCATAAAGCAAGTCAGCTTTGTGAGAGATACAACCATCTACTGATACTACCTGTGATCTGATAGATAAGTATGATTGAAACCAAGCCAGAACTGAGCCAGAAATTCCAAAATAATTTTGCAGGGTTTTCAGCAGTATTTGATGGTCGACAGTGTCAAAGGCTGCACTAAGATCTAAGAGGACCAATATATAAATTTTCCTACTGTCCAGTGCGAGCAGGAGGTCATTTGTTACCTTCAACAGAGTGAATAAGTTAGCCTAACTGCCACATATTATCACAGCTCAAGAAAGTGGGATCAAGTGAGAAAATGGAGATGTGGGATTAAGGTTTGGTTTATGAGAATAAATTATTCTTTTTAATGGAACTATAGTCAATTTTCATATTTTCTTTAATCGGTTTGTCCAAAGTTGCCGTAATATAAGAGTTAATTTCTACTTTTTAGTGTTTTAAATTGACTTTGATCATTGATACCAAGTCTTTTCTGTAAAAATTTATTTTTAGCATAGATGAAAAGAATGAATTAATCCTTACTGAACCAAGATAACTTAATAGACATAAGGACAAAAACACCTTTCTTATTCCGTATGCAAGAACAAACACCTACAAATTTTCATTCTTCCCGTCCGGAATTCGGGCATGGAATGGGTTGCCTGAAGAAATCAGGAAAACCAACATTTTATCAACATTTAAATCTCTAATAAAAATTCAGGACTAAACACAAACCATAGATAAGTGTAGGACGCAATAATCTTCGGTATAGATAAGATAAGATAAGATTCACTTTAATGATTTTTTAATGTATAATTTGTATTCACATTTTTTAATACTAAAAATTCTAATCACATCATTTATAATCTTCAAAGAAAATCTTTTAAAATGGCACACCTATATAAACTTTTAAATTCATGATGATGATTCATTACTAGGTGATGTTGACCATGGGGACACTGTCATGGATTACATGGAACAAGAACGAGATAGAGGCATAACAATCACTGCTGCTGCAATTACATTTAACTGGAAGGGTCATAAAATAAATCTTATTGACACTCCAGGTGACAGTAAAATAAAAATATTTTTAAAGTAATGATGGTGACCCTTTTATTTTCTGCTAAATTCAGTATGAAAATTACGATACAGTTCCTATAGAATATATTAATATATATATTGATATTTGCACAGCTCTAAACATAATGTCAAATAAAAAAGAGTGGAAAATACTAACCTATAATTTATGAATGAAAAATTGAATGCCTTGTGGATATTTTGCTGAAAGAAAATTAAATTTTTAATTCTGTTATTTATTTTGAATAGGTCATGTTGATTTTACTGTGGAAGTGGAGAGATCCCTGAGAGTGTTGGATGGCGCTGTGGCTGTTCTGGATGCATCAGCAGGTTGCTTGCTGGTTGTCTTTTCAATTAGAAAAAGAACTTGCTTACTACCATTTTTTTAAAAATAGCTACATGGTTATTCTTAAATATTTTTGTACATGTGGTTTTTTTTTAATACATTTTATAAAGTGAAAGTTTTACTGTTTTTGCCTAACATAGGTGTGGAAGCACAAACACTTACAGTGTGGCGTCAAGCTGATCACTACCAAATTCCTAGACTGGTCTACCTCAATAAGATGGACAAGCCTGGGGCATCTATAGATCTCTGTCTAAACTCTCTGCGCCACAAGCTCCATGTGGAACCACTCGTTGTCAACCTACCGATAGGTTCAGGGAGACGTTTTATAGGGGTATATGACTTGATACACATGGAAGCTCTAGAATGGAACGACAGCAAGTCTAAAGATGGCAGCACGTTTGAGAGAAATCCAATCCAGCTAGAAAAGGACACAGAACTGTCGGAATTCATTTTAAAGGCCAGGTCAGAACTTGTTGGAAAACTTGCAGATGTTGATGAGAGTATTGCAGATCTTGTGCTTTGTGACACTAAAATTGAGCATTTTTCACCTCAAATACTCATCTCTGCCATCCGGACGGCAACTCTGAACCGTAAATTTGTGCCTGTATTTTGTGGTAGTTCTCTTAAGAATAAGGGTATCCAGCCCCTGCTAGATGGCATCACCTTCTTCCTTCCCAGTCCTATGGATGTGAACTATGGGTTTGCCAAGTATTACAGCACCCATCTGTGTGCACTTGCTTTTAAAGTAATCCATGACAAGCAAAGGGGACCTTTGACCTTTGTGAGACTATATTCAGGTATGTTGAAGACAGGAGCCTATGTGTTCAATATTAACAGAGGTAAAACCGAAAAGACAAGCAGGCTCCTCCAAGTCTATGCCGATGAGTTGCATGACATTTCGACAGCTGTGGCTGGAAATATTGTGGCTATAGCTGGTCTGAGAGAGGTAATATCATTTTTTCCCCCATGCTATTTTATCTTCAAACATTGCTATTTGCCTATTTGAATCTTATCAGTGTGTATTGCCATCCATTTCAAAACATTAAAGACTTTTCAAATTCATTATAAGTTTTTATCTAAACAACATATAATTTTATCTGTAATGAGTAAATAGGATTAAATCATGACTTTCATCTGTCATTAAAAAAAGTCTTTTTGGGAGACCCTAATAAAGCCTAATAATATCTTTATACATATAAGACGCATTTGTTGTCTGTCTGGTTGTCTGTCTGTTCCCTAATAACTCAAGATCCAGACAACCAAATAACGTGAAATTTGGTATAGTACACAAAATTATACCGGAAAGGTTATTAAACAGGTTTCGTTCCATATATATAAGATACTGGGGGCCGGGGGCCCAAAATGTAGTTTTTCCTTATATGAGCTATATAAAATAAAAATTATTGAAAATTAAGACGTAAAATAATGACGCAAAATAATAAACATTTTGGTGTCGAGATTAACAAGAAGGCGACTATCGCCATAAAATAAATGTTTTGTTGTTGTTGCTTTGTTGTTGCTTTTGTTGTTGTAGTTGTTGTTTTGTTGTTTTTGCTTTGTTTTTGTTGCTTTGTTGTTATTGCTGTTGTAGTTGTTGTTTTGTTTTTGTTGTTGTTGCAGTTGTTGTTGTTTTTGTTGTTGTTGCTGTTGTTGTTTTTGCTGTTGTTGTTGTTTTTGTTGTCCACATCCCTTGCCCTGCGACGACAATGTCCTTCATGTTGTTGTTGCTTTTGTTGTTGTTGTTTTGTTTTTGTTGTTTTGTTGTTGTTGTGTTTTTGTTGTTTTGTTGTTGTTTTTGTTGCTGTTGTTGTTAAACCCGGGAAAAGCCGGGTACTTGCCCCTAGTAACTCATAAGAATTTAAGCCATGACTGAAATTACCATTGGTCGTTGTGAAGTTTGCCATAAATTATTTTTAAAACACAAGTGGTATTTAACCTTGCATTTGAAAGCAATATATTTTAAATACGGCTGTTAACGATTAATTAAAAATTAATCGTTAACTTTTGAAAAATTAACGATTAATAAATCGTTAACTTTTGAAAAATTAACTATTAATTAATCGTTAATTTCGATTAAAGCCAAAAATTGAAATTTATGGTGTCATAAGTAACATTTATTAAACGTACTTGTCGAAAATCAAAATAACACTGGAATGTATCCTTTATATGACATCTTTTAATAAACAACGCAAATAGACAAGTGTATTGACATTATTTGTTTCGAGTGATGAGCGTTTTTATTGACAAATAATCAGCCAAACTGAACCATCATTTGCATAGCTTTAGATTGTCTCAACTGAAGATTCTGATACTGTAGTGGATGTTTGGTTTGCAGGTGATATGTAAGAGAAGTGTTAGAACCATGGTAGGAATGTTCCCTTTAAGCAGCGCCGCTGCGCAGATATTTGACAGGCGAGTTTAGAATCACCACGCAGCAAATTTTGTAAAATATTGCAGAAAAAATGGACGTTCTGCAACTTTGCACACAAGTTTTTTTTTAACTTTGCACACGGACCAACGCAGCTTTGACTTAGAGGGAACATTGCATGGTAGGCAAACGATTTTTCTCAATGGACACAATAACCTTTATCAATATTTTGAACATTCACGTAAGTGAACAGTTTAAAACCAAAATGTTCGTGTAATCGTCCGGAAATTAGTTTATATTTATCGGCCGAAATATTTTAATTTTTTACTTCCAGTACATATATAAGTGGTGGGTCGATTAATCGTTTTAAAAAATTTAATCGTTAAAAAAATGTAACGATTAATCGAGAAATTAATGGTTAATTTCCGCAGCCCTAATTTTAAATGATCTTTAATAAAATCATATTTTCTTACCACTTACTGTTGAAACAGATTTTATAGACATTAAGTGCGTATAAGTGTGTGATACTTGGAAATTAACCATGTGTTCTGTTTCTTAAGACATTCACTGGTGATACAATCACATCAAGCAGTAAAGCTGCTCAAGATGCTTCGAAAGCTTACATCCATGAAAATGGGACCAAACATCTGGACAAGTCAGAACTTAAGATAAAGGAGCCTAGTAAAATAGGAGGTAAGGTATAGTTTGCCTGATCAATCATTTTAAATTCAGCCATAACTTAATGTCACTGTGCTTCACCCATCTGGCCCACTGTAGCTCTTTTTTTTATTTATTTTTTAAAATATATATATATATATATAAAATTTCTGGTATATTTTTTGCCAACTTGTTTAAATGTGTATATCTCTCTCAATTTTATCTCAATCCTTGTCATAGTATAGTATGTTAGTTTCATAAAAATTCTACTATCTGTATCATCTATAAGATGGAATAACAATGGAAATTTTATGCTAATTATTTAATCAAGAAATAAAATAAAGGGATTGTTGGAAAAATATTAACCTTTTTGTTGATTTTCTTCAACTTAGTCACTGTATTTGCATCAGTTGAATATATGCTAATGCTGCTGTGATGTGTATTTACCACCAAACCATCAGGTCCAGAAGAAGCAGAAGAAGAAGACTCTTTAACCAGTGATATGGTCCCAATTCTTGCTGGCCTGACAATACCAGATCCTGTCTTCTTCTGCTCTATTGAACCCTCAAGTTTGTCAGTTCAAAAGAATCTAGACTCTGCTCTGGAGTATCTACAGAAAGAAGATCCTAGCTTAAAGGTTATTTTCATGTGTGCTATGTCTTTGGAGATTCTTTAAATTCTACAGTTCTTGTTTAATTACTTGAATAATTATCAAAATTTTTTTTAATATTTTTATATTAAGATTATTTATCTCTTCCTCTGAATACCTAATGAAATCTTTATAAATGGCAATATTTATTAATTTTTTTATTTTTAAGAAGCTCTTGAAAAAATTTAAACTGTCTATTCTTGCAGGTGGAGATAAGTGCAGAGACTGGGCAGACCATTTTGTCTGGTATGGGTGAACTCCATCTTGATATCATCAAATCTCGACTGGAGAAGGAGTATGGACTTGATGTAGACTTGGGACCTCTCCAGATAGCTTACAGAGAAACCATAACTAGTGATGCAGGTAAGCTGTTTACAAGCCGTGAAGCAAAATAGCTAAATAAATATTTTTAAAAAATTAATTACAATTTTTATAAGCATGATTTTAATTATCCACAAGATTGCCCAATTTCAATATATTTTGTTTAATTTCCTAAAATTGCAACCCAAAAATTTTTTTCATGATCCAATTTTCAGAGGTTACAGAGATTTTGGATAAAGAGCTTGGAGGACGACACCAATTTGTCCACATCAAACTTTCCCTTCATCCCAACATTGAACAACGTGAATTTAAACATGTTTTCTTGCAAAGATCAACAGATCATCCCTTGGTTATCAAGCACAAACTGTTAAAGGCAATAGAATCAGGAATTAAGTCTGGACTATCTCATGGTAAGTTGCTCTTTAGTACATGTTTGAAGTGATGTGATTGCAGTGTTAAAAGGTCCTTGAATGAATGAGTTCTCATCGCTTACATAGATCATGATATTTTTGTGCATGGTTTTATACTTTTTTCATACAAATTTAAATCAAAAGATTATTTATGTGTTTTTGGTACAAATTGTTTCACATAAATTTGATTAGAGTAACTTAACAAACTAAATAGTTTTATATTTATTTAATGAATATAGGTTATTATATTTGGCCTGTAATTAACATTTATTTTTTGTACTGCTACCAAAATCAGCACTAGTTTGAAATAAGCATACAGTTACATTCTTCATCTAAACAAAAATGCTATCTGCTATCACTTGACACTTAAATAGTTTATTCTTGTTTATCATTTTGATACTGATTCACTTATCTTTAATAGCATTGCTTTGCGAATCTATTGTTCACTTTCCTACATTCAACTTCGAATAATACTACAATTATATATAATATGACTGGAATTGTTATTCAATGTAAACAGGAAGTCTCCTGAACTTCCCAGTCATTCACACTGATGTTCACTTGCATGAGTTTAACACACATTACCACACCAGTCTGCCAATGGTAACGGCATGTGCTGCCATGGCTGTACAAAAAGCATTGAAACAAGCTGAATGTGTACTGTTAGAACCAATGATGGCCTTGGAGGTGAGATGCTCACAAGTTTACTAGGTTTCTGATTTTAAAAAGGAAGAATATTTTGTATTCAAGCAGTTTGCTCTTTTTTCTGTCAAGTGGCTTTAAACTATGAACTATTTCTAAAAAAAAGTTTAATGAAATTTTTGATAAAAAGGTCTTATGCAAATATATGTCTGTCTAATAAATAATTCATAATTCAATTGATTGCAAGTTATTAATAGTTGACATGGTGCCAGGGTCATGCTTACGTGGTAGGCCAAGATTTTTGCAAGACCTCTTCAACTAAACTCTGCAATCTTCCACAAATACAAATACTACCTTTGGAGCTCTTTAACTTAAAATTGATTGAAATTTATTTATTCCTTATTTTTACATAAGATAATTATTTTCATATATTTCCACATAATCTATTTAGTTGTGGTTTTATCTGACCTTTTCAACCCTATTGGCATATTTAAAAAAATTATCTCATTGATCATGTCATTGATAAAATTTGCAAGATGCAGAGCCACATCTATAAAAGTTAAAGAAAAAGAATTTTGTAAAAGTATGGATGGTATTAGGCCACCTCCCCAACACCCACCCCCAAAAAATAATAATAAAATAAATAATAATAATTTAAACCATCCTTTTTTATGTCCTTCAAGGTGAGCGCAGATGAAGAGAAACTGGAGGTTGTCCTGGCCGACCTTGGAAAACGCCGCAGTCACATCCTCGATGTTGCCTCCAGACAGGATTCCAGGATCATCAGCGTTCTCACGCCCTTACAGGAGCTCCTGGGCTACTCCACTGCTCTAAGAACAATAACATCTGGCACAGCCAGTTGCTCTATACAACTTTCTCACTATGAGAAGATGAATAGAGAGGAGATGCAAAAAGTGACAGAGAGGATGACAGGTTTTCATCCATCTTCAATGTTTTAATTGCATGGAATTTTTGTGATGGGATTGACTTGCGCTAGACTGATAGTCCTATTCCTGGAGGTCGTTACGGGGCATTCCTCCTCTATTATCTCTTGATTGATCACTCCTCACTTCCTGTGTGGTTGCACAACGTGATCTTGAATGAAGCATCAACATCACTACTGGCCTACCTATACTTAAAAACTGTTTTAGTTCTATGATATAAAACAGGTCATTCAATTTTCATTATGTTTCTAAAAACTTCATGACACATAATAATAACTCTCTAATCTCTTATAAATCTTCATTACTACTGAAACTTTACCAGCAGGTAACAACCAAACACTCTAAATCAGCATTGGAGTCATTTGATTTCTGAGCGAATCTCCACTTTTAACATGATACCTTTACCCTCCTGTCAATATTTATATAGTGTTCTTTATTTAGTTCCACTGTAGGCATCATTCATAGATAAAAAAACTAATGTAGTAGAATCCTGTTATAATATATTTTAATAGGGTAGTAGTTTTCCATGAAAGCAGATTGTGCCCACCCAGGTTCATGCTAATGCATGTTTTTAAAATATTCATTACCATAACCAATGGCGTTAGAGTTTATTTTCTTTTATAAAGATAGGCTACATTTGTTTTTACTCATTTATGGTTAGTGAGTTATGTTGTGTTATAGTTGTAATAATTGTAGTAAATTGTTTGTATTGCATTGTAATGGAAAACTATATTTTTCTACACTCCTCCCCCTCCAACATGCAAAAAAAAATGTTATTGTGCCAATGAATTAATATGCAAAATATCAGAAATTCACCCTTACTGCATAGATTCTGACTTTGAATCGTAGTAGAGCACAAAATACATTGTTTTTTATTGTAATGATAAAGTACATATGTATTTTACACCTAGCCTTACTGAGTCTTGTGAGTAGCATTATTCCAATAATTATCTTTAAGTTATTATGTTATTTTCAACAAACCAACATGTGCCTATATTTGATTGTGACGTGCATTAGAAGTACTTATCCCTTTAGAGCTAAAACAATTGCATTATTAAATTATATGTTATCCATTTTAATGATGTATAATTATTAAAGTATCATGTATTGAAGTGGAATTAGGGAAAATTATTCAATTTTGACATTTTCTCTAAAATTATCAGTGTGGTTTATCACAACAAATTAAAAAAGGATAAATGAAATGTAACTTTATTTTTTAATAATGCTATAACCTATTCAATTAGGACAAACTTAAAAAAGCTATTATAGTTAGTGGAATAGTTAATAGTGACTTTTAGCTCTGAAGGGACAAGACCGCTTCACATGGTTGTTGTGGGACAATATGTGTAAAACATATCAAACTTACATATTGTAACATTCAAGGGACATCAGTATTATTCTAGTATTGAAATAATACAAGGGCTCTAAATGCCTAAACATGAAAGTGATACATTTGTTGACTTTTTCATTTGTGTTACATTGCTCAATCAGCTACATTAATATATTGGTTTAGTTCTAATTTTTTATATTTTTTTAAAAACTTTTTATTGATAATGGAATAATTAGTTGTTATATTTTAAATAAATTTTTGATGTTATGGTGAATGCTTGAAGTGAACTGTTCATGTAATTTGACATGTATATTTCTGAAATTATTATTTTCTCAGAAGATTGAGATTTATGCTGATCTTATTATGATTAATTATGTATAGAGAATGATATTAGAATTTATTATAAATTTGATGCTTGTTCAATTGTTAATAGTTAAATGTTTTAAATTAATTTCAAATATATTTTAGTAAAAATAAATCTTAGATTTGTTGATGCTTGGCCAGGGACACAAAAAATCTCACAGTTTACATTTTAATATATATTAGATTTGTGCTTTTCTCTTCGATGTTCTTTTACACACAATAGTCATCGAAGGATATCATATGCATAGGTTTCCATGTTTAATCTCTTAGAATTAAAAATAATAAACCATAGATTTGAGTGATTTTAGTTAAATAGTGAAACTGCAAGCGTCAATATTACGTGTGGCTTGGAGTAGTCTAGTTAGTTTACTTTTTTAGTTTGATCAGAATCTTTTCTATTTCAATATTAATTTTATTATTTAAGCTCTGTTTTCAGTTTCTTAATATTAAGTTTTATTTGCTCGAGTTATGTTTCTTTGATTAAAATGATACTAACACTAATAATGATATACTAAGTTTTCATTGAGTTAATTTGTGCCAAATAATTTTAAATGCAACAACAATCAGTCCAGATGCGATTTTTACCCCTATTTTTTTTTAAAGTTTATTTAGCTCTGCATTCTTACAGCTTTGCAAGTGACTGCTGATAAGGAAAGAAAAATATCAAATGTCTTCACATGCATTCCCTATTTTACTTAACCACAGAATACCCATGTGACTTAATTAGTAGTAATATTTTATGGCTTAGAAATGCTTGAATCAAATTAAAAGTAAGAGCCTGTGTTTCACGTTTGATTTTCATTTGTAATCTCTAATTTAAAAATCTCTTGTAAAAAATTATTTTTGTCAATTTTTTCAAAGCAGCTGAGAAAGTAAATTCTGTAAAAAAAATTATTTAATTTCAACAGTTTTAACTATCTTTTTCATTTCTGCCGCAAACTTAGCATGATTATCAGGAATATGTCGTGTATTGTGTGAAAATGATCTTAGAAACCACAATGTACAGTCTTTCTTGTCATGGAGAGGATTTAATCAGTGCTGCATTGTTTAATTGCAATAGCACTGTATTAAACAGTTGTAGCAGCTATCATTCTTCCCCCTCAACCTTCCAAAATTACATGCTACTTTTTTCCTGGGCCTCGATTTCTGTATTATAAATTTTTAAGAAGTAACAAAATTTATGTATCATATTTTTTGAAACAGTTACCTATGCATTTTGAAATAGTTTATCTTTCATTCAATCTCTGCAATTGTAATATTCTCTTTTGTGTTTGGTGTAGTTTTTTTTAATCATTCATCTAAATATTTATTAAATTTGTAAAAATACAGGGAAGGTTGAAAACTGTAATATACTTTCCTTTTTTTTTAAAATTTATAGCTGGCATCTCAAAATATAAAATATATAACTAATATTAACCCCATATTTACTGGAAGAGATTATTCCCCGTTTCATTTTTTTATGAAATGGATTCAAATAAAAATTTCAAAACAAAAATATTGAATTGTTTGTAATTCACAGTTGTTTTATTACAATCTTACATCTTGAGGACATTTTGTTGATTTTATGGACATTTTATTTTTAAAACTTATTTTTAAAAATAAAAAACAAACGTTTAGGGAGAGTAAGCTGAACATAATTGATTACTCTTGAACAAAAATATTACATATGAACAAATAATATTTATATTAGCTATTTGTCATCAGAAAAGGCCTCCTGTTCAACCTTGATAGTGATATCTCTATCCATAGTTTGTGACTTCAATTCTTCTTTTAGTTCATCATCCTCTTTTTCTGAGGTTACTTCCCCTTGCTCATCAACGTCCATCTCTTGTTTCTCTGCAGTTAACAGAAGTTCCACCTCTTCTAAAGGTATTCTGACTCTAATCTCCCCTTCTGTCATCAAATCCATCACTTCTTGCAGTTCATCATCTCCAAATATAGAAATTCCATCCAGATACATACACTGATAATAAAAAAAAATATTTCACAATTTATGTTCATAATGAAGTGAGGGCAAAGAGTTTTTGTGAGTCTCTGTAGTGATGTCTCACACCATAGATTCTAAATATTCTGAGGTTGAAATTTAAAATAAACTGAATCCAAATTAAGCTTTAAATAATAGGTTATAAATGTCAAGTACATATGTTTATGTATATTCTAAGAATTATCTGTAAGTATAAGTAATTTTCAACAACTGACCTTGGCCCAAGGACAGCTCTGTAGAGCTCTGTAAAATATTCCTCTCGCTTGATTAAGCTGGCCATATTTGGCCTGATGAGAAACCATGGAAACGAAAATGTACATGTTTATAAGAGCACATGCATTCAAACAAAATATTCTTTATCAATTTAAAAATATTCATCTACTTTGTTGCTAAATACAATTATTAGTGCCAGCAACTACCTTCAATGAATAATTAAATGATTTTAACATCCATAAACAATTAATTAATTAATCATTTAATTCAGACTTCATTTTAATCACAGCCATTAAATAAACAAAACACGGGTGAACAAAATCAACACCATAAAACTGTAGTGTTAAATTTCATGAAATTCCAAGTATAGAAGAATTTCCTACCTCAAAATTAAGGTAGAGTCTCCAAAGTAGTGGACAGTGGCTACTGGCTGGAAGCTGGACACAGCGCTCAAGTAGAGAGCGAATGCGATAGACTATTCCACAGTCTGAAACATTTGGTTATAAGTATAAGATAAAAATCAGTAGAAGAGTGTTGAAAAACAAATGTAGATTTTTATGTGCATTTACACTGGGGCTTTTCTGGCATCACTCAGTGGTATTGTTGAGAGATGCATCATGTTTTATGCTGGAAATTTATAAATACACTAAACATTTAAAGAAATAGTTTTTATGCATGTTTTATGAAAAAAACATTTTTAAAGTCCATTCTGTGAGCTTACCAATATTTTGACAATCTCCCAGGTCCAAAGAGTTAATGAGTGCCTTGTGCCTCATTAGTTCTGACATAATTGTAAACAGAGGCAGAACTACAGATGTTGATCCTTGCAAGTTCTTATCATAGAACTTTCTCAATCTCCCAGCAATGTGAGCTCCCGACTCTATCTGTAGGAATGCAGCATGGAGCTGAGAGCAGTTGGGGAACTCAGAGAGTGCTTCAGATAAAACGCTTCTAGTATAACTTAAGGGAATGGTCATTATTTGTCTGACATTTGTAATAAATAAAATCTGATTCATGTACAGATGCTTTATGAGCTGAAGGTGCAAACTGGTTTTATCTGTTTCACTAATTTCTCTGATACGCTTCACTGCCAATGAAAAAATTTTGTTTGCTGATGTAAAGTTTGTAGAGCAAAACTCAAACAAGGCAAATAGTTCAACAAATGACACAAAAAAATCACAGTTGATGTCATTTGTATTTTTTTTAAAGTTCTGATAAAATTCTTCCATATTGTTTTCAAAACGTTTGTGAATTTTGAGGATATATGCAGGTGTTATTGTCACTTTTGAGTTTGGTTTGAAAGGTTTCTGCTCAATGAGAGCTCCAAGACAGGCAATGGCCTGGTGTTTTTCTTCAGTTGAAGGGGAACAGTTCCTGCTTGAATGCAAACTCATGTGTTCTAAAGGCTCGAAATTCAGCATAATTTGACAGTACGTCCTGCACAGCAAGCATAAACCCAGAGCTTTTTCTGGCTCTGAGAAGGTAGATGACCCCATGAACATCCCCAGGGCCACGTCCAGCATGGACACGGTCTCTGACATGTTGTCAGAGCAAGCCCACAAGATTCTGATGTAGGCGTCCCAAACCACCAGGTTACTCCTGTTCTGAATTTCTTTTAACAGAGTCTTGCCGAATCTCTTTATGCTTTTCACACAGGGTTTGGACATACCAGAAACCTTGGTTGCCTCAGACTTCAAAACTTCCAGCTCCAAGCGCAGCAGTGTAAACAGATTTCTAGTGGGCAAGGTGAAATATGACTCTGCTTGGACCAACACTTCTTGAACAAAAGCCATGAGGCTCTCATGGGGCTTCCACTTTGTTTCAATATCCATCTCCGACTTGATCTCGGCCAGGACTGGGGACTGAAAAAGTCCTGATCGACTGTACTGCTCAAATTTTAAACCACTTCCTGATTCATCAATGTCAGACAATTTTCTGTCTAGGGTTTCACATGATAAACCAAGTAATTTCAAAAAGAGGCAAACCACAAGGACACAGGATTCTGATTGGTTCAGTCTAAACATGGCAGGGCTGATGTCATCAAATATCACCAGGCGATCTAAATCTTCACAGCTTTCTTCTGTTTCTCCTTTAGAGCTGTCAGGTTTCCATGGTAACCAATGAGCATTCTGCCTAAGTTTTTCCAATTTTAGCCAAATTTGGGACCTTGGCAACTTTTCAAGCAATATTGTATCTTCCAACTCGTCGGTATTAACTGGGAATAATAAATAGAAGAAAATTCATACCATAAAAAGTATTATATAAAAAATAAATACATTTTTTTTGGTTCTGTTTAATGTTTTTAGATACAGTTTAATTGAATTATAAACGGTTTATTTGAGCAGGCAAAAAGCACAGTAAAATTGCTTAGGCTGTCTGATAGATGTTGGAATAATAAATCATGCCAGTTAAGCAGTACGCTACTACAATACTTTTACATCTTGCTTTACAGAATGCATAAATCTCACAATTTAATAGAATTTAATTGAAAATTCTAATGTGTAGAGAACAAGGGGGATTACAGTTAAATTAAAACACTCATCAATTTGTGTATTATCTATTATTTTAAAAGCACATCTTTTTTAAAAATCCCTTAAATTAACTTCACCATCTTGTCTCTCTCTGTCTGTTGTGGTCCCACGGAAAAACAAAAGTAAAAAATGACCCACTTCCCGTGATCCTATCGAACTGAAATTTTGCACATAGACTTTTGTCACCTAACAATGCATTCTATCAAAATTTCAGATCAATTGAATGTACCATAATTAAAATAATGAATTTTTATATTATCTCTATGTAGCATGTAAATGTTTGTGCTGAACTGTATTATATTGAACATACTTTTTTAATATTTTCCTGTCAAGCGGTACGTATTATATTGAACATAATCAATACTTTTAGTTATGTCTCATATATAAGGGATTTATAGTCAAAAACTTTGTTTTTACGGATTGTTTGATTATCATTATGATCCTTAGTATTTGGGGAACGTGGTCATACATTTTATTTTAAGACTATATAAAATTTTGGTATAATTCAATAAAATCTATAATTTGTAGAGTCATTTGAAAGTGAATTAAGAATACAATAGGTTTTATCTATTGTAAAATGTATGGTTCCGCTAAATATTTTTTAATTGTTATTACCCTCCCAGGGCATATTTTATAGGCACATTTGACAGCCCTACAAAATTGCATGAATTGAAAACCCACATATCAAATCAATTTTGGTATAATTAATTTAGCATATTACTTTATTTAAGATAAGTAAGAAAGATATTACCCATAAAATGCATGACAATCTCAATACTTAAATAATTTTGCCTATTCATATGAAAATAAGTTATATTCAAACATCCAACCTGATAAAGAACTGTACACATCAGAATCAGATGTTTGCTTTTCATGCCACTTGGCCCATCCTTTGGCCTTCTGCTCACCAAATCTGGGCACACCACTTTCCCAGAACTCCTCCAGAAGAGGAACCCTCTCTTTGGTGGAGCTGAGGTTGAAGGCTGGTGGACAGAACAAGTTGAGCTCAATGAGTGCCTGGTAACTGCTCACCGCTCGCTCTGTGTACCCAGCAAGATGCAAGAAATCACAGTACTGTGAAAACAATCCTAAAAAAAAAGGTTTAAAGATACATTATCATTGATTAAATTGGATAAAATTTAAAACAGGTTAAACAAAAACACGTTAAGTTCACATTTTTGCAGGAGACAAAAGAAAAAAATATCAAAAATTCCCTTTAAAATGTTCGTTACACAGAAACAGTTCTTTTTTTTTAAGTCTCTGCATTCATTTTAAAATTGCCTACATTTCTAGACATTCAAATTTTGAAATTTTTAAAAAGTAGTTTATAAATTGTATAGACATTTTATATAATATTCCTTCTTTGCTTTCAAAATATTCCTCTACTGTGAAATTAATTATTTCAAGCAAAAAAAACTCTATACACCAACAATGCATTTATGAATATCTTACCAATAATTTTGTTTTCCATATTTTCACACTTGCTAGCAACCTGAACTTGACCTTCTAGAATAGGCACAAGCGTCTGAAAACATTTGTGGTAGCACTTAACAATAGTGCTGAAGTTAAACTTGAAGAGGCGAGACTGGCGATTTGAAATGTATTGGCGCCACAAATTCACATCAGATGAATAGGCAAATAGAAGGTTTTGCCACGCCTTCTCAAGCTGTGAAATGAAACAATTCATGTAAGTGAGTTTGAATTATAATGTTTCTTCAGCTCCAGTATATACATCATATATTTACCTACTCTCCATTCTCAATTATCAGATCTTATTTTAAACTTGAAAATATGTCCACATTTTGACTTATTTTTATTCTGCTGGCTCTGCTTTAAAATATTATAGCAAATTTTTGCTATTGATTCCATAAATGCTATTAAATTCTTTTAAATATTGGAGAGTGGGAAAAAGAAGGAAGGATGTTGTTTTTTTCTTCTAAAGAATACAAATGACATAGGAAAGTGTAGTTTTATTAAGCAGAGAAGTACATGTGGTTTTTTTTTAACTTCTTAATATGATTCAGGCTAAATGTGTTTGCCTTACATTTCATGTGAATAACAACATTTGTAACCAGAACTCATGATATTTAGTATTCTAATTGTTTAGCAAGAAATTAACATTTGGCTTTTAGTGTAAAATGAAACACTCTGAAATGAAGCAACTTCTTAGGGCCCCCAGTGAATTTTTAAATGACAAGCATTAGGATTTATATATTTTTTAAAGCTTTTATTATTGATTTAGTTAAGTTATATCATTTCCACTATTAAAACTAGAAAATACATATTTTACTGCAATAATAATTTTTTAAATAATAATGAATATTATGATAATCCAATGATATAGTGAAAATCTGGCAAATGTATCCTAGGAGAAAAGCTGTGGAGACATGAAAATGCAAAATATGAAGTAAAAAACAGTGAGACATCACTGTACAGTTAATGATGGAAGTTTCTAAAATAAAATCATCACACTTATTTGTGACCTTGATCTTTTCATTCATTGAAATCACTTACCTTATCTGCCTCCCATATGTCCTGATACAATTCCAACTGGGCAAGTTTCAGATCAAGTGAGGATGGGTTGGCCTCAATGGCCTTTTCTAAGATGGACAGTTTCTTTTCAATAACTGATTTAGATGGTGTGTACACTTCTCTCAGCTTTATGGTCCTACCCTTGAAACTTTTGTCCTCCTGTGCCACAACATCCTGAAACTTCACAAACTTCAGCCACAACTGGACATCTTGTGGTTGTTCTCGTGTTCTTTGGTTAAAGCTTCTAACCTTTTCAAAAATTTCATCCATTTCAAAGTTGTCACTTGAAGCCACCAGAGGCTGGCTGTAGTCTGTTCCCTTACCTTCAGAATATAATTTTGTAGCATTGTCTAGACAGCTGTAGCTTCCTATGGTTTCATTCCTATTTTCTGCAGCTGGTTTGGTAGTAAGTGGTATATAGCTGGGCATCATAGAAAGGGTCTTTGTTTTTTCTGACCAAAGGTCCACTCCTTTAGTTCGAATTCTCTTTCTATTTTCTTTGTTAAAATATCTCCAACCATTAGACTTATCTTTTTGTTTCTTTGATTGTTTAACGAAAATATGAGGTGCACCAAGACAATTGTGAGTTTGTGACTTATATTTGGCCACATGCCGACTGGAAACTGATTTGTAAGTCCATAGATCTTGGTTTGACTTTCGATCAATGTGGTATGCATGCTGTGGTTCAAGACCAGGTATGTCCTCTAGAAATACAGCACCGGATGGAATTTTGAACTGATGATTATCATTGCTTAGAAACAAAATGTGTTAAAACATGAATTATCCAGTATGAATGATCAATGAGAAAACATATCCGTTAAAATATCAATATTTTAAATGCATGAATATTTTAAATTTGAAAGGATCTGTAGTAGGTCTTACGTTGACTAAGAAACAAACAAAAAATTAATACTTGACCAATTTCTCTGTTTACACAATAAGATAGAATTTTGTCACTCAATCTAAAAAAACATTCTTAAAAAATTAAACATGTTTGTTCAAAAAGATAAACAATGAAAATGAAAAATTACAATGCCTTAAAAATATGTCAGTTTAACAATCTGAGGAAGGAAGTAACTTATTGCGTCATAAATTCTAATGAAATTAATTGATGTAATAAATATGTAATGTTTGTAATCCTTCAAATACTAAAATAAATAATACAAATTCCCAAATGTTCAGTTATTTAAATTTCACAACAGTATCAAACTTTTCTAAATATAATAAATGTTTGAGATTATAATAATACCTCTTTTCTTGACTTGGACTCTGAGAGCGATGTCTTCTCTTCTCACTTTTTTTCTTTTTCTTTTTCTTTTTTCTACCATCATTTGATTTTGAGCTTTTATTCTGATAGAAATCATCTTCTAAATGACAGTAGTTTACACAAAAATATAAGTTATATGTCATTTAAAATAAATAAAACAATAGCAATTTTATACAACAGTAATGATCTCTATATGTTTTATAAGCCATTATTTCTCCAGAAGTGCTTATAAGCAATGTTCCCTATAAGATTCATCAGTCCGTGTGCAAAATTGCACATCATCTATTTTAGTGCATAATTTTATATTCCGCAAACACATACACTATTAAAATGTGCTGTGCTACGGGTTCAAATGCCTGCGCAGATTAGGGTTGCCAGATGTCCGGTTTTGTACCGGACTGTCCGGTATTATCGTTATTTGTCCAGTGGAAAAATGGAAGCAATACCGGACATTTTACACTTAAATATTGTGCCAGCGACAAAATTCGACACTAGTGTCCGGTATTTTTGAGACAGCCACCTGGCAACCCTAGCGCAGATGCGCAGCTTGAAGGGAACATTGCTTATAAGTAAAATGTTCTACTTTAACATAACTAAGGTAATAATAGATTCTGTTATTGATCTAAATTAATAGATTAATATTTTTTTATTATATTGTAAATATTCATTTTAAGCACATAAATAATTACGTACATATTTTAATAAAAACATTTTACACTAAACAAAAATTAAACACATGACAGCATAAGTATGTAACTTGGTTAACAACAAATAAATGTTAACCCCTAAAAATGTACCTCCTTGGTAACAATAATGACTTCATTAGTAATCATTTGGAGTTGTTACACACAATAAAACAAAAGAACTTTTATATCTTTAATCCTAACTTTAAGAGTGAGGATTTGCTATGAATGAGCTGATTTTGGGCAACTGTTTTGAAGAGGTTGGAATGTACCATACAAAGTAGATTTCGTTTACAAAATTATTTTTTCCTACAAGGGCTATATTCACAACCGTTATCTCCCTTTATCTTATGAATGAACCTAAATTAAATGTCATAAAGTAATAACTTTTGACAAAATAGACCAAAAGCACTATTGTTTTTGCGAATGGAAAAAAAAATACTTACTATCTGATTCAGGAGATTTTCTTTTTTTGGAATATTGAGGTAGTTCTGTGCTGATGGTGTCAGTCACATAATTAGACCTATAATAAAATATTCAAATTTTTTAATTGAAAAAAGCAGCTCATCAACATACATAAAAAGCATAGATTTTATTTTACTTTTTTCTGAAGTCTTTTTATTTCATTTAAGCTTTAATTATTTATTGATATCCTGGTATGTCATAAATAAACATATCTTTATGCATATACTTAAAGTAAGTTAATGCTAGCAATGTTATGGACAATCATAATGAAATTAGAAAAATTACCTGGTATCACTTTTTAAATCTAATGTACATTGCTCTGAAAAATTTTGTTTTTGAACTGCAATTATAGCATTTAAAGTGGAAGGGTCGATTTTCAGCTTGAGTGTTGCCAAATCTTCATTTTCTGTTTTTAAAAAAGAAAATTTTGAATAAGAATATGATACAGACCTTGCTCAGTCGAAAAAACACTCATTCAAAAGCAAAAATAACATATCTCTTATTTTAATACAGTAGAGCAGTAATTTTTTTAATTCTGTTTTTCAAAAGTGTCAGTTATCCTAACTCTCCTATCATTTTAAAATTATATTACCCAATAGGCTTGGCACTGAGCATTGTTTAAACACTGAAAAATTAATTCCAGACCCTGTAGTCTGTAGTACAATCCAGTAACAATTTAATGTATATGCATTGAATATGAGCCAGTAATCAGACAGGGATGTACAAACTTAGTAATTAAAAAGATGAATTAATCATTCATCTATTTTAAAGCCCTGGTCCTTTAAATTCGAGAACTTATTTTGGAAGATGGAAGAACTTAATACCTCATTTGTTTGATAATTCTATGAGCCGAGTAAGCTGAACTCAATGCATGGTCATGGTGTGAGGTGACTAATATCCCTTACGATGCTCATTCTCAGTTGTCAGAAAACTGGATATTCAACCCACCCATGGTCCCAAAAAGTTTGGAAAATCATGCTCTGCAGTAGTGATTTATCATTTTTACCTATGACTATGATATCTGATAATACATTTAGTACATTGGCATCAGTAAATATTAGGCCTATAAGTATAAGTTATAAGTATAAGCATAACTCTCGTGCTTTCTAAGTCTTCATACCTTTTACTTGCTGAGATCCTTCAACTTTGCTGTGGTTCTGAGATTTATCACCAGATACATGAATAATTGGAAATAAACTACTAGCTGGAAATAATGGCTTAGGCCCATTGTCTGATGATGGTGTAGTGGCGGTACTACCTTGGCTATCTAAACTATCTTCATTCATCTTTTTTTGTAGTAGCAGTTTATTATAGTTAGAGGCCTTAGAGTTACTATGACATGTCACACTGACATAGAATTATTAGGTATGAATGTCTATACTGTATTACTGTATAGTACTATATTTAAATTTAAGTAAGTACATGTAACATTATTGATATTGTTGTTTATGTTAATTGTTAAGACACATAATAATTCCGGAAGCTCATGAGTAACTTTCGTTTTTTAATTTTCATCTAATCCAAATTTTTTTTTAATGGATTGGATACATATTTGTTAATAGCTGTTTTAATGTTGGATACTAAATCACTACATTGAAAAAAAACATCTCTTCGTCCCTGTCACCGATAGATGCATTCGTCGTGTTTGAGTCTAAGAAAATTGACCTTAATTTAATTTGGGGAAGAATACGAAAATGAAAATGCCAATAGTTTCAGAAATATGGAAAGCTAAATTAGACAAGTCATTCAATGCTATTGCACTGGCTGTAATCTTTAAGTAAGTATAATTTAAATTAAGTATTTATTAAGTTAATACTTCACTTTTTTAAGTGTCAAGTGAAAGTGTAAGTAATTAAGTTAAATTAAGCAATAAATAAATAATAATATTAATAAGTAACAAGTAGGCCTAGATTATGCCTAATACTAATAGTAATAACTATTAGTATAGTCAGTCAATAGCTAATAATAATAAATAAAACTAATTAATTTGTGAGTGCAACAAATTACAAATTATTATGATTTATTTGTTACTTGTATAGGTATAACTATAAGTTAATAAGTATAAGTATTGTATAACAAATGAATTGATAATAATAATAAATTATAAATGGTAACTATACCACCTGTGCATTTTTGGGGATTAAATGTCAGTCATCCCTAGTGACCCTAGCCCTAGCACTTTAAACTTTACTCTTTATACTTTATTATATATACTTAATACTTCGTTAATTTTTCAGTTGATGTTCCCATCCCCATGCTCTTAGTCTTAGCATTATCCAGTATGCTAAACTAAATAATAATGTATAAGTCATACACTGATGTCTTGTCTTATCTATACAGACGCTCTTTCTATACAGAAGATTATTGCGTCCACAGACCATACCTGTCTTTTGGCAAGTGATGCAGCGTTCACAGGCCACGGCTATGAGGGTTCCACGCATGACCCAGCCACCTTTGTTTCCCTAACTACTGTTAGGTACCCACTAGAAGCTGGCCCCGGGAACTAATCCTTGCCTTCACATGGATTCAAACTTGTGATCATCGGTGCGCCAGCCGAGCGCGTGCGGCGCATGCCACTCGACCACCATGCCACAGGTTTAGAACTTAATTAGCTCCAGAACTCGGTGTGTTACCCTTAAACATTCGTAACCTGAAACATTGACATTGAAATCAATGAAATAATGAGACAATCCATTTCGAGATGAAAGAGTATTTCTTTTTTTTATTAACACCCAGACATTCACCTGACAATTCACAAAGAATACATGTACTTCACATATTAAATAAAGAAAAAGAAAACTACCATGCAACTTAAATGTGAGATTTAAAAAAGATTAAGTCCATCTTTTTTATCAAGGAAGCGATCATGAGGGAATCATCACTTTCTAAGAAATCTTTGACTGCTGTGTACATGTAGTAAGGTCATTAAAAGGGAGGCTGTACACACTTTCAAAACTAAGCCACGAGTCTAGTGCTAAGTGATTTTAGTACAGTGTGGCCTACGTTTGTACTTTACATGATCATTTTTCACAAACATTAAACCTTGCTCTTTACCTCTCCCCACCTCCTCTCTCTCTATCTCTCCATCTCCTTCTCTAGACTTCATTTGTAACCCAAGGCAATGTTCGTTACCCGAGACAAACAAATTTTGAAGTTGTTGTTCATTGGGGCTAGGCTCACTTTGCTTCACATAAAAACTATTGGAAAATATACATTTAAAAAAAATTATAATTTAAAAAAGCATATTATGATGTGACATGGAAGGCACACATAAGCTATGATTATTGATCATAGAAGTGTCAGATTATCAGTCCAGAAAGTATGTGTTTTGAGTGCAGTTTTGAGGGCCTGAATAGTAGGAATGTTACAAATGTGTAACGGGAGATAATTCCATCATTTTGGATCACTAAAAGAGAAAGAACATTCACCAAATGTTTTAGCCCATATCTTAGGAACAGAGAGAATATGTATGGTATGTGTACTAAAGAGAGAAGCTAATAAGAAGGTCAATAAATAGAGATTTTTGGTAATTTAGTAAGGGTTGGAGTTGGCGAAAAAGTTGTTGCAGACAACTGACAATTTGTAATCACTTTGTGTTTGTACAGGGATCAATGAATTCGTGGGAAAATATGGTCTTGTTGCATTTAGTATAGTAACCTTGGTCATTTAAATTTGACTAAATAACCCTTGCCTTCAAATTTTGCAGCTCATTTTTTAATTTGTTCTAGTTTATCTATGGTTTTCTTTTTGCTGGATGGATCCTTTACAAAAATGCATAATCTAGTTTAGGTCTGAGCAATGAAGGTAGTATTTTAGTATTAAGGTCTTATGAAATTTCAAATAGAAATCATCCTTTTTAAAACAATTTTTTATAATTTTAATATTATATTGCATTATACAATTATACATATACATAAATTTATATGTTGATTATTGTTTTATTTAAAGATCCAGTGGGCTGAGCCTCATAGTTGGCTGTGAGGATGGCATGGTTAGAATATATGATCTCTCAGCAAAGCATCTCGATGAGAAACCAAAGGTATTTTTAAATCCCTTATATTAACTTCACCGTCATCTCTGTCTTGGGCAGGCGGAAAAACAAAAGTCAAAAATGACCCACTTCCCGTGATCCGATCGAGCTGAAATTTGGCACACGGACCCGTCTCACCTAACAATGCATCGTATCAAAATTTCAGATCGATCGAACGTACCGTAATTAAATTAATGCATTTTTAGTTTATCCTTATATAGCGTATGTAATTCAAATTCACTGTTTGTTATTGTTTTTTTTCACGTGATTGTTCAGTCACGCGTTGACGCGACCCATCGAAGTACCAGCGTGCTTTTGTTTACATTTTATTTTTATGTGTCACGCTGAGCTCGGTCCAGCGATTGGCGACCAGACTTTTCCCCTCTCTCCCCCCCCCTCCCAAGAGGGTTATGAAGCAAAGTTGAGTTAAGACAGATTCAGTCTGTAAATATTTGTAAATACTTTTAGTTATCTCTCATATATAAGGGATTTATAGTCAAAAACTTTCTTTTTACGGGTTTGTTTTATTATGGATGTATTCTTTGCTTTGACTTTCGCAAAACAACTACTCCCCAGGTTGGGTACAAAGAATTGTGTGTGGTGGTAGTGGTGTTTATGTAATGAATAAAATCTATTTCTACCAACAACAAAGTTGGCACTGAATACTTATTACAATGGCAGCTTCTTAACATTATTCATAAATTTAATTAAGCTAAAGTCTATTGTGTGTTGGTATAAGTTCACCTGAGACTAAAATTCAGGAATCAGCCAAAGTTAAATTTAATATAAAAAATATTTCATTTAAATTGTATGATTAAATTATTGCTGAAATGTATTTAGCTAATCTATCATGTAATACTATACTGTAACAATTCTGTTTTCCCCAGACTGTTTTGGAAACAAAAAGTGGTCCGATTCAGTGCTTGACGGTTCATGATGTCACAAGATTTTATCAAAATGATCTGATAGTTGGTGACTCATGCGGAATGTTGACTGTTTTTTGCAATCGTCAAATTTTGTCTCGGCAGTCCTTATCTTCAGATAGTATTATATGTTCCACAGTCGTTGAAGACAATGGTAAATTATGGGATTTCAGTGAATCAGTTATCAATTTATTTATGGTTATAAGTTCTAAGGGATCGAATAAAATTCTTTGTGATTAAAGTTATCAAGATCTTTTTGATTTAAGTGTGAACTACCTAACATTTAATTGACTTTTTTGTTAATTTCTCTAGGAGGGAGCCCAATTATTGTTTGCTCGAATGACTCTGGTGTTTTAACAGGAGTTCAGCCAACTGAAGAAATATGGAGAATTGATCTAAATAGTTTATCAAATAAAGTATGGCTTTTTAAATATTTAAAACACCCTTTAGGTTTACCTCTGAATAAATATAATATATGTGTTTAGGTATATAAATAAATAAATATAATGTTTAAAATCCATCAGAAATTATTATTTGTCACAGATGCTATTTCTGAGTTTTTAAATTTTTAAAATCTACATATGATTACAGAATCCATCTTCAATAGTGAAAATAAATTGCCTTTTAGTAGTACACATAACAGATGCAACCGGAAATAAGAGGCAGTATTTACTAGTTGCTGATAACGCCAAGAGAATTCATGTCATTAGCAATGGAACTCTTGTCACTTCGCTCAATGCCCCATCAAATATAACAGCTGTGAGTACATTTAATGAGATACTGATTCGTTTCCCTTATTTTAAATTTAGCTTAAAATATTTTTTTGTCTATTGAAAATTATTTTTGTCAAAAACATTTATTTTTACAATAAACTCAACACCATTCTTTTTACACAAACCACCCTTATCGATTTGTTAAAACTAAAAAAAAACTTACATGTTATTTTAGCACTGCTACTTCTAATCAATAGATCTATATAATATAATTATTTTGCTATCTTCCATATTGTTTTGCCACATGCAGATGACACAAGGGCGATTTATACCTGCCAACAAGCTTAGTCTACCATCGGGTCAGTCTTTCTCTTCAGATGCCGAACAAGTGGCTCTAGGTTCCAGCAGTGGCTCTGTCTATATCCTACACAATTTAAATGTAATTTATATGTTTTCCCTTTTCAATTATAAGTTTAAATGGTCATTACAATTTTTTAAATTTCAAAATAATTTCTGGTTTAGTAGCTTCATCATCAGCTATTGTAGCAGGTGCCTACTTGGTTTATGGTGTGCCTCAAGGCTCCGTTTTGGGTCCGGTTCTTTTTGTAATGTATACAAGGCCATGCTTCTACTTCTACTGCTCGAAAAGCATTCAGTTAAAAGCCAATCATTTGCAGATGATACTCAGCTATACACTCACACTCATCCCTCTGATATTGACTCCACTGTCCAATTGATGCAGGAGTGCATTGATGAGGTAAAGTCTTGGATGACTTTCAGCAAGCTCAAGCTGAATGACGATAAGACAGAAGCACTCCTATTTTGCAACAATAAATTACGCAGTACTTTGTCTCTTCCTAATTCTATTCAGGTGTCTAGTTCTGATATACTGTTCAAAACATCGACTAGGAATCTTGGCTACATTATTTCTGACAGCATGTCTACCAACAACTTCATCAATCACATCTGTCGCTCTGCCTACACCGCCATTCGTCAGATCAGCTCATTCCGTCATTACTTAACAGTTAGTGCAACAAAAACTCTAGTCTGTGCTCTTGTTCTAGCTCGCATTGATTATTGCAATTCTCTTCTGTCAGGTGCGCCAAAACAATGCATTGAAAAACTACAGAAAGTTCAAAATTCAGCTGCCAGACTAGTTCTTAAGGCAAAAAACATGACCATGTTACTCCGCTACTTTACTCACTTCATTGGCTACCTATACAAGCTCGAATTGATTACAAACTGGCTGTTCTCTGTCACAACTTCTTTTCTGACTCATCTCCTTCTTATCTTACTGAACTTCTGTCGGTCTACTCACCCAGTCGTCAGCTACGCTCTTCTGCAGACACACGTATTCTCTGTGTTCCTATGACACGAACTAAAACTTTTGGCGAAAGGTCATTCTCTTTTTGTGCAGCCAAACAATGGAATTCTCTACCATTACACATCCGTAGTATTCCAACTACCAAGTCCTTCAAGAATGCACTTAAGACGCATCTTTTCAAAATTTATTTTCAAAATTAATGAAACATTTGTTTTTAATGATTAGCGTAGCTTATGTGTAATGTACTGTCCTGTATGTTGTTATTATGGTATGAATGGTTATTTAATTATTATATGTATGTTATGATCTCCATGTAAAGCGCTGTGAGCCGGTTCCTTACTGGGATACAGCGCTATATAAATTATCAGTTATTATCATTATAAATGTTAATTTTGTATTAACTTTTTTTTTAATACTGTTTTTTTTTAATAAATTGTTTTGTATTGAAGAATGTACATTACTTTTGGAGTAGTTTTAAAATGATATAAATTTTTCCCATGAATATCTTCTTTCACACATTGGAGACCAAATTCAGAAAAATGTAGTTAATACTTCCAGGTTTTACTACAACTTTACGATTTTATAGAGTTTAATTGAGTGAAGAAAACAAGTGGCATGGAGTTTTAACTCTTTACTCTTTTGAATTTTGAGGTCCCATTATTTGTGGTGCCATGGACACTGAAGATGACCTTATTCTTTTTGAATAAATGGTATAAGAGGCATATCCCTAAAGTATACAGGTTGAATCACAGAATTTTACAAACAGTTCATTGATGATGGTATTAGCATCACCAAAATTAAAACTAGAGAATTCAAACTATTTATTTATGGATGTTCTAAGACTATTGTTTCTTTTTAAAAATTTAAAATTCTGTAGACTTTCTAACATTACCTTAAGATAAAAGGATTATTTACCTCTTGACAATTTCCCTAACAACCATAGTTTCTTAGGCTACCAATCATGCCACACCAGACCATCAAAAACTCCAAACCTTCCAACTTGTCAGGCAACTTTGCCTCTGGGTCAGTCAAATGAAGACTCTATAGATAGGAAACATGATAAAAAATGAAGGACTACTTCATCTCCAGGTCATTTTTGAGGGCATGTCCTTATGTCATAATTGTATGTGACCTTATATATCAGTCAGCTGAACCACCTAATGTGGGGTCTAAACATGTTCAAGAATACATTTTATGTCTTGTTCTGTTCTGTTAATTAAAAAGTACAATCTGCGCTGAAGATACAACCTCTTTTATATAGGCAAGATGGGCAGAAAGCTATTTGAACAAGAAATATCTTCAGGACATTGGAAAAAAAAACAAGCCATTTCTTGTCTCATATCGTTTCAGTGGGACAATGGCACTTGACATGCATCCTTTCATCTCTAATTGCTTGCATGAGATTTTTGGCACCATATCACCAAGTGGAATTAATTGAATATTAACTTACTAGTGATCTTTTACGTCCCACAATTTCTATTATCAAGTTTTGCTGTTTTTATCTGGTAAATTACTAATACTAAAATTATGTTCTCCTGATAGTACACACTGCTGAATTATATGGAACAGTTTTTATCCTCCTATGTAATTTTCTGTGAGGTCATCAATAGCGATTGGTCCCTCAAACTCCTACAGCCAATCACTGGTGGAGAAAAATTAAATCTCATTTACATATTGAACAACTTTCAAAACGAGTTATTTTTGGTGCAGTTTTTTTCCAAGAGTTTATTTTGAGCGGTGCGCGTTGGGAGTTGTAGTAAAAAAAATTGTTTTTACGGGTTATTTATTATAACTCTGGACAGACCGTGGTAGTGTCTCTGGATAGACCGGCATTGTGGGGGGAGGTAGGGTCTCTGGACAGACCGCGGTGTGGGGGGAGGTAGGGTCTCTGGACAGACAGGGATGGGTATTGTTATAACTATAATGTATAGTATTTTTGACGTGATACACATGTATGGCCTGTTGAGATGGCGGGTCTCTGTACAAACTGCGGTGGAAGGGATGTAGGGTCTCGCAACAGACCGCGGTGTTGGGGGGGGGGAGGTAGGGTCTCTGGACAGACCGCAGTGTGGGGGGGAGGTAGGGTCTCTGGACAGACGAGGGTGGGTAATATTGTCATGTCCTACCATGAACTTCACAGGTCACCCTACACTTATTCCCGTCCTTGGACGGGCTTTGTTGCTATTTTACTAATAACACACACATTTCTGTTTCTAACAATAATATTTCACATAGGCTGTTTGCTATCTTGATCATTGAGCAATATTTACTTTACCGACTTGTTCTAAAACAAGTGTGTGTGGTTTTTTTTCAATTCCTCAAGTAGTTTTGCGGTGTTGTATCTGTATTATCTGCTGGAGAATGCATGCGATGGAAGCAATCAATTTTCATTATTTTCAAACCTAAGTGTATTTCACCATTTATTTAGATTAAATAAAATAATACGATTTTTTAAAATTAAAACATGTGGATAACATATTATAAAATAGCTCATAACATTCATTTATCTATATCTGAATTTAGATCACATTGGATGATTATGTGAATGCCAAACACCCCATCACAAATCTCTGCACTTTGCCTCAACCAGAAAACTCTACAGACCTTTTACTTTGTGCTGGTCATTTTAGTTCATTGCATCTTTATAAAGATGGCCAGGTACGTATAATCTTGTTATATAAAGGGAAATATGGATTATCTTGTTCTGTGCAAGGGAAATATGGAAATTTATTTTTGTGACAGATCCCAAGTAAATATATTCTTATGGCAACCAAACAGATAACATTAGATAACTAGTTTCTGGTGCAGAACTAGATGGTCTCTCACTATGGGATAATTTCTAAATTTATAGTGATTATGATAGTTTGACAATTTAACTTGGTGATTCTTAATTTTGATTTACCATCTGTACTGTTACCATTTACAAAACATGTATCCTATTTCCAGAAAGTATTGCAGGCTAGATAAAACTTTTCATCAAACCACTTGTGCCCATGGGCCACATGTTGCCCACCTCTGTGTCACTTAATTAGATGATAGTTATATATCCACATTTGTGCATTCATTTTATTTTATTTATTTCAAAAATACTTCTTAAGCCTCAGTTTCAACAGAGGTGTCTACTGCATGTGTATGACAAATCAATATTAATATGTTATAGATGGTGGTGATAGTAAAACAATGAAAATAAACTAGAAAGTTTTTGCAATGTGTTGACTTCCCTAACACTGGATAGCAAAGTCAATAGTGCGCTCACCTCACAAGCTGAGGGGCATGGGATCTAGCCCACGTTAAAGCCACAATAAAAATGTTGATGAATGACAAATGCTAAGAAATTCCTCCGCTGACCTGGAGAGGAGATGGGCGCCGCCATGGTCTACCAAGCCCCGAGAAAGTTCTAATGGAAACATTAGAACCCCCTACGACCACGAGGTTATGGGACACACACACAAATTCCCTGAGCCAAATAAAGACTTAAGAATGGGTTGTTTTTCTTCCTACCACTCTACATTTAAAACAACAAAATCATCTATGGAATTTTTCCCAGTCACACATGCTCCTACCACCTGAAAAGCGAATACATTTTTATTGTAACCACTATATAAAGTTTGATCTAAGCTACAACTGATTTCATTGTTTCAGCTTTTGATGGAATACCCAACATCGGACTGGGTTAACAATATAGCCACTGCTGATATAGATGATGATGGTACTCTGGAAATCATAATTGGGTGCATGGACAGGACAGTTCAAGCTTTGAAAATATAGGGGGTTTTTTTTAATGATTTTTATTTTATTGAACCCTCCTGACATAAAAATTAAACTTTTATTATTGCAATAGAAGTTATATGTAACAACAGGAGGATGATAATATCAATATATTTTATTAATTTCTGTAAATATTTAATTTAAATAAAATAACTTTAAAACTGACTGAAGACATATGATGAATTTATTGTTCTATGTCTTGTGAAGTTTTGGTGAATGATGCATGAAAAAGAAAATAAGACATATCCTATTTATTATTTTATGTATAGTATTTTTATGGATGAAAATTATTTAAGTTTGTTTTGCTTTGTTTTTTTCCCATTTGATAAGCATAAGATATCCTATTTGTAGACTGAAATAAAAATAATGTATTAAAAATAATTTAACTCTAGAATAAAAAGTAATGCTCAAATCAATACATATATCTTCACAAATATACAATATCTTACATTACAAATATATCCAAAACACACATTGGTATTTGAAAAAATATTTTACCACATAGGAGTAATTTAATTAACAAGAGCATAGAATGAATCAGATATAGTTAGTAAAGACTAAATTTGCTAATCAACTGAAGAATGTAAAACTGAAGAATGTAAAATGAAGCATTCATTCTAATAATAATAAATTTAAAACATAAGTAGCAACCACCAACAAATATAGGGCAGAAACACAATATGCTCATTCATACAAGATGGTGCCTAATATTTTCTGTATATTTGGATAATCATTCAGTCTGCCTTATTCATTTGAGATAAGGCAGATTCGAAAAAATATAATATATAATCCTGCAACTTAAAGTGAAATTGTACAATAGTTGTTTTTTTTTAACTATTCAAATACCACTTCTGATAATAGCCTTGGAATCTTACATGGTTTAATTGATAAAGAGAAATATAATCAGATTTATATGTCTGCTGCATATTTCAATAATATTTTGCGCAACTAAAACTACCAATAATACATTTCTGGTAGAATTCAACATTTTCAGTCATTTTATAACTGATTAAAGTTTCAAGTACCATCCACATAAACACACAAAACTGAACTACATGTATTATAAATGTGCGAATGAGATATTTCCACCAATTAGTTTGCTAAAAAAAAGATTTTTTTTATAAAGTTAGCTTTGTAACAAATAGATGTATATTGTACTGGGTTTGAAGAAGCATAAAATTCCAAGAGAATGTTAAGAAGATTAAGTTAATGCAGAAATAATAAGTAAGGCTCTCTTAAAAATATATGTAAGTCATTATGCTGTTTTAATAAATGTAGCCAACACTAACGCATGCCTGGCAATTTTTATTTAATGAAAAATCAGTAATTCAAAGAATAATATTTAATCTTGAAAATGAAATCACTCCAATATGCAAATATTTAAATCCCACATTTATGTGATTCAAAATTATTTATAAAACAAAATTTTCCCTACAAAAGAAATATTATAAATGAAATTCTCGTGATGACTGATTCAATTCCATTAGATGTATTTGAAATGTGAATTCATAAAAGTCTTATTTTTGACAAGAAAATGAGTTGAGATGTAACATAAGACAAAATAACACTCAAACTGATACTGAGAGGCTGAAAATTTAACAATATTGAAAAGCATGTTCAAACTTTATGTTTTTAAATTTGCAACATTAAAAAACAATAGCTGAATTCTTACGTAAAAATGAGTTATCCCACTGTGATTTTAATCCCATACATTTTCATTAATCCCTTGAGGCCTAAAAAAATATAATTTAAAAAATGAAATACACTTCAGTAAGCTTTAGTCTATAGTTCATATCCAAGGGTAAGTGAAATTAAAGGATATAAATTACATTGATGCCAAATTATATTTTTCCAAGATTTTCTTTAAAAAATCGTATGTTTAGATTCCACGATATTTTTTTAATTTTTAGTCAAGATAATTAACTGGCTCAAAAAAGGACATTTAATATTGAAAACATAAGAACCCGAGAAATAATTCAAGATAAAAATTAAAATTTAATCCATTGTGAATATCCTAGAAGCAATGTCATTGACAACCCAGTCCATGCCATTCAACAGATTAGCACCTGTTACTGCACTGCAGTCTTGAATCAACCAATGGTGTGTTTTGATTGAATCTAAATCCAAAGCCTGAAAAAAAAAGTGAAGTAAAAATTATTTTTTAAGGCCTATCATCCCCAGTTATCTCTTGCAAATTTATTTTACGATTTAGATTTGAGTATCAATTATGGTCAAAGAGATTTCCCCCAGATTTTACACTAAATTTTTAGAAGACATACATATTTATACAGTGGGGCCCACTTAACTTGAGCCCGGTTAACTCATCAGCTCTATTAAGTTGACTTTTTTTTTGGAACCGCCGAATTCTCTCTTTGTTTTTTCATCGGTTAATTCGATTTTTTAAAGTCGCCGAGCCCTAATATTTCGAGCACAAAAGAGTGCAAAAATTGCATCTTAACGTCGGTTTGCTCGACCCCCGTCTGTTCGCCTAGCAATGCACTTTGGCATTTTTAGTTCAAAACAGTGTTGACATCTCGCTTTCTTCGAGACTTCCGGCTATTGTGTGATTCTTGTGTTTGCAATGTTGGAGAATATAATAAAAGTTTGTATCGATAATCGATGTTGGTTTTTATTTTAAATTTCTCCTGTTAGTTGGTGCACATATAACTTTTGTTGTTATTAAACATGTATGTACATTTTTATAGCATGCCGATAGCTTCATCAAACAAATAACAGCAAAAAAAACAGTTTACCCAACCCCACTCTAAGCCCATTGTAAGCTGAGGGGATCGTATGGAATAACAAAATGTACCGTGTGCAGACTTGTTGTCATTGGTCATTGGCAACCATTCATCCTTCAACCTCATTTTGACTCAATTACTACTGCTTTGTTCTCATTGTTTCATTCATAAGAAGTGGTTGTGTGCAAAAGCCATTTAACTATTGGTTAGAATTAATTAAAATGTGTCAAAGTTGAAGGTTCAAAAGGAGTTCGTAATTTATTTGTGTACGTTTTTATAGAGAAGAGTTCGCTTTATCATGAGTCATATAGACTTTGTCATTTCTAAGACCGGAAAACGTCATAACTCATTCTGTCATTGGGCTATTTTTAGATTCAGGTCAAACATTTCTGAAAGATTCATTACAACAGTGTATTTTGATACTTTGATCTCACTAAAAACGATATTCTAGGTGCAATTGTTTTGCAAAAAAATATTTCTTTACACTTAGTTTTGCAGCTGAATAAATTATTTAAATTCCGAAGACTTAAAACTTAAATAAATAAGCCTAAACATTTTTAAAGATGAGTTTAAGCGGTCGTTCGATAGTCGTAACTACGGTAAACACTAGTCCTAGCGTAATAGTAGTCAATTATTAACAAATATATTTATTTGAATATTGATTGTTTTCCTCGGTCCTTATACAAATAAATGCCTTGGTATTTATTAGTAATAAACTTACACTAAGATTATGACTTTAATTATAATTACATCATTAGTATTAGTAGTAAATAGCATGAAATAATAAAGTTCAAGGACGAACGAGCAAATGAACTAGAACTAGAGCCTCAGTCAGAGCCGAGTCACTAATTCATTTACATAAATCATACTCGCAAGGACGTTCCATTTCGCATAATATAATATATCACATAATTTAACATTATATTGATATTTCGTATATTCCAATACGATTCTGATTAATCGTCCCATCACTAATTAACGCACAACACGTATATAAAGAAATTTCAAGCGCATGTCAATATTTTGCCGCCATATTGGTTTTCGTTTTAACTCGATCATCAGTTATTTCGATGCCATTTTTCATACCCCAATGCCGTCGACTCAACTGGTTTCGACTGTAAAGAAATTTCAAGCACATGTTAATAATTGGCCGCCATATTGGTTTTCGTTAACTCGATGATCGGTTACCTCTGTGCCATTTTTCATACCCCAACGCCGTCGACTTAACCGGGTCCCACTGTAGTATATTTAAATTGCATTAAAGTACTATGTAAAATATAAATTAAACCACATTATTGACCTCTCTAATTTCCCTAGCAGTCAAAGAACCAGGCAAGTCTTGCTTGTTTGCAAAAACTAGCAATGTTGCACCAGAAAGACGCTGTAAGCAAATAAGATTAATTGGTAACCATTAAGCACAATAATAATAATTCAAAAAACATTCAATGAATGGAAAATTTGACCATATATATCAAATAACCATATTTTCATACAAATAAAAAAAAATTTAATGAATGTAATGAATTCATATTAAATTTTACCTTTGGCAGTTAAGGTGTAGTGAATTTCTATAAATTTTAATAATATGTTTGTATTAAACAAATGCTCTGTAACTCCTTAAGAAAGAGGGATTTAAACTAAAAACTAATTGATAGAATTTTGTTTCAACTATGCAACCTCTTCAACCAATAGACTATGAAGCTCTTTCTTGCAATCACTGAGCCTCATGCGATCAGCACTGTCTACAACCCATATCAAGGCATCTGTACTTTCAAAATAGTTTCTCCAGTAAGAGCGCAGAGATTTTTGTCCTCCAACATCCCAAATGTTTAGTTTGAACCTGCAAAGATAGAATAAAGGAAAAGCTGATTTTCAACTTTTAAAAAAATAAAGCTTGTAAACATTTTCTCTAATTCTCAATTTTCATAAACCATAAATATCTTAAATTTTCTCAAAAGCAGTTTAAAATAACCTACCCTCTGTGCTCTAGTGTTTTAATATTGAAACCCAGTGTAGGTGAGATGGTGTCAATATCTTCTCCATTAAACTTTTTTAGAATAGTTGTTTTACCAGCATTGTCAAGACCACTTGTGAAATAATTAAGGAATAGACACCCATATGATTTAATAGAACCTATGAGTATGAGAAGCTTTATTGTAAATAATGCATAGTATCAATTTAATATCAAATTTTTAGTCTTTTAAAAGTTATTTATTATAGTTCAATTTATGTCATATTTAACACTAAAAAGTTTTTTTTACAAGCAATCTATGCAGTTGCAATTTTACTTTTTATTGTAATAAATTCAATAATTTAGACTATTAGGCTTTCAAGTCAAAGTAAAAAATACTACGCGATTCCATATGGCTAGATTGAAAAGTCAATTTTAGAGTCACTGGGCGGGGAGTGTTCTATCGTAAATATTTGATATTTATATAATTTGAGGACCCATGAGCACAACAACTTCAGGAACTGTAAAGTAATTATTAAGCCAAGAAGTAAATTTTTAAATAATTGAGAACTGACTGACAGAACTGTCAACTTTACCACAGAGAGTAGACTAAAAATAATAACATGACATTCATAAAAATAAAATACTTTCAGTTTCAGACGTCGAACTCTAAAAAAGCCTACCTTATAATTATAAAAACATTAAAGTTAAAGAACACCAATTCCCAGTGTATTCTAAAAAAATTAATGAATAGTTTCGGCTTTTCTTGACACGAAATGTCGGAAAAGAAACTAAATTATTAATTCGTGACATTAATTAGTCAACTAAATTAGTGAGTCATTTATTTAGGCTAGGCATGATTAACTGAATTCTGAAATTCACTATTAAATATTATTGATTTTTTAATAAATAAATAAAGGATACAGCATTAGGAGCCTGACTTCTTTTTCTTTCTGTTTCATTTTCTTAAGAATGGTTAAAAGTCCCATTTAATTCTAAAAATTTCTTAGTCTAGCATCAAATCGGCGTCTGGGTTGTTATGATACTTGAAAAAGGACCGAGAGTAGCTTCCCACAACGGAAATGGATTTGTTTTTCGGTTTGTTTTTTTTTGTTTTAACTTTCCCCTTGTGGTGAGGGGGGAGGTGGGAGTTTACCGGCTAAGTCCAATTCAATTAAGATTAAGACACAAAGACATTCTAAATCTGCATTATTTGTACCCAAAAAAATTTTTTGGACACAATTACATTTTTATGACAAACTTCTTTTTTTTTAAACCTACCAATACCATCCAAACAATCTTAGGGTAAACCTATGGCGGATTAAAAATGGGGGGGGGGTTCTGAACGGGCTAAAGGCGAAGCCAGGGGCCCCCAATGATTGATTTAACGGCCCCCCAAATTATTATATTGTATAATAGAGGTGGGCAATTGCTTGCATGAATCCCTGAAAATATCATAAATAAAGTAATAAAAAATATAATCTATTTATCACAAGAAAATGTCGAAGAGTGTGAAATATAAGAAATCGTCATCGTTTGTAATAGGCTAATATCTAAAAATTATTATGCAGGAAAGAGGAAACATAGCTAGGGGAAACACGAGGATGCCGCTTTAAAGAATCATGTATACCGTAGGAGAAGGAGGCACAACGCCGTTATTGTACTAACATTGTTTACACGTGTTCTTGCGCGAACAGGAGAGCGGTTTGACAGAAATTGGTAATGCTATACAAAAACTAGTGGCCGTGTTTATGGTTTTGTATGCAAATTGATGTCACAGAAAGTGAACAAGCTTACAAGTGGCTTCAATGATTGGAAGCATGCACATGAATGCTTTCGAGTAATGAAAACTCTAAGCAACATCTTGATGCAACGGCAGCACTAAGTGGTCGTAAATCATCCATTCAAATCGACTTTAATCTTTCCAAGCAGTTTGAAAGTGAAGTCCAATATTGGAAAAAAGTTCTTATGAGGATAGTAAACGTTATACAATTTATTTGTACTTGTAGTCTTGCATTCCATGGCAAGAATTAACTGTTAGGCTCACCGAGCAATGGTAACTACATTTGAATACTGGAACTACTGAGTCAGTTTGACACATTTCTTGCTGAACATATCTGTCATCATGGAAATAAAGGACGTGGAAAAACGTCTTATATTTCCTCAACTATCTGTGAAGAGTTGATTAAACAGATGGGTCAAAATGTATTGTCTATTATTGTTGCTGAAATAAAATCTGAATAGTACTTCTCGATATCTGTAGACGCCACGCCAGATATTATGCAAGTGGACTGGTTAACACAGGTCATCTAATATGTTGCACAATCTGGCCCTGCTGAGCGATTGGTTAAGTTCATACCAATGTATTCCCATACTGGATCTGAAATTTCCCAAATTATTCTTAATTTTTTTGGAAGAAAATGACATTTAAAATTCAAATTCAAGATTGCTGTGGACCGTTATACGACAATGCTATAAATATGAGTGGGTGTAAAACCAGTGGCGTAGCTATGTGGGGGCGGTGGGGGGCGGTCCGCCCCGGGCGGCACACATGTAGGGGCGGCATTTGTGGGAGTTTGAAAGGTAAAGTCATTTCATACAATCGCCCTTTTTCTTTTGAAGGGGGAAAACCAAGGTGTAACAAAAATAGTCTTTATTTCGAGACTTAATTAACAGATTCGAGCAACATTTGTTTGATTAAATAGTGGTTGTTATAACGAACGCAAAACCGTTCAAAAATTTAAAATCGCTCAAAAAAGGTGTGTGTTTTTTTTTGAAAATTAAGCGGTATACGTCACAGATGGCGCTTTTATAAGAAAACTGCACACACACAAACACACAAAAAACAACACATAAACATCACCACTGGGCTGAATAATGTGTGCTATTAATATCGCCACGACAGTTTTTGCGTGGAATTTCGACATTCGCAGAATGATGCGCGAACAAGTACCTACATAACATGGTGGTTGAAACAAGTAGTATTTTATATTACAGTTTCAGTTTTTAGAAAATTATTGTAAGGTAACTTACTCAAAATTAAATTTTTTTATTGCATTAAAGTAGCACACATACAATTTGTGTTTTTCATTAAAATGCGGTTAATCATTAAAAAATTTACGCCTATCCAATTAAAGTATTGTGTAAATAATTTGAATTCGTCTATTTTATGGAAAATTATTTAGATTTATGGCAAGAACATGAAAATATTCAAATTTCTCCGTTAATAAACACCAAAATAGCATTAATCATTTCGAAAAAGACATACTTTCAAATTTCAAGCGTTGTGGAAAAATTGACATCTGAAGAAGTAACTAGTAAAACGAGATCAGATGCTGGAATTTTACTCTGTTCAATGCAATCTTTTTCTTTTCTATGTTATATCAATTTATGGGAACCCTTCTCTTTTTAAAATTAATGCAAACCCATTTCATGGAACAAAGAGACGTGTTAATACAGAACGCTGTTATAGAGAGTTGAAAATATCAACTGAACGCTGAGTTCGAAGGAGAAAAAAATACGAGTATGGGAAAATTCAGAAGACGTGGTTCTATTTTTGGAACGAGAAGTAAACAACGAGAAATGTTTTTATCCATGGATGGAATTATAAAAGAAATAAAAGAACGCGTTGATGAGTTGCATGTCCTAGCAAGAAGATATTCGTGTGTAATACCATGTAACCTACTAATTGATGATTTGAACATTAAATAAATTTCTTTATTGACATTGATAAAGAACAGTTCAATATTGAGAGAAAAATGATCCGGCTTTTTATGGCTGTACACAGAGCCTGTCTTAGCAATTGTGGGGCCCTATACGGCTTAGTTTGCGAAAAGGACTGTGCTGGGCCCAGTTTGGGTAGGGATAAGGTATTAATAAGGATAATAAGGGAAAATTAAGATAGGTGGGGCCTGTGAAAGCGAGGGGCCCACTGTGGTCGCATAGGTTGCAGTGGCCTAAGACCAGCCCTGGCTGTACCTACACTACAAGAAGAGGCATTATGTTAGAAAAAACGGGGTAGAGGCCCCTTTGATCTATTCAACATTATAATTTTGCTAAGAATTTTTTCAACAATTGCTATCAGTGTATCTAGTTTTGTAAGGAGCTTCTCCAAATTGAAGTTGATAAAAAGAAATTATCTGCAATGAGCGATTTAAGACTACAAAATTTGTAATATTGTATAAAACAAGATATTAAAAATAATTTAAATTTTGATAGCATAATACACGATTTTTCTACTATGAAAATAGGTAAGTTAATGTATAAATATGTTTACATTAATAACATACTAATGTATACAATTTCTTTGTTTATAAAAATATCACATATTTATAAATAAAAAATAAATGCATATTAATTGGTAATGTTTTTGGGTGTAAATTTGGAATATGTTATGACTCATTAGGAGGGGGGGACCTGCGACATCAATAAATTTCTTGTGGCTTTTAAAAAAAAGTATTTGTATTTTTATAAATGTCTATTTATAGGTATATCATCTTATATTACTCTTTTATTGTATGTATGGCTACCGTCCGTCCTCATGGGACGATGGCGTGTACTCCTGCTCCTCTGCCCCCCCTGCCCTTTCTCCTGGCCCTTCTCTCTTCACTTAAGCTATGAGGGATGCTTCCGCGACATGAATGCCCTCACGCACTTTTGCCCGCCAGGAGGTGCGCTCCTCGGCAATGGTCTCACACGTTTTATAGTCTATCTGTGCCAATGACATGTCTTTCTTGCAGACGTCCTTGAAGCGCAAGCAGGGGCGACCTCTTTTTCTCTTACCGGTTGCCAGCTCACCGTAAAGAAGGCTCTAGGAATGCGCTCCAAGCTCATCCTGCGGACATGACCTAACCACCGCAGGCGCCTCTCACTCAGAATTGAGTGCATACTCAGCATATGGCTTCTTCTGAGTACCTCGACATTGGTGATCTTGTCCTGCCACTTGATGCGTAGAATCCTACGCAAGCATCGTAAGTGGAAGCTGTTGAGCTGCTTTGTTTGCTTTTATTACTGCTTACATAAATAGGGCATGCAATGGAAAATATGTTCCCCACCTTTACTGCTTTTCAATTACACTTATTTTTTCATGTTTATTAATTTATATAAAAAAAACATCATATGATGGACTTAAGGGGCCGTCCATAAATGATGTCACGCGATTTTGTCTGATTTTGTACCCCCTCCCCCCTCGTCACACGTCGTCACAAAAAACTTAGACCCCTTCTTCAATATGACGTCACAAAGTCCCCCCCCCCACCCTCATAAAAGCTCTATTTTCTATTTGAAAATTAGCATGTTTCAATTCAATTTTTTTTTCCTTTAAATATGTTTTAGTGTAAGGCTGCACTCTAATATGATAACACGCGTGAAGCCATGTAAAACATCATTAATTAAAGTGTCGGTAATCATATATTTAAATGGAACTTTTATTTAAACTTGCGCGTTTTGATGTGACGTCAAATATGTGACTCCCCTCCCCCCCCCCAGGTGCGTGACATCATTTATGGACGGGCCCTAAAAGGGCGGCAAATTGGAGACCGCACCGGGCGGCAAAAGTTCTAGCTACGCCACTGAGTAAAACGGAGTCAAGGCTATCCTTCGTGAGAGGTACAGTGTTGCTCATTATGTGCCGTGCACAGCTCATTCCCTTAATTTGGTTGGGAAAAGTGCTTCTGGAGGTTGTCCTGCAGCAACCAGATTTTTTTTTGCCTCCTGCAAAATATTTATACCTGGCTTATTGAATCTACTCATCGTTGGCAGGTACTTGAAGAACACCTGAAAGGCTTACCTGTTAACAAAGCCTTGTCTGACACAAGATGGTCAGCCCGACATGATGCTGTAAGGAATGTTAATAAACCTGAGAATATTGCAGCACTGGAAGAATTAGCAACTTACGAAAATCATCCGCGTGACAGACGATTTAAAGCAGAAGAATTTCGGAAGGAACTTGACCAACTGGAAGTCGCTATTTTAATTAAAATTTGGGACGCAATTTTAGAAAGATTTCAGAAAACGAATTTATCCCATAAGAAGCCAGGACTATCCTTGAATTCAGCCATCCATTTGTTGAAATCTCAAGTTGAGTTTGTTAAAATACAGCTTCACTACGTTCTGAATTTGATTCCTATGAAGAAAAAGGAAATGACAAGTCCGTGGAGAAAGAGTATAAACAATCTTCAATACGATCAATGAAGAGAAAGTGTCAGTTTGATGAAAGGCCATAAGCCGAAACAGTATTTTTCCCGAGACAAAAATTCAAGATTGAGGTATTTCTGGTAATCATTGACAAACTTTCTTCAGCCCTACTACATCGGCTAGACGCATATAAATACATCCATAAGAAATTTGGCTTTCTTACAAACCTATAACTGAGCTCAGGAATGACGCCATCCGATGGGCAGCAGCCAAGTTAATGAAGAATATTCAAATGATTTGGAAGACTGTTTTCCTTCAGAATGAGTCCAATTTTCAGAACCCTTCAAAAAATTTATTGTGCAACCCCAGGCTCAGGGTCAGGAACATGAAGTAGCAAAGTGCGAAACTCAAAAATGTTGCTGTTTTTGAATGAGCAAAAATTTACACAGTCCTTTCCTAATGTACAAATCGCACTTCGCATTTATCTTTTAATGATGCCATTAAACAACAGCGGAGAGCGATCATTTTCAAAGTTTAAAAGAATACAAAATAAAGTTTGAAGTTGCATGGGACAACAAAGACTGCGTATGCTCTCTCTCTAATGAGCATTGAAAGGGAACTTGTAAGCTCACTTAGCTTTACTGACTTGATGGATAACTTCACCATGAGAAAAGTTCGCAAACGGAAGTTCTAGGTTAAAATAAATAATAAATAAATATTTTAATAAATTTTCGAGTCATATAACTGTATATTAATTCAATTGACATCTATTAAAATTTTTGTCTTATTACATTCTGCCCTAAAAGTTACAGTCTTCTATTAGCTGCTAGCAATCATTTATTTAAATGGACTCTGGCTGTATAGAGCCCAAGTTTGAATTGCAGCCGTGAAGTCTTAATCCACCCCTGGGGTAAACACATCTTCCACACACACACACACACGCACGCTCACACGTAAGCACATACACACACACTCAAACACGGTGTAATTCTTTTCACGGTCATAGTCACCCTCCACATTTACTCAACTGCGCCCCTTATTGTAATTTTGAGCAATAAGAATATTCCTGTAAATTGGTACCTAGGCGTATGTATGTGTATTCTCCCTTTCTTTTGAATTTTGGGAACAAGTTCAAATGGAAGCAGACGTGGCAAGTATATAACTTTTTAAAAATTCATCCACACTGTCATTAAATGACATTATATATCATTACATTTGGTGAAAGAACATGACATTTTCGTGTTGACATTCATTTACACATCAACTAAAAATTTGAGCATTTGAAAAATAACCTTGATTATCGTTTAACAGCCTGTCATTTTGGAATTAAACAACCCCGTAAAAATAAAGTTTTTGACTATAAATCCCTTATTTTTGAGACATAACTAAAAGTATTTATCATGTTCAAACGCAACAAACATTAAAATTTACAGACTGAAACTGCCTTAACTCCCCTTTGCTGTAAAACGAAAAAAAGGGGGGGGGGAGTTCTGGTCACCGATCGCTGGACTGAACTCAGCGTGACACGTAAAATTTAAACAAAAGCACGCCGCTACATATAGTAATAAAAGTGCATTAATTTAAATACGGTACGTTCGATCAATCTGAAACTTTGATACAATGCATCGTTAGGTGACACGAGTCTATGTGCAAAATTTCAGCTCGATAGCATCACGGGAAATGTGTCATTTTTGACTTTTGTTTTTCCGCCCGCCCGCGAACGACAGACAGAGAGAGATGACGACAAGATTTCGAAGTTAATATAAGGGATTTAATAAATAACCCCGTAAAAACAACGTTTGTCAATAAAAATTAAAATTTATGATGTCATAAGTAACACTTATTAAACGTTCTTGTTGAAAATCTAAATAACACTAGAATGTCTCCTTTATATGTATCATCTTTTAACCAACTACGCAAAAAGACAAGTGTGTTGACATTATTGGTTCAAGTGATGAGCGGGTCTAATTGACAACATAACCAGCTGTGCTGAACAATCATTCACATTGAACTGAGGTAACTGGTATGCACAAAACGGTCTTGGCAAGGAATGACATTATCGGATATTGGTGTTCATTAAGTTTCCACCACTGTAGAGGGTTAATGGATTCAGGTACTTTCATCTCCATTTTGTAACGCAGTAGTTCATCAGAAGAGCTGTCGTCATTTTCTGTCTCTGAGTCAGACTCCATTACTGCCATTTGCTTAATACGCTTTTCATTTGGTTTGATAAGTAGGGGGCCGGCCATAAAGTACGACACGCTCCAGAGGGGGGTAGGGGTGTAAGAAAGTGTGACAGTTTGTGACAGGGGGGAGGGGGGTCCAGCCATGTGTGACGTCACGCTGTTTTATATTTAAATTTTGATTATTTTGTAAATAAAAAACAACACTTTGGTTAGAATGTGTGACGTACTTTAGGGGGGGGGGTCCGAGATGTGTGACAGTTTGTGACAAGGGGTAGGGGGGTAAAATGGTCAAAAATAGCGTGACGTACTTTATGGACGGCCCCTAGCCGAAGTGTTAGAACCATGGTAGGCAAACTTTATCAACATTTTGAACATTCCCGTCAGTCAATAGTTTAAAACCAAAATGTTCGTGTAATCGTCAGGAAATTTGTTATTATTTATCGGCCGCTATTTTTTATTATTTTTTAAAAACTTTTTGGCTTCCAATAATTTGTAAGGGATTGGTCGATTAATCGGTAAAAATAATTTAATCGTTAATTTTTTTAATGATTAATCGAGAAATTAATCGTTAATTTCCACAGCCATAAATAATAATAATAATAATAATAATAATACTTTCAAATAAAAGGACTTGTTATATGAGGACTAAATATGTGATTTTTCTCATGCAAAGTAAAGAGCCAACATTTTCATACTGTAATACACCTTAAGTTCTCATCTTTAATGGATATAGTGATAAACGTTAATAAACACGAATTTATGTCTTTAATTTCTGCTATATTTTTCAGGTTAAGCGCTCCATTTGTTTTCAAAACTTTATTTTCTGTCGTTTGTCCTTCAAAAACTCGTAGTGGATCTGACGCCCATGGGTCACAAAATCCCAAGGTGTGCCACTGCATAAGCTTGTACTTTTACAATACAATTGTTAAGAGAAAATATTCGCAAAAGGGATATATTACCTGAGAATCAGAGGATGAAAAATGAAAATGAATGAAATGTTTTAAAAATATTGTTTTAATTAATCCACAGACAAATATATATTATTGTACTAAAATTCTATTATCAGGTAGCTTATCTTATGACCTTATGTAGTGTTTAGTGTATTATTTTTATTTCTTTCAAATCCTTTTTGTTGCGCACATAATTTGATGGGTATTTTCATAATAGGTGTCCTTTTTTTAAATTTATAGATACATGTAAAATAATCTTTTTTAAGGCATTAAAATATTAATATAATAATAACACGATACTTTTCTCCAAATAAAACAATCGGATGTTCCGGTTAGTGAATTGCGGGAAAATATCCGCGCCCATTATCTCTTTTTATTACCTTTTTTCACTGCCTGAAAATATTTAGTATTTAGTTTTAATAAATATATTAAATACAAATGGAACCTGGATTTGATGATGCAGGTATTTTTTACAGTGATAATTTTGGGCCAGATGACCAGGCCGATGAATCTCAAATCGATAGACAGCAAATAAAACGTCGTTTGAAACAATTTATTCGTGAATTTCATGAAGGAAATTTTTCATACAGATATCGGTAAGTTATCTTTACTTTAACAGTTGACATTTACATCGATAATAAAGCAATTTAAAAATCACATTGAATTTAACCAATTAAGTAATTGATGGGTGTTTGATGAACTTTTACTCTGACTCTGATGGCATTCAACTTGACTTTATTTGAATGTTCGCGGGATCATTTTTTATATATTATATTATATGCGTGTTGCTAGACGCCGTGTCGCATTTGGGTGCATTAGTAGCGAGGGGGGTATGTCGCATTCGGTCGCAATAGTAGCGAATGGGTTAAATTGGCACATCAAAAATGGATGTTGCCAGCGTTATGACTGGACGCTGCGACACGTAACGCTAGCCAGGAAACTTCTCAAGACTTCTACTTCGACTAGTCTTACTAGTACTAATACTTAGTACTAGCAGTAGGCACTACGACTTCAAAAAAAGAAACTAAGTCGCTATAATGAATAATGTCTTAACAAACTCTTTATATTTAATATGCATATAATATGGCATATATAATATATAATACAATATTAATAGATCTGGGCTTATTTATGTATTATGTGTGTATTAATTCTAAAATCTAAATTTATTTAAATAGATTTAAATTTAAACAACATATCACATATCTACTTTTCAGAATAAGAAGAACAAAAATTACATTTATAAATTTATCAGCATATTCATTGTGCTTTTAAAAAAATAATTTAAAATTAATTTTATAAAAAATTGGCCGGTAACGGGATTTGATCCCGGTAACGGGATTCGATCCCGGTATGGGTTTTAACATCAAACTCATCCGACTACCACTTTGTCTAGCGAAGCTCATGTCAGATTTCGATTTTTAAAAATTGTAACTGTTTGTCATTTGTCATTAAATGGACACCAATCAAGTTTTTTTTTAACCTTTACAATTCTATTAAAGTATTAGCATAATTAAAATACAGCATTAGAATTAGTCATAACTGTAAGCACATAGCATATCTTTACGACTAGTCATAGCAGCAGAAAACTCGACAGGATGTTGCTAGTGCTAAGACACGTCGTAACACCAGCAACATCCCATCGAGTTGTCTGCCGTTACTTTGTCGTAGCAGCAGACACTTCGTTCAATAATAACATGTTGATGATGGCTTTCTTCTAAAGTGCTAACACTATTCAGTATCCATGCTGGTCTAACAACGCCTAACATGCTCCTTGCGCTCTGACTCTGATGTTGAAAAACTAAAAGAAAAGTCTTCAAATTTTTTTTAAAAATCTGTCTTTCTATCAATTTTGGTGCCGCTTATTCAAAAGAGCGCACATCAAGTCATCAAGGGAGTTCTCCTGTGTCCTACTCTGGGAAGTTTCAGAAGGGACTGTAGAGGAACACAGCCCGCATATAGATACATGTTCCGATGTTAAATTCTTCAAATATTGCAGCACTGATCCGTCCATACAGCCATAAGATAGTCACAGATCTTGTGATCTATTCAATCCGCCACTTAAAGCCAGTGTAGCTCCTTAAGTGTCGTGTTAGGTAAATTATCTTTATGCAGGACAGGCCAAAATAAGATATTTTCCAGCCGCCATCTTTGTCGCTTGTCATAGCAACAAATATGGCAGCTGGAAAATAAGTGCAAATCATGGGAATTATTTGTGAATTACGGTGGAGATTCTTTATTATTAGACTATTTTAGCCATCTTTGGATTTGGGAAAATCAAACACGTACAAAAAAAAGGGGAAAATAAAATTTCTACTCACATTTCATGCATCTGAATGACAAAAAGGAGGAAGATAAACATAAGATAAATATGAATTAAGCTCATCCGGACAAGTTTTTCTGTGCAGTGACCCCTTTTTGATTGCGCTCCTGATTATTTCCGAATGAAAATTCAATAAACTAAATAGTATTTACTACGAGATTGGCCCCGTGGCTTCTCTGACCAAAAAAATAACAAAAATTTAATCGCTTTTAACGCACTGTATGCAGGTGTACGCGAAAAAGAAGTTTGCAGGCTATGTTGCAGCACTCCTATTTTAAGTGCGCATAGCATATTTTTGATTTTGTGATTTTCTTTAAAATGTAAGGGGGGGGGGCACGCCTCCCCTTTGTTTTCCATTATGTCAATATTTGCCTAGCCTAAGAGTAGGAGTCATAATTCAGTCTTTAAGGGGAGATAACTGAGTACATTTTTTAAAATACCAATGGAGGTAGGTGCCTGCAGAATAGCATGAAGTAAACCCGTCAGCAAGGGTTACTGTCCAGACTCTACATTTGTCGTAACAAGTCACTTTGTAATAATGAGTTAAATAAAACAAAAAACATGGGCTAAAATCCTGCTTTTTTTTATTGTTAAATAAAATGTATTGGTATATAAAATTGTTTATTGTTTAACCAGTCAGATTAAATTGTATTTCAGTGACCAGTTGAAGCGACATTACAATCTTAAACAGTTTTGGTTGGAGGTAGACCTTGATGATGTCGGCAGCTATGATGAAAATTTAGCTGAGAAACTACTCAAGCAACCTTCTGAGCACTTACCTTTGGTATTAATTTTACATAATTTAAAGTAAAAAAATCCTAGAAATTATTGAGTTAATAATTCAACGATATTTCAAGTTTTAAAAAAGATTAATTTGAACAAGTCCTGGATAGTTTAGTTTTACAGACACCCTTGATAAATAGGTAGCACTGAGAATTAAAAAGATAGAATAGTTTTATTTTAAAAAATTTGTTTATTCCCCATAATTGATTTCACTTTTATTTTCAAAGTTTGAGGATGCTGCCAAAGAAGTAGCTGATGAAATCACCCGGCCACGGCCAGAGGGGGAAGAAGAGGTTGAAGACATTCAAGTTATGTTGACTTCAGCATCAAATGCTTGTGGTATCAGGGCTCTGAAGGTAATGCTATTTTTATTTTTATTAAATAGCTACTTAGATTTTTAAAAAGGAAATGTTTTTTAAATTTATTTACAATAGCTAAAATTTAATTTGCAAAGTTAATGTCCTTGTTTTGTTTTTACATTAAAAAAAAATTACATAATTAAAAATTGTTATTTCTTACATAAATCAATTCTTTAAATTCTTGATATTTAAACAGTCAGACCAGATGTCTCGTTTGGTAAAAATACCAGGGATTGTCATTGCTGCATCAGGAATAAGATCAAAAGCCATTCGTCTTGCTATCCAATGCAGGAGCTGTTCTAATGTCATAAACAACATTCAAGTTAAGCCAGGACTTGAGGGCTATGCATTACCACGGAAATGCAATACGTAAGAATTAATTTAATTACAGCGATATTTCCTTTTTTCCTAAGCATGTTACGTTATTTTTTCGAGGTTACTTTTACAATTCCTTTGAGCAACAATGTGAAGTACTTTTTAAATCCCTTATATTAACTTCGCCGCCGTCTCTCTCTGTCACTCGTTCGTTGTCAGGCGGGCGGGCGGAAAAATAAAAGTAAAAAAATGACATTTCCCGTGATGCCATCGAGCTGAAATTTTGCACATAGACTCGTGTCACCTAACAATGCATCATATCAAAATTTCAGATCGATCGAATGTACCGTAATTAAATTAATGCATTTTTAGTTTATCTCTATAAACATGTAATTCAATTTCACAGTTTGTTATTGTTTTTCTTCCACGTGCCAGTTGAGTTCACACGTTCACTCCACCCATCGATATCCACACCCCCTTCCCCAGGTTTTAAAGCCAGGGAAATCAGTTGGTGTCAGTCTGTAAATGTTTGTCGCGTTTGAACATAATCAATACTTTTAGTTATGTCTCATATATAAGGGATTTATAGTCAAAAACCTTGTTTTTACGGGTTTGTTTAATTCATATTGATTTTCAGAGAGCAAGCTGGAAGACCTAAATGTCCTGTGGATCCTTTTTTCATCATCCCTGACAAATGCCGCTGTGTAGATTTTCAGACCTTAAAGCTTCAAGAGGCACCCGAAGATGTCCCCAATGGAGAACTACCAAGACATTTGCAGCTCTACTGTGACAGGTGTGCATTATTTATTACTTTTCCTGTTCAAATATTTGTTTAGATGATGGGCTCTTAAATTGTTCATTTGTACAACACAGTTAAAGACAGCTGTAATTCTATAATTTCTGATATAATTTTTTCATTAAAAAAAATAAATTAACATTGAACAATCTATACAATCAAGTTCTTCTCACCTATATCCCCAGGTATTTGTGTGATCGCATTGTTCCTGGCAACAGAGTTACAATTATGGGCATTTATTCTATTAAAAGGAGTAGCAACACCTCACGAGTAAGTTGTATGACACATTTCAGATTATGGGCCAGATCTTTGCCCACATTTGCAATAAAATATTGTTTCAAATGATAAAATACAAAATACACAAACAAATTGTGCAATGAAAACAATAAATTTGAGCTTTATTTTTAGACTGACACTACAGTAAACGTTTCGGCTAATGCCTTCATCAGTACAACATAAAATACATTCTTACAATACTTACATAAGTAATAATAACATTCTTAAAACATATTGTATTTTAAAATATGTATGTTAAATAAAAAGAAAGGAAAAACAAAAAAAAACATGGACACAGGATATAGGAAAAAGGGGGAAGTATCCCAAAGTTACAGTAAAAAACCACAACGGGGAACAAGATTCTGCAGTTAAGTAAAATTATGAATTTGGTTAATTCCATATGGAGCCAAATTTCAAATGATGTGCTATTGTATCTCATACTTGTTTTACTTATTTCAGAGAGGAACCAGGGATAAAGTCAACGTTGGTATCCGACAGCCATACTTTCGAATAGTTGGTGTTAAAATTGACACTGATGGAACTGGTAGGACAGCCAACAACACTGTGACACCAGCTGAAGAAGAAGACTTTCGTCGACTCGCTGCTTCTCCAAACATTTATGAAACTATTGCCAAAAGCATTGCACCTTCAATTTATGGCAGTTTGGATATGAAGAAAGCTATTGCTTGCTTACTCTTCGGGGGTTCTAGAAAAAGGTACCCTACAAGATTTTTAAAAAAAGTGTATGAATGTTACATTTTCATGATTTGGTCAAACCCTTTCTCCTCTACACATGTAACGAATAATTAAAAATTACAACTGATGCTACAAATTTTTCTTTAATAGACTGCCTGATGGGTTGACAAGAAGAGGTGACATAAATTTGCTTATGCTTGGTGATCCTGGTACAGCCAAATCACAGCTGCTCAAGTTTGTTGAGCGTTGCTCACCAATTGGTGTAAGTTCAGATTTTTAAAAAATATATTTGATAAGGAGAAGGTAAATTGTTAATATTTTAAAATAAAGAGAGCATTCTTTTGGCAAAGCCAGTTTTACAGAATGTCCATTATTTGTAGTAAATATATTATTACTAATTTAATGTTTTTAGGGCTTGGTTGAGTTGTAGTTAATGGCATTTCACAAATAAGAACCTTGGATCACAAGTCTGTTTTTTGGTTCTGCGAGCCTAATTGCTGGCAATGTTTATTGTTTAACTTTATTTCTCAGTTGAATTTCCAACACTAAACTGACATAATGATCTTAAATCTTAAAATTACATTTCAAAATCAGATCTATACATCTGGAAAGGGAAGCAGTGCTGCAGGATTAACAGCTTCTGTAATTCGAGATCCATCTTCAGTGAGTCATTGAAATGTGTCAAATCATTATTTACCAAAATTTATTATTTAATGAAATTTTTATCTAGAAATGATTCATTGTTTAAAAAGGTTCAGTCTACGGTAAAATAAGAGTGAAATTGTTCATCTTCAGTCTAATCTTAAAAATTGCTCTTCAAAGTTGCCTCATATACGATACATTGAATATGTTCAAGAGATTTTAATCAGTATTGATATATATTGAAGCAAAGCTAAAAATAAATCAGGAATATATGTTTATAAAATAACAAAACAAATAGCTGTGCTAAAAGAGTTCTACTTTTTATTTGCTCTAGAGAGGTTTTGTTATGGAAGGAGGAGCAATGGTGCTTGCTGATGGGGGTGTGGTCTGCATTGATGAATTTGATAAAATGAGGGAGGATGATAGAGTAGCCATACACGAAGCAATGGAGCAGCAGACAATATCCATTGCAAAAGTGAGTGAAAGATTCTAGATTATACAATTCTTATTGCTCTATTCTTAAGATCACATTAATTATTAAAAACTTAGACTTTAAATATAATCATGCTTCTAACTTATTATAGTAGGTATTCTAAATGAGCTGGCGAAATTTGCGGAAAATTTCGTCTGTCGAGGTTGCGTCGCGCCTACTCGCCGCGGAAAATGTTTATTATACTTACGCATATAAAACCTGTTGATTAAGAGGGGGGAAATGTAGTTCTACCATTGGATACAAATTTTACTGTTTTAAAGTGAAATTAAAGAGTAAAAATCATCGATTTTTCAAGAAAAATTGATTTTTCTCTATGAAATAATCATTTTACAGAGTTCAAATTTATATATCCAGAAAGGCCATCCAATTTACTTTGAAACTGTTATAATTTCCCTATCACCCCGTATAATAAAATTTCTCCGCCAAGCCGAAAACGAGGTCATAATTTCTGCTTTAAAAAAAAGTCCTTACGAGCCGCTGCGTGGACTTTTCTTTCGAAAGTGAAGCACTCGCTTGTCAGTTTGATTAACGATTGTGAATAATATTGTTCGTTTTCATGGATTTAAAAGCTACTATAGGTAAGTTGAATGGTTACTTTAAATTATTGAACTATTGATTTAATTACAAATAAACTTATTCATTACTTCTTTTAAAATTTGGGCCTGGCTATCGAAAATTAATGCACGCTTCTTAATTTTATGTCAAAAAATGTGTATGACCTGTTTTGAAAATCCACTGTTTTTAATTTAAGTTAGTCATAATAAAAATAGAATGCACGCTTAATACAAAGAAATGTTCAGGAGTTTAATGGTATTTATTTTATTTTTGTATAATTTGATTTAAAATTGTATTGAATCGTTTAACTGTGAGCAAATTCTCGATTAGTCTAAGTCGCATGTAAGCCATTTTTATTTTTAGATTTTGGGCTGGTGCATTATTTTACACAGTGGTTATGATTTCACTATTGTATTTTTAGTGTAGGATTTTGTGTAACTTGTGTTAATAGTTTATCTATAGTTATACTTTTATTCAAAGGGTTGCTTTTGAAAGAACATTATTATTTAAAATTAGCACATAATTTTGTTTAAAATAATATAAATAATATAAAAATTACACCATAATAAGGCTTTGTCCCCTTTCATTAATGGTACAGTCCAAAATTAGTTGTCGTATTTAATTCACTATATAAACATTGTATTTTGTATTTGTATGTTTACATTGTCGGGTTAACTTAAAGCTTACTGTTAAGCACTGTTATTAAAATTCAAAATATTATTTCAGTGGATGATACATATGTCACACTTCAAGCAAGGTATCAGCATAAAGGGAAGACCAAAGGCAAAGGGCCTACCTAAGAATACTAAGATATTGTTAGCAGCAACAAGCTCCTTGTACACTCAGGCACAGTACAGCTATCCTTTCTTAGGGAGGAAGGAAATCATACATGGGCACAGGTTTGTAATTCCATAATAATATGTTTTAACTAGCAAATGCTATGTTCATGCAGTAATTAATTTAATGTAATAACTCTTTAATAATGAAATATAATTATCTTTTTAAATGATTTTCCTTGCAACATACATTTGGTAAAGTTATAATTATACTTTCACAGATTTCTAAGGTATGGATTCCAGAACTTTTGCAGGCATGAAGGTATTGGATAATCATTGCAAGAATCTGATAACAGGTGTCAGGAATTCCTTTTCAAGTTTGCCTCATGACCTCTTGGAGGAATTACTTTTGACCAAGGAAATGGATTTTAACTTTATTTCACAAGCTTGTGCTGCTGTTGGGATTACATGCACTAATTTTACAACACCTCCTGCTGTATTTTTGCCCCATTGCAAGTTATTTATGAGTTGGTAATTGACTTGGTTATTTGTAGAAATTCCCAATCCCAGACCTCAGTTTCAGTAAAAGTAGCATAGTTGCCTGGCTAAATTGTTTTACTGGCCTGAATAAGAAATAAGAACACAATGTTGTATGACCACAAGAAGATTGTTGGTCATTAACTTACTGTTGGCTCAGTCAAGTCTTATTTAGGTTTTACACCTGTTGCTACTGAGGATTCTGATACATTGTTAGATATTGCCATTAATTGTTTTAGGAAACTTTCATTTAATTATGACTCCTTTACTGATAGTAGATCAGAGGAGACTTACAATTGGTTATGTAAGATTACCAGCACTATGTCTGATAGGGCAGCAACTGTGAAGTGTTTTAATACAAATTGGGAATGTCCCACTCATGTGAAACAGAATTAAAGTCTCTACAATCTGATATTGAACAAATTCATCGTCAGTGTTTAGGGAGGGATCAGCACAAACTTTTAAAGTCATATACTGGTGTAGCTGAGACAGCAACTGTAAGGGTGGTTAGAACTATTAGTGATGTTTTGGGTCCTAGGGGGATACAACAAATGGGTGCAGGGTTGAATGGGGCTAGCATTTTGTAATACATCATTAATTTCTAGCTTTAAAAGTAATATATTTAACTTTTTTTTTGAAGCTGCTGCATCAATTGTTTTTCATTTAGACAAGATGTTGTCATTTTTTACATGTGGAGTTCTGAATGCACAGCATTTAAAATAACACAGTGTATAGATTTAAAGGACACTAATTAGGCATCAGACTTTTAATTAATTGACATGTAAGGTTAAAGTAATTTTTTAAAAATTACACTGTCAGTACTGAATTGCAGCTCTCTATAACCAAATTTGACATGTTCGTATTTAAAATTTAGGTTTTAAAGTAACCTTTTTTTGGGAATTTTTTTTACATTATGAGTCCATTTTATAATAAGTCTGTACATTTTCTATTAAAATTATTATAATTTAAAATAATATGGTCTAACTTTGGCTTTGATATCTTACTTGGTTAATTTATTGTGATTTTTTAAAATTCTTCAAATTTCTTACTTTTTTATGACAATACACAATTCTAAAAATTCTAGTTTATTTTAGTTTTAATTTATCATCTGGCTGTCAATTTCTTGATAAAGAGCTTTGAATTGTCTTTGAGATAATAGTAATTTTATATTTCTAACCTATTTGGTTATTTTTTTTTGATTTTTTAAAAATGAAGAAAAATTGACTTTTTGTCTCCCTTTTCATTTTTTGTAAAATTGTGCATCTGCTAGTTTTGAATTGAATAAATTTTGTATATATAATTTTCTCACTGCCCTGAAAATAATTGAGTTTGTTATATGTGTAGTTGTCTATTAGGTAAAGAAGTTTCAAAGCTCCCAAAGTGTTATTTCAAAAGTTACAGGGTGTCAAAAACACACTTTTGCACACTAAGTGGCGGCGGCCATTTTGGAATTTTCAAAAATTTATAATTTTTAAACTATAACAGTTAGAATAATAATTTTTGCTGTTCTGTTCTAATGAAGATAAGCACCATAGAGGGGAGTATTCACATTGAATGTAGTTCTAATTTGAAATTTTCATTTAGAATACCTAATTATAGTGTAATATTCTTTACAATTTTCTCAGGCTGGAATCACCACCACTCTAAATTCTCGTTGCTCAGTTTTGGCTGCTGCCAATTCAGTTTTTGGTCGTTGGGATGACACTAAAGGAGGAGAGAACATAGATTTTATGCCCACAATCCTTTCCCGTTTTGATATGATTTTTATTGTGAAAGACCACCATGATGAGGCTAGAGATATGGTAAAAAATTATTATTACTTTTACATTAATCATTAATCTATTTTTCTGAACTTCTCTCTGTCTTATCATCCACTCATCAACTATGCAGACGCACAAATTATTCTCTGTTCCTAAGACATAAACTAAAACATTTGGTGAAAGGTCTTTCTCTTTTTGTGCCCCCAAACAATGGAATTCTCTACCATTCCACATTCTCAGTATTCCAACTACTAAGGCCTTCAAGACTGCACTAAAAACACATCCCTTCAAACTTTACTTTCAAAATTAATAAACAATAATCGAACATTTCTTTCAATGATAAACGTAGCTTATATAAATGGCAATGTCACCGTCTACGTTGTATTTAGGATATGAATGTTTTACATTGAATGAATTGATGTGTTACTATTTTTATGTAAAGTGCTGTGAGCACAGTTCCTTGCTGGGGTACTGTGCTATATAAATAATTTATTATTATTATTTTAATTATGTTGTTTTTTATTTCTACTTAAACTATAAGGTTTCAGTCCATACCTTAGATTTTTTTAACGTTTAAAGTATCAAAGCGCAGTAATGTGCGCCTTACCTCTAAAACGCTCTCTTTAGTAATGAAATCATAGAAAGTAGAAACTCTTCATTTAGTGAGAAGCTATAGTCAACTTCTGGAAATGTTGGTGGTTGCTTTCGCTCGGTTCGCGAAGTTTTGTGGTAGTTTTTAGGTTGATTTTTTTTGAAGCTGTGATTTCGCTGTATTTTTTTGTAAAAATTATAGTAGTAAGCTACAGGTAAAAATAGTGTTAAACTCAAGTCTTTTGGATACGTAACAACCATTCTTATCCTAATTGATGAAGTCAGTATGACAATATTATAAATACATTATCAGCAATTTTTTAAATTTCATAACCAGTTGATCGCAATAAACATGAAAACTTAATGGGGCTTTAAACGTTACAGACTATTTGTGATTTTAAATAATATTTTTGACCGTAAATAACTATTCTAATTCCATAAATTTTCCCAACTAAATAGTTCACAAAATTGTTTGTGATCAATTTAAAATGTTTATAAATAAATTAAATGCAAGCGCTCTTTGTGATCATTGTTCTTACAGACATTGGCTAAGCATGTAATGAATGTCCATCTCAATGCCCTTCAAAATACAGAAGAGGCAAGAGAGGGTGAAATCCCGCTCAATACTTTGAAAAAGTACATTGCATACTGTAGGAAGTAAGTTTGATTGTTCTTCCTTAATTTCTGTGTAAATTAATTTTTTAAAATAGTATGTTGAATACATTTTTTTTCCAAGAATATTAATGGCATTTAAAACATTACTTAAAATTATAATTTTTTTTATAGCAAGTGTGGTCCTCGCTTATCTGAGGAAGCTGCAGAGAAATTAAAAAACCGATATGTCCTAATGAGAAATAGTGCCAGTGATTATGAGAGAGAAACTGGCAAGAAGATAAGCATTCCTATAACTGTGAGGTTGGTTTGAGATTTTAGTTATTTTAAGCTTTATTAATAGAGAAATCTTATTTAGTGTTTACAAGTTATTACAATTTTTGTGTTTCTATACAATAAGTTTACAAATATAAATATGTTTTTAAAACTTTAATCGCTTCATTCTTTAGGCAGTTGGAAGCTATTATTCGCATTGCTGAATCTCAAGCAAAAATGAGACTTTGCCCATTTGCTACTGATGCAGATATAGATGAAGCACTGCGACTCTTCCAGGTGTCAACTTTGGATGCTGCAACATCTGGAAATTTGGCTGGTTAGTATGTTTATGTAAGCTAAGAAGTAAATATTTTTAATTAATTTGGTCTTTAATCATAAATGTCAATTACATTTTTTTATTCAAGAAATGTTAACATTTTCATCTGACTAACAAAATCACGTACTAAATGAATTCATAAACCTTAACAAGCCACCCTTTTTAAAGGACAAGGTATCTTATGGTATCAAAAAAGAAATTGTTTTAATATTATGAATGTTCATATTGAAATCTCTCTGCATTTACATAATTATTTTAAAAAGTTATTACTTACCATCTTCAAGCCTGCTAATGCTAACCCTTCTTATTTTGTTGGAATTATACAGATTTCTTACCCATGATCTTTAAAATTCTGAATTTCTGTGGGAATTTTTTTCCACCTGTTTAAAAAATCCAAAAGCAGCAAAAATAAATAAAGTAATAAAAAGATGAGTGTGACAGGAAGTTAAGTATTTCAATGATGCCAGTTTCTTGGTTTCTAAATCTTTCTTCATTGGTCATCCATTCGTAAATTATTCCTTTTACCAGGCTAATAAAAAAATTCAGTTGAGCTGTGACTTTTTCTTTTTAAAGCTTTTCTTAATTAAGTAGATACATTTTTAAAGAAACCTGCTGAAAAAGCTTTTCCATTGAAAAAAAATGGTGTAAAGTATAATTGAAGATCATCTGTCAACCATTATTACAATGGCTTTGAAGTTGATTGCCACTTGCATTATTTCACCTCTTGAAAATGTCATTTAAAAAGTATATATTTACTTTAAACAAGGTGCTGAAGGATTTACAACAGAGGAGGACCAAGAGCTTTTGAGCAGAATTGAGAAACAGATAAAGAGGAGATTTGTGATTGGTTCACAGGTTTCAGAACATGCTATTATTCAGGACTTTGCTAGACAGGTAATAATATAAATTTTTAAAAAATTCATCTGTAATAGAAATAATGTTTTTTAAATAGAAAAAAAACAACTGAAGTATGTTAATATGTTGAATTTCAATTCATTCTTATGTTCTGCTGTTTTCCAATGGATGTCCTAAAAACATTTAGGGACCAAGTTATTTAAGCTTTGTTAGTTGGAGCTGTGTCATAGTACAAACCATTTTTAAATCCCTTATATTAACTTTACCGCCGTCTCTGTCTTGGACGGGCACTGCGGAAAAACAGAAGTAAAAAATGACCCACTTCCCGTCATGCCATCGAGCTGAAATTTGGCACACGGACCCGTGTCACCTAACAATGCATCGTATCAAAAATTCAGATCAATCGAACGTACAGTTATTAAATTAATGCATTTTTAGTTTATCTATATAAACTATATGTAGCGGTCGCTATCGTTTACATTTTACGGGTCACTTGACTTCACCCCAGCCAGAGGTGAACACATCTCGTGTTTTAACCAGGTGTACCGGCGTGCTTTTGTTTACATTTTGCGTGTCACGCTGAGCTCGGTCCAGCGATGATCGATGACAAGACCTTTCCCTCTCCCCCACCCCACCCCCCCCTCCCCCGGGTTAAAAGCAAAGGGGAGTTAAGACAGATTCAGTCTGTAAATATTTGTCGCATTTGAACATAATCAATACTTTTAGTTATGTCTCATATTTAAGAGATTTATAGTCAAAAACTTTGTCTTTACGAGTTTGTTTTATTAATAACAATTATACCATCATTAATTGATCTGAATATGCTGTCTTTTTTCACAGAAATATCCAGAGAGAGCTATTCACAAAGTCCTTTCTCTGCTACTCAGAAGAGGAGAGATACAGCATCGCATGCAGAGGAAATTGCTTTTCAGAGTCAAGTAAAAGAGAAAAAAAAACAGAACTGTTTCATTGTTTCTACTATGGCTGTTAATAATAAGTGTAAATCATAAACTCTTGATTATTAAAATATTTGACAGTTGCCAACAACATATTATAGTGTCAATTATTTAGAGTTCAGGTTTAAGAAAAGACCTAAGTGTTTCATAACCAATAAAAGTTAGCTATCATACTAGCTGGAGTTTTTTTTTCTTCTTCTTTTTCAATAGGCAAATTATTTAATTTGGTGCTTAAGTCCAAGAAAGGGTAATTAGATTTTTTGTGTATTTTGTCCTGAAACCAGAACCAAGCCAAAAATTAAAAATTATTTTAGACTTCATTCAGAGCTGAAACCAACAAAATTTGTATAATTTAGCACAAAATAAAAAATATTGTCATGAAACCATAATGTAATGTTGAGTTTTAACATTATCAATACTTAATCATCAGCTTATATGTAATATAATAATTATCATTACCTAGTCACTTGAATTGGAGTAGGAGCATGTTAGGTCATCTATTTTAAAGATTTGTGTTTGTCTTTTTAGAATGTTAGTTTCATTTGTTTACAAAATATCTTAAATTTCAGATAGTCTTTACTTACATCAGTTTATTACTCTAAAAATGTTTTGTCATGAGTGAAGACAGGGTTGCCAGATTGTAATTTGGGTAAAAAGCCAAATGACTGCCAAAAAAAGGCCAAACTTTTGTTATATGAAAAATGTCAACAAAAGTGACGTCACGCACCTAGGGGGCGGGAGGGGGTCATAGATTTGTGGCGAGGGGGGGGTGCTTTTAAGAACTGTGTCGTCATATTGGAAAGGGTCTAGGTCTTGATTACGTGTGACGAGGGGTGGGGGTGGAAATACATTGAAAAATCGTGTGACGTCATTTATGGACGGCTCATAACCGCTGAAAATTATTTAAAATGAAGGTAGAACCCGGAGAAAAAGTATAATAAATGTGTAAATTCCAATGTTTGTATGTATGGTTGTACTCACAAAATAAATAGACTATGATACTAACATACAAATTTGAAAGAAAAGCTTCAGGTCATCCTTTTCCTCTAGACTGCTATTTGCAGTATTATTATAAACTTTATCATATGTCAAGTCATCAAGCATTCTTGGTGACATGAGAAACTCCTTACTGCATTTTTAAAACAAAAGCTCATGGTACTTGTCTCTTATCCGACCACCAAAAAGTTTTTAATTTTTTTGAGGGGTATTAACTGCTGGAAACCCTGCGAAACTTAGGCTATTACAATTTACACATTACTACTAAATAAATGTAAATATAATTTTATATCTATAATATGACGTGAAGTCCCGTTGTGGCGTTTATTTGGGTCCTTTACTGATTTCCATGGCCGCTCGATTAGTTGGGTGTTAGCAACGGTAATAGGATCAACGAAATGTAGGCTGTGATTCACGGTTTCGTGAGTGTAATCCATGCCGAATTAAAAAAATAAATAGTGATATTATATTACAATTGATAATAGATAAGGCAACCTATATTTTTTAATGGCAACTTTCTTTTATTTATCGTTTAGATTGTTTTTAATCAGTGTTCTTATTCTTGTCAAATTTCAATATAGTTAAATTAATAAGGTGAATATAGTGAATAGTCAATCTTGTTAAGTATAATTTATTTGATACTATATTAGTATGGCTTATAAATAATATGTATATTATTTACAACAGTTAATACAAATAATAAAAATAATTTTAAAAATCTTGGTGGTCGGATAACAGACAAGTACCAAGCTCAGCCCTGACTCTAACAATAGCGTCTAAAAGTGTGAGCTGCATGCTATATCTGGCTTTTTCTAAATAGCCTCCTCGTTAAGCTTTTTAAAAACTTTTCAATGTCTAACATACACGTTAGCTATTCAAAGATAGAAAATAATTAATAAGGTTATTGACTTATTGGCGAATTTTAATATTTTTTTTTGTGATTATGATTATTTATATATATATATATATATATTTTTTTTTAAAAAGGCTAAAAGGCCCCCAAAAAAATTTGAGGCCAAACCACCTGAAAAAGGCCAAATAAAAAAATTTGAGGCCAAACCACCTGAAAAAAGGCCACATTTTCAAAATTTGGCCTTAAAAAGGCCAATCTGGTCACCCTGAGTGAAGATGTGGAGTTTTAGTTCAGTAAATACAGTTTCCTTAATTTAAAAAATATTCTGCAACTTGCTAAATTAAATTTTGTTACAGATGCCTATTATTAATGTGGTTTTGCCTATTATTGTCAATGACAACTTTTTGAGCATGATAAATGTCAATAAATGAATTTAATTGAATAAGATTAGGCTTTTCAAATTTCAATTTCTGAACGTTTATTTTTTAAAAAAATAATTGAAATGTAATTTTAAATTATTAATTTTTTTAAAAATCACAATATATACCTTTGTTCATACAAGTTTTTAATTTATCATAATAGCAATAATGTATTACCATCCCTCAAGTCTTAACAAACTACCTTAACCCAATTGCAATTTTAGTTTTTTAAATATTTGACAAATAGGTAATCATGCAGCTTCAAAGGATTAGTCCTATATTTATTAACAGGTTTCAAATTTGGCTAGCCAACGGTTTGATCAGATGTAGATAGAACAATACTGACTCATAAGAAGCATAATTGAATAAGACTCAAGTTTTCAAAATATAACCATCATAAGATAATTTTATTTGAATAGTTCACCATACATAAATTTACATGAACTACATAAAAGGAGTAACACTTTAATGAATGGAGAATACAGAACAATGTGAAATTAATTTAACAAAGTAAACATTGAATGATAACTAATCTAATTTGAAATATACAATAAAATGGGTCACTGTAATCATACCAGGGAGAAGATTTAAAATTATTAATTCACTGAAGTATTGTGTTAAATGTTTTCTAATAATTTTGGTCATAGTGAACAAACAAATATTTTACAAAGTGAAGTTGGACAAAGTGAATATAAAAATTGCTATTAGAACAAAGAATGGACACATTTCATGAAATGCATAACACTATTGTCCAATTGTTGAGAATTATTTGTATTTACACATGAATCACACATTTTAACACAAAATTTGCATTTTACTTAATTATCAAGGCAACCATTGCAATAAACATGAGTTTTTATTTACCTTGCATATTTCAAGACTATTGAATTTCTCTACAAACAAGTTTAAATAAAACAAAATACGCCCTTTAACTTCAAACTTGACATGTTTAGATACTTAACTAAGATCTCAATAACCGAGTAAAAACAAAAAAATTCTTAAAATGTAAGTTACAATTACAAACCAAAAAAATTGTATACGGGTTAATGCGAATTTCACCATTTATTACACAAATATTTTTCAAAGAAAGCTGGAGATTTGGAAAAATAAGAAAATAAACCTTTCTGCAGCACTGTACAATGGCACACAAACTCTTGAGTTATCACTTTTTAAATTATCAATGCTACACAATTAATTTAGATCAGGTTAAAAAAATCTACAGTAATTGATATTATTTGTTTAAAAGCCACTGCTGTAATCACAGATATGTTTTGTTATCTGGACAAATAACGTTACAATGCAGTTGTAGAGAAAATTTTAAGAACCCACTGCAGCATACCATTGAAGATATGTATGGTTTATAACAGAAGCTGTTTCATTAAAATAATATTTCTATTTCTACCTTGAGACTGGTGTGACTTTCTTACAGTTGGAATTAGAAAACTTTGAAAACAAAACTATCTAGAATAGGGTTTTAAAGCATCATTTCATCCTAGATATTTAATTTAAAAAAAAGTAAGTTGTATTAATAGATTCATACAGTTTAGAACTTGAATGAAACCTTCATATTTTGATAAGATGACCGTTGGAAAAGCATATACCAGTAAGACTTCTGTACTTACACAGCTGTGGAAGGTGGGCCATAACACCTGTGAGATAAGTGTAAGTGCTTTTCAACTCAAGGGGGTTGCATTTGCCCTTAAAACTTCTCTACCCGCAAAGTAAGGTTTCTTGGCCCATTTGTGATAAAAACGTTAAATTATAATGCGGATACCGAGTGTCAACTTACAAGCCACCCACAGTAAAATTCTGTAACTTTAGACTGTTCAACTAACTCCGTACAAACTATACAATATGACAATAACTTCAAACAAAACTGAATTGTTCAAGGAGTCAAAAAGATGAGATTTTAAGTTTCAGTTGTAGCATAAAGTTAGAAGTTCATGGGACATTAAATAGTGTAATACATTTTCATTTCAATATTAATTTCGGGAGAAGAAAAAAGATGTTTGAGAAAATGACAATTTTTAAATATCTGTACTAGTATTTCCTTAGATTATTGTGACGAGGAAGACAAATGTCCATTATTTTTGATTCATTCGTTGCACATGATAAACAGCTATCAAGAGTAGATCTGTTCAAAAAGAGTTTCATTTTATAAAGAATAAGAGGCCTTCACTTAGCACTTCTGCTATCTGAAATTCAGGTTACTGCATCCATCAGATGTAGGTAAATTCTCTATTTCATACACCTCCATCAAGGAGAGGCACATGAGGCTCAATAAAATAACCTTTGATATAATGGTGTTAGTGTTAGTAATCATCATATTTATTAAAAATTAAAGCTAATTCAACAATGGTTGTACCATACATTTACATACCATAGGGAGAAACACAACAGCATATTTACATGAACAGTAACAAGCCATGCATGGTGGCAAGTCGTACTTATGAAAGTTTTACATTTAAAAACTTCTTGTGTTTAAAAATTCAAATGAGAAAAGAAAAAGAGCAATCCTGCAAATGTGTGTTCGCTAACTGATTCCTCACAAACACATTGATTATTCTAAAACAAATAAATAGTTTTAAAAATGAATTGAAAGTCTCCGCCATGGTTTTAGAAGAGGTTTTGAGGAAGTCTACTGACCACATAAAGAAGAGAAATGAAATGAGCTGGAAAGAGAAGCTAAGAGGAGAGAAAAACATAAGGCATTTTACAGACCAGAGGTAAACCAAAAACATTTATCGATGGCACTAGCCAATTAAGAAAATCAAAGAAGTTTTGTCTGGTAGTCTACATTGGTTTAGGAGATATTGGGATTAATAATTACGTGTCCATTTATTATAATGTTGAGGGTAAATTTTGACATAAGTGTTTTCCATGAACAAAAATGAGCTTCATAATTTTACTGAAAACTCAGTAGAACTTTATTTTGTAACTTAATAAGATATTTAAAAAATTATAATTTAGAAAATAATGAGACTGAAATTCAAAAAGATGTTAACTTTGGGAGAGATATCTAAAATTAAATATTTGATAACCATATTTTTGATCACCATATCCCTTACAAAAATAATATTTTATATTAAAATTTCAGAAATTTTTTTTTAGTACCTAATGTCAAATTATCCTCAACATACAAATAAATAGCTCGATGAAAGTATGGTGAAGAGAAGCTCATTTGCAGACTGGTGGCTCACAAGTTGCATGATGATATGTTAAATATAATTCCTTAAGGTGGTATTCTTGGCCTCTCATGTAGACCCTATTTTGTGGACAGTTGTAAGTCCTTTTATTGAGATTTAATACATAATAACAGAGAGAAAAGAGAAGTGGACTAAAGTCCATCACCTTTTCACAGGCTCTTATATGTGAGATGCATAGGATATTCAAAACTCTCATGATGGGGGAGTGGGTCTCAAACTCATGTGAATTTCTTTAAATAGGTCTCACTGACCAAAAAAAAACAAAAACATGTTTAACAATTGGACTAAGAGTAAGATGATGGTGTATTAGTCAAAACAATTTTTTGCAAATTGAATAAATACTGGTAATACTGGTACTAAACTTCTCATCAAATCAGTTAATTAATTAAAAAAATAACAAAAACAAGTATCTTATTTAATTTGCATAAATATGTATCAGTAGTGGATGATACCTGTTAGAGGCCCCTGGTCCAAAGAAATGTGTCATTGAAACAACAAAAAACCCATTCTGTTTTCACTCTGAAGCAGAGTCCTTTGGTGTAAGTTTCAGAGTGAGTTTGAGAACTTTGCGATGAGGGTTAGAGTCTGAGCCACTGCTCTCAGCACCAGGCGAGTAGAGCTGTAGTGGAATGCTGCTGAGTGGCGGCTCAAAGAGAGGCTCCTCTGGATCAGAGATATCCTGGATGCCAGTGCTACCTGCCCGTGAGTGTTTGCTGCTAGTGCTGCCTCTCTTGGGCTTGGTCTCCTTCTCGGAGCCAGAGGAGCTCTTGTGAGAGTAGGACGCCATGACGGGGGGCGGAGGAGGGGTTGAGTGGGACCCCGAGTGGGGCGAGTAGATCGGGCTCATCATGGATGGGGAGTTGTACGCCATGGGCATGTGCTGGGGTGTGGCGGACATGGGGTGAGGCGGAGTGGATGCAAAGTTGGACTGCCGCTTTATCTTTATCTTCAGCAGACCTTTCGTGGGGTCAATCATTTTGCTGACGGCCATGGCCTCGGCAGATGCAGGACTCATGTGACCAGCCCCTAACCTCAGGTGCAGGTCTCCATCAGAATCATCAGAAATATCAGAGTGTGGTGGCAATGGTGGGTTGTGCCTAGGAATTTTTGCAGCTTTCCTTTTGGAGTCCTCAAACAAATCGGAGATATCCTCGTCCTTCTCCGTGTAGTTGACAGGTTTCCTCCGCCGCAAACCCACCCGGCTTCGCCCGGCCTGCTCATCTTCTTCTTCTTTCCTCTTCAACTCTTCCTCAACCTCCCTCTGCTTTCGTAGCTTCTCTTCCTCTTCTTCTTGCCGAGCCCTTTCCTTTTTCTCTTGTCGTTTTTTGGCCTCAAGTTTCTTACTGTACTGAATTTCTTCCTCTAACTGCAAGCGACGCAGTTCAATTTCTTGCTGCCACTATATAAAAAAAAATTAATCACCAATAATTTTGTTTGATAATAAAGTGTTTTCTTTATCAATTTATATTTAAGAATGGATACAACATTTTTTAGATTCCTGAACTTCAACCTTTAAAGAATCTTAATATCATTGGTAATAATTAAGAAAAAAAATCAGTGTACAAATGATAGGAACAGACAAAAAATTGAAGTAATAATCGGAAGACTAATTTTTTACCTGGGGTTTGGATCTATTTTTGTTTAACTCTTTGATTTGTTCATCCCACTCTTTCAGGCGCTTCTCCTCCGCCTCCTTAAGTCTTTTCTGTCTTTCAGATTCCTCCATCTCTAGGCGTTTTCTTTTCTGCTCCTCCTCCTCTCTTCTAAGACTCATTTTCCTCTCTTCCTCTTCTCGCTTCTTCTGCTCTATCGCCTGTCTGGCCCTTTGCTCTCTCTCCTTTTTCTCACGCTCTTTTTGTTCAAGTAGTTCTCTTTCTCTTCTTTCTTGTTCTAGTTTTTCCTGAAATAGGTCGTTCAAGAAATAATAACAATTACAACTTGAATCACATTGTTTTTACTATGAACAAACACCAAATTTGCTATTAAATATAAAATATGATTACCAATCACTTAAAATTTATAGCAAAAGTACAAAGAAAAATCATCATTATGACAGATGTGCTAGAATATATTAATTAAGAATACTTATTAAACTTTCTAAAAATTAACATAAATTTAAAAGTAGAAATAATAACAGATAAACTATTCTAATTTCTGTTCCTTTTGTACCCAGATCAATTTATTTTCCACAACAGCAAGCTGGGAGATTGGTTCAAGACCACTGTTGGTGTCAGACAAGGATGTTTACTTTCCCCCATCCTCTTCAACCTCTTCCTTGAAAGGATCATGACAGATGTGCTACAAGACCATGTCGGAACAGTCAGCATCGGAGGGAGAAGTATAACCGACCTACGCTTCGCCGATGACATTGACGGCCGAGCTGGTAGCGAGGACGAACTAAAAGAATTCCTCGCAAAGCTAGAGAAAGCAGCAAAGGCATACGGCATGGAAATCAACGCAGAAAAGACCAAGGTCATGGCTAATAGTAAATTCACAAGCGAGATTCGGATAAACGGGCAAAAACTGGAAGAAGTCTCCACCTTCAAGTATCTAGGGGCCATAATATCAGACGAAGGCTCAAAGCCAGAAATTCTTGCCAGAATAGCCCAAAAAATGGCAGCATTGAGCAAATTAAAGCACACCTGGCAAAGTAAGAAGCTCTCCCTGAGATCAAAGATCCGGCTAATGCGCTCTCTAGCGATGTCAGTCTTTTTGTACGGTTGTGAGGCTTGGACGCTCACTGCAGACCTCCAAAGAAGAATAAATGCGCTAGAGATGAGATGTTTCAGAAAGATATTGAACATCTCCTACACAGCGCACATCTCAAATGAAGCGGTCCGCAACAAAATAAGTACTGTCATTGCCCCTACGAGGACCTACTCACATCAATTAAGAAGAGGAAATTACGATGGTACGGACACGTGACAAGAACTGGAGGTCTCGCAAAAACCATATTACAAGGCACAGTCCAGGGAGGAAGGAAAAGAGGCAGACAAAAGAAGAGATGGGAGGACAATATCAAAGAGTGGACCGGCCTGTCATTCAGCGACTCTCAAAGGGCAGCACAGGACCGTGACAAATGGCGTGTGTTAGTGTGCAGTTCACGATGGTGACCCAACGACCCAACAATGGGTTAAGGGATAGTTCAAGTTCAATTTATGTTCAAATGGCTGGTTGTGAAAGTATTTTAATGGTTGGTTTATGTTTCCTAACTCTACATCTATATTTAATCCGGAAACAAAATAGCTGTTGAAATTTCTCTGATAGGCTAAATAACAGCGGTCTTAGCAGTTGCCGAGTTGGATCAAAGAATACGTGGGCACCATTTAAATCCTGGTCATAGCTTCCGGATCTGTTTTTTAAATTTTGAAAAAATATTTATATACCTTTATAAAAATTAAATTTAACACAAAATTAACAACCAGAAAAAATGTGAGTAGAACTAACAGAACAAAGAAAATGGAATGAATTACAAATATAAACAGTGAATGAAGAAAAATTATGAACATAGCAAACCTCATTGCCTTTTATTCTGTTAAAAAAGGAAAAAGTGATTTTAAATGAAAGGGCCTGAAGGACTGCAATACTTTATTTAGTGGTAAAAGATTGCAGTAAGAGTGATTAACTATTTTATTTGAAACTTAGGATCCAAGTGTCTCATGTTTTTCAAATTTTTTTTTCCATCGAGAAGAATTAGTATCTTCAGTCTATAATTCTATTGAAATGACCAATCAACCTTAACTATATTGAGCAGAGGTTCTTTAACTTTTTCAGTCCTAGAACCCCCTTACAAGGCGAATAGTTTTCAGGCCCCACCCCTCTCATGCGGCCTGTTTTCAAACCCAAATTTGATAACATTGCCGTAAGCATATAGTCTGAACTTCTTGTATCTGTAATCAACTCTTTAAATTAAATTGTTGGCCATGAGATGTAAACCTATACATAAATATAACTACTACAACATTAGTTAATATTTCATACAACACACCACAATACAGTTATATAACCTTGTTAGTTAAATAATAATGAGTATGACTATTAGTGGTGAAAACTGAGTAATTAACATTTAAATGAAATATACCTTAATACCCACCATCACTTTCTCTCCAACAAAGCCTCAGTCGTCATATATAAGTATTTTCTATAATATTAATTAATTAATATTATCAAAGTAAATCACGAATTTTAACTTTTTATTTTTTGTCAACTGGTTTAATTTATGTAAACAAACCATCCAGTAAAATGCAAATAACCAATCTCATCGCTTGAGCCGAAGATAATATGGCCATGATAGTTTCCGTGTGCATTTTCAACATATGCTGAACGATGAGCTAACGAGTATCCTAATACCTAAATGTAGAATTATAAGTTATCAAATCTAATGATGGGTGCGTTGATTGATCATTATTTGCATGTTTGCAGGATCTGATCAAATAAAACAAAGAAACTGTCGTCTGAGGGGAAATTATTAAAGTAACTCCCGACACCTTTTGCCAACCCCCCAGTGTTCCACGGACCACAGTTTGAGAGCATCTGATAATCAGGACTGAATTGAATCTATGTCCCTTGAGGAGGCCTCAAAGAAAGCTGATTGTCCACTCTCAGAGATCCTTCACATTTGAGAAAATTGTTAAAACAGCATTAATCCTCACCTGCAATTTTATTTGTTCCATCAAATTGTCCAGGAGCTGTTCTCCACTTTTTCCGGAGTTTTGGTCTCCGAGACTGACCAACACTTCCTTTTTTTGTGGCTTAAAGACATGATTAGTTTCAACGATAGGCAGGCAGTGTGCCAGGCTGTCACCAAAGTATTCATAAAGTTCCTGGCAAAAGGCAACAAAATTAATATAAAACTGCCAGACTGGATTATTTTCAAATTATTTTTGATGAATGTTTTTCTATTTGTTAAGTCAACATACTATTTTTAATATAATTAAACATTTAGAATGAGAAAGGAAAAAAATCAATAAAACTAAGGATCAATTGAATCCTTTTTTCTCAACGCCCATACTCATCAACAAAATGGCGACAATAAAAATTACTATTAGAATTTTTTCCCAAAGCTGACTTATATTAGCAGCTGCATGTAATATAACTGGCCACCATTTTTTTTACATTTTCCTTCCAGTGGAGTCGTTCCAGCAGACTATTTACAATGCAAAGCTGTGAAACTGAATCCAGTACCAAATGTCCATCAAAAACTATATTACATTATTTAACAAAAAAGTCATTCTTACTGCATAAATATCTTTGGTATTCTTTGCCTCATGGCTGTTGTGAGCTGAGCTCTTGGTTGGATTAGAGACAATTCCTTGTTCATCACTATATGTTTCATTGAGCATCTCACAAACCTCTTCTCTCTCTTTTTGGTTCAGGGCTAAGTCTTGGAACCTTCGTATATGCCTGCGTATAACTTTCTCTGCAGCCAGCTAAAAAAAAACCAAACATTAGTAAAGCATATTAGAAAACATTCTTTCCAAAGTTATAAAATTTATATCAACATTCTTCATTCTCAAAAGTAGATTTTTATATATAAGTTTATAATATCCATAAAAATTAGCTCAATCATTTTTCTAAACTAGATTTAAAACACCGAAGTATTTTTCGTACAGAAAAGAAAATGTCATGTTAGATTTTTAGTTTCAAATAAATATGGTCCTACTGGTAATTAAATTTCTTTTCTAAGCTTGTAAGTTTATATTTCATGTTTAAATGAATTCAATAAGCCTAGGATTTATTCTTATTTTTATTATAATTCTAATCTAACTTATATTTGCTTTTTATGTGTCATTCTTCTTTTTTAATTAGTGTCCAAAATCAATATTCTCATCATTATGGCTCCTTTCTTCTGAAAATGAATTTTAACTCGCAAATATGTTAAATTCCTCCAAATGCCATCTCATATGTTCAATTTTGAGTTTAAATGATAAAATGTTTACAACATGACAATATTTATTTACTTATGGACTTAATCTAAGAAGGGTTCACTGATTGCTCATGACTGATTGCTCATGACTGATTGGCCACAAAAGAGTTTGGTTTAGTTTGTAGTAATCAAACAGCATAGTGGATCTGTATGTCCTGGGTCAGTCTGTGCAAGGACACTCCCAATTTCTGGGATAGGCCCTCAAACAGAAATCTCAAGAATAAAAAAATGCCTCAAGGGTTGCTATGTTGTAACTAGGTAGCAGTGTGAACAAAGAGGAAAGCAGTTTCTGAGTCTGGGTCAACCAGAGGAGGAAATTGCGTGCTAGTTTTATAGAGTTTTAGTTTTATAGAAGAAACACCTGCACCATTAAGGGACTAGATTAGCGTACTACTGCAAAGTCAACACCTCTCAGAAGAAAAGGTTTATATTATTATGTATCTTCAAGAATAACATAAGCTGCCATTTTTTAAATAGGCACCCACCCTGAGTGCCCCATAGACTTTGTATGAGTCTGCTTTGTTGACAGAATTTTCAGATGTCTTATCCTCTGTTGCTGACTTGAGATGGGGCCAGTACACTGGGAGGTGAGGGAGAATCACATCTTCTATTGCCTGAGAGATTTTTAAAAAAAAAGTATTTGTTACAAAATCAGCATCCATTTTAATTTCTAGTCATTTCACCCCCCAACAAAACTGGATGGGTGGCATGAGGTAATCATTGTTAATGATCAAGTGTCAAAAGTAAATTAGACAATAATGACGTTGTAAAGGCAATATATAAGTCAGGCTTGAGAGGCAATCTCAATGATTTCCAAATTTCAACACCAAATAATAGCCTTCACTGGCAGACTGCATGGTGGTAAAATTAAAATGTTCTTTTTCTGAGAACCTTTAAACCTGCTATCATCCATAAAAGTTGACTTAATTAAATGTTATGCTCTAACCTCATTTATGTGCATTTCAATGATTTCGTGCACATTCATTTAAGGGAGGCGTTATATGGAGATATCTCCGAACAACGCCCGGTGTTATACGGAGATTTCTCCCAATAACGCCCGGCGTTATAAGGGGATTTCTTTTTTAAAAAACAAACAAAATTTCAGTTCTAATTTAGTATATATGTACCTATCATAGCTTAAAATTTATTTCAAAAAGATTTATGATTTTAAAATTAATTTGGTAAAAGCAAAGAGAATGGTGCGCTCGATAAATCATATTTTTGGTTGTTATATTTGTTTTTTTTTCTATTTTAATTTAAAAAATAGACAACTAAACCTAACCCAGATCCTAAAACTGAAACTACAACCTTAAATACTCAATCAAAACTCCACTTGACACTTAGAATTCAAGAATCTAATGCCCTAACCCTGAGACCACAGAAGCTCATGAATGGTATACATTTAAAAAAATCGTATATCAAATCGGCAAGTTGTCACATGACCAGCCAAAAACATTTGCGTATGACGCTAAGAATCATGGGAAATATCTGTCTATAATGCCCAGCATTATACGGAGATATCTCCGAATAATCACTTCGTTCATTAAACTTGCTATGAGCATATGGATATGCGTATCAAGGTTAATTGGTAATAATGTACATTTCTAAGGATTAAAAATATTTGACATGTTGAATGTTCTTTGCAGCTAAAGGAGAACAGTTCATTTATTGTTCCTTTTTGAAACTACGAAATCTTCTCATCTAAATTGCGTGTATTTATTATAAGATATATATTATATAATTAATTGTCAAACTTTTTAAATGCAGGCTAGTTGATTGTGGATGACTACAAGCCTTACTAGTCAAGGTCTGTGTTACATATTATTCATCTTGTCATTTTCTTTTGATTTTAGAGTGAGCTTTTAAAGCAACTTTGATGTGGAAACGCTAATTACATCCATAATTTACACAAGGAAATTTTTTTTATCTACCGGCCCCTTCACTTCTGTTGTACCCATACATTTTTCAACACACTATTAATATACAAGGCCATAAACGAGCTCTGTTTGCCCTGTTACTGAAACAGAACAGTCAAAAGAGAAAGCTCAGCCATGGGTCTAAGAAATAATCAAGACCTAATACAATTGGCGACGGATAGTCGTAAATGGAAATCCATGACTTCTGCCCAATGTGCCGTCATCGGCGCGAGAGGAATAACTAACTAACTAACTAACTTTGCCATACCCCATTTTTAAAGTCATTTTATGAATAGACAATTATGGTGTCCCACTATTCCCAATCAAGTTGCAGTGCTTGATAGATCTTCCAGGACCTTGTAATCATTTCTATTGTCTATCATGTACAACATTACAAATGTATCTTACAATGTATGCCATAAATGTCTCATACTATTTCACTTGTTGAAGTTACCTCAGCCAGTTTATGCTGAAACAATCCCTGTTAATGTCCTTCTACCCTCTTCCTATCGTCTATAAACTTTCTTACCAACTTTTGTTCTATTAACTTTTATTTGCTGTCTTTGCTAAGTTTGACATTTTTATATTATTTTGCTTGTTTTCAGAAGAAATTTTTTGTGCGTTGTTGTCATGAGATCTTGGTGTTCAGCTGCCTGAAGTATTGATTTGCATGTTACCATTTTATCCAATTACAGTCGAACCCACTTACCTCGAGCTCGGTTAGCTCGACCACCCCACTAACTCGACGTTTTTTATTGGAACCGCCAAATTCTCTCTTTGTCTTAGCATTTTTTCATCGGCTAATTCGATTTTTGTAAGTCGCCGAAACCTAGTACCTCGAGCACAAAAGAGGGCCAAATTTGCAACTTAACTTGGTTAGCTCGATCCCCATGACCAATCGCCAGCTTTTGAAAATGTTAGCTATGATTTTTTTATAACCAAGGGAAGGGACCAATTTTCTGCCTCACCAGGGTCTGCTGGTGACGTCACAGCCCGCTTGCTCAGCGCTGTTACTTCTGGTACTATGCTTCGGTAACTAAGCGAATACATTTTTTAAAAAAAAATCAGTCACTAGCGAACTCCACAAACACTCTATATTTATAGACCAGAATATTATTATTATTAAGAAAACGCTTTGATTTTGATGTCACGTTCGCTCGCGTGTTGGCTCTGGTATTCTGCCGTAACACAACATAAAATTAACTCCGGGTAATAAGCTAATATACCGACTAAGTCCTGATAAAACGGAGTAAACAGTCATAATAAGATGGAATTTATTTAAATACCATATTATGTTTCACTCGTCAACTTGCCAGAATTATTGAATTTCGCCGCGCACACGACGATCCCCCCCCACCCAATAGGGTGGGGTTTAGGTGGGGTTGAGCTACACTGGCCATTTACCAAGGCATGCTCTGACTCAATTTAAAAAGAAAAATGTTCCTTCCCCCCAACCCACTGTAGATGTATAACAGTGGGGGAGGGGAGGGAAAGTGTCTCTTCTCACGGTCTTGTATTGGTATGTCAAAGCAAGAGGCTTCCTTTTATATAAACATCAGAGACCTGTCTAGCCTTCTAGCCTCCCCCCCCCACCCTCATTATCCCTAACTAGAAAACTCAGTAACTTGTCCCCGTCCCTTTGAATTCACTTAGAGCGCTGTAGTAATAGTCGTGACCTTTGACCTTACAGTGCCTCGACAACTAAGCAAATTAAAATTTAAGCATTCCTTAGCCGTAGACGAAGTAGACTAAAAGTGATGACGTGTATATTATTTAGATACCGGAATAGGGAGAAAGCGATTTGAAGTCACCGTCGCTAACACAACAAAAACGAACTCCGGGGTAAAAAGCTATTACGGGCTTATTGAAGTTGCAGCTGAATAAATTATTTAAATTCCGAAGTTAAAACTTAAATAAATAAGCCTAAACATTTTTAAAGATGAGTGTAAGCGGTCGTTCGATAGTTGTAACTACGGTAAACACTAGTCCTAGCGTAATGGTATTCAATTATTAACAAATTGAAACAATATTTGCGACTTTTTTCCACATGCGCAGAACGATGCGCGAACGACTATCTGAAGTACCTACAAATATATTTAAAATATATTTATTTGAATATAGATTATTTTCCTTGGTCCTTATACAAATAAATGCCTTGGTATTTATTAGTAGTAAACTTACACTAAGATTATGACTTTAATTATAATTACATCCTTAGTATTAGTAGTAAATAGCATGAAATAATAAAGTTCAAGGACGAACGAGCAAATGAACTAAAACTAGAGCCTCAGTCAGAGCCGAGTCACTAATTCATTTACATAAATCATACTCGCAAGGACGTTCCATTTCGCATAATATAATATATCACATAATTTAACATTATATTGATATTTCTTATATTCCGATACGATTCTGATTAATCGTCCCATCACTAATTAACGCACAACACGTATATAAAGAAATTTCAAGCGCATGTTAATATTTTGCCGCCATATTGGTTTTCGTTTTAACTCGATCATCGGTTATCTCGATGCCATTCTTCATACCCCAACGCCGTCGACTTAACCGGTTTCGACTGTACTTAGTTTGAACTACAATTATATAACATAGCCAGAATGTGAGGATTGTTTAAAATATGAAGTACATGTGATTGATGCTATGGTTTTTACAGCAGCGATTATTCTGTCTGTACTTTTTTGTCTATCTTTTTTAAGAGGTTTAACGATGTAGCCGTTTTTAATAAGTTTGTTTTGAGAAATGTCTTTAAGTACAATTTTCAATATTCCCATTAAGCAGGTGAATCTTTCCAGTTATCATTAAATATTTATTTCTGTACAATGTGTTTTATTTCTCCATCTCGCAATCTTTTGACTATTTTGATGTTGCTTGTTGAGACTTCTGTATCTTAAAACCAACACAGATGAAATGGACTTTCTGGCTTTTCACTTTTCCTAGAGAGTCCTGTATTGTCACACTGTAAATTATCTTAAGTAAAAATCTGTATTCTATCACTGATGGCTCAAATCCCATGTAAAACTGGTGCAGTGTAGTCAAGTCATGAGATACCCACTAAGAGATACTGGGCAGCTTTTTAACAAGGTTGTTGAGTTTTTGCAGAGAAAACTGCATTTATATGAATAAAGAGAATTTACTTAAATTGTTATATGTTTAACATATCTCTATAAAATATTAAATGTAATTTATTAAATATTAATATGGAAAATGGTAGTCTTGACTTAACATTGAATTTACAATAAAATACTAAGGTTTTGACAGTACAAAGGCAAAGTCCCTAGCAAAGGGTCTGGCCCTCCCTCACACAATGTAACCAGCTGCCTCAAAAGTTTGAGTGCTCTTAGCCCTTTGACATTCAATTAAACCATACCTTATGACCAAGGGCAATCAAAGTCATAATAGCTCCATAATGAGAGTAGAACGGTTTTGTTGAATCGTGTAGAACTTCTCTCAGGCACTTTAGGGTATTGAAGCGAAGATGGTTTTGTGGGCTGTTCCAGCGGCTGTGGAAAAAAATAGGGTAATCATCTTGATATGTGAGTAGCAAGAACTAAGCAAAGAATTGTTAAGTTGCATACAGTGTTTAAATTTTTTTTACAGATTATTTGGTTCCAGTATAATTACAAAATGACTTAGGAAAGAAGAAGTCCTAATATCCTCACTTAGTAAATGAAGTAGTGATACTAATGTGAAGTTAAAATCGTCCTAAGATTAAAATATAGAATCATACCCTTAAGAATCATAAGGACATTGAACATCTACAAATTTGTCTAAATACAGGAGTTTTCAGACTAACTTACTTGACGATTTCTGCCAGAAGTCTGGCTGCATAGTCCCTCAATACCCAGTGGTCATTGACAGAGTTAATAGAAGCAGCAAGTGGTTCCAGAACACAAAACTCCACGCCCTGGACTATGGTGGACAGCTGAGGAAGACACATAATAATAAATAATATTAAGCAAAACGGTAGGCCATTTGATGGACCCCCACAATAGTGATGATGTTCAGACAAAGCGGTGGTGTTTTGATAACAATTTAAGGATGCCATCATATTTTTTCTTTATTTTAAAACTTTCTTTTAAAATAAACTTTTACATAAAGCCCCAACTGATACCACTCAGAATGATTTTCTTACTCGGGCAAATGATTAAAAAATAATGGGTTGCACAAAATAATAAATCCGTAAAATGTATGAACATTTACTAATCAACAAACAAACAAAAAATTCATCAGCTGACTCACATAAGGTTTGTGCATCAGGTACAGTGATCTGTTATGCAGCAATGCCCTGACTGTGTTTAACAAAGTTGTCAAAAGTCCAATGTCATGACTCATGTTCTTGATCTGAAAACAAAATGTAGAGGAGCTTCAAAAGATTAGCTTCTGATTTGATTTGCTATATGACTGTTACCAACTGCGGGTGTAAATCTTTACACTTCTAAATTAATTATAATTTCATGGAACGAAACAAACATTTTTTTTATTAACTCAAATAAAATATATGTAAGTTTCATAAGATAAAATATAATATAGTATGGAACGAAACAAACATTTTTTTTATTAACTCAAATAAAATATATGTAAGTTTCATAAGATAAAATATAATATAGTATGTTGGGGAAATTTTATATTTTAAATTATGAATTTCAGTGATGTTTCTATGATCTAGGATCTAGTCAAGGGAGTAGGAAAGGGTCAAAAGAGGGGAGCAGTTGGCCATAATCTGATTTTTTTTTCATGCTAGAGTATTGAATTTTTCTGTAAAAATCTTATGGAGTAATTTATAATATTATTGGAAAATGCATAATAAATTATCAAATTGCTTTTTAAAAAAAATCTGAGAATGCTGCCTTTCCATAATAATCTATAAAATCAAATCATAAGCAGAATCTAATATTTTAACTTCAGAAATTTTTAAAAAACTTCAAGTAGGTTTGAGATTGTGGTAGCTAGTAAAAAATGAAAATTTTATGAGCCACTGTATTCTAGTTTATAAGTTTTTATAATATACTGAACACAAAGGTTATTAATATTCCTCTCCTATTAAATCATCTGCTTCAGATTTTCTTTCTTTTATTCATCATTTCAATGTCTGTCTGAAGAACCCCAAACCAATGCTAATAATGTGAATGCCACACTCACCCCATTGATCACAAAATTAACCAAGAATGGTAAAACAGGCACAAGATTTGGGTTAGTCTTTAGATCTTGAAGAGCTTTCTGAAAAAATGTGTAGAAAAGGGCACAGTTTAAACTTTAAAAAAATATATACATACAAATGAGCAGATTGTTAAATTATGAGCAGATTGTTAAATTATGAGCAGATTGTTAAATTATGAGCAGATTGTTAAATTATGAGCAGATTGTTAAATTATGAGAAGATTGTTAAATTATGAGCAGATTGTTAAATTATGAGCAGATTGTTAAATTATGAGCAGATTGTTAAATTATGAGAAGATTGTTAAATTATGAGCAGATTGTTAAATTATGAGCAGATTGTTAAATTATGAGCAGATTGTTAAATTATGAGCAGATTGTTAAATTATGAGCAGATTGTTAAATTATGAGCAGATTGTTAAATTATGAGCAGATTGTTAAATTTGTTAATATGAAATTCTTAAGTGTTTAATTTTTTAATTTAAATAATTAATTTCTTAAAAATAAATAACTAATAAATCTGATTTAAAATATGCATGAAAACAATAGATTACTCCAGAAATAATATTATTCCAGAAATAAGCACCTTTTTAACATCAGCACTGGTACTCAGCAAAGCTTTGGTCAGGCAGTTGTAATATTTTAAATGAACCGTTGACATTTCACGAGCACATTTTCCTAATAGGGAAGAAGAAAAAAAAGTTTGATGTTTAAACTATTTCTTTAATTACATGTAATATAATTCCATAACTTAAAAATGAATTAAAAATATTGAAGTCATTCCTATTAATGCCACTGACACAAAGCCAATGAAAAAAAGCGTAAACATTTAATGTGTTCCAAATATTTGTTAGCAAAATGTATGCCCTAAGCAGGATTATCCAACCCCTTGAAACAGCATGGCATTGCTAACACTGACTAAATTGCAATTAAGCTAATAAATAAGGGATTTAAAAACCAGAAAGAGCAATAGGGGGAAGAGCGTAGTACCGAGGTTATATAGCTTATGGGAAGAGTCGGCGTGGTGAATTTTTAACATGTCAGTGAGAATAACACATTCATCCCATGTCGTGCGAGGGTCCCATATCCTTGAATAAACCTATTCAAGACTGACTCTGCTGGGTGTGTTTGTGCAGGAGTCCCTAGGGGTGACAGACTGATCATCCACCCTCTTATGGTCGTGTCCCATTGAAATGCCTGGAGAAAGGACACTGTTTGTCTTCTGTAATCGATAGTAAGTGCTTTGAGACACGACACGACATGATAGTATCCTCCCCGTCTCTCCAAAGTATTTGGCGGAACAACGCTTGAACACAATGATGTAGACCATGTAAATTTGAACACAAATTAAAAGCACTGAAAAAAATGCATCAGCGTAATGTTATAAGAAGTAACAAACCTTGAGAACTCGGATTGCCCCCTTGCGAGATCTTTATAACACCTTCCACAGCCAGCCAATGAGCTGAAAAAATAGGAACGTTTGTTAAAATTTCATCAGTTTAAGTACAAGAATGGTTAATAAAACAAACAAAAACCAAAATACAACAACAATCTCATCTATACGAGCTAACCTTTAATTGATGGCAGTCCTATTTGTTTGGGGACATAACTGCCTAAAGCAATATCCACAAGGTTTATTTCTGGGTCATCTACACAGTGCATATCTGTGTCTTTAATGTGCCTAAATGTTAGCGGATCTTGAGAGCCATGACCATGAACCGGCTGAAATAAATAATATAAATTAACTTTTAAGGTCACCAATTAAATTAAAATTCCCTAACATAAATGTATATACAGTGGAACCCGGTATGTTGCAGGCCTTGGGAATTGCCAAACAGTATTAAGATTAAGGTTGTTAACGGTTAACCCGTCCTCAGATCAGGACCGGTCCCGTTTAATCAGGACCGGTTAACCGTAACTTTGGTATATGCTTATTATGCGAATTAATTTTTTGTTGTGTTACAGCAGAATACCAGAGCCAATACGCGAGCGACCGTGACATCAAAGCGTTTTCTTGCTATTCCACTATTCTGGTCTATAAATAATATACACGTCACCACTATTAGTTTAGTTCACCTACGGCAAAGGAAAAATTAAATTTTTTTTTACTTTGCTTAGTTGTCGAGGCACTGTACGAGAGCTAACACACAGTGCGGGTATGATATGAACAACGGTCAAAGTCAAGGCCGCGATTGTTACTATATATATTAAGAGAGTCATTTGATAGACGCAGCAAAGATACCGGGCGATTAATCGGTCCTTAAATTTGAGTTCGGTCTTTTAGTGACAGTTTTCCTGCAAGTCAAAGGCATTTGACGTAAGATTACCACATTAATATAAAAACTGATATTTTCTTTTAAAAATGCGCTGGAAAGGGAGTACAGCTAGTGAACAATTTATTATTTAAAAAAAAACTCTCTTAGTTGACGAAGCATAGTACAAGAACTAACACACAGTGCGATGTTAAAATGTGAACAACGGTCTAGGCCGCGAGTGTTACTATTCAGCGCATGAGAGCTGAAAACAAGCGGGCTGTGACGTCACATGTTCTTTGAAGTCACCATCAGATGGTGCGAGGTGAAAATTTGATAATTGATACACACTCTTTGTTGGTTCTAAAAAAAATAAGGAAATATACGGACTGGTCAGTAAAACTGCTTTTTTTAAATGTTTAACTAGTCCTTAAAACGAATTGACTTGACAACATTTTATAACATGCCGTTTAAGACATAAAATTAAAAATTGAATATTAATCATTACAGTTAACATCTTTGTTCAGATGATTTTTTAAAAATAATTTTTTTTTAAAATTAATTTTTTTTTGTTTTTGTTTTGAATTTGCTATTTTGATGCCAGCGCCACAGATAGCTTAACACTAAGGGCGTCACATATCAGGCGCTTTGATGTCAAATCAGATGACGCAGGGCGAAAATAATATGCATTCTCTTGTTGGTTCACAAAACATAGTAAAAATACGGAGCAACGGTTAACCAGTCTTTTTTTTGAACGGTTAACGGGTCCTCAAAAACGAGCGGTCTTATCAACCTTGGTTAAGATAACCGATGATCGAAACAAGCGACAGCCAATAGGGGGCAATATTATCAACATATTCTTTAAATCACAAGCATTCTACTAATCAAGTATATAAATTAGTAACTACTTTTGAACATTTAATTTTAGCTCATCAATATACATAATTTGCAATGTATGTCACGTCTCGTCTGTCCTGTCCGTGACACTACTAATTTTAGAAAGCAGCGCACTAAATTACTGCACCAAAAGTAACTCTTTTTGAACTTCCGAATAAAATTGTTCAATATGAAAATAAATGAATAAAATAAAAATAAATCAAATCTATGAAAGTTTTTTATTACATTATTTTTTAAATCTGATGTTTATTTTTTTTGAAAACTTCCGTCATTTTTGACGGGTAATACACTAGTGATTAAATAATTTAAAGAGTTTCAGCTTTTCCTGACCAATGTTTAAATATTTTTTAGCACACCACTATCTTTTATGAATAAAACTCCGTGAACATAGTATTAAAAGTAGTAGAATCATAATAATGCGTTGAATGAATGGTTACAAATGACAACTTGTGAAACTTTTGTGCTTGAGATATTAGGGCTTGGCGACATAAAAGAATTGTTATAACTAATGAGAAAATGTTAAGACAAAGAGAGCATTTGATGGTTCCTTTCAAAAGCGTCAACTCAATAGAGTTGGCAAGTTAACCAAGGTCCAGATAAATGGGTTACATTGTATTTACTATGGAAATTATTCATGCTAAGATTTTAAAAAAGAAATTATTAGATAAATACCGTATATACTCGTTCTAAAGCCGACCTTTTTTGGACAAAATCTAGGGGGAAAAGTTGGAGGGGGGGTCGGCTTATGAGCGGGTCATAGGTGATTTCTGCATGTATATTGAATATCGGTGTTGTTATTGTAGATTATCAAGGAACTTTTCTACATTCTACAAAATTCGACTGCTCTACAAGAAGCTAAAATATATTATTAAACATCTGCACTTACCTTATTTAATGATTTTATTTATTTTTGTGAATATTTTAATAAATTGTTTTGCAAATTTTGTTTTCATCAATGAATTTTAATGTGGGGCCATCCATATATTACGTACGCAAGGGGGGGGGGTAATTTACGGCATTTTGCATATGCATGCGTACGGCGGGGGGTTTCGACTGAATGTGTACGTACGCACAACAAATTTAATTTGCATAGTACTAAGCATAGTAACGTAAACCGCTCTGGCTGCAAGCGGCATTCGAGACCGACTGAGTCAAGACTGATATGCAATAATGTTATATAATTTATTGCAAACGAAATTGTGAACTTTTAATTGCTTGGAAGTAATTAACATTTGATTAAGACCAAACGTTTACACATCATTAAAATATATCCGTGGGGTTTATATTTACATTTCTTGAAATTAGATGAAGTTTCTCTTTCGCCCACCGGTGCCTTAGCCGTTATAAACAAACAACGGGATGGCGATTTCACGCACCTAGGGGAAAGCGGGGGGGGGCTACATATTTGTGACAATGTGTGACTTGTGGGTGGGGGGGGATGTAGAGAAATGTGACGTCACATCAAAACGAGCAACTTTAAATAAAAGTTCCACTTAAATATTTTATTTGTTACATGGTGTTTTACATGGTTTCACACGTGTTACGATATTAGAATGCAGGCCTACACTAAATAAATACTTAAATGACAAAAAAGTGATTTTAAACATGCTCTTTTTCAAATAAAATACAGCTTTTATGGGGGGGGGGAGCAACAAGCTTTGTGCAGTCATCTTTGAAGGGGTGGTATAAGTTTTTGTGACGACGCTTTACGAGGGGGAATGAAAAATCTTCCAAAATCGCGTGACGTCATTTATGGACAGCCCCTTCTCAGGGCCGTCCGTAAATAACATTACGCACCTAGAGGGGGGAGGGGGTCGACCATTTGTGACAAAGGGGAGGGGTAGTATAAGAAATGTCACGTCACATCAAAACTTAAAATAAAAGTTGTACTTAAAAATTTGTCTGTTTACAATTTATTTAATGACGTTTTACATGGGCTTCGCGCGTGGTACGATATTAAAGTGCAGCCTTACACTAAATACATACTTAAACTTAAATGACAAAAGTGATTTGAAACATGCTAATATTCAAATTAAATAAAATGTTGTTTTCTTTGGGGGGAAGGGGCATTTTCGTGACGCAATATTGGAAAAGGGGGGGGGGTCTAACTTTGGTAATCCCTTATTTCAGCGCATTTTATATTTCAAGTCATCAAAAAAACATTTTTTCAAACTTACTTCATTAATTATTATTATGAAATCTATTTTAAAATTAAAACATTATTTTTTTGTTGAAATAAAATTACTATTTGTACGATTTGTACGAAATAAAAATTTGTATATTTCACTATCTTCTGTGACTAACGGCGCCATTGTTGTTGTTGGAAGTCTGCTTTTAAAAATCCTTTTCTAGGTTAAAAACCCATTTAAACTCAACAAACACACGAAAAACTAATTGTAAAGCATTAAATACTTTTTTTAAATTTCTGATTTAAGTGTTTAAATTAGTAAGGGTAAGTTATTTTGTTCTAAAAATTTAAAATGCGCTGAAATAAGGGATTAAACTAACTTTTAGTGAAGACGCGTGTTGGGGGGGGGGTGAAAATCGGCAATAATCGCAGGACGTCAATAGACGGTCCCAAAGCTTTGACCGAAAAAAATCAACATTTTCAAATACTTTAGTGCGCATTTTGATGTGCGTCACATTTCTTAACCCCCCCCCTCGTCACAAATGCGCGACCCCCTCCCCCACCCCCTTTTTAGGCGTGTGACGTCATTTATGGGCGGCTTCAAAGAGTAAAACCAATATCTTCTGACTCCGGCTTAATTTTTATTAAAAAAAAAGGTTTGAGCGAATTTGTACGTACGCACGGGGGGTCCCAAAAATGTACGGGATGCAATGGGTTGCAAAAATACAAATTTTGTGTGTACATAATATATGGATGGCTCCTGTACGCACTTTCGCCACTGTTTACCAAAGAATTTTTTTTTAAATACCGTTCACTCTTGCCTAACAAAGAGCACAAAGACAAAGATAGGTAGTACAAAATAAACAATCATAATGATCTATTTAGCTTGTAGTTTTTAAAAAAATGTGGACCATTTTGTTTAAGCTGTCCTATTATTTTTGGGGGGTCAGCTTGCGAGCGGGTTATACACTTTTAATACTTTTCTCTTCCAAAAGAGGGGGGGGGTCGGCCTATGAACGAACAGGCTATAGAACGAGTATTTAAGGTATTTATCTTCATTCATAACACAAATTTTTATAAAGTTTAAAAACTATCGTTAGTATAATTCCAATGCATAAATTATAACATGGTAATGAATTTGCTATCTTTCTCTTCAATAAAAAAATCAACTTTATTTTCTAAAAATTAAATTCATAAAGGTGAGACCAACCATAATATTCAATTCTTTGGCAGCTCTGTTAAAATCATCAGTGCCAAGCCGGCGCCTCTTTGAATGTTTTAGGTATTGTGTAGCAAGCTTTGGAAAAGAAGTTTTTAACACAAATAATAACAATAAGATTTACTTTACCTACATGATTCAAAATGTTGTAAAGCTTATAATATGCTTTAACCATACACACACTGTTGCTAAGCAATGTCAAGTTTACTAAAGATAGAAAAAAACAGGAGAGATATATTACTGGGCAGCAGCCTAATGTTTTTAAAAGGAGCTAAAAAAAATTAATTATAAATACTACAGGTGCTTTAGCATGTATCTTTACAATTTTAAGGAAATGTCGATTGATTTTGATAAAAATTAAAAATAATACAAAATGTTGGGAACTATTAAAGGTTTAAAAAAGATAAAAAGATTATTATAGTTACGATAAAAAGATAATACAGTGGGGCCCGCTTAAGTCGACGGCCTCGGGGTATGAAAAATCGCGCCGAGATAACCGATCACCGAGTTAAACGAAAACCAATATGGCGGCAAAATATTAACATGTGCTTGAAATTTCTTTATAATTATATACATGATGTGCGTTAATTAGTGATGGGACGATTAATCGGAATCGTATCGGAATATTGGGACTCTATTTCTTCACTCTTTCCTAAGGTTGTTAAGACCGTTCATTTTTAAAGACCGTTTAAGTTTAAATATAACCCTTTATTGCGTTAGCGCAGTTTTTTTTCCCTAGTACATAACTACATGTATAAAGAATTCATCTAGTCCTGCCCGACACACCTCGTGCGCACCCGTGTGCAGGGTCCGCTGGTGACTTTCCTAACAAGCTACACATATACATAACCCACCCCGTCCCTTCAGCTTACAATGGACTCAGAATTCCTTCGGTAACTTGAGTGCTAATCGGACTAACCAACAACAATGGTGTGGGATATTGAGAATGGGGGTGGGTTAACTATCTGTAGTCTGTTATATTATTATTATATATTTTAAAATCTGGGGAGCCTTGTTTACAGTAAGCACCCTATGATTTTTCGTCCCATCACTAGCGTTAATAAATGAGAATGTATATGCACATGATTTTGGAGGTTTTTCTTACACAAAGGCGTTGCCGTTATTTTTTTATCATGACCTATATATGACTCATAACAAAGCAAACTATTCTCTATAAAAGTGTACAAAAATAAATTAGGAACTCCTTTTGAACCTTCAGCTTTGATACATTTTAATTAATTCTAACCAATAGTTAAATGGCTTTTGTACACGTCCACTTCTTATGAACGAAACAATGAGAACAAAGCAGTAGTAATAGAGTCAAAATGAGGTTGAAGGATGAATGGTTGCCAATGACAACAAGTCTGCACACAGTACATTTTGTTATTCCATACGAAACTAAATGTTTTAGACATGTGATTCTGCGTGCATCTTTACTATTGGAGCAATTACGTAATACTCGGCATCACTTACACGGCCGATTGCCGAGTATCTCCGAGTATACGAAAATCGGCCGATGCCGAGTAGCCGAACCGATCGGTTCAGCCCTATCGATAAGAACATTTTCAAAAGCTGGTGATTTAAGTTAGTAACACAGCGCTGTGAGCAAGCGGGCTGTGACGTCACCAGCGAGGCAGAAATTTTATGCCTTCACTTGGTTATAAAAAATCACATCTAACATTTTCAAAAGCTGACGATTGGTTATGGGGATCGAGATAACCAACACTAAGTGGCAAATTTGACCCTCTTTTGGCTCGAAGTATTAGGGTTCGGCGACTTAAAATAATCAAATTAACCGATGAGAAAATGCAAAGACAAAGAGAGAATTTGGCGGTTCCAAAAAAAAACGTCGACTTAATAGAGCTTACGAGTTAACCAGGGCTCGAGTTAAGTGGGCCCTACTGTAGTTACCTAATAATTAAAAACAATTTAAGTTTTGAAAATCCAAACAATACATTACACACTGAGCAAATGTGCAAAGAAAATTTAAGAAAAATGTAAAGACTTTTTTAAATTAAGCTAATTTTTGAAGATCATTGTACAAGGAGCGTGTTGGACTAGCATCGACAATTTGAGCTATAAAAGAAACCATCATTGTCATAAAAAAATAGGGTAATAGTGTTGAGAAATCTTTTTTAAAGACTTACCATTATGACCTGTCGAACACGATAACTAGCATCTTCTCCAAGGGACACAGCAGCTTCATGAGGAATAGGAGACAGGCATGCTGACTCTGCTATGGCATTAATGGAAGAAGAGGTAAACACAGCATAGGTTTTTTCCTCCGTTAAATGGCGCCTGTCATCAGAAGCCATGGCTGCTATTTTTTAAAACAAAATTTTAAGTCAATGTTAATATTAAATAGCTTTGTATTTTATTTTTAAATTTTATTTCGGCCCTTCACCAATCAGCCATAAGATCTTACTTTTCGTCTGTATTTCAGTTTTCAGTATGGTGTGCACTCTCGCATACCTACTACCACTAGACTACATATTTATTGATATGCATGTTTGAGTTAAAATAAACATTCATGCCAAAACACACAAAGTATTCCCCACTTTCATTCAAAGCACATTATTTTTAAAAAAAATTAATATGAAGAATATGATTCATGATAGAATTTATTCATCTCTTATTTAATTAATATTATACATGTTTTTAATTTGTTATTTTTTAAAGCGGATAGAAATGACTAAATTACTGTGTATGGACTCAACTCGCCCTCCCTATTCACTTTGTAAGCTGGGGTACTGGGCTATATAAGTGAACAAATAATAATTAGTATTAATAGTATTATTTATGATAATGATATTAATGGCCTGGTGGGTCGTTTATCATTTGACAGATCAAAGATGGCGGTGGCGTCGATGTCGTGTTGGTTGCTATGTTTATAAGTTACCTGCCCTTAATACACAATTTCCCTGGTTATCTCCCTTTACAAATCTATATATAAAATTCTCTTCGTGGTCGGACCCTGCAAGGCAACAAGAAGCTGCATGTGCAACAGAGCATGACGAATGACCCTCGCTCGGGTCAACTAAACACAGTTAACGGTTGACAAGCGAAGGTAGTGGAGGGGTGACTAACAATGGCCCTTGTGTTTTACTTGCGTTGTTCCTTCACAGAAAACGTGAGATTCGTAGTGTACTGGTTAACACATCCGCCTCATGCGAGGAAGGTCCTGGGTTCAAGCCCCGGCGAATATAGTGGTTTTTTAAAATTGTTTTTTTTAAAAATCTGTTTGTGCCCATTCTTTTACCTCTTTATTGCATAGCATACGCCGCAGACTGGCTCATCATAGACAGTGCAAAGAACGGTTGGGGTGGGGGGTGGGGTAAGAGTACAGACACAAAAAGCAGCACCAAGTAAATAAAAAATAGCGAGCAAAGGTAAAGACATGCACACTTAGGTTGTTGTTACCCGCCTACCATTAATTACTACCATCCCTTAAACATAAACTTTGTTTGGCCGATCCTAGCGAGGGTTAGTCATATTTAGGGTTGTTAATTGCGTGTTTTTTTTTGTTTTTTTTTGAAAACCGATTATCGATTATGTAACTCCGATTTTAAACCGATTATCGTTTTACAGCTGACTTCATAGAAGTTAGGGGTGTACCGAATTTCGCCTGCAAATGTCTCGAAAATAAACAATGAGTTGCCAGCCCCCCGCCCCCAACAGACGTTCACTCGCGTTGTTTTGATTTCTTCGTGCTGTAGTTTGTGTCCGTTCTTTCTCAACTTTCTTTGCACTCACCATGAGCAAGTCTGCGGTGTATGCTACGCCGCGGGGCGTCGAGTTATTATTATTATTTTTTTCTACGCCTAAATAAATAGTAAAAACAAGAAAGTGGTGGGGTTAAGGGAAGGGGGGGCCTTCCCTTAAAATTTTTTTTCGGAAAGAGAGGGGTTAAGGGGAGGGGGAACCCTCATAGTATTCAGATCAGCATTACATAAAGAACTATTTATTAAGCGGAAATAGCAAGTGATGCAATAAGCCAGAGAGCCTGCGAAACACTCGTTCTTTTTCTCCGCTGATTTCGTTGTGTAAGCATCATTTAAGATCGTAGAAAAATAATGGAAACTGTATACACTGCCAGATTTTGGAATAATTTTGAGTCTCAGGGCAAAAGATTTGTGCTAGATTGGTTTAGTTTTAGAATTTTTAAAGGTGCATTCTTCTCCAAAATGGAAGGTATTTGGGTTAGGTTTAGTGTTAGTGATTCAGATGCATGAACTGTGCATACCATTCTTTATTCATTTTTTGCTGTTACAAAATCGGAAAGGTTGCTAAAATAGCCTAAAATTTAAGAATCTCCACCCCCCATTTTTTTTTCCTTCGCATTTTTTCTCTTTTTCAAAAATTTTCACAATTTGATTTTATATTTCGTTGACTAGATGTTTGATTATTATTTTGTTTGTTTTTAAGTGAGAAAATTTCATTTGGCATCTTACTGTGACAACACAGGCAAGTAGGGTACTACATAAACAAAATGGGGTTGAATCAGATTGTACATTCCTAAATGTGATATATAAAAATTAGTTCTGCGTTCTCTACCTTTGTTTAGGTATAGTTTTAAAATTTTTATTTGTGAATTTAAGGTTGGGGTTTGGTTTTGTTATAGAATATTTAATAGTGAAATTAGGGTTAGGTTTAGTTTTAGAATTTTAATAGTTGAATTTCTAATTTTCGTGTCACGTAGCATAGCAACAAAGATGGCAGCCATATAATTGAGTACGTAAACTCTGAATTTACCCATCTTATCTTATCTATACAGACGCTCCTTCTATGCAGAAGATAGTTGCGTCCACAGACCATGACAGATGATTTTGTTGGCAAGTGATGCAGCGTTCACAGGCCACGGCTTTGTGGGTTCCACGCATTACCCAGCCGCCTAACTACATGTAGTGTTAGGTACCCATTCGGAGCTGGGTGACTCAGGGACGCCCTAGGCCCCGGGAACAAACCCTTGCCTTCACACGGATTCGAACCCGTGAACATCGGTACGACAGTCCAGTGCGCTGCCACTCGACCACCGCGCCCCTACTGATTCCACTCTGATTATTTAGCTTTAAGGGCTGAAAAAAAAGCCTTAGAAATTTAAAAAACTTACAAATTAGTTCTATAATTTATAATAAAATAAATAGCTAAAATATAAATATAATATAGTATATATTAATGAATTAATAATTAATACATTTAATATTAGGCTAATAAATTAGATACGTAAGTTCTCAAGAGAAAATTAAAATTTGCTGCAAAATAATATACGTGCTAAAACTGCAGGATTACCAGATAGTCAATCAAACATTCATTGTCATTCAAACAATTTACAATGCTAGACTAAGACTTATACAAGTTTTTTAGTTTATTTTTATTATTTTAAAATTTTGATTATACTAGACTAGAATCATCAAAAATAGAATGATTTTGTAGGTCTATTACCTAATTTAAGAAATACTTGGCACTAATAATAATTTACATTTTATACATAAATATTATGACTTGCAATATTAAATTCCTAAGGGGCTCTGTTATCTAATTTAGAGTTCTATTGTAATGTTGACTTTTCAAAAATATAGAAAAAGCTTCCATTTTGTACATTTTTGCTTCCGTTGTTTTTATATCCGGTTTGAAATTGCGACTAACCAAATTAAGTTGAAATTAACACATCAATTAAAAAAGAAATACCATTAAAAGTAAACAATATATATTGATGTTTAAAATAAATTATACATGATGAATATATACTGATATTTTTAATCTTTAGAATCCTAAGGGAATTGTTTTCATGTCGTAAATAACAAATAGGTCAATATTTTCAACGTCCTTGACCCAATGGGTTACGTCGTGAAACTTAGTGGTAATAATGTTGGGCTACTTTTAGAAAATAAATTATATTACCGCTTTACACCGTCTAATATTAAGTTTTAATTTGAAAAAGGCGGCTAGGCATACATTTTCGAACCATAGCACCATTGGTTTTCTAGAGCTTGCTCAATTACTTTGTGTTACCACAGCTTAATACACAAATTAATATGACACGCTCACTCAGTACGTTGGTTGGGAGAGTGAGTGCTTGATTAAATACACAGCTGTCAGCTGTTAATAGCTTAGGCATTTAGGACTAGTTTCACGAAAAACCACACTCACTTTAAATCAATCGTTGACTGTCTTGATTCAATGACTCGGGTCACCAGTTCCTTAATAATAAATAAAGCGCCCGAAGTATGTTAAAGTAACAATTGAATTGTCAAAGTCAATGAGTGACGAGTGTTGTCTGTTGATGACTATTCAATTCACAAGAAGTTGCAGCTACTGAAACTGAAGTTGGATTCCACCAATAAAGTAGTTGATAAAGAGAATATTCATGATAATTAACAAACTCATTCAGTTGATTCAGGTAAGAGTCTTAGTAAGAGCATGTTAATAGTTATACTTGCTTAGCCTATTACTATTGGCTTATTCGTTTTACGCCTAAATTATATTATATAAGATATGGACCAGAGTCAGAGGTTCAATCAGACTATATTAGTATATTATTATAAATTATATTATAGAAGACCATCACTATCTCTACTATTAATATATGCTATGCTATGCTAATAGCAATTTTGAGTAAATATACTTGTAAGTAATATTACTAAGTCAAAGTCAAGTTCTTTATACTTTATTCTATAGACATAGATAGGCCAATACACTATATAATATTGTATAATAGTATATAATATATAGGCTATATGAATATAACTGTACTGTATAGGCATAGGCCCCTTAATTATAAATTTAAATATACGTGTAAGTATAAGACTTAATAATTAATTAATAAGTATATTAATTATATTTATATTATGATTATTTATTAAATATGGTCCTATAAGTATAAATTATAAGTTATAAACTTTTAAAGTTATAATTTGTAATTATATACGGTAGGCCTATATAAATACATTTATTATATATTTTTTATAGCCTAGATTAAGATTTTTAAGTAATTAAGTTGTATTGCTAAATTTAAATTAATGTAGTAGCTAAATTGGTTAGAGACTGATTTTAAATGATTTGAGTGTAGTCAATATAAGTTTAAGAATAGTTTTCAAGACTGAAACTTATATTCAAAAGTTTATACAGTAGTTGGAATAGTCCTCGTCTGCCATGACCATGAGAAAATGAAACATTGACATTAACAATGACATGCCATTGTTTAAACTCAGTAACTACTATACTAATTGCTCTAGTGGTTGTTTTTTTCCATCAAAACGATTGCTTCATAACTTTTTTTATAATACACATATATATATGCACATATTATCAATTGGGCCTATGCTTTAGGGGCCGTCCATAAAGTACGTCACGCTATTTTTGACCATTTTTAACTCCCCCCTGTCATAAACTGTCACAAATCTTGGAAAAACCCCCCCCCCTAAAGTATGTCACACTTTCGAACAAAAATTATTATTTTTAGTAACAAAATAATTAAAATTTGCTATAAAACACTGACGTCACACATAGCCGGACCCCCCCCCCTCCCTGTCACAAACTGTCACACTTTCTTACACCCCCTCCCCCCTCTGGAGTGTGACGTACTTTATGGACGGCCCCTTACTTATACCGCTGATTATGAGGGATAAAGCTTATCTAACTATGCAAAATAGAACAAATAGTTCCTGAATCAGTAGAAAACACATCCGAATTCAATTTTGATATACACCTGTACTTAGCCATCTTAGAATCATGGATCCCTAGATTAAGAATTGGTTAAGAACACATAATTATACAAATTATACTTTCTATGTCATTGAAGGTCAAAGACTGGTGACTGCAAGTGCTCAAACTTTTCACTTGTCAATATTCTTAATAATTGGTGCTAAACTATACAAATACTGAATCAATAGCACTTAAAAAGGTATATTTTAACAACCTAAATTGATATAAAACACCCTTCTTCCCCCAACTCAGATCTTAAAAATAAAAGATCTTTATTAGACTTGAAAAAAAAATTAACTTCTATGTTGAGCATCAGTAATAAATGCACTGTTGACCTCTATTAAATGTGATTTCATCATCTAGATTACTCTTATCATCCAGATGCGTGACAGTTTGACACTGATAAAACCTGTTGATAACAACAGATGTTCTTAGCTCAACACTTAAGTGAAACATTTTAATTATATATTTTTTAGACCTTGGGGGGGGGCATTTTTTTGTTGTTAATTTGGGTGCAGGGAAATGCTATTGGTAGATTTTTCCCATGGAAAAATAAAAATTTATTAAAGATACTACATGATAAGCCATCAGGATTCATTACTAGCCTATGTATTATGTGAGTACAACTAGTGTACATTCAAGATCAAATCAAGTTTTCAGCCAAAAATAACTTAATTACTTTTCACCAAGGCCTTTGCTTCATTTGCCTTTAGTACATGTATATGTTAATCTGGCTCTAGATGTAGTATGCCTATTCATACAATTTTTGAAGTTACTGAATGCTTATCTACCTGAAATCAATTTTTTCAAATAGCTATATTAAATATATGACCCAATCTTTACATTGTATAACTTTTGAGGTGTAGAATGGAAGAGGAAGGAGATGTGGTCATGGTAAAAAATGAAAATCAGCAATGAAAAAATGACAGAGCAAGAAAATCAAAGAGCATATGTGACTTCATATTTTAATAATGATTTAGAGTTACACTGCATGCTGCATATATTTTATGTCTACAATTAAGAATACTTTTTTTTCAAAGGAGTGGCTTTACAAAAATATGCAATGATTTTTCATCTTGGGAAAATACCAAAATGGGGTGATAGAGCAATGTTCAACTGTTATCAGGATATCCTCTTATCTCCAAAAGTACATGACATATTTGGGGGTGTGTCGATTATGAAGGCGTAAGGGCTGATCTGATTGGTAGCCGTCAATGTTATCAAGAACCAATTCATACATCATTGTGATGTATGATGAAATTCGCAGTGTTCATAACTTTTGAAAGGCACCCCAAACCTTATTAAAAGTTTATAGGTAAAGAGTAAAGAGAATTAGAAAACTTTTATTCCCAATCTTTGATTAATTTGAAAATGGTTTCTTAAGAAATTTTGCAATTTTCTGTTACTGTATTTTAATATTTCACCTGAGCAAAAAATGCATATTCATTTAAGTTTAAGTTAAGCCTACTTAGTGGCAAAACAGGGGGGCATTTATGGGATTACCAGAATTTCAGTTGGGAATGGAGGTGAAAAAAACTTGACCAGCCCTTAGCAACAAATATCCTAGATAATCATTGAGCTAACCTTTAAAGGTCACTGATGCTTGTGAGATTATTTAATGTCCTAGCCTTTGACATTATTTGGTCAAGGGTATTTATTTGGATTTTCCATCCTCGAGCCGTATTTGCTGACTCAGCTTCAGGGGTTTAATTCATTCTTTATCTCAGTCCTCTTAAGCCACATCCCTCTTTTAAACATGGCGCTTTGATCAAAATTGAAATGTGAGTTGCTCTTGTTAGGCTGTCGGTGTGGTTTTGTGACTTTGATACCCAGCTCATTTTGCTATACCCAAGGGACCGGTGACTGTGCTATCTTTTAAACAAAAATATATTTTCTGTGAAATGAGGCGCGAGTTGTGTGTTATAAACAAGTTTAAATAATGATTTAATCATTAAAACAAATAATATTTGTTGTTTTAATTAAATGTTATTTTTGATAGATAAGAACTTTTCAAATGTACAAAGTTGCCTTGATTATTAAATTATAAAATAATAATGTTTAGTTGGCACTCATTTGTAACTATGATTTTCTACCCTTTGCTTTTTTGTCGTAAGTTAATATCACAGTATTACTAGCCTATAGCTGGAAATATTAAGTTAATAAAAAGCCAATATAATCTATTTCCTCAGACCCCCGCCCCCAGGTAAAAAAAAGGTTTGAGAATCACTGTAAAACTTAAGTCAGCCTGACACCAGTCATCAGAGCGGACTATTGTCTCCATAAATATCAACGACCCTGGAGTAGAGTCCATGACAAATGGACCATGACGTAATAATTCCGATATCTTGTTTTGTTAGAGATACCCCAGACATATGTACTTTGTCACTTCATAAGGGAAGGCTGCAGTTGCATTAGGTGTAACATTGATAAAGCCTAGGGTACAAGGTCAAGTGGTCTGTTGTAAATGTTCAATTGTCATTGGTTGTGTTTTATAATCGCGTGTTACATTGGAGGCCCTAGGTTAGGGTTCCTTGAAGGCTGTTGGTGCGTATGAACTAGTTGTGTTTTATACTTGTGAAGCTTCTCTTTCATCTCAATCCATGCTTTTCTTTTTCTTCAGTCTACCCTTTTCAATTTTCTCAAGGGGCCGGGCCGTCCGTAAATGACGTCACGCGATTTTGGCGGATTTTTCACCCCCTTCCTCCTGCGTCACAAATAAAACGACTTTTTTGTCATTTAAGTATTTATTTAGTGTAAGGCTTATACTCTGAAATATTGTAACACGCGTGGAGCCATGTAAACTGTCATTAAATAAATTGTAAGCAATCAAATTTTAAGTGGAACTTTTATTTAAAAGCTGCGCGTTGTTTTTAGGTGACGTTCTAGTTTTACTCACACATAGTCACAAATGTGTGGCCCCCCTAGGTGCGTGACGTCATTTATGGACGGTCCCCAATCCACACTTTTCTGCATGTCTTATTAAACGTACACTTTTCCTACACTTTAACCTATCGGTATACATGGCCTCTTGAATCGATTTCCACTCTGCATCAACTAGAGTCTCGTACATCCACTTCCACAGCTCTCTCCCTCTAATATAATATAAAACAACCCTCTTTTTACATCCTCTCTCTGTCAATACTCCCATGTCCCCCTTACAAACTCCATGCTTTCTCTCATATATATTATATATATATATATTATACTATAACCGATGCCCCTCTCAACAATCGTCACTTCTTCCATCTATTCCGCAATATATTCTCTAGAATTGTCTTTCTTCTAAATCGTATATTCCCCCATCTTCTGTTCTCACGTCTCTTTTACTCACCCAAATCTTTCATGTGTCTGTCTGTACATGGCTCTTATTCATTGCATTCACTGAAATGAATTATAAAAACGCAAAAGGACATTATTAGCGACTCAATCAGCAATAATTGCTGCCATTTTTAGACTGCATTCTTGTCAAAAAGAAAAATAATCAAAGTATCTTGATAGCTTATTTTTTGCATCCGTAAGTCTTTTAGACAACCCTCAAATACAGTCCGGACACAATTATAGAGTAATATATCTAGATATGATTATATCTTGTCACTAAAATGTAGTGACCAAATAGATAGTAGTCAGTTGGAAAGCACGGGTTAATACGCCGTACTTGAACGCCAATAGTTTTATGGGTGGACACCCCCTTCCTCACTTGGCCGCCACCTTGTTTTGACTATAGGGGAAAGGGTAATGGTAACCTTTAACGTATTCGACAACGTGTTATTGATTAGGGCTGCCGTTAACAGCAACCGTTACAAATCCTTACTAATAACTATATAACAAATATGCAGAGGGGACATTGGCAGGCAATTCAAAAACTGAATTCAACGAGATTTCCCAAAATTTCAAAGCTCAGTGTAATGTGCACCGAGTCCTAGTAGTTCTTGAATCAAGTCAAGTGCTTTTTGTACAGTTTTTTTTTCAATTTTAAAAATGTCTTACTCTTTGACTATGTTACGCTGTCATAAAAATTGCAATATTTATCTTCTTCTTAATTAAAGAAAACAAACAATTCCTTCTTTTAAAAAAATATATACATTTTATACATCTAATATATAAAGATGAAAGTTTGTGTGTTTGTTTGTTACCAATGGAAATCCGCACCGTTGGACCCAGGATGCTGAAATTTTGCATGGGGCTCTCATTCGACCCTAGACAGGTCGTAGGCTATGTTTCAACCCCAGGTGACCACCCCTAGGGTAAGGGGGCCCATAATCAGAAAATGTAGAGCCAAATAAAGACAAAATAAATTCTCATTTCGATATTGAACAGCTTCATGCGGGCATTCAAAACGAGTTCATTTTGGTGCGTTATTTTTTACAATACTTTATTTTTAGCTGTGCGCTTTCAAAAATCTTTTATTGTCAAATTACGGTGCGTACCTTTTCGTGTACGCATCTAAAAGTGAGCAGTGTAATTTTATTATAATAACATTCATATTTGTTTTGGCCTTGCGGTACAAAACAGTGGCCTTTTATACAAATACTTTCTTGATATTATAGATCTGTTAACACTATTTCATTACATTTGTCACACGATGTATGGTATTTATTTTTAAATTAAGAGTTTTATTATGTTGTTTCTAATGACTCAAATTTTAATTTAAACAAATACTAATTATGTGAGGCTATTTTATGTGGAAAGAAATTGCCCAAGTCAAAAAAGCTTAATCGTAATTTAGAGGAACTATACGTTTGTTTTTCTTAAAATTTGTTGGGTGTTCTATATTAATTTTTCTTGCTTATTTTACTTGCTCAATCCCTTAAATTTAATTATTAAAGTTAATCATCAATGAATATTACATGCATATAAAAGCCTACGACCAATGCTGAGTTTTTTTTATTACATAAGCTCTATAAATTTACAATTTAAACCTTTCTACCGGACTTATAAACATATGCATATTAAACTCAATACAAGTGAACCTATAAGCAATTAATTAAGTTGGGCGGCGAATTGAATATGCCATGGTCATTACGCTGTAGCGGAATAACAAAAGCCATTTTAAAAATAGATGTTTAGTCAAACATAGCATCTTTTTTTCCTATTTCGTAAATAATTTATTTATTTTTCAGAAACTAAATCTGGTGTTTGAAATATAATTTACAAACAATGATGTCCCATCGGGAAACATGATCCAAAACATACTTGAATCCCTTTTTAAAATTATACCTATTACATAAAAGCCGTAAATTTAAATCGTATAACATAGAGACAAATATAAAAAAGCATTATATATCATTTCCATATTAAAACACTAATAAATAAAGACAATCAAAAAAGTATACAATTTATTTTTGGAGCAGTACTGCATTACAAGACTTCATTTTAAGCGCCCGCCTTTAAATTGACTAAAAACGGTGCGCAAATTTTATTGCAAGCTTTTTAAATAAGACTGATTTAGTTTCTTCAAATTCTTTTAGAAACTTCATTACATTTACTAATGAAGTTTCAAAAAGAATTTAAAGAAACTAACTCAGTCTTATTTAAAAAGCTTGCAATAAAAAAAATGACTTAAAAAGGGCATTAATTTAATTTAAAATCCTGCAAACAAACATTTCTCATTGCTATAGATTCAACGTATCAAGAGATTACATTCGGAATGAAACTCGTGTAGTCTTTAATGCGCTGATAAAACATAAAAGAAAAAAGGTAAAATGACCCATCGGGAAACATGGTCCAAAACATACTTGAATTCCTTTTTAAAATTATACCTATTACATAAAAGCCGTAAATTTAAATCGTAAAACATAGAGACAAATATATAAAAGCATTATATATCATTTCCATATTAAAACACTAATTAATAAAAACTATAAACAAGTATAAAATTTATTTTTGGAGCAGTACAGCATTATAAGACTTCATTTTAAGCGCCCACCTTTAAATTAACTTTAATTGACTAAAAATTGACTATAATTTTTTCACTTTTGTCCCTTTCTACAAAACGGTCCCATTTAGCGATGGATTCCAAAATCTTATATGTTGCTGTTTCACCAAGGGATTCAATTCTTTTTTGATTCCCGTTTTCAGATAAGACATTATATTTTGTAAAAAAAAATTCCTGTTTTTGTTTCTGGAAATTAGATAAAGGGCGATTTTTACTCATTACTTTTAGTTCAGAGTTCAGTCGTGCTTAATTGTTTTTAGTATGATTCGTAAATTTTACAGACTTTTAGTCAAATGGGAAGTTGGACCATTAGTGAGAGGGGGCTTAGGCTTTTATTAGTATAGAAAAGGGGAGGGCACTAAATGAAGTTAATCAAGAGAAATACAAAAAAATAAGAAGAAAGTAAATCGTTGCATACACATACATACTTAACAAATAACTATTTGAATATTTTCAACAACATAATAAAACTTGCTCATTACAATAAACTTACTTATTAAAGTTAAGAATCAATGATCTTGATATGCATATAAAGGCCTAGGACCTATGTTGTCATTTCATGTTTACATAATTTTATGTTTACATAAGCTAAACAAATTAACTATTTAAACTTTAGCTAACGAACTTATTAAGAAAGTCATTAAACTTAACACAAGTGAACCTAAAGATCACTAATTCCGTGTAGTTAGAAGCATAAAAATCTGGGTGGTTGTTAAGTACACTTCCGTGGTGGTAACGAGCAAAAAGAATATTTAAATATCAATTTTCATATAGCCCATATAATGAAAAAAACGTCTTTGTGCCCCCGGCCCCCATGACTGAATTGCAACTTTTTTACGCAAATGATCGTCGTGAGAGGCTACTCAACAACTTCCCAAAGTTTCATGCTTCTACCTACACGCGAAGTTGGAGAATTCAATTAGTGATGAGTCAGTTTTTTATATAAGATAAAAACTACATAGCCTATGACCTGTCCCGGGTCAAATGAGGGTCCCATGCAAAATTTCAGCACCTAGGTCCAACGGTGTGGCATTCTATGAGTAACAAAACAAACAAAAGAAACAAACAAACAAACTTTCATCTTTATATATTAGATGGGGTTTTCCCGCTTTGGGAATGTTAATGTTTGACTGTTGCACAGTGCGCACTATTTTGACACATGCTTGGTGTGACGTAGTTTGGTGTGGGATGACGTCAATAGAGAGATATGCTAGAGGGACGATTTTGTAGTGGAGAGCACACACAGTGTTGTTATTATTTTGCCTTGAAGGATTTCTTTGTTCAATTAAAATATTGATTCTTCTGATGGTGTTTTTACTTATTGAGTTGAAGCCTTGTGAGTCATAAAAATCATTAGAACTTGACATTCTTAAGAAGAACAAATGAAATTAATCTCTTTAGAATGTGTTTTTTAAGATTTTACAATAACTAACCTTACCTAACCAAACTTGAAGTAGTAAACAAGTTTATATATTAGCCTTTCTAATACCTTTCAGCCATTTAGTGGTGCTAATAGAATACATTAAATTCATCTGTTCATTGATGTTAAGAAGGATGAATTAAATACATATATTTATTGATCCGGTGAAGGTTAAATTAAATTAATCTCTTCTGAATATTTTTTTTTGGATCTTATAATCAATACAAAATATCACTAAACAAATTATATATCCAAAACTTAAATTAACACTTCACCTGTTTTACAAATGTCCAAACACAATTGATGTGTCCGAATTAAACAAATAGTCATGGGGTAGCAAAATTTAAACTAATTTAATAATTTACTTATAAGTTACTTATTTATCTAAGTTACTTATAAGTTTATTGATGCTAAAAGGGGGGGGGAACCTTCAGTATGGTATTTAAGAAGAAAGTTTAACAAAGGGAAATACTTAAAAGCAGTTGTACACTAAAACAATATATAAGCTATTATGTTCCAATCTTTCTTCAGAGAAATCATGCCCCCAAAAAGAAAAACTCAATTAGGTCGTGTTTCTAAAACGGCAAAGAAGCAAGCCTTACATAGAGAAAATGAAACGAATGAACAAACACAGGCAAGACTTGCTGTTGAGAGAGAAAGAGTTTCAATCAGAAGAGCTAATGAAACCAGTGAACAAACACAGGCAAGACTTGATGATGAGAGAGAAAGAGGTTCCATAAGAAGAGCTAATGAAACCAGTGAACAAACACAGGCAAGACTTGATGAAAAAAGAGTCAGATCTTCAATGAGAAGAGCAAATGCAACAAATGAACAAACCCAAATAAGACTTGCAGACCAGAGAAATGGAAATTTAAACAGAAGAAGAAATGAAATGCAGCAAGACCTAAAAGGTGCTGCTCATCAATATGACCCAGATATTCCATACCATCAACATGAAAAGGTCAACATTGGTGAGATGAACTTGATCTGCAAGCATTGCAGTGCATTTAAATGGAAAGATGAGCACCCTGGAATGTGCTGTTCAAATGGCAAAGTTAAACTAGAGACTCTGCAACATCCACCTGAGCCACTTGATCATTTGCTTCAAGGTGTATCTCAAACGTCTAAACGCTTCCTAGCCAACATCAGAAAATACAACTCATGCTTTCAAATGACATCTTTTGGTGCCAGCAAAGAAATTCGTGAACAAGGATTCATGCCAACATTTAAAGTTCAAGGCCAAATTTATCACAGGGCTGGATCTCTGCTGCCAGCTGAAGGCGAACCTCAGTTTCTGCAGATCTATTTCATGGGAGACCAAGCTAGAGAAGTCCAACAAAGATGTGCAAACTTTCCAGACTTGCAACAAAATGTTGTTTTGGAGTTGCAAGAACTCCTACATGCAAACAATGCCTACCTTCAAATTTTCAAGACAGCTCTAGAAAGAATGCCAACTGATGAATACAAAGTTGTGATACGAGCTGACAAAGCACCAAGACATGAACACCAAAGGCGGTTCAATGTACCAACATTTGATGAAGTGGCCATTGTCATGGTAGGAAATGAATTTGACAGACGTGACATTGTCCTTCAAAAGCGAAACAACCTTCTCCAAAGAGTTGCAGAAACTCATCGCTCTTATGATGCTCTGCAATATCCCCTAATGTTTTGGCAAGGTGAAGATGGGTACTCCTTTGGCATTCCTCAGACAAACCCAGACACGGGAAACAATGTTTTGGGTAAAAAGGTTACAGCAATGGACTTTTATGCATATCGAATCATGATTCGCAGTGGTGAAGATAACCATCTCTTGAAATTTAGACAGCTGTTCCATCAATTCATCGTAGATATGTACGCGAAAATTGAAAGTGAACGCTTGCTCTACATCCGTCTAAATCAAAAGAAGCTGAGAGTTGAAGACTACATTCACCTCAGAGATGCCATTGCAAATGATGCCAATCCAAATGATCTGGGGAAAATGGTTATCTTGCCAGCAACATTTACAGGAAGTCCAAGACACATGCATGAGTACACTCAAGATGCTATGACTTATGTCAGAAATTATGGAAGGCCAGATTTGTTTATCACCTTTACATGCAATCCACTATGGCAAGAAATTCAGGCTCATCTTTTACCTGGCCAATCAGCAGTGGATCGACATGATTTGGTTGCTAGAGTCTTCAAACGAAAACTATCAAAATTAATGGGAGTCATTACAAAAAGTCATGTCTATGGTGAAACGAGATGCTGGATGTACTCAATTGAATGGCAGAAGAGAGGCTTACCCCATGCACACATCCTAATCTGGCTGATGAAAAAATTACGACCTAATCAAATTGACAATGTAATCTCAGCAGAAATACCAAACTCTACACAAGATAATTTTTTGTTTGAAATTGTTGTGAAAAATATGCTGCATGGACCCTGTGGAAACTTGAACAGAAACTCTGCTTGCATGGTTGATGGGAAATGCTCAAAAAATTATCCAAGGAATTTGATACAAGAAACTAAAACTGGTGAAGATGGCTATCCTGTGTACAGACGCCGTAAACCAGGAGATGGTGGTTTTACTGCAAAAATCAAAATGAAGGTTGGTTCAACATATCAAGAAATAGAAATGGACAACAGATGGGTGGTTCCCTACACTCCAATTTTGACAAAAATGTTTCAAGCTCACATAAATGTCGAATCTTGCCAATCTGTCAAGGCCATCAAATACATCTGCAAGTACGTCAATAAAGGAAGTGACCAGGCCGTTTTTGGTCTTGAAGGAAACCAAGAGAATCCAGATGAGGTGCAAAAATTTCTAATGGGTCGTTACATCAGCAGTAATGAAGCAGTCTGGAGAATTTTGAATTTCCAAATTCATGAACGGTATCCAACAGTTGTTCACTTGAGTGTTCATCTTGAAAATGGGCAAAGAGTATACTTCAACCAAGAAAATATATATCATCAAATTCTGGAGCCACCAAGAACAACTTTGACAGCTTTTTTTCAACTGTGCCAACAAGACGACTTTGCAAAAACCATTCTCTATTGTGTGGTTCCAAGGTACTATACTTGGAATGCTTCTCAAAAATTATTTAAACGCCGAAAACAAGGAGCAGATGTTGAGTATCATCCAGGGATAAAATCTTCAGATGCATTGGGACGTGTGTACACCGTTCACCCATCTAATGCAGAATGCTTCTTTTTGAGGATGCTACTTCATGTTGTTAGAGGACCAACATCCTACACTGACTTAAAAACTGTTGATGGTCATGTGTGTGCTACATTTAGGGAAGCTTGCCAAATGCAAGGGCTACTAGAAAACGATCACCATTGGGTCTTGACCATGGAGGAGGCGTGTACATCTCAATCACCTACCCGTTTGAGACATCTGTTTTCAATTTTGCTGACAACATGCTCTGTTTCTAATCCACTTGCTCTCTGGGATACATTTAAAACATATTTGAGTGAGGACATTATGTTGCAAACCAAGAGAGAGAATCAAACACTGCTAATTGAGTTCTCTAATGAGATTTACAACAGGTGTCTTATGTTGTTGGAGGATTTGTGTGTATCAATGTCAGGAAGGAACCTTGACCAGTTTGGGTTACCAACGCCTCAAAGAAATGAAAACAATCTTCAGAATAGTGAAATTCTACGAGAACAAAATTATAACACAAATGAATTGATGGCCTATGTCTCAGAAAATCAACCACGTTTAGTTGAGGATCAAAGAGCTGCCTACATTCACATCTTAGAACTGGTTACCTCAAAAAAAGGTGGAATCATATTCCTTGATGCTCCAGGAGGTACAGGTAAAACATTTGTGATCAATTTGCTCTTGGCTACAATCAGACGAGACAAAGGTATTGCTCTAGCCGTTGCTTCTTCTGGCATAGCATCAACATTGCTTGCAGGGGGTAGAACAGCTCATTCTGCTTTCAAGTTACCTTTGAACATGAACCATTCTGAGAATGTAACCTGCAACATATCAAAAGGATCAGGAAAGGCCAAGGTACTAGAACAGTGTTCTCTCATTGTCTGGGATGAGTGTACAATGTCACACAAGCGAGCTCTTGAAGCCTTGAACAACACTCTTCAGGATTTAAAAGGAAACACAAAACTAATGGGAGGAACAGTTGTGGTATTAGCTGGAGATTTTCGACAAACTTTGCCTGTCATTCCAAGGTCAACACCAAGCGATGAGTTGAATGCCTTCCTCAAAGCTTCAACTCTGTGGAAACAGGTCAAGAAAATGACTCTGACCACCAACATGAGAGTCCATTTACATGGAGATAATGCAGCAGGCTACTTCTCACATCAATTGCTTCAACTTGGCGATGGAAAGTGGCAGGTAGACCCAGCATCAGGAACAGTTTCTTTCCCATCAAATTTTTGCACTGTAGCAAAGTCACTTGAAGAGTTGAAACTTGCCGTTTTTCCAAACATCCAAGACCAGTTTAAAAATCCTGAGTGGTTGTGCGAAAGGGCCATTCTTGCTCCAAAGAATTCAAGTGTCAACAGCATCAATTCTCAAATTCACAATTTTCTACCAGGCATTTCAAAAAACTACAAATCTATTGATACGGTTACAGATCCGGCCCAAGCTGTTTACTATCCAACAGAATTTTTGAATTCATTAGATCCTCCTGGCATGCCATCACATAACTTGGAACTTAAAATCGGAGCTCCTATCATACTTCTGAGAAATTTGGATCCCCCTAAACTATGCAATGGAACACGATTGAGCATCAAGCATCTCTTACCTCATGTAATAGAAGCCACAATTTTGACAGGCTGCGCCAAAGGAGAAGATGTCTTCATCCCAAGAATTCCACTCATACCAACAGATATGCCTTTTGATTTCAAGCGCCTCCAGTTTCCAATCAGGCTTGCATTTGCCATGTCTATCAACAAGGCACAGGGACAGTCTTTAAAAGTGGCAGGCATTGTACTTGAGGAAGCATGCTTTGCCCACGGACAGCTTTATGTGGCATGTTCTAGAGTTGGGTCACCAACAAATCTTTTCATTTTTGCACCAGACGGAAAAACCAAAAATATAGTCTATCGACAAGCCTTAATATAAGCAATATATAAATTACATGTACTTATTTTTAATTACATTTCAATTTATTTTTTAAATTGTTTTTCAATGAATGAATTGAAATAATTTTTTTTAAAATCTGTTGACTATTATTTTAATCGTGCGACGCCGGGTAACCCGGCTAGTACTATATATATATTCAGAAAATAGAAAATTATTTGAATACGATTTTAACACCCCATAATTAAGTTGTTTGAAAGCAAATCTTTGGAATGTTTCTGGCTCATAACAATTTTATTAATGTTTGTGTCGACTGAAAGAGTATTTTTAATTCTTGGAAGTTGATTATCAAACTTAATTAAAATCACGGTTTGAAAAAAAAATGTGGATGAGTTCATTCGCAGTAGTTATTGAGTGCTCAAAAAGCCAATTTTTTTATTATCCCTAAACCAGCTGCTCATGAATTCTATGTGCTAAACAATTATTTAATTTTGGAATTTACCTTTCGAAAATATATTTCTGATTCAGATATAATTTAATGTCTGTGTTTCAAGTCAGCTTGGGAACTGAACAAAATGAGAGCTCACTACAGGAATATCAGAATCTTTGAATCGATATTTTAAATGGCTAAACAGAATTTAAAGATAGTCCGTCCGCCCCTAAAAGTGAAACGGCTTGTTCTTGGAATAAATGGTCTGACAGAAGAAGACCGCATATAGTGCGACCCTGAACATCCCTTGAAGACTCGGAAAACTTGATATTAAACGATGCCGAGATTGTAAGTCTTTTTGGAGGATGGAATACGTTCTTAGAACTAGATGCTTGAAGACCACAGGCTGCATCAAAGGCGTTTGAAAATCTCACCCCAGCTATATAAACCATATTATTCTTATGCCTATCAAATAGAATACTCTTATATCTCTGTAAGTCACTGTAGAAAAAACTGTCCCATCATATTTTAAAAACCTCATGACCTATGCCTCTATGATTTATTTGTTTTTAAGTGGTATGTGGAGACAAAATGGAGTCTAATCGTATCTGATAGGGGAAGCACACGTGAAGGTCAATAAATATCGGATTCATGAGTCATTCTTTTAACTTTTTTTATAATTCGTCTTGTTTGAGAATCCTTCCGACCGAGAGTCCCAAAATATACCTTTAAAGCCCATCACCGATAACATTAAAGAATGACTGTATGACTGCTAACCACACAGACTTGGACCTTGAACTGTCTTTCTCCCTCTCTCTTTTTTTTAAAGCAAGGGAAAAACTTAAATACGAAGGTGCTTATAAACAGACACCAGTTGTCAATGGACTGACTTCATGCTGGGCTTGTCATTATCCGAAGAGAGATACATCCGTGTGCCGCCTGGCGGATGTAAACCACTAAAAAAAACTAAAAGGTCGGGCACCTGTTCTCGTGACACTCCATGTAAACATAACGGGCATGTAAGTGTGATAGTACTTCCATTAATGCACAGTACATACAATAGATCGGCGTGTTATCAATGTGTTGATAGTCCAGCGGGTTAGGATAATGTCCCTGCAGGGTACATTTTATTTACAATGATTTCAAGTAAGTCACAGGCGCAAGACTTGTTTGTTTCGATGCTGTTGTTAGCAATGTCTGAGTCAGTCTATGTCCTGGAGAGTATCCGTAAATTTGCATGCAAGAACATGTATTTAATTTATATTTATATTAGGGCTGCGGAAATTAACGATTAATTATTAGTTTTGTTTCCAATTTATTAATAATTTATATTTTTTGTTACGTATATACTTTTCCCTCTTATTATTATTTATTTAGACGTGCATACATAAACAAAAAGGCAAAGGGTTTTCTTCCTTATTTCTTGCACAGCAGAACGAATTTGCTGTGTTACGTCACACAATTTGGGAGCCATTGAATTACCGCGACTTAACCGATTTCGTGAAATAATGAATCGCGACGTAACGGAATCTATATATGCGTTATAAAAATATAATTAATCGATATTAATCTATTAATCAATATTTTTCCCCAGATTAATCGAACACATTTTTTTTATCAGTACCAGCCCCAATTTATATATATTTTATAATGTAATTTCATGTAATGGAGATTCATTAATTTATTCTACCAATATTTTCAATGGAAGTTGTGACTAAGAAATAGGTGAGAAATGTAAAAAAAAATACCAATAATTAAAAAAAAATTATCATTTAAAAACACAAGATTAAACCATTTATTTCGGTAGGAAAGTTTTCATTATAACACTTTTTTTTTCTGGTAAAAATGTCCATTAGCCTACCCGTACCAGCAGCACCGTGCATTACCGCTGGCGGCCGAGATAGATTTACTTTCCTGGAAATATTTCCTACATGGGAAAAATACGTTTTAAATCAATGTTTATTTTTTTAAAATGTATTAAAAACCAGCACTTGTTTGATTTTATTAATTATGGTATATACTCGCATATAAGCCGAATTTAGAACTATAAAATACAATACTGAAATCAGGGGGTCGGCTTATATGCGCATAAAACAAAATGGACACAAAGACAGACACTAATTTAGTTGCCAATTTTCCAGCCACACATTTTCATTCGTTAATCATCAGTTGTGAACAGTTTATGAGCGGAGGTTCAGATATTATTATATCAAACAACGTGGAAAGAGCAGAACACGTTTTTGTGTCATTCCACAAGGTAAACAAACTGGTATGTAACATAAAAGTAAGCATTTTACATCTTTACAGTAAAACAATTCTATGAATCAAAAATATGAAGTAAAATTAGACAATTGTATGTTCGGCTTATATGCGGGTTTTTGCAAAAACTGGCCATTTTAAAGCAGTTTTAGGGGATCGGCTTATATTCAATGTTATAGGCCTATATGCGAGTATATGCGGCTAGTCGCTGTAAGCAAATACCTGTAAAATAAACTAACTTCGCAAAAATACTTAGCACTTTAGACTCTAGTATACTGATTTCCGAGCATTTTATAAAACTCTGTCACATGGAAAGGAAGCTAACCAGGGTAAACTTTTGGAGGGAAGGAAACAGTTTTTTAACTTAATTTTCGAGTGTGATGTATAAATGATCAACCATTTTAATGTCACCATTTAAAGTAAAAAATTATATATACAAGTATATATATATTTTAAAGATCGATTCATCCATTTGGTGAACAATAATTTCTTCCCAGCCCTATTTGAGGTTACCTCTTTATGAGTAGGATGGGAATGCTGTGCTCTCATTATTCCCGAGATCTTCAAAACTACTCAACCCTATATTTGCAGTTTTGTCGCCTGTCTTCATAATCAATGCTGTATGGCATGTAAATGTGCATATTTTCGTCTTAATTTTTTCCCCAAACGAACCCGTTGCTACAAGTTGTTAGAAACTTTGCTTGTAAATATTTTGAGACCCATAAAGTGTGTCGTGTTTTTCCCCTACACCGATACATCTAACTTTGCTGAACTTGCACACTATGACTGTTGTATCATCTAGTTATTTACAACTAGGCATGAGCAGTGGAAGCAAAAAAATAGATAGTGGGTAACCTCCCAGTTAACCTTACGATCTTTTTATATATTTTTTTAATTTCTAAATCAACGGATGAAACCGTTTTTAAAGCGATTTGAATATATTTGAATGAACTTAAAGTTGTTACGGGATGAGGAATACGTTTGCCCCCATCCCCGCCCGCAGGAAAATAGAAATCCCCAATAGCTAAGCGTCCCGTGAATTTGGTGTTTGTCCATGAACGCTGGGCATTAAGTTTTCTATGACTTTGGTGCACAAGGCGTTGACCCAGTGATCAGCTTGTTAAACCAATGTTTTTATCAATGTACGTGTACTATGGTATGGTAAACAACCAACAGCAGTTGTAACGACAGCTGATGGTTTCGCACGCAATTTAACTTAAAAGCACTGTCAGCAAGTCTTACAGCAAATGGTGTGCTTTGCCTGCCCCCTTTTAAACTCACGTGGATGTTGTTCCCCACCCGCCCCCCTTCTTTTTAACGCGGCACGCGATGTCTGAGGGACGCTTCGTTTTGAATATGGTTAATGGTATATTGATGTTTCTCGTTGATGTTAAGTGATGGGTGCAGTGGCGGATAAAGGGCGGTGATACGTGGGTTGAAGGTTTCAAGGAATTTTCGGATACGCCTTGTTCCTCCCTGCTTAGGTCCGTAGAGTTTTTACCTTTGCGCGTCTGCTGAGGATGGCTGTCACTCCGGTCCAATATTCCCTCTAAGTTTCGTGGGACCGTGTGCAAATAAAAAAAATATCGTGTGCAAAGTTGTACAGCATACATTTTTGTGTGCAATATTGGTAATATTTAACAAAATTTGCTGCGTGGTAATTCTAAACTGCTGCGCGGCGTCGGTCAGACATCTGCCAGACATCTGCGCAGTCGCGCAGCTTAAAGGGACCATTGCTCCGGCCCCAGTTAAAGTGATACGCCTGTACTAGGTGGCAGCAACTTCCTACAGGGCATGGCCTTATGTTCCGCCTGTGGTTATTTCTCACGCACATGTTGTCCCCGAATGTATAGATGTAAGTCGCTGTATGAATAATTGTCGCATTCCCTCTAATCTTCTATAAGATTATAAGTGTTAAGTAACATAATGATGGGCCGTATGGTTGGTGTCGGGGTCACGGAGTTAATATTTCCACCGATCGAGAGCAGGACTTTGGAAATATTTTAGGCAGTGAGAAAATGTATTTATTTTAAAAAAGTCGATGGAATAGTCTGCCGACTCCTGCCTGATCCACAGGCGAACAATACGCCTGCATAACAGTGAGCAACCAAACGTGGATCGTATGTCAACAACCTTATAATAGCTATCCTACAACTACAAATAGGCCAGGAAAGTAACATCGGCCTTGCCAAGCAGACCGTCATCTAATCTGCTAGCTACGTTAGGAGTGAAGGTTATTGTCAGGTCATATTTTCAAGTGAGGCCACGATATTAGTATTTATGACATGGACATGGGGTGGCTTTCTTATAGATCGCATTTTGTAGCGAGGTCAGTTCAAAAACGTTTCAGCGATATAATTTATTTATAGATCACAAAAATGCCCTACATAATCTGTCTTGCACGCTTCAGTAGATCGCAAGAATCAGTGCATGGCGAACTCAGAGTTGAGATTTGAACAGACAGGGGGGGTGGGTGACTTTCCCCTAAATATAAAACCCTCACTGCTCGTGGTTTGCAGCCAGTAGCGTTGTTACCTGAATTCGGTTCAGTAGCTTGTAATAAGATAACACTCCGCCATAACGCGGTTGTAATATTGTCATTATTTTAAACATTGGTCATCTTATAGATAGGCTGGTTGGTCTGAGACTAGTGACATGACAACGCACGCCTTAAAGGTTGGTTTACACTTTACTGTCATCCAAAAAATGCTTTTTTTTATTTAGAAAAGCCACAACGCTTCTTACAATATATGAACATGGCCTGATTGAAGTTTCGACTTGCTCACATCTTATGCCCTTGTGATGTGGTCACTCACTTTGAAGGGACATCTTCTGCCTGCACACAGTGGCTATCGCCGGGGTTACCTCTCTCGACTCCGGTCGTCAATTTAAACGGTTCACCTTAAACACGCTGGTCGACGCTGTGTCCATAACACCCGGTATGAAGTATAACGACTTTTTAAATCCCTTATATTAACTTCACCGCCGTCTCATTCGTCGTTCGTTCGTCAGAAAAACAAAAGTCGAAAATTACCCACTTCCAGTGAAGCCATCGAGCTGAAATTCGGCACACGGACCCGTCTCACCTAACAATGCATTGTATCAAATTTTCAGATCGATCGAACGTACCGTAATTAAATTAATGCATTTTAATTTATCTATATAAATCACTATTTAGAATGTTTAGTCGTCGTCTGCTAGAGTTTTGACCTAGTTTTAAAGCCAAGGGAGATAATTTCGAATATAAGGGATTTATAGTCAAAAACTTTGTTTTTACGGGGATGTTTTATTTCTCATCCATTTCTTGGATACGTGTGGTATCATCGTGGGGTGATCGTTAAATGACATTGTTCAACTCTCCCGAGGCGTCCCGTGTAGGCGACACCTTGCATGTTACACCAAGAGTTGTCCTCATGTAATGTGCCCGCATAACGTGGCCATAAATTTCAACAAGATATTTGGAGCAGATGGGGAAAGAAGACAGTAACATCGTATCTGTGCCGCTGAATATCTCTTGTACCAGAGGTCACCAAACGTGTCAATGACACATTTAGGCCCCCCCCCATACATTCGATGCAGACGTTTCATTCATTCGTCACACATGCACCATGTTTATGTATGTGTTTTTCGGGGTTTTCTTTTAGCCATGAACTTGAACGGTGTCAATATATCATTTATAAGGTGATATCCAGCGACATATTTACGGTGGGGGGGGGGACAGCACATATATTTACCTAAAACACGACTACCAACCTGAAGCACGTCTCCTAAACTACAACACGTCTCCCAACCTACAACACGTCTCCGAACCTGCAACACGTCTCCCAACCTACAACACGTCTCTCAACCTACAACACGTCTCTCAACCTACAACACGTCTCTCAACCTACAACACGTCTCTCAACCTACAACACGTCTCCCAACCTACAACACATCTCCCAACCTACAACACATCTCCCAACCTACAACACGTCTCCCAACCTGCAACACGTCTCCCAACCTACAACACGTCTCCCAACCTACAGCACGTCTCCCAACCTACAACACGTCTCCCAACCTACAACACGTCTCCCAACCTACAACACGTCTCCCAACCTACAACACATTAAAATTCATCCCCCACCTTACAATGCATTATTCTGCCCTGCAACCATCTCCCACCTTAATAAACAACATACACCACATCTCCCAGCATTTAGCTTAAATCCCAACTTCAGAGAAATATCCCAGACTACTACAAATGACAGTTTAATGCAGGTCAGATGTCCCGTACTTTCTTTGTCAATTTTTCAAAAAATCTTTTGATGACAATTTTATTAAATTGCCTTGATACTCCTATCCCATCTACTTACAGTAAATGGAGAAAAAAAAGACTGAACTAAGGGCCCACATTTTAAACAATAGGCTGTAGAAGTGTCCAGTTTTGGTGTAGGTGCTACTACCAGGCCGTCCACCCAATCAATCTCACCAGTATCTGTGTTGTAGTTTCTTAGTTTACCAAAATTAAGAATAAAGTCGATTATACAATGTACACACTTTTGTAAAGGAGGAGCTTAACAGTGTAATCAGTAGAAAATCTCGTTTAAGCTAATACTGGTGACATTAAAAATAAGTTGACATAAAACCGCTACTTAGTTATTTATTCATATAAACTCCTCTAATTGTGCATTTAAACCTTTTCCTGATATTATACATAATGTTGCATAAGAGAGTATTTATTAAAAAAAAGGTATTTTGTAAAAAATTTAAAAAGTCTGAAGTATGCTGCAAATTAATGTATGAAGTCAGATCTACCAGTGACTAATTTGCCATGACATTTTGTCACCAATTAGTTGTCCCCAACAAAGGGGTCAGTGATCATAGGGCACCCATCAGTATAGTCCCTAAAAAAGGACTCCTGACAATAGGGCCTTAGCCAACTGCTCCATTTAGTTCCCGAGTGAAAGGGATAGGTTGCAAAAAGTTTAGCTAAAAACTGTTGAGTTTATTGTTGAATTATATAATTGGCATGAGTTTTTTTAAAGAAGAAATGATTTTTCAAATTGTACTGGATTTGATGTTTTTCAAAAGCTTACATGAAGTATGTCACACTCTTTGTTCGAGTAAAAAAAAAGTGTGACATTTTTTTTATAAAGGCTTGATTGCCGTTGCTGATTGAAAAAAAGAAGCTTTTTTGTTATGGGTCCAATGATCGGTGGACTGCTAAGGGGCTGTCTATAAAGTACGCCACACTATTTTTGACAATTTTTACCCCCCCCTCCCCCCTATCACAAACTGTCACAAATCTCTGCGCCCCCCCTCCCCCTAAAGTAAGTCACACTTTCCACTTTCGAACTTTATGAACAGGCCCTAACTAGGCCTCAAGGGGCCTGTCATTGACATGTTCCACCATCAATAAAGAATTAGAAGACTGACATATTATTACAGTCTTTCATAACATGCTGGATTACCATCAAAATATTGCAAAATAAATAAACAAAATTAAGCATATTTATGTTAATATTTAAAACATCAAAACAGGCAAACCACCTTTAAAAAAAAAGAGATCATCACATAGTCAAACTATTGTCTAGACTATCAGAGGTGAACAACATCCAAAGGATGTAAAATCTCTGTACTATTTAAGTTTAAATGTTTTTTGTTTTGTTTTTTGAAAAACATAACAAAACAATTAATGTTTAATTAAATTCAGCTGTCTAGAATTTGTTCATGTTTGATATTCAAAAGTTCAGTTGAATAGTCCTCTATGTAATATTGAAAAAAAACCTTAACAATTAAAATATAATTATTGATGTTATGCATTATTTGAATTTTCATACAAATTTGTATGCATATGTGAATATATAAGTTAAGTAAAATCCATGTTAATTCTACATTTTTAATTGTTCTTATTTTGAAGCAAACTCAAAAGGAATCAACTAAACAGACAAGTCTGTGATCACAGCTGTTACAGCTGTGTTTGGCGTATCTTACACCAGAGTTAGCCACATCTAGAAATGCTACGTTTACAGGCGCGTGTCAGCAGCCTACATCATGTGGCTACCTCGTCCATGGCCCGAGCCACCACTGCCACTTCCCTCCATGGTGGCAGTCTGTCAAAGACATTGCCAGACTTTCGGTCGCAGTCGACACAAGCCAAATCAGAGATTAAGCCCATCAAAAAGCTTATGGTGGCCAATAGAGGTATGTAAACATCTTGACAGAAGCCTGTTATAGAGAGTAGTTAGTGATGTGTAGATGAACTAGAGAAATCACTGAAATGTTGTTAATCTAGAACCAAGTCAGAATGTGCTATACTTATTTCAATGAATATTTAATGGTATTTTAATGATATTTTTTCTTTCTTGATTTTAACTAGGTGAAATTGCCATCCGTGTATTTCGTGCCTGCACAGAAATGGATATAAGAACTGTGGCCATCTACTCCGAACAAGATGTTAATCAGATGCACAGACAGAAATCTGATGAGTCATACTTGATTGGGAAAGGGCTGCCCCCGGTGGCAGCATACCTCAATATCCCTGAGATTATCCACATAGCACAGGTGAGTGAATGGGTTAAACCAAAACTCTTCCATGTACCTTAGCTTATGTTGATCATGCTTTTCTCTTTGAAAATACCACAGAACTTCCATATAGACATGGTATTTTTAAATCCCTTATATTAACTTCACCGCCGTCTCTCTCTGTCTCTCTCTCTCTGTCTGTCGTTCGTCATCGGGCGGGCGGAAAAACAAAAGTAAAAAATGACCCACTACCAGTGATTCCATCGAGCTGAAATTTGGCACATAGACTCGTGTCACCTAACAATGCATCATATCAAAATTTCAGATCGATCGAACGTACCGTAATTAAATTAATGCATTTTTAGTTAATCTCAATACAACGTATGTAATTCAATTTCACAGTTTTTTTTTCCTCGTGACAGTTGAGTTCAAGCGTTGACGCCACATCGTCGATTTACCGGCGTGCTTTTTTTTTACATTTTACGTGTCACGCTGAGCTCGGTCCAGCGATCGGTGACCAGACCTTTCCCTACGCGTTATAAAGCAAAGGGGAGTTAAGACAGATTCAGTCTGTAAATGTTTGTTGCGTTTGAACATAATCAATACTTTTAGTTATGTCTCATATATAAGGGATTTATAGTCAAAAGCTTTGTTTTTACGGGTCTTTTTTATTTTAGATTTCTCTTTCAAAGTAAATGAATGCTGTAACAGATTTCATAAACATTTACCTTTTTATTTATTCTGATAGGTCAATAGGTTTATTTGCCTCATTTCCTTTGATGTAATATTGTATTAAATATTTCCTTCTTTGACATCCTGAAAAAATAATTGCCCTGATTATGCAGGAAAATGATGTGGATGCTATCCACCCAGGTTATGGTTTCTTGTCAGAGAGATCAGATTTCGCCAAAGCCTGTGTAGATGCAGGGATCAAATTTATTGGTCCATCCCCTGAAGTAGTTCAGAGAATGGGAGACAAAGTAGAGGCGAGAAAAGCTGCTTTAGATGCAGGTAATGTGATTAATATCATGTAAACACAGGTTTTGTGTTAAAAATATTTGATTTTGGCGTTTTCCATTCTTAAATTTAATATATAAATGCCTTGGATTAAAACATGGGCAAGGCCTAGCCTATCACACATGATTGAATAAATGACTGAGGTTTTTTATGATTTTGATTTAAAGGAATACAGTTGAAATTTGTAACAATAGTTTAGATGATGGTAAATTCAATATCATAGACAGAGTGCTGAAAATTATATCCATAGCCATTGTATTGTGAAGAAACGCAAGGATTTACACTCATTTAGAGGAATGATTTTCAGGGTTGAATTAAAATGTGTCCTTGTCTTGTTATGTAAATGTCATTTTCATTCCAAGGCTATTTACTTGTACTACATGTTGATTTTGTGATGTGTTTATTTGCTCGTTATCTATCATCGCTATCTCTACTCTCAAGGTGTGCGTGTTGTGCCAGGCACCCCAGGACCCGTTGAGTCCGCTGAGGCTGCCATGGAGTTCTGTAAACAACATGGCCTGCCAGTTATCTTCAAGGCTGCATTTGGTGGTGGGGGAAGAGGAATGAGAGTGGTCAGAAATTTACAAGTAAGAACTCATGTTGTCAGTCAGTGAAAGCAGATAGTATACCTTTGTTGGATGGTGGTGCAAGCTGTATAATACCAATGAAGCTACAATTACAGAAATAATATCACAGTGAAACCAAATAAATTAGAGGTGTAAGCCCATGTGCCATTACTAAATGCTACTACTGGTACTAAGTATAGTTTATAATTGAAACGTCCTATCTTGACAACCTTAAAAACACTTATCCAGATGATATGCTAATTTTTAAATCCTTTATATTAACTCGTAGCGTCTGCTTGTCGCAAAAAATTGTGATAGATTTTTAACCCACTTCCCGGTATCCTATTGAGCTTAAATTTTGCAGGCAGACTCGTGGCGACAATCAAAATTTCATATCGATCGAATGTAATGTAATTAAATTAATGAATTTTTAGATAATCTCTATGTAGTATGTAAATGTTTATGCTAGCCTGTCACGCGGTGCGTATTATATTGAACATACTTTTATAATATTTTCCTGATCTGTAAATGTTTATGCTATACTGTTGCGGGGTGCGTATTATATTGAACATACTTTTAGTTGTGCCTCATATATAAAGGATTTATAGTAAAAAGTTTGGATTTTACGGGTTTTTTTTTATTGTACTTGTGTATTCACAGGATGTTCCAGAGAATTTTAACAGAGCCTACTCTGAGGCACTTTCAGCTTTTGGGAATGGGGCTCTTTTCTTGGAGAAGTTCATCGAAAGGCCCCGTCACATTGAAGTTCAGATTTTAGGTTTGTAGCCTCCAAAAACAACTTCTTAATTAAATCTGTCTCTTCTGAACATATTTATGATTAAAGTCAGTTTATTTATGACCTAGCACCTTGGAGTGTTTGAATAACATTATCTATGTAATAAACCAAACCCAGGTGACAGGGTTGGCAACGTCATCCACTTGTATGAGAGAGACTGCTCTGTCCAGCGCCGCCATCAAAAGGTTGTTGAGATAGCTCCAGCACCACACCTTGATGAAACACTTCGGAACAAAATGAACAATGACGCCGTCCAACTGGCCAAGTTTGTGGGCTATGAGAATGCTGGGACCACCGAGTTTTTGCTGGACAAGAATGGAGATTACTACTTTATAGAGGTCAATGCTAGGCTGCAAGTGGAACATACTGTCACAGAACAAGTCACTGGGTGAGATACCTCTTTGCTACGCTCAGTACATACACCATTTTGGTTGTTTACACTGTCTCTCTCTCTCTTTCTCGTGTTTTTTTAATTTATTTTAAACTTTTTTTTTCATGTGGTTAGGAATTGTTTTCTCTTTTTAAAATACTTTTTTTTAATGTCATTAACTGTTACATTTATTATAGCAGGGTACGTACAGCCCTTAACAGCATATTTTATATATTTTTTTAATGTTCCGACTTACACTGAAATTTGGGTTACAACGCGTCTTAAGAACGGGTCAACGTCGTAACTCGAGGACCCCCTGTATATGGTTTGGTCTCTTTTTATTCAATGATTTTTCTTTTGCCTGTTGCATATTTAACTTTCTGTAACTTACACCACCTCAATAACTTCTGGCTTTCTTCTAAGGACTAGTGGCTCAGTATTGGTGTGTATTTCACAAGCTTTTATCATTAGACCTTCCATGACTAATTGTACTGCCTGGGTTGAAAGCTTTCTTTGAGTCTTATAGCATAGTGATTGTAGTGCAAAGCTGCTTCTTTTCAGTGATTGCACCTATCCTATGCACAACTTATGCCATGTGGTCATTTATCTGCTCATAAATTTCTGGCTAGCCTTTTAAGGTTAGGAAATCTGACTTTTCTTTTATAGTTTTGAACAAGCTGTTTTCAAAATGAGTTGCCCATTTAACCGGACACATTAGACAGGATGGGTGCCCATTTAACCTGTCACATCAGACAGGTTGGGTGCCCATTTAACCTGTCACATTAGACAGGTTGGGTTCTTTTAAGCCACACAGAACTAAAAGATTATTGCTACAAAGTATCGTACTCCACATCACAAGCACAACAGTGAGGGAAACAACAGTCTAGATGTCAGATGAGCAAAAAATCCTGTAGAAGGTTTGAATCCATGCAAAATATGTCACACGCTATGCATGAAACCTCTCTAATCAAGAGGTGTAGAAAGACCTTTAAACTCCTGGAGAAAATGTGTAAACATAGATTTAACAAAGGCTAGAGAGAGGATACACGCTCGGAAGGAAATTATAAATGCCTAAAACTCCAATTAAAATGGAAAAGGCAAAAGAGAAATAAGATTCTATTTACTGATAAAAAAATAATGTTCGATTGCTTTGTACATGTTAAAAATTGGTACCCTGACCAATACAACATTTTAAGGCAGTTTGAATATTTAAATGAGAAAATAAGCCACCATCTATCATACAACTTCACTTCAATAATCTCAATATTCATTTAGTCATGGGACATTTAAATGATCACATCACCAGAAAACAATTTCATCATTTCTTTTTGTACAATTTTATTTTTGAATAAGTCCCTTAAATTTTTATTCATTGAAGAGATAATTAGCCTTTAGGGCAACTCCTAAATAATCCCTTGTGGCCTTACGGCAAATTATAGGATTGCTACTCTTATTTTTTGTTCATTTGAGCTCAATAAATATGCATTTCAGTTTTCATGATAGCAAATAAACTGGAGTTTTCTGTATTAAATAGTTGATTCCAAATCCTCTCTCTATCTCCAGAGTTGACCTTGTCCAATCACAGATAAGGATAGCTGAGGGCCACACTCTCCCTGAGCTCAATCTGACCCAAGACAGGATCCACCTCAATGGTTGTGCAATCCAGTGCAGGATGACCACTGAAGACCCAGCACGTAGCTTCCAACCGGATACCGGAAGAATCGAAGTACTTTTATTTTAAAAAAATTCTTGGAAAAGAATATTTGGACACACCTTTAACAAATAACTCATTTTAACTAAGAGAAATAAAACTCTGGAAATTATAGTCATAGAAAAGGTGTGAAAAAAAACCTTTAAAATTCCAAGTTTGATCAATTAAAATGATGGAACTTGTATTATCATCGTTAAATTTTAAAACTCAATTCAACAGTGGATTTAACACAGACCAGCCAACATATTGAATAAATTCTTGCCTTGAAATGTGTACCAAGTCACTTGAAATATCATTTATTATAAATGAGAAGCTTATAGATAATAAATAAAAACAAACTATTCACTGTTGGATTGGGATTTCCATTTTAATCAAATTTCAATGAAAGAAAATTAAAATGTATATATCAGGTGGCAAAACTCATAAGATTTTCTACCAAAATATAAACCCATCTTAATTAAGGCTACTAAACAAAATTAATTCTCTGATGAAATGCTAATCTTTTCTTTTTTTTTGCTTCAATTATAAACCAGGTGTTTCGTAGTGGTGAAGGAATGGGCATCAGGCTGGACAGTGCTTCTGCCTTTGCCGGTGCTGTTATCTCACCTTATTATGACTCACTGCTAGTCAAAGTTATCGCTCATGCCAGGGATCACCCAGCTGCGTGTGCTAAAATGTTGCGTGCTCTCAGAGAGTTTCGCATCAGAGGGGTCAAGGTGAATATAAATCAAGTTCATTACATATTTTTAAAAAATATTTGTTCGTGTTCAGCCTAGTACAATATCAAAATATTTTATTAAAAATTAAATAATAAAATTAATATATAAATAAACGCTCTCTAAATTTGTCAATTGTGGAAAAGTCAATTTTTATGGGTTGAAGTGCAACAGGAAATTAGAAAGTTTAACATGGATGAAAGCACTAAAACTCACTATCTAGGGTTTCCAGTAACATGTAGTTTCTAGCACAACATTCTTTCCATGATTATCCAGTTAAGACAGTGTACATATTCTTTATTTATAAGTATTATATAATTTTATTTTCTATCTCTGGTTATTTATTTTTGTATTAGGAAAATCAGGTCAGATCTCTATATAAAGTTTTTAAAAAAAAATTTAAGATTTTATTATGGATTAAATTTGCAGGATTTTAAAAAAGGGTTAACCAATTTGTTCATAAAGGTAATTAAAAGTATCATTTATATTTTTTTATAACAATGAAATTAAAGGCAAGAAAATCTGAAGTCAACACTATCGGGACAATAATATATTTTTTTTCTTCATTTATGTTTATTATAGGGGTGTACCGGATTCAAATTTTTGCAATCCGTCCGAAGCCGGATTTATGAAGTGAAATGGAGCCGGAGCTGGATTTGTAAAAATGGCCGGATTCCGGATTAGCCTGTGGCATTATATATATATATATACACACATACTAGCGTATCACCCGTCAAAAATGACGGAAGTTTTCAGCTGAAATCTATTTATTTTATAAAAAATTCACTTTTTGTTTAGGGCGCCTACGGCGCTGACCTTTTCAAAAGCCCAACTAACTTGTCCTTGTTTGATAAATACGAAATATTAAACTTTCTGAAATGTACACAAAGTATTTTATAATAGGGGTTGTAGGGCGCCTACGGTGCCCCCTTTGTTTTTTTGATTTTATAATTAACCATCATCAAATCCTCTTTTTACATTGATCCCTTTTCCAAAATTAAAATACATGTATGAGCAAAAACAATGACGTCATATCATATTTTTTTACAGGCATCTTTAATTTGCACACCTTTTGATGCATTGGTGCAGTAATTTGGTTTTCCCTGCTTTCTAAAATTAGTAGCGTCACGGACAGACATTGCAAATGATATTGTTTAATATATATATATATATTTTGTGGCAATACTTGGCAGCCGGATTTGGTCAGATTTAAGAAGTGAAATTCGTCCGGAGCCAGATTGGTAAGAAATGGCCGGTTTCCTTATTTGCGGAGCCGAAATCCGGTACATCCCTAATTTATTACGACTTGTGGTGGATAATAAATGACCTCCCTAAACACAATCTACACTTTCAGACCAACATCCCCTTCTTGCTCAATGTGCTGCAAAATGAAACATTCCTCAAAGGAGCGGTAGACACCTATTTCATAGATGAAAACCCCCAGTTGTTCCACTTTGCCGCCAGTCAGAACAGGGCCCAAAAACTCCTCCATTACTTGGGTAACATCATGGTCAATGGCCCATCTACTCCACTTGGCACTACCATGAAGCCATCTGATGTGGTTCCCACTGTACCTTCTGTGCCACTTGGTAAGTTCACTTACTTTAATTTCAATGAAAATTAGTGGAACACTCTGGGCACCATATTTAGTGCTAAGGGAACTTAACAAATTAGGGTTGAAAATGAAAAAAATGGGTTTTGTAAAATGGTTATTTTTTTAGGGTATTTGAATCATTCTTAATCATCTAGTTAATATATGTAGGCAGTAAGACAATTTAAGTACATATACAAATATTTAGCTGACATGAAAATACTCCAAATCATTCACATCATTGCCAATAGTGTTCTAATTCTGAGTTCTTTTCTGTAGCCTAAAGTAACATTGAATCAAATTGTTTTACTTTATTTTTACATCATGGCACAATGAATGTGGAAATTTGCCTATTATTTAGATAAAGGCTGACAGTAATTGACTTCAAGTTCAAGTAAATAGTTTAGGTATTTTGATGACTTGTTGGCTATTGATTTCATCTCTCTTAATTATTATTGAGATTGTATCTGTTAGGTGGTGACTGAGACACTAAAATGTAGTTCTCTGTTATGTGGTGAACGGGACACTAAAATGTAGTTGAAGGGCTGCAACTCATAATGTAGATGGTAGTAGCTAAATTAAATCCACTTCAAAGATAGCCTGGAAAAGGGGATAATGAAATGTTATTTTTTAATTGTGCTTTTACCAAAAGCTGTAAATAACTGCTGTATGTTAGGCAGAAAGCACTGGTTTTTATAGAATTGTTTTCATCCACATTTGGACCTTTCTGTACTTGTTTCAGGGAAGCAAGGCAAGGGTAAGATGAAATTTGTGTTTATTCATGAAAGGCCCTATTTTTTAAAAAAATGTTGCTCTTGATTTGAAATAAGCACACTGCATTTTGACTAAATGAATTTTTGCTCCAGAACATATTATGAAGATATCTATTATTTAAGCTGGTATATATTTTTTTTATGGATGATGGGAAATTATTGCAACCATGTCAGAGAATTAATTTGCATTAATCTATGAAAAAAAAACATGCATGGTTATACAGGCAAAAAAATACACAGCACTATTCACACATGGCTCCTTACATTTTTATTTAGCAACGCAATTTGGACTCATTTTAAAAGCAGGCTAAGGAAATGAAAACGTAGCTTTTAGTAGAAAAAATGTTTTGAGGTATTTTTGGTGGTTTAGAGTGAATATTGTTAGTCGCTGACTATACATTTTGAGTGGTTTCTTTTTTAAAAAAAGTATAAAGTTAAAAGTTTAGGATTTTTAAAAAAATAATTTTTTTTGGGGTGGGGGGGGGGTTGTTGTGAACCCTTATAGAGTAGAAAAAAATAAAAGGAAAAATCACATGATACATAAGTTCTTTCATTACAATCATCCTAATCTGAGCATGTTGGGTAAAATGACATTTAACGCTTGTGTTTCCTTTAACATCTTAGTTGTATGAGCAATTATTTACTTCTTCTTCTTCTTCGTTCTCAATTTGAGTATTGCGTGCCGACGAGTTTTGCGCCAATTGGCCCGTGGTCTCCGACTTCAGCCTGCTGTTTTTTCTGGATGTGCTTCCTTAGCCTTTGGTCAGCCAAGACCATCTGCAAGGCAGCAGTTGATTTTGGCAAGAGATGCAGCGTTCACATGCCACGGCTATAAGGGTTCCACGCATTACCCAGCCGCCTTTTATTTTCCCTAACTAAGCGTTAGGTACCCACTCGAAGCTGGGTGGACTCGGGGACGCCCTAGTCCCCGGGAACAAATCCATGGCTTCCCATGGATTTGAACCCGTGACCATCGGTACGCCAGTCGAGCGCGCTGCCACTCGACCACGGTATCCCCCCAATTATTTACAATGGTAAATATTTATTATTGAGAAATAGTGTTCTCATACTATGTGGTAGGTTGAATGTTTTTTTAAATTCATAAGTATTAAATTGGTTTAGTGAACAAAATTTGGCCCTGTGCAATGAACTAGATTTTTATTGTCAAATTTATTAAATTATTTTGGAAATAAAATAATAAAATACTTATCATCTATGAGAGCTTAAGTGCTTATCAATAAAATGTTTAAAGTTTCAATGAAATTTATTTGGAATTTTTTAAAGTCTTCTTCTTTCTTTTTATAAAAAAACTACTTTATAAATATTTATAAAAGACTAGCAGACCCGTCGTGCGTTGCAACGATCTCAGTAAAAAGGAATACATATAGATTAAAAAAGGAATTACATTAAGGGTCACCGGGCCCATCAGTTTAACATGTGAAGTTCGAAAATCTGTTCATTTCAATCAATTTCATAACAAATATATAAATATATTTATCTATATTTCTCAATATTGTGTAAAATTGAATGGGGAATACAATATTAAAAGTTTAGTTAAAAAACACATTTAGAGCCCCCAGCCCCGAGGAAGTGGACATTAGGAGATCAGTGTCCTACAGTAATTTGATATAGGCTCTTAAGTTTTTATATACCGAGTTTGGTCAAAAACCAGTTATTTTCTCATTATCTAACACTTAAACTAATTTTTAATAAGCTAATATAAGGAAAAAATACATTCAGAGGCCCCCGGGCCGTTTCGGTTCAAGGTGTATATTTTGAAAACCTGCTAATTTAAATTCAGTCTCATCATGGATATATTTCTCAAGGTCGTTAAAAACTGAGTGGAAAATAATATCTTAGAGTATACACAAAAAAAAGACATTTGGGGACCATGACCCAATCGATGTAAGATGTAAATTTCAAAATGCTGTTCATTTTAATTTAGTTTCATCATGGATATATTACTCAAGATCGTTAAAAATAGAATGGCACATAACATCTCAAACATATAAGAAAAAAAGACATTTGGGGCCCCCAGCCCTGAACAATTGGACATTAGAAGTGCAGTGCCCTTTGTTTTTTTAATATGGGCTACCAAGTTTTTATATACCAAGTTTGGTTAAGATTCATTCATTTACTCAGTAGATAACGCATAAACTAATTTTTATATAGCTCATATAAGCAAAAAAATGACATTAAGGGCCCCAGGGCCCATTTAGTGCAAGATGTCAAGTTCAAAACACCTGTTTATTTCAATCAATTTCATAATGGTTATATTTATCTATATTTCTCAAGATAGTTAATAATTGAATGGGGAATACAATCTTAAACGTTTATGAAAAAAGACATTTTGGGCCCCTAGCCCTGAAGAAATGGACATTAAGAAATTAGTGCCCGATAGTATTTCAATATTGGCTACCAAGTTGTTATATAAAATACAAAATACACAAACAAATTGTGCAATGAAAACAATAAATTTGAGCTTTATTTTTAGACTGATACGACAGTAAACGTTTCGGCTAATGCCTTCATCAGTACAACATAAAATGCATTCTTACAATACTTACATAAGTAATAATAACATTCTTAAAACATATTGTATTTTAAAATATTTATGTTAAATAAAAAGAAAGGAAAAACAAAAACAAACATGGACACAGGATATAGGAAAAAGGGGGAAGTATCCAAAGTTACAGTAAAAACCACAACGGGAACAAGATTCTGCAGTTAAGTAAAATTATGAATTTGGTTAATTCCATATGGAGCCAACGTACCAATATGGTATAATCATTCTATATGATAAGTTGTTATATACAAAGTTTGGTTAAGATCCATCAATTTACCTAATAGCTAACGCTTAAAATAATTTTTATATAGCTCATATAAGAAAAAAATCCTATTATGGGCCCCCGGCGCCCCATGAGTGTTAAATTTTGCAAAAAAAGTTGCCTATTACCATCCCAGGAGCATACTCAAAAGTCTCCAAAAGTTTCATGGCGATCGGACGAATGGTTTACTCATCTATAAAGGACATACATACATACATACATACATACATACATACTTTGATTTTTATATATGTATATAGATTATTTGTGATTTTTTAAAAAATTGTGTGAATTGTATAAATTAAAATTATCAAAAGTGTATACAGTATTCACTCACAGCTTATCTTACTTATTCATTAACATAAATTATGCAATAAAGCATGTGAAATTATTTAACAAAAGGCACATAATCACTAATGATCATTGGGTGCAGCCCTATTATTTAACTCATATTATATAGTTAATTTACAGTGTCTTTGAAAAGATTGAAAATCTCTTATGTATCCTATTTAAAGTTCTGTAAAACCTGTAAAAATAATGTCATTATCTTTGAAGACTTTGTTTCTGTAAAGTTAAAACTGAGAATGTTTTTGGGGCTATTTCTGTTTAATGATTTCCCACAATATTTCTGACAATGCTGCCTTGGTTTTCCTCCTGGTATTGTTTCCCACCCTAACTTTGTCATGCCTGGTTGGTTTCCATATAGTTCTTTAGAGCCTAAAGGCTTCTTCCAAATGTTCTTTGGTTGTGTAAAAAATTATGGCTCCAAATTTATTTTTGGTAGAATTTTGTTTTATTATTTTATTGGTAGAAAGAATTTTATTCACTTATATTTTGTTGATATCTTTCAATATTCCTATTTTCTAACCATAATTTTACAATTATAAATAGGTTATAATTTTTTAAATAATAAGTTAGCTAGTATGCGAATTGAAACATAATATACCAAAGGAAAAATATTCAGAAATTTCACCAGGTTTCATAAGCTTTACTCTTCAAAGTCATAACCTTTATTTTAGATTTATATAACACATTTTTAATTATAAAAAAAACCAACAAAAAAACATTTCAGTGATCAAACCACCTGATGGCCTCAGGGAAATCATTGTTAAAGACGGCCCAAAAGCATTTGCTAAAAAAGTGCTGGAACACAAGGGTCTCCTACTGACTGACACTACCTTTCGAGATGCTCATCAATCCCTGCTGGCCACACGGGTCAGGACCTACGACCTTAAGAGGATATCCCCATTCCTAGCCCACAATTTCACGCCACTGTACAGCACAGAAAACTGGGGAGGTTTGTAGCTTTGCTTTTACCAGCCACATTCATATATTCAGACTCTGTTCTGAAGAAAAAGTCGTCACTTTTGATAAGAATCCTAATTTCATAATTTGTATCATTAACATGTTAACTTTGAAATATCTCACCTAGGATTTCTGAGATGATGACATGTCAACAGGTTTTCAACATTTTTTAGTTATTAAGTCTGTTAAAAGAGGTTGTTCATTAAGTTTCCAAAATTAGATCATTTAAATTCATTCAAATGCATAAGCTTTTTAAAAAAAAATTAATATGAGGGCGCTTATGAGGTTTTACATATACAGTTCACTCATTCTCTCATTTATAGGTCTCTCTTTAATTTTTATACCAAACACCCGACCCACGTTTTTAGTCATGTTAAATCAAATTAGTTCAAAGTTTTAAAATTATTTTCTTCTTTTTAGTACACTTATAAAAACGTGATTTTTAAAAATCTTTTTTTACCTCTATTTTTTTTCATAGCAACTACCAGTAAGTTTCCCAAAATATATAAGTTGATTATTGAGATGAGACTGTGTCTAGATTTGAAAAACACTAATTTTGGGTTTAGATGGGATTGCTTGCGTACATTATAAGGGGTGTCAAATAATTTGAATAGTTCATAAATGTGTAACTTAAAGGTAACTTTGACTCATTGTAAACATTTTTGAAAGCTTTTCTCTTTAAATAAGTTAACAATTGTGACAAAAATTTGTTTGAAATTATACCTTATAAAAATATTATTTATATGGAAAGTGGTATTTTTGTTATAAAAGTTTTATGTTAACTCATTTGCTACTAAGGGCAATAACCATAACACCCCCTGAAATACTAAGCAAAGGGAGATTACTCTCAAAAACATGCACCCCCATGTTAAATAAAAATATTTTTAAACACCTAAATGAAAGTTTAAAATAACAAAACACACACCAAAAAAACAGAAAATTGAATGAGCTTTTAAAAAATGTATAGGTTGATGCACTTTAATTCACAAATATATTTGAAATAAATCTTGAAAAGTGTTTTTTGAAAATTTACATCGCAGTTTAGGGATGCGACCTCCGTTGTTTGTCACCTTTTTGTCCATTTATTGTCTCATGCCACTTTCAGAAACTTATCCACTGACCAATACAATTTTGTAATTGGTTACTTGAGTCTAATCATGATGTCAGTGTAGAGAAATTTATATATATCCTCATTAGTAACCTCCTTCTACTGGGTGTCTTTCTTACCCTTGGCTGTTTGCTGCGGTTCAGCGTATCTGTTTGTTTCAGCAATTAACAACTCTATCATGGCAGAGTTCATGAAAAGCTTGTAGTAGTCTATGAGACTGCTGTCAATTTGGGAGAAAATGATTTCCCCTATAATTTCATGAAATTGTCTGTAAAACTAATGAAATTGTCTGACCAAGATTCAGTGACAGCATCTCCTTTATTTCATAACTCTCATTAGCGTTAGCGTCACTCTGATTATGATTAGAGTTAATTATTATCAGTATCACTATCACTAATTTCAACATCTGATTCCTCATTGTTTAAATTATTAACTGATGCATAATTAAACGTTGAAGCAGCAATTAAAGAGTCAAGAAAATGAAAGGCCATTGTATAAGAATATTCCGAAACCACACGATCAAATTTCACCGAATACAGTCCGACTTCTAAGCCACACAGTTTTTGAACCGTAAATGACATAAACATCCGTTTTTTTAAAAACGAAATCAGCTATGTTTCTACTTTTTAAAAAGCCGAGAGCTATTCGCACGGTAACAATGCTTCTCGTGGGATGATTTTTTATATGCGCGTTGCTAGACGCCATGTCGCATTTGGGCGCATTAGTACGGAGGGGGGTATGTCGCATTCAGTCGCATTAGTAGCAAATAAGTTAACAAGTAATAAAAAGCAGCAGCTGCACTAGTGCATAGACCTGGATATTTGAATCAGTGACCTAGAACATAGACCTGGATATTTGAATCAATGACCTACAACATTGACCTGGATATTTGAATCAATGACCTACAACATAGACCTGGATGTTTGAATCAATGACCTACAACATAGACCTGGATGTTTGAACCAATGACCTACAACATAGACCTGGATGTTTGAATCAATGACCTACAACATAGACCTGGATATTTGAATCAATGACCTACAACTGTGCAACAATTTTTTTTAGTGGGGGTAGCTAATTTGCTAACACATTTATTGCTCTAATCATATAGTAAGAGTTAAAAATAATTTTTTAAGATTTATACAGAATTGGATAATTGAAGCAATTTCACGCTTCTCTGCAGTTCTAATTTTAAAATGTAAATTTTAAACTTGTATTATGAGAATATGACAGTAGGGATGTTGTACAATTATCATCTCAAAGCTTTTTTATATCTACCGACAGGTGCCACATTTGATGTTGCTCTGAGATTTCTCCACGAATGCCCCTGGGAAAGGCTACGAGAGTTACGCCAGCTCATCCCTAACATTCCGTTCCAGATGTTATTGCGAGGGGCCAACGCTGTGGGCTACACAAACTACCCGGACAACGTAGTGTTTAAGTAGGTGCAGAGTTTTGAGTTTTTAAAAAATCCCTTTTATTAACTTCACCGCTGTCTCATTCGTCGTCCCTCGACCGCGACGCTCGTTCGTCTCGTCCGCGGAAAAACAAAAGTCGAAAATGACCCACTTCCAGTGAAGCCATCGAGCTGAAATTTGGCACACGGACCCGTCTCACCTAACAATGCATCGTATCAAAATTTCAGATCGATCGAACGTACCGTAATTAAATTAATGCATTTTTAGTTTATCCGCATAAATCACTATTTAGAATGTTTAGTCGTCTGCTAGAGTTTTGACCTAGTTTTAAAGCCAAGGGAGATAATTTCGGTTTCAGTCTGTAAATGTTTGTTACTTTTGAACATAATCAATACTTTTAGTTATGTCTCATATATAAGGGATTTATAGTCAAAAACTTTGTTTTTACGGGGTTGTTTAATTATTTTTTATATCAATTCTTTCATAGATCCAGGTGCATAATATCAGAATGTTCATTTTACTTACTGTTTACTTTTAAACCTAGCCATTGAGTATCGTTAGAGATACAGTTTTAACACCCTCCTATCATTGGTGGTCTTTGTAGGTTCTGTGACCTGGCTGTGAAGAATGGCATGGACATTTTCAGGATATTCGATTCCCTGAACTACGTACCAAACATTATTGTAGGGATGGAGGCAGCTGGGAATGCAGGTAAATAAAACCTCTGGCAGGCTCCTGTCTGGGATTAAAATTTAACATGCACCTCATTGCTGTACAAGTGCTCCTGCCTGGGATTAAATTTTAACATGCACCTCATTGCTGTACAAGTGCTGATTAGAGCAATAAATTTGCCTGAGATTAAAATTTAACATGCACCGCATTGCTGTACAAGTAGTTTTGACATTAATTAAGAAGGGTTACATCCGAGTGGACTTGATTATATCTCAAGCTCCCTGCTTGTTCGGACGTTCTCCCCGTTCTCCCTACATTACTGGAGGCTTCTGAAGATCAACAGAAAAACTTTTTTCACATCCTGAAAGAAGGTCTCGGGTACAAAAAAATCAGCCAGGTGAATCCCCTGTCTTCTGACGGACGAGAAGAATGCAGTGCGTGCCACGTGATGCGCTGAATTTTGCAATTGTTTCAAACATGGCAAGGCTCCTTCCTACTAGCTTCTGACCACTGGAGATAAAGCCTGGTTCTTCAACCCTGAAAGAAAGAAATGGTCCATGAAAGGAGTGCCTGGTGAGGTGATGGCCTGGTGCATCAGATCAGTGAAGAAGACCATGTTCGCCATGTTCTTCAGCCAAAAAAAGGCATGATTACTCCATCCCTCTGAAACCAAAGGAGACAGTGACAGCAGACTGGTATCGTGAGAAGTGCCTGTCAGAACTCCCCAGCCCACAAGGCAAAGATCACCGTATGTTGCCTGGAGTAATCGGGCTTGACTGTCTTCACCCCACTACCCTAATCCCCAGATATTGCCCCTCTGTGACTTTTAGCCCTTTCCAAAGCTGAAGGAGCCCTTGAGAGGCCACCACTTCAAAACAAGGAATCTGCTTGTTGCTGCTGTTGTGGGGGGAGCTTCAGAGTTTCACAACTGAGGATTTCAAGGCCTGTTTCAACACATGGATCTAAAGCAGTGGTTCCTAACCTTTTGGGGTCCATGCACCCCTTTAGATGTCCAAAAAAGTTCATGCACCCCCTCATGAAACTTGCAGAAAATGCATAATAATCTGTTTATTTTAGGAACACAACAGTTTTGACAATAGGCAACAGGGAATTTAGTGAGAGATCTGCTGCTTCTTATGATCAATCGGCGATTTAAATCTGGGTACTGTTTTTGACAAAGCAACTCTCATGTCATCCTCTGCATTCCTGTTTATTTTAGGAACACAACAGTTTTGACAATAGGCAACAGGGAATCTTGGCTAGTTGTGGGTAGGAATCTAGCTGGGCGCACCAAAATTCAATCAAGGTATTGCAACTGACGGCGCTCCTCAGTACTTCTCTTGTTCTCAAATCAATCAGGTCATCTTTAGCTAGGTCACTGTCATCAATGTTGTCCAAGTCACAAAGAAAAGGATTGCGAATCCAAAGGTCTTTCCTAGCAATGTCTTGACAGAAATACCCATCAAAGGACCGTTGCAATGTTGAAAGGTGCTATGAAATTTCCCCTTTGATGTTGTCAGGCAGTGATCCCTCAGTGCTTCATCCTGAAGCAGATATTACAACTTCATCCAAGAGTGGAAAGTTGGCCAAGTTGGACTTTTCTAGTCATCGTTGGAATAGTGGCAGTTTTTAAGGAAGGCTTGCAATCTCTCAGTAACATCCATTGCAGTCACAGCAGGTCCTTGGAGAGATGTGTTCAACTCATTCAAGATGGAGAAGATGTCAGCCAGGTATGCCAAGTAATGAATGGAATTTGGACAGTCAAACTTATCAGCAAGGTCACTCTCTTTTTCTTGCAAGAAAATGGCAAACTCCACTTTCAGTTCTACTAACCGAGAAAGTATCCGTCCCCTGGACAATTAGCGAACCTCAGTGTGGTAGAGCAGAACTTCATGCTCAGAGCCCACCTCCTGACAGAACAACATGAAGAGGCGGTGGTTCAAGGCATGTGAGCGGATTAAATTTACAACTTGGACTGCAGTAGAAGGAACTGACTTCAAGGTTGGAGGTAGAGTTTTGCATGTCAAGACCTGACGATGAAGAATACAGTGTGTAGTGACAATATCTGGAACTTCTTTCTTTACCAGTGCTGAAAATCCTGACTTATTACCGAGCATGGAGGGAGCACCACCTGTAAAAATTGAAGAAATTCTTGAAGTCCAGTCAAACTGGTTTTCATTGAAAAATGCCCTGACTAGCTGCATCACATCAGCAGCTTTGGTAGTAGCTAGGAGTGGCATACAAAAGAGAAATTCCTCCTTCAGCAATCCACTGTGAACATATCTCACAAATACAAGAATCTGACTGCATTGTGCTACATCAGTGGATTCATCCAGCTGCATGCTAAATGGAAAAGGACTGCTTCTCATCTCGCGCAAGACTTGATCCAGAATGTCTGCAGCCATGTCACTAATCTTGGAATGAATAGTGTCATTGGACAAAGGGACTTTCTCAACCTGCTTCCTCTGCTAGTGACCACACATCAGTTCCACCATCTCCAGAGCAAAAGGCTTCACCAAAGTTTCTCCAATGGTGTGGGGCTTCTTGTTCTTTGCAATAAGATATGCAACCTTGAAGATGCCTCCAGTACAGGTTTCTGTGACAAAGAAAATCCAAGCTTGGGCAAGGTGGGATGGACTTTCTCCAAGTGCTCTCGGAGTCTAACAGGCTTCATGTTGTCATTGCACAAGATTTTTCCACAGAGGAAGCACGAAATTCCGAGGAACACGTAGAGCGAACCGTTCATTTTGCGAAAAAGTTTTTCCGTCAATTTTTGACATGCGCAGAAAGAGTATCGCCTATCAAAAAGGTTGAATATGGGTGCCATTTGACGCGGCATGCCTTGCTTATGGTTTACATTTTCAGATTATCAGTTTTTCTTCTCTTCTTTTCCTTCTTTTTTTTACCTTCCTCTTTTTCTTTTTTTTTACCTTCCTCTTTTTCTTTTTTTTCTCTGACTCGTTCATGCACCCCCTGGAACCTGGTCATGCACCCCTTGGGGGTGCATGTACCACTGGTTAGGAACCCCTGATCTAAAGGGCCTAGAAGTATGTGTAAATTGGCAGAGATTACATTGAGAAGGTGTCTGCCTAGCCTCAGGGACTGCTGAACATGAGAAAAATGTTGAAAATCCCTGGTGTTCAGATCATTGCAAGTCCGCTCAGAAACGTGTAACACCTCATATCTAATCTCCATGAACAAAACTTTTATAGAAGTTGATCTTGTAAAATTGAGCAGTGTAGCTAAAAAAATCCTACCTCATCTTTTAAGTTATACTGTAAGTTTAAGTTTAAGTCTTGAGATTTCAGGATTTACATTAATCTTCTGACCTTACGTTCATGAATAGGTGGTGTTGTGGAGGCTGCCATATCCTACACTGGAGATGTGTCTGATCCCTCAAAGAAAAAATACAACCTTGAGTACTATGTTAAACTGGCTGGTGAGCTCATTAAAGCAGGCACACATGTTCTGTGTATTAAGGTGACTTTAAATCTTAACTTAAAATTATGTTATAGTTAGAATTGGTACCTTAAATATATTTGTTGATTTGGGTGAACACTATCATGGCAACTGTTATTACCTGGGGTTTCAGAATTTGTATACAATTCCTATGTAATGGATGAGAATATGAAACAATATGTGATTAGACTAAATTCTTTGCTCAAAACAAAATGGTTTTAGTCAAAATGTATTTAAAAATAGAACAAATCTCCACATAAGTTTTGGTTGTTTCATTTTGTTGAATTCCACAAAAAAAATATTTTTTTTGAGACCAAACAATTTAAATAAAAGAATATTTCTATCAGGACATGGCTGGACTTTTGAAGCCAAGAGCTGCAACTCTGCTCATCAAGACCCTCAAGGATAAGTACCCTGACACACCTATTCATGTTCACTCCCACGACACTTCAGGTGCGGGCGTGGCTGCCATGTTGGCTGCGGCCTATGCTGGTGCGGATGTTGTTGATGTGGCGGTCGACTCCATGTCCGGCCTCACCTCCCAGCCCAGCATGGGCGCGGTGGTGGCCTCCCTTGAAAACACAGAGTATGATACTGGTAAGAACAAGTCAAACATCATCGTTGAAGTTCCAGGAATATTGGAAACAAGTGTCAAAAGTATTGCATGTATTTTTATGGTCTTTAAAAAAAAATTAATTTATAAATTGTCTTTCCTGATTTGTTTTATACCCTCTAAAAATGCTACCCATAATTTTGTGGTGTTGCAGTAAGTGCAGAGAGTAATGATACTGAAATTCCTGAATATTTAATGTGTCATACCTCTGTAAATGGTTCTTAGTACCGCTTCTTTCCCAGTTTATAACATTGCATTGTTGGAACGTGAGTTGGCTCGACTTGTTGAAATATGTGTGTGTGCACCTTTGAAATTGAGAGTTTCAGTTCTGTTAATTTGTCCCAACCTGAATAAAAAAATTAATGCCTTCTGTTGGCATGGGCAAATAAAATATGAAGGAGGTGGGGAGGTGTGTACAATTCATTTAGTAATATGTCCTTTAAAATAGTTTATTTAAATTACTCTATCACAGTTGTAGCAGTAAAATTCATTAATCTAAATGGGAAGTATTATTTTACAAAATTTAATTTAACTGAAGTGATGGGCAAAATCATTATAAAAAAACAATTACTAAAACTATCCATAAAACTCGTAGAATTCTAAAAATGTAGATTTTTAAAAAAAAAGACAAAAGCTTTTAAAAAATTACTTGTGAATTTAATCTATTTTGCTAGGCATCATATTGTATTGTTCCAAAGCAACCACCTAACTAAGGCTTTGTATTTAACAGGTCTCTCCTTGGACAATGTGTCTGCATACTCAGCCTATTGGGAGCAGGCTCGCAACCTTTATGCACCTTTCGAGTGCACAGCTACCATGAAAAGTGGGAATGCTGATATATACAAGAATGAAATACCTGGTTTGTTCATCTATTCCATCATTTTATATATACAAGAATGAAATACCTGGTTTGTTCATCTATTCCATCATTTTATATATACAAGAATGAAATACCTGGTTTGTTCATCTATTCCATCATTTGCAAAGCTTTTTTTTAATACTACTTATATCTTAAATTGCTAGCTGAATAAATGAAATAAATGTTAATACTTTTATTAAAAAATAAGTGTAACAGAGCTGTTATTAAATCATATGTAATAGAAACTCTATCTTGTTGACATTAATTTTTATTCCCTACCACCACCTGCCCTCATTCATGTCTTAAGTGAGAATTATTTTTTCTACTGTTTTTGTTTTAACCGGCTGTTTTAAAACAAATGACTTAATTAGAGCTGGGTTTTGAACATGTCATGACAAGTGCAATGTTGTAATCTGACTTGGATGTATGTCCGCTCAGGTGGTCAGTACACAAATCTCCAGTTCCAAGCCTTCAGTCTGGGTCTAGCGGACCAGTTTGAAGAGATCAAGAAGATGTATTCTGTGGCCAACATTTTACTTGGTGACTTACCCAAGGTTAGTGAGCATCATTTGAATGAACGGTGTCCATGCTAGAAAATTACCTTTATATGTATTTGGTTGCTGTAGCTATACAAGCAAACGTGTGGGATCGAAAACTGAAGAAAAAAAAACAAATCAAAAACAAAACATGAACGATAAGAGGAAAAACTGTCGAGGAGAAACAAATGTTTTTATTTTTAAAGTATAAATTTTAACTTGCACATTTCATGTGAATGTTAAGAATACGAACCATCTTAGTCTTTATATAAAATTTCTTGATTTTTTTTGAAAACCCAAATAAATGACATAGTTAAATGTTACAATTTGAAACATGGAAAATTGTTGAAGAAAGTTAAGTACATAATTATCCACTACCTTCAATATTCTAATTTAACCCTACGATCTCAGTAATTATGCCTCTCCTGCTACACTTATCAAAGAGGATCTGTTTGTTTTTGTTTTCCCCCCAAGACCAAGCTGACTGCAGATCACCGTTGACCGATATCTTCCACAGGTAACACCATCCTCAAAAGTGGTGGGTGACATGGCCCAGTTCATGGTGCAGAACAAGCTGACCGCCAAGGATGTCCAGGAGAGGGCTTCAGAGTTGTCCCTACCTTCATCTGTTGTGGAATACTTCCAGGGATACCTCGGGGAGCCACCTGGTGGATATCCAGAACCTCTGAGAACTCAGGTCTGCTGATTGTTTAGACGACTATCTTTTTTTCCCCTTTTGATTTCTTGTGTCATGTTGGCCTGATCTGTCACTGACAGTGATTTTAATCAATCGTTGCAGAAATCTAAATTTAAAAGACAATACAAAGTCCATTGATGACAAATTACCATCCTAATTGCTCTGAGGGCCAATATCTCAATCATTGACCTAAGGACGACTAGGCATATTTTGACAAGACTGAGCTAATACTTTGTAACACATATTGACAGCTCCACTTATTGTTATAAATCTTGAAGTCTGTTGTTACTGTCACTTTTGAGAAGGCTATTATTATTATCAGTAACCTTGAAGGGGGTAATTACTGTCAGTTTGATCTAATTGACAGGTGCTGAAAGGAGCCAAGAAAATAGAAGGCAGACCCGGGGCTTCTCTGCCTTCTGTAGACTTCCAGGAAATTAAGGATAATCTGGAGGATAAATATGGAAACTGGATCACAGAAGAAGATGTTATGAGTGCAGCTTTATACCCTAAGGTAGGCAGCTGGTTTGGTTCTGGCTAAGTAGATAGATTGTGGTTCAAACCAAGTAGATTGGTTTGTTCAAAAAGATTGTGTCTGAACCCAGTAACAAAAATTTTCTAATGATTGCCTTATAAATAATTTGTTTTGTCAAAACCTAATTAATTTATTGTAATAAACACTTCCCTGCACAAGGAGAAATAGTTTCTTTCATTTGATGAAAATATTTTTTTACTGGTATTTTATTTTATTTTGTGTGTGTGTGTGTGGGACTTTGATTATTACACAAAGCGTTGTTAACCTTTGGCCTATTTCCCCTTGATAAAAGTTTGTGTGTAAATAATTAGGATAGTTTTATCTGTGATTCTTTGTTAAATCTTTGAGGCACTGGTCAGTCACATCACTCGGCAAGCTATTTAATTCGCTTTATCAAATTGTGTATGTTTATAGGTGACAGATGAATATTTGGACTTCCGAAACAGGTACGGACCTGTGGACAAGTTGGACACAAAGACTTTCCTGGTTGGTCCCAAAATAGCATCAGAAACAGAGGTGAATATGATATGAATAGAAAATATCTGACAATGGGGAACCTGTTGACAGCAAATACTTTCAAAGTTAGATAGATCATATAAAACTAGTGTATTACCCTTAAAAAAATGACGGAAGTTTTCAGCTGAAATCTATTTATTTTTGAAAAAATGCACATCAGAATAAAAAGTAATGTAATACAGAAATTTTATTGATTTAATTTTATTCATTTATTTTCATATTGCACAATTTTATGTGGAACGTTCGAAAAGAGTTATTTTTTGGTGCAGTAAAATGGTGTGCTGCTTTCTAAAATTAGTAGTGTCACGGACAGACAGACATGACAGACGGGACATACATTGCAAATTATGTTATGTAGTATTAATTTAAAAAAGAAAACAAATGTTACAAAAATTGCCTGTTAACAGTTAAATAAAAGAATTAACTTCGCATCATTTTCTTTAAAATATGTTGACCACACATCATGTGTCATAAATGTCACACATGATACTTTGAAGTATTTATTAACTGTTAGATAAAGTTTACATTTGTATATTTACCTTCCTCATTTAGTCAAGTATGTTTTAAAATCTGCTAGATAAAAATTAAACTAAAAATGTTAAAGAAATGTTTAAATGCCAGAACTACCAGAGAATTTCAAAATGTGTCTCAGGGTGTGATGTTTAATTTTAATTTACTTTTAGAAAATTAATACAAATACCCCATTGAAATATTGTATAGTTCTTTTTATTGTCTTTAAATGTATTATTTATAAATAAATGCTGAGTAAATCTAAGGAAATTAACTTGTCTTTTAAAATGACCAGGTGTTCCTAGAGAAAGGCAAAAATCTTTCCATCGTCACATTAGCTGTGGGAGATCTTAGCAAGGCTGGTACCAGAGAAGTTTTCTTTGAGCTCAATGGACAGCTGAGGTCATTTAGAATCAAGGACATGGAGGCACAAAAGGTTATTTCCTCATTTAATAAAAAATTCTTAATTGGGATTTTAAATTTGATTTTTAACCCCAATAGCTCATGTGGACTGATGAATAATAAGCAGATTTTGTGTTGGCCACTGGTCTTAAATATTAATTACATTCCTCAAGCTACTGTCTCAAAAAAAACAAACAACAACAACCCAAAATCACATGATCTAAATTGTAAAAATTGGATGTGTGTTTAATGATAAACATCTGACAACTCCATGCATTTAAAAAAAACAAACTTACATGGTCTTTTGGGCTTAGGCTAAAAATAAACTTATGTTAAAAAAAACATATACATATTTTCTGATATTTCATTTCTTTGTGTGTAGGAAATGCATGTACATCCCAAAGCTGTGAAGGGGGTGCTTGGATCGGTTGGTGCCCCCATGCCTGGCACGGTTATCGACATCAAGGTGAAAGAAGGCGATGAGGTGGAGAAGGGCCAAGCGTTGCTGGTGCTGAGTGCCATGAAGATGGAGATGGTTGTCACGGCTCCCCTTCATGGCAAAGTCAAGCTGATCTCTGTCGCCAAGAACATGAAGCTCGAAGGGGATGATTTACTGGTTGAAATTGAACCCAAATAGAGGAGCTGTAGGCTGCAGTCTTGTGGACTTCAATCTCTTTTAAAAATCAACTTACATAAATTAGGAAGTGATCAGGAATTGTCACATGGTCTTCAGAATAGTTTGATCACCACAGGTCAGCCCACTAGAGGGAAATTTTTCTTATCATCCATGTAAGTAATATGAATTTCAGCTTATGGGAAGAAGTTTGCTTTTAGACTTTCATTTACCAAAATGTTAACTGAGCTTATGGATAGACTCGTATGGAATTGGATCAGACTTATATCCATGTACTGATCTGATGCGTGGGTGGACTATGAAATCAGGTTGTTGAGTGTGGAGTTTGAGATACTGAATGAGACGAGGAAACCTGATGCTCAGTTGAAAAGAAGCCTGAGGCTTTTTATAAATTTAAAAAACAACTCATTTTGTTAAGAAAATGTATTGGTGCTCTTACCCTATTGTGAATCAAGACCACTGTACTCTAGAAGTTGGTGTGTTGGTTGAGTTAATGTTTCAAACACCTGAAAGGTGTTGTAAATGTACGAAAACATTGTACATCTATTAAATAGTACAGGCATCATTGAGCTAATGCTCGTCCTTTTATCAAAAGGCTTGGACTTTAATTTGAAAAAAAAATGTTTCTCAGTAATTAAAATTTATTTGGTTGGGGCGTTTTATAATTTTGGTTATGTCGGCATTTAGTGGAAATTTAGTTAAAAATCCTCTCCTCTGTTACTCAAATTTGCGTTAACTTTCCTAAATTTATTTTAGAAGGTATAAGAAGTCATGTAATGCAATAATTGACAGTCTAAAGACGGTAGTTAATTATAATTGAGGATACCTTTGAGACTTACCTTGATTGATATTTATAGGTTGTCTTTTTTGATATTATTAAAAAAATAACACTGAATAACCAGATCAGGAAATATTACATCACAATGTGAAAATGTTTAATATTTAAAACTCTTGCAAAGTTTAATTACTTTTGTTTATCATGCTTCCAAATATTGCTTCCATTAAAATACAACAAACTGCTTTTCTTTTTGTAGTATAGCTGAAATGTTTTTTTTTAAAAATTGTGAACTTTAAAGGGGAAAATAAAACGCAATATATTCGCATGAGATCAATCCATCCTTGTATCTGATATGGCATTAAACTGTTGACTATAGTGGTACTCACCTTTGTGGGTGCAGTAGTTGAATGGAATGGCTGTGGGATTGTTTTGTTGGTTATTATGCATGGTGATTATTCAGAGGATATAATTATATTAGCCTTGTGATAGAAAGTACTGGACATTTTTTAAATTCACTGATGTTTTTATCACAGTCACAGGATGATTGTTTACTTTCTTACACTTATAGAATACTTTGAAGAAGAAATGCACTTAGAAATCAAATTAGTCACTAGCTGTTAGTGTTGTTCTTTTAACAGGAATAATTACTATTTGATCTTCATTTAGGCCAACAAATTAGTTCCAATTAGAGCAGATATAGAAATAAAAGCCAATAAAACTAAAGTAGTGAGTGATGGTGACCCTTTTATTAGAGAAAAAAAGGTAAGTGATATTCCTTCTAAAAGTTAAAAGCTTACTTCAGTAATGTGTATCATTTAAACTTTAGAAAAATATTTAAGACTTTCAAGTTGTGGTTATATAAAGTTAGTTATATTTTCCTACTTAATGTTTTATATGTGATAAAATTATAGTTTATATTTTTTCCCCATGCTTACAACCTACAGGATTAAGTTTTAAATATGTTGAAATACCAATTTTTTATGTTAAATTTGATTTCATCTTGACTTGCATCTAAAAACATGTCAAAATAAATTGTATGTCGTTTTTCTTACAAATATTCAAAAATATGTAACTGGATTTAATTAACATTTTATTAGTTTTTAGTTCATTATAAAAATCTTTGTCTTTCTTCTGTATACAATAGAAATATTTGTAGTTAAACATAATTGTGATGGAAACTTTGAAGCTGTCATACAAGTTGACATATTTTTAAAAATTTTAAGGGGCAAAAGTTATGTATAGTTTTATTGAGAAACCATGAGGGCTACTTAATGTTGCCTTGTTGATGATAAGACACAAAACCATTAAGTATTGCACTGGCTTGTGTGTAAAGGAAGTAAAACCCAGACCAGAGCAGAATTGTCATGAAACAGCTTGTTATGAATAAAGTGGCAACACTTGGATAAAGGATATGAATCCATTTCGTTCATCATGTCAATAGTTGTTTCATGTGGATTAAAAAAAAATTCATATTCAGCAATAAATGTAAATGTAACTTATTTCTGAGAAATAAGAAAGATACATAATATAGTATTATATAGTTATTTATATCTATGATTGATGTGATGTTACCAAATGATTAAGAATCAACGCTCACTTTTATGAGATCTTTGAATGATTAAGTTTCTTAGTTTGTGTTTACCTGAAACATGGTCTCTACACATCCTTGGACTTAGCTGTTGTTTAATTGCTTTTTTATGCGAAATGGTTTTTTTGGGTTAATTTTTGCTTTATTTGAAATAATAATGTAATTAAAAAGAAATCACTAGAAAATTTGCTCAGTAAAACCTCAAACATTAATATCTTTGCTCATCCCATATTCCCTTACCTTCCCATATAGAATCAACCTTGTTCATTTTGATTGAATTTTATTTTATGCTTGTTACAATTTAAAAGTTTTCATTTTGAGACCTTTTGTTATGCTTCTCTGAAGAATTTGAAATGATGAATTATAGAATAGTTTATATGGCATAAATTATAATATATTGACCTTACATATAACACAAGCCTGTTCACATGTTGATATGGTTGTGAAATGTTTGGATATCTAGAATTCAATTATATTTTATTTTTAAAAAAAATCATTTAATCATATTACATGTATTATTATTTTAGGTGTGAATATCTCAACGAATTGTGGCAGGCTATGGTCAAATCTCACAATTAAAAGTTAGTTAGCTTTTTTTTTAAAAAAGACATAAATTAGTTTTGTAAAACATGTACATGTAATACATGTACTTCAGGCCTTGATTTTTGTAGATTCTTTTTAGTTTTATGTGATCATTAAATTCTGTTAAATTTTCAATTTTTTCCTTTGTACACCCTAGTTTTTTTTCCCTCCTTCCTATTTTGATATTTATATATTTTGTAGAAGGCATGGCTTGGGACCTACAGTCTTTTAAATCTTTGATTCCAAGACAATTAAGTTGATTCTGAGTGTTAATTTGATTTTTGAATATATGATTATAGTAACTGGCCTGTTGCAACGAAATCTTTACACTTGTCATACAAAGTGTAGCCCATAGTTTATCTTTCAAATATTCAATCTGTAATGATGCATTTATTTCCTTTTGTTGTTATTCACCATACTAGCCATGAAATTGATAATAAATTAGACCAGAGGAAATTAAAAATGAAGGACAAGGCTTCTCTGTCCAATATGTCTACCAATATGCACAAAAAAAAAGCAATATGGTAAATTTTAGTTATTTTCATTATATAATAATAGGACATTTTCTAAGAAAAAACATCCATCCTGAGACTGCATGGTGCATTGTACTTTATCCAAATAAAAAGCCTCAACAAAACCAAAGGATTTAATAAATAATTGAGGAAGGTCGGAGTAAGACCTTATTTAGATTATATTATGTTTTGAGTAAACTTTTGGTGTTAGAAATATTTTGTATGGCATTATTTGACTCACATCAAATGAGATTATGTTATGTAACAGATATGATTAAATAATAAAAAATATATTAACAAATTGAGGTGTAATTTTGTTTTCTTTTTGTAGTTTGCATTTTGCTCCTATTATTGATGAATGTATAATTTTTTAAGCCCTTATTACTTACTTATTTGAAAGGATATGTAATTGAAATAATAGACTTGTTTAAATAAAAAATAACTTATTTAAGTTATAAAATCTAGTAAATAGATAATAAAGATTTTGTTGAAAAGTTTTAGCTTCTGGAGTTGGAGAACTGTTTCATATCAATTTATTTTACCTCCATGTATTTCTTAACCCCTAAACATATGCACTTTAATTACCTTGAGACTTGGTTTGAAACTTACAAGGTTTATTGTCATTTAATTTGTAAAATAATGAATCTTAATTACATCAATTTCCTCAGATATATATTTGGGTTTCTTTTAAATAATTTTGTCTAGACCTTCATGCCTGCAGAACATCACATAATTTCCAAATGATGAGACCTGAAACTGACTTGTATTTAGATTAACAATGATTTTAGTGTCACATTCAACACTATTTGAAATGTTGGTCTGAAATTTTAGAAAAAGCAGCTTATACTGATTTCATTCTGGAATCATACCGTAATAGCTCGAAATTGTTTTTACTATAAATTAAGCTAAGGCTCCTGAGCAAAGCAGGAAAGCTAGGACGAAGGCTACGACAGGCTGAGAGGAAGTTAACTCATGCTTTCTGATAATTTAAACTCATGGGCACGAAACATCAAATGAACCATTTCAAATCATTTTGATGTGACTTACAAAATTTTTATTGAGTATTAAATAAACAGTTCAGATTGTCTAACTTTTCTTCAATAAACCCAGCTTTTGGGAAAAGTAATTTGAATTCATTGGACCATTAAACGGATTTCTTGTGTGAATTTTAGCCAAAAGCAAAACAAATTAAAAAAACATTGGCTGGTGAGACATAGCTGGGGCAGTACAACATTGTTAGTTATCTTGAAAAGAAACCCCTCAAAATAATAAGAATGTTTCTTTGACATATTGCATAACTAAAATAGTGAAATCAATGTTTTGTTTTGCATATAACATATATCGTAAGAGCCATCCATAAAATTGATGAAATTGTATTTTTTACTTTTAACCCCCATACTAATAAGTTATTGTGAACTTTATAAATAAAGAAAGTTTAGAATGACAAATTTATCAGCCGCTTGGCACACACTGTTTCAGGACGCAGATGTTTGAGCCGAGTCTCAACCTTCATTTATGTTTTCTGTTCAGACCCACAGCATCCAGAGAAAACGTTTTTTATTCATATCAGCTTTGCGTCCATTTAGAGGAACAAATTTTTTGAGGGTCATTAAATTGCATCGCACAAGATTTATTTTTTCACTTAATATATCTGAAAGGATAAAATAAAATCTGATGAATGGCTTTTTAAAACAATGAGAAAAAAGATGACTCAATTTATTTCAAGTAATTATGCAAAGACTATCACTAAATAAAATCTATTTTGCAATAGCTTAATATTAATAAGTTTGCACATTGAAAAATGGGAAATTATATCCTCATAATAAATAATAATCTGTAATGCATATAATCAAACAGTAATAATTCCCTTTATGAAAAAAATGCATAGATCAAAACCAAAGTCATAAGTTAACACTAGCAGAATTTCGTATCTATACACAACTAGCTAAATGATGTGAGATGAGTATTTTCTCAAATGACTTGCACAGCTCAGTTTCATTTATACACAGATATATGATGTTATGTTATTTAAAGGCTTTTCTGGTACTCACAACCTTTTTTACCAAGAGGCCCAAATTTAATAAAAATGCTTAATGTCTATGGAATAAAAGATCACCTCCAGCACATTCTATGATCATTAGCCTCTCACTCTCACAAAAACAGACATGTTTGGTAAAAAAATCCATACATTTGATTAAATCAATATCAACAGCTGCATAGTTCACAAAAACCTAAAAGTTGGTTTCATGATCAGAAATGCACATTCTGGGGTGATGTCTGGACGATATCATAAACTAAATTCTTAAATTTCTAAAAATTGGACTCCAATTTTTAAAAAGTGCATGTTTAATGCAACAGAATCACAACCCAATCGATGTGTGGATGATGTCTAAAACGTGGCATACCAACTGAACAAAACTAGCAACACTTTTTGAGTGAAATGATTGTTGAATATTTAATATAATTATTAGGTCAAATCTAATTGCCAAAATAATCATACCAAGTGAGTTGATATATTAATGCATTGCTAACTTCAGTTCTTGAGATAAACTTTCCAGTCAAAATAATACATTTGCATTACGTTGACAAAGTAAAAACATTACGTTGACAAAGTAAAAACAAGTGTTATTTCAAAATAACTCAAGTTAAATGTTTTATAGCTTGAAACAATTACTACAGTTCAAATCTCATTTAGTTTAAAAATCATAATAAGTATTGAAATCATAACCTATGAGTTCCTTGGGTTATCACTGGTGTCAACACTTATTTGGGATCTACTGTTATGCTCAAAGGTCATGCACAGATGGCTAAAATATTAAATAAATTTATACCAATACTTCACAGTTTACAAAAATTGTGTAAAAAATTATAATTAATTACAATCACCATGTTTAAATGATGATCATATTATTTTGATTATTATTTAACAGCCGCGTGTAGCTCAACTGCAATTGGATTACTGCCATTAATGCCATTAATTTTTAAAAAAAATTATGTTCAAATATTTGCAAGCTGAAAAGCATGAAAATGAAAATAATCCAGATGAATTATATTTCATTGTTAAAAAATACAACACCACTAGTAAAGGTTTCAGGATGTTTCAATCACACAATTTTAAAAAGCAATCATGATCTTATAGTAAAATTTTTGGTCTTTTTTTTACGTGTAAGAATAAAATATTATCATGTTTCTCAGATTTGTTTGACTTATAATCAATCATCCAGTATTTAAACTTTGAAATACATAGTTCAAAATCACCGAGAATTAAAATTGTAATGGTTTAAGTTCAAGAGTAAGCAGGGTTTGCATTTAAATGGTGGTGAGGTGAAGTTTGGGGTATTCGGAGACCAGAAAGCTAGTAACTTACAGTAGGGCTCCCTTAAGATGGGGTAGTCAGGGTCCAATTTTATCCAATCGCAAATTAAGTGAACCACGAGTTACAGGGCTACGTGTAGATGGGCGATAATACCAGTCACGAAGGTATTTATTATTAACACTAAGTAACAATAAGCTTATATCACTTCAGTGAATAGGTACATTACAAAATATGCTTATTTATTTATTATGATTATAATTTAAATAGATTATTACCTGTATTTAAAATTATCTGTTAAAAGATTTCCTTTGAAACTGACGTCACAGTCATTTACACAGTAAAATTTGGGAGCCATGGTACTACCGCAAGTTAAGCGGACTTGTTGAGTTACTCAACCGCTCCTTAACTGTATTTATTATGTTTCCTGGCCACAGGTGCCAAAGTGAATGAGATTGTATTAAGATATTGAAAATTGCATCCCCACCCGGTTTTGAAAATGTGTGTTCATACGTTTAATTTTAATGAAATAATTTTTGTCAGTTCAATATTCATCATAAACAGAGGTATTACTGTTGTCCATATTCATATTTTCAAGTTAAAATTTAAGGAAGTGATAAAATTGTATAATAACTGAAAAAAATAAAACAACAAATTTTACAAGTTTGAGTGAGAATTGTAAATGCCAAATCTGGATTTTAAAAAAAAATTGAAAAGAAAAGACACAATTCAAACACAATAAAAATTAAGTGTCTTTTAACTAGAGAACTCTTCAAATGAGTTTGAGCATATGTTTTTGTATGATCCTTTCTATAAATAGAAAATAAGCAAACGGGTGAAGAAAAAATACATTAAAGCTATAGAAGTTGGCTTTTATAAAAAGAACCAGGGATTTTTAGAAAAAGTAGCCTAAATAAATATTAATTAATTTTTTTATACAAAATTTGAACAATCAAACTATATTTAATTGTCTTAAATTCTAAATTTCAACTTTTACTTATAGTAGTTATAGCTTTAGAACTGCAGATTTAATCTCGTCAAATGAAATTGAAGCTGGAATTAAATGGGTAAAATAAAAAGCTTGTCCTTACTTTCTTAGACAAATATAGACCTCTATTCTCTTTGTTTCTCATTGATTTAAAAAAAAATTCACTTGAAAACTTCTCCTGAAAGCAACAAATTAAATAACTTTGGAAGGTGTTGTAAAACTTAGTGAACTTTGGAAGATGGTGTAAACAGCTGGCACAGTCCAAGGTTCTCACTCTCTACCTCATCTAACTGAACACTTTTTGGCCGCCGAATTTCCAGGAACAGTCGGGGTAGAGTGCCGTATTCCGCGTGCCGCCTGAACCGCTGGCCAACATTTTTCTAAAGAAATAAAGAATCAATTTTAACAGGGCATTTTTACAGGATGAGTTCTATAGGACATTTCAAGAAATCAGTTCAATATGAAAATATCAAGTAATTAGTTCTATAGGACAATTTCAAGAAATCAGTTCAATATGAAAATATCAAGTAATTAGTTCTATAGGACAATTTCAAGAAATCAGTTCAACAGGAAAATATCAAGTAATTAGTTCTATAGGACAATTTCAAGAAATCAGTTCAATATGAAAATATCAAGCAATTAGTTCTATAGGGCAATTTCAAGAAATCAGTTTAATAGGAAAATGTAAAGTAATTAGTTCTAAGGACAATTTCAAGAAATCAGTTCGATAGGAAAATATCAAGTAATTAGTTTAATACAATTTTTACAAGATGAGTTAAATTAGGCACAAATTTGGCTACACTTTTTGGGAAAATTGACAGCATAAATTTAATCAGACAAATGTTATCAGATTTAACAGAACATTTTACAAATTATGTTTAGTGGAAACATTTAGCAGGATCAATTTAAACATACATTTTCAGAAGATTAATTGAATGAAAGAATTTTAAGTACAGCTTCAAAACTGCTGGAGCTATTTTTATTTTTACCCTAAAGACAACTTACCCCTATGATGTTTGAGACAATCTTTTTGAAACTTTCTCTTTTCCTCTTCTCAAGCCCTGCTTTAGGCGGTGATGTTAATTCTTCTTCTAGGTTCTACAAGAGATTGTTGAAAACTTTTGTAACACAAAGAAGCAATTTACTAGTGCTGTTTTTAAGTCCATTATAAAGGACTATTTTAAAGTGATCAGTTAAAAATCAATTTCAAAAACGCATTGTTTAAATTAAATAAGTGATTTTTGGTTGTCCAGGAAAAAGTTTGGGGCTTAACTCACTGTGATCATTTTTGGTATTACTTCAGGAATTGCCTGCAGAACTTGAGTGAGCCCTGGAAATTTCTGCCTCTGAGACAGGTCAATGGGAAGTTTAAAATAATAATGAATTTGGGTAAAAGAAATTTAAAAAATTTAAAAATTACAACACCCCCCCGCTCCCATTTTTTTGTTGTTGAGTGGACAATCAGCAACAAGTCTTGTGACACAATGGAAGGTTTCCTGTTGTAGGTTGCACTCTCTAAAGTAATGGACAACGGATCAGCACCAGCCAACAAGCTTGATGTTGTAGGTTGCACTCTCTAAAGTAATGGACAACGGATCAGCACTAGCCAACAAGCTTGATGTTGTAGGTTGCACTCTCTAAAGTAATGGACAATGGATCAGCACCAGTCAACAAGCTTGATGTTGTAGGTTGCACTCTCCAAAGTAATGGACAATGGATCAGCACCAGCCAACACGCTTGATGTTGTAGGTTGCACTCTCTAAATTAATGGACAATGGATCAGCACCAGCCAACACGCTTGATGTTGTAGGTTGCACTCTCTAAATTAATGGACAATGGATCAGCACCAGCCAACAAGCTTGATGTTGTAGGTTGCACTCTCTAAAGTAATGGACGACAATGGATCAGCACCAGCCAACAAGCTTGATGTTGTAGGTTGCACTCTCTAAAGTAATGGACGACAATGGATCAGCACCAGCCAACACGCTTGATGTTGTAGGTTGCACTCTCTAAATTAATGGACAATGGATCAGCACCAGCCAACAAGCTTGATGTTGTAGGTTGCACTCTCTAAAGTAATGGACAATGGATCAGCACCAGCCAACAAGCTTGATGTTGTAGGTTGCACTCTCTAAATTAATGGACAATGGATCAGCACCAGCCAACAAGCTTGATGTTGTAGGTTGCACTCTCTAAAGTAATGGACAATGGATCAGCACCAGCCAACAAGCTTGATGTTGTAGGTTGCACTCTCTAAAGTAATGGACAATGGATCAGCACCAGCCAACAAGCTTGATTTTGTAGGTTGCACTCTCTAAAGTAATGGACAATGGATCAGCACCAGCCAACACGCTTGATGTTGTAGGTTGCACTCTCCAAAGTAATGGACAATGGATCAGCACCAGCCAACACGCTTGATGTTGTAGGTTGAACTCTCTAAATTAATGGACAATGGATCAGCACCAGCCAACAAGCTTGATGTTGCCTATCCACAGAACAAACATATTTATAGTCCAATTGAATGGAAAAGTTAATTTGATGCAGCAAAATTTTTCCAAATAGTAAATAAGACATCACTTTTAACAATTTCTTCCAACAGCTTGATCGCTTGAAAATATATAAAAGCCTAAAGATATTATCTTTTTAAAAAGAATTGTTTGAGCTGATTTTTTCAACATAATTTCTATAAAGTGAAATGAAAATAATTATAATTTAATACCATCCTAATTTTATGAACTTGTTGTCCTTTTAAATAACGGGTGTTCTCCGGGGATAAGAACTCACCAACGTTTCATAGTATATAAATGACAGGTTGAGAAGAGTAGACTGGCAGCTCTCATGCTGGCCATGGAGCTGGAGGCCAGATAGGATGGACATGAAGATGTGTTGAGCAGCTTCTTCTGATATCTGGTTGTTGGCTATTAACTGCGGGGAGGGAGAATCTTATGGATAGTAATCACAGTATTGAAAATTTTAGCCAAGGGTATGTCATTTCATTAAGGACATGGAAGAAAATCATAGAGCTAACTAGTTAGATGCTTGGTGATTTTAATTAAACTTCCTCCAATTTGTTAACACTCACCTGTTTGACAACTGGCCACAACATATGAGAACACCTGTGACACGTGGCCGTGTCTGACCAGGAGAAGCCATTTAGAATACACATAATGATGGATGGGTATAAGTCCTAGGAATAGTTGCGTTTCAATCAATTTGTTATGTCATAGTTAAACACAAATAAATCAGTTTTAATTGAACTCTTTGGTCTTCTTGTGTCTAGAACCTATTCGTGTTTGATAATTTCTAAACTATTGTTTCAATGGTGAAGAAAATCATTCCTTTTCTAAAGTTATTTTGAATCATTATAAAGTTCGTTAAGATTTAAGGACTTTGAATTATGGATAAAATTACAAAATAGCATTTCTAGGATAAGAAGTCAATAAAGATTAACTGGGAAATCTTCACCCAATCTTATTTAAATAATCCACTGACCATTTAGGTAATACATTAATTAAATTAAAACCACGTGTATCAGTGTTGTTTATATTGCCACAAATGCTGTGTGTTCATTTCTTTGAGACATTTAGTCTCATATGCAAGTACTGACCTGTGTGTCTACCAGCATGAGTCCTAGTTGACTAAGTTCTTTGTAGGCTGGGTTCACACCGGGATGTTTGCTGCTGTCCCCATCTTCCATATTGACTTCCTCCTTGACATCAGTGCTGACACTCTTGCCAGTTAGAACTAAGACTGATAGTTTAAATAGGTCAACATTCAGGATTTTAATGGATTTTGAGTGAAAATATAAATTATCACTATTAGTCTATAACAGCTTTTTTCTTAATGTTATAGGATTTTATTTTGATCTATTCAAAGTTACAATATTTTTTTCTTAAAATCATATGCAGTTTCCGTAACTTAATAAATTTATGGTAAACTACGAGAAAGAAATAAAATTTGTTGGAATGACAATAAAAATTATAATTTGTTAAAAAGAACTAATTTCCTGAATGGACCAACCTAGCAGTTCAAGATACTCCCTGGTCAGTTGCCGGACAATGTGCTCCTCCAAGACTTCCTGGGATTCTGGGTCTTCTATCTCACCACTCTCAGCCCTGAAATACAAGGACTGAATTAGAGGATTGACTTGGAGCAGTGGCATGACTACAGAGGTGCATCCTTACAATAGAGAATGTGAACATTTGACTGAGCTCATGATGTATCAAAAATTAACACTAGAGCAGGTCCACAAGAACAGGATGCCACAAGAGAATCTTGTACAGTGTTGTTTTTTTTTAAAAGGTATATTTTCTTTTAAAAGGTATTTTTTTAATAAAAAGGTATGTTTTCTTTTCACATCTTTTGCTGTGTGTGGGGGCGGGGCGGGGGCGAGCGGGAGAAGGCTACCCCATTTTATTTGGCCCTGCACTCCAACAGGATTCAAATATTGAGAGCGCAGCAGTTGTGGTTTGGATAGAATAGTAGAAAATGTTATAATTGCATTGAATTGCTTTAAAACTAAAACAACAAAAAAGGGTGGCGGGTGGGAGAGGGCCTCTACTTCACAGAGTGAAAAGAATCCAATTTATAATAAATAATTTTTGATAAACTAATCAATAAGCTGATCAATAAATAAATATTGATAGGCCAAGAGTTCGGGAAAGCCGAAGTGCAACTTTGTAAGTGGTGTCCAGGGAGGGATTTTTCCCTTCATGTCAAATTTGACTATTGATGTGCCATTTTGGGTCAAAATAAACAACCCCTCAACTTCTAACATCATTTATTACATAATTATAGAGGAACAACAATGGACAAATACATTGACGGCCACAACATTAGTCACTGTGTTTAAGTTCCCATTCTACACATGATGACAGTTTAAGTCCTTTTGAAGTTATATGGGTGAAATATTAGGGAGCTGGTTTTTATTTATTTACTTAACATTAACAATATATGGCATGCTCATGACTACACAATATATAATGTTGATGGTCAGTAAAAAAGTGTGAGCAGTAAAGAGGGAGATTAAAGTAAACAAAAATCACTTTAGAGAGAATATAAAATGCTACTAACTGTTCTTCCACTCTCTTGTTGATGACAAGCCATCTCTGAGATAATCTCTGGGGATGTAGTTAAAGAGATAAATAAAAGGAGTAATATCTTGGATGTGATTAATTTTGATGCAATTTTGCACACCAATCTGATGTACATTTGAAATTTAGAATCAGTCCTTTTTTAAATTGTCATCTACTGTTATTGTGCATGCTTCTCAGGTCGGTAGAGAAGTTAGATTTATACTACCATGGGAGACTAGACACATTCAAGTATGGGAGATAGACAAATCTTAAATTTAAGATCTATAGATAGGACACATTCAAGTTTGGGAGATAGACACATTTAAGTAAGTGAGACTAGACAAATCTAAATAAATATGAAGGACTTCAATCCACAAATTTTAATATCCCCCATTGAATTATATGCTATTTGCAGTTGGAAAGATGTGTTTATTGAATTTACCTGTAAAATATCTGGACACAGAATGGTTAACACTGGAATGGCTACTGTTGCATATTGTTCCCTTGGACAACATTGCATAAAAGGTTTCATAAAGTTGCCTGTGTATTTTGGTTAAGGATTCTTAAAATTTTCTGAACAAAAAAAACAACAACAACAAAAAACTAATACAAAGCCATTTAATTTAAGACCTTGAAGATATTAGGAATCCAGGCCTACAATTCTTGTTTTAAAAATTCAGATCCGATGATCTCAACTGCAAACAACTGCTTCAGGTTTGAAGAGATTTCAGCATAAGAAATAATACAATTTGCAAGGATACGAATAAAAGGCCTGGCCCTGAAGTCGGGCAACAGTTTAAAATTGACCACAATGTTTGATATGATGACCCTGGACAGCCCAGGAGCGCAGTAGAACTCAGCACCAAGACACTGGCTTGCGTTGCCCAGGATGTGAAACCTGAAACATGACAGGAGAGCCTGTTACGATGTTGACTCCTGAAAGCTTATGTGCACCATCATGTCATTATGTTTTTAAAAAAAATTAGGATATGAATGTTATAAATTGAATGCATCTATAAATAGATGTGCTATTTTTATGTCAAGCGATGTGAGCCCAGCTGCTTGTTCTCAAATTATTATTATTATTGTAAAAACATGTGTAACTGTTATTATGGGTTAAATGTAAAACTGCCAAAGGAAGCTCTCCATTGCTCTGTCCTCAGAAACCCAAACCTACAATTACATGATGATAAATATAAAAGGTTGAAAATTTGTTTTCATTGCCCTGTGTTCACATTTAATAGTAGAGAAGAAAAAAATCTTCAAGAAGCAAAATTCTTTAAAAAGCAAAATAATCACAAGAAAAGTAATTATGAAAATTGTACTCGTTTGGGTTATGATAATCATATTATCCTATCAGCAAACTGGGGAAATGATGATGTCTTTGAGAGGTTACCACAACAGATGATTAAATGAAAAAATCAAATTTATGAAATAACTAAACAAATTTAAAGTAACATAAATTATTCTTCTTTTTTTTTATACCCATTTTCAAATACCGCACTGATAAAGTTCTGCATGCGCTCCAAAGGGTGTCTGTAAACTAGTGAATCTGAGTTGTCCACACAAGCCGGGGGAATACCTGTGGAGTCAAGGAGAAATATATAAAGTTCGACCTTTACAAATACCACAAGAAGTGTACAAGTAGAGCAAAGATTTTATTTGGACTACAAATGAAACTTTGAATGCTGACTTGGTAAAGTTGCAAGTCAGGATTAATTATTGTTGAAATTAAAATGTTTGTTTGTTAAGTCTAAGTGTACAGGCTGAGTATGGAAAATAATCAAATTCTGAATAACAATTTTTGCTGACAAGTTATGATTGCCATCATCAGTTGATGTTACCTAGTATAGCTAGCCTGTCATGCTCCATCAGATCATAGGCCTTGATGAAATCAATGTGACGAAGCTGGAGGTATTCTGGTTTGAATAGACAGCAGGTAGTTCTGATGTGGAATAAAACATGTAATTTATAACAGTAGTGTCGAGTAGATACTTTATTGTGTCTTCAGTTCTTTTTATAACAGTATTTATTTTATATCTATTTTATGTGGTGTCATTCAACAAAGGACTCCATTCAACCATTATATCAAGAGGTATGATGGCTATTGACTCAATGTGATAAAGATACTGCTTTAATATTCATGTAAGCTCAAGTAAATATCAAACTTAAATAGAAGCTGTTTTGGATATCCCTAGATTTGCAATAAACCAGCGTGGCTTGGGATAGCCCCATCTCTTCCCAAGGAACAGGTGGCTGAAAATTCCTTAACAAAAAACTCACAAGCATCTAAGCTTGCTAATGTTTGAGTACATTATAATTTCAAAATAAACGTGCTATTTCTTTTGAACCCCAAGAATAACTGAGCCCAAATGAGAGAAACTACATCCACTAAGAAAGTCGAGGAAAAATGTGGAAAGCAGAGAGTGCCATTTGTCAATCATTACTTAAATTATTTGATGAACTAAAAAAATTGCTTAAGAAATACATTTTGGTTGGCAGCATTATTTTGTCAATTACTGGCTAAGCAAACAAAAACTTACTTAAGTAAAATAATAAGATTATCCAGGAGAGGACATATATAAGGTGTTGCTGGATTTCTCAAAACACTGCCTGAATCAGCAGGGAAGAGGAACCCACCCTTTTGTGCAACCTTGAAAGTGAAATAAAAGAGTTGTAACTTGTTGAGAAAATGGCATTTTGGAGTTGATTTAAAAACCCATATTAAGACTTTTATTAAAAATTTATCAATATTTTTTAGAGCAGCAGACATAATTTTTATTCTATATTTAAATGTATGATCCATTTTTTTTATAAGTAAATGTTTTGTTAAAATCATGTTTCCATTCCCTTTTCATAATTCTCAACTTAACTGGTTCATATTTCAATAGTTTATCTTATGAAATCAATAGGATGTAGTGAACTGCCCCCATTTAATGCATAAAAATGTACAAAACAAACATGGGAAACAAAACAAAAAATTTTATGCTGAACCTACTATAAAGTCCTCAGGCCACTGACTTCTCTTGATGACAGCAAGTATAGTATTAATACAGTAAGTAATCTGAAATAAATAAATCATCTTGTCAGACATATTAATCTCGGTATTCATAACAGTTGACTATTATTAATTTATATTGACTAACTATGAAAAACTATGGACTGAGACTTGATTTTAAAAAATGAGAATGTAAAAAACATAAGAACTGACATGAGATCTGTTGATGCCACAAGTGTCTGCACTGCTTGGTTCTACAGCTGCCTGGTCTAGACCGACATAGGACATGAAACATTCAGGAGTACTAAAAGCTCTGTGGATAAGCAAATGTATGAATTCCGTCAAATAAAAACATCTGAATTTATCATGTGGAATTTCTGCCAGAGAAAATGCATGTAAAAAAAACAACAAAATAATGCCAAACATTTTGATGCTGGAACCATTTGCATGAAAATTTTCTTGAATTTTATCCAATTAATTATTCTGTCATAAAATCTCAACTCACTTATTAAAATCCTCTGATGACCACAGTTCTTTTACTGGGGCTATGACCTCTGCAATGAAAGCTGACTGCCTGGCAAAGTCATGGAACTGATTGCTGGAAGCGAAGAAAGACAACAATTTAACATCAAATGCAAAAGAGAAATGATTTTTATTTATGGTCTGCCATATTTCATTACACTTTATATGTTCAGATGGCAAATTAATGAAGTGTAAATTTAAAAAAAATGTTCTTTTGATAAGAATTCATTCTTGCGCTGAAAGTTTGTCTAGTGATTGGAACAGTTACCTGACAATAATAAGAGCCTCTATGAGAATAATCTTCTCCATTTGGCTGAGCTGTTCCCTGTCACTGTCCAACTGTTTCACACTGTTGTACAGATGGCGGAACTCTGGCTGGTGAGCACAGAGATACAAATTGTTGGACTCAATAAAATAAGAATGGCGGCAGAAGTACAACTAATAAACACTTTGAATTGACTTTTTAAAAAAAAATCAATATATTTTAAACGTGTACAACACATGCACTAGATCATGGTAAAACTAACCTAATCAAACCCTAGTGACGTTTGGTCCAATTCCCAAAAGCCATTTCCCATAATAATTTTGGGGGAATTGTTTAAGTATTTGTTTACTCTGGTCAAACATTTTGAATTGTCATATTTATTTATATAATAGGAAGTAGATGGTGCCATTAAGAAATCATGGAATGCATGGATTGTTTACTTGAAAAGAATATGAGTAGTTTATCCTTTGGGCCACAACCTACTTTACAGAACAACTAAAAGTATTTATGAAGCAATTTTGGGTAAACTAAACCGTAATCCATTTTGCTATATTTATACAAACTCCATTTTTCTTAGAATACATACATTTTGGTTTTGTGAGTAGGCTAATTGTTCTGATTTCTAGCTTTCTACTATAGTTTCTCTGTTTAAGTTTTTTCAAAATTTAATAAAGAAGTAGAAAAGAGCATAGCCCTATATTTTTAAAACTGATATTTAAAAACCAGAATTTTGAGAGTACTTTGATGATTAAATCTTTGAAGTGTTAACATACAGTTTATTTATGCTAGTTAAGAGAAATGAGCCATGCATTGGAACAATGAAAATTATGAGCTTTTGCATACCAAAAGCAGATCTGGATAATTTTTGCATATTTTGACTAGAACAGAACAAGCATGAACTCGAACATTCTTCACTGCCTGAGATCTGGTAGACTTTGTCTGCCCTGGCAAATTGAAGACAACGGCATCAAATATCTGTAACATTAATATAAGTTTTATACAGTTAAAAATAGGATAAGGCAGCAAATAACTTACACATTTTAAAAAAATTATAGTGTTTATAATCATCTTCACCAGCTTACCCTAAATGGTAGTTTATGACTAAGCACCAGGCAATGAAAATAACCAATTAGTAAAATTAAGGAAACAAAATGTTGCATTGTATTTAATAATGTAAAACAACATTTCTTAAACCTTATGTTATGAAGAAGGGTTTTTTAAAAAAAAGGAGAAAATTGTTCTCCTTAAAAAAGTTGAAAGTAAGTCACTAGGAAGTAGAGCAAGTTGAAAGTAGATCACTAAATTTCACAGTAATAAATTATTTTCAAGGTTGAGTTCAATTAGTCTCGATAAGTAAAATGGTACATGATGATATCATCAACATACATAATTCCAGTAATGGATGTAATGCTTCTTGGATGTAATGCTGATTTGTTCAATAGTGCGCACCAAAAATTACTGCACCAAATATAACTCTTTTCAAACGTTCCGCATAAAATTGTTCAATATGATAATAAATGAATCAAATAAACATAAATAAAATAAATGAAAGTTCTGTATTACGTTATTTTTTAATCTGTGTATTTATTTTGAAAACTTCCATCATTTTTGACGGATGATACGCTAGTTAATATATAAAAGCTGTAATGACATTAAAATCTGCTTACTGTATCTAAAGACCTTTGTCATCTAGATAAGAATAATAAAAAATAACTATTCACCAAACAAACAAACGAATAAAGTTTAGGAAAGTCAGTCCAAAACTATAAGAAATAAGATTTTATAGAGGAGAATTGAAATAATGACTTTAAATTTTGTTACATTTTATTTAACAATGAAAACAAAATGCTGACCTTGGCTAGCACCTGAGGTAATGTCTGTGGAGTGTAATTTAGGAATGGAAACAGGCCAGATATGCAAGATAAAACTGCAGACAAAATGAGTGGATCCTAGAATTGAAAAAAAAACAAAAAACTTTTACATATAAAAATAATTACATGCACTGATTTCTTCATATGTTTTATTACTTAGAATTTAAGCAAAATAACTGAATTTCTTTACTAGGGATACATTTTTTCCCATTTGAATGCCATTTGTATAACAAATTAGATGAGTTTGTTAAAAATAAATTTTTAAAAACCTATTCAGCCTTATATAAATAAAAATATTTTCTCATAAAAGGGTCAAGCTGAAATTAATTTAACTACCTGCATTTGATAAGCTAAAACCCTGTGGAGAAGGCCAATGCCTTCATGGACATTGGGCTTTTCCCCATCACTTAGGAAAAGCTTGGACATGACAGCTTCCAGAAAAACACTGCAGGCATCCCAAGCAATGAAGGATGGTGAGCTTAGATTACATATTCCCCTGTCTGCATCTACAAAAGTGCATGAAATTTAAATGTAGGACTTAAAAGGCCATAAGCATATAATAAAATTAAAATTTCTGAAAACAAATGTGTTTATTCATTAAACATATTTTTATAAAAATGCAAACATGCAAGGTGTTAACAGTAATAGTAGATGAAAGATGTACATGTTGGCCCGTGTCCAAAATAAAAAAGTTGTGCGCAAAGTTGCACATCGCCGATTTTTAGTGTGCGAAATTTCACACCCAAAAATCACAGATATCATATTATTTTTATCAATATTTGCTGTGCGGTAATTCTAAACAACAGCGCCGGTCAAATATCTGCGCGGCCTCACAGCTTAAAAAGAAACATTGCTCCTAATATACCTACCAAAAATATCAGACTACACCCACACCCTATATATCAGGGGTGTCCAAAGTCCGGCCCGCTGGCCAAATGCGGCCCGCGTTACAAATTTAACAGGCCTGCGGGCTCATGTTTAATTAATTGACTCTTGGATTTTTCTGTTACGACGACATATTTATAAGAAGAGACAAAATTTGTTCTGTTTTATGAACGATGGCGGAAAAAATCAATAACCTATTGATTGTTTACAAATGTTGATATTGATTACACAAAAGCCGATGAACTTATATCCAGTAGTGTGTACCAAATCTGATGACACTGATGGAAAAAAAATCACTGACGTAAATTAGTTGTTTTTTGTTGTTTTAGTTTTGCCAACTTGAAAAGGAAATGAATGTAGTATCGATGTATTAAAAATGTACGACATATTTTAATCACAATTTTCCACTTAAAGATAAACAGCTTTATTTGATAACATTGAAAATGTAACTACAATTTTAGTAATGTATAATAATGGAATAAGATTATTTTTTATTAGTGTCGAAAATAGTGATAGCAGTGCCCCATTTTGCTCCACAAAATGTAACACTTAATTTTTTTTGTTATTACTAAAATTTAAAAAATATTGGGTGAAAAAACTATTAAAAAAAACCAACAACATATCATTGAAAAGCAGGTAAGTCACTCTTAAACTCAAAGTACGCCATTTTCTTTTATTATCTTAATCCGGCCAGTGGATACTTTTACTTCATGGAATACGGCCCTCTTTTCAAAAAGTTTGGACACCCCTGCTATATACCAACTAACTAAAGATCCAGCGTGTGTAAAATCTTCACTATGGCACATGCCCAAAGGGCTTCTGGATCTGAATGAAGATGATAAACAATAACCCAGGGGAAAGGAAAATTGTTACTACTAATGAGAAAAATACATGCATATAATTTAATGGAGACAGTTGCCACATGAAGATTGGTTAAATAACATATAAGATATTATAGTCTAATAGACCTTTGTTCCGTATTAACATTGTATCCACTGACTTATTTCATCAGCTTTACCATCTGTGGTCTGTGTACATTTTTGTCCAAAACTACTTGGAAAAAAGATAAGAAAAAAAAATATGCTAACATACCAGCTCCAGTACCAATCTCAATAGGTTTGTTCAAAAGGTCTTTGAGCCAAGAAGAAGCCACAGAGAATGTTAGTGTAGGAACCATCAGTGTCATAGTGCGTATAGACTCAACCACAGACACTCTCAAGGCTGAGGGTAATGAAAGCATATAAAGTTTTATAAAAGAAACAAACACTTGTGACAATATTAACTGTGGATATCTGATTTGAGCTGCGATGATTCTATTGAGTTTATTTTTTTAAAAAATATGGCAGGCGTCATCTTCTATTTTAAGAATGGCATGTAAATAGTTGAGTATAATTATCTTATATTACAAAAGATTATTGTGTCTCTTCTTCTTATCTTATCCATACAGACGCTCCTTCTATACAGATGATTAATGCGTCCACAGACCATGTCGGTCTGTTGGCAAGTGATGCAGCATTCACAGGCCATGGCTATAAGGGTTCCACAGATTACCCAGCCACCTTTATTTCCGTAACTAGTGTTAGGTACCCATTCGGAGCTGGGTGGACTCAGGGACGCCCTAGGCCCCGGGAACAAATCCTTGCCTTCACATGAATTTGAACCCGTGACCATCGGTACACCAGCCGAGCGCGCATGCCACTCGACCACCGTACGTCCTACACTTACTCATGGTTTATGTCTAGTCTTGCATTTTTAAAACCTGACAAGGAAATGTTGGATGCTCTAAACTTATTTAATAATGCATCTTAGACAAGAAATAACAGTGGCTTTCTTAATTCTTATTTAGAATTGAAAAATCCCATCTCATTTTAAGTAAATCAGCATTACACAAAAAAAACAACCCAAAACACAATGCACAAACTGTGATCAATTTGAGCTTTTTTAACTTTTTTTGATTCAGTAAAGAAAGTATAGTAAATAGGGATGACAAATCAGAGAAAATATGCATAAAAGTTTTTAAAAAATGTTTATAACACCTGAAAATGTGTAACGTTATTCTCTTTACACAATAGTCTTAAGAGTATCTAAGTAGCTCTGAGAGTTATTTATTATAATATACACAAAAGGCTCCCCCCCTCAACACTTGACTTTAATGTAATTTTATAACAATTTAGTATGCCAATTTAACAACACAAATTAATTAATTAAAAAAAAATTAATTACAAAAAGAAGAAATACCACTTACTTGAAAGAATCACATTAAACTCTTCATCTGTATCAAACTCCAGTCGAGAATAATCACAACTAATAGAGTTGTGCTGACTTGGAAATCCCACCTATGGCAATAATATATGAATACTCTATTATGTGTATGCTTACTTGTATTCATATACTGGACAGTGGATTTTATCTTTATTAGGCAGATATTCAAGTCAAAACACCCAAACATGTCAATATTCCCACCTTTGAACAAAGTTAAGGCTTTATTTTCATTAACAAATTTGTCAAGTTTTCAATTAAGATAGTTTTGAAATTATCTCCATTGTTCATAAATTTTTATCAAAGATTTTTCTGTGGTATAAGCAAATACTAGTAGCCAAAATTTTAAATAAAAGTGGCAAATTTATTATTTTCTTTTCAATCCAATTAGACAGATAAATCATAATTCTATAAAATGTACATTATTTTCTTAGTGTTATCAAGAATACCTTGTGTAAACAAACCGTTCCACATTGTAAAAGTGTCGGCAGGATTGCCTGAAATATTGGATCCTTTGAAGCAATGGGATGACGTAGAAAAATCAGCCACATTGAGTAGATCATCTGACGAAGACTCTGGGACAGAATTCACCATTATAATATACATAATTTAATCATTAAACACCTAAAGGCTACAGCTTTAAAAAAAAAGTAAAATAAATAAATAAATACCAAAATAAAAAGACGTGTTAGCTTTTCATGAGGAAATTGAGGAAGAAACAAAAATTGCCATTTATAAAGCAACAGATTAGCGCAAGGATTAAATGGATAAGAAAAGCCTTTAAATAGCCTCTGGATATATTTCTGGAATCTGCTTGAGAGCAGTAGAAGTACTACTCTGATAATACCTGACTTGGATGTTGGGTGAATGCTAGCAATGCCTTGAGATACATCTCAAAGTTTTGGGGCTGTCCAGTATCTTCAGTGGATCCCTTTTAGTAATAGAAAAATATGAAAATGGTTTTACCTTTAGCAGGTAAAAATGACTAATCTATAGCATGAGATCATTCTTATCACACATTAATATAATATCTTACATTTTTTTTATAACTTAAAAATACCACGATGCTCAATGTGTGTTAAAAAAAAAGCCACAAATTTTTTAATACCCAAAGAGTACACAGCTGTTTGCCAATCTCCAGTAGAATTTCACACAAGCGTTTTAAAAACAGAAAATTGGTAGATTCTGTGATGTGCTCTGTGGCATTGCTGGAAATTAATTTAAAAAAACAATGTCATCAATGCAACATCAATAATGAAGCCTTCAATTTATAAAAAACAAGAAATATACCCGCACTTTGTAGCGGGAGTGTGCTGACCATTTTCCCCAGTATTAGTTGCTGGTTATTACATTTTTTTTGGCCAAGTTATTTATCAGATTTATCTATTACCAACCATTTTGATAATAGTACCCATAAAAAAAGGCAACTGCTTTGTACCACTCAGCTCAATTTAAGATGCGTACACGAAAATGTGCGCACCGTAATTTGACAATAAAAGATTTTTGAAAGCGCACCGCTCAAAATAAAGTATTGGAAAACAAATACTGCACATAAATGAACTCGTTTTGAATGTCAGCACGAAGCTGTTCAATATCGAAATGAGATTTAATATTTCTCTATTTGTCTCAACATTTTCTGATCTTTTAATTTATGGCTTTCGGGAAAAAGGGACACATACAAAAAATATACGTAAACCATCTGCAGGTTAAAATGAACCATCCTGCCAAATTTAGTCCCTGTCCGTCATTTGGTTTTTCCATGATTGTGAAACTTACAGTTGAAAAGTGAAACATACAAAGATACAAACACCAACTGAGCTTTATGTATTAGATATATAATAGTCTTAATTCATGATTTAAAAGTGACCATGTTGCCCTTGTCTTAAGTTCTCAAGCTAATAAATTTATTAAATTATCTAAGAAATAAGAACAGATAAATGCCATCTTAAAACTGATGCTTAAAACAATGTGTGTGTGTGTGTGTTCGGTGGGGGTATTTACTTCTGGAAGTAAAAAATATGTACTGTACCTTATGAAGGCCTTAACAAATGGCTGGTCTAAATTTTTAATTTAGTTCTTAATTACTTTAAAATATAGATCTTAAACCAGTTTTCCTGTTTTCCCAGTTTTTGCCCCTGAATATGTCATTCATCATTTAGCCACTCAAACTTACTTAGCAGCTTGCAACAACACTGTCATTGCTTCCTCTGTAAACAATATCATCAAAGGTTTCCTTTCAGAAAGCTTGCCCTTTAAAATATATAACAAATATTTGTAGGCTATTAGCGTTTTTTTGTTGTTTGCAGGAACTTTTAGCTGTCTTTATTTTAATCCATAACCCAACATCTCACTACTAATATCCACCCCAAATAAATACCCTCAAGCTCTTAGGATGTTACAATGTCTTCATAGAATAAAAACTTCACAATTTTGAAATCATACAATGGGACACTATGGGGCAATGGAACAGGGTTATTACAAACTTCTCTTATTTTTCAGAGTTATTATTCTTTATTGGGTAAAAGATGGCGAATAGTTTCCCAAAGTCATTTACAACTTTCTCTGCATAAAGGTAAACTAATTTTCGTATCATCATGAGTTATTCTTTATTATATAGTACATTTCAATAATCACCATATTTGCATTACCCAATCTTGTTTTCTGACCTCTTGGGATCAAAGATTAAAAGTGGCCAAAAAGAAAACTGTTTTTGAGTCTGTACAAGCCCCACATTTCCTCTTTCAAAGGGTATGCAGTGTAATTATGAATGGTCCCTAATTAATCTTGCTTTTCAGTACATTCACCAATGGCTGTAGAAGGGAGCTAAAAACTTTAAAACAAAATATTTAATTTCAAAATTTACAAATATTTTGTTCAAACTACAGTCGAACCCACCTAACTTGAGCCCGGATAACTCGCCAACCCTATTAGGTCGACGTTTTTTATTGGAACCGCCAAATTCTCTCTTTGTCGTAGCATTTTCTCATTGGTTAATTCGATTTTTTTAAGTCGCTGAAACCTAATACCTCGAGCACAAAAGAGGGCCAAATTTGCAACTTAACGTTGGTTAACTCGATCCCCATCTGTTCGCCTAGCGACGCACTCTGGCATTTTTAGTTCAAAATAGTGTCGACATCTCGCTTTCATCGAGACTTCCGGATATTGTGTGATTCTATGAGATTTCAATAAAAATTATCGGATGTTTTTAATTGTTTCAATTTGAACCATGTCTCCTTGGATTATGTATTCACCCGAGGTGCTCGAAAATCGCGTTAGCGGTCTTTAATCGTCATAATTTCGCAGTGCATGTTATATTATTATTTAACTTAATTCATTATCTGATGCATTAATCATTTTATTTTTTAAGAGAAACGAATATCTTTAGAAAAGAAAATAAAGGTTTGTATCGAGATTCGACAATGGTTTTTATTTAATTAAATAAAAAATTATTATTCTTTTAAAAGTTTGTTGTTGCTTTGTTACCATTAAGATACGTGACTAACACGTGCGTGACGGTGAAATCAAATCATTTTCTTAATATTCCATTATATATATAATATACACGTCATCATCACTGTTGTAGGTCGAATTCTGATTTTTTTAAATTTTAAAATTCGCTTAGTTGCAGAGGTCTAACACACAGCGTGCTGTGATCAACTGTCAAGGCCGCAATAGTTACTATTTGTATTACAAGTTTGATTGACTGAGGAAATTTGAGAGCGGTCTCGTAGTGACAGATATCCTGCACCTCAAAAGCATTAAATTAAAATTATCATATTGATATGTTTATTTTTTTTAAAATCCGTCGATTCGACGGGCATCGCAAACGCCAGTGGCGGTGACATGCCACGCCACACGCGCCATGGGACGAGGCGAGGCGAAAAATATGACATTAGTTTTAACCCATGCGCAGACAATTATAAACTGGTAACTTATTTTTAATTAAATGGAATCGAAACATGACCACAGAGACGTAATCAAAGTCATTTACTTCGGCATAAAAAAAAATATATATATATAAAAATTCACGACTAGACATAACTTTTCCCGACTATTTCCCGATTTTCAAGGCCGAGAAATTTTTAAAAACAATTCCCGACTTTTTCCCGTTTTCCCGACTGAGTGGGAACCATGGTTATATTTAAACGGTCCTTAAAAACGTTCTTAACACCCTTAGGAAAGAGAGAAGAAATATTAGGGTCCCGATATTCCGATACGATTCAGATTAATCGTCCCAGTCCCATCACTAATTAACGCACATCATGTACATAAAGAAATTTCAAGCACATGTTAATATTTTGCCGCCATATTGGTTTTCGTTTAACTCGATCATCGGTTATCTCGACGCCATTTTTCATACCCCAACGCCGCCTACTTAACCGGTTTCGACTGTAGTCCCAAAATATCATAGTTCTTTCTGAGAGGTCTCAGGGTTCCATAACAAAAGATGTCTCAAATTTGTATGTTGTATGCACAAATCAAAAGAGACCATGACCATCACAGACAAAAAAATTGTGGAAAAACAAAAGAAAGCCACCTTTCTTCCCACGATGAGCAGAAGGCACTCAGACGCTCGCAGACACAGATTCTTGTCCAACAGGAGGGAACAGAGCAAAGGTAACAAGTTGCCCTCAGTGATGTGACTTATGTTGACCCAGTCTACAAAAGCTGTTAATGTGTCAAGTACCGACTGACAAATCTTACAGGCTTTCTCCGATGTTTTACCTGTCTGATGAAAGACAACAAGAAAAAGTATACATTATACTGATTGTAGCCATTACAGAAATTTATCAAAGTAATTGTCATTTATTTATTTCCAGATTAAAAATTTTTTTTTATTCAAAGCAAAATCAACTTTTTCATTACTTCATTTAATTAATAAGTTTTTATACACACACTTTTAATTTCCCACTGTGGTATTTTTATATCAAATTTTTATTTTTTAAATCTAAGTTTATCACATAAATGATGCTGAATTGGCAATAATATTTTTTTGTCCGCTCCATTACAACTGAATAAAGCTTGAATAAGCTTAAGCTGAATAAAGAGTGCTGATTTCAAATCTGCAGTGAGATTTTGAGTGGTATATCAAAATTATAAGACATGCAGCTTCAAGAAAATATTCAATTTTGTATTATGCTAATTACACAGCTGGCAAGTGCTTATATTACCCCATGGCCATATTCAAAGTAGCCATAACATTGGTCGATGGGGCCTACAGCAAAAACAAGCAATTTTATCAGCAGCATGTTTAAAATGCAGTGGCCTCAAAACCTTGTTCCAAGATCAAGATGTCCTGATGAAATCTCACCATTTTCATGGCTGTGATCAACCAAGTTTATTGGTAAGAAATACAGGTAAGTGTCTAATATGTGCATTTTAAGGACATTAGGAGCTGGGTTGTTCAAAGGGCGTTATATAGTTCAGGTTGTAGATCCACAAGGAAGTTTTGTCCCATCAATTTACATTAATAGCTTCTGTCAATTAAGATCCAATACTAGTTTAGAGTTTTTGTTTGTTCCAAGTTTCATGTGAAAATGATAATGGATCAAACAATGTAATTTAGGTAAAGTAATGCCAACTTGTTTTTTTCATTTAAAAAAAAATAAAAAAGACATATGGTTATGAGGCTTAATGCCCTACTTTTAATGAGAAATATTATGTTTTGCTTTCAGTAGTAATGCTGTTGTCTGTTATTAACCAAGTCTTTCTAAAATAAGAAAAAATCCATTTAAAACTGACATTTTTTATTATTTATTTCACTGTACACACCCACCTGAGATTGATAAGCCTTGAGATTTTTGTTGAGAGTGAATAGAAAAAATTGAAAAATAGAACCCATTGCAGATGTGAGTGATTGAAGTAGCTCTCTACGTCTAGATTGGGGGAGATTCTGAAACCTGACAACATCCTCTGTAAGCCTTAAAAGTGTCTGTAGAATAAGTTCTGTTTGTGTCTCCTAAATAGATAAACAAGTGAGGATAAAAGATATTTAAAAAAACTTTTTTTAAACAAAAATTCTCTAACTTAAAATAATATTTTTTAATGAAGACACATTAAAAAAACCCAGTAGATAATAACTTAAATTGCATTAAATAACTAAAGACTGAACCAAAGTAAAGATAAGCATTTTAATTGAATTTAGGTGATGATTGTTAAATGTTTTAATTATTTTTTTTTAAATTGGGCTCTCTTACTGTATTGTGCAATGGGTTTAAATTTTAAATTATTTTCTACTTTCTCAGTTAACTTCTGTTAGAAAGTATTCTTCAAAACTCAAATTTATGTTTATTTGATAGATTTTAGCTGTGTGACGTTGTAATCTCTGATTACTGATTTCATCATCGCTCATTACTAACCCCCCTCCCTACTTTCTTTCTCGACCCAGCTTTCCTGACCAGAAACACTCTGTCATCAACTCAGTTCCATGAGTAATAATGAATCAACTAAAGGAATGTTATTTATTTATGTGAATAGAAAGTTGACTCAAAACAATTGACAAACCCAATTACAAAAATAGAAAATTTAGTAAAAAGACAGCCACTTGAAAAAAGTGAGCCAGCCGCATTAAAGCAGTCTCAAGCAAGTGATCAGAAAATTAAAATGTATTAAGTCTGAATAGGAATGATTCAGTTAAAAATTTAATGAATTAAGGTGAAAGATGCAGCAAACTTGCTCACACATAAAAATTAACCCATTCAATACGTGCCAATTTTTTCAAGGGTACGCAGTAAAATTTATGGTAAAAAAATCCATTCCACCTGATGATATTAAACTGAAAAATTCTGCTTTGCTATTTATCAAAACTATATTATGCTGCACCTCAAAATTTAGGTAATTGAAAAAGGAATATGTTTCTACTATTAAAAAGTGAGACAAAATTACCTTAAAAAAACCCTTTAGGGATATTATTGCATGATTATGTAAAAAAAAAGGGGGGAAAAATTATTTGTTGCTGTACTCACCAGCTCATAAATCAGGTAAAATTAATCCAATCAAGTTCATATTTCTTACAAATGAGTCTTATTATATATCTAAAACAACTGGAAAGTTTCATTGCAGTAGCTCCAGAAATTATCAAGTTATGAATTTTTTTCCATGACATGTTTCAGTTTTTTTAAATAAAATTCAACAATAAAACAGTTATACTCTAAAATTTACATATATTTACAAAATATTATTTTTCGTAGTCACAGTCGACAATGAGTCTTCAAATGTATCTTTATTTGAAATTATATTGTGCATTTAAATCAATTTATTTGCTTGATCATCAGTTCTAGATTGAAAATTTAATATATTAGTACTAGGATTAGTACTCAATGAAGCCATTTTGATCAGCTGTTTTTGTTTACAAATTTTTTTAACTGAAAAAACAAGCACAAAATACACTAAACATCGTCTAATCCTTTCGAAAATTGCACACAACGGAAGTTGAAACTCTTCTGAATAAAAAGTTTTATAAGCTATTTATAAAATAGTGTAATGGAAAAGTCGAATTACTAATAAAATGAAACAAACCATCGGTGACGCAGGGAGTGGCTAAACGTACACGACTGAAATCGCGTTGGCGCAGGCTGCGGCGAAACGTATTGAATGGGTTAAAAGTAAATTGGGATGATAAGATATAATACATGTTACACATTTAACCCTTCCTATCCAACTTTTCCAAAATAATTTTCTTCAAACAGTAACTAGCATCATTTCAAAGCTCAAAATAAATGGAGCTATACATTTAGATTTTAGATGATAGTAATAACATTAAAATATTATAGTAGTTTTGGTATTATACGATACAAGGTTATCTTTAAAAAAAACCTGGGTAGCAATGCAACATCTCTCACCCCATTTTGACACAGAAGTGTGAAGTCTTTGAAAAGATTATCCCAAAGCTGTGGCCATTCTCTCTTCATTAACTCTACCAGAACTCTGGAGACACCATCTTTGATATGTTGCTCTTCCTCTAAAATATCTTTTGTGCCCTGAAACAAAAGGGTATGAAAATATAGATTTAAACAATATCACCGTTTTTTGCAAACATGTCGTGATAATTCATAGTGTGTTAATTTCATTGTTTTCTAAAGAAAGTCAATCATAGAAAACTAAACATAATTTTTCAAACCTTATCAACTAGCGCCAAAGCATTCATTTTTAAATCAGATTTTTCTGCTAGACCTATTTCTTGCCACCTATACCTGTGAACAAATCAAAGCTGTAAATATCATTTTCCAAATATAAATAATTTTAAATCTCATTCACATTGCATTTACAACACCTTACAAATAATTATATTATTCTTCTTTATATTTGAATTTTAAAACACCATTTACTTGTTTGCATTAAAACTTTATAAATCAAAGGCTTACTTGATGCAGTGCTCGACGACTTGTAATCCAAAATGGCGAACATATGCAGAATTATTTTTTTGGGCAAGATGAAGTCCATATTGAAAGCACCCTTTGGAATTTTCTTTGAATTCTTCACAAATCTGAAGAGATTGTAAAATGTTTGTAATATCATGTTTTTATTTCAACTTACACTTTTAAACATTTTGAGAGAAACAATTGAATTTATTATTTTAAAATAATTCCAAGTAATCTCTGGCAAAGACTGTGAGTATTACTAGTGAGTTTAAGGTTCAACAAGAACAATATTTCAATACTATTTTGCATGGCTAGTAACAATAATAGTTTTTCTAGTGGAAAAGAAAAAAAAATAGTTATTGTGCTAAGTAGGCTTGGAAAAAGTCTAGTCAGAGGAATGAATTTCTCAAAGCATTGTTACACCCATAGTGCAAAGATGTCATTTGAGAAATTCCAACAATGGACGTACAAACTCAAGGAGAGAGGATCAAAAGTTAGACTAGAAAGATAAGTATAATGAACCTACATGTGGAAAAAAGTCAGTAGCCCCGAGCCTAGTACTCTTCATGGGTCTCATCGGAAAACCCCCTCCCTCAAAGGAACCTAATTGCTGAAAGGACGTTGGCTTCTGAAGCAGCCGCCTGGGCATTCAGATTCAGGACATGGTCAAAAATGCCTCCTACTAAAAGTGTCCTCACAAGGAGGGGTGGGATTTCCCTACTTCGACTCGCTACAACTTCGGCGCCACCCCGGCAAAGCATATGTGTCTCTATTTTTAAGGACTGCCGCAAAGCAGTGTGTATGAGTACTATAACTTTCCCCCTTCTTTTTGTCAGCAAGTATTGCTAGAGTGGTCAACTAAATCTAACCATGGATTTATAATGAATATTATTAAGTTGAAATATTGCATCTGTTTTTTTTTCAAATTCATCTAAAAGGATGCAAGGAAATTAAAGACACAGTTAATGTGAACTGTGAACAATGGAAAAGGGCAAACATTGTCAACATAAAAGTACATGTAATTGTAAGGGCATCATTTATTAACTACAGTCAAACCCACTTAACTCGAGCTCGGTTAACTCGCCCACCCCATTATGTCGACGTTTTTTATTGGAACCGTCAAATTATCTCTTTGTCTTAGCATTTTCTCGTCGTTTAATTCGATTTTTTTAAGTCGCCGAAACCTCAAAACACGAGCACAAAAAAGGGTCAAATTTGCCACTTAACGTTGATTATCTCGATCCCCATGACCAATCGCCAGCTTTTGAAAATGTTAGCTATGACTTTTTTATAACCAAGGGAAGGGACCAATTTTCTGCCTCGCCAGGGTCTGCTGGTGACGTCACAGCCCGCTTGCTTTTAGCTCTCAGCGCTGGGTTGCTTCTGGTACTATGTCAATCACCAGCTTTTGAAATTCTTAGTTATTTTATAACCAACAAGGCCACACGTCAAATTTCAGCCTTGCATGGTGTGCTGGTGACGTCATAGACCGCTTGCTTTTAGCTCTCAGCGCTGGGTTGCTTCTGGTATTATGCCAATCACCAGCTTTTGAAATTCTTAGTTATTTTATAACCAACAAGGCCACGCAAAAAGTGTCAGCCTTGCGAGGTGTGCTGGTGACGTCACAGCCCGCTTGCGTTCAGATACTTTTCAGAGCTGTGTCAGAGTGAAATGACTCGCAAATTTTGTGTTTGCAATGTTGGAGAATACAATAAACGTTTGTATCGATAATCGATGTTGGTTTTAATTTTTAATTTGTAAATTTCTGCTGTTAGTTGGTGCACATATACCTTTTGTTGTTAGCAAACATGTATGTACATTTTTATAGCATGCCGATAGCTTCATCAAACAAATAACGGCCAAAAAAACAGACAGTTTACCCACCCCCACTCTAAGTCCATTGTAAGCTGAGGGGATCGTATGGAATAACAAAATGTACTGTGTGCAGACTTGTTGTAATTGGCAACCATTCATCCTTCAACCTCATTTTGACCCTATTACTACTGCTTTGTTCTCATTGTTTCATTCATAAGAAGTGGCCGTGTGCAAAAGCCATTTAACTATTGGTTAGAATTAATTAAAATGTGTCAAAGTTGAAGGTTCAAAAGGAGTTCCTAATTTATTTGTGTAAGTAAACTGTACGTTTTTATAGAGAAGAGTTCGCTTTGTCATGAGTCATATATAGGTCATGATAGACAACAGCAACGCCGTTGTGTAAAAAAACGTGCATGTACATTCTCATTTATTAACGCTAGTGATGGGACGATACCAAAATCACAGGCTGCTTACTGTAAACAAGGCTCCCCAGATCTTAAAATATATAATATAACAGACTACAGACAGTTTACCCACCCCCACTCTCAATCTCCCACACCATTGTTGTTAGTCCGATTAGCATCAAGTTACCAAAGGAATTCTAAGTCCATTGTAAGCGCTCAATCTGGGAATCACCGGAAGACGGCCCGCGCGCGGTGGCGTGCCGGAGTATATGACTTCGTTATAGTTATGTACTAGGGAAAAAAACTGCGCTAACGCAACAAAGGGTTATATTTAAACTTAAACGGTCCTTAAAAACGAACGGTCTTAACAACCTTTGGAAAGAGTGCAGAAATAGGGTCCCGATTTTCCGATACGATTCTGATTAATCGTCTCATCACTAATTAACGCACAACACATGCATAAAGAAATTTCAAGCGCATGTTAATATGTTGCCGCCATATTGGTTTTCGTTTTAACTCGATCATCGGTTATCTCGATGCCATTTTTCATACCCCAACGCCGTCAACTTAACCGGTTTCGACTGTATTATAATGATCCTGTCAATGTCTCACAGAACATTTCAACATAATAATATAGTATAGGACTATTCTTTCTCTTGTGGTACAAAAAATACAAAACTACAACTACATGCTTAATTAAAAATTAGAGTACATTCTCTGGGCCTGAGTTGAGACCATCATTCAATGACAATTTCAATACCAGAGACAACCATCAAATAAACTGAGCTAAAAGTCAAACTATAAATGGAACACATCACAATCACCACTAGTCCTTCCACAAATTGAAAATGATTAGATGAAGTTGCAGTCTAAATACTCTGAATAAGTATTATAGTATAGTCATTAAGTAATAATATAATAAGAGTATTTTTTTGGGGTCCCATAACCTTGTGCCTTGTGGTCATAAAGGGTTCTGTTTCCATTAGAACTTTCTTGGGGCTTGGTAGATTTATCGGCACCCATCTCCTCTCCAAGTAAGCGGAGGACTTTTTTTTAGCAATAGTTAGTCATTCATCAACAAGTTTTCATTGTGACTTAACGTGGGCTGGATCCCACACTCCTCAGCTTGTGATTGTGAGGTGAGCGCACTATTGACTATTATTGACTTTGCTATCCAGCCTAAGAGTGTAGGTCCTAGTATACTGAAATTATACTGAGTATAGGCATAGACCTCAGCATAAGAATATTAAGACCTAGCCCCAAGTGAACTAAATGAAGTCTTATTAATAAGTAAGTCCTAAGTCTAAGTAAAAGTAGTCTAAGTAGTTAGATAGGGCCTAAGCCTAAATAGACTTTTCCATTTTTAAAAACCATTCCTTTTAAAGTTTAGTCAATAAATTAATTAACATTCCCAAACTTAATAAACATAAAAATTCTTATCAAACATATTTACTTTACTAGCAGACTGACGATCCTCATTATTTGCATGTGGGCTCATGACAGTTTCTACAGCTGCAATTAACGTCTGAATTGTCTCAGTCTGAACCAATGGTGTCAACGCCATGTTCTGACAGATGTACAATTTTTAAGGGTAGAGGAAAATAAAGGATGCCTATCTCGTGGGATCTGGGGTCTAAATTTAATAATTTCGTTAAACTAAGCAACTAGCTCCACTCTTTCTTTTATATTTGTAGATGCATAACTGTGATAACTAGATTTTAGGGACTCTTGTCAACAAACCGGCGATCAAAGCGGAAGTTAGAGTTTTTGACAAACAGCAAAAAAAAGATACAAAATATGTACTATCTAATCAATTAAGTCAAGAAGTTCATTTATAAGAAACAATTTTTAATTAAATAACAGTTTATGTAGATTGAAATGAATTTATTAAGAAATTGGCATGACGAAACAATGAACTTGTGGGCAAGAAGAATTCAACGAAATATAGCATATCAAACTTCTCCATTTTGCCTTTAAAAAAAAACACTGTCCATTTTGACGATGTAGCCTATAGTTATAGCATAATTTCCACATGCGTCAGTGATATTTCTCTACAAAAGTCATGTCTTAAACAGATAGGCTACAGTTGTACCTCGAGATACGAATGTTTCAAGATTTTTAAAAAAAGAAACAAAAGGCCACTCAAAGAATTTGTTTGTTCCTAGATATGAAAAAAAATAATTCAAAATTACGAAAAACGCGCAGCTGACATTGGGCATCCCGTGACTGCCTTCAGCGCGCCACCAACAGTTCTTGCGCAGTTCAATGATATTTGCCTGACTCATTAAAGGGCATTGAAAATGCAGTGAAAAACAAGCTTCCTTGGATCAAAGTTTGCCAAGAGACCATTAGAAAGCGATGATTAAAACATATTTATTTTTTAAAAAAAGACAAGAAGATGGTGGAAGTGAGGCAAAGAAAATGAAAGGTAACACAGAAAATTGAAAGAGCAAAACAAAAAGTATATTAAAAAATAATAATTTTAAAGCCAAAAATAAACTAATTGAATTTTTAATTATTTTTATCAAAAGTTTAAGTGTTATGTTACGTTTGTTTAGTATACAGTTGTACTAAATGCAAGTGTTTATTTAGCATTAATTCTTGCAAAGTTTTTACATAACGTATTATTTTCATAGCCTAAAGTTAAGTGTTTCGCACGTAATGCCTTAATGTTTTCTGCCATCTGTTCTCCTCCCTAGCACCTTCTCTGCCACTTCGCCTCACTCGAAAGGCACACTTGTATACATATTATTTTCATTTATTTTATTCTGTTTTCAATGTTTTCTTAATATGTATTTGATTTAGAATGTGTACTTTTAGGGATTGAATAACCCTACTTTTTCCCGTGATATTTTCAATTTTTATTGTTGTTTCTGTGTGGCTTGGAACGAATTAAGTATTTTACATGTAAAACTTAGTTCGAGGTACAAAAAATCCAAGGTACAAAAGCCATCCCGGAACGGATTAATTTCGTATCTCGAGGTACCACTGTATTAAGGCACCCCTCTTTTTGTTGTTGTTGTGTGTGAACGATATGTATGCAATCGTGTTGTAAATAACATTGCTTGTTAGTTTTTTTTTAAAAACAATAACAAATGAATGTATCTTCCATTACATAAGGGACTGTAGTCAGCTTTATACCCTATTTTTTACTCATTAACAGTGCTTTTTTTCTTTAAAAAAAAAGCACCGGTACACATGAAAAAAGGTATCGGAACGCAACCTGAAAAAAAAAGTAACACCAAAAATTCAAGGTAGTAGTAGTAATACAAAAAGTATGTGGTGCATTCCACCAGAAAAAAGCAATGCATATTAATGATCCTACACATAATCTGTGAAGCCTACGTAGACCCCCAAGATGTCTTTACACATATTTGGAATCCACAAGCAATCCATTGCTACACCCCCCGCCCCAGACTACTACAGTGGCGTAGTTATTTTAAATTTTATTTGGTTAACATGATTAAACTGCCAACCGGTTTCTCTTCTCACGGTATGTGCGAAATGCCTCGCAGACCCTTAAAGACCCGCTAAAACACCACTTTACGAAATGCTTCCCTATTCAAATGACTTCCAATTTTCAGTCACTTGTATCAGCCCACACAAAAAGGAAATAAAATTGCAAATATATTTTAGGTTTAATTGGATAAAGTACATGTTACAACCAATGTTCCCTCTAAGTCTAAGGTTCGTTGGTCCGTGTGCAAAGGGAAAAAACTTGTGTGCAAAGTTGCACAGCATCTAATTTTTTGTGCGAGAAGTTACTAAATTTGGTGAGCGGTAATTTTAAACTGCTGCGCGGCGTCGGTCAGATGTCTGCGCGGCCGCGCAGCTTAAGGGGAACATTGGCTACACCTTTTATTAAAATTAAATATAACCCAAGCTATAGCCAACAAAAATACACACACAAACTAAAAATAACGACATACAAATAATTGTAGCGTCCTTTGTTGAACTAAACTTTTACGATAGTTATTCAACAAAAGATGGAACTGATAAGCACTAACACTTTTTAAAAAATATTAGAATTCCTATGTCCCCTCCCCATAAGTTGTATGTGAGGTGGGGGTGGCACGCGTTGAACCATCCTATCGACAGCAAGCAACAATAAACTACTAACTGATTTCTGTAATCTATGCTACATCAGTAGAAGTACTATTTTGAAAGATGTAATCTATGCTACATCAGTAGAAGTACTATTTTGAAAGATGTAATCTATGCTACATCAGTAGAAGTACTATTTTGAAAGATGTAATCTATGCTACATCAGTAGAAGTAGGCTACTATTTTGAAAGATGTAATCTATGCTACATCAGTAGAAGTACTATTTTGAAAGATGTAATCTATGCTACATCAGTAGAAGTACTATTTTGAAAGATGTAATCTATGCTACAGCAGTAGAAGTACTATTTTGAAAGAAGTAATCTGTTCAAATAAACAAATAAAACTGATACCTGATTTGAAGGTTGAGTCAATTCCACCAATGCCTTGAAATACTTCTCAAAGTTTTGTGGATGGCCAGTATCTTTTGAGGATCCCTTTTTAAAAACAAATTACTTGTATGGAATGTTTCATGCGTATTATTTGAAAAGTAGACACAGTGCTCTTTGTGTTCAATTTAAAAAGAAAATCGAAGAGAAAAAAAATAGTATGCTATTCAAAATGTGTTTATTAACGGGAAAGAATAATAGCTACCCATAGAGTACTCAGTTGCTTGCCAATCTCCAGTAAAATTTCACACAATCGTTTAGAAAATAGGAAATTGGTAGATTCTGTGATGTGCTCTGTAGCATTGCTGAAAATGAATAAATACTATTCCACCAAAACGTCATCCATGACAATGCTTCTTAACAAAGGAAAAATGTTCAGAGCATTAGAAATAAGCTTTTTGATTTATTCAATTCAGTAACTGTGTTGCATTCAGGTAATATTTCCATGATTAGCATATCCTAAAAAACTCATTAAGTGCTCAAAATAAAGTCATTCCCATATAAATTGCTGTCCAATGATAAACGATATTGTCGATCGTATAGTAGACGACGTCGTGCAACCTTCAGTGCACAATTTGTTTTCTTCTGGAACTAAAGATAAAAAACTTGATATTTTTTAAAATAAAAAAACAACTTTGCATTACAAAAGCTTTATTAGCAAGGTAAAATATTTCCGTTGTCTAGTTAAACACATTTTAAAATTACTTTCGTTTTTAGTTAAGAATATTCTTTAATTGTTTTCTTATTAGGGGGTCGTCCATAAAGTACGTCATGCTATTTTTTTACCATTTTTAACTCCCCCTCCCCCTGTCACAAATCTTGGACCCCACCCCCCAAAGTACGTCACACTTTCGAACAAAAATTTTGTTTTTTTATTAACAAAATAATTAAAATTTAATATAAAACAGCATGACGTCACACATGGCCGGACCCCCCCTCCCCATGTCACACTTTCTTACACCCCCTCCCCCCTCTGGAGCGTGACGTACTTTATGGACGGCCCCTATGTCATAAATAATGCATTAATAATTAATCACGCAATCTTACTTGGCAGCTTGCAAAAGAATTGTCATGTCTTCCTCTGTAAATAATAACATTTTTGGCCTCGTCTCAGATGGTGTACCCTTTAAATTATATACATATTTATACACTGGTATATATTTTTATAAGTGTTCTTTGTTTCAATTCATTCACAACCTTTTCACTATTTGCGTCTTAATTTTGATTACCACCACTTTCTGTTTTCACCCCATTTTTTCCCCTAACCATCTCCTTCCTTTGTTTTCCCTTACTATTGCTTTCAGGTGTACCTAACACTCAGTATGTCTGCTTCTGGTTCACTTCTCCGTGTATTTTTCTCCCCTGTAAATTCCACGTTGTCTTGTGGTATTATGTGAGGGTTTATAAAGTGTGTGTCACTGTGTATCCCCTTACTCAAACTCAAAGAGAAATAATTAACAAGAGACCCACCATTCTTCCCACAATGAGCAGAACGCATTCAGATGCTGGCAGGCACAGATTCTTGTCCAACAGGAGGGAACAGAGCAAAGGTAACAAGTTGCCCTCCGTGATGTGAATTATGTTGACCCAGTCTACAAATGCTGATAAGGTTACAAGTACTGACTGACAAATCTTACAGGCTTTCTCTGATGTTGTACCAGACTAATAAAAGACGAATTGGTTTGAGATTGAAGAAGTTCTAGCCATGACAAAAATTTATTGTGTCTGCAGAGTAATCTGATTACTAATCAGTAAGGTAGTCGATTAATTTTAAATTATTTAATTACTTGCCTAGTTTTATTTATATTTTTTTTCTTGTGGGGTATCACTCTATTCATTATTTAACAGGAATTACGTGTGTAAAAATATGTCTACTAATAGAGTTTATGGGTAAATATTCATTTTCATTTTTAAATGAATTTTGTTCTTAAACCTCCCATTCTTATTGTTAATAATAAAATTTCAAGGACATTTTTTTTATTTATTCGTTCCTTGCCTGAGATTGATAAACATTTAAGTTTTTGTTGAGTGTGTGAAGAAAAAATTGAAAAACTGAGGCCATGGCAGATTGTAGAGATAGAATAAGTTTTTCTCGTCTGGAGTTGGGGAGATTCTGAAACCTGACAACATCTTCTGTAAACCGTAATAGTGTCAGTAGAACGAGTTCTGTTTGTGTCTCCTAGATGGAAGATGAACGTTTAGAAAAAGCAGGCATTGCAACTTCACTGAATGCATTAGTAAAATTAAACAACCCATAAAAAACAGAGTTTTTGACTATAAATCCATTAATATGAGACATAACTAAAAGTATTGATTATGTTCAAACGCGACAATCATTTACAGACTGAAACTGAGTGAACTCCCCTTGCTGTAAAACATGGGATGTGGTCATCAATGGCTGGCATGAACTTGAACTCAAGTGACACGTGGATGTTAACAATAGCAGACGGCTACATATAGTTATATAGAGATAAAATAAAAATGCATTAATTTAATTACGGTACATTCGATCGATCTCAAATTTTGATAAAATGCATTTTAAAGTGAAACAAGTATTGGTGCAAAATTTCAACTCGATAGCATCACGGGAAAAGTGTCATTTTTGACTTTTGCTTCTCCGCCCGATCGACCGACCAAAAGACGGCGGTGAAGTTAATTAATATAAAGGATTTAATTAATTATTTTGTGTTATTACATGTGTAATTAGAAATGAAATAATTTTAAATGATGAAAATCAGAGATCAAATTAAACCTTAAATTAGAAAGCATTGCAAAGTTGTATCTAAATTATAAAAAATAAATTTTCTTAAGACAATGCTTTCAAGCTTTATAGATTGAGACATCCATTGAAAATAAAATATCAATGCAATGAAAATGAATTTGCTTTGTTTGGTTTAACATTCAGGAAATTCACGATCATGGGAAAAAGGTTTCAACACAGCACACGGTATCTCACTCTATTTTCACACATAACTGTGAGGTATGTGAATAGATTATCCCAAAGCTGTGGTTCTTCAGTCTTCATTAACTCTACCAGAACTCTGGATGCACCATCTTTGATATATTGTGATTCCTCTAATATGTCTTTTGTGCCCTGAAATTTCAGATTGTATAGATCACTATAGTCTGTATACCCGGTGTTTCATCGGGAAAAACACATTCGCCTTTTAGGGAGCATATTAATTAAGGGCCTTGCTGTTAACAAAGTCAACATAATTTTAAAAAAATATCAGACAAAATAAGTTAAAAATGATGTTAAACACTTATTTTGTCAATAGGATCCCTTTTAACAATATGATCCCACATTCCGATGGGATCACGCACCGCGCATATGATCCTGTTGCATAACGGGATCAGGTTTTTGGTTGAATCCCGTTGCCCGATATGATCTAGTTTAATGGTGGGTACTAACACTTGAAGCATTTAAGTAAATGATATCCTGTTCCAGAAGGGAAACTGTCCCCCGAGAGATATCCCGTTTTAGCTTCTCTCACGTTTTCCTGTCAGGCTTAATCCCGTTTAAGATCGGATTATGAAGGTTTTTAACGAATATGGCTCCGGTTCATCAACACACAAAGTCGCGTTTATTTACTGTTATTCTACACATTCATTTATGTTCAGATGCATGGCTTAGACCATTCATAATTTTCTGATAACTTAAGTTTTAAATAAATCTAACACCACTTCCTATTACATAACTTGTAATAACTAATTATTTGGGCGTAACTATTTTTCAAATACAAATCAATATTCCAAAGCAATACAATAGCTTTAGCCATTATTCATTTAACATTACAGAGGGGGCCCTGAGGGGACCTATTATATCACGTGATATTTGCCTTTAAAAAAAATCAGTCTTAAAAATAACTTTTAAAGACTCTAAGACTCTATAATGTGCCCCATTAAAATCACTTAAAATAATGGTTATCTTGCAAAATATTTAAACTACAATTACTAAATATTCTCCAAAAAAATGTTGCAAAAAAAAAGTACCGTACATATAATTGTAATTACATGTTAAAGGGGTAGTAAATTTGTAATGACACTTAATTCATTTGGCACGTTGAATATCATAAAAATTTGATTAAACTTTATTGTATATAAGGCATTAATGACGGTGGACATGTTGTCGTTTTGTCACTTTGTCGTTTGGTCACCTTGTCGTTTTTACCCATGTCGTTTTGTCACCTTGTCGCTTTTTTGTTTTGGTCATCATGTCGTTTTGTCATCATCTCGTTTTGTCACTTTGTCGTTTTGTCACTATGTCGTTTTGTCTTTTGTCGTTTACTGGTCACCATATAAATATATCTCTATATATATAAGACGCATTTGTTGTCTGTCTGGTTGTCTGTCTGTTCCCTAATAACTCGAGATCCAGACAACCAAATAACGTGAAATTTGGTACACGTACACAAAATTATACCGGAAAGGTTATTAAACAGGTTTCGTTCCATATATATAAGATACTGGGGCCCGGGGGCCCAAAATGTAGTTTTTCCTATATAAGCTATATAAAATAAAAATTATTGAAAATTAAGACGTAAAATAATGACGCAAATTAATAAACATTTTGGTGTCGAGATTAACAAGAAGGCGATTATCGCCATAAAATAATTTTTTTTGTTGTTGTTGCTTTTGTTGTTGTTTTGTTGTTGTTGCTTTGTTGTTGTTGCTGTTGTTGTTGTAGTTGTTGTTTTGTTGTTGTTTTGTTGTTGCTTTGTTATTGTTTTGTTGTTGATGTTTTTGTTGTTGTTTTGTTTTTGTTGTTGTTGCTGTTGTTGTTTTTGTTGTTGCTGTTGTTGTTGCTGTTGTTGCTTTTGTGTTGTTTTTGTTGTTGTTGCTGTTGTTGCTTTTGTGTTGTTTTTGCTGTTGTTGTTGTTGTTGTCCACATCCCTTGCCCTGCGACGTCAATGTCATTCATGTTGTTGTTGCTTTGTTGTTGTTGCTGTTGTAGTTGTTGTTTTGTTGTTGTTGCTTTGTTGTTGTTGCTGTTGTTGTTGTAGTTGTTGTTTTGTTGTTGTTTTGTTGTTGATTTTGTTGTTTTTGTTGTTGTTTTGTTTTTGTTGTTTTGTTGCTGTTGCTGTTTCTGTTGTTGTTTTTGTCGTTGTTGCTGTTGTTGTTTTTGTTGTTGTTGCTGTTGTTGTTAAACCCGGGAGAAGCCGGGTACTTGCCCCTAGTATCTCTATATATCTCTATATATATAAGCCGCTTTTGTTGTCTGGATGTCTGTCTGTCTGTTCCCTAATAACTCAAGATCCAGACAACCAAATAACGTGAAATTTGGTACACGTACACAAAATTATACCGGAAAGGTTATTAAACAGGTTTCGTTCCATATATATAAGATACTGGGGCCCGGGGGCCCAAAATGTAGTTTTTCCCTATATGAGCTATATAAAATAAAAAATTATTGAAAATTAAGACGTAAAATAATGACGCAAATTAATAAACATTTTGGTGTCGAGATTAACAAGAAGGCGATTATCGCCATAAAATATTTTTTTTGTTGTTGTTGCTTTGTTGTTGTTGCTTTTGTTGTTTTGTTGTTGTAGTTGTTGTTTTGTTGTTGTTGCTTTGTTGTTGTTGTTGTAGTTGTTGATTTTTTTGTTGTTTTGTTGTTGATTTTTTTGTTGATGTTTTGTTTTTGTAGTTGTTGCTGTTGTTGTTTTTGTTGTTGTTGCTGTTGTTGTTGCTGTTGTTGCTTTTGTGTTGTTTTTGTTGTTGTTGCTGTTGTTGCTGTTGTTGCTTTTGTGTTGTTTTTGCTGTTGTTGTTGTTGTCCACATCCCTTGCCCTGCGACGTCAATGTCCTTCATGTTGTTGTTGCTGTTGTAGTTGTTGTTTTGTTGTTGTTGCTTTGTTGTTGTTGCTGTTGTTGTTGTAGTTGTTGTTTTGTTGTTTTTGTTGTTGTTTTGTTTTTGTTGTTTTGTTGCTGTTGCTGTTTCTGTTGTTGTTTTTGTCGTTGATGCTGTTGTTGTTTTTGTTGTTGTTGCTGTTGTTGTTAAACCCGGGAGAAGCCGGGTACTTGCCCCTAGTAATATATATATATATATATATCTTTTATACATATAAGACGCATTTGTTGTCTGTCTGGTTGTCTGTCTGTTCCCTAATAACTCAAGATCCAGACAACCAAATAACGTGAAATTTGGTACACGTACACAAAATTATACCGGAAAGGTTATTAAACAGGTTTCGTTCCATATATATAAGAAACTGGGGGCCGGGAGCCCAAAATGTAATTTTTCCTTATATGAGCTATATAAAAATAAAAATTATTGAAAACTAGGGGCAAGTACCCGGCTCCCGCCCGGGTTTAACAACAACAGCAACAAAACAAAAACAACAAAAACAACAACAAAACAACAAAAACAAAACAACAACAAAAACAACAAAACAACAAAAACAAAACAACAACAAAAACAACAAAAACAACAACAAAACAACAAAAACAAAACAACAACAAAAACAACAACAAAAACAAAACAACAACAAAACAACAACTACAACAACAACAACAAAACAACAACTACAACAACAGCAACAACAACAAAGCAACAAAAACAAAACAACAAATACAACAGCAACAACAACAAAGCAACAACAACATGAAGGACATTGTCGTCGCAGGGCAAGGGATGTGGACAACAACAACAACAGCAAAAACAACACAAAAGCAACAACAGCAACAACAACAGCAACAACAACAAAAACAACAACAGCAACAACAACAAAAACAAAACAACAACAAAAACATCAACAACAAAACAACAACAAAACAACAACTACAACAACAACAGCAACAACAACAGCAACAAAACAACAACTACAACAACAAAAGCAACAACAACAAAGCAACAACAAAAAAAATTATTTTATGGCGATAATCGCCTTCTTGTTAATCTCGACACCAAAATGTTTATTAATTTGCGTCATTATTTTACGTCTTAATTTTCAATAATTTTTATTTTATATAGCTCATATAGGGAAAAACTACATTTTGGGCCCCCGGGCCCCAGTATCTTATATATATGGAACGAAACCTGTTTAATAACCTTTCCGGTATAATTTTGTGTACGTGTACCAAATTTCACGTTATTTGGTTGTCTGGATCTTGAGTTATTAGGGAACAGACAGACAACAAATGCGTCTTATATATATATAGAAGATTAAGACGTAAAATAATGACGCAAAATAATAAACATTTTGGTGTCGAGATTAACAAGAAGGCGACATTCGCCATAAAATAATTGTTTTGTTGTTGTTGCTGTGTTGTTGTTGCTTTTGTTGTTGTAGTTGTTGTTTTGTTGTTGTTGCTTTGTTGTTGTTGCTGTTGTTGTTGTAGTTGTTGTTTTTGTTGTTGTTTTGTTTTTGTTGTTGTTGCAGTTGTTGTTGTTTTTGTTGTTGTTGCAGTTTTTGTTGCTGTTGCTGTTATTGTTTTTGTGTTATTTTTGCTGTTGTTGTTGTCCACATTCCTTGCCCTGCGACGACAATGTCCTTCATGTTGTTGTTGCTGTTGTTGTTTTGTTGTTGTTGCTTTGTTGTTGTTGTTTTGTTGTTGTTTTTGCTGTTGTTTTGTTTTTGTTGTTTTGTTGTTGATTTTGTTGTTTTTGTTGTTGTTTTTGTTGCTGTTGTTGTTAAACCCGGGAAAATCCGGGTACTTGCCCCTAATATATATATATATATATATATATATATATATATATATATATATATCTCGTTATATACAGTTATTTTTTCCCCGCAAAACGCACCGGGACGGCGTTCCGGCACCTTTTTTCCCACATACTTATTTTTATAACAACCTGGAATGCTTTTTCACGTTGCCTTCTGGTACCTTTTTTCATGCGTTCCGGTTAATTTTTTAAAGAAAAAAAAGCATTGTATAATATATGTGTATATACACATACACACACACACACACACAAACACACGCACGTACACGTAGCCAATATAAATGTTCATACCTTATCAATTAACTTCAAAGTATTTATTTTTAAATTAGATTTTTCAGCTTGGCTAATTTCGTCCCACCGATATCTGTGAACAGAACATGATTATGTCATTAGTAAACTTTTTAACAATTAATCACAAATAATCTCTAATCATTCCACTCTCCAACTCTTTCATTTAATTTAATCCATGCCTTATAAACAACACCATAAGCCATGGGGATTCAATTAAAAAGAAGAAGGAAAAAAAAAGAAGAAAAAAACCTTACTTGATATATTGTTCAACAATTTGTAATCCAAAATGTCGAACATATACAGAATTTTCTTTTTGGGCAAGATGAAATCCGTACTGGGAGGAACCTTTAAAATTTTCTTTAAACTTTTCACAAATCTGGAAACATTCTACAATGTATTAAATATGTGGCCATGGCACAATTTAATTCATGCTTACTTAAATTTTTTGAATATGGCTGTAGGTAACAAGCATGTTTCTCTACCCTGGTCATTTCAAACTACACCTTTATTAACTTTTTTTCAACGACATTCTAGTGTAGTACATACTGAGATGCGAGACTGTATTTTGAAATAAATTTTAGTATAATAGGCTAACTTCTGGGCCTACTTTCCGTTGAAATGACTTAAGTCAAAGTGAAGTATAAGACTTGATTTAATTTAAAAAAAAATAATTTGTGTAAGTTGAGTCATTTAAATTAATATAATTATTTATTATTTCACTTATGTGACTTTAAAATCTTATCAATATAATATTTTCAAACTCATTAATATTTACTTTATGGGCTGACTGACGATTTTCGTTATTTGCAAGAGGATTCATAACAGTTTCCACGGCTGAACTCAACGCCTGGATTGTTTCAGGCTCAACCATTGTTAATGTTGAATTTGTTGGGATCAGAAATGGCCTCAACACTATCTCTATCACTATGGCGTGTTCCGACAGATGCACCAGCAATTACGTTGACAAGAAAAGGTTTTAGGGTACATATGTTTTGCAAGCGATGGTTCAAAGTCAACTCCCCTATATAAATATAACTTTGCATTACCTCGTATTTTATCTCTGTAAAAGCAGGGGTCTCTAGTCCCCACCCCCCAAGCCAACAAACGGACGATAAAAACCGGAAGTTATGTGTTTTATAGAAACAACCCGCTAAAAATATACAAAATAGGTATTCTCTAACGAACCAAGGCTAAGTAAATTATAGAAAAAATACATGTAGACTATACATTTCATTTGCAAGAAAAAATAATTTTGATTTTGTACAATTATCATTCTAAAAGATGTTTCTATTAATTTTTTTTCTATATGATTTCAATAATAAAATAGCATTAGTAATGTTTATACAAATCAGCAACTGCGCTATGGAAAAATTCATACGATACACGTACTTAAAAAAATTATACTTTTTACCGGCGTAAGCGAGTGTCTGAATCCCTTGCATTTAAAATAAATATGTTAAAGATTTAACGGCTGCCCCTCAGTTCATTCAAGTGTTTTGATATATGTGATCAATCAAGACAGAATTACGTTTTTTTCTTTTTAGTTATCCATTTAAAAAAGAATCCTTTTCATATGTTCTATGAATGGAAGTGAGTTGTGTGTTTGTGTGCGTGCGCGTGTGCGTGCGTGCGTGGGTGCGTGCATGCGTGCTCAGCTGCACCTATCCATTTCTTGAAATTATTACATTTGTAACCAATACTGCAGTCCGAACATATGCTATTATTGTAAACTATTGATCTCGATGAACATTACACACATCAGTCCTACTCTGCTTACGAGTAAACGCGGGTTTTCCTATGAATGCTTCAACAGGCACCATTTGATGAGCCCAGATTATCATTTAATCACAATAATACTGTGCCGGGGGCTGGGGCATGAATAATATGATTTGAGTATAATCCCCACTGACGGATTCATCTCTTATCGCATAACTTCTCACCATTAACATTCACTAACTTCAGCCTTGATGTTCCACAACTTCTCTCATTTGCCCAACACTACTCTTTCCTCTCAGCCTGGCTCACAATTTATCGACAGAAGGGGTTTCTTTTCATTATTTTTAAAAGACTCCCTTCCTATTTAAGCGTGATGTTCGTTTGATCTGCGTCCGATCTTTCGCTCATTGGATTCCATAGTCCTCGAAATGATTTACTGTCACCCTGTTTCTGCTCACGAAAGTAGGCTCGAGAGAGAAAACTGTGTATGGGAGGGTGTGTTAACTTAACAGTGATGTATCTAGTGTTGGATGAGGGGTGCTTGGCATTAGGGATATGAATAATAATTTTTTTGTTTAGTCTAGTAAACAGACTCGTCTGTATAGTCTGTTGTTGTAATGTAGTGAAATTCACCCTGTCCTATGATTGATACATAATTGAATTTGAGATGTTAAGGATATTTTCAAATGAGACTATAGCCATTATAATAATTCATTTTGTTTTTTAATTTGGAAAATTGATAAAGTTTTTTTCCGCAAACACAGGAAACTATGTGATCATGCGTTTTGAATAATGTACAGAGTTTGTCAAAACATTATTAATAATTATTTTTATTTAGCAATCCTCAACATTTTCAATTTCCAAAAAAAGCGCCACCAAATAGTTTCACCGTCGAAGAAAGATGTAGGTGTTGGTATTGGGCGAATATAAAATATCACTTTCAAAAGTTTATTGAAAGGGATGTCATTCCAATAACTCTTTTAAAACTAGCAGACTATATACAAGTTATTTTGTTTATTATCTAAAATCTAAAATATTCTAAAATCTATATTTCAATCTAAGCTAATTTTTTAAATGTGAACGTTTGATTTTCATTTGATATGCTTAAGTTTGCTTAGTATGAATTACAAAACATTTAAGTATTAACTAACGCCAGGCCATCGAAAGTGAAAATATGTTTTGTTTATTAATATAAAATTGCGATTCGCCAGAATAGGTGTCTACACGCAGTGTCTATAAATTCAACAGAACGCATGTTCACCAGAATTCAATTTAAAATGATAAATTTAACTCTTACTTAAACAGTTTCCAATTTCTAAAAAATTACGTTGATTTCTAAATTGTATTAAAACACACATTTAAAAAATGTTCAAATTAAACTGAAAGCTGTAGAAATCTTTACCTATATTTATTGAGTACAACTGGTTCAGGCCCAGCAGGCGTAGGCCTGGGAAATCATATTTATTAAGTACATACGAAAATCGCAGTCAGTGCATTCTCTCATTAGAAACAAAATGTGAGCTTACAGAAAAAAAAGTTTGATGATAAAACTGTGAGGGTAATACAATAAGACACATAAAAGGCAAGTTTTTCACCCATCCCCCACTACGATAATTTTTTGAGCACAATTTTTTGACCTAAACGTTCTTATACAAGTAGGCAACGGAAAACACTTGTCCCCACGGGCCACGAAAAGTTATTTTAGTCTTATCATGTGACATTTTTTTTGGAACCATTGACGCTTACGTTTAAAACTTCAATACTTTTGGGAACTTTGAAGTAGTTTACCTGCTGGTTTTATTTCAAATACCCTATTGAAAAAATTTATACATTAAAGCTATGCAGTAGTTCTTCTTCTTCTTCTTTGTTCTCAATTTTGAGTTGAGTTTTGCGTGCCGACGAGTTTTGCGCCAATTGGCCCGTGGTCTCCGACTTCAGCCTGCTGTTTTATCTGGATGTGCTTCCATAGCCTTTGGTCAGCCAAGACCATCTGCAAGGCAGCAGTTGATTTCGGCAAGTGATGCAGCGTTCACAGGCCACGGCTATAAGGGTTCCACGCATTACCCAGCCGCCTTTTATTTCCCTAACTAGTGTTAGGTACCCACTCGAAGCTGGGTGGACTCGGGGACGCCCTAGGCCCCGGGAACAGATCCTTGGCTTGCCATGGATTCGAACCCGTGACCATCGGTACGCCAGTCGAGCGCGCTGCCACTTCGACCACCGTATCCCCTATGCAGTAGTTGAAAACATCAATTTTTGTTCTGATATTTTACTGATGTACCATTGTTTATATGAAGGCAAACGGTAAGTTAAGATACCCATTGACCCTAATCAATTTTAACCAAACCACCAATGCAAGAACAAATGGTTCACGTAATCAACAAGTGTTTAAACTAATATAAGCGTGACCACCGAACACAATAAAAATTAGGCAAACATAATAAAACACTAAATTAACATTTTATTTCCAAAACAGTAGAAACATTATAGTTTATTTTGAACTATGTAGCGTAAATTCATCATAAAATATGTGCGTTCGTATTTAAAAGAAGAATACATACGTTTGTTTTAGGCTAATTTGGCACGCGAGCTGATGGAGTGTTGACTTAAACATATTTATAAATTGGAATAACAAGATGAATTAGTGATTTATATTAATGGCCTTAAATTGTATTAGGGGCCGGCCATAAACGACGCCACGACGATTTTGGCCGATTTTTCGACCCCCTACCCCCTCGTCACATGTCGACACAAAAAAAGTTACCCCCCCCCCTCTAATATGACATCACAAAGCTTTTCCCCCTCCCCTAAAAGCAGTATTTCCTATTTGAAAATGAGCATCTTTCAAATCACTCTAAGTTTTTATTTAATGTGAGGCAGCACTCTAATAATTTACCACGCGTGAAGCCATTTAAAACGTCATTTAATAAATTGTAAACCATCAAATATTTAAAGTTGCACATTTCGATGTGACGTCACAATTCTATAACACCCCCTCCCCCTCGTCACACATCGTCACAAATGTATGACCCCTAACCCCCACTTTTTGTAGGTGCTTGACGTCATTTATGGACGGCCCCTTAAAATATATATTAATTTTTCGTCGATGGATAACAAACATATACGTTTGACTGCAGGGCTTCCTTTTAAAAAATGACGCGTTTAAATTGTAAGTTTGACTTCGGCAAATATTATTATCACTGTGTCACTGGTTGAAGATCCAAGAAACACATTTTAGTGGCTTATAAACTTATAGAATAAAATGATCTTGCTCTGTGTATAACGCTAGAATGGCTTAATAACTGGAATAAAACAACATAATACTATGTTGCTTAAAAATATTGAAGCTAATATTTTGAAGGAAAACAGCTTTGATTTAGTGAACACATCTCCATCTAATTAGATAATGTAATCATGAATATTCAGCTTAAGACATTTTTTTCATAAACGCAAATGAAACCTTTTTTTACTTAACGTAATATGCATTCAAAGGTTAAGTTGATATTTTAATTTTTTTTTAAAATATACAAGCAGAGAATATTTGTGACTCGGATCATTGTAAAATATGGTACACTTTTTTGATAAATTAATGACAAAGTGATTTTCATAAATTTCTTGAGCATACTTTATTTCAAAAATTCTTAATATTTATTCTTACTTAATAAAAATCTATGGTGATAAAATGTAGATGTTACAATATATTATTAAAAATAAACGATAACAAACACACACACGCGCTCACACACACACACACATAAACACACACACACAAACAAAGACACAAAATAGTATACACACACGCACGCACGCACACACGCATACACACACACACATATACTTATATATATATATATATATATATATATATATATTCTTACTTGTTATAATTAAATCTAGTTATGCATGTATGAATAAAGCGTATAGATTGATAAGATACAAAATATAATTACAACATGATATACTAAAATACTTTGTAAAATTATGAATTTATTTATTTATTATGTTTTGGGGTAAAAAATTGAGATTACAAAAGCAATATATAAGTATGACTATGATGGAATAGTTAGACATGATGAGCTACTTTAAATTTAGACTTTTAATTAATCATTTTAATAATAATTACACATAATTAATTTGCTTTTATAATCAAACGTTTTGTTAACATTGATAAAAATATAGGTAAGGAATACAAGTTTAATCATCGACCTTTAACAAAACGACGGTACTTCTAAAATTAAACTGTTATTTTTCAATTTTGTTGGATTATGTGTCATTTAACCGATATACCCATAACCACTATTATATAACTTTTTAAAGATAGCAGGGTAGATTCTATATGTACCGGAAAATGGTATTTTTTAAAATACATTTTATGTTATTTTTTAACATTTAAACTTTCAGAAAGTATAAAGCTTTGAATAGTTAAAGTTCAGTATGGTGATCCTTCGGTTCTTGTGATGCCCAAGATGGAAGATCTTTCTCCCACAGTTCTCGAACATCTCTCTTCAAGTTCTTCTGAATAGATGGTCTTGTGTTAAAATCCAAATAATAACCGGCATGGAGGTCATAGTTCGGCCATCCAGCGGGTATTTTATTCCCAAGAGATACTTCTGGGTTGCTGATGAAACAATAAATGGAAAATAATTGAACCTTTTCCAAAGTGTTTTTGTGACAATTCAAAATTTTTAATATAAATTATTACCATAATTTAAAATACACAATTCTCTGTGTAGGTAGGGTTAATTGTAAAATTTAATTGTTGATCTATTTTTTTTCTTCATAAAGATATTAGGTATTAATTATTGAAGGAAAGCTTAAATATCAATACATTTCAAAGGTGTGAAAACCATCTAAATGAAGGTAATGTGCGTTAAAATAATCTTCTGATTAAATGACTGTAAAGATTTGTCTTAATACATTTTATTTTTAAAGAAAATTCAATTTTTCATAATGTTTAAGAAAACGATTTATTGAAGCTGTGTTAAAATAATGGAAAGCAATACAATAAATAACTATAAGAATAGTACGAATTGAAAAATCTTACCCAGTTTTTATGAATGACGCTATAGTATCAGAGAAAATCCGCCTCAATCTAAAATCATCTTCTTCAAATACACCAGTTGCCCCAGGAGCCATGAGCTGAAGTAAGAAATTTGCACCAGGACCCAAATCAAACCAGTAAGGCAGATCAAAGCCATGAATAAGGCCTTTAATGTTACCTGTCATGTACTGGGGATAGTGGTTGAAATAGAGGAGCCATGACTCGGCATTTCTGCTTCTTGCAACAGTGTTGAGCAGGTCAAACGTAGGAATAATGAAATTAGCATCAGCGATAAGCTCCAGAACATCATAGGGCGAGAGATTTCTAGCTTGGTACCAGTCTCTAAGTCTCTTAACCAATGTTGGCGGTGTTCTTTCCAGTCGCAGTCTATCAGCAATCACTTCCTCAGCAACAGTATGAAGATACTGCTGCCATCTATTTAGCTTCTCATCCTCGGAAAGTGTGGCGTTATTAAAAATAAAGGCTTTAGTAAGAAACAAAAATGTACCATGTATTGTTGTTTCTTGGTTAGTGAGACCAAAGAGATATTTTCTTTTGTAAAACCCAATTTGTTCCAAGTACTGTTCATCTTTGATGAGGTCAAATGGAGATTTGGGTAGGAACTCACCATCTCCCCAGGGATGAAACCATGTTCTAGAAGTAGCAATGATCGGAAAGACAGCGAAATCAGAGAGTTGGCGTGAACGAAGACACTGAATAACTTCTTTTCCTATTGTAATCGCATCTTTGTCAAGACAATTAACAAATATTGCTATAGCGTGGGCAGCCTCTTTGTTTACGTTGTTTACTGCAAACAGGGACGTGGCTGTTCCACTGCTAGAGTAAGCTTTAGTGAACAAATCTTTTGTGACCGGACTCAAAGTAAGTAAAGATACAGACGACCCCCCTGCAGATTCTCCTGCTATTGTTATGTCGCTTGGGTCTCCTCCAAATGCGGCGATGTTGTTTTTGACCCACTTAAGAGCAAGGGCTTGGTCCCAAAGGCCATAGTTTCCAGGAGCATTCTCGTCTTCTGTGGTAAGGAACCCCAGAAAGCCAATGCGGTACTGGATGGTCACAAAAACAAAATCCTGTTCTGTGACAAAACTTCCAGGGTTGTACATGAAAGTTGAACCAAATAAAAAACCACCACCGTGAATAAATATGACGACTTTCTTTTGTGTTTGTAGTTTCTGATTTATTTCTTTGGCAAATACGTTTAGAAATAAGCAGTCCTCTGACATGACCTCTGTGGGTAATAGAAATTGTTGGTCTTGGATGCAAGAATTTCCTTGATGAGTTGCATCAATAACTTCAGCTGTAAAGAACACAATCATTATGCAAGCCTTAAGAAATACCAGTAATTATTTATTTAAAAAATGTATGTACTGGTATAATGAATTATAAATATCGTAATTAAAATTTATTATCCTAAATTTTTTAAAATTAATTTTAAAAATATTCCATATTTGTACACATTTTGAAAAAAGTGTGGTAAGCTTTCTGAATATCAAATGTAAATATCCAAGGCTACAGTTACAGTTTAAATTCAATGCCTTTTCCCTTTCGCACCGAGCGACTTTATTTTATTGGGATTAAGGAACATGGTGGGTTGCTAAGTCAGGGCCGGACTAACACTAAATGAGGCCATACATCCTTTTTTAATAGTATAGCGTATAAAAGTATCCTTTTAAATTATAGACGACTCACAACTATTATATTATAAAGCAAACATTCTATTTTAACCGGGCTGCAGTGATTTTCATGACGAGAGGTTATATCGTTCATTCTAATTCTACGTCACAAATGGTGTAATTAGAATATTTTGCGCCCAGGGACAGATTATTAAAACATTATAAAATTAGCGCCCCGACCCTTTCCGTTTCATCAAATTTTACTATGATATAACGTTGTAAGTTACATTTTTTCGCCCCTGTACCTTGGGACATGTTTACCTCACTGCCCCACATTGCTTCGATTTGGACAGTCGCACAGTACTAAAGCGTTTAACTTTAATTTCCCTACTGATAAAAGCGGACGTAGGTTCACATCAAACAATTATATAAGTCAATTATTCAATAAAAGACATCTTAGCAAAGGAGAGAAAATTACCAGAAAAGTTTGGTGTGTTCTGTAGCTAAAGATTGTGTTTTTTTGCCTCTACTGCAAAAGTTGTGCAATGGCTACATCTTTGTTAGCAAACGATTGTTATTGAGATTGGCAGCATATAGTTGTTGAGCCTTCTCGTCCATGAGGGGCATCTACCGATCATCGTCGGCGTCTGCGATTCCTCCAAGGGCATAGGCCACCTACGAGAGACCTCCAGGCATCTCTATCCTGGGCCAGCTTCTCCAGGATCTTCCATTCATGGCCAATTCTCTTGATGTCTGCCTCCAATTCTCGGCGCCAAGTGTTTCTTGGACGGCCTCTTTTCCGCTTACCCTGTGGGTTCCATTTCAGGGCTTGCTTTGTTGTGTTAGGAGCAGGTTTCCTTAGTGTATGACCAATCCACCTCCACCGCTTCTGGAGAATCTCTTCCTCAATGGGCTTCTGTTTTGTCTGCTGCCACAGTTCCTGGTTGCTGATTTTGTCTGGCCAGTGAATTCTGAGAATCCTTCTTAAACAGTTGTTGATGAAGGACTGGATTCTGGTCAAGTTTATATATAGTACAAATCCTAAAAATTCACGAAACTACAAAAAACATTTTAAATTTAAATATCAAAGTCCTGTCTTGAATTGAGTTTTTGCTTCCAGCTTCGTAAACAATAGATGCCACTTCTCAACGATTTCGGAATGCAGAAACCCATCATTGGACGCTGTTTATCAACATTTATTTTCGATCGTCAAACTTATGCGATTACTGCTTCGGATTTAGAGATAGCAAAGAAAATTAAAATGAACATGATCAGTGGCGTCACTAGGGTTGGTGTCACCCCGGGCGGTAGCTAATGGTGTCACCCCCTCACGACTTACCCCATAGACCTCCTCAGAGCCTCACAGTGCAAAATAACGGGGACATACAGAATTTTACATTTTGGTGTCACATCAGTATTCATGAACATTTTTTGGGACTTTCTTTCATTTGAAAGATTGCCTTTTGCAAACAAAAGAGGCCAAGTCCAAGGATATGATAATGGGGCGAACATGAAAGGAGAACATGTGGGGATGGAAGCAAATGCTATAAACATAAACACTTGTACATTTTTATACCATGTGGTAGCCACTCACTTAACCTGGTATTAAATGATATGGTAAAATCATCATAAGAAGGAGCCAACTTCTTTGATATTGTCTAAACTAAAAATGATACTTACCGGAATTTTTTTTATCTTCATCGACTTTCAGACGGCCCGTTCTTTTCAATAACGTTAAAGAAAATAAACTTAAAAGGTCGCAGTGACACCAGGTGGGAAAGTCGTGAGGTATAAAATCGGTCAAATATTTGATGCATTGCTTATCATTTACGAGAACAAAGATATAAATAGTTGAATAAGAGATGATACACCTGGACTACTTACATAACTACAACTATTTAAATTTCGTATTTTTCTTGTCTTGTATTTACCATGTCGTGATATGGTATGAGATATTAACTCATGTCAATCTCATTAGTAAACTCATGCAGGGCAAAAATTATGATATTGCATTGGCAATAAAACTTTTGAGAAGTTCCATTATTTAAAAAAAAACAGAATCTGAGATCAGACAATCACGTTAATGCCATCCTTGTTGATGCTGGCAACTGTCATCCTTGTTGATGCTGGCAAATGCCATCCTTGTTGATGCTGGCAAATGGCATTGGAAATAAATGCAGATAAAAAATTTGACTCAATACAAGGACATCGAGTTTGTCAGAGAAAAATTCAATTTGATGAAAATCAGGTCGAAACCACAATGGATGCACAGGAAAGATACTAATTTGAATTCTTTTAATACCTTGTTGACACTGCAACCAAGTCTTTAGATCCAAACTAAAAACTTTTAGTAACTTCGATCCGGGGAAAGTAATTTTTCAACTCTAAAAATAATTAAGAACTATTTTGGAAAACATCTCAAACAAGATTGTCAAACCTCGCTATATATACTTTATTAGCAGTTGAGTATGAACTCAGTGACAGCTTAAATATTTCTAAATTAATTAGAGAAGTCTCTGAAGTTCCTTTAAAACATGTCTGATTATAAACTCATGTTAACTTTAAAAAAAAACGAAAGCATTTTTAGTAAAATCTAATTACAAGTACTTGTGTTATATTACCGTGTTAAAGATTAAGTTAAAGTGATTTATTTTGGGATGTTCGCTAAAAAATATATAAAAAGCCTTAAACCATTTTTTGAATACTTACATTGTAATTACAAATGTGCGCATTTTTTCGCTTTTGCACAGAGTGGTTCAAAGGCTAAGTCCGGCCCTGTTCAATAGGTTCGCTAGTTATTGAACGATGGTTTACTAATATTACAGCTTTGACGAAGGTCTACATCATAATACCACTTTTGTAGAGTAACTTAAACATGTCAAAATTATAAACATAGTTTATAATATGGACAAGGGAGAAAAATAAAGTAACAGTACTTGACATACATTCAGATCAATTAAGAAATCTAGATCCATTTTTAAAACTAAAATCATAAACACATGCAAAATGTAGAACTATTATTCTAAATTGTAAAATCATTTACTTAATTTTATGTTAGCCTTTTCTCTAAATAGTAATTAGTTTTATATATATATATATATATATATATATATATATATATATATATATATATATATATATATATATATATATATATATTATATGGCATCTTCACCTTGACGGGGATAAGGCACAGGTTTAGCAAAGCGTAGATCACCCACAGGAGGCACGGCATAAGGGATGCCACGAAATGACCAATAGGGCTCGCCATTAGCAGCAGCCAGCTTCAGTCCTCTCACCCTCCCTACAGGTGTAACCACATCTCCGGTCTCTTGAGCAGGAGCGACGGCTTGAAGACCAGCAAGACACAGCAGCAACATCGAGGTCTTCATTGTCGATGGCACTACTAACTTCTCTAAAACGAATCCAACGAAAACAAGAGTAACATTTGTAGTACAAACATGCACATTTCCATATGAACAAACTTCCATACCATTATTCCATCGCCATTTTTTTCATCGCTATTTACAGAAATCTTTTGGATGCCACAGCAAGATAATGGGCTAGAAAATATTTGGATCTATTTTGGACTTGAAAAGTATATTCAGTCAAACATCGACTAATATTTAAAATGTGAGAGAACAAAGTACGCCACGCTCCAGAGGGGGGAGGGGTGTAAGAAAGTGTGACAGTTTGTGACAGGGGGGGGCCGGCCATATGTGACGTCACGGTGTTTTATATTAAATTTTAAATTATTTTGTTAATAAAAAAACAACATTTTTGTTCGAAAGTGTGACGTACTTTGGGGGGGGGGTCCAAGATTTGTGACATGGGGGGAGAGGGGGAGTAAAAAAATGGTCAAAAATAGCGTGACGTACTTTATGGACGGCCCCTAACAACTTTTTCGTGATCATATTTTCTTTAAAAAAAAGACAGAAAATTTAATATAAATTTTATATTTAGCATCTCTTCCAAATATCATTACATTACACACCGATAATCTGTTTATTAATCTGTTTAAGTCTTATATCCTATCTTTTGCTTTAAAAAATGGAATGATTATTTAAGAGTATTATTTTATTTACTTATTGTTTTTATTATTTGTTTTCAAAGAATTACATAATACGATTGTGTATATGTTAAGCACTGCGGTTAAAACAGGCAGATGTTTGAAGATATTTATTGGTTTTAATCAGTTACATCTTTCCACAACTTTTCCTTCTATCGTTTCTATCTCTATAGTGGCTATTCTCATGCTCATTTTCAAAGATGGGTAGGAATGGGGCATGCGTGAGAATTTGAGGGCTCGGGTGGCATTAATCGATAAGTGTCATTTTTTAAACATTTTTAAAATTTTAATTTTGTTCTTTGAGACCAATTTTGTGATGCACTTTTTAAAAAGTTAAAAGTCATCAGAAGAAGAGTAAATATGCAATTAAAACCCGTCGTGATATAACACATTCAATTAGAGTTATGTTTAATGACGTAGTTGTCGCTTATATGTGAAAAGTTTATTTGTCAGAGCACAGACACAGCGCTAAGGACAAACTATAGAAAAACTGGTAATTAGTTTTTATGTCGATAATATCGCTATGATTCAGGTCCCATGGCGTAACGCCATTCTACCGTAACACAAGTTCCATACGCTTAGTTTGCACGGGGACATGCAGAGCGGTGCGGTATGTAAAGGTCATTGTGACAGTTAATAACAGTCAACCTAATTCCTAGCCAAGTGCTTCTCAACCTGGGGTGCTCACACCTCCACAGGATTTGATGTGTTGAGAAGAAACATGATTTACGTTTGATAAATTGATATACGAGTTTACATATATGTTAAAATTAAACATTATCATTTTACGTCTTGTACCAATATTTTTATAGAAATAAAGTTAACTAAGTTTTTTAAAATTATTATTTACTTTGCTATAATGTAATCTCAAAATTTGAAATCCATCTTTTATGTACGATTTATCATGGCTAATTAAACAGCGCCCTGCAGTTGATTCAGTTTTGTGTGATTCTGATAGCGCAAACAGGGTCTATAGTCTATAGTAACTTTAATTAATTGTTTATTTTTTAAATTTCATTGTTGTTGCAAACGTCACATTTTTAAAAATAACGTTTAAAGTAAATAAATGTTCGGCATCCTATGTGTTTCATGCGATGCACTCCATTCAAAACTTCCACGGAGTGTGAATCTGAGTTGTTTCTTTGTTTTTAAATCCCTTATATTAACTTCACCGGCGTCTCTCTCTCTCTCTCTCTCTCTCTGTCTGTCTTGGGCGGGCGGAAAAACAGAAGTAAAAAATGACCCACTTCCCATGATCCGATCGAACTGAAATTTGGCACACGGACCCGTCTCACCTAACAATGCATCGTATCAAAATTTCAGATCGATCGAACGTACCGTAATTAAATTAATGCATTTTTAGTTTATCCTTATATGAGGTATGTAATTTAAATTCACGGTTTGTTATTGTTTTTTTGCCACGTGAAATTTTGAGCTGACGCATTGAGGCGACCCAACGAAGCGACGGGCGCTTTTGTTTACATTTTACGTGTCACTCTGAGCTCGGTCAAGCGAATAGGTGACCAGACTTTTCCCCTCTCCCCCCACCCACCCCTCCCCCCACTAGGGCTATGATGCAAAGTTGAGTTAAGACAGATTCAGTCTGTAAATGTTTGAAAATAATCAATACTGTTAGTTATGTCTCATATATAAGGGATTTATAGTCAAAAACTTTGTTTTTACGGATTATTTTATTTTCTTTTCTGGCTGGCCATTATTGTACAGAATGATCGCTCGGCGCACGCTCGTTGCATGTATTTTTCCGTCACTGCCGTGAAAAATGTTCTGGTGACCCCTGATCTGTAATATTTTGTAACATATTTAGATGCACTGCTAATACTTTCTGTGTAAACCGATCTGGGAGGGCCGTTGTCGAGAAAAAAATGTTGGAGATCTGATGTCTTAGTCTGAAGGTGAATCTTGATGACCCGGGAATAAGAGAAGTCATGGCCGAATGATTATTCCATTAACCCAGGTTAAATAAAAATATGGGTTAAGGTTAAGGGTGCTGAAAATGGAGATTTCGTGGATGGGTAGGGGTTGAAGATGACATTTTAAAATCTGAATTACGGTTGAAATGTCATAAATAAATGCAATTTTAAAACATTTTCCACGAGCGCAGTTTAAAAAAGGGGAAAAAAATTGAGTTCTTTTAATCAATATCACAGAAAACAATTTGTCGGTATGACACTGCAGACTAACATTTTTATGTTTAAGTGTTTATGTGGTTGGAGACTAAACAATTTCTAAGAAAAATCAGCCGGGCAATCCATTTTATTGCATGGACCCACTGGAGAAAGCCAAGAGGAGAGGTCCAGTTGAGACATTTGGACGAGAAAAGAAGACAATAATTTATTTAAGCCCTTATTAAAAGAATTTCTTGAATGCTGTATTTAGGATGGGTATTACCTTCAAAACACAAGTGTTGTGATTTTAAGAAAATATAAAGAAAGAAAGTAAGACAAATATAGTTGCCACAAATTTTTTCTTTGCATACGCTTTCCACTAAACACTACATTGTAATGCTATGATCGCTATCGCGGTAAGTTCATTTATAGTATGCCATATCAAAATGTTTCATAACGGCAACGAGGACAAAGATTTAAAATGGCGGAATATTATTTTTTAAAAATAAAACATTGTATATTAGTACCAACCCTGCGGACTGTTTTATAAACAATAAATCAGAAATGTCATTAACAATGTACATTTTTTTTTACACCGTGAGCTTAATCTGCAAGTTAAAATAATGTTTTTACTGTATTTATTTTTCTACGTGGTAGGTCGTTTCTATTTGTTCAAGAATGGAAATAATTTAAAGTTTACGAGACTTTTTATTTTAAGTGTCCCTGCCAAATTTCAATAATAGTAAACTCGTCAAAAATAGCACACGAATCAAAGTGGTGGTCCGCGGACCGGTGCCGGTCCGTGGGCAATCCGCCGCCGGTCCGCAGAAGTTATCAAGAAAGGACAGAAAAATATAATTATAATCCTGAATTTGCAACCAATAATGCTAACCATAAAGAATATGCCAATTTTTGACAATATGCTAATAAAATGAAACAAATAAAATAAAATACATTCCACTATCATTTAAGTACAGGGGGAAAAGTCCACCGGTCCCTAGTGCAATGAAAAAAATATCTGACGGTCCGCCATACTAGAAAGTTTGAGAAGCACTGCTCTAAGTCACTTGGTATTTATTTACACAACTATGTTGGCTATAGCTCAGTGTAACAAGCTAAATAAAGTAAATAAAACAGCACTTAACAGCGTAGACAATTGTGATAAGCAGCCTCGAATAGTCAAAGTTCCTATGTCCACTGTTTATTACGATTAAAAAAGGGATAACATTTGATTTGTTACTAATACTAACAGTATGTGAAAACAAAGAAAATGTTAAATTTATACATGAATAGTTTCTTTCAATAAATGCAAGTGATGCCATTTAAAAAACGTGTATTCAAGGATCAAGCTTAGCCTATGTGCGGAAAGGTCAAGGATCGTACTCTTAACAGTATTAAAAGAAATAGGTCAAGTCTTCTGACTTAATACACCGTGGAAGCCGCATTAAATATAACGTTTTTTTAAAAAGTTTGTTGATTTTTCTTACACTTTAATATATAAAATACACCGCAAGAAAAGTTGTTAAAAATTGCAAAGATTATTCAATTTGAATGTGCGAGAAAATCATCAAAGTTCATGTCATATTCAACTAAATTTAAAAAAAGTTATTTTGTAACTATTGCATACATATTTTAAAATGCTACTTACTGGTACTGACTTGCTAAGTTTTATATTATTGTAAATAATGATATGTGTTTCTTCCTGTCTCAACCGCTTTGGAAAAAAACGTCCAGTCTTCTGTTTCAAACAAAAATTCATCAACAACAATGAACTAGATGTCGTTATGGCACAACTGGGTCCTGTGTTACGAGAGAGACAGAGAGCTGAATGATCGCGGCTTCCAAGGGCGGTCCTGACCCACATCTGCCTTTGTCTGGGGAGCAGATGCGGTTCAGTTGTGACGAACTAAAGCACTTGAATTAGAATTTTTTAGTCATCTCGGGCTAAATTTAAAAAAAAAGGTTATGGCAATTTATATATTGCCATATGCCAATATTAAGGGCGAGAATTTACAATTTCAAATTACATAAAATGACGGAAGGTCAAAGCTAATAAAAATAATGCTTCAATTCCATGCATCGACTTTTCTTCTAACCCAGTTATTTAGAAACTTAGGATAAAAATAAATAATGCTAACTATAAAAAGGGACATCCTGAAAGAGGTGGGTATAAAGAAGAGGGGGGTAAGACATGAAAGAGGTGGGAAAGGCATGAAAGAGGTGGGTATGACGAAGAGGGGGTAAGACATGAAAGAGTAGGGCAAGGCATGACGGAGGTGAGTATGTTTAAGAGAGGGGTAAGACACGAAAGAGGTGGGAAAGGCATGAAAGAGGGAGGTGAGACATTAAAGAGGTGGGCAAGGCATGAACGAGGTGGGTATGACGAAGAGGGGAGTAAGACATGAAAGAGGGGCGTAAGACATGAAAGAGGTGGGCAAGGCATGAAAGAGGTAGGTATAACATCAAGTTTCATATTAAAACCCTAGTCATCGTCACCAATGGTGCTAGAGCCCATGTAGGACCTTGTCATGCTCAACAACATTCTTCCATGACCTTCCTCCTCAACCCTCGTTTCTCCAACTGATACGCAGATGACCGATGACTCGTCTCGACATCATTTTGGTCTTTAATCTATTTTTAGATTAATTTGTTCAATGATGTTTCGAGTGGCCTTGATCTTAATTAATTGTATATGTGATATTTTAAGCACTTTGTTTATTGTGTTTTCATTTGTTCTATGGGTTTGGAACAAATCAAATCCTTTTGTTTCATAATGTTAGGAAACTGGACTTGTTCGTTAAAAAAAGTTATGTATATTCAAATCAAGTTTCTGAAATAACTACTGAAATTTATCGCTTTGGATCGCATTTTCTACAATGAAATTTTTTTCTGTGCTTGCTTTTCCATCACATTTTTGCTTTACATGTACAGTGGAACCTCTCATAGCGAGCAACTCTCATAACATGTAATTCACATGGCGAGCAAAAAAATGAGAAGAAGTTGCTCCCTTGACGAGCGACATTTCGCATAACGAGTTACTCAGAAAGGGGAAGTCCCTTTTTTCCCGACATTCATTTGTGAGCCGGAACTTCCGCGCCGATGCATAAGTCTGTGTTTAGTACTAAGTCTGTTAGCGTATTGTTTTCGTGTGTTATCACCCGTTTTTACAAATTTTGTATTCAGACAGTATTCGTAATTTTTTATGTGCGAAGTTTAATAACCGGTGCTAAAATGTCTTCGAAGAAATAAACCAGAAGAAGACAATCATGAGAGAGAAAGAAATTATGGAGGACAACTCATTAATGGAGGTGGAGGACGTGGCAGAGCAACACTATTCTAGCGCAATAAGTCAATAAGAGAAATGCTGAAAGCATGTGAAACTTTTGCATCGTACATTGAGAAGCATCGACTGAAATAAGGAGGTGGCCATTCTTGCTACTGCTACAAATTTATTCAATGATAATGATGTGGTGCAGGGTGGGGGGCGGGGGCTGGTAGCCAACCGCAGTGCGCCTGTTTTGAGACGAACAATGCTTCAGCGGTTCTCTCTCCCCCCCCCCGAGGTTCACTTGTGTTGTTCTGATATCTATGTGATGTAGTTTGTGTCCGTTCTTCCCAACACCCCTTTTCTTTGCACTATCTATGGGCAAGTCTGCGGCGTATGCTACGCCGCGGGTCATATCTAGTACTTATTATTTGTACTTCGCGCATCAAATAAACAATTAACATACTTTATAAATATCCCAAATACCAATTATTTGAATATTATCTTTATGCCTTTTGAAAACAGCGTCGCTGGTCAGAATGCTAACCTAAGTGAATAAAGATTCGAGAATTGATTAACCTTTCCAAATTCGTATGATTGAAGAGTATAACCCAACGTTATTAATATATCATTAGTGTTTTAAGTTAAAATTATTTATATTGGAATGGAATTCCCGCTTGATAGTTTAGGGAGTTAATCTTTTATATTGCTATTGGGACTTTTTGGGCTAAATTAAATTAAATCCCTGCACCTGTTAGGTCTTTTTGTTATCACTTGATAAATCTCGTACAAGCAAATAAGCTTAATTGAGTAATGGAGAAGTAAGTAACCAAAAAAAAATAAAAAAAATAAAAAAAATAAAACATAATAATAAAAAAAATACAACAAGATTTTAGTTTTGAACAATCAATCTATATATTATAATTCGCCAGAAATTAGAATATCACAAGACTATGTGAGCAAACAAGTAAGCACGAGGAGTGACCCTCACATGTCTCCAGATCAATGCGTTAGCGGTCCCACCGACGTTCACTCGAGTTGTTTTAATTTCTTCGCGCTGCTGTTTCTGTCCGTTCTCCCCCCTTTTCTTTTCCTTTACATTATCTATGAGCAAGTAAGCGGCGTGTGCTACGCCGTGGGTCGTATCTAGTATATATAATTCACCAGAAATTAAGACAAGCACAAGACACGAGAAAATAAACATGACGAATGACCCTCGCCAGGGTCGACCAATTACAGTTAATGGTTGCAAGCGAGGGTGGTGCAAGGGGGGAGGGCGCTCAACCGCAGTGCGCATGTCTCGAGACCAAAATGCGTCGGCGGTTCCCCCGACGTTCACTCGCGTTGTTCCAATTTCTTCGTGCCCCTCTTTCTTTGCGCTATCTATGAGCAAGTCTGCGCATTTGCTACGCCGCGGGTCGTATCTAGTATTGAATAATAAATAAAACAAACCCGTAAAAACAAAATTTTTGACTATAAATCCCTTATATATGAGACATAACTAACAGTATTGATTATTTTCAAACATTTACAGACTGAATCTGTCTTAACTCAACTTTGCATCATAACCCTAGTGGGGGTAGGGGTGGGTGGGGGGGAGAGGGGAAAAGTCTGGTCACCGATTCGCTTGACCGAGCTCAGAGTGACACGTAAAATGTAAACAAAAGCGCCCGTCGCTTCGTTGGGTCGCCTCAATGCGTCAGCTCAAAATTTCACGTGGCAAAAAAACAATAACAAACCGTGAATTTAAATTACATACCTCATATAAGGATAAACTAAAAATGCATTAATTTAATTACGGTACGTTCGATCGATTTGAAATTTTGATACGATGCATTGTTAGGTCAGACGGGTCCGTGTGCCAAATTTCAGTTCGATCGGATCATGGGAAGTGGGTCATTTTTGACTTCTGTTTTTCCGCCCGCCGAGCCCAAGACAGAGAGAGAGAGAGAGACGGCCGCGAAGTTAATATAAGGGATTTAAATACCCAGCAGTGTCTACTGTCAAAACTGGATGAAGAATTTAATGTTGTGATATTAAGACGTTCGCTATTGTGAGTTTGTTCAACCTCTCTCCAATTCAAGTCCATTTTCAATACGATTTCTTAACGATAAATTCTCTAATTTTGATTTGATTAAAGTTAATTTTAAAAAAAAATAACTGAAACACATAGTATAATTGTAGATTTAATTTATATTATGTTTTACATTCTCTTTACATCTATAGTAGTTGCAATTAATTCTTAAAATTGCATCGCTATCTGATATATGCTCTATTATCTATATCGTGTCATGTGTAAAAATGCTTCTATTTCAACTTATGAACTCTGAATAGATCAATACTTTGATCTGAATTAAAGGCAGTTTTTTAAAACCTTTTTTTCTATGTTGCAGTTACAAGTTATGAGCTAAATAAAATTATAAATTATAGTGACATTTTTTTAAGAGCCTTGTTGATTGATGAATTATTCAAACGCTTCAAGTTAAAATAAATTTGATAAACTCAGGTTATGAAAATTAGCTAAAGAGCGAAAAAAACTAAAGTAGTAGGCTACCTCATTTAATGTCATGAGATCATTTTATAGAAATACTCATATGTTTAAAAAAAATAGTTAAAAATAAAAATTAAGATTTCTTTGAAGAATGTACGAGAAATTTTAAAGATTCAATAATTGATATCGTGCTGCTCCAGTTCCTGTGATGCCCAAAACGGAAGATCTTGCTCCCACACATGTCGCACTTCTCTCTTCAAATTTTGCTGTACGGACAGTCTGGGGTTAAAGTCCAAATAATAACCGTCACGTTGGTCATAGTTCGGCCAAACATCGCATTTTTCTTTCAGAAGAGCACCTTGTGGATTGCTGAGGAGAAATATATATCAACTCGCATTATAATTATACACTCCTTGTGCTAAGGTTGCAGGTTAAAGATATTTAAATAACTATTAATGTATAATTTGAAAAATTAAAATTATTAAGAAGACCGAAAAAATGAGGCCAAAATAACACGTTAAAATTATTGAATATAAAATAAACTTGATTGAGAAAATTTTATGACAAAAAGCTTTGATATATATATATATATATATATATATATATATATATATATATATATATATATTATATATATATATATATATATATATATATATATATATATATATATATATATATATATATATATATATATATATATATATCTATATATATATATATATATATATATATATATTAGGGCTGTTAACGATTAATTTAAATTTAATCGTTAACTTTTGACAAATTAACGATTAATTAATCGTTAATTTCTATTAAAGCCAAATATTAAAATATAGCTTATCATAAGTAACACTTATGAAACGTTCTTGTTGAAAATCTAAATAACACTGGAATGTCTCCTTTATATGTCATCTTTTAACCAACTACGTAAAAAGACAAGTATGTTGACATTATTTGGTTCAAGGGATGAGCGGGTCTAATTGACAATATAACCAGCCGAGCTGAACAACCATTCAAATGGAGCTGAGGTAACTGGTATATACAAAACGGTCTTGGCAAGGAATGACATTATCCGATATCGGTTTTCATTAAATTTCCACCATAGTATAGGGTTAATGGATGCGGGAATTTTCATCTCAATTTTGTAACGCAGTAATTCATCAGAAGAGCTGTCATCATTTTCTGTCTCTGAGTCAGATTCCATTACTGCCATTAACTTAATACGCTTTTCATTTGGTTTGATAAGTAGGCGAAGTGTTAGAACCATGGTAGGCAAACGATTTCCACAATGGATACAATAAACTTTATCAAAATTTTGAACATTCCCGTCAGTCAATAGTTTAAAACCAAAATGTTCGTGTAATCGTCAGGAAATGTGTTATTATTTATCGGCCGCAATTTAAAAAAAAACTTTTTGACTTCCAATAATTTGTAAGTGATGGGTCAATTAATCTTTAAAAAAGAATGTAATCGTTAACAATTTTTTATCGATTAATTGAGAAATTAATAGTTAATTTCCGAAGCTCTAATATATATGTAATGAGTGCATTAATTATTTTTGAAAGAAACATTATGTTTTCACGCTTGCAAAATATATTTAGATTTTCGCCCCATCCCAAAAATTTAAATCCGATCTTGTCAAAATACACGCCATTTTCTTAAGATTCACAAATGATTTATCAAAAACAACCTTTAAAAATGATATGCTCAGAAATTGCATGTACACACACTTGTAAGTTGGTTGAACCTTAAAAATAATACCCCCACTAACTTTAAAAAAAAACCGTTTATATTAACTCGTGGTGTCTGCTTGCTTGCTTGAGTGCTGAAAAAACTTTGGATCGATTTTTAACCCACTTCCTCGTAAGCAAGCGAGCTTAAATTTTACAGGCAGACTCGTGCCGATGATAAAAATGATGTATCAAAATTTCAGATAAATCGAATGTACCGTAATTAAATTAATGAATTTTTAGATCATCTTTATTTGTCTCTATGTAACATGTTAATTTTTTTTGCTATAGTGTCGTGGTGCGTATTATATTATATTGAACAACCTTTCCTGTCGCGGAATAAGGTGCGTATTTCATTGACAACACTTTTTATAAACATATTCCTGATCGGTGCGCATTATATTAAACATGTTTTACGACACATAACTACAATTTTATATTTTTGGATGGTCTTGCGCTGCGTATTATAATAAACATTCTTTTAGTTACTTCTCGTACATAAAGGATTTATAGTCAAAAACTTGTTTTTTACGTTTTTTCTTAAATTTTAATTTTTTAAAAAAGGTAATGTGAATCAACTTCAACAAATTAATATTTATTTCTGTCACACTACTTAAAAACACTATTTTATCTATAAACCGATTGCAGATTGTATTCGATACATCTAGTTCTGTTCCATTCGTAAAACTGAAACATATTGAAATGTGATTTCCTCAAATCAGTTGTATGGTTAAGACTGGGTTGTATGGCTTATATTATTTTAAGAATGGCTAAAAAGACAATTTAAATGCACGATACAATACTGAATTCAGCAAAAAATAAAATCTCCCCTCCACTAGGGTCATAAGCTCTATGATCACAGGGTAACAACTAAAGCTTCAAAGATATTGCTGTATATATTCATTTAAATTAAGATCTTTATTTAATGTAATACCTTTGGAGTGTTGAAGTTCATGAGTTCCTAGCGAAGTATTCCTTGTGTCAACGTATACGTTGATTAATAAAAGTATATCTCTTACTTATTACTATCTAGTGGCATTAAGAAATCTTACCCAGTTTTTATGAATGACGCTATGGTATCAGAGAAAATCCGCCTGAGTCTAAAATCCTCCTCTTCAAATACACCCGTTGCCTGAGGAGCAAAGAACTTAAGCAAGAACTGTACACCAGGACCCAAATCAAAAAAGTATGTTAGATCAAAGCCATGAAAAAGGCCTTTAATGTCACCTGTCATGTACTGGGGATAGTGGTTGAAATATATGAGCCATGCCTTGGCATTTCTGCGTTGTGCTACAGTGTTGAGCAGGTCAAATGTAGGAATAATGAAATTTGCATCAGTGATAAGCTCTAGGATGTCAAATGGCGAAGGAAATCTAGCTTGGTACCAGTCTCTAAGCTTCTTAACTAGTGTTGGTGGAACATTATCAAGGCGGAGTCTATCAGCAATCACTTCTTCTGCAACAGTTTGAAGATACTGCTGAAATCTGTTAAACTTCTCTTCCTCGGAAAGTGTTGCATTATTAAAGATAATGGATTTTGCAAGAAACAAAAATGAACCAAATATTGTTGTTTCTTGATTATTTAAGGTAAAGAGATACTTTTTTTTGTAAAACCCAATTTTTTCCAAGTACTGTTCATCTTTGATGAGGTCAAATGGAGATTTGGGTAGGAACTCACCATCTCCCCAGGGATGAAACCATGTTCTAGAAGTAGCAATGAACGGAAAGCCAGCGAAATCAGAGAGTTGGCGTGAACGAAGACACTGAATAACTTCTTTTCCTATTGTAATCGCATCTTTGTCCAGACAATTAACAAATATCGCTATTGCACGGGCAGCCTCTTTATTTAAGTTGTTTACTGCAAACAAGGATGTTGCTACTCCACTGCTAGAGTAAGCTTTAGTGAACAGATCTTTTGTGACAGGACTCAAAGTGAGTAAAGATACAGACGACCCTCCTGCCGATTCTCCTGCTATTGTTATGTCGCTTGGATCTCCTCCAAATGCGGCGATGTTGTTTTTGACCCACTTTAGTGCAACGGCTTGGTCCCAAAGGCCATAGTTTCCAGGAGAATTCTCATCTTCTGTGGTAAGGAATCCCAGAAAGCCAATGCGGTACTGGATGGTCACAAAAACAACGTCCTGTTCTGTGACAAAACTTCCAGGGTTGTAAAAGAAAGTTGAACCGAAGAAAAAACCACCACCGTGTATAAATATGATGACTTTCTTTTGTGGTTGCTGTTTTTTGTTGATCTCTTTGGCAAATACGTTCAGAAATAAGCAGTCCTCTGATATTACTTCTGTCGGTAATAGAAACTGTGGGTCTTGGATGCAAGAAGCTCCCTGATGAGTTGCATCAATAACTTCAGCTGTAGAGAACACATTTATGTTATCTATAATAAGTACCATTTCCAAAAAAAATGTTTCTAAATATGGCTAATTAATCCAACGCACTCCCCTTTGCATTATATTACCTACCTCTAAATATGTTACAATATCTTTTTGGGGTTTTCTCTCGCTCATTTGACACGACCAACAAATGACTAGCCCAAACACTCATGGTCGTCCCACCTTCTTGTTGTCCATATCGCAAATTCGGCAGGCTGATCACTAATCGTTTAAATACTTGGAAAGAACCTACCTGTTAGACGTCGATCGATCCTCACCATAAGTGGACTAAGCAAGTGAAGACGCTTTTCTCGTGTCAGGTGCTTACTTCGGTGATTTCCCTCCCAGTTGAGCCTTGGTTTGCTGAAGTTTACGCACTTCTCTGTCAGTAAGTCGGTTTTTTCGTAATGCTCTATCTTTGTATAACTATAGCAACGAACAGTATAATCTCTTAGCCGTCCCCCACCATGACGTTTTCCACTGTCGCCAGAATGGCTCCAACTCTCCAAGACTCTAAGTTGCTCCGACTCATAGATAGTTTCAAGTGTAAACTCAAGAGTCTGTGAAGACGAAGACAGCGGATATTCCGTTCATTTGGCTTTGGCGACGGGGGACTTGTTTCAGATCCTAAGTTTACTTTTGACCTCGGTGGTTGTATCTGGTACTAACTTTTCTAATGGGCTGGATAACTCTTCAATCATTGGGGAAGGGTACTCTATTAGAGCACTGTGGCCACCTTAATAGTCACCAGTGAAGCATTAGCCGTCAGTGTAGACTTTTACTAAGCAGTTTCTTGAGGCTTCAATGGTCTCCAGAGCTTCGTCTTGCTGAAGAGCAACGAGGCTGGCATGTAATAACTTACCTGTTACCAAAGCCGGCGAATGTTTTTTTTTCTCCACCACCACAAGCTTAAAGCCTGCGATGCGCCTCTCCCACCCATTAGACTAGATTTAGATTTTGGACAATAATTCCCTATACAGTACTGTAGTTTTAAAAAAAGTTTAACTTAAAAATAAGGAATTTGTCCTCTACTCCTCAAGGCTCAAGTTTTAGATTAAAAAGATGTAATATCAATCAAAGAAAATAAGTTTTCAAGTTCACACACAGGTGCACAGCCATACATCTTCCAAATAAAATATTGAGCTTTAGAAATGTATCTTCACCAGTATTAGATAATGCTTTTTCTTCCTTTTTCAGTGAAATAATAGCTAAATCAATTATATAATACATATCGTTGTGATGCATAAATGGTAAGCCAACCTTGACTGGGATAAGGCACCGGTTTAGCAAAACGTAGATCACCCACAGGAGGCACGGCATAAGGGATGCCACGATATGACCAATAGGGCTCGCCATTAGCAGCAGCCAGCTTCAGTCCTCTCACCCTACCTACAGGTGTAACCACATCTCCGGTCTCTTGAGCATGAGCGACGGCTTGAAGACCAACAAGACATAGCAGCAACATCGAGGTCTCCATTATGGTAATATCGGCTGAGTTAAATAAAAATTAGAACTTCTTATATTACATTATTTTAAAAAGTAGAAAAAAGTTATATAAAAATTCTGCAGTTGCACCTTGACTCATTAATTATTTGATTAGTCCGTTTTAAATCCTTTATATTAACTCGTGGTGTCTGGTTGCTTGGTTGAACCCTTGATTGCTTGTCGGTCGCCAAAACTTAGGATCGATTTTTAACCCACTTCCTAGTAAGCTAGCGAGCTGAAATTTAGCAGGCAGTTTGGTGGCGATGATAAAAACTAATATCAAAATTTCAGATTGATCACATGTACCGTAATTGAATTATTGATTTTTTAGATTATTTTATTTATTCCTAGGTATCATGTTATTTTTTTAGATAGAGTGTAAGGGTGCGCACTATATTGAACAAACTTTCTGTCACGCAATTAGGTGCGTATTTTATTGAAAACACTTTTTATAAACATATTCCTGATCGGTGCGCATTATATTAAACATGTTTTATGACACAACTACAAATTTGTATTTTTGGATGGTCTAGCGCTGCGTATTATAATAAACATTCTTTTAGTTACTTCTCGTACATAAAGGATTTATAGTCAAAAACTTGGTTTTTTATGTTTTTGTAGTGCAGATTACCTTATTAATAGTAATTTTTTAATAAAAAAACATAAAAAACCAGAAAAAAAAACAGAACTGTCTTCATTGTTCATGAAAACTAGGCTAAGACAGTCTTATTGCAGATTACCTTATTAATAGTAATTTTTTATGACTGTCTTAGCCTAGTTTTCATGAACAATGAAGACAGTTCTGTTTTTTTTAAAGATGACCGAAGACTAAATGTGTGCATACTACGAAACAAGAGAGGAAGTATTCAAATGGTGGTCACATCCACTGCCCTAAGCAAAACACTGGAAGATTTCGTTAGAAAATTCATAGCGGTGCGAGAAGAGGGTGTGGGGTTCTTCAAATGATTTGGAAAGTTCTATGGCAGAATGTGAAAGTAATAATCACATCGGGAAAACTTGTTACCAACCTATCATATATTTGTTCCCTAATCATTTCAGCCAAAGTTTGTCACTAATCATTTCATCCAAAGTTTGTCACCAATCATTTCAGCCAAAGTTTGTCACCAATCATTTCATCCAAAGTTTGTCACCAATCATTTCATCCAAAGTTTGTCACCAATCATTTCATCCAAAGTTTGTTACCAATCATTTCATCCAAAGTTTGTCACTAATCATTTCAGCCAAAGTTTGTCACTAATCATTTCAGCCAAAGTTTGTCACTAATCATTTCAGCCAAAGTTTGTCACCAATCATTTCAGCCAAAGTTTGTCACCAATAATTTCATCCAAAGTTTGTCACCAATCATCCCACCCCGCTTGTTGTTCATCTCTATACATTTAGCTTGCACGCCAAATAGAGTGCCGACATTGTCACATGATCGATAAGGACAACATCAAGTCAAATAACTCTCGTTAAAAATCGCTATGGTTTTATCGTTCTGTTCAATTGGAATAATTTTTTTTAAAAACGCCTCTACTACAGTTTCATTTATGAGTACGTAGCAAATAATATCTCTAAGCTGACCATATAACCAATGTCAGCAGCTGAATCAATACTAATTCCATAATAAATAAATACTCGTATATTATTAGGTTTCCTTTAAAAGAAAATCAATAAATTCATCAGATAAAGTGGAAAGAAAATAGAATATAATATACGTTTCCCTTTCCGGGATTTTCGTATCTCTGAATGTATTTTGTAAGAATTATTATTATTACTGGGAAACGTTAAAACTCTATCAGACCAACAAAAAAAAATGGTTACAACGACTCTTCTCTTCTGGACATCAAATCATTGCAAAACGCAGTTTGATTTCTTCCTCTGTAATTCCTCGCAAATGCCAAATGTCTGCTAGCGTGCCAACATGAGCTGAATTTTTTTAACGATTAATCGACTCACCACTTATAAATGTACTGGAAGTCTAAAAGTAAAATATTTCGGCCGATAAATATAAACTAATTTCCGGACGATTACACGAACATTTTGGTTTTGAACTGACTTGAATGTTCAAAATGTTGATAAAGGTTATTGTGTTCATTGGGATAAATCTCATCACTCTCATTGTCTCTCACGCACTCTCTCACCATCTAAGTACCCCGCCCCCCTTTTTCTTCTACCCTCAATCTAGCTCTCATTACCCCCTCCTCTAGTAGCTACATTTTACACAATGTCCTACCTGCTAATCCTATACCACTCCACTCTTCGTCTGTTATGTTGCCAGTCTTCTAACATAATTTATATAGACCCAGCTTTATTTCATAAAATTGGTTTGCGATATAAAAATGTTACATTACCATAAACAATAAGCCCCGCTCCCCCCTTCCCATCCATCTCATTTGTTATTCTGCTGGGTTTCGAGCTCGCAATTTTTCCCCCGTATGGAGTTGGAGCGGAGTTGGACCAAAATTGCTGCTGAAAATCCCTTGAGTTTAAAGTCTTAGGTGTAGCAAGTGTAGAATGTATCTTGTCATTCAGTAATGGTAATGCGATTGATTAGATCACGCATTTATTATATTTACTAATCTTACGTATATCTCGTGTCTTCTTGTGAATTGAAATGTTGAGTTGCATCAATGTTGGTTTTGTGTGGAGTCACAGCATAGGCATCACACACAGTGTCTCAAACAGCGATCAGCCACTGGGTTTAAAAAAAGTATAAGACAATGGGGATCATACACTGGGTATCAAACAGGAGACAGACGAAAATTCCCAAACAAAGATTAGACAAAGGTTTCAAACAGCGGTCAGAAACTGTGTATAAAAAGCGATAAGACAATGGGGATCAGACACATGGTATTAAACAGGTAACAGGCACTTGATATTAACAGGGATCAGACACTAGGTATCAAACAGGGATCAGACACTGGGAATTAGGTAACAGAAACAAGACTCTGGGTATCAAACAGGGATCAGACAATGGTTTTCAAACAGGGATCAGACACTGGATATCAAACAGGGATCAGACACTGGATATCAAACAGGGATCAGACACTGGATATCAAACAGGGATCAGGCACTGGATATAAAAAAGGATAAGACAATGGGGATCAGACACAGGGTATTAAACAGGGAACAGACACTTGATATAAACAGGGATCAGACACTGGGTATCAAACAGGGATCAGACACTTGGTATCAAACAGGGATCAGACACTAGGTATCAAACAGGGATAAGACACTGGGAATTAAACAGAAACAAGACACTGGGTATCAAACAGGAACAAGACAGTGGGTATCAAACAGGGATCAGACACAGGGTATCAAACAGGGGTCAGACACTGGGTATCAAAAAGCGATCAGACAATGTGTATGAAACAGGGATCAAACACTAGGTATCAAACAGGGGCCAGACACTGGGTATCAAACATTGGTCAGACACTGGGTATCAAACAGGGATCAGACTTGGGGTAATAAACAGAAACAAGACACCTGGTCTCAAACAGGGATTAGACACAGGGTCTCAAACAGGAATTAGACACTGGGTATCAAACAGGGATCCCACCATTAGCCTCTCTAATGGTTCTGCACGATGTTTCTTATCCTCTAATTAATTATTCAACACACGACGTACGATCTATTTCTTCTGCTACCTTAACATATAAAATGTCTTTTAAAAAGATTACACAGTTAAACCACCTAAAAACATTATGGGTGAATGAAAATCGGCAAAATTAACACCACGAATTATGCTTTGCCTCAGGCACACTGAACACAGTCAAAGTAAAATCCAGTAAGCCGCAAAATGAGCTAAGAATGAAGATGAAGAATAAATCCAAGCTTATTAATTGCACGCTCTTTAGTTTTTATCCTTCAACTTAAGATATAATACATGGGCTATGAATAAAATCTTGAGAGAAAAACACCAAACTTCACCTGAAATCAATAATTAATTTTACCATTGGGTCAAAATGTCCTTTAACCAAGAAACTCAATAGTATACTGCTCACAGGCAGCTACTTGGGTTACATGAAAAGGGGAAGACGATTAAGTGCATCCATAATATTTTTTAATGACACAATATGAACCAGGGTCAGGGCTTACCCCTCAGGTCTAACAGCTCCATCTATCTTCTCGCGACTCTTCAACTAGTTCAAGCGGACATAAAAATAACACAGGTTTTGAAGGACGAAGGGGGCATAATTCAAAACAAGTTGGATTCGTGCGTGTTAATAGCCCATTGCAAAAAAATGATACTCGATTATGCAAAAGAATTGCTAATTTTAATGTTTTCAGGTAAGACGTAATCTGAAGATCATGTATAAACAATAAAAAAGAGAGTTTAAATACAAAACGCATAACCATTTAAAAATAAAAACAAAAACGCATTAACTTTTAAAAAATAAAATAGCATCACAAATTCGTAACATTATAAAATTTTTTCAAAATTTAACTAGTAAAATAAAATTCTAACAATGAGAAAATAAAAATCCACCTATCTAAGAATGCACATTTATTTACACATGTATTATAAGTTTAAAACTCTTTATATAGAAAATGTGATCTCTATCTTTATGTTAAGATTTGCATTAAAAAACTGCACAAAATGACTAATAAAAAAATCCGTACATTATAAAAAAGTTGACAGAAAAGAAAGATGAAAAGTTTAAAGAGTTACTTATACTTGCAATCAGTTTCTCAGCATTTATGCATTATTCACAACTGGAAGATGGGATTTCAAAAATAAAAACAACTGAATATAACTTTGTTTTACATCAGAACTTTATTAATTATAATTTTTAAATACGTAACTGCAGCTCTTTTCAAGAATTAAATAATGTTTTTTTTTAATTACTGTAGTGCACATTTTATCCATTTTAAAAAAGTTGATAAATCTATTTTTATTACAGAAGCTACCATAAAATGTTTTTAAACTGAATTAGTATTTCTAATAAACTTTAAGTAAAACTCAAATTCATCACATTATCTGTTCTTTTTAAATACAGTTATCTTGTGCAATAATTTAAACATTTAATAAATTTAAATTTAAATATAATATTTGTATGTCGCTGTTCTCTTTTGAATGATGCATACATTTATTTTTATTTTAGTTTATAAGTTAATACTATTAATATTGGCAAACAAATGAAACAAAATATTTTTTATAATGTACAAAAGAAAAATGTTTCCTAAAACAATTTGATGCTGAGTAATTTTTTTCTTTATTAAAATATTATAGGGACACTTTTTTTTTGCATCTCCTCCAAACGCAGCGATGTTGTTTTTGACCCACGTACCCAGAGACAATAGTTGCCGAGAGAATTCTCATCTTCTGTGGCGAGGAATCCCATCAATCCAAGGCGGTACTGGATAGTCACAAAAACAACATCCTGTTCCACGACAAAACATCCAGGGTTTTACTTTAGAGTTGTGCCACCAACACCGCCATGAATAAATATGACGACTTTCTTTTGTACTGGGTACTTCTTGTTAGTCTCTTTGACAATAAGTTCAGAAATAAGCAGTCCTCCGACATGACCTCTGTGGGTAATAGAAACTGTGGGTCTTGAATGCAAAAGTGGTTGCATCAATAATATCACCAGTAGTAGAATATAAATAAAGAGTAGTGAGCGCATGAATTATATATTTAATAAAATAATGTAAAAAAAACTTTTTTTATAAAGGACACGCTTTTATTTACATATAGAAAGTGCACTAAAAAGAAGAAAATAAAAATGTTCTATGAAAACAGGTGAAATCGGTGAACTTATCTACTGCACATAAAAGCGTGGGGCGCCCATCACAAATAATTTCTCATTGCAACTATTCTCTTACATATTAAACAATATAATTTGCAATTGTCACGCAAGTAGTGTCTGTCAGTCAGTCCTGACGCTACTAATTTTAGAAAGCAAGGGAAAACCAAATTACTGCACCAAAGCATCAAAAGGTGTGCAAATTAAATATGCGCTGTAAAAATATTATATGACGTCATTGTTTTCGCTAATATTTTAATTTTTGAAAAGGGATCAATGTAAAAAGAGGATTTGATGATGGTTAATTATGAAAAAAAAAGGGGGCGCCGTAGTCGCACTGCAACCCCTATTTTAAAATACTTAGTGTACATTTCAGAAAGTTTAATATTTCGTATTTATCAAACAAGGACAAGTTATTTGGGCTTTTGAAAAAGGTCGGCGCCGTAGGCGCCCTAAAAAAATTGCATTTTTTATAAATTAAATAGATTTCAGCTGAAAACTTCCGTCATTTTTGACGGGTGTACGCTAGTAGATAAATATTTCTAATTAATGTGATAGTAGCATTTATATGATCAAAGTTGTGAAACTTTTACTGTTTATTAATATTCATACAAATTTGTTTTTATGTTTCGCACCCTTGTACACGATAGAGAGTTGTGATGAGCGCCCCACGCTTTAATGTACAGTAGATAGGTTCACCAATTTCACCTGTTTTCATAGAAAATTTTTATTTTCTTCTTTTTAGTGCACTTTCTATATGTAAATAAAAGCGTGTCCTTTTTTAAAAAAAGATTTTTTTACATTATTTTCTTTTCTACTTTTTAGTATCAAAATTTTTAAAAATTGATTTTTCAACCTTATCAATTCAATTTAATTAGTTAAAACTCATTGTCAATAACTTAAATGTGTTAGTGGTAAAAAGAAAGATTATTCATTACAAATTTATGTATAATAAAAACAACAACACATTTTCCCTAACTGAAAATTGAACCTCGTTCGGCAATCGATCACGCTTATATTTCGGCCAGCAAGACTTCTTGTTGATAGTACTTTTTAAAGTTATAATAAAAACTCTTTACCACCCACATCTGACGTCAACACATTGAGATTAATTGTAGCCCTCTAGGGCGAATTGAGGCATGGTTCATTGATGCGGGTGATAATATTTTATATAGACAAAAACTAAAAACTAAAAGTGCATTAATTTAATTACGATCTGAAATTTCGATACAATGCATTGTCATCCACGATCTATCTGTGGTAAAATTTTGAGATCTCTAGGACCATCAGAAGTGGTTTAATTTTACGTTACAAGATTTGAAGGAAGGATGGATTGATACAAATAAATTCAAAATATTTCATTCATGGAAAGGAATTAACCTAAACTAAAGATGCAAAATACTTAAGAGTCATAATAAATGAGAAATTATCATGGAATCCCCATGTCAATGAAGTTATTAAAAAATCAAACAAAACCTTACCCTTTATAAAAAGAAACCTTTACAAATGTAATAAAGATATAAAACTAAAATGCTATCTCACTTTGGTGAGACCTGTACTAGAATATGCATCTTCTGTATGGGACCCATCCACCAAAGAAAACATTGATAAACTAGAACAAATCCAAAAAAGAGCTGCCAGATTCATCACTGGAGAATATTCAAAACTAACTAGAATAACACCATTAGTTAAATCATTAAACCTTGAAACACTAGAGGATAGAAGGACCAAGAGCAAAGTAGTAACCATACTTAAAGCACTTAACTCTAATTTAGAAATACAACACAAAGATAACTTAATACAACCCTCAGATAGACATAAGGATAAAAACACCTTTCTTATTCCGTATGCGAGAACAAACTCATACAAATTTTCGTTCTTCCCGGAATTCGGGCGTGGAAGGGGTTGCCTGAAGAAACCAGGAAAGCCAACACTTTATCAACATTTAAAACTCTAATAAGAATGCAGGACTAAACACAAACCATAGATAAGCGTAGGACGCAATAATCTTCTGTATAGAAGGAACGTCTGAAACAGATAAGATAAGATAAGATAAAATACAAACAGTGTGACTTAAATAACAGCGTGTAAAGAGGGGGTTAATAAAAATAATTTATTAAAAATACTTAAATATTAATTTTATATCACTTTCAGGGTCTTTTTTCCTGTTATCATTAAAGGGGAAGCAACCGCATAGACTAGGAGCATACACAGTTGTACGGGTCGTCTCTTTTCTTTAAATCAGCTTTTACAGTTTAAATTGAGATCGGTGAACGAATGTATACGATTCAATGGTCTGAAATTGCAACGCTATTAAATGTTTCAAAAACAAAAGCATAATTTAGTTTTTTAAAATTATTATTATTATTCCAGCAAATTTTGTTTTAAATTTATTAATGATGTAAAATAATGCTAAAAAACATTAGATTAAAATTCTAGAAAGAAAAAGAATATATAAATAAATTTTCTAAAATTCAGATTTATAAAGACTGTTTCGGTACTTTGATTTTAGAATTATACTCCCAGCATTCAAGTAATTTCTGTTATAGGGTAGTTACATGAAAGAGTTGGGTATGACATGAAAGAGTCGGTTATTTTCTGAAAGAGTCGGGTATTTCATGAAAGAGTCGGGTATTACATGAAAGAGTCGGGTATTACATGAAATAGTCGGGTATTACATGAAAGAGTCGGGTATTACATGAAAGAGTCGGGTATGACATGAAAGAGTCGGGTATGACATGAAAGAGTCGTGTATTACATGAAAGAGTCGGGTATTACATGAAAGAGTCGGGTATTATATGAAAGAGTCGGGTATGACATGAAAGAGTTGGGTATTACATGAAAGAGTCGGGTATTACATGAAAGAGTCGGGTATGACATGAAAGAGTCGGGTATGACATGAAAGAGTCGGGTATTACATGAAAGAGTTGGGTATTACATGAAAGAGTCGGGTATGACATGAAAGAGTCGGGTATGACATGAAAGAGTCGGGTATTACATGAAAGAGTTGGGTATTACATGAAAGATTTGGGTATTACATGAAAGAGTTGGTCAGGACATGAAAGAGTCGGGTATGACATAATTTAGGTGGCTATTACTTCAAGTTTCATCTTAAAACTCTCATCATCATCACCATCAATGGTGCTGAAGCCCATGTAGGGTCTTGGTATGCTCAACAACATTCTTCCATGGCCTCCCTCCTCAAAACTCGTATCTAAAACTGATGCGTCTCAACATCTTGCTTTTTTATCTATTTTTTCTATTCATTTCTTCAATGATGTTTCTATGACGAAGTTGTCTTGCTCTTAATTATTTGTATGTGTGAAATTTTAAGCACTTTCTTATTGCGTTTTAATTGTTCTCCAGGGTTGCAAACAAATCAAATCCACTTTTTTTGGATAATGTTGAGAAATGAAACTGATACGTTAAAAAAATTCTGTGTATTCAAATCAAGTTTCTAAAACAAGTATTTAAATTGTTCGCTTTGAATCGTATTTTCCATAGTGTAAATTTTTTCTGTGCTTGATTTTCGATCATATTTTTACTTTAGTTACGAATAGTTACGAATAAACATTATCCGAAAAAATATAAGATTGAAACATTATATCTGATGATTTTTTTAGTAGACAATTTAAGTGTCGAGCTCTTAACGTTGATGTAAAATTAATCAATGTTTCTCACATTGCCCTTCGGGGACGCGGTGGTCGAGTGGCAGCGCACTGGACTGTCGTACCGATGGTAACGGGTTCGAATCCGTGTGAAGGCAAGGGTTTGTTCCCGGGGCCTAGGGCGTCCCTGAGTCACCCCGCTCCGAATGGGTACCTAACACTACATGTAGTTAGGCGGCTGGGTAATGCGTGGAGCCCACAAAGCCGTGGCCTGTGATTGCTGCATCACTTGCCAACAGATCATCTGTCATGGTCTGTGGACGCAACTATCTTCTGCATAGAAGGAGCGTCTGTATAGATAAGATAAGATAAGAAGATAATGAAGAGTCTTTTTCAGTGAAAGGGGAGCAAACGTGGAATATCATATTAGCTAAATAAAGCTTACCTCCCATTACACGTTTGAGAAATTCCACTGATACTTCGGGCTACGAACTTAATCTAGTTAGTTCCAGAACTCGGTTCGTAACATGCAACATTCGTAACCTTTAATATTGAATTCAATGAAATAAAGAAAATCAGTTCCAATTTGCAAGAATTAACATCCGTTCGTTAACCTGACAAAACTGAAAGAATACATATTATTTGTACTTTATGTATTAAATAAATAATTAACATACTTTATAAAATCACAATTACCACTAATTTGAATATTATCTATTTGCCTTTTGAAAACAACGCCACTGCTCAACATGCTGACCTTAGTGAATAAATATTCAAGGTTTGATTAGCTATCTAAATTCGTATGATTGGAAAGTACAATCTAGCGTTATTAACATAGGTAAATTTATAAAATAAAAAACAGGGTATTAGTAGGCCTGACAAGACGTAACACAACAGTGAACGTTTCGGCAAAGAGCCTTCCTCAACGGACAAATAGTACACACATGAAACGAATAACACGAAATAATAATAAAAAAAACTTAGCTGCGGTGAAATCCAAGTTGTCCAGTAGCCTAAAAACATAATAAAAGAGAATGTAAAGCAAAAAATTGCTTTTATAAGGTATACAGACATAATTGTATGTTAGTCATTTAAATGTAACTTACACACAACTTAAATGCTACTGTATGCTTAATTTTAGTCACTACTTTTCTCTTCACTTGTCTTTAACTTTTTCGCCGGATTCAAAGAAAAAAATACTGTCCAAGCAGATTGTTTCTTCCTCCAATTCAGAATGCTGCGGAATTGAGTTAGGCAAGTGTCATTAAATAGCTTAGATGCACGACCAGTTGCAACGTTTTCGGGGTGTTTCTTTTCCACGAACTGTGAAACTCTCTCCAACATTCCCAAGATCTCTTTTATCTCACTTGAAAAAACTTAGCAAAGATGCTTCGACAGCGAGGTAAGCAAGCACACTTGGGGAATAGGTCGGATAATGCACGAGGCTCAGGCGCAGTAAACTGGGTGGGCCGTGTGCAGCTGGCCGTTCCTCATAACTCAAATGTCACTCGTATTTCAAACCAAAACTTCGCTCGCTCGACAGATCGTATCTCAGATAACTCGGATGTTAAGGCGTCGTATCACGAGGTACCACTGTATTTTGCAATGGAATCTCCGCCGGAAATGGAGTTAACCTTTTATATTGCTATTGGGACTTTTTAGGCAAAGTTAAGTTGAATCCCTGCGCCTGTTTGGACTATTGTTATCACGTGATAAATTTCTTGCAAGCCAATACGCGTAGTTGGGTTCACCGACAAAACGGCCCCGGACAAAACGACTGGTGGACTAATAGATGGACTAATAGTAAAAGTACAATCAAATATTATCTTCGTATTTTTACTAACCTATTCAGTGTCAGGTTTAGTGCACAAGAAACAATAATAATGAATTAATAGGAAAGAATTTAATAGGCTGTACTCGATATGGTACCAAGTCACGGTTGTTTGTTGACAAGAAATGATATAATAATATGATAAGAAATAATTTTGCCACTTTTTTTAAGGGTGAAAAAGTTAATCAAAGCTTAAAATGCAAAAAAAGAATATATTTTTTTGTTTCAAATATAAACAATTTTTATGGAGACGTTTTGACGTGTCACGGCGTATTTGAATATATTTTAAGTAATTTTTAATTTCAAATAATATCGCATAAATAAAATATCCAGGTGTCTACTGTCAAAACTGGATGAAGAATTTATTGTTTTTTTTAAAAGATGCTCGCGTGCTGCAGTGTATACAAACTCTCTACAGTTTAAGAATTTCCATAAGATTTCTAAACGATAATTTCATTTAATTTGTTTTGATATAAATTATTTAAATAAAAAACAAAAATTATTTTAAAGTTATTTAAACAAAAACAAAATTAAAAAAAACAAACAACCGAAGCGCATGATATAATTGTAACTTTAATTATTAATTTATATTTTGATTTTCATTCTTTATTCATTCGTTGCATTTATTTCTCACAATTTCATCGCTATCTGATGTGTTCTATTATAAACTGTCATGTGTAAAAAGGCTTCTATTTCCACTTATGTGCTTTGAATAGATCCATTCTTTCTACTAAATTAAAAGCAGTTTTTTTCTTCTTTCTGTTGACTTAAAAACATTTTTAAAAAAGTATAATAATTGTAGCAGAGTTTATGTACACTCCAAAGTAAAATGTTGAATGAAAGAACGAAATTATTAAACAGTTCTTGCTCTCAGCCCTCAGCATCATAACAAAAACGATCACATTTAAAAGAAATAGCAATAAAATTAGAAGTTGTCGTTTTTCATAAGAACTTCAGTTATGTCTTAAAAAGAAAACAAAACAAAACAAAAACAACGTCAGATGCTTAGATAAAATATTGCATAAAAACTATGTGTGTGTGTGTGTCCCATAACCTTGTGGTCGTAGGGGGTTCTAATGTTTCAATTAGAGCTTTCTAGGGGCTTGGTAGATCTGGCGGCGCCCATCTCCTCTCCAGATCAGAGGAGGGCAGCGGCTGGATAGCGAAATCAATATTGCGCTCGCCTCACAAGCAGAGGGGCGTTGGATCTATCCCACGTTTAGGCCACAATACAAATGTTGATGAATGACTATTGCTAGTAAAAACTATGAGCTTAATACAATTATAAATTAAAGAGACTCTTTGATTGATAAATTATTATAAAAAATTCAAATCGTTTAAAGTTAAAAATCTTATTTTTTAAACTTAGGTTACGAAAATTAGCCACAGAGCTAAAAAAATTATAAAAATACTACGTTTTGTAAATCGATTATTTCATACAAATACTAATTCGTGTAAAATAATTATACTAATTTAGATAAAGGAAAATGAGACAATTTTAAAAGATTCAATAATTGATATCGTGCTGCTCCAGTTCCTGTGATGCCCAAAACGGAAGATCTTTCTCCCACACATGTCGCACTTCTCTCTTCAAATTTTTCTGTACGGACAGTCTGGGGTTAAAGTCCAAATAATAACCGTCACGTTGGTCATAGTTCGGCCAAACATCGCATTTTTCTTTCAGAAGAGCGCCTTGTGGATTGCTGAGAAGAAAAAATTAAACTAACATTAACTTTCATATCAACTTCAACCAATTCATATTTATTTCTGTCGCATATAAAAAACACACATTTTATCTATAAATCCAGGGGCGGATTAAGACTGCACGGGGCCCCTCGCTGCAATTCCAACTGGGGCCCTATCCAGCCATCGCCCCTTTAAATAAAATGATTGCTAGAAGCTAATATAAGACTGTAACTTGTAACTAAATAGTCCATTGGTTCCTTGTTCATGCTTTGTCTGTACTACTGGATCGGCCTTCCTGGCCAAAAGGATTATTCATGAAAAAACCGAACACGCAGAAATAACTGTTTGCCGGTATCCTAAAATTGAGTGTAAAAAGACAAATTGAAAAAAAAAGATTCCACCAATGGGAATAGATCCCTACATCGCTTGCTCCACAAGCCTACACACTTCAATAAGACCCGAAGAGCTGGAGGATTATTTTAAATTAAAAATTAAAAAAAAATATTCATTATTTTTTTCTCTTATTGAGCCTATCAAATCAGGTTTTTCGATTACTAAGACTATCGGTCCCTATAGCGATCAGATTAATAGATTATATTTTATTAATTTATTTAAATTATATAATATTTTCAAGGATTTATGCAAACTTTCCACATTCATTATAAAATATACTAAGTTTGGGGGCCCCTAAATAATCGGGGGCCCCTGGCTTTACATCGTTCAGCCCCCCTTAATCCACCATAGTATAAACCCATTGTAGATTTTAGTCGATACATCTAGTTCTGTTCCATTCGTAAAACTGAAACATATTGAAATTTGATTTACACTAATCAGTTTGATGGTTAAGACTTTATTGTATGGCTTATATTATTTTAAGAATTTAAAAAAGAAATTTTTAATTTATGATAAAATACGGTATTCAGCAAACAATAAAATCTCCCTTTCGTTAGGGTCAAGAGTTTCTATGTTTACATGTTAATAACCAAGGCTTTCAAGATATTGCTTTATATATCACTTACATTTTTTTTTACTTAATGTTATATACGTTTGGAGTGTTGATGTTCATGACTTCCGAACAGAGTAGTCATTGTGTAAACCAATAAATTGATTAATAAAAGTATATCACTAACTATCTAGTGGAATTGAGAAATCTTACCCAGTTTTTATGAATGACGCTATGGTATCAGAGAAAATCCGCCTCAGTCTAAAATCCTCCTCTTCAAATACACCCGTTGCCTGGGGAGCCATGAGTTGAAGCAAGAAATGTACACCAGGACCCAAATCAAACCAGTAAGGCAGATCAAAGGCATGAATGATGCCCTTAATGTCACCTGTCATGTACTGGGGATAGTGGTTGAAATAGAGGAGCCATGACTCGGCATTTCTGCTTTGTGCTACAGTGTTGAGCAGGTCAAATGTAGGAATAATGAAACTTGCATCTGTGCTAAGCTCTAGAATATCAAAGGGTGAAGGAAATCTAGCTTGGTACCAGTCTCTAAGCTTCTTAATTAGTGTTGGTGGAACATTATCAAGGCGGAGTCTATCAGCAATCACTTCTTCTGCAACAGTTTGAAGAAGCTGCTGCCATCTGTTAAACTGCTCTTCCTGGGAAAGTGTTGCATTATTAAAGATAATGGATTTTGCAAGAAACAAAAATGAACCAAATATTGTTGTTTCTTGATTATTTATTGTAAAGAGATACTTTTTTTTGTAAAACCCAATTTGTTCCAAGTACTGTTCATCTTTAATGAGGTCAAATGGAGATTTGGGTAGGAACTCACCATCTCCCCAGGGATGAAACAATGTTCTGGAAGTACCACCTAGACTGAAGTTTGCAAAAGCTGAAAGTGGGCGTGAGCGAAGACACTGAATAACTCCTTTTCCTATTGTAATCGCATCTTTGTCCAGACAATTAACAAATATCGCTATTGCACGGGCAGCGTCTTTGTTTAAGTTGTTTACTGCAAACAGGGACGTGGCTGTTCCACTGCTAGAGTAAGCTTTAGTGAACAAATCTTTTGTGACCGGACTCAAAGTAAGTAAAGATACAGACGACCCTCCTGCCGATTCTCCTGCTATTGTTATGTCGCTTGGATCTCCTCCAAATGCGGCGATGTTGTTTTTGACCCACTTAAGAGCAAGGGCTTGGTCCCAAAGGCCATAGTTTCCAAGAGAATTCTCATCTTCTGTGTTAAGGAATCCCAGAAAGCCTAGACGGTACTGAATGGTAACAAAGACAACGTGCTGTTCGGTGACAAAACTCCCAGGGTTGTAAAAGAAAGTTGAACCGAAGAAAAAACCACCTCCATGAATAAATATGATGACTTTCTTTTGTGCTTGCTGTTTTCTGTTGATCTCTTTGGCAAATACGTTCAGAAATAAGCAGTCCTCTGATATTACTTCTGTCGGTAATAGAAACTGTAGGTCTTGGATGCAAGAAGCTCTTTGATGAGTTGCATCAATAACTTCAGCTGTAGAGAACACATTGATGTTATCAAATATGGGTATTGAGTCCAACGCACTCCCTTTTGCATCATATTACATACCTTTAAATATGTTACAATCTCTTTTGGTGTTTTTATATCACTCATATGACACGGCTTACAAATTACTAGTTCAAAAACCAGTGTTTACCTTTTTTGTCGGCCACATCGAACATTCGACAGCCGACATCTTGGAAAGCACCTACCCTTTTAGACGTTGATCGACCCCCACCATTTGTCGGCTAGGCACTAAGCACGTGAAGACATTTTTATCGTACCAGTTGGTTACAGCTGTGCTTTCACTCCCAGCTGAGCCTTGGTTTGCTGATTGTTACGCTCTTCTTTGCCAGGTAGTCGGTTTTGTCGTAATGCTAGATCTTCGTGTAAAAAGCAAAGAACCGTAAAATCCAAGGAGGTTTGATTAGCTGGAGGTGGCGTCTGCTATCAGATAGTCGCTAGCGGATGAAGCCAGTGGGTGGGGGGCCTATCGTCATATTGTTAGACTCCAAACATTTCACAGTTTTCCTTACCAAACCAGTTTTCCTTACCAAACCAGTTTTCATTACCAAACCAGTTTTATCATTCTGGTAACGACTCCAATGAGCTTCGTATTTTGTCATCACGTTTTTTCTAAAGTCTGCTAAGGTCCTAGTTCATTTCTGGTGGTCTAGATATTCTAATGGGTCTATTACAAAGAGCTGTTAAGTTATTTATTTATACGATTAGTTGATCGAGGCCTACAAAGCCTGGTCTATATATACGCTAACTATATCGAAATGAAGTTCTACTACTATACATAATTATAAAGAACGTACAAACAGGTCAACACATTTATTTACATTACAGGGGTCAGCGGAGAACCTTCTTCCGTATCATTAATAATATTTATATTGTGACTTTGCGTGGGCTTGATCTCACGCCCCTCAACTTTGTGAGGCGAGCGTACTACTGACTTCGCTATCCAGCCGTTATATCTTATGTAGTTAAGTAATATCTATACTTTTAACTTCCGAACTTAATATTTTTTCTCGTATTGAAATTGTTTTACTATATTTTGCATGGATTTGAACGATTTCATGACCAACCCTTATTAATTTGTTTATTTTGTTCTATTTCTATATTAATAATTAAATGTATTACTTAATTTGTAACTTAACGTATTTTGTATAATTATAATATTCACAATAGACAGTTTTAAAATTATAAGACTGAATAAGATATAACACGTGAGACGAGCAACATTTTTATTTTTAAGTTCGCAAATCAACTGCCATTTCATTTAATGATATAACTTATATTATATAAGTAAAATGTTTAAATGTAAATATTGAATTAAAAGTATTGAATGATTGACTACTGGCAACCTACTAGTCAATGACAAAGAAGTTGAAAATGAAAACCAACACTGAGCCTGTCCCAGTTACCAAGGCTCCCGTTCAAAATATTACAATAATATAACATACACACTACACAGCTTCCCATGTTTTGAGTCGCTCAAGATGGCTGCTGCGGGTGGGGGTCTGGCTTCAGCCTAGTGACGTCACGCCGCCTCCAGCTAATCAAACCTCCTTGGTAAAATCTCTATTAGCCGTCACCCACCATGGCGTTTTTCCCACTGTCACCAGAATGGCTCCGACTCAGAGTTTCAAGTGTAAACTCAAGAGTCTGTGAAGATGACAGTGGATATGCCTTTCACTTGGCCAGGCGACGGTGGACTTGTTTCAGACACTTAGTTTAATCATGACTTCTGGGCCGTATCTGGTCCTAAATTGTCAAATGGGCTTGACAATTCTTTAATAATTTGAGAGTGGTATTCCATTAGAGCAAGGTAGCCACTTCATTCATTCGTCAATAGTGAAGCATTAGCAGTCTGTGGTGAATTTTAATAAGCGGTTTCTTAAGGCTTCAATGGTCTCCAGAGCTTCTTCTTGCTGAAGAGCGACGAGACGGGCATGTATTCATTTACCTGTTACGAAAGCCGGCTATTGATGTTTTCTCCACCACCACTAGCTTTAAGCCAGCGATGCGCGTTTCTCCCAACCATTCGATTAGGTTTAGAGTTTAGATACTAATTCGCTGTACATGCTTTGAGTGTAACTTTTTAAAAAAAATGTAACTTAAAATAAACAATTTGTCCTTTCACCTCAAGGCTCAAGTTTTAGATAAAATATTTAATTCAAAGAACACAACCTACATCTTTCATATAAAATATTCAGCTTTAGAAATGTATCTTCACCAATATTAGATAATGATCTTTCTTTCAATTTACAGTAAAGCAATAGCTACATTAGTTACATAATACATATCCTTGTGAATAATAAATGGTAAGCCAACCTTGACTGGGATAAGGCACCGGTTTAGCAAAGCGTAGATCACCCACAGGAGGCACGGCATAAGGGATGCCACGAAATGACCAATAGGGCTCGCCATTAGCAGCAGCCAGTTTCAGTCCTCTCACCCTCCCTACAGGTGTAACCACATCTCCGGTCTCTTGAGCATGAGCGACGGCTTGAAGACCAACAAGACATAGCAGCAACATCGAGGTCCCCATAACGTTAAAATGGGCTGGGTTAAAAAAATAACTTCTTATATTACTGTATTTCAGAAAATAGAAAACGAGCAACAAAGTCCGTCCAAGGACGTTCCGCCACCGTTCGGTGGCATGTTGTAGCTCCCTCCAACAGCCGTCTCGACCGGCATACATGTGCATCACGTCAAAAATACTATTCATTATAGTTAAAATAAATAACTCATAAAAACAGAGCTTCTGACTATAAATCCCAACGCGCATAACTCAAAATTAAGACTTGGAAGAAATACTGCACAAAAAATAACTCGTTTTGGACGTCCGCGTAAACGTGTTCAATATGATTGGCTGTAGGAGTCATATGTGTTTGAGTTTGAGAAACGAATTGCTATCGAGGACCTGACAGAACGGACAAAAATTGCCTTTTACTATTATAGATAGATTGTACAAAAGCAATCTGCATTTTGTATTGAGTGTTAAATAAATAGAAGTAAAAAAAAAGATTTTAAAAAACAACGTTTTTATAAGCGGACTAAAAAAAGAAAATAAGTTTAAACATATTAGTTCAAGTACTTCAATTTAATATGACTAAAAACGTGGGGCGGGCGCTTATGAGGTTTAACATATGCGGTTCACTCATTCTCTCACTTATAGATCTCTCTTTTGCCTTCTAAATTAGAAATCTTTAATTTTTATACCAAACACCCGCCCCACGTTTTTAGTCATATTAAATCAAAGTACTTGAACTAATAAGTTTTAACTTATTTTATTCTTTTTAGTCCACTTATAACAACCTGGTTTTTTAATATTTTTTTTTATCTCTATTTATTTTACCAAACACCTCACAAGCGCCCGCCCAACGTTTTAAAAACATTGTGATGTGGTCACGGGGTGAACTCACGGATGTCAACAAAAGCAGACGGTACAGATGCTTATATATGGACTATAGATTAACTAAAAAGTTCAATAATTTAATAACGGTACATTCGATCGATCTGAAATTTTTAATACAATGCATTGTCATCCAATATCTATCTGTGATAAAATTTTCAGATCTCTAGGACCATCAAAAGTGGTTCAATTTTACGTTGGCAGATTTGAAAAAATCTTGGACAAACCAACAAACAGGAACGAAAGCGAGTTAATAAAAACGTGGTAATAAATAGAAGTAAAAAAAAGATTTTTAAAAACCACGTTTTTATAAGCGGACTAAAAAGAAGAAAATAATTTAAAACTTATTAGTTCAAGTACTTCCATTTTATATGACTAAAAACGTGGGGCGGGCGCTTATGAGGTTTAACATATGCGGTTCACTCATTCTCTCACTTATAGATCTCTCTTTTGCCTTCTACATTAGAAATCTTTAATTTTTATACCAAACACCCATCCCACGTTTTTAGTCATATTAAATCGAAGTACTTGAACTAATAAGTTTTAAATTATTTTCTTCTTTTTAGTCCGCTTCTAAAAACGTGGTTTTTAAAAATCTTTGTTTTACTTCTATTTATTTTATTCTTTTTAGTCCACTTCTAGCAACCTGGTTTTTAAAAATATTTTTTTACCTCTATTTATTTTACCAAACACCTCACAAGCGCCCGCCCAACGTTTTAAAAACAATGTGATGTGGTCACGGGGTGAACTCAAAGATGTCAACAAAAGCCGACGGTACAGATGCTTTTATATAGACTATAGATAAACTTAAAAGTTCAATAATTTAATAACGGTACATTTGATCGATCTGAAATTTTGATACAATGCATTGTCATCCAAGATCTATCTGTGGTAAAATTTTCAGATCTCTAGGACCATCAGAAGTGGTTCAATTTTACGTTGGCAGATTTGAAAAAATCTTGGACAATGCCTCACCAACGAAAGCGAGCTAATAAAAACGTAGTAAAAAAGCCAGATAAAATGGGCCTTTGTCTCCTCAAGCTGTTTTCACCTCCCACCCCCCCGTTGCATCCCGTAAATTTTCGTGGACCCCCCCCCCTATGCGTACGTACAAATTCGCTCACACCACCCTCTTTTGAAAAAAATTAATTTTAAGCCGAAGTCAGAAGATATTGGTTTTACTCTTTGAAGCCGTCCATAAATGACTTCACACGCCTAAATGGGGGTGGAGGAGGTGGTCACGCATTTGTCTCGAAAGTCGTTTGCAGCCAGAGCGGTTTACGGTACTATGCTTAGTGTTATGCAAATTTAATTTGTTATGCGTACGTACACTTTCAGTCGAGACCCCCTTCCTCCCCCCCGTGCGCATGCATATGCAAAATGCCGTAAATTTAAGACCCCTCCCCCTCCTTGCGACACTATCAAAGTTAGAAAATATGATAGCCAGAAAGAAAAAATGGATGTTTATCTGGATTATTTCGAATCCATAATGGCCATGAAAGGTTATGATGAAGAAGATTGGCCAGCGCAATTGATGACTCAACTAACTGGAGAAGCATTTGAAGCTTACAACAGTATAGCCAAAGAAAACAAAATCATATATAAAAATGTCAAAATGGCACTCCTGTGTCATTTCGGAAAGTCAGAAAATGATTATAGAAAAGAATGTCATGAAATGAGAATCAAGATGGACAAAGATCCACAGATCATAGTGCATGAAGCACAAGTTAAATTAACAAAATGGCTGGAACTTACAGCAATAGATACGAGCAATCCAAAGGCCATACTAGACATGGTGTTAATTGACAAGTTTTTAGAAAATGCAACACCAACTCTATTCACATATTTAACTGATAAAAAAGTTCGTACTCAAGCAGAGCTAACAAATGCATTACGCACATTCAAAGACTCTCATCCAAATGTGGAAATGGATAAGAGACAATATATTTTTGCAGCAATACAAATTAAAAGTAAAAAAAAAGACAAGGTATGAGAAACCAGAGTCTGCCAAACCAAGGCAACATAACTATTTGCTGGTACTGTAACAAGCCAGGTCATATGGCGAAGCAGTGTTACCACAATAAAGGACAACCAAATAGGGTGTCACCTAATGGCAGCCCTATAAGAAAGAAAACAGAAGAAAGATCAAGACAAGGTCATTTTGAAAGCAAAGGTAGAAGATCATGAAGAGGCAGATATAATCATGACTCCAGATACAGAAATCATGATCAGCCCTGGAGAAGGAATGACTACCAAGATGGAGATAATAAAGGAAAAATGAAACAAGAAGAATCACAATCTAGTAGTACTGTGGCCACTATCAAGGATCATGGCACACTGAAATGTTACCCAGTGTACATCAATGATAGAAAGTGTATGTGTCTTCGTGACACTGGATGCACAACAATTGTGGTCCATAGTAGGATGGTGAAAGAAGAAGAGTATGATGGGCAAAAAGACACACTGATAATGGCTGATGGCACAAAGAGAGAGTGTCCAACTGCTATTTTTACCATCAACTCACCCTGGCTTCATGGTGAAGTTCGAGCCAGAGTTTTAAAAGATGCCATTTGTGATCTAATCATATGGAATATTGAGGGTGTCATTGACAATTCTGATGAAGTATTCAAGGCTTGGCATGACAACAGCAATCAATTAAGTGCTACTGTACAAACAAGAGCCACCACAAAAAGAAAAGAGATCACAGACATTGAAGTTGATGAGAAACTTGAAATAGGAAGCCAACTGATGTCCAAACAAGAGTTCAAACAACTACAAGAAAAAGATAACACAATCAGGGAAATAAAAATGAAACTTATCAAAGACAATGAAACAGGCCACAACAAAAATTACAAACTAGATAAAGGCATATTGATAAACATGGCACAAGCAGGTAAGTGCAAAAGAGTGGTTCTTCCCAAAAAGTTACAGGAAACCATTATTAAAATGACACATGACAGTCTTTTAGGTGGACATATGGGCGCCAAGAAAACAATTGCTACAATAGCAGAAAACGTTTACTGGCCTAAAATGGCAAGGCAGATAAAAGAATACATCAAGGGGTGTACAGTGTGTCTACGACATAATCCCAAAGATGGGAGGCACAAAGCGCCTATACAATCATCTGACAAGGCAAACTTCTTATTCGAGAAAATTGCAATAGACCTGATACGACCATTCAAAAAGATGTCAAAGGAGAAACATATGTATGCTCTAACCATAGTGGACATAGCCACCAGATGGGGTGAAGCTATCCCACTGAAGCGAATAGATGCAGAAAGTATATGCAATGCATTACTCAATGTTTTTAGCAGATATGGTTTTCCTCAAACACTTCTGTCGGCCAATGGCAGCTAATTCAAAGGACAGATGACACAAGCCATTATGAAAATGTTGAACATTACACAAGTGCACAGCACAATTTAAAATTCCACAATCAAATGGAGTGATTGAAAGACTAAACAAAACCATCAAGAATATGCTATTAAAGGTGACAACAGACCATGAAGACTGATGGCATGAATATTTACCTTTAGTACTATTTGCATACAACAGCAGCAAGCATGAAAGCACATGTTTTAGTCCTTTTGAGTTAATGTTTGGTCAAAACCCTGCAAGTCCTTTGAAGAATTTTAAAGAAAGGCTAATAAGCAAACAAGATGCCATACAGGACAGATATCAGCTGATGTCAGATACTAGAGATAAAATACTTTACAGTATTGAAACAGCAAAACAAAGACTAATCAAGCAAAGTACAAGACATAGAGAAATCAAAAATAAACACAGCCATTTAAGAACATTTGAGCCTGAACAACAAGTCTTAGTATGGTTACCAAACGCAAAGAATGAGATCACATGGGAAGGTCCATACAATATTGAAGAGAAACTTAGTGATGTCACATATAGTGTCAATATCAAAGGACATGTGAACAAATTACATATTGACAAACTAAGAGCATATGGTGACAATAAAGAAGAAAAGCAAACTGTAAATATCATCAGCAAAGTAAATGATGAAAATGACAATACAATGAAAAAGAACAGTCCTGGCGGTGAAAAAATATCCTCTGACATACCAGATAATATGAAACACAGAGTGATATTTTTTTCTTCAAAAATACAAAGGTGTCATAACAAAAGAAACAGGAAACACAAAAACTGTGACTCACAAGATACAAGTATTGGAACATGAACCTTTCAAGACTAAAGTATACCCTATTCCAATGGCATATAGAGACACAGTAAAGCAAGAAATTGATTACCTACTTAAAGAAAACAAAATCAGAAAAGAAGTTGAAGCTAACTATACCTCACCAACTGTCATAGTAAAAAAGAAGAATGGAAAGATTCGACTATGCTGTAATTACAGACAGTTGAATAATATTACAAAATTGGACCATGAACCTATTGGAGACCCAAGAGACATTATAGACAGAATTGGTAATTCGAGAATATTCACTACATTTGACTTAAACAGAGGTTTTTGGCAGATAAATATGGATCCTGATTCTGTCTAATACACTGCATTCATAGCCATGGATGAGCTGTATTGAATGGTTAGTGATGCCATATGGACTAGTCAACAGTACAGTCACTTTTAGCAGATTTATGAAAGTGATGTTACAAGGAATTCCAAATGTGGTACATTATGTCGATGACATATGTATCCACACTAAAGCTTGGGAAACACATATCCATACACTTGAAGCTGTACTGGATAGACTAAAGAAACATAATGTGACAATCTCGCCAGAAAAGATCAACATTGGAAAGAAGTATATAGATTTTTTTGGGATACAGAATAGGAGGTGGTCTGTCACTCCTACTGCAGAGAATGAAAACAAGATATTCAACCTGTCAGTTCCAAAATCTAAGAAACAAGTGCAAGCCGTGCTGGGAATATGTAACTTTCACAGACCTTTTATTGCAAATTATGCAGAAATTGTTCACCCACTAACAGAAGTTACAAAAACCAAAGATATTCGAAAATTTCAGTTTTCAGGAGAATGCCTGAACGCATTGGAGAACATTCAAGAAGCATTTAGAAAGAAACCCATTTTGGTTACACCTCAATTGGACAAACCTTTCATTTTTTCTACTGATGCATCGTCCATTGCACCAGGACGTGCCTCATGCAAGAACATGATTGCGTCCTTCATCTTATCTTATCAATACAGACGCTCCTTCTATGCAGAAGATAGTTGCGTCCACAGACCATGACAGATGATCTGTTGGCAAGTGATGCAGCATTCACAGGCCACGGCTTTGTGGGTTCCACGCATTAGCCAGCCGCCTAACTACATGTAGTGTTAGGTACCCATTCGGAGCGGGGTGACTCAGGGACGCCCTAGGCCCCGGGAACAAACCCTTGCCTTCACACGGATTCGAACCCGTGACCATCGGTACGACAGTCCAGTGCGCTGCCACTCGACCACCGCGTCCCTATACAGTATCTTAGCAGATATTTGACCAAAACAGAGTGTAACTGCAGCACCATAGAGAGAGAATGTCTAGCCATAGTGTGGGCTCTACAAAAACTTCAAAAATGCCTTCTAGGTAGAACATTCACTCTTCTAACAGACCACAAACCACTTGTGGCATTCAACAAAAAGAAGATCAGCAACGCAAAAGTGAATCGCTGGGCTATGCTATTAGCCGACTACAAATTTGACATCCGGTGAAGGGAAAGGACAATGTGGTTGCAGACATATTAAGTAGAATGACAATAAATAAAGACATTCTGTAAATTCCTCAATGATAAAACCAGAGACGTATTAAAAAGACATTCTATGAATTCCTCAATAATAAAACCAGAGACTGTATTAAAAAGACATTCTGTGAATTCCTAAATGATAAAACCAGAGACTGTATTAATATTAGTCTGTGAATTCCTAAATAATACAACCAGAGACTGTAATAATATTAATAATTTTTATTCGCTGAACAATGGACAAGGAACAGTGTTTGAATTCCACTGGATTATTAAGTTAATTTTAATAATATTGATTGTTAAAAGTATTTTAATTACACAAAATTATAGATGTGTTAAAAATTTCAGTTTCATTTTTTCAGCACAGGTAGACGGTTGCAGTCCTACAGATTTTTTCTCTTGATTTTTATGTCTAAATTTTGTGTGTAAGGCAATGAATGTTCATTGATGATAAATTTTTGAAATTTGAATATAGATATAGATTAATTTGATTTTATTAAGACTAAAAATGTTGTATTTCATAAATACTTTTTTTGAAGGATGGGGGTGAATGTCACATGTAAATATCACGGGTGTATCATGTGTGTTTTGCATGATCGGATGACGGAGAGGTCACGTGAGTAATAAGCGCGGGAAGAAAGAAGCCTTCCCATTGGCTGAGAAGGTTGGGAGATGAGTTGTCAGAGAAGTTCCGTAGTGGAAGGACGGAATGTGTGTGTGCCTCTGGATTTATACGTTGTATAACCTCAAATTATATTTCTGTGTACAAAGTATAAATATTAAAGTTGTTTTGTTGAAACAAATTCTTCAGTGGATTATTGTGTACAAGATGCTGTATTGAGAGAACGCCTACAAGTTACATATTAATAAGTAAAAAGTCAGTCACAGTTACACTGACATCTTATGGAGCAAAAACTTTGTACACATACCAGCCATCTATGACTACACTTCAATGTTCATATATATATACGATAATACATGAAAATTAAATATTAAAAAAAAATTACATCTTTATAAGCGCTTTACAAAAACACTACAAATACAAAATGGTCTTTGAGACATAAAACGATTCTTCTAAAATTTGTATCATCTGATCTTTATCTCTATCTCTTTAACTCTCTCTCTCTCTCTCTAATTTTTTTTCTTTAGTCACTTCACAACCCCTTTCGCTCTCTCTCTCTCTCTCTCTCTCTCTCTCTTTATTTCTCTCTCACTTTTATTCTTTAGTCACTCCACACTCTTTTCTCTCTCTCCCTTCTTCGCATGTCTCTACACTACTTTTCTCTTTTCCATTCCTCTCAATCGATCTTCCTTCTATTTTTCTTATATCTTCCCCTTCACATGTACGTCATATACTCACTCATTTTTAAAATATGTCTTATTCGCTCTCATCGCCTCGCTTAATCACTCTTATCACTTTCGTTTTATCCTTCTTACTCTTATTCAATCTTATCACTCTATTTGTCGTTCACTTACTCTCTTCTCTCACCAGGTAAGTTCCCGCCTTTCTTCTACCCTCAATCTTGCTTTCATTAACCGCTCCTTTAGCAGATACATTTTTACACAATTTCCTACCTGCTAATCCTATACCACTCAACTATACGTCTGTTATGTTGCCAGTCTTCTAAAATAATTTATATAGCCCCGGCTTCTGCATTTTTAGATATTTTTTTTAATTTTACTTTAACAACTTTGACAAAAAATATATATTAATAGTTTTTTTTCATAAAATTGGTTTGCGATATGAAAATATTACATTACCATAAACAATAAGCACCCACCTCCCACTCATCTCATTGGTTATTCTGCTGGGGTTTCAGCGGGCAATCTTTTTCCCCCCGTATGCAGTTGGAGCGCAGTTGGACCAAAATTGCTGCTGAAAATCCCTTGAGTTTAAAGTCTTAGGTGTAGCAAGTGTAGAATGTATCTTGTCATTCAGTAATGGTAATGCGATTGATTAGATCACGCATATATTATATTTACTAAGCTTACGTATATCTCGTGTGAATTGAATTATTGAGTTGCATCAATGTTGTTTTTGTGTGGAGTCACAGCATAGGCATCACACACAGTGTCTCAAACAGCGATCAGACACTGGGTATAAAAATGATAAGACAATGGGGATCAGACACAGGGTATCAAACAGGAGACAGACGAAAATTCCCAAACAAGGTTTAGGCACGGGGTCTCAAAAAGCGTCAGACATTGGGTATAAAAAGAATAAGACAATGGGGATCAGAAACAGGGTATCAAACAGGGAACAGACACTTGGTATCAAACAGGGATCAGACACTGGCTATCAAACAGGGATCAGACACTTGGTATCAAACGGGGATCAGACACTGGGTATCAAACAGGGATAAGGCACTGGGAATTAAACAGAAACAAGACACTGGGTATCAAACAGGGATCAGACACTGGATATTAAACAGGGGTCAGAAACTGGCTATCAAACAGGGATCAGACCATGTATATCAATGTGTATCAAACAGGGATCAGACACAAGGTATCAAACAGTGATCAGACTCAGGGTAATAAACAGAAACAAGACACTAGGTCTCAAACAGGGATTAGACACAGGGTCTCAAACAGGAATCAGACACTAGATGTCAAACAGGGGTCAGACACTGGGTATCAAACAGGGATCAGACAATGTGTATCAAACAGTGATCAGACAATGTGTATCAAACGGGGATTAGACACAGTGTCTCAAACACGAATTAGACACTGGGTATCAAACAGGGATACGACCATTAGCTTCTCTAATGGTTCTGCACGATGATGCTTATCCTCTAATCAGAGGCGTCACTAGGGTTGGTGTCACCCGGGGCGGTAGCTCATGGTGTCACCCCTTCACGACCGAAGTGGTCGTCCATAATTGAGGTCACGCTATGTTGCTGATTTTTACCCAATCCTCGCCCAGCGTCAAACTTTGTCACATAAACTTAGAATCCACCATCGCCCCCCTTTTTTCCCGATATGACGTCAATTTTTTTACCCCCCCCCCTCCCCAAAGCCGTATTTTCTAATATTTAGGGTAAGTCTGCTCTCTGATATCGTAACACGCGTGAAGCTATTGAAAACGTCATTAAATAAATGGTAAACAATCATATATTTAATTGGAACTTTTATTTAAAGTTGCGCGTTTATGATGTGACTTCACATTTTTTAACACACCCCTCCCCCTCATCACACATCGTCACAGATGCGTTACACGTCACCCTATGGCGGATTACAGGGGAGGGGTGTTGAACGGGCTAAAGCCAGGGGTCCCCAATGATTTCAAAGTCCACCAAACTTATTATAGTGTATAATAAAGATGGGCAAATGTTTATATGAAACCCTGAAAATGCCTTGGACAGTCATGCGGCAATGCTGCAAATATGTGTAGGAAGTAAAACGGAGTCCAGGCTATTCTTCGTGAGAAGTGCAGTGTTGCTCATTATGTGCCGTGCACAGCTCATTCCATTAATTTGGTTGGGAAAAGGGCAGCTGGTTGTCCTGCTGCAGTCAGATTTTTTTCCTTCTGCAAAATCTTTATACCCGGCTTGTTGCATCTACTCATTGTTGACAGGTACTTCTAAAACACATGAAATTGACACATGTTAACAAAGCCTTGCCTGACATAAGATGGTCAGCCCGAAATGATTAAGGTCTATTAATAACTCATAACATGAGAATATTGCAGCACTTGAAGAATTAGCAATAAACGAAAATCAGCCACGTTACTGTCGCCTTGAAACAGAAGGATTTCTAAAGGAACTTGAACAACTGGAAGTCGCTATTTAACTTGAAATTTGAGAAACATTTCAGAAAACGAATGTATCCCTTCTAGAGCCGAGAATATCTTTGAATTCAGCCATGCATTTGAAGTCTCTCATTGAGTTTGTTAAAAGACTGAATTTTTAATTAGATTCCTATGAAGACAAAGGAAAGGACAGTCCATGAAAAAGAGTATAAACAATCTACAATACTATCAAAAAAGAGAAAGTGTAAGTCTGATAAAGGGACATCATCAAAACAATATTCTCCCCGAGACAAAAATTCAAGGTTGAGGTATTTCTGGTAATTATTGACAAACTTTCTTAAGCCCTACAACATTGGTTAGGCGCCATATAAAGACATCCATGAGACATTTGGCTTTCTTACAAACCTAACTGGGCTCTGCAATGACGCCATCCGATGGGCAATATCCAAGTTAATGGAAGAATATTCAAGTGATTTTGAAGACTGCTTACCTTCAGAATTAGTCAAATTTTCAGAACTCTTAAAAAAGTTATTGTCAAGCCCAAAGTTCAGGGTAAGGAAAAGGAAGTAGCCCAATGCGAAACTCAAAACACGTGCACAGAACTAAAAAGTTTGCTGCTTTTGAATGAGATAAATTTCACACAGTCCTTTACAAATGAACACATTGCACTTCGCATCTATCTTTCAGTAATGACACCAAACTGCAGCAGAGAGCGATCCTTTCCAAAGTTGAAAATAATATAAAAATGAGTTAGAATTTGCATGGGACAACAAAGATTGAATATGCTCTCTCTAATGAGCATTGAAAAGGAACTTGTAGGCTTACTTAGCTTTACTGACTTGATTGTTAACTTCGCCATGTGAAAAATTCGCAAACGAAATTTGTAGTTTGAAAAAAATTATTGTAAATACTTTTATAATTTTTTTATTTCAAATAGAGAAAACAATTCGTTACCCAATAAATAACAAAAGTTTAAAATTAAAAAAAAACATTAAAAAAGACGGAATAATTCGTAATATTATTCTTTATGGGGGCGTGTTCATAACCACGAAACAGCGTAAGTCGGGATAGGACCGTCGTAACCGGAGGACTTCCAGTATATAAACATGCATGTCTATGCTTGCACGCCTCTAATAAATATAGATAAAACAAAATATTAAGTCAAAGACACTGATTTCATAATTTTCCTCTAAAAAAAAGACATCATAGAAAACCCATCTTTTGAAAAAAAATTGTAGAAAAATCGTATCCCCCCCCCCTCTTTGGTGGAGGGAGAAATGAGGTGGGATTCTTTCATGCTGTCGGTGTGTCAAATGCTAATTGGCTTTATATCTTTTAAAACAGAAGAAACTTCCTCTTTCATGTCCAGCCTTTTTTAAAGATCTCACTGCTGCGACTGTTTCTTTTTTTTCCTAAGTTGTTTTAATGTTGTTTATGTGTTGGGACTGTTTTATTATTCCAAGTTAACTGATTTTTTTTAATAAAAGTTTTCGCGTTTAACGTATTTAATTGTATTTCTTTATTTCTTTCTAGGTGAAAAAATGTGTCTTCTTTTTTTCTGACATAAAATCGAACACAATAAAATTTTAGACGTTGGTTACACCCTCCTGATGGTGTCACCCGGGGCACCCCCCATTGCCCCCCTAGCGACGCCACTGGTATAAATAAAACAAAATTATTAACTCAAAGACATTTAATTCATAACTTTCCTCTAAAAAAAACAACAAAGAAAACCCATATTTTGATTATTATTATTATTATTTTGTTTTTATAGAAATCTTCGTCCACCCCACTCCCTACTGTGGTGGAGGGACTAGTGAGGTCAGGTGTCGGTATGTCTAAGCCCAGTTGGCTTATATCATTTAAAACAAAAGACACCGTCTCCCATATTTCAAAACTCTTTAAAGCACTCTCTGGTCCGGCTGTTTCTTTGTTTTTTCCCTAATACTTTTCATTGTAGTTCGTTGGGACTGTTTTATTATTGCACGTTAACTGATATTTTTTTATTAAAAAGTTTAAGCGTTTAGCGTATTTCATTGTATTTCGTAATTTCTTTCTAGTGGAAAGAATGTCTTTTTTTATTTTTTATTTTATTATATTTTTTACATAAAATCGTTCAGTAAATTGTAAGGTTTGGGTGTCACCCCCTGATGGGTGTCACCCGGGGCGGCCCGCCCCCCGCACCCCCCTAGTGACGCCACTGCCTCTAATGAATTATTCAATACACGGCGTTATGATCTATTTACTCTGTTACCTGAACATATAAAACTTCTTTTAAAAAGGTCACATAGTTAAACCACCTAAAAACATATGGGTGAATGAAAATCGGCAAAATTAACACCACGAATTATGCTTTGCCTCAGGCACACTGAACACAGCCAAAGTAAAATCCGATAAGCCACCGAATGAGCTAAGAATGGGGAATAAATCCAAGCTTATTAATTGCACGCTCTTTAGTTTTTATCCTTCAACTTAAGATATAATACATGGGCTATGAATAAAATCTTGAGAGAAAAAACACCAAACTTCACCAGAAATGAATAATTAATTTTACCATTGGGTCAAAATGTCTTTTAACCAAGCAACTCAATAGTATGCTGCTCACAGGCAGCCACTTGGGTTACATGGAAAGGGGAAGACGATTAAGTGCATCCATAATATTTTTTAATGACCCAATTCGAACCAGGGTCAGGACTCACGCCTCAGGGCTAATCGCTACATCTATCTTCTCACGACTCCTCAACTAGTTCAAGCGGACATAAAAAGAACACAGGTTTTGAAGGACGAAGGGGACATAATTAAAAAAACAAGTTTGATTTTTTTGTGTTAATTCCCCATTGCTAAAAAATGAAACTCGATTTTGTAAAAGAATTGCTAATTTTAATGTTTTCAGGTAAAAAGTAATCTGAAGATCATATATATATATATATATATATATATATATATTAGGACTGCGGAAATTAACGATTAATTTCTCGATTAATCGGTAATTTTTTTATCGATTATATTTTTTAACGATTAATCGACCCACCACTATAAATGTAATGGAAGTCAAAAAGTAAAATATTTCGGCCGATATATAAAAACTAATTTTCGGTCAATTACACGAAAATTTTGGTTTTAAACTATTGACTGACGTGAGTGTTCAAAATGTTGTTAAAGGTTATGTGTCCATGGAGAGAAATCGTGAGCCTACCATGCAATGTTTTATCTAAGTCTAAGCTTTGTTGGTCAACGTAAAAAAAAACAGCAACTCGTGTGCAAAGTTGCACAACATCCATTTTTTGTGCAATATTTTACAAAATTAGCTGTGTGGTGATTCTAAACTCCTGCTTGGGGTCGGTCAAATATATACGCAGCCGCGCTGCTTAAAGGGAAAATTGCTAACATGGTTCTAACACTTCGCTTACATATTACCTGGAAACCAATCATTCACTACAGTATCAGAAACTTCAGCTGAGACAATCTAAAGCTACGTGAACGATTGTTTGACTCGGCTTGTTATATTGTCAATATCACCCGCTCATCACTTCAACCAAATAATGTCAATACACTTGTCTGTTTGCGTTGTTCGTTAAAAGATATAAAGAAGACATTCCAGTGTTATTTCGATTTTCGTCAAGTACGTTTAATAAATGTTACTTATGACGCCATAAATTTCATTAAAAAAAAACTTTAATTGAAATTATCGATTAATTAATCGTTAATTTTTCAAAAGTTAAAGATTAAATTAAAATTAATCGTTAACAGCACTAATATATATATATATATATATATATATATATATATATATATATATTATATATATATATATATATATATATATATATATATGTATGTATATAAAAGAGTTTAAATACAAAAAACGCATTAACTATAAAAAATAAAATAACATCATATAGTGGGGAGATCTTTATATTGGTCCTCTTATAACTTAGTGCAGCCTTTGACACCGTCGACCATCAAACGTTGCTAAAAACACTGCAAAATTATTTTGGGATTTCTGGCGCAGCTCCGGCCTGGTTTCAATCATACTTATCTAACAGATCACAGGTGGTATCAATAGATGGCTGTATCTCTCACAAAGCTGACTTTGTTTATGGTGTGCCTCAAGGCTCCGTTTTGGGTCATGTACTTTTCCTACTGTATACAAGGCCACTACTTCTACTGCTCGAAAAGCATTCAATTAAAAGCCAATCATTTGCAGATGATACTCATCTTGACATTCAAACTGATCCCTCTGATATTGATTTCACTGTCCAATTGATGCAGGAGTGCATTGGTGAGGTAAAGTCTTGGATGACTTTCAGCAAGTTTTAGCTGAATGACGATAAGACAGAAGCACTCATATTTTGCAACAATAAATCAGGCAGTACTTTGTATCTTCCTAGTTCTATTCAGTTGGCTAGTTCTGATATACTGTTCAAAACATCGACTAGGAATCTTGGCTACATTATTCCTGACAAAACGTCTACCAACTTCATCAATCCCACCTGTCGCTCTGCCTACACCGCCATTCGTCAGATCAGCTCAATCCGTCATTACTTAAGAGTTAATGCAACAAAAACTCTAGTCTGTGCTCTTGTTCTAGCTCGTATTGATTATTGCATTTCTTTTCTGTCAGGTGCGCCATAACAATGCTTTGAAAAACTTCAGAAATTTCAAAATTCAGCTGCCAGACTAGTTCTTAAGGAAAAAAAAACATGACCATGTTACTCCGCTACTTTACTTACTTCCTTGGCTACCTTTACAAGCCCGAATTGATTACAAACTGGCTGTTCTCTGTCACAACTTCTTTTTTGACTCATGCTCTTCATATCTTACGGAACTTCTGTCGGTCTACTCACGCAGTCGTCAGCTAATCTCTTCTGCAGACACACGTATTCTCTGTGTTCCTAAGACTCTAACTAAAACTTGTGGTGAAAGGTCATTCTCTTTTTGTGCAGCTTCACAATGGAATTCTCTACCATTACACATTCGTAGTACTCCAACTAACAAGTCCCTCAAGACTGCACTTAAGAAGCATCTTTTCAAAATGTATTTACAAAATTAATGAAAAAATATTTCTTTTAATGATTAACGTAGCTTCTGTGTAATGTACTGTCCTTTATGTTGTAATTATGATATTAATTGTTATTAAGTTATTATATGTATGTTGTGATCTCCATGTAAAGCGCTGTGAGTCCGGTTTCTTGCTGGGAAAAAGTGGTTTATAAATTATTAATTTATTATTATAATTATCACAAATGCTTAACGCTAATAATTTTTTTTTAACTTTATTGTCAAATAAAAATATAACAATGAAAAAAAAAGTCTACTTAATAAAAAAATATGTACATTTACTTACACATGTAATTATAAGTTTGAAATTCTTTATATTGCAAATATGATCTCTATCTTTATGTTAAGATTTGCATTAAAAAAACTGCACACAATGACTAATACAAAATCTGTACAATATAAAAAAGTTGACAGATAAGAAAGATGAAAAGTTTAAGTGTTACTTATAATTGCAATCAGTTTCTCAGCATTTATGCATTATTTACAACTGGAAGATAGGATTTTTTAAAAACCGAATACAACTTTGTTTTACAACAGAACTTTGTTAATTATATAATTTTTAAATAACTGCAGCTCTTTTCAAGAATTAAATGTTGTTTTAAATACTGTGGTGCACTTGTTATCCATTAAAAAAATAGATAGTCTATTTTTATTACTGAAGCTACCATAAAATATTTTAAACTGAATTATTACTTCTAATAAACTTTAAGTAAAAATCAAATTCATGATGTTATCTGTCCTTTTTGAATGCATTTATCTAGACCAATATTTTAAAAAGTTATTAACTTTCAATTTAAATAAAATATTTGTAACTCGCTGTTCTCTTTTGAATGATAAAGAGTAGTGAGCGCATGAATTTTATATTTAAAAAGGGGGTTAATAAAAATAATTTATCAAAAAAAAACTGAAATAATAATTTTATGTCACTTTCAGGGTCTTATTTCTTGTTATCATTAAAGTGGAAGCACATGTACAGTGTACGAGAAAACACAGTTGTACGGGTCGTCTCTTTTCGTTATATCGGCTTTTACAGATTAAATTGAGATCGGTGAACGAATGTTTACGATTAAATGGTCTGAAAATGCAACGCTATTAAATTTTTCAACGACAAAAGCATAATTTATATTTTCAGAATTATTATTATTATTCTAGCAAATTTTGTTTCAAAATTATAAATAATGATGTAATATAATGCCACAAAACATCGATTAAAATTCTAGAAAGAAAAAGAAATTATAAACAAGTTCATAAAATTCAAATTTATAAAGAGTGTTTTGGTACTTTGACGTAAGAACTATAACTCTCCACATTCAAGTAATTTTTTTTAATACGGTAATAACATGAAAGAGTTGGGGTATGACATGAAAGAGTCGGATATGATATAAATGAGGTAGCTATTACTTCAAGTTTCATGTAGGGCCCTGGTATGCAGGGGCGGATTAAGACTGCACGGGGCCCCTGGTTGCAATTCAAACTGGGGCCCTATCCAGCCAGTGTACCTTTAGATAAAATGATTGCTAGCAGCTAATATAAGACTGTAACTTGTAAATATTAATCCAAAATGGGTATTCATGAAAAAACCGAATTCGAAGAAATAACTTTTTGCCGGTATCCTAAAATTGAGTGTAAAAGACAATTTATAAAATTAAAAAAGACATGAAAAAAAATATTCACACCCCACCCGGGGATCGAACCCGCTCCAGCTTGAATCATTAGCCTTAGTACTTCACATTAGGCCACGCGAGCTCATTTATAGATGTCAATTTTAAATATATATATATAATATTCTTTAATAATTTCTGTTATTGAGCCTATCAAATCAGGTTTTTAGACTGCTAAGACTATCGTGTGGGAAAAGAGATCATTTTAATAGATACGATTTTATTAATTTATCATATTTTCAGCAATTCATGTATACATTTGTCCACATTTATTATAAAATATGCTAAGTTTGGGGGCCCTAAATCATCGGGGGCCTCTGGCTTTAGCCCGTTCAGCCCCCCCCCCTTAATCCGCCATAGCTGGTATGCTCAACAACATTTATTCCATGGCTTTCCTCCTCAAAACTCATATCTACATCTGATGCGCCTCAACATCATCTTTATTTTTTATCAATTTTTTCAATTCATTTCAATGATGTTTCGAGTGGTATTACTCTTAACTATTTGAATGTGTTAAATTTTAAGCACTTTCTTATTGCGTTTCAGTTGTTCTCCAGGTTTGCAAACAAATAAAATCCTTTTTTTTTGTGGATACTGTTAGGAAACTGGACTTGTTCGTTAAAAAAAAGTTATGTCTATTCCAATCAAGTTTTAAAAATAACTTGAAATTTTTCGCTTTGAATCGTATTTTCCGTATTGTAAATTTTTTCTGTGCTTGATTGTCAGATCATATTATAACTTTTTTATGAATAAACCCATAAGATTGAATCATTATTCCTGATGATTTCTTTAGCAGACAATTTAAGCGTCGATCTGTTAACGTTGATGCTAAATTAATCAACGTTTCTCAATTTGTCCTTAGGGGCCGTCCTTAAATGACGTCACGCACCTAGGGGGGAGGGGGGTCACACTTTTGTGACGACGCGTGACGAGGGGGAGGGAGGGGGTTGAAGAAATGTGACGTCACATCAAAAGGGTAACTTAAAATAAAAATTCCACAGAAATATTTGGTCGCGTACAATTTATTTAATGACTTTTTAAAAATTTTTATTATTTTTTTAAAATCAGTGCTTCTCAATGTGCCGGTCGGTAGGCCATCAGACGCTGGTTGGCTATCAAGACACAAAAATTAAATCTAATTATAATCCTTAAGTTTGAGAATCCACACGATAACATATGAAATTGTTACACTGCGTCGTTTGACATCAAAGCATTTATGATGTAACCGCAGCTCCGTTTGGTTCTCCCTCGAACATTTTTCCCGTTACCCCAAAATATACAAGTTTATGTGTGCGTTACCCCCCCCCCAAACACCCAGACTCTGGGTCCTGCTCACATGACTCGGGGATTTGGGGGAGCGTCGTTAGCGAAAATGCTACTGGTGAGTTTTACAAGCATGACAAGTGTCTAAAAATGACCTGAATAGGATTATGTGTAGATATTTTAAGTCAAAACGACACGGAATATCCTTTTTCTTTAAAAGGGGAGGGGGGAGGGAATCTATTTGATAGAATTAAAAACGTTTTAAGTTTGATATAATTGTTCGATTGGTTTTTGGTCAAACGCACCTGGCCATTCTAGTCTTCTAGTTCTAGATATAATGGTAAATGAGCTCATTTAAAATTAGTCAAGTATTCATTAACTTTATTGAATGCATCAAATTCTTGACATCGCAATTCGAGAGGAGGACAAAACAACTTTTCTTCTTAGATCAGTTTTTAAGGCATTAATGTTAAATATCACAGAAATGATACGTGATACAGACAAGTCATGTGGATTAAGATTATTGTCACTCGTGTCAAAAAAATGAATGTATGGTAAATTTAGCTGTCTTCGTATAGTACGTAGGTACGAAATCTACATAGTTGTCAAATTTTTAAAAAATGCATTTTCTGGAAGGAACCGGTTCAATAATGGACATATGTTCCAAGCGTACACGTACCCATGACGTATTTTAATATATCTAGTGGATTGTAGTGGATGTTATATGTCCTAAATGAGTCTGCATCACCCCCAAGAATTCCCTTTTTGACCCCAGATGAGGTTATTTACCTCTGTTCGCCGACCTCTTTCTTACGGGATGCCCGCCCGTCAGTCAATTGAGGGATTAAATTTTTTTTTAAAAAATGTTATTTTTAAATAATTTTTTTGTCTAAACAAAGACGTTAACTGTGATGATTAATAGTCAATGTTTAATTTGTTTGCATTAAAATAAAATATAAGCTAAGGATGTTAACACAGTTCGTTTTCTGAAGGCCGGTTAAACGTTTACAAAAAATTCTTCACGCGGGTTACGTTATTACAATGTAGCTCTTCACTAAATAAATAATAAATACTTAAATGACAATAAAAGTGATTTGAAACATACTTATTTTCAAATAGAAAATAAGGTGTTTTTTAGGGGGGGGGGAGTCAAAGGTTTGTGACGTATTTTGAGAGGGGGGGGTCTAAGTTTCTATAACGATGCGTGACGAGGGGGGGGAGAGGGGGTAAAAAATCGGCAAAAATCACGTGACGTCATTTATGGACGGCCCCTTATGTAATGAAGAGTATTTCTTCAGTGAAAGGGGAACAAACTTGGAATATCATATTAGATAAGTAAAGCCTACCTCCCTTTACACGTGTGAGAAATCGCACTGGTACTTTGGGTTACGAACTTAAAATCTAATTAGTTCCAGAACTCGGTTCGTAACACGAAACATTCGTTACCTTTAATAATGAAATCGATGACGTAAAGAAAATCCGTTCGAATATGCAAGAATTAACATCCGTTCATTTGCCTGTCAAAACTCAAAGAATACATAAAATTTGTACTTCATGTATTAAATAAATAATTAATATACTTTATAAAATAGAAATTACCACTAATTTGCATATTATCTTTTTGCCTTTTGAAAACAACGTTACTGCTCAACATGCTGACCTTAGTGATTAAATATTCAAGATTTGATTAGCTATGGAAGTTCGCATGATTAGAAAGTACAAGCTAGCGTTATTATTATACTATCTTCAGGGCCGTCTTAACGCATAGGCCCGTTGGGCATTTGCCCGGGGGCCCACGAACATTGGGGCCCCATGGGAAAATGTTTATTTATATATATTATGTATTTTTATTTTTTATTCTTGCGGGGAAGGGGCCCAACACTATTTCTTTGCCCGGGGGCCCAAACTGGTATAAAGACGGCTCTGACTATCTTAACTATTAAGTTAAAATAATGTATATTGAATAATATTGCAATGGAATCTCCGCCGGAAATTGAGATAACCTTTTATATTGCTATTGGGCATTTTTAGGCTAAGTTAAGTTGAATCCCAGCGCCTGATTGGTCTTTTTGCTATCACGTGATCAATTTCGTCCAAGCGAATAAGCGTATTTGAACAATGAAAAGGTGATTTTTAATTTCGAACAATATTGGATAATTAAATATTAAATACCCAGGCGTGTCTACTGTCAAATCTGTATGAAGAATTTACTGTTGTGTTAATAAGATGCACGCAAGCTCTCTAGAGTTTAAGATTTTGACATAAGATTTAGGCCTATAAACGATAATTTCTTTAAATTTGTTTTGATCAAAATTATTTTTAAAAAAGAATAAATAAATAATTTTTTAAAAAATAAACAACTGAAGCAAATGATATAATTGTAACTTTAATTTATATTTTGAATTACATTCTTTATGTATTCGTTGCATTTATTTCTCACAATTTTATCGCTATCTGATGTGTTCTATTATAATTATAAGCTGCCATGTGTAAAAAAGGCTTCTATTTCCATTTATGTACTTTGAATAGATCAATACTTTATACGGAATTAAAAGTAGTTGTTTTCTTATTTCTGTTGACTTAAAACATTTTTTTTAAAGTAGTAAAATAATTGTAGCAGAGTTATGTGCACTCAAAAGTAAAATGTTGAATGAAAGTACGAAATTATTAAACATTTCTATCTATCAGCATCGTAACAAAAACGGTCACATTTAAAAGAAATAGCAATAAAATTAGAAGTTGTAGTTTTTCATAAGAATTTCAGTTATATCTTAAAAAGAAAACAAAACAAAAAATAACATCAGATGCTTAGATAAGATGTTGCATACAAATTATGAGCTTAATACAATTATAGCATAAATTATGTAAGGCCTTTTTTTAAAACTAATCTTTGGTTGATGCATTATTAAGTAAAATTCAATACGTTTCAAGTTAAAAATCTATTTTAAAACTCAGGTTACTTAGGTTAGTCACATAGCTAAAAATAAATAAAATACTACGTTTTTTAATTCGATTATTTCATACAAATACCAGTATGTGTAAATAATTATAATAATTTTGGTTAAGGAAAATTAGACAATTTTTAAAGATTCAATAATCGATATCGTGCTGCTCCAGTTCCTGTGATGCCCAAAACGGAAGATCTTTCTCCCACACATATCGCAGTTCTCTCTTCAAATTTTTCTGTACGGAAAGTCTGGGGTTAAAGTCCAAATAATAACCGTCACGTTGGTCATAGTTCGGCCAAACATCGCAATTTTCTTTCAGAAGAGCGCCTTGTGGATTTCTGAGGAGAAATAATTAAACTCAGATTTACTGATATGATAATATCACATTTTAAAGATAATTTAAACAGTATTAACATAATATTTTTACATGCATTATTAAGAAGAGCGGAAGAAAAGGATGCAAACTTAGTATTATTACGTTTAAAAAATAATTTTATATAAAATACTATTGATTTTGAAAATGTATAATGATAAAAAAGCAATGATAGATATTAGTAATATGTGCATTTATTATTAGTATTGAAATAATCATGAAATTATGTCATCAAGTTACCAAAATGTATTAAGAATTTCGCTCCATCTTAAAAAAACAACAACAAAATCCCATCTAGCCCAGCCAGGGCCGGATTAAGCCATTTTGTACCCTAGGCACTAACCCACATGGGTGCCCCCTTCTGACCCGGGCCCCCGATCCTCCACTGACTGCTAGCATGTTCAATATTATGTAAAAAAAACTAATAAAGAAAAACAGTTTGAAAAACATATGTGTGTACTGCTATCACTCATATCGAACCCACAATAAGGTATTTCTGTATTGAAATCAATAGCAGAGGCGTTAATAAGGGGTGCGGGTGGTGTGGACCGCACCGGGTGACACCACCACAAGGGGTGACACCAAACTGTAAAATTCTTTATTTTCGCGTTATTTGGTACTGGCAGACTCGGAGGTCTATGGGCTAGGTCGTCAGGGGGTGACGCAGTGAGCTAACGCACTGGGTGACACCGACTCTAGGGACGCCTCTGATCAATAGTTAATTAATTATGTAATTATAATAGACAAGATGATGTAACTTTTTTAATTGATGAGAAAGTCAGAGAGAGCACACATTTACATTTTAAAGTTCTTTTTTCTAGATTAACATCACCAAAGTTAATTCTGTGCAACAAGTCTGCCTTCTCATCAGCAGAGATAAGGAATCAATCCTTTCTTGTTTCATTTTCATAGTCATCTACTTGGATTTTTTGTACGTTTCAACTGAAGTTTAACAGTTTGTAACCATTAATGTTCAAAATATGCGCAAGGCGATTTCTACATTTGGAAAAGCACATTCGATGATGACTTTATTACTTTGTATAATTCTGAATGACTGAACGTGTTGTTTTCCGATTTTGATGCATGTAATTTGTGGCGAGTATATAAGTGGAACTGTTGTAGTTCAGTGTATAAAGTATTTTTCAGATCTTCAGGATAAATATTTATTATTCCTTCACAACACTAAGATGATTGTGTTACATCGACCAAACAAGAAAATCGAACTGCTATATCATTAAATATCTGCCCTCATCTACCCATCTCTGTTTCAAATTTGTAAACAATGGCGTAGAAATCAGATATACGAAATTTGTCTCTGGCAATCAGACATACCTCAGGGGCATCAGCATCAATGTACACTGTCTTTTGTTTACGATTACAGGTCAAAGTTGACCTATAATCCACACCTGGTGTTATTTCTTTAGCCACTTCTTCAAATCTTTTCAATTCATTCCTAGATTCATGCAAGTTATCTGCTAGTGAAGAATGCAAATCAAGACACGTTTTCAAGTTCACGTGTTTATTTTGTAGAGGTTGAATGACCCTGGCGAAAATGTTGTAACACTTCTTCCCAAAAGAAAAGCATGATAGCAAAGTCTAATCCTTGCATCTTCTTTGCAATGTTTTTTGCTTCTCTTCTGGTGTCCCCCTTCTGTGACTGGTCTTCTTTTTAGCAATCTTCTATAATATGAGGATGAGAATTTAGAATAGCTTCAGTACGGCAAGATTTATCAAAGGTGCCATAATGTTGCGGACAGTTAGTGGATCCACAGTCAACCGGGTAAGCCACATCATCAGCGGAGAAGTCAATCCACAGTCCTGGATCTACTGCTTGATCTATTTTATCATCTTCATTATTATCATCATCATCTTTATCATCATGTTCACCAGACTGAAGTGGGCCACAACAAATTTTATTTTCATGCACTAATGCAGTGTCTGATTTGCAGAACAGCCTGGAGTAGACTTATCAAGAGGGCTGATGGTGTCCTTAAAATCATGTTCCACCTGTTGCTTAACAGAAACTAAATAATTCGTTATATTTCTGCTCTTAGCTTTTACAACAAATACGGTATAATGTCTTACTGGTCGTACACTTTATAGTCTCCCCGACTGCCTATCTCTTGTACAAGCTAACGATTCGCCAACTCCACATCTGAGTACACACTAATCTTGACACATAAGCCCCCTCGGTCCAACCCGACCGACTTGGGCGACGTTGAAATCTCAACTGCCTACTGCAACTGACCTCTGGCCCGACCGGTCTGTGCTGACCCAACTGGTCTCTCTCTGACCTCTCGCGTGTCCTCTGGTCACACACTATATATAGCCCTCCTGTCTTCCTAACTATCGTCATGCGTGACTACAACTCCCATTATCATGTCTAAGTGAACTCTTCTCCAGCTAGTTTTCTCTTTTGTGCACCACTTAACCGAATACGTTTACTCTGAACCTGGAAAAAATAAAAGTCTGATTGGAATGAAATTTGAGGACTCGTGGTGCCCCCAAACGGTTGGTGCTTTAGGCACGTTCCTTGTTTGCCTAATGGTTAATCCAGGCCTGAGCTAATTGTCCCTTTCTCAAGATTTACAAATGATTTATAAAAAAATTATATTAAAAAAAAACCGTAAAAAACCAAGTTTTTGACTATAAATCCTTTATGTACGAGAAGTAACTAAAAGAATGTTCATTATAATACGCAGCGTAAGACCATCCAAAAATACAAAATTGTAGTTGTGTCGTAAAACATGTTTAATATAATGCGCACCGATCAGGAATATGTTTATAAAAAGTGTTGTCAATAAAATACGCACCTTATTGCGCGACAGAAAGGTTGTTCAATAAAATGCGCACCCTTACACTCTATCTCAAAAAATAACATGATACATAGGAATAAATAAAATAATCTAAAAAATCAATAATTCAATTACGGTACATGTGATCGATCTGAAATTTTGATACATCGTTTTTATCATTGGTACAAAACTGCATGCAAAATTTCAGCTGGCTAGCTTACGAGGAAGTGGGTTAAAATTGATCAAACTTTTTGGCGACAAGCAAGCAATCAAGGGTTCAAACAAACAACCAGACACCACGAGTTAATATAAAGGATTTAAAAACTTTTTAAAATGACATGCTTAGAATTTGAATGTGTAATAAATTGTAAATGGAACCTGCAAAATAATACCCTTAATATTTTGTTGAAAATCTTACAAAAATCGTAATGTGAATTAGTTTTAATATATTTATTTTTTTGTGTCGCACTTAAAAACATTATTTTATTTATAAGTAAGACCATTAAAGATTGTTGTCGAAACATTTAATCTAGTTCTTTTCTGTTCAAAAAGGAAAACATATTTAAATTTGAATTAGTTGTATGATTAAGACTTGGTGGAATGGTGTCATTCTCAGAATAAGAAAATATTTTTTTAAAGATATATGATACATACTGAATACGGAAAGCAAAATTAACTAGCGCCATTAAAAAATCTTACCCAGTTTTTATAAATGACGCTATGATATCAGAGAAAATCCGCCTCAGTCTAAAATCCTCCTCTTCAAATACACCCGTTGCCTGAGGAGCCATGATCTGAAGCAAGAAACGTACACCAGGACCCAAATCAAACCAGTAAGGCAGATCAAAGGCATGAATGATGCCCTTAGTGTCACCTGTCATGTACTTGGGATAGTGGTTGAAATAGAGGAGCCATGACTCGGCATTTCTGCTTTGTGCTACAGTGTTGAGCAGGTCAAATGTAGGAATAATGAAACTTGCATCTGTGCTAAGCTCTAGAATATCAAAGGGTGAAGGAAATCTAGCTTGGTACCAGTCTCTAAGCTTCTTAACTAGTGTTGGTGGAACATTATCAAGGTGGAGTCTATCAGCAATCACTTCTTCTGCAACAGTATGAAGATGCTGCTGCCATCTGTTTAACTTCTCTTCCTTGGATACTGTTGCATTAAAGATGAAGGCTTTAGTAAGAAAGAAAAATGTACCATCTATTGTCGTTTCTTGATTATTTAGGGTAAAGAGATACTTTTTTTTGTAAAACCCAATTTTTTCCAAGTACTGTTCATCTTTGATGAGGTCAAATGGAGATTTGGGTAGGAACTCACCATCTCCCCAGGGATGAAACCATGTTCTAGAATTACTAATCAACGGAAAGCCAGCAAAATCAGAGAGTTGGCGTGAACGAAGACACCGAATAACTTCTTTTCCTATTGTAATCGCATCTTTGTCCAGACAATTAACAAATATCGCTATAGTGCGGGCAGCCTCTTTGTTTACGTTGTTCACTGCAAACAAAGAGGTTGCTACTCCACTGCTGGAGTAGGCTTTAGTGAACAGATCTTTTGTGACCGGACTCAAAGCAAATAAAGATACAGACGACCCCCCTGCCGATTCTCCTGCTATTGTTATGTCGCTTGGATCTCCTCCGAATGCGGCGATGTTGTTCTTGACCCACTTTAGTGCAAGGGCTTGGTCCCAAAGGCCATAGTTTCCAGGAGCATTATCGTCTTCTGTGGTGAGGAACCCTAGAAAGCCTAGACGGTACTGAATGGTAACAAAGACAACGTCCTGTTCGGTGACAAAACTTCCAGGGTTGTAAAAGAAAGTTGAACCGAAGAAAAAACCACCACCGTGAATAAATATGATGACTTTCTTTTGTGTCTGTAGTTTCTGATTTATTTCTTTGGCAAATACGTTTAGAAATAAGCAGTCCTCTGACATGACCTCTGTTGGTAATAGAAACTGTGGGTCTTGGATGCACGAATTTCCTTGATGGGTTGCATCAATAACTACATCTGCAAAGAACACATTGACAGTTTAGACTTAATATACATCTTTATCTATAATTGTATAATAATAATCCCCTTTCCAGTCCATAACGGACTATGAGGCAAGTGAAGTAGCGTTTACAAGTTTTATTTAGCCACCACTAACGAGCAAGGGAATGCCCCGGGGCCTTGCCAGCACCGAGAATAGAAACCGTGACACTCGGTTCGGCAGTCCAGCGCGCTACCGCTAGACCACCGCGGCCAAAATCATTTCCGCTAAAAATTATCTTTAAATACTAAATTTAGCTGAAGGGTCAACGCACAGCATCCTTTTACATACCTGTAAATATATTTCAATTTCATTTTTTGGTTATTCTTTCGCTCTTAAGTCACGGCTTAAAAATTTACTCGTTCAAACACCCCTGGTGTTTACCTTCTTCTCGGTCCTATCGAAACATTCGTCAGCTGGAATGCATTTTTTAGCCAGGGAAAGCAGCTTCTTATTAGACATTGAACAGTCCTAATTCGTCTGTTAAAGTCAGTTTAACCAAGATAGACCGGTTTTGCACCGTAAGACACAAAGAACTCTCCCAGCCCCTCTTCTCTTCTAAGTGATACATCTTTCTGATCAGATGCTTTCAGTCCCAGTTGAGCCATGGTTTGATGAAGATTACGCTTTTCTTTGCCAGGTAGTCGGTTCTGTCATAATGCTCCGTCTTCGTGTGATTAGGGATGAACCGTTTTTATCACCCTGCTGCCAAGTGTTCTGAAGTTTTTCACTGTTGCCCGAATGGCACCGACTCTCCTCGGCTCAAGGTAGCGCCGACTCTGAGTTTCGAATGTTAAACTCAAGAGTTGGTAAAGACGATGGTAATCGAGAATTCCTTTCATTTGGCTATGCGACGGCGGAATTGTTTCGGACACTAAAAATAATTTTAACCTCACCGTCGTATCTGGTCCAAACTTTTCTAAGGGGCCTGATAATTTAGTCTATCATTGATTCCCGGAGAAAAGGGGTATTAGGGCACCGTAACCACTTATATCTTCATTAGTTATGCGTTACCGTCTTTAAAGATTCTCATCGCACAGCTTTTTAAAAAGGTTTCAATGGATCCCGAGCTTTGTCTTGCTGAAGAGCGACAAGGAAGGCACGTATTTATTTACCAGTTACAAAAGCTGGCGATTGATGTTTTCTTCACCACCACTAGCTTGGAGGTGGCACAGCGCGTCTCTTCTAACCATCAGATTAGCTTTAAGTGTAACTTTAAAGTGTATCTGAAAATGAGCAATTTGTCCTCTACACTCTACACCTCAAGGCTCCAGTTTTAGACAAACGGTTTCAAAGCAATCAAATAATGGGGTTTCAATTTCTTACATAGAGATCCAGCCTCCATCTTCCATTTAAGATATTGAAAAGAAAAAAAAATGTATCTTCACCAAAACTAAATAATATTTCTTTCTATTTTCAGTAAATACGGGGTGTTCAATGTCTGGCCCGTAGGCCAGATATGGCCCCTACAATTTTAACTGGCCTTCAGCGTCATCTTAAATAATTAATTGACTCATGGATTTTTTCAGTAACGACGACATTATATTAATAAGAAAAGCAGAAATTATGTAAAGTTTTCAGTACATATTAGGCTGACAATTGACAATAAATAATGATGTCTTTTGCTTATAAATGTGGATATTGGTTACAAAAAGCTTATTAAGTTATGTGCTGTTATGTGTAAAAAATGTGATGGTGTTCGATGTCAAAATTCGATGAATTAATATTGTTTTTTGTTTTTTTTTGCCTGCTTTGAGAAGGAAATGAATGTGGCGTCAATGTAATTAAAATTTTAAGACAGCTTTTAAATCACAAATAGTGATTACTGTTAACATCGGTTATTATTAACCCCCGACTCCGAGGTGTGTGACCTTTGACATACTTTCCGGAGTTGGATGACGTCATTTAACTCTGCCTACTTCCGTTCCTCGTGTGTTTGGGCCTAGATGGGGTACTTCCGTTTTCGGTGGGTGGGTCCAAGAAGGCGTACTTCCGTTTCTATGTACTTAAGGTTCAGAAAAGTTAAGGGATGGATAGGTAACCATTATAACTTGGCTCGTTTGTATTATTGATTTTAACCTAAACCAAAGCATTTTACCCCCTGTAGTGATTTCTTGTACATAATTTATACCACAACACCTTTACCAACATCATACCAACAACACCTGAATCCTGCAGGCGCTACCATTCCTGATTTTAACCTATACCATCGCCTGCCCCCACTATGTTATTTTAATTAAATTCGCCACCAATAAAACCTGTCCAGTGGGGTACCCCCAATAAAAAACATCGCCTAACAAAATGAAACGCATAAAAAGCGTGATTAGAACCCTTAAATACTAACATTAAACAAATAAAATACATAAACATAATTCATATGAAATAGAAATAGCTTGAGAACCACTCAATAATTATATAAAATGCAAAGTAAAAATAAATACAAAAATAATATAACACATTGAGAACCACTCAATGCACAAAATAAAATTTAAAATAAAATAAAATATGACACTCATCTATAAGAAAGGTAAATATCCAAAAATCATGTAAGGGTAGGTTAAACCCCTAAATTGAAAAATTGGAATTTTAAATATTTTTTTTCTGCTTCAGTTATTAAAAACCATGTTTGGAATCAATAAAAAATACTTTTATAATCCAAGTTATCAAAAAATAAAATTTTCATCATTTTTAAGGTAAATTGTTGCGAAAATGTTAAAAATGTTACATAATTTAAAATAAATTTATCTCAAAAACAAATTGACTCAGGACCTTACAAATTTGTAATGTTGTAGAACCCAGTCATACTAAAAAAAGTCATACTATAATGATTGGTATAGAATTAAAAATGAAATTTACCTGAATTTTTCAGATATCCTTGTCATTTGATGAAACATTTTTAGGGTAGGGGATAACATTTTCCTAATTATTTCTTTGTTTTTTAACAAACTTAAAGACCTTAGTACGTTACAAAAATACATATATAAGGAATATTCCTGCATATTTTTATAGATATTTATTAAGTAATTTCGAAGTTACCATTTTAAATGTTAATTAATTTTAAGAAAAATTAGATTTTGAGAAAATTGAAACAAAAAACGTACAAATTTCCATTTTTAATGGAATTTTATCAAATTTAGAACCCCCCAGCAACATAAAACGTTTCCTTTTCCCAATTCCTTACTTGATAATACATACTTTTTGGCCTTTTTCGCTTTAATTTTATCTAAATTTTGAATACGTGTGAAGGATACACGCTTTTTATCGATTTTAGAAAATGCTTGAAAACAATATTTTACTAAATTGAAGTCTAAATTTTTAAATATGTCACCCCCCAAACCTTTTTAATCCAAAATTGTTAAAAACTATTGTGGCCTTATATACAGCTATTTCTAGTCTCTTTCACCCAACAAATGTTGTCATAGGACAGTGATACCAAATTAAATTATGGAACGCTTCATTAATGTTCTGAGTCCCTCCGTGAACAATCTTTGGTAAAAGAGCATCCGATGAAAGGTCCTCAAAAATAGGTTTAATAATTTCCATTACAAAGGGAGGAAGGTGGTTTTTATTTGCAGCTTCTAAATCTTTACTTTTGGGGCACCCACTACCACAATCATTATGCATACCCTCCTGATGGTGAAATGTTGCCCAAATACTTTTTTTCATTCTGCCCATGTCCCTGGAATTTTTTCGTATTGCTGCTATGTCCTTGAATGCGCTTCACAGCACATTTTGTTAATCTTCCTGCCCCACCTATTCCTTTATTTAGATTTACCATTGTGATCAAATGTTATACCCTTATGCTCATTTACTTTATCTATCAAGCTTTTCCCCATTCGCTTCTGAACATGGCCGCAACATTCTAATTTTAAAATTGATACCCCTTTATAAACTGGAGGAATAGCTTCAGCTACACTTTTAAAACGTTTATAATCCCCATCCCCTAAATAACCAGTGTAAGTTAGACCATACATATCTTCAGAGCGGCGAAAGATTTTTAAAATGCCTTTAGGTTCCATCTGACCAGATGTACCTTGGTGATTTGATTCACATTCACCGGCACCTAAATGGTTTGTAAACCATTACTGAAAATCAGAGTTATCAGGAATTCTTTTTTAGACTTAGAATACTTTTCACAGTAGTTGCTACTGACATGAGTATCAACTACTTTGGAAGGCCCTTTGTTGGAATTTACTGACAAAACAGTAGCTACTCCGTTCTTTGAAACAAAGCCTCTGCGCTGCCAGGTCCCATCCCAGGAAACAGTAACATTACTAAACTGGGCTTCTTTTAATTCTAATGCTGGCTGAGACATGCACTCTTTTGCTTCTTCATTAGTAGAAATATGAATTATATCCTTATATTTAGTAACTATAGGAGCACTGACAGGGGGAGGCATGTCCATGTTCCCTAGAAATCTTTTTGTTTTTTCTTGATGACAGCCAATGCTACTCATCGCTAACTGTAGTATAAGATTGACATTCTCAGTACATGTCTTAAATTCTATTTCATCCCTACACTTGATGCATTTAAAATATATAATACTGCTTATCCCACTTAGCTCTTCTCTAACAGATTAAGTGATAATCTGCTCACAAAATCAGCAAGGAAATGACTGAATAAATGCTATTATTTATCCCACATCTACTAAGCGATAACAACTAATTTTAGGAAATTGCGGCCTATAAACATTTATAGAATCTTATCTTACCTTATCTGTTACAGACGCTCCTTCTATACAGAAGATTATTGCGTCCTACGCTTATCTATTGTTTGTGTTTAGTTCTGCATTTTTATTAGAGATTTAAATGTTAATAAAGTGTTTGTTTTTCTGGTTTCATCAGGCAACCCATTCCACGCCCGAATTCCGGACAGGAAGAACGAAAATTTGTATGTGTTTGTTCTTGAATACGGAATAAGAAAGGTGTTTTTATCCTTATGTCTATCTGAGGGTTGCATTAAGTTATCTTTGTGTTGTATTTCTCAATTAGAATTAATTGCTTTATATATGATTACCACTTTACTCTTGGTTCTTCTATCCTCTAGTGTTTCAAGGTTTAATGATTTAACTAAAGGTTGTAATTCTTGTCAGTTTTGAATATTCTCTAGTAATGAATTGGCCGCTGTTTTTTTAATTTGTTCTAGTTTATCAATGTTTTCTTTGGTGGATTTATCCCATACAGAAGATGCATATTCTAGTACAGGTCTCACCAAATTGAGGTAGCATTTTAGTTTTATATCTCTATTTCATTTGTAAAAGTGTATTTTTATAAAGCATAAGATTTTGTTTGATTTTTTGAATAACTTCATTGACATGGGGATTCCATGATAGTTTTTCATTTATTGTGACTCCTAAGTATTTTGCATCTTTAGTTTGGGTCAGTTCTTTTCCATGAATGAAATATTTTGAATTTTTTTGTTTCTTATTCTTTTTTTACTCTTAACAGTTGACACTTTCCTGGGTGGAAAGACATACTCAAGTTAGTTTCCCATTGTATCAATTCATCTAAGTCTTTTTGTAAAATTTTGCTATCTTGTTCTGATTTAATTGTTCTATAGATTATACAATCATCAGCAAATAACCTAATTTTTGTTCCTGTTGAGATGTTGTTGGGTAAATCATTTATATAAATTAAAAAGAGTAAGGGACCTAGCAAAGTTCCTTGTGGAACTCCTGAGTTTACCTTTTAATAATTTAATTTTTGAAATAAAAAAGATGTGGGTATTGAGTTTAAATTATTTTGTATAGGATCATTAACAATATCTTTGATAATATTATTAGCACTGCACACTTAAGTAACAGAAACCGAAGGAATTGTGGAGTCTAAAGTACTAGTACTAGCCTTACTAGGCTTATTCTTTTTTTTTAGTCCCATAACCTCGTGGTCGTTATAACCCCGTAGTCGTAGGGGGTTCTAATGTTTCAACTAGAACATTCTCGGGCTTCAAAGACCTGGCGGCGCCCATCCCTTTCCAGGTCAGCGGAGGACTTTCTTAGCGTTAGTCATTCATCAACATTTTTATAGTGGCTTTAACGTGGAATCAATCCCACGCCCTTCAGCTTGTGAGGCGAGCGCACTATTGACTTCGCTATCCATTTGGGATTTATACAATAATATTTATTCCCTTGGTTTTTACTTTAACTTTATCCATTACTATTGTAAATTTAAAATTATTTTAAAACAAGCTTGTCACAGGTCCTTTTAAAATAGAAAATCCAACACAGTTTATAATTATCTTCACAGCGTGGGTAAGAGCCGTTCTAGAACGCAACAATTTGTGGTTCCGGAGACCCCAAGGATTTTTTATAAGAAGGGATGTGATTGGCTTAAGCAAAGAATTTTTCTGCTCTATCAACCAATGAAAATTATTTTTACATGTACTTTTTTCCCTTAAATAAGATGTTAGTATTTTAATTTCCCATATTTCTGTGAAGATGTTATCGTAAACAGACTAAAGGAGGCCGAGATATCATTAATTTAAATAATTAAAAAATTTTAAATAATTAATGTGTTTTTTCTCATACCTTCCTAGTTTAAATAATTAAATTAAATACTTATAATGAGTTTATTTAAAAAAAATATATTATCGTATTTGGAAATGAATATATTTAGTAAAAATGAGATTTTCAAAATTTTCGTTTTTTAACACAAAATTAAGATTTTAGGGGCTTAAACACTTAGTCATTTACACAATTACAGCCCGTTAACCTTAAAACCAAAAATAATAAATCAAGTTTAAAAAAACAAACAAAAAAACCTAAAAACAACACGTTTTTATAATTGGACTAAAAAGAAGAAAATAATTAAAAACTTATAAGTTCAAGTACTTGAGTTAATTACTAATAACGTTGGTTGGATGTTTGGTATAAAAATGAAAGATTTATAATTTAGAAGGCAACAGAGATATCTATGAGTAAGAGAATGAGTGAACTGCATATGTACAATCTCATAAGCACCCGCCCCACGTTTTTAGTCATATTAACTCAAAGTACTTGAGCTTATAAGTTTTAAATTATTTTCTTCTTTTTAGTCCACTTATAAAAACGTGGATTTTAAAAATATTTTTGTTTACCTCTATTTATTTTATTCTTTTTAGTCCAAGTGTAAACTCATAGAGTATATCGAAAAATTAATTTCCTTAAACGCATCGCATGACAAACATTTACAAACTAAAACGGACTGAACTTCCCTTGCTGCAAACAAGGAGATGTGGTCATTGATGGCTGGGGTGAACTGGCACGTGGATGTCAACAATCGCAGATGGAAACAGATGCTATATAGATATACTCTAAAAATGCATTATTTTAATTACGGTACATTAGATCGATCTGAAATTTTGATACAATGCATTGTCAATCAAGTTCTATCTGTGGTGGAAGTTTGAGATCTCTAGGACCATCAAAAGTGGTTTAATGTTAAGTTGAAATTTTTGAAATTTTGCCGACAGACAAAAAGACAAACAGGAACGAAAGCAAGTTAATAAAAACGTTGTAATAAAAAAATACTCTGACACATCTATAAAAAGGGGAAATAATTAAAATCATGTAAATACTTAGTCAATTACTCGCTTCTTGCCCCTCATAAACATGTAAAAAAATATGACAAGTCATTATACCGTGACCTCATGTACATAACTTATTCACCAACACCCCATGATCCAGTCACCATCGTTGTTCCACCCACCCCACGTGTCTCCGTCATCAACTTGGATCCACCCACCAGAAATGGAAGTACGCCATCTTGGACCCACCTATCGGAAACGGAAGTAAGCCATCTTGGCCCCCCACCCTACGGAAACGGAAGTCGGTGGAGGTGGAAATGACGTCACCCACCTCCGGAAAGTAGGTCACAGGTCAAACGTCTGGGAGTCGCGGGTCAATAATAAACGATATGGACATTAATCATTAATAGCAATCATATAACGGGACCCAGTCTCATGTCATTTTGTTATTATCTTAATCCGGCCACCTCATATTTTATTTTATAGAATCTTTTTAAACTGTTAGGACATCCCTGAATTAATTCAATTTGCTAAATTAATTACAGAACCAATATCCTTGTGAAGAATTAATGGTAAACCAACCTTGACTGGGATAAGGCACAGGTTTAGCAAAGCGTAGATCACCCACAGGAGGCACGGCATAAGGGATACCACGAAATGACCAATAGGGCTCGCCATTGGCAGCAGCCAGCTTCAGTCCTCTCAACCTCCCTACAGGCGTAACCACATCTCCGGTCTCTAGGGCATGAGCGATTGCTTGAAGACCAACAAGACACAGCAGCAACATCGCAGTTGCCATAATATCAAAATGGGCTAAGTAAAAAAATTTTTTTGTAAAATGAAGTATTTCAGAAAGTAGAAAATAATTGAATAAGAACAACATGCGGTTGCACCTCGACTCATTTATTATTTGATTGGTCTTTTTTATACTGTTAATTAAACTGCAATAAAACTGAGTCGCCGCAAGTGAAAATGCCAGTAAAATGGTTCTTTTTCTCCTCAAGCTTTTAAAAAAAAATTATTATTATTAATATTTTTTTCATAATCGAAATTTGTTCAATTTGATTTGTTGTAATAACTTCTAATTTAGTTTAACTTTGACTTAAATTTACTTTCCGATTTAATATTAATTTTTTCCTTTTTTAATCATCAAAAATGTATCTTTCGAAACAGAGGAGTCACAAGGGTTGGTGTCACCCAGGGCGGTAGCTCATTGTGTCACCCCCTCACGACTTAACCCATAGAACTCCTCCAAGTTTTCCAGTGTCAAATAACAGAATTCTACATTTTGGTGTCACCCCCCTGATGGTTTCCCCCGGGGCGGCCTGCCCCCACCGCACCCCCCTAGTGACGCCACTGTTTCGAAACAAAAAAACACTATCTATATATATATTTATTACTCCTAAATGACCATGTGCAAACGAACATGACATTTCCCTGAGGACGGACGGATGCCATATAAACTGTTCAAACCTCTTATTTCCATTTTTTACCACATCCATGATCTCCAATCGAGCGGAAACTTTGTATACACAAAAAATATCGGCGACTATACTTCTGGACTCATTTACACATAGGTTCATAAATACATGATAATGAAGTTTTTAATAAAAAATTCACTTATTTCATATCGCTTTAAAAAATCACTACAGATACAAAACGGTCTCCGAGACACAAAAGGATTATCCTAAAATTAAAAACTCAAACACAAAAATAAATGTGTGGTCGTCAAACATGGCAAAAAGTTATAGAATAATTTAAAAAAAAATTATTCTCAGCGTTTAAGAGAAACTTACTGATATTCCTTTGTAGTTCATGCCTTGCGTGCTCGATATATATATATATATATCACCCGTCAAAAATGACGGAAGTTTTCAGCGGAAATCTATTTATTTTATAAAAAATGTAATTTTTTTAGGGCGCCTACGGCGCCGATCTTTTTTAAATGCCCAACTAACTTGTCATTGTTTGATAAATACGAAATATTAAACTTTCTGAAATTTACACAAAGTATTTTATAATAGGTGTTTCGTTGCAGGGCGCCTACGGCGCCTCCTGTGTTTTTTATTTTGTAATTAACCATCATCAAATCCTCTTTTTACATTGTTCCCTTTTCCAAAATTAATATATCAGCGAAAACAATGACGTCATATAATTTTTTTTCAGCTGAAATCTATTTATTTTATTTAAAAAATGCACTTTTTAGGGCGCCTATGGCACCGACCTTTTTCAAAAGCATAACTAACTCGTCCTTGTTTCATAAATACGAAATATCAAACTTTCTGAAATGTACACAAAGTATTTTATAATAGGGGTTGCCGGGCGCCTCAGGCGCCCCGTTTGTTTTTTTAATTTTATAATTAACCATCATCAAATCCTCTTTTTACATTGATCCCTTTTCCAAAATTAAAATATGAGCGAAAACAATGACGCAATATTATATTTTTTTACAGCGCATTTTTAATTTGCACACCTTTTGATGCATTGGTGCAGTAATTTGGTTTCCCCTGCTTTCTAAAATTAGTAGCGTCAGGACAGACTGACTGAATTGCGTGACAATTGCAAATTATATAGTTTTATATATATACTAGCGTATCACCCGTCAAAAATGACGGAAGTTTTCAGCTGAAATCTATTTATTTTATTAAAAAATGCACCTTTTTCTTTAGGGCGCACACGGCGCCGACCTTTTTCAAAAGCCCAACTAACTTGTCCTTGTTTGATAAATACGAAATATTAAAATTTCTGAAGTGTACACAAAGTATTATATAATAAGGGTTGCAGGGCACCTACGGCGCCCCGTCAGTTTTTTTAATTTTGTAATTATTAACCATCATCAAATCCTCTTTTTACATTGATCCCTATTCCAAAATTAAAATATGAGCGAAAACAATGACGCAATATTATATTTTTTTACAGCGCATATTTAATTTGCACACCTTTTGATGCATTGGTGCAGTAATTTGGTTTTACCTGCTTTCTAATATTAGTAGTGTCAGGACTGACAGACACTACTTGCGTGACAATTGCAAATTATATTGTTTAATATATATATATATATATATAACAAGACCGTACCCAGACTTTTTTAAGGGGGGTTTGCAAACTTGTCGCGAAGGCATTTCATGTTAAGATAAGACAAACCTCTCATTACGACCACCCCTTATAACGAGTTTTTCGCATAACGAGCAACATTTTTATGGAACAGTTGCTCCCTTAACAAGCGAAGATTCGCATAATGATTGACGCAGAAAGGGAAACTCCCTTTTTTCTTGAAATTCATTAGTGAGCTGGCACTTCCGACCTGGTTTATAATTCTGTGTTAAGTCCTCGGTCTGTTAGCGTATTGTTTTCGTGTGTGATCAACCGATTTTACAAATTTGTATTAAGACAGTAATTGTAATTTTTTCATGTGCGGGCTTAATAAACTGATAAATTATCTTCGAAAAAAAACAACAAGAAGACAATCATAACAGAGGGAAAAGGAGGTCCATTGCAATAGAACGAAAAAACATTGAAAAGCGAGAACAAGGCTGCGAATCTAGCACGCAACTACAATCGGCCAAAATCAACGATCTGCACTATTCTCAAGAACAAGTAAGGAGATGGATGCTTTAAATGGAGTGTCAAGAATATCTACGAAACGGTCACAAAACATTTTCGTCAAATTTTGAAGCGTCTGCAAAAACAAATATCTTTAACAGTTTTCTAGTTAAAAAGCAATAATTATTTGTCATAAATTCATATTTTGTTTACGTTTTTTTGTTTCTATTCTAAATTGTATTCTATAGTTGTTTCACTCTTTAACAAAAAAATTCTTCAGTAATTTTATTTGATTAAAATAAATGTTAATAATTTTATTTTGTAAAATGAGTATTTTTTTCAGCATGGAACGGATTATCGTATTTTACATTGATGTGTATGGGGAAAATTATTTCGTATAACAAGTGTTTCGCTTAACGGGTAAAACTCTGGAACGAATTAATCTCGTTATGAGATGTTTGACTGTACTTACAATATATGGTGCTATGACTTCAAATTTGGATGAGAATGTTTAATCAATAATTCTGTACCTAAGAATAATGGAGGGCGTTCATTAAACGTCTCGTCTTTTTTGCCTCATTTCAAAATTAAAATAATAATAATAATAATAATAATAATAATGTTTCAGTGCATACAGTGACCAAAAAAGTAGGTTTTCATGCAATAAATAATTAACACTGTAAATAAAAGCTTCCGAAATAGTATTTTATTTAAACATGCAAGTACTCGATCATTCATTTCTTTTCTATTAATAATGAAATCTGCAGGCGCAAGCGTTAAACAATTTGAATTACATACATTATGGTACAGAAATGATAAGGCGGAAGACCACGATGCTATGAGGTTTATTTTAGAAAATCTTCGATGTAAACCCTTCTTGGGTTTTTTAACAAATAACTGTAAAACATTGTTTTCGTTGATATTGAAAGCGTAGTGATGAATCAATGCAAGCTCGCTAAGTCTTTTCTGCTCCATTGAACATCTCATATAGGCCTAATTGTGCAAATGTCGGAGTGCACTGAACCTTCGCTTACACGCGATGGAAGTCACAGGAATCACACACGCGATTTTCAGTAAGCAATAAATATTTGGATACACCGATTCATTGTTTTATAGCTTCTGTGAATTTTTTTGGGTAGCTTTGACTCTTCCCATTGGCTGAACCTCAATTTCCACCCGGTAAACTCTTCGCCCAGCACTTCTGGTGAAGGCAGATCTTGCTCATATAAATCCACATCGCCTTTCAGATATCATACATACAATTTCTAACAGCACTTTGCACAAGAGCTAACAGTTGTGAGGATGTCCTGGTTAAGCCAGAGAACGCGCGCGCTTATCTTGTTCAGCAATGATGTGCTCCAGAAATGGATTAAATAAGTTCCGCAGATAATGTTGCATTGGCGTTTCTACGCACACATTGCTTCGGTAGATTTGCTGCTTAGCAATTCTGGGCATTGAAGCTTCAACTCCTACAGACTGCGCATGATAATGATATGATCATAAGTGTTTTGAAAATAAGAATCTACATTTTGTTTCTAATCTCTCTAAACTCTTGCCTGACGTTTTCGATAAGTGACATAGCCTGAATTATGTCAAATCGCTTCTTTCTGAAGTTCGACTGTTATTCCTTCCAGCCTAGATAAAAGTTTGTACGTTACGACAAACGTCACAATAAATCTGAAGTTACACAAGGAATGAAGAAGTGACGTTGCTCGAGACTTACTGTCCGTGTCCCAATCACCATTTGTAGTCAAAATTGGATCAAATCCTTGGTCGTTGTGTTTTCAGCGTGTCAGTGAAATTATCTCAAGAGTGTGAAAAATGTAAACATACGATTAATAGAAGTGTTTGTATGCTTCGTGGCGCTCAGCCCATCTTGCTTTGCACAAATCTGTAAGTGCCTTCCGTTTAGCACTGTCAAAGACTTGTTTGTATGACGTTTTTCAACAAGGCTTCGCGCTATGGGCTGTTGTTAAAAAAACATGCAGGTTTCTTTTAATTTTTCAATCATGTTACGCACATCGGGAAGTCCGCACGAATGCGCGATCACTAGGTTTAAAGCGTGATTGCTGCAGTGTGTGTATACTGCCAAAGGGGCCTCTCGCAGAATACGCGCTTGAACTCCCGAGACAGCGCCCGACATAGATGCAGCGCCATAATAACACTGGCCCCTCATATTCTGTAGTGGGATCCCCAAATCTCTCAATAATGTCAAGATCTATTTTTTTTTACAAAAAAATGGAACTCATTCGCAAAAGGGGGTTCGTTTGAACGTACGAACCCCCCTGCGTAAGGCCATGTGTGTATATATATATATATATATATATATATATATATATATATATATATATATATATATATTATTAAACAATATAATTTGCAATTGTCACGCAAGTCAGTAGTGTCTGTTAGTCAGTCCTGGCGCTACTAATTTTAGAATGCCGGGAAAACCAAATTACTGCACCAAAGCATCAAAAGGTGTGCAAATTAAATATGCGCTGTAAAAAAAATATTATATGACGTCATTGTTTTCTCTCATATTTTAATTTTAGAAAAGGGAACATTGTAAAAAGAGAATGAGATGGTGGTTAATTATACAATCAAAAAAGAAAGTGGCGCCATAGGCGCACTGCAACCCCTATTATAAAATACTTTGTATACATTTCAGAAAGTTTAATATTTCGTATTTATCAAACAAGGACAAGTTAGTTGGGCTTTTGAAAAAGGTCGGCGCCGCAGGCGCCCTAAAAAAATTGCATTTTTTATAAAATAAATAGATTTCAGCTGAAAACTTCCGTCATTTTTGACGGGTGTACGCTAATATATATATAAAACTATATAATTTGCAATTGTCACGCAAGTCAGTAGTGTCTGTCAGTCAGTCCTACGCTATGCGAGGTAACTCCCGATAAAAAAAATAAAAAGTTGCTTTCGTAGATTATAACAAAATGTGTTGCTCACCATAAAATATTGAGACGTGACGTCATTATTTGAGCTTTTATTAATGTGTGAAGGGAACGAAGTAAAAAGAGCAATGTTTTATTTGATGTGATTAATATTATTATTATTTTTTTGTATTAAATGTCCGTTTTTTGTGTATGTGTCCATGTCAATATTACGTACGTAATTATAAATTTTATTTTCTATATTAATATATAACATTCGTTTTTCGGTTTATGAAATTTACAATTGGTTGTCGTTCGGTTGTCAAGTTTCGATGCGTTTTGAACTACAAAGCCATTATTTATTACTGAAAATGAAATTTGTCAACTTATGCTTCAGTTTAGCGTTTGTTTTTCTTTTATACACTTTGAGATTGCATATTTGTATGTTTAAAAAAATAACATATTTAAAAATCGGACTCCTCCCCACAATATTTTTTTATATTGTTATTTACATGCAATATTTTAATGCGTCTTATAGACTAATTTTGAATAAAAAATCTTTGCTTTTAATATAAAACTGGAAGGGGTGCTGACTTGACAATAATGAAAACGTTTATTAGAATTCCTGAAAACGTGTATATTAAAGTTGATACTTTAATATTTTCTTTTCTCCAGTGCTTAACTTTACTTCAAGGTTTCATGCAAAATAAATAGTTCGTTTTTATTCATATTTGTAAATAGCTACAATTTTTTATTTACATGTTTTTGATAATGTAAAGGTAATAATGTATGGACCAATGGGCGCATAAACTGACAAGTCATAATAGATCTTGAAAAGGTGCTGACTTGACAACAATAAAAACGTTTATGTGAATTACTAACACGTGTATATTAAATTGTAAATATGATTAACAGTTGATAAGTTAATCTTTTCTGTTATCCTGTGACAAAACTTTGCTTACTATGTTTCATGCAAAATAAATAGTTATTAACATGTGTAAAATTACAGTTTATTTTTTACATGTTTTGATAATGTTGTGGTAATAATGTATGGAAAAATGGGCGAATAAACTGACAAGTCATAATCATCGATGAAGCTTAAACGGCTTCAAATCACAAATATGCGTGATGTGGATCACATTACAGTCATATAATTTATTTTTAACGCACTGTGCTGTATTATTGGTGCACTCATAATTGGTGCGCACTATTCAATGTCGCAAGTTAACATCCGGCTGACTCCTCAGCAATATTTGTTAATACGCCGAACTTCAAACTTCTTTGCCGCAGTATCACTTTATGCAATGTGTAATTCACTATGCATTTGCTATTATCATGATTATATCATTATTATTCATGCAAACTTATATAACGGGAAGCCTAAGCTTGGAGGTTTTCTCATAACACATATATTCGTATATATAATCAAAATATATACTCTGCTATGTCCGTTCGTAACGCTAGATTTTTAGAAAGCCCACCGCTAAAAAAAATAACATTGAAAAATATATTGCACAAAACACTATTTTCAAACGTCCGCATAAAATTATTCAATATGGAAAAGAGATTTAATTTTTCTCTCTTGGTCTCTACATTTTCTGATTATTTACTATGCGGCTTTCAGGCAAAAGGGACAATTACAAAAACTGAAATATATCCATTTTGAAAACTCCCGTTATTTTTGACGGGTAATACACTAGTATATATATATATTATTAAAATATATAATTTGCAATTGTCACGCAAGTAGTGTCAGTCAGTCAGTCCTGACGCTACTAATTTTAGAAAGCAGGGAAAACCAAATTACTGCACCAATGCATCAAAAGGTGTGCAAATTAAAGATACGCTGTAAAAAAATATTATATGACGTCATTCATTTCGCTCAAATTTTAATTTTGGAAAAGTGATCAATGTAGAAAGAGGAGTTAATTAGAAAATGAAAAAATAAAGGGGGCGCCTCAGGCGTCCTGCAACCCCTAATATAAAATACTTTGTGTACACTTCAGAAAGTTTAATATTTCGTATTTATCAAACAAGGACAAGTTAGTTGGGCTTTTGAAAAAGATCGGCGCCGTAGGCGCCCTAAAAAAGTGAATCTATATATATAATTCTCTTCGTGGTCGGACCCTGCGAGACAAGCTGCAAGTATGTTCAACAGATACTAATTTTAGAAAGCAGCGCACCAAATTACTCCACCAATGCATCAAAAGGTGTGCAAATTAAATATGCGCTGTGAAAAAAATTATATGACGTCATTGTTTTCGCTGATATTTTAATTTTATAAAAAGGGAACAATTTAAAAAGTTATAAAATACTTTGTGTACATTTCAGAAAGTTTAATATTTCGTATTGATCAAACAAGAACAAGTTAGTTGGGATTTTAAAAAAGGTGGGCGCCGTAGGCGCCCTAAAAAAGTGCATTTTTTCAAAATAAATAGATTTCAGCTGAACACTTCCGTCATTTTTTACGGGTGATACGCCGCGGGTCTCTCCAGAGTTCCTTCTTTTCATTCACTCACAGTCGTTTGCCCAAAACCACCCCATTTGGACAACTGTGTCTTTCAGGAAGTCTCCACCCGTCACTAAATCATTATCGGCGTATGCTACGCCGCGGGTCAGCTAGTTTTTTTTATAAAATAAATAGATTTCAGCTGAAAACTTCCGTCAAAAATTTTAGAAATCAGGGAAAACCAAATTACTGCACCAAAGCATCAAAAGGTGTGCAAATTAAATATGCGCTTTAAAAAAACATTATATGACTTCATTGTTTTCGCTAATATTTTAATTTTGGAAAAGGGATCAATGTAAAAAGAGGATTTGATGATGGTTAATTATAAAATAAAAAAACAAAGGGGGCGCCGTAGTCGCCCTGCAACCCCTATTACAAAATACTTTGTGTACATTTCAGAAAGTTTAATATTTCGTATTTATCAAACAAGGACAAGTTAGTTGAGCTTTTGAAAAAGGTCGGTGCCGTAAGCGGCCTAAAAAAGTGAATTTTTTATAAAATAAATAGATTTCAGCTGAAAACTTCCGTCATTTTTGACGGGTGTACGCTATTATATATAAATTTCATATATATATGTATAAAAAACAACTTTGTTCTGAAATTAAATTACGTGAAAAGATTTTTTAAAAGAATAAAAACCATTACGTTATCGCTGCATGCAGCTGATCCTATATAAGCCGTGGAGTACACTTGGTAAAACTAAAAGTCTTATTCCATCTCCTTTTAGGGGGCGCTGAGGAGATTGTCTTTTGAAAGAAACAAGTAACAGTGAATGAATGCAATGAAGATCCGTCGCTGATGTGTTTATATATACTGCTGGTATAGGAATAAATATTAATGCCTATGGCAGCCAAGACCATCACTTGACAGCTTGCATTGGAGGCAGATAAAGTTACCATGTGGTTTAGCGGAAGTCGGGCGAGTGTGGAAGGGGGGCTAGTGTTATGTAATAAAAGTATTAAATTGCGAATTAGTTAATTTTTTTTAAACGCAATTTCCCTTGGGAATTGCATTTACACATTTGAAATGTCAGTGCACTGTTCGAGCTTGCACATGCAACTCCTCCTGAACCATACCGGATAGAGGGTTAGGGTCTTTTGCAAATAAGCTAAGGATGTCCCATTGAAGTTTATGCAACGGCCAAAAAATACCGATAAGGTTTACTGGATTTCCTGGAAAATCCACATACACACACACACACAAAAACACGAAAAAATGACAGTATTTTTTCAATTTCTCGCCAACCATAACATCTATCGTATTGAAACAAACGCCAAACGATAGCTAATAATATTTAGAACAATGTTGGAGATGGAATTTTTGAAAAATCTTTTTTCATTCGACTCCCGTAATTTTAGCAGCAATTTGTTGATTGCAATTGTTTCGTTTAGTTTCAGAATTATTGTTTTAAAATGACTTTTAATGTATTCTAGAATGATAGTTAATGGGGTTTTTCCCACTTTTTGAATGTTAATGTTAGACTTTTTCGCGGTGTGAATGGGGTTTTTCCCACTTTGTGAATGCTAATGTTAGAATGTTTCGCGGTGTGCATTATATTGACACAGACTTGGTGTGATGTAGCGTGAGGGGATATGACGTCTTATATATACTCTCTCTCTCTCTTTCTCTTTTTAAATCCTTTATATTAACTCGTGGTGTCTGCGGCCGACCGACCGACCTTGCTTGCTTGTCGCCAAAACTTTTGATCGATTTTTAACCCACTTGCTCGCAAGATAGCGAGCTGAAATTTTGCAGGCAGTTTCGTACCGATGATTAAAACAATGTATCAAACTTTCAGATCGATCGCATGTACCGTAATTAAATTATTGATTTTTTAGATTATTTTATTTATTCCTATGTATCATGCTATTTTTTGAGATAGAGCGTCGCGGTGCGTATTATATTGAACAACCTTTCTGTCGCGCAATAAGGTGCGTATTTTACTGACAACACTTTTTATAAACCTATTCCTGATCGGTGCGCATTATATTAAACACGTTTTACGACACAACTGCAATTTTGTATTTTTGGATGGTCTTGCGCTGCGTGTTATAATGAACATTCTTTTAGTTACGTCTCATACGTAAAGGATTTATAGTCAAAAACTTTGGTTTTTTACGGGTTGTTTTTTTATTTTTCCTTATTTCTTTTTTTAGTCACTCCACAGTCTTTTCTCTTTCTCTGTCTGCAACTCTCTTCTTCGGATGCAACCCCACCACATTTCTCTTTTACATTCCTCTCAATCGATTTTCCTTATATTTTTCTTATATTTTCCCTCTTACCCCTTAAAATCCTAAACTCACTCTTTTTTTAAAAAATCACTCTTATCATTCTCTTTGTCTTTCTCTTCTTCTCCCACAAGCTAATTATCCCCTTTCTTCTCTAGCAGCTTCATTTTCACACACTTTATTTACCTGTCAATCCTATACCACTCAACTCTTCCACTGTATCTTATCTTATCTTATCTTATCTTTCTTATCTTATCTCTCGCAGACACTCCTTCTATATCTATAGATTATTGCGTATAAACGCTTATCCATGGTTTGTGTCTGGTCCTGCATTTTTATTCGAGTTTGAAATGTTGATAAAGTGTTGGTTTTCCTGGTTCTTGAGGCAACCCATTCCACGCTCGAATTCCGGACGGAAAGAACGAGAATTTGTATGGCTTGTTCTTGCATAAAGAATAAGAAAGGTGTTTTAATCTATCTGAGGGTTGTATTACGCTATCTTTGTGTTGTATTTCTACATTAGAATTTATTTCTTTATGTATAATTACTACTTTACTCTTGTTTCTTCTATCCTCTAGTGCAGGGTTCTCCAAACTACGGCCCGCGGGCCAGATGCGGCCCGCGAGGCCCTCTTATCCGGCTCGTGGAGACCTTTTAATCTTAAAAAAAAACAACCAAAAAACCCACTATTTTTACCTGTAGTTTTACAAAAAAACTTTGCGAATAACACTAGCGAAAGCAAACACCGCCATTTCCTAGAAAGTAAGGAAATTCACAGCCATTACTGTCTTTGTAAGAGTGGGTATGGAAATTGGCCTTTTCTGCAGAGATTACTGGTCATTTAAAATTTCGGAACCTAAAATACAAGGGGAGAAAAATCTAGTTCTGATCTATACAATCAACTAAAGGCCTTATGATCTAAACTTGTCTTGTTTCTGGAACATGCACAGACCAACAACTTGACACACTTTCAGCAGGGCAAGGTCTTCATGGCTGAAGCAACAGCTGAGCTCTCCACAACATTTGCATGTGAGATCATCAAAGACCTCAGCTGCAGTTTAGGAGCGGTTTTCTGACTTGGATTCAAAGGCAGAAGAAGTGGGGCTATTTCAAAATCCATTTGAAGCAGATTTGGCCAGTTGCTCAGATGAACTGCAGCTGGATGTCATTGATTTGCAAGCAAATGACCTCCTTATGGACACGTTGAAAGAAGTAATTTTGAGTTTGTACCAGATTTTGCCCAAAGAAGACTTTCCTAATGTCAAAGCTTTTGCATCAAGGTACCTTTCAATCGTATGAACTACATACTTGTACGAACAGACATTTTCGAGGATGTAATACGTGAAGAAAAATTTGAGAACTAACTTGTCTGATGATAATCTTAGGTCACTGTTGATGTTAGGGGCATCAAATCTAAAGCCAGAAATATCTACTATTTTGGCATCCAGGAAACAATTTCACTATTCCTACTAATACAGGTGCTCAAGTGCAGTGTATCAATGTATTATTAAATAATATTAAATATGATATTAAATATTCATATTATAAATATAATAATATATTATATATTTACGCTCAATTATCGCTGATGCCTAACGCTGAGGGACATCACTCTGCTTTTTTTTAAATTTTGCGTTGTAAGCAGTGCTGATTGACTCAAATAGTTATATTTTGGTGCAGTAATTTGGTGCGCTGCTTTCTAAAATTAGTTTTAAAATTGTGTGGTGATTAGCACTGTAAAAATTATTATATAAATGCTTGGTTTAATTTTCAGGAATATTTCGTATTTATCATACAAGGATAAGTTACTTGGGCTTTTGACCATAAAAAAGCCTATTATATAATACTTTGTGTACATTTAAGAAATTTTAATATTACGTATTTATCATACAAGGACAATTTAGTTGGGCTTTTGAAAAAGGTGGGCGCCGTAGGCGCCCTTAAAAAATGGGGGCGCCGCAGGCGCCACGGCGCCGCAGCACAAACTAGTATTAAATATGTAATTAACAAGAACATCTATGTTTTGATTCTTTCTTATTTGGACCTCTAGTGCAGTGGTTCCTAACCTTTTGGGGTACATGCACCCCTTCAGATGCCCCAAAAAAGTTCATGCACCCCCTCGTGAAACTTTCAGAAAATGCATAAAAAATTATGTTTATTTTTAGGAACACAACATAGGCAACAGGGAATTTAGTGAGAGATTTGCTGCTTCTTATGATCAATCAGTGATTTAAATCTGGGGACTGTTTTGGACAAAGCAACTCTGCATTCAACTTATTCCTTTCCTTGATTTTAACGTCAAAGGTGTGGAGAATCCTGCTTCATAGAGATAGGTAGTGGCAAATGGAAGGAGAGTCAGTACTGCCCTCAGAACTGGCTAGTTGTGGGTAGGAATCTAGCTGGGAGCACCAAAATTCAATCAAGGTATTGCAATTGAAGGCACTCCTCAGTACTTCTCTGGTTCTGAAATGAATCAGGTCATCTTTAGCAAAGTCACTGTCATCAATGTTGTCCAAGTCACAGAGAAAAGGATTGCGAATCCAAAGGTCTTTCCTAGGAATTTCTTGACAGAAATACCCATCAAAGGGCCTTTGCAATGTTGAAAGGTGCTCTGAAATTTCCCCTTTGATGTTGTCAGGCAGTAATCCCTTAGTGCTTCTTCCTGAAGCAGATATTACAACTTCATCCAAGAGTGGAAAGTTGGCCAAGTTGGACTTTTCTAGTCGTCGTTGGAATAGTGGCACTTTGTTAAGGAAGGCTTTCAATCTCTCAGTAGCATCCATTACAGTCACAGCAGGTCCTTGGAGAGATGTGTTCAACTCATTCAAGATGTCGAAGATGTCAGCCAGGTATGCCAAGTAATGAATGAAATTTGGACAGTCAAACTTGTCAGCAAGGTCACTCTCTTTTTCATGCAAGAAAATGGCAAGCTCCACTCTCAGTTCTACTAACCGAGAAAGTATCCGTCCCCTGGACAACCAGCGCCCCTCAGTGTGGTAGAGCAGAACTTCATGCTCAGAGAACTCCTCCTGACAGAAAAATTTGAAGAGGCAGTAGTTTAAGGCATGTGAGCGGATAAAATTTACAACTTGGAATGCAGTAGAAAGAACTGACTTCAAGGTTGGAGGTAGAGTTTTGCATTACAGGGCCTGACGATGAAGGATACAGTGTGTAGTGACAATATCTGGAACTTCTTTCTTTACCAGTGCTGAAAATCCTGATTTATTACCGAGCATGGAGGGAGCACCATCTGTGCAAATTGAAGAAATTCTTGAAGTCCAGTCAAACTGGTTTTCAGCGAAGAATGCCCTGACTATCTGCAGCACATCAGCAGCTTTGGTAGTAGCTAGGAGTGGCTTACAAAAGAGAAATTCCTCGTTCAGCAATCCACTGAGAACATATCTTAGAAATACAAGAATCTGACTGCATTGTGCTCCATCAGTTGATTCACCCAGCTGCATGCTAAATGGATAAGTACTGCTTCTAATGTCGCACAAGACTTGATCCAGAATGTCTGCAGCCATGTCACTAATCCTGGAATGAATAGTGTCATTGGACAAAAGGACTCTCTCAACCTGCTTCCTCTGCTGGGGACCACATATCAGTTCCACCATCTCCAGAGCACAAGGCTTCACCAATGGTGTGGGGCTTCTTGTTCTTTGCAATAAGATATGCAACCTTGAATGATGCCTCCAGTGCAGGTTTCTGTGACAAGGAAAATCCAAGCTTGGACAAGGTACTTGAGGTCAAGAAGCAAGCTCTTTTCTGCTTGAAGACCTCAACACTGTCCTTGGAATTGGATGGATGGACTTTCTCCAAGTGCTTTCGGAGTCTAACGGACTTCAGGTTGTCATTGCACAGGATTTTTCCATAGACGAAGCACTGAGGCTTTTGTGTTCCATCTCTCTCTCTCTTTTTAAATATTATTTATTAACGATTTTGAGGGAGTGATGACAATCGGAAAGTCGTACCAGTCACAGGCAAATTTTAACTGACGAAGTTGATGTTTTTAATGACCGGCATTGGATGCTCAACTCAAGATTTTAGGTTTCAATGACGAATATTGGCGTACAATTGACGTTTTTAAGACCTTTGCAGCGTACCGAGCAACAGAAGGGAAGGAAAAAAAATCCCAACATTTATATCCGCTCAAAACAGTTAGAGGGTCACCGGAAGACATATATCTGACGTATTTGATGACAAAATTAAATTATTTTTAGAAAGCTGTGACGTAAAACACGAGATTCCGAGGAAAACGTAGAGCGAACCGTTCATTTTGCGAAAACATTTTTCCGTCCATTTTCGACATGCGCAGAACGATTCGCGAACGAAAAAAAAGGCTGTAAATGGGTGCCATTTAATGCGACACGCCTTGCTTATGGTTTACATTTTCAGATTATCAGTTTTTCTTTTTTTTTGTCCCTTCTTCTTTTTTTTTCTTCCTCTTTTTCTTTTTTTTTCTTTGAATGGTTCATGCACCCCCTGGAACCTGCTCATGCACCCCTTGGGGGTGCATGCACCACTGGTTAGGAACCCCTGCTCTAGTGTGTAGTCGGCTCCAAACTGCTGTTTAACAGTTAATGCGACCATCCGGCAAAAATGTTTGGAGACCTCTGCTCTAGTGTTTCAAGGTTTAATGATTTAACTAATGGTGTTAATCTTGTCAGTTTTGAATATTCTCCAGTAATGAATCTGGGAGCTCTTTTTTGAATTTGTTCTAGTTTATCAATGTTTTCTTTGGTGGATGGTTCCCTTACAGAAGATGCATATTCTAGTACAGGTCTCAACAAAGTGAGGTAGCATTTTAGTTTTATACCTCTATTTACCCCAGAGGTCCGTGGAACCGTTCAGGGGTCGGTGGAAAATTAAAATTTATTTAGTGGTCCCTGAAAAATGTCTGGGGGTCCACGGAAGGTTTAGCATAGAAATAATAAAAAAAAATTTATATTGTTGCGAAAATAAAAATGAACAATGAAGACTGTAGTAGCGATTATTATGTCCTGAGTAAAATACAGTTGTTTGACCTAGAAACAGAAAAAGAACTACGATATTTCCACAGCTGTAACCAATCAAAATGCTTGGTCTGGTTAATTGAATGGTGTGTCAATTTTGATGCGTGAGAAATGCGGAGACCTTACATGTAGGTCATAATTAAACAACCCCTTAAAAACAAAAATATTGACTATAAATCCCTTATATATGAGACATAACTAAAACTATTGATCATGTTCAAACACGACAAACATTTACAGACTGAAACTGCCTTAACTCCCCTTTGCTATAAAACGGGGAGGGGAAAGGTCTGGTCACAGATCACTGGACTGAACTCAGAGTGACACAATGTAAACAAAAAAGCATGCCGCTACATATAGTTATATAGAGATGAACTTAAAAATGCATTAATTTAATTATGGTACGTTCGATAAATCTGAAATTTTGAAACAATGCATTGTTAGGTGACACGAGTCTGTGGGCAAAATTTCAGCTTGATAGCATCACGGAAAGTGTGTTATTTTTTACTTTTGTTTTTTCGCCTGCGAACGACAGAGAGAGATGACGATAAACAAGATGTCGAAGTTAATATAAGGGATTTAATAAAACAACCCCGTAAAAACAAAGTTTTTGACTATAAATCCCTTATGTATGAGACATAACTAATGATCCTACATGTGGAAGAAAATCAGAAGCCCCGAGCCTAGTGCTCTTCATGGGTCTTCCTGGAAGACCCTCCCAGCTATCTGGCCCCCTGCCACAGAAAAGGACGTGAAAGCTGGGAAACTCCCCCCCCCCGAGCGGTCGCTTCTGAAGCGGCCACCTGGGCATCCAAGACAGAAAGTCGAAGATGCCTCCCACTAAGTTGGCCTCACAAGGAGTACTATGACCCACTACCACTTTGGCGCCACCCCGGCAAAGCATACGAGCCTCAATGGTTAGGACCGCCGCTATGCGAGGGATCATCAATGACCTACCTAGGGTGCAACCCCCACTGGAAGGTTTCCTCAGAGCTGGCGTCCGCTGCGTTCTTCGCGGTTCCTTTTGCTAATCCGTACTGGCACTCCTGGCCCTAAACCGGCACCGCTCATTGGCGTTGCTAGTAAAATTGAGGGGGACGAAACGGTCGATTCGGATTTACCCGACCCTCAACGGGTACTTTGGTTTTCATCATCGACAATGCATTTAAGATACTTTGTCTAAGATCCGTACAGCGACTGTAATCATATGTAACTAGAACCTAACACCTAACATATCGGTCTTTGGCATTGCCTGCCGGGAGTTGTTGGTTTCAGGCCACCGAGTCACGGTCAGGTCCGTGCCCCACGACCCTACTCATCCGTCGAGCCCCGTAGAGGCCACCCCCCTTTCGACGGATGAGACATAACTAAAAGTATTGATAATGTTAAAACGCCACAAAAATGTACAGACTGATTCTGCCTTAACTCACCTTTGCTGTATAACCGGGGTAGGGGCGGAGGAGAGGGGGAAGGTCTGGTAACCGATCGCTGGACCGAGCTCAGCGTGACACGTAAAATGTAAACAAAAGCATGCCGGTACGTCGACGGGTGGCGAAAACGCGTGAACTCAACTGGCGCGTGAAAGAAAAACAATAACAAACCGTGAATTTGAATTACATATGTTATATAGAGATAAACTAAGACAGAGAGAGATGGCGGTAAAGTTAATATAAGGGATGTAATTAAACAACCCCGTAATAAAACAACCCCGTAAAAAAAGTTTATGACTATAAATCCCTTATATTTGAGACATAACTAAAAGTATTGATTATGTTCAAACGCGACAAACGTTTACAGACTGACACTGAGTGATGTACCCTGGCTTTAAAACTGGCGGAAGGGACGGGATGGGGTGTGGACATCGACGGGTGGCGTCAATGCATGAATTCAACTGGCAAGGTGAAAGAAAAACAATAACAAACAGTGAATTTGAATTACATATGTTATATAGAGATAAAATAAAAATGCATTAATTTAATAACGTTACGTTCGATCGATCTGAAATTTTGATACAATGCATTGTTAGGTGACACGGGTCTATGTGCCATATTTCAGCTCAATGGCATCACGGGAAGTGGGTCATTTTTTACTTTTGTTTTTCCGCCCTCCCGACCGACCGACCAACCGACCGCAAACCCAAGACAGAGACGGCGGTGAAGTTAATATAAGGGAATTAAAAACAAATTTTTTTTTACTATAAATCCCTTATATATGAGACATAACTAAAAGTATTGATTATGTTCCAACGCGACAAAAATTTGCAGCCTGAAACTGAGTCAACTCCTCCTGGTGTTAAACTCGAGATATTGTCGTCGATGGCAGGCGTAAAGTCAACTGACCCGTAAAATGTAAAGAATAGCGAACACTACATATAGTTTATAGAGACAAACTAAAATGCATTAATTTAATAACAGTACATTCAATCGATCTGAAATTTTGATAGGATCTATTGTTAGGTAACACGAGTATATGTGCAAAAGTTTAGCTCGATAGCATCACGGGAATTGTATCATGTTTTACTTTTGTTTTTTCCGCCCGCCCGACGACGAACGACAGACAGAGAGAGATAGAGAGAGAGAGAGAGAGAGAGAGAGAGAGAGAGAGAGAGAGAGAGAGAGAGAGAGAGAGAGAGAGAGAGAGAGAGAGAGAGAGAAACACAGAGAGAGACAGAGAGAGACGGCGGTGAAGCTAATATTAGGGATTTAAAAATATCATTTTTTAACACGGAAATGACGATGATTGCAGGGATGGGTAAATTTTGAGGTGTTGGTAAGTCATAATTACCTAAGGCAGGAAGAATCCAGCTTTCCATTGATACCACATTTGTTATGATTGGACGATTCAAAATACACGAATCAAGTCAGCGAAAAGACTTATTTTATTCAAAGTTCGACCAAACACTTTTTTTTATAGGGCTAGCAAAATAATCTTTACTTATACAACCCCGTAAAAACAAAGTTTTTTTTACTATAAATCCCTTATATATGAGACATAACTAAAAGTATTGATTATGTTCCAACGCGACAAAAATTTACAGACTGAAACCAACTGATCTCCCCTTGCTGTAAAAATGGTGTGGTCACGGATGGCTGGACTTAACTCAGCGTGACACGTAAAATGTAAACAAAAGCATGCTGCTGCATATAGTTATATAGAGATAACTAAAACGCAAGAATTAATAACGGTATGTTCTATCGACCTGAAATTTTAATACGATACATTGTTAGGTGACACAAGTGTGTGTGTGTGTGTGTGTGTGTGTGTGTGTGTGTGTGTGTGTGTGTGTGTGTGTGTGTGTGTGTGTGTGTGTGTGTGCGCGCGTGTGTGTGTGCGCGCGCGCGCGCAAAATTTCAGCTCGATAGCATTACGGGAAGTGTGTCATTTTTTACTTTTTTTCCCACCCACCCGCGAATGACGGAGATGTAGAGATGACGACAAGATTTCGAAGTTAATATAAGGGATTTAAAAATATTTTCTAATATATTATGATAAATGTTTTAAAATGTTACTAACATTAAAAAGTTGCTTTAGAAACCTAATACATTGAAACATAGAAAGGCTTGAAAATGAGAATTTTGGGCCGTTTTCTCACCCGCACTCCTCTTCAAAGTTTTAGATGTCGCAGTGTGAGACAGACTACCGAAAATAGTTTTATGCAGCAACACAACTGCGACATGCATAACTTGCCCACAATATAAAGTCTAAAAGAGTCGTACATGTAATCGACAATTTACTTTTATGTAATGCTGATACAACGTGTATAAGCCAATTTTTTAGGCGTAAATAAGTTTAGTATTGTTAGTTGGAAGTTTTGATATAGTTGAATTGTGTATTGTTATCCAGATATTGTACTTTTGAACGTAAGTAAATTTAATATTTGAATAAAATTTATATCTTTTGAAAACAATATGTTTCACATTTTCAATATACAAATACCTTAAGGTTAATTTTAAAAAATAAAATGAACAAAGGGATCGTAAGTTTAAAAAAAATAAAATGAACGAAGGGATCGTAAGTTTAAAAAAAATAAAATGAACGAAGGGTTCGTAAGTTAAAAAAAAATTAAATGAATTGTATCCTCACGTCTTAAGTCAAATAATTCTAAATGATTTTACTGCAGCATTACCGCCGTAGCCGGTCACAAGCCCGGGTGAGAGAGGAGGAGGGTTGTGCGAAGGGCTAGCATCCCTTCCCGTAAAAAAAAACCTTGCTACAAAAACGTGAACAAAGAAAAAAAAATAGGAGCACAGTTCTCTGCTTGCCTTGGCCTGAACATCCATGAGGGAAAAAGCAAAGTCATTAAAATAAATACATCAAGCAACACTTCAATAACACCAGAAGGAACAAATCTTGAGGAGGTGGATAGCTTCACATACCTTGGAAGCATCATTAACTCACAAGGAGGGACAGACGCCGATGAAAGAATGAGAATTTGCAATTCAAAAACAGCATTTAAACAGCTAAAAAAGGTTTGGAGCTGCAACAACTTGACTCTCCATACCAAGGTCAGGATATTCAACACCACAGTAAATCCTGTCTTGCTGTATGGAGCAGAAACATGGCGAATAACAGCAGCCATTTCAAAAAAGCTTCAAGCTTTTATAAACACATGTCTCCGAACAATTCTCCGAATCCGCTGGCCCAATGTCATCACCAACGAGGACTTCTGGCAACGCACACAACAAGAGCCAGTGGAAGAGCTAATACGCCAGCGCAGATGGAGATGGATTGGCCACACTTTCAGAAAGCCTACATCCAGCATTGTGAGACAAGCCCTCACATGGAACCCCCAAAGCAAGAGGAAAAGAGGTCGTCCCAAAATGACATGGAGAAGGGAACTGGAGGCAGACACCAAATGAGCGGGCACATCTGGGGGCAGATAGAGAGATTGGCACAGGACCGGGATGCCTGGAGAGCCTTTGTTTGTGGCCTATGACCCAGATGTGGACGAATGTGATGATTACATTGAAAACTTTACCAAATAATAGTTAATTAACCGTTTCAGATAAAAACATTTTATATACAATTTTTCTTATATTTGTGTGTCCTTTTTTAACAGATGAGTGATCCGAAGAAACAATGTAGACAGTACAGTGTTGAATATTTGAAGTTTGGCTGTATTTCATCATCACCGAATAGTATTTTACCGTGTCTTCTGTGATATAAAACTTTGTCGAATGATTCTATGAAATCTACCAAGCTTATGGAACATTTAATGAAAATCCATAGTGATAAAAAATATAAAGATTTAACGTTTTTTTTCTCAAGCAGTTAAAGAAAAACATTTGAAAACACGATCAGTTCAACACTCATGGGGACAACATCTAAGGGAAATGACGATGGACTACGTGCGTTTTATAATATTACTTCATTGATTGCAAAGTCTGCAAAGCCCCACACGATTGGTGAAGAACTTATTTTACCAGCTGTAAGTGAGATGATTAGCACTGTGTCGCACAAACTAGCTTTCGACATCACAAAAAGAATTCCACTGAGCAATAATTCAGTCCAAAGAAGGATTGACGAAATGGCTCAGTGTTGAAAATTCTATATGTGTGTACATAAAAACATCTGAATTTTCTCTACAGCTTGACGAGCCCACTTTACCAGGAAATGAGGCTTTACTTTTAGCTTATGTAAGATTTGTAAAAGAAGGACAATTTTGACAAGAACTGTTTCCTAAATGTTTGGAAACAGATACGAAAGGTGAAACTTTATTTACTGAATTTGAAAAGTTTTTCGATGAAAAAGCTATCATCATCATCATCAGTCCTGAGACCGTTGCGGTCGTTGAGCGCATGGACACATCAACAGACAATGATATCCACATTGGCCTATCTTGAGCGGCGGCCAATAATTCGTTCAATCTCATCCCTGTCCATTCCTTTATGTCGTCAAGCCAGCTTTTCCGCTGTCGACCTCTTCGCCGGCCCCCCTTCAACAGTGCCCCTTCGTCATTGCTGCCATTGCCGACCCAATTCTAGCTCGAATTTCAGCTTCACAGGTACCATCTCTAGATATAATGGCTCCTAGATATTTAAAGGTACGTGCCTCCTCCAGCTTTTGTTGGTACATTACGAAAAAGCTACACCCTTGACTAATATCATTTCTGTTGCTACTGATGGTGCTCCGGCAATGGTAGGAAGATACTGAGGCTTTCTGGCATACTTAAAACAAGCTGCACGAAATGTATGTTCAGTGCATTGTGTCATTCATCGACATCATTTAGTTGTAATAAATCTTAATGAGCGTTTGCATGAATCACTAAATATTGTTATTAGAGATATTAATAAAATCAAAAGGAATGCCTTCAAAGAGAGATTATTTGCTAAACTTTGATTGGAAACAAAGACTATAATCTTTTACTACTTCACACAGAAGTACGTTTGGTTATTTAAAAGTCCATGTTTAAATCGATTTTATGCTCTCTTTGGTTCGGTGCTGGAATTCCTTTAAGGCAAAGACAATGATTTGAGACAAAATGTATTTAACACTAAAATGACATAGCCAACAAGACAGATTTGTTTGCCAAATTTAAGGAAACTAATTTGAAACTATTAGGTGACCAATTTAATTTAATCAAAACTAAAAACGTTATATCTACGTTTGATGCAAAACATTTTCTTTATAAACAAAACTTGGGAGAGAAGAATGTTTTCAGTTTCAAAATGTCTCGAAATTGCAAAAAGAGATGAAGACTTGCTTGCCTACTGTCAACACTTAACGGCTCTTCATGCAGACCTGAACTTAAGATTTGAAGACATTCTTCCCTTGGATATATCCGAAATGGTGTTGAACTCTTTTGCTCGGGGAAAAACTCAGATCCCAGACATAGATGAATCCATACTAATACAGGAGCAACTTATTGAATTATCCACAAATGAGGAACTTAAACCAATGTTTGAGCAAGGAGTCTACCAATTCTGGTTACAAAAACAGATCCCAATTTTATATCCTGCGCTATGGGTTATTGTACAGAAGTTGTTGACTGCTTTCCCGTCTTCCTATTTGGTAGAACGTGAATTCAGTGACGTCCTAAAACACATCACACACACACACACACAAAAAAAAACGGCTAGACATTAGTGCTTTTGGGGATTTGTGGTTGCTACTCACAAACATTGAGCGGACATAAATACACTCATAAAATCACACGAAGTTCATCCAGGTCAATAATTTAAAAAAAATAATAATAAAAAGTTACATTTAAATAAATAATTTTTCAACAAAATGTTGTTTTTTTTTAAATTAGTAAATGTGTATACTATACATTTATGTAGCGTTACACTTGGGGTCCGTGGGCAAGATTTGACTATAAAAGGGGTCCACGGGTAAAAAAAGTTTGGGAACCACTTCTCTATTACATTCCACTGTAATGTTGACGTACGCTTCTAACATAAATTATATAGTCCTAGTTTCTAAAATTGTAAATATGTTTGTCTACCTTGAACAATTTTGAGTAAAATTTATTCTGTATAGTCAGTGTATTTTTAAAAATGGTCAACGATGTAAACATTTCTATAAACAATAAGCATTCCCGCCCATCTCATTTGCTATTCTGCTGGGGTTCGAGCTGGCAAATTTTTTTTCCCCGATGGAGTTGGAGCGGAGATGGACCAAAATTGCTGCTGGAAATACCTGGAGTTTTAAGTCTTAGGTGTAGCAAGTAGAGATTGCATCTTGTCATTCAGTAATGGTAATGCGATTGATTGAATTGAATCTGCGGTGGTCCTAACCATGGAGACCCTAATGCTTTGCTGGGGTGGCGCCAAAATTGTAGCGGGTCGTAGTAGGGAATTCCACCCTTCCTTGTGAGGCCAATTTAGTGGGAGGCATTTTCGACTTGATGTCCTGGATGCCCAGGTGGCCGCTTCAGAAGCGATGGCTTCGGGGGGGGGGAGGGGGGGAGGGGGTTCTCAGCTGTTACGTCCCCTTGGGGGCCAGATAGCTGAGAGGGTGTTCCGGGAAGACCCATAAAGAGCATTAGGCTCGGGGCTTCTGATTTTCTTCCACATTATATTTACTAAGCTTACGTATATATATGGTGTCTGTTTGCGAATGAATGGAATTGTTTGAGTTACAATGATGTTTTTGTGGGAGTCACAGCATTGGGATCAGACACAGGGTCTCAAACAGGGATAAGACAATGGGGATCAAACACAGGGTCTCAAATAGGGATCAAGCATTGGGTCTCTAACAGTAACCAGACACTAGATTTAAAACAGGGTTAAGACTACAGTGTGGCTCAAAAAAAGTGGGACCGTCTTGTATAATTTCAAATAATATATTTTTTTGTAACTGTAATCAGAATTCAAATTCAATGTGTCCTCCTCGGTTCTCAATAGTTTTTTTCTAAACGTCTTCGCAACTGGTCAATACTCTTGTTTATAAACCGCTGAGACAAATGTTGCCACTATTCAACAATGGCCAATTTCAGTTGTTCTATTGTTGCAAATTTACGACGAAAGTTAACGAAATAATGACGTCATGCGTTGAGTTAGTAAGTAAGAATAATTTTTACGGTTTGAAAACTGCCCAAAACATAATTTTATATAGAATCTATATTGCACAAGATTGCTCTAGGCGGTCCAACTTTTTTTTGGGCCACCCTGTATTTTTATATCAAACAGCTTCTCTAATCGTTCTGCACGATGTACTTATCAACAATGAATGATTCATTGCATGGCGTCTACAATCTATTTCTTGTGCTACGTGAACATATACAACGTCTGGTTAAAAAGGTTACAAAGTTCAAGCACCTCAAAAAAAAATGCAAATCAGTACAAATAACGCCATGAAGTAGGCTTTGCCTCAGACACTGAACACGGTCAAATTAAAATCCAATCAGCTACCAAAATGAGCCAAGAATAGAGATGAAGAATAAATCCAAGCTTATAAGCCCGCTCTTTATTTGATCCTTCACTTTGAGATATAAGACCTGGGATATGAATAAAATCCCGAGATAAGAAAACAACAAAGTCTTACTATCGTAATCAATAATTGATTTTACAATTGGGTCGAAATGTCTTTTAACCAACTATCCAAGAAACTCAATAGTAAGCTGCTCACAAGCAGGCACTTGGGTTTCAGGGAAAGGGAAAGACAATGCAGAATATTCACAATATTATTTTATGATACAATATGAACCAGAAGCAGGGCTCACGCCTCAGGCAGTGGCGGATTTAGCTATAGGGCAGGGGGGTCGGCTTGCCCCCCCCACGCCCCTGTTGGGTCTAAAATGGCGCCCCCCCCCCGAAGACGCACTCGATGAACACTAAAAAGGTGTCACTATAGCAGAAAAAAAGGATTGCTTAACACGAAACTTCTAATCAACACCAAACTGAAATTCGACAATGTTGGCTTGCTAAATATCGTATTTCAAATTATGAAACTGTTATATCTCGTTTGATCAGTTAGGTGCGTTGCCAAGTGGAAAAGAATAGAGAAGTATTGAAACTGAAGATAGACGGGACGTTGTTCTTAGCAAAACAAGGTTTGCCATTCAGAGTGCACATAGAACATAGTAGTTGTAGAAATACGGGAAATTTTCGTGAATTTTTATCTCTATTAGCCAAATATGATTCCACTTATGACAGTCATCTAAAGTTTGAAAAGAAAAATGAATTTTATTTAAGTCATGATGTGCAAAATGATTTAATTCAATCACTCGCATCTTAATTATCGGCGGCAATTGATAATGAAGTTAAGTCTGCACGATTCTTTTCTTTAATTATTGAATCAACCATTGATATACATATATCTTGAATTGATAAGATGTCAGTTTCTTTACGTTCAGTTTTAAAATGAGGACTTAGTGTGGACATATTTATAGGCTTTTAAATTTTGGTAAACAGCAATGCTGTCGCATTTGCTGAGAAGATTTTAACGGAACTACAGAAGCGAAAACATTGATATCACACTCTGTCAAGGACAGGCGCATCTGTGATGTCTGGAATTAAGAGTGGCCTTCAAACTCAAATAAAGAAAATTTCACTCAATGCCATCTATGTTCATTGTTGTGCCCATGTTTTGAATTTGGTTACTATCGAAGCAATCGTCTTTAAACAGTGTATGTTCAGTTGTTTTTCGGCACAGCTAAAAAGTTGTATGCATTCCTTACGTCTAGTTTACCACGTCTACATACTCTTAATGAACATCAGATATCTCAATATGAATCAAAATTGGATACTCTAAAACGACTTTCTGATACAAGATGGGCAAGCTGTAAGCATGCAGTTGATGCAGTTGTTGGATCCTTCTCTGCTATTCTAGCCACACTTGAAGATATAAATTCAGGGGAATCAACAGAATATAAAGGAAGTGTCAGAGCAGAAGCTATGTGACTATATGTTTTAATAACAAAATATTCTTTTGTTTTTCTGATGCTATTTGTACAAAAGTTGTTTGATAATATCTTCGTGTTTATCAAACTACTTGCAACGCAAGGATATTGACATTGCATTTGAAAAACAATTGATCCATGTTTGAAGAAATAAGTTTATTGAAATGAGAAGCGGCGAAGTTTTTGAGATTCTGAATGTAGATGTCAAATAATTTATTAACAAAAATTGTTCCAAACTAGATGTTAAAAAAACTTTTTAAAAAAAGTGAATTAAATTTGCAAAAAAGAAAAGTATGGCAGGCGAACTAACCAGATATGAAACGGCTTATGATCCAACTACACGCTTTAAATCTGAAACGTACTTCACTATCTTGGATACACTTGTAACACAAATAGATGATAGATTTAATGACTTTCGGAGCACAGTTTATATTGTATTAATTGTATTGATACATCATAAATGTCGGAAGAAAATAAAGATTATTTTAGAAGTTTATGCGAAATTTACAAACACGACATTAACCTCGAAGAAGAATTCGTAGAATATATTATACTAGTGTATTACCCGTCAAAAATGACGGGAGTTTTCAAAATGGATATATTTCAGTTTTTGTAATTGTCCCTTCTGCCTGAAAGCCGCATAGTAAATAATCAGAAAATGTAGAGACCAAGAGAGAAAAATTAAATCTCTTTTCCATATTGAACAATTTTATGCGGACGTTTGAAAATAGTGGGTTTTTTTTTGTGCAATATATTTTTCAGGTTATTTTTTTTAGCGGTGGGCTTTCTAAAATCTAGCGTTACGAACGGACATAGCAGAGTATATATTTTGATTATATATACGAATATATGTGTTATGAGAAAACCTCCAAGCTTAGGCTTCGCGTTATATAAGTTTGCATGAATAATAATGATATAATCATGATAATAGTAAATGCATAGTGAATTACACACAGCATAAAGTGATACTGCGGCAAAGAAGTTTGAAGTTCGACGTATTAACAAATATTGCTGAGGAGTCAGCCGGACATTAACTTGCGGCATTGAATAGTGCGCACCAATTATGAGTGCACCAATAATACAGCACAGTGCGTTAAAAATAAATTATGTGACTGTAATGTGATCCACATCACGCATATCTGTGATTTGAAGCCGTTTAAGCTTCATCGATGATTATGACTTGTCAGTTTATTCGCCCATTTGTCCATACATTATTACCACAACATTTTCAAAACATGTAAAAAATAAACTGTAATTTTACACATGTTAATAACTATTTATTTTGCATGAAACGTAGTAAGCAAAGTTTGTCACAGGATAACAGAAAAGATTAACTTATCAACTGTTAATCATATTTACAATTTAATATCCACGTGTTAGTAATTCACATAAACGTTTTTATTGTTGTCAAGTCAGCACCTTTTCAAGATCTATTATGACTTGTCAGTTTATGCGCCCATTGGTCCATACATTATTACCTTTACATTATCAAAAACATGTAAATAAAAAATTGTAACTATTTACAAATATGAATAACAACGAACTATTTATTTTGCATGAAACCTTTGAAGTAAAGTTAAGCACTGGATAAAAGAAAATATTAAGGTATCAACTTTAATATACACGTTTTAGGAATTCTAATAAACGTTTTCATTATTGTCAAGTCAGCATCCCTTCCAGTTCTATATTAAAAGCAAAGATTTTTTATTCAAAATTAGTCTAAGACACATTGAAATATTACATGTAAATAACAATAAAAAAAACTATTGTGGGGAGGAGTCCGATTTTTTTTAAACATACAAATATGCAATCTCAAAGTGTATAAAAGAAAAACAAACGCTAAACTGAAGCATAAGTTGACAAATTTCATTTTCAGTAATAAATAATGGCTTTGTAGTTCAAAACGCATCGAAACTTGACAACCGAACGACAACCAATTGTAAATTTCATAAACCGAAAAACGAATGTTATATATTAATATAGAAAATTAAATTTATAATTACGTACGTAATATTGACATGGACACATACACAAAAACGGACATTTAATACAAAAAAATAATAATAATATTAATCACATCAAATAAAACATTGCTCTTTTTACTTCGTTCCCTTCACACATTAATAAAAGCTCAAATAATGACGTCACGTCACAATATTTTATGGTGAGCAACACATTTTGTTATAATCTCGAAAGCAACTTTTCATTTTTTTTATCGGGAGTTACCTCGCATAGCGTAGGACTGACTGACAGACACTACTGACTTGCGTGACAATTGCAAATTATATATTACTAGTGTACACCCGTCAAAAATGACGGAAGTTTTCAACTGAAATCTATTCATTTTATAAAAAATGCACTTTTTAGGGCGCCTATGGCACCGACCTTTTTCAAAAGCCCAACTAACTTGTCCTTGTTTGATAAATACGAAACATTAAACTTTCTGAAATGTACACAAAGTATTTTATAATAGGGGTTGCAGGGCGCCTACTGCGCCCCTTTTTTATTTTAATTTTACAATTAACCATCATCAAATCCTCTTTTTACATTGATCCCTTTTCCAAAATTAAAATATGAGCGAAAACAATGACGCAATATTATATTTTATTACAGCGCATCTTTAATTTGCACACCTTTTGGTGCATTGGTGCAGTAATTTGGTTTTCCCTGCTTTCTAAAATTAGTAGCGTCATGACAGACTGACTTGCGTGACAATTGCAAATTATATAGTTTTATACTAGCGTACACCCGTCAAAAATGACGGAAGTTTTCAGCTGAAATCTATTTATTTTCTTTAAAAAATCACTTTTTTTAGGGCGCCTACGGTGCCGACCTTTTTCAAAAGCCCAACTATAATAACGTGTCCTTGTTAAATACGAAATATTAAACTTTCTGAAATGTACACAAAGTATTTTATAATAGGGGTTGCAGGGCGCCTACGGCGCCCCGTTTATTTTTTAGTTTTTTATAATTAACCACCATCTAATTCTCTATTTACAATGTTCCCTTTTCTAAAATTGAAAATATGAGCTAAATCAAGACGTCATATAATATTTTTTACAGCGCATCTTTAATTTGCACACCTTTTGGTGCATTGGTGCAGTAATTTGGTTTTCCCTGCTTTCTAAAATTAGTAGCGTCAGGTCAGACTGACTGACTTGCGTGACAATTGCAAATTATATAGTTTTATATTTACGCTCAATTATCGCTGATACCTAACGCTGAGGGACATCACTCTGCTTTTTAAAAATGTTGTGTTGTAAACAGTGCTGATTGACTCAAATAGTTATTTTTGGTGCAGTAATTTTGGTGCGCTGCTTTCTAAAATTAATTTAAAAATCGTGTGGTTATTAGCACTGTAAAAATTATTAGATAAATGCTTTGTTTAATTTAAAACCTCTATTTTAAAATTACTTTGTGTACATTTAAGGTAGTTTAATATTACGTATCTATCATACAAGGACAAGTTTGTTGGGCTTTTGAAAAAAGTGGGCGCCGTAGTCGCCCTAAATAAAAGTTGGCGCCGCAGCACAACCTATATTATATACATACTTTGTGTACATTTCAGGAATATTTCGTATTTATCATACAAGGAGAAGTTACTTGGGATTTTGACATAAAAAATAAAATTTTAAAAAAACTATTATAAAATACTTTGTGTACATTTAAGAAATTTTAATATTACGTATTTATCATACAAGGACAAGTAAAAACTAGTATATAATATTATACCTTCAAAGATTTGTATACATGTATACGTCCATCACTATCTAGTGAACTACAAATTTAAGATGTTCTACCATTCTTGACTGAAAAACAAATGGCATCAGGTCTCTCTAATACTGTATAATATTTACTTGAGTGCTACTGCTGAAGGAAGTTTCAGTAGATTAAAAATCATCAAAAATTATTTGCGCTAAACAATGACAAAGGAACATCTGTCTGGATTAGAATTAATTTCAATTGAACATGATCTACCTGAGAACGTTGACTTTGAATCAACGACAGATCGTTTTGCTTAAATGAAATCACGTAGAGAGCAATTTATATTGGGCTCAGGCCTTTATTTAAATTCGCATGAACTAAGTTTCTTTTTTAGATCAATAAATATACTATTGAAACAAATTTACGTTACTATTTTGAAAACATATCTGTTTATATTGTTGATGCTGTTTGACTTATTCGATGTTTTAGAAAATTGGCTAAATTACTATACTAATAATTAGTATTTACACAATGCTCGGGCTCGGATATTAGTAAAGTTTGGCAGCGCCGCCTGAAATTCTCCTAGCCCCTCCACGCAGACAAATCTAGATCCGCCACTGGCCTCAGGGCCAATCACTACCTTATTAATCTCCACGTGACCCCTCAGCTGTGTCAAGCGGATATAAGAGGAAGAAATGTTTTGACGAACGAAGGGGAGATAATTAAGAACAAGTTTGATTTTTGTGTGTTAATTCCCTTTTTGTTTGTCGCATTTGTCACTCAAAAATAAAACTCGACAAAATAAGGGAATTTTAAATTTTATTGTTTTCAGGTAAAAAGTCATCTTAAGATCATATATTAAAATTTTTTAAAAAGATATAAAAAAAGAAAAAAAATAGTGTTTTTCATTAAAGTGTATATGTAAACTAGTCAAATAAAAATGTAAGAATGAACAAATTTTCTATTTCTCTCCCACCTCCCGAAAATACAAAAGTGAAGATGACTCACAGAATTATTATTTATAATAACAAACTATGCTTTCATACAAAATTTAAATAAAATTAAAACTAAGAAATATTTTTTAATTACAAACTATTAGTAAATTGAGCAGTTCAAGCTGCAGGCTGCAGTAACTTCATAAATCTACATCTAATTCTCCACAGGACTAAAATATGGATTTTTTAAGAGGAACATTATTTTGACACATTTTGAAAATGAGTCATGTTATGTCAGACTTGAATTCAAATCGGAAAGAGAAATTTTGAATGATGAATAAAAAGTTGTTTAATAATGAACTAAAATTTATATATTTTCTATTTGATACCTAACTTCTTGGCCAATTCTAAATTGTTCTTTATAAGAATTGTTGAACTTTGTTTTGTACCCTGTGATGATTTCAATAAAATTGAAATAAATTTTTCATCACCCATTCAAGTAAAATTTATCTCTTAAATGTATAACCTCATCTGAAAAATCAGTCATAAAAAATTATTAGTAAGTAAAAAATTGAATAATAAAAAATAATACATTTAATTACACATACAACTAGACTTTTGAAATTCTTTATAATGCAAATATAATCTCAATCTTTATGTTAAGATTTCCAACACAAAAAAAAACTGCACAATATGAGTAAAAAAATATGTACAATATAAAAAAAGTTGACAGAAAGAAAGATGAAAAGTTTTATGTCTTACTTATAACTACAATGTACTTTTCAGTTTCTCTGTATTTATTTATTGTTTACAACTAGAAGATGGGATTTACAAAAATATGTATATATAACTTTTAATTCTGTAAAACATAATTTTGTCAATTATAATTAAAAAATACTGAACTGCATCTCTTTTCAAGAATTTAAATAATGGTTTTTTAATTATCGTGGTGCACTTGTTATTCGATAAAAAAATTTTTTATGAATCTATTTTTATGACCGAAGCTACAATACCAAACTGAATGATTGTGTCGAATAACCTTAAAATAACATACTGCAATAATCACTTTAGCTTTTTATTTTTAAATACATTTCAGTCATTTCTCTTGGCCAATAAAAAAAAATTAACTTTCAATTTTAAAAAAATACTTGTAGCTCGATGTTTTCTTTAAAATGATGCAGTTACATGTATCCATTTAAATATTTAGTTATAACTTAATACTCTTAATATAGAAAAGAAAATGAAAGAAAAAGATTGTTTATAATGTACAAAAGAAAATTGTTTCCTGAAACTATTTAATACTAAGCAATTTTTGTCTTTATTATAATATAATAAGGGCAATTTTTGAAAATCAGAGGCGTTTGGCTCAAGAGACATTTAAAAATGATCATTTGCCCAAGAAACATTTTAGATAATTATTTTAAAAATTTTATTATTTTTGGGATCTTTTTAAACTGGGAGGCCTGTGGCCAGTGCCTAGTTTGACCATGGTTTAAAATGGCTCTTTTTTCCCCAAAAATTGATTGTACATACAAATTTTAACTCTGTTTAATTAAACAGAGACAAAAAAAATTAAAGTTCAGTATGTTGATGCTTTAGTTCTTGGAATACCCAAGATGGGACATCTTTCTCCCACAGCTGTCGAACTTCTCTTTTTGGGTTTTTCTGTATGGAAGGCCTTGTGTTAAAATCAAGATAATAACCATCATGGAGGTCATAATTTGGCCACCCAGCAGGAATTTCTTTCAGAAGAGCTGTTTCTGGATTGCTGAGAGAAAATATAAATTAAAACATGTATTATTAATTTACCTACTTGTGATTTTTATATACTATTATATATATGTGTGTTTTTTAAATAGCCTGAAACTAGTAATATTGCCCTCGCATGTTTAAAAAAAACAACTATAAAACATAAAAATACAGTTTTATTTAAAAAAGTGTATAGAAAAAAAGTATTTAATTTAACTTTTAATTCACACAAAAACATAGTAATCTTGTAGCTATCAAATAAGAACATAGGAGAATTTTATGATAGCCAAGAATAAAAAGAAATGTCAAATTGTTGTGATTAAAAAGCATCAAAATTTTAAATATAATATCAAATAAAAATGTATTGTAAAAAATACACAATTTTAAATCACATGTAATGTAATTATATGCTTAAATTTATTATAAAAATAACTTTAAATCTAAGTTACGATTTTGCTAAAATATTTTATATGTGATTGTTGTTGCCCTGCAAAAAAATGAGCTATTGAATTAAATTCTGAAGAACTTATTCTTAAAAATACCACCAATGAAATAGAAATGCATTTAAGAAACTTACCCAGTTTTTATGAATGATGCAATGGTATCAGAAAAAATTCTTCTCAACTTAAAATCTTCCTCCTCAAAAACTCCTGTTGCTTGTGGAGCCATTAGATGAAGTAAGAAGGTTGTATCTAAATCAAACCAGTAGGCTAGATCCAAGCCATGAATGAGACCTTTAAGATCACCCTTCATAAACTGAGGGTAGTGGTTGAAGTACAGGAGCCATGACTCAGCATTTCTGCTCCGTGCCACAGTGTTGAGCAGGTCAAATGTTGGAATAATGAAATTGACATCAGTGACGAGCTGTAAAACATCATGAGGCGAGGGATTTCTAGCTTCATACCAGTTTCGAATCTTCTTAATCAGTGCTGGTGGAACATTATCAAGGCGGAGTCTATCAGCAATCACTTCCTCTGCAACAGATGCAAGATATTGCTGCCACCTGTTTAACTTCTCATCCTCAGACAGGCGTGTATCATTGAAAATTATTGCTCTTATGAGAAACATAAACGCACCGTGTATTGTTGTTTCTTGGTTAGTGAGACCAAAGAGATATTTTCTTTTGTAAAATCCAATTTGTTCCAAGTACTGTTCATCTTTGATGACATCAAATGGAGATTTAGGTAGGAACTCACCATCTCCCCAGGGATGAAACACTGTTCTGGAAGTGCCACCTAGTCTGAAGTTCGCAAAAGCTGAAAGTGGACGTGAGCGAAGACACTGAACAACTTCTTTCCCCATTGTTGCCTCATCCTTATCCAAACAGTTCACAAATATGGCTATGGCTCGTGCAGACTCTTTGTTTAAGTTATTCACTGCAAACAAAGATGTTGCTACTCCACTGCTAGAGTAAGCTTTAGTGAACAGATCTTTTGTGACCGGGCTCAAGGTAAGAAACGATACAGAGGCTCCTCCTGCCGATTCTCCTGCTATAGTTATGTCGCTTGCATCTCCTCCAAATGCGGCGATGTTGTTTTTAACCCACTTAAGGGCAAGGGCTTGGTCCCAAAGGCCATAGTTTCCAAGAGAGTTCTCATCTTCTGTGGTGAGGAACCCCATCAATCCAATACGGTACTGGATGGTCACAAAGATAACGTCCTGTTCTACAACAAAACTTCCAGGGTTGTACATCATCGTTGAACCAAAGAAGAAACCACCACCATGAATAAATATGACGACTTTCTTTTGTACTGGGGAATTCTGGTTGATCTCTTTGGCAAATACGTTCAGAAATAAGCAGTCCTCTGACATGACCTCTCTTGGTAAAAGAAACTGTGGGTCTTGGGTGCAAGCATTTCCTTGACGAGTTGCGTCAATTACATCATCTGTATTTAAAACACGAATAAAGAGTGGTTAGCATAAAAAAGGGGTAATAAAAATAAATAAACTAAAAATACTTAAAATAATCATGGTATTTCACTTTCAGTGCCTTATGTCGTGTAATTATGAAAAGGGAAGCAAAATCATAATCTGAAAAAGAACACAAATGTACGGGTTGTCTCTTTTCGTATAAGTAAATATTACTTTTTACATTTTAAATTGAGATCATTTTAGTTTTAGGTAGGTCTACAATATAATGGTGTGAAAATCCAATGCTATTAAATGTTTCAACAAGAAAAGCATAATTTATTGGGTTTAAAAAAAAATTCTTCAAATTTTAATTCATATTTCTTAATGTAGTAATAGTTATAATTTATAACTTATATAATAATGCAAAACATCGTTTGAAAGTACAGGGAGAAAAAATAAAATAGGGATGAACATTTAAAATGCAATTAAAGACTATTGCTATTTTAAGGTAAGAACTATAATTCTACTTATTCAAATTAATTTCTGTTATAAGATATTTACACCAGATAACAAATATCACATAACAGCTAATGAATAACTTAAGAATTATTTCATAGTGTCACCTTGACTGGGATAAGGCACGGGTTTAGCAAAGCGTAGATCACCCACAGGAGGCACTGCATAAGGAATGCCACGAAATGACCAATAGGGCTGGCCATTAGCAGCAGCCAGCTTCAGTCCTCTCACCCTCCCTACAGGTGTAACCACATCTCCGGTCTCTTGAGCATGAGCGACGGCTTGAAGACCAACAAGACACAGCAGCAACATCAAGGTCTTCATGGTCGATAACGCTATGGTATTGTCGGGGAGTGCTGTAATAAATTTAAAAATACTTTTTGGATCAGAAAACTGCTTATGACAATTTAGAGATAATAAAACGTAATAGTCACATTAAATTTAAAAAAGGAGCATTTAAAAACATTATCACAATAATATTTTTCACAAAATTGCCTCTCATCATGTCCACATAAACTTTAATTAAGGCAAATATCATTGTTATCATCCCCAATGGCAAAAAGCCCGAGAAGCCCTGGGCTGATCAGACACATTCGTCCTTCTATTTAAACCGATGTCTTTCGCCACCATGTTAGGTCTTCCCGCTTATATAAGTTCATCTCTACATCGTCATTCAACTCATGCTAGTTGAAAATTTAGCAAGCATGATAAAAAAAAACTTTAAAAAAATCTTTTTTTAAAAAAGGACACGCTTTTTTTTACATATAGAAAGTGCACTAAAAAGAAGAAAATAAAATTTTTCTATGATTACAGGTGAAATCCGTGAACCCATCCACTGCACATAAAAGTGTGGCGTGCTTCTAATTAATATGATAGTAGCATTATATGATCCAAATTTTAATGTTTATTAATATTCATACAAATTTGTATTTATGTTTCGCAGCCTTGTACATGATAGTGAATTGTGATGAGCGCCCATCACAACTCATTTCTTTTTGCAACTATTCTGTTGCATATAGATAATTATTTCTAATTAATATGATAGTAGCATGTATATGATCAAAGTTGTGAAATTTTTAATGTTAATTATTATTCATAAATTTGTATTTATGTTTCGCAGCCTTGTACATGATAGAGAGTTGTGATGAGCGCCGTTAAGGCGTAACGGAATCTGCCATTCAACTTAAATCCACCTGAACTAAATGCAAGCTGTATTTTATTGATAAGGTTTTTTTTTAAATAATTTTTTAATTTTTAAAAAAAATTTTTTTTAAATTTTAAAAACAAAATTACGATTATTCGTTGATAAAAAAATTGAAAACTGTAAAAGTCTAACTAACATATTGTAAGACCGACGAAACTCACACTCACGGATTATTAATTATATCAATTTAATACAAGGCCACGATTATATTATTCATAACAAGAAAAGTTAGCCTACTTACACGTGAGGTTAATCCCTTACTGTCGGCTACAACTATACTGGACGGGCTGTGGGGGAATGTTTGACTGCTGGAAGAATACCACTTATCTAATATATGTGCTGCCGCCATGGCGAAGTTAGAAGTTGCTTGCGGGATGTGGGGTGGGGGACGGGCTACGTACACAGCTCGCGTTGTTCAAGGACGTTCGCTTGCCTTTCTGTGCCTTTGTCCCGGAAACAGGTTGATTCAGTTCTGTTGTGGCGGGGTTGGTGTACGGTTAAGGGGGTGGTGGTGGGGGATTAGTGGTCTTTATATAATATACCAGCCAAAATTAAACCCCCCACCCTCTACTGTCTCTCATTTTCTTCCGTCCTTAGTGAAAGGCTTGTGTTTAAGGTGAGCTGTCAACGGTGGTCGAGTTGCATGCACGCTCGGCTGTCATACAAATGGTCACCGGTTCGAATTTATCCACATGAAGGCAGGGATTTCCTCCCGGAGCCAAGGGCGTCTCTGAGTCCACCCAGCTCCGAATGGGTACCTGACACTAGTTAGGGAAACAAAGGCGGCTGAGTAATGCGTGGAACCCTCATCGCCGTGGCCTGTGAGCGCTGCTGCGTCCTGTATAGAGGAAGCTTCGTCTGTATAGATCAGACAAGACAAGTAATCTAACCACTTTGTTTAAAGCTGTTTGCAAACTCATATTTCTGGAGAATTTAATCGTTTTCTATCTCTTTCTCTGTTGTCAACCATGGATAACTTCTATTTATCGATCAATCCATCCACCCACACATCCACCCTTGGCAGATAAAGGGGGGGGGGCTGAACGGGCTAAAGCCAGGGGCCCCCAATAATTTGAGTGCCCCCCCCCAAACTTTATTTTATTGTATAATAATGTTGGGCAAATGTTTGCATGAATCCCAGAAAATATCCTAAATAAATTAGTTAAGTCTCATCTATTTATCACGAGAAAATGTCGAAGAGTATGAAATACAAGAAATCGTCATCGTTAGGGGTTAGGGGCCGTCCATAAAGTACGTCACGCTCCATGAGGGGGAGGGGGTGTAAGAAAGTGTGACAGTTTGTGACAGGTATCCGGCAACGTGTGACGTCGCGGGGTTTTCTATTAAATTTTAATTATTTTGTATATAAAAAATATTTTTTTTTCGAAAATGTGACGTACTTTAGAGGGGGGGGGGTGTCCTGAGATTTGTGACAGTTTGTGACAGGGGGGAAGAAGGGGGTTAAAAATGGTCAAAAATAGCGTGACGTACGTTATGGACGGCCCTTTATAAATAATGTATAAAAAACTAATATGCAGGAAAGAGGGAATCTAGCTAAGGAAAAACAATCGATTTCTTATTAGTTTGAAAAAATTGCGATTGCGAAACTTTGACATAATATTGTATAATTCAATAATCAAACTTTTAACCAACTACCAAGTTAAAACACTGTACACGAGTTACGACGCTTCGACCGACAGAGTGCAGTAAGTAGTAAATATTCGAATAAATATTAATTTAAATACTCATAAATTTAGTAAAGCAATTAGGAAAAAACTTTCAAAATATCGTTAAGACATCTGCTCTTCTCTTTTCTTCTCTTATCTGGTACAGACGCTCCTTCTAAACAGAAGATTATTGAGTCCTACGCTTATGGGTATACATCATCTGCTTGTCATGTAAGCAACATCGAGTGTATTTTGAATATTTTAAAAATAAAAATTAGATTGTATACTATTTGATATTTGATAGTATGCATGGGGACCTGTTAGCATTGATCATCCGATATGTTCCACATTCTGGCCCTGAGCGATTCATAAGTTCATACCAATGTATTTCCACACTGGATCAGAAATCTCCCAAATTCTTATTAATTTTTTGGAAGAAAATGACATTCAAAATAAAGATTTCCGAGGACAGTCATACGGCAATGCTGCTAATATGAGTGAGAAGTATAACGGAGTCCAGGCTATCCTTCGTGAGAAGTGCAGTATTGCTCATTGCGTGCCGTGCACAGCTCATTACCTTAATTAGGTTGGGAAAAGTGCATTAAAAGGTTATTCTCCTGCATACAGAATTTTTTTCTTCTGCAAAATCTTTATACCTGGCTTGTTGCATCTACTCATCGTTGGCAGCTACTTCAAAAACACCTGAAAGGGTTATCTGTTAACAACATTTTCTGACACAAGATGGTCAGCCCGACATGATGCGGCAAGGTCTGTTTTTAAATCATCCCAGGAGAATATCGCAGCACTGGAAGAATTGGAAGCACTGGATGAAAATCAGCCGCGTAACAGTCGATTTGAAGCAGAAGGACTTCGGAAGGAACTGGAAGTTGCTATTTTACTTAAAATTCGGGACACAATTTTAGAAAGATTTCCGAAAACGAATGTATCCCTTCAAGGGCGGGGACTACATTTGAGTTCAGCCATATTTTTTTAAATCTCTCCTTGGGTTTGTTAAAAGACAGCGTTCTGAATTTGAATCCTATGAAGAAAAAAGAAAGGACAAGTCAGTGGAGAAAGAATATAAACAATCTTCAATATGATCAAAACAGAAAAGGCGTCAGTTTGATAAAGAGGCCACCAGCCGAAACAGTATTGTCCCCGAGACAACAATACAAGGTTGAGGTATTTCTGATAATCACTGACAAACTTTCTTCAGCCCTACAACATCGGTTAGACGCATTTAAAGACATCCATGAGAAATCTGGCTTTCTTACAAACCTGAGCTAAGCAATGACGCCATCCGATGGGCATCAGCCTAGTCAATGGAAGAATGTTCAAGTGATTTCGAAGACTGCTTTCCTTCAGAATTAGTCCAATTTTCAGAATGCTTTAAAAAAGGTATTGTCCAGCCCCAGGATCAGGGACAGGAAGAAGCACAAAGCGAACCTCAAAACACGTGCACAGAGCCAAATATGTTGCTGTTTTTGAATGAGCTAAAATTTACACAGTCCTTTCCAAATGTACACATCAGACTTCGCATCTATCTCTCAATGATGACATCAAACTACAGCGGAGAGCGATCATTTTCAAAGTTGAAAAGAATTTTTAAATCCTTTATATTAACTCGTGGTGTCTGCGGCGGACCTTGCTTGCTTGCTTGCTTGTCGCCAAAACTTTTGATCGATTTTTAACCCACTTGCTCGCAAGATAGCGAGCTGAAATTTTGCAGGCAGTTTTGTACCGATGATAAAAACAATGTATCAAAATTTCAGATCGATCGCATGTACCGTAATTAAATTATTGATTTTTTAGATTATTTTACTTTATTCCTATGTATCATGCTATTTTTTGAGATAGAGCGTCGCGGTGCGTATTATATTGAACAACCTTTCTGTCGCGCAACAAGGTGCGTATTTTATTGACAGCTCTTTTTATAAACATATTTCTGATCGGTGCGCATTATATTAAACATGTTTTACGACTCAACTGCAATTTTGTATTTCTGGATGGTCTGGCGCTGCGTATTATAATGAACATTCTTTTAGTTACTTCTCGTACATAAAGGATTTATAGTAAAAAACTTGGTTTTTTACGGGTTTTTCTTATTAAAAATGAAGTAAGAAGTTGCATTGGACAACAAAGACTGTGTCTGCTCTCTCTAATGAGCATTGAAAAGGAATTTCTAAGCTCACTTCAGCTTTACTGACTTGATTGATAATTTTGCCACGATAAAAGTTAACAAGCGAAAGTTCAAGGTTGAAAAAAATAATCGTATATATATAATTCTCTACGTCGTCAAACCATGCGGGACACCACGCACGCACGCCGACTCTCTAAACCTCCTCGCGCCCCCTTCACCAAAGCGAGTATGTGCAAACGAGCATGACGAATGACCCTCACTGGGGTCGACCAATGTCTCGAGACCAACAATGGTCCTTGCTTTCACTTGCATTGTTCCTTCACAGAATAACTTGAGATTCGTAGTGTACTGGTTATCACATCCGACTTATACGGGGAAGGTCCTGGGTTCGAGCCCCAGCGAAACATGGCTGACCCTCGCTAGGGTCGGCGAATCACAGTTTATGGTTGGCAAGCTAATGTAGTAAAGGGTGGGTGGTGGGCAGGTAGATAACCACAGTGCGAATGTCTCGAAACCAACAATGAGTAGGCAGCAAACCGACGTTCACTCGGGTTGTTTTGATTTCTTCGTTCTGTAGTTTGTGTCCGTTCTTTCTCCACTTTCTTTGCACTCTCCGTGAACAAGTCTGCGGCGTATCCTACGCCTTGGGGTGTCTAGTAATACATATTTTAATTAATTTAGGATTCGTGTAATTTTATAATAATTAAATTGACTTCCATTTAATTGTTTGTCTTATTACACTCTGACTTACAAGTTACAGTCTTATATTAGCTATGAACAATCATTTTATTGTAATGGACGATGGCTGGACCGTGCCCCAGTTTGAACTGCGGCCAGGGGCCCAGTGTAGTCTTTATTCGCCCCTGCATCCACCCATACATCCATCCATTTTACAGTATATATATATATATATATATATATATATATATATATATATATATATATATACATATATATATATACATATTAGTACATCTGTTCCCAACATGTGGGTCGCGACCCCCATGGTTTTCTGGGGGTCGCAAACTGTCGACTAAAAATATTCACTATAATGCAAATTTGCTCTATTTTGTATTGATTGAAAATGACTTATTTAAATTTCATGGGGGTCGCGGGTCACATGGCTTTTATAAAAAGGGGTCGCCACCCAAAAAAAAAGTATTACTGTATTAGTCTGTATTAGTATAATAGTTGTGAAAGCCCATCAATGGCATAGTGTCAGTTGTTTGTTTGCTTTAAAATCAATGACCTACTGACACATATAAAAAAGACTCGTCACTAGCTTGGTGACTGGTGGTAGGGTTCATTGAACCATCGAATGACATAGTTGGCACTGGCGCTTGTGCACTCACATCCATGCACTATCGATTGACCTAGTTGTCAATGGTATACTTGAACTTAAGCCGTGCACTATCGATTGACTTTGTCACAGGCATAATCGAACTCACATCTTAAATCCACAAACAAAGAATAGTTTATAGAGGATAAAAATAAGTTATACCCGAGATAGACATAGCCCCAACATACATTTTTATAAAGATAAATGGAAAGAGAGAGTAAGAGAGAGACAGACAAACAGGCAGAGATCTAAGAGAGAAAGGACGGAGAGGTATGGAGAAAAGCTCTCAGAGAAGAAGCTGAGAGATTCTCATCATTGAAATGTTAAGTAATACGCGCGCGGGAATAATTATAAGCTCGATATTTTCAGATGACTGAATCCAAACGCAGGTCTAACAAGAAAAAAAGACTTTTCATGGTTGGAAAGTGTGTGACTCATGGCTCATATGGGTGACTCATGGCTCATATGGGTGACTCATGGCTCATATGAGTGACTCATGGCTCATATGGGTGACTCATGGCTCATATGGGTGACTCATGGCTCATATGGATGACTCATGGCTCATATGGGTGACTCATGGCTCATATGGGTGACTCATGGCTCATATGGGTGACTCATGGCTCATATGGGTGACTCATGGCTCATATGGGTGACTCATGGCTCATATGGGTGACTCATGGCTCATATGGGTGACTCGTGGCTCATATAGGTGACTCGTGGCTCATATGGGTGACTCATGGCTCATATGGGTGACTCATGGCTCATATGGGTGACTCATGGCTCATATGGGTGACTCATGGCTCATATGGGTGACTCATGGCTCATATGGGTGACTCATGGCTCATATGGGTGACTCATGGCTCATATGGGTGACTCATGGCTCATATGGGTGACTCATGGCTCATATGGGTGACTCGTGGCTCATATGGGTGACTCGTGGCTTATATGGGTGACTCGTGGCTCATCATGGGTAACTCGGTGAAGGTTGGCGGTCAGTAGAGAACAATCTGCGGAGGGGGGAGTGTGAGAGACGTGTTGTTGTGTTTACATTTTATGAGAAGGCAATGACTTGACCTAGTATGAAACACGTGTTATGTGAGGTGAACTGTAAGCGTGCTGGTCAAGGACTGAGAGAATAGCTGGCTATAAATGTACGGTTCAAGAGGCAACCGGGATGGATTGCAGTTGATTGCATTCGAGCTGCTTAGGTAGTTGATTGTACAGTTGATCACAGTGAATTGTATATAGTGATTAAAGACAGTTGTTAACTAGACGACAGTGTGTTAAAGACGTATCACTTGACCAGCCATAAGTTCTATTACATGGTGTCAGAAGTGTTGGACCACAAGACTATTTGAAGTACTGACTCCATATCTATAACATGGTGTCAGAAGTAAAGGACCTCGAGATTATTTGAAGCACTGATGCCATATCTATTACATGGTGTCAGATGGACCGACTCCACCCGCCACAACCACTGGAGCTAATTGGAAACATTTCTGCCAACTGGAAGAGATTTAAGCAGTTTTTCCAGATATACAAGATAGACAGTGGACTCGACACAAAAAGCAAAGAAGTGCAGAGCATGACACTGCTGCATGTTATAGGCCAGGAAGCGGTAGAAGTGTACAATACATTCCAATGGACTGGAAAGGAATGTGACGATTGTGACACACATTTTCATTAAGTGAAGTGCTTATTACGAAAATTCGAGAATTATTGTTTGCCAAGAAAGAATGTGACAGTTGAAAGACACGTGTTTTTCTCCAGAAAGCAAGTTGAGGGAGAAAGTTTCGATAATTTTACCACAGACCTTAAACTTAAAGCAAAGTCTTGTGAATTTGAAAATTTAACAGAGTCGTTAATAAAGGACAGAATTGTGGCTGGAGTAAAGAATGAATATCTCAGGGCTAGACTACTGAGAGAATGAGACCTGAATTTGAACAATGCTGAAATTATATGCAAAGCGGCGGAAACATCGGAATGGCAACTCATAGCTTTAAATGAAGAAAAGAATGTTCAAGCTGTAAACTCAAAGGCACATGAGAGATCAAGTACGCACAAGACAACAAGTCAACATGTAAAGCAAGCTCAAAGGTCAAGTACACACATAAAAGCAGGCCAATGCAAGTATTGTGAAAAAAAACATGAGCCTAGAAAATTTCCTGCTTATGGCAAGTTATGCAACAACTGTGGAAAATTGAATCACTTTTCTGCTGTATGCAAGTCAAAACGGGTAAAAGTTGTCAACCGTCAACTGAAAGATCATGTGGACTATAGTCAAACATTCTGCTTAGGAAGTGTGTCCACGCAACACGTGATGAATGGAGGACAATCGTTGCGCTTGAACAGAGGCCAGTGATGTTCACACTGGACACGGGCGCACAAGTAAACATTCTGCCACACAGATTGTTTAGTCAACTAAGAATAGGAAGAATGCAGAAATCAACAGCAAGGCTCACTACATACAGTGGGGAAACATTGCCTGTTGTAGGCAAAACATCAATCAAATGCTCTGTGAAAGACAAATCAGAAGTGCTGGAGTTTCAAATAGTAAAGACGCACTCAAAGCCTATCTTTGGTCTGCAAGCTTGTCAAAAGCTGAATCTGATTAAAATGATGGGCTTAATAAGCAACAAATATCAGAGATCCAAACAGAAGAGGAAACATTACAACGAATCAGACAGAATCATTGGACGTACACACTCTCAGCGTATAAGCAACGCAACAATGCAGAAAGAACATAAAGGCTCGTGGCAGCCAGCGGTCGTCGTGTCGGCAGCAACGACGCCAAGGTCATGCATCGTTAAGACTAGCGATGGTGTGACACACCCATGAAACAACAACATGTTGAGACAGACATTTCGTGGAAGGAGAGGTGTTACGGGTGATTGTGAGTTCGACTCACCAGAGACAGAGCATGAAGAACACGCTCCCATCGTTGAAAGAAATAAGTCATCAGCAACGGTCGCTACTCAGCTGGCGAAGTCAGCAGCAACAACAATATACGGGAGACAGGTGAAGTCACCAAAGAGATACCCAGACAAAGAGACATAAAGGTGTGCTGTGCTTTGAAAGACATTTGGAGATTCAGTGTTAGAGTTCATGTACTGAATTGTTCGATGTTTTTAATAGTAGTATTCTCTTATTGATAATCTGGGTCATTCATTTGTTTTTGTTAGAAGGGAGATGTGAGAGACGTGTTGTTGTGTTTACATTGTATGAGAATGCAATGACTTGACCTAGTATGAAACACGTGGTATGAGAGGTGAACTGTAAGCGTGCTGGTCAAGGACTGAGAGAATAGCTGGCTATAAATGTACGGTTCAAGAGGCAACCGGGATGGATTGCAGTTGATTGCATTCGAGCTGCTTAGGTAGTTGATTGTACAGTTGATCACAGTGAATTGTATATAGTGATTAAAGACAGTTGTTAACTAGACGACAGTGTGTTAAAGACTTATCACTTGACCAGCCATAAGTTCTATTACAGGGAGTTTGGCGTGAATTGCATCACTTGATACTCCAAAAAAAATAATAATAATAATAACTAAAAAAAAGTCAAAAGCCTCAAAAGAAAAATAAGTCATAGGAATAAATCTAACCGTATTAAACCCTACACGAATTAAAAGAATTGTTGTTTTTTTACCCTGCGAATATTCTCAAAATATTCCGTGAAAACTCTAATTTTGATTCGATTTTCGCTTTATTAATATAAATTTAATAACTCTTCGTTTTCGGAGAAATTATTTTATGATTTTTTTTTCTTTTGTTTTCAACAATGCAGTTAAAAAGTGGCGACTTTCTCATGACGCACTATTTTATTTTACACAGAGTTGGGAGGAAATTAAATTAGTTATCGTTTTCCCTTATTGAACATTAGGTGCGTCCAAATTAAAATACAACATTCCACCGCCAAACAATTTTTTTAATTGAATTTTTCAGTGAATTTTTTCTTCTAAATAGTATAAATTTTTAGTGACATTTTTTCTATTAAAAAATTTCTTAGATTATATTTTTATGATATTTTGTGTCTTTTTTTCCCATAGATATTTTTGTGTAACAATGTTTTTGTGACGACTTTTTGTCGATGGCGAGACAAGTGGGTCAAGTGATAATCTGCCCTTGATCTCGTCCCGCACTTAGCAACAAACATGACTGTGCATATTATGCGAGGTTTTAGATTAATATATGTGCGGCACACGGTTCATAGCAGGGATCCTCATACAAAGGCCAGTGGGCCTGATACAGCCCTCAAGTGACCTTGAGCCAAGCCTCTGTATCATGTACACGAGCAAGTATCTGGTTAGTCGTGAGGAATCATGAAACAAAACAAAACGTAACAATGTTTGCCCTTAAAATAGTAATATAATAAATTGAAACTATACATCATTTCTAATTGTTTAATTTTTTCTTATATATATTATATTTTTTTATTTAAAGGGTTTTTCACTTTAAAAAATCAATAATATTCAGGTAAAAAATATAAAAAATAAAGAAAACTGAATTTTATGAAATTGGTAAGAAATATTGAATCAAGCATGTATGAAATACTTAAGGGATTATTTTCCCAAATTATTCAAATGCCTAATTTGAAAATAGTCATAATTTCAGTTATGAAATTTGTATTAATTTTTTTTTAATTTTTAAAATAAAAACGATGCTTGTGCAGTAAACATTGACATTTTAATTTATCCTTTCCTTATTTTGGTCCTTTCCCTAACGTTGTCGGAGAGATCGTTTACTGACCCCGTATTAAAACCACATGGTTTAATCGTTCTTAGTACATCGATCGGTATTACTAAATTAACGCAAACTGTCGCTTAGAGTTTTATTTTTTCCTTTTCAGTTCTTTCTTTAATTGAACGTTTAATTTTTCTAAATTCAGAATCCAAAACGGTGAGCAGTGGCGACGTAGTTTGCCGAATTATCTAGACGGACATCTGAATTTGTACAATAAATTACCATAAATACATAACTAATTTGATCAAAAACATATCAATGTTAAAAAGATGTGTCACCATTTTTACTCACGAGACAAATATTCCTGACCTGTATAACGAAATATAGAACTGGTTACACATTAGGTAGTGGTTAATTTAACCCCTCAAAAACGTCTTTCCTTTTTTTTTCAAGTAACACAATTTCATATATATATATAAATCAATGTATGTATGCATGTCTGTTATAGCCGACTAAACCATTCATTCAATCGCCATGAAACTTTTGGAGACTTTTGAGTACGCTCCCGGGATGGAAATAGGCTACTTTTTTTTTCAAAATTTAACACTCATGGGGCGCCGGGGGCCCATAATGAGAATTTTTTCTTATATGAGCTATATAAAAATTAGTTTAAGTCTTAGCTGCTTGGAAAATGAATGGATCTTGACCAAACTTGGGACATAACAACTTGATAGCCTATATTAAAATACTATAGGGCACTATTTGCCTAATGTCCATTTATTTTGGGGCTGGGGGCCCAAAATGTATTTTTTTCATAAACGTTTAAGATTATATTCCCAATTAAATTATTAAAGATCTTGAGAAATATAGATAAATATATCCACTATAAAATTGATTGAAATAAATATGTGTTTTGAACTTGATATCTTGCACTAATTGGGCCCTGGGGCCCTTAATGTCGTTTTTTGCTTATATGAGCTATATAAAATTAGTTTTGCGTTCGCTACTGGGTAAATGATTGGATCTTAATCAAACTTTGTATATAAAAACTTGGTAGCCCATATTAAAATAACAAATAACACTACACTTCTAATGTCCAATTGTTCAGGGCCGGGGGCCCCAAATGCTTTTTTTTTATACTCTAAGATATTATTTCCCACTCAGTTTTTAACGATCTTGAGAAATATATCCATGAGGAAACTGAATTTAAATGAACAGGTTTTCAAAAATGTACCTCTTGAACCGAATGGGCCCGGGGCCCCTTAATGTATTTTTGTCATTATATTAGCTATATAAAATTAGTTTAAGTGTTAGATAACGAGAAAATAACTGGATTTTGATCAAACTGGGTATATAAAAACTTAAGAGCCTAAATTAAATTACTATAGGGCACCGAACTTCTAATTTTTATTTCCTCGGGACTGGGGGCCCTAAATGTGTTTTTTAACTAACTTTTAATATTGTATTCCCCATTCAATTTACACGATATTGATAAATATAGATAAATATATTTATATATTTGTTATGAAATTGATTTAATGAACATATTTTTAACTTCATATGTTAAACTGATAGGTCCGGTGACCCTTAATGTAATTCCTTTTTTTATCTATATGTATTCCTTTTTACTGAGATCGTTGCAACGCACGACGGGTCTGCTAGTAAACTATAAATAACAAGTCAATTTTTTATAAAAAATATTATCATATTATTCCTATTAACATAAACTTCTGGCTGATAGGTGGCGTTGTCATCTGCTAGAATATACTAATAACATATTTTAATATAAATTTTGAATTCTCAAAAATTCACCACTGGCCTGTTAAATTCTATGAACTTATCAATTCTTAAAATTGAATGGTTACTGATATTTACACTGTCCTAATGAATTACAATAAAACCGTTGAATATAACCTTGTCTGAAAAGTCTGAGCGCAGCATAATAAAGATTCTAAATAAACAGAGTTATTGTTACGCACAGGAAACATCTTACTGAAACTTATTTCAACTAGACCCTACCCGAATACGCCGGAGAGCAGGAGGTGGGGGGGGGCGGCGGTAGCTCAACCGCAGTGCGCATGCCTAGAGACAACGATGGGATGGGGGTGTTTACATGCGTCTTGCTTGCGAGGGTAGTTTGTCTTACTTGCTCTGAAGTATTCTACATATAGACTGCGTCTTGCTTGCTCTGGCGCGTCTTGCTTGCTCTGGCGTATTATATATCTATATTAAGATTTCCACGAATTGCTGGAGCCCACCGTTACCCCAGAACTTTTCCGAATCCAGCAGTCAATGCATTCAGACATGGAATGGGTTACCTGAACAAACCATGAGAACCGACGCATTCATGATACTCAAAGAAAGCAAGTCTAAACATAAATTAATGATAAGCGCTGGACGCAATGATCGTTTTTTATATAAAGAGCGTCTGTGATATGTAAGATAAGATATACACTAAATCAGTTTCCCAGCTTTTTTCGGGTGTCAAACCCTTTTTAAATCCCTTATATTAATGTCACCGCCGACTCGTTCGTCGTCTCGGCTCGTTCGTCTCATCCCGCGGAAAAACAAAAGTCAAAAATGACCCACTTCCAGTGAAGCCATCGAGATGAAATTTGGCACACGGCCCCGACTCACCTAACAATGCATCGTATCAAAATTTCAGATCGATCGAACGTACCGTAATTAAATTAATGCATTTTTAGTTTATCTATATAAATCACTATTTAGAACGTTTAGTAGTCGTCTGCTAGAGTTTTGACCTGGTTTTAAAGCCAAGGGAGATAATTTGGTTTCAGTCTGTAAATGTTTGTCGCGTTTAAAAATAATCAATACTGTTAGTTATGTCTCATATATAAGGGATTTATAGTCAAAAACTTTGTTTTTACGGGTTGGTTTTATTATAAAAACCAAGTGACCGTGACCCCGATATGATTAAAAGTCATTTTTAATAAGGTAATAAAAAAACAACAGAAAACCCTTCGTTTACTTCCATAGATTGGTAACCGTGCTTTATATAGACCCAAGTTCTCAACAAGGCTGCGGTGGGTGGAGACTGGTGCTATTGACTGCATGAGCCCTATCCAAACAGAGGGTCTTCCCCTAGCACTTTGTATACTGATTTGTGTTACCCCACTACCATCTATGACATTCCATACACCAGCCAGCAACACTGTATAGATATCGGTGCTAGACTGCACCAGAAGACCAGGAATAGGTGCTCTAGCCCTGCTCTGAAAACTCAGCATTCAGAAGTTAACTGTAACATGAACAGAATATAATTCAATGGAATTTCGTAATAGGCTAAGAGCAGTCAAGTTTAATAATTATTAGCTTTCTCTTTGATTTTTTTTCCTGTTAATGATACTTTTTTTGTTATTCATTATTAAAATTAGCTGTGCCTTTCCATTGATGTAATTAAACTAAACAATATTTTTGATATAGTTCCTTTAAGCATTTTTGTTGTTGCTGTTCTTATTTCCTAATTTATTTTATTTCTTAATTATTATTATTTTTGTAAATCGTGTTATTTAAACAATTTTCGATATATATCTGATGAGTATTTTAGTTAGCTTATATCTTATATGTTACAGACGCTCCTTCTATACAGAAGATTATTGCGTCCTACGCTTATCAATGGTTTGTGTTTAGTCCTGCATTTTTATTAGAGATTTAAATGTTGATTAAGTGTTGGTTTTCCTGGTTTCTTCAGGCAACCCATTTCACGCCCGAATTCCGGACTGGAAGAACGAAAATTGGTATGTATTTGTTCTTGGATACGGAATAAGAAAGGATTTTTTATCCTTATGTCTATTGGAGGTGTGTATTAAGTTATCTTTGTGTTGTATTTCTAAATTAGAATTAATTGCTTTATATATGATTACTACTTTACTCTTGGTTCTTCTATCCTCTAGTGTTTCAAGGTTTAATGATTTAACTAATGGTGTTATACTTGTCAGTTTCGAATATTCTTCAGTAATGAATATTGCAGCTCTTTTTTGAATTTGTTCTAGTTTATCAAAGTTTTCTTTGGTGGATGGGTCCCATACAGAAGATGCATATTATAGTACAAATCTCACCAAAGTGAGGTAGCATTTTAGTTTTATATCTCCATTACATTTGTAAAAGTTTCTTTTTATAAAACCTAATGTTTTGTTTGATTTTTTAATAACTTCATTGACATGGGGATTCCATGATAGTTTCTCATTTATTATGACTCCTAAGTATTTTGCATCTCTAGTTTCGGTCAGTTCTTGTGGTTGTTAATGCTTTTTTTGGTATTAATTAATAAAAGTAGCTCTTTTTCTTCTCTTGATATACGTCCTGAGTATGATGGGAATAAACTAAGAAACTTACCCCGTTATGGAATCATACAGTTCGTTGCTCTATTCAGTGCATGGCGGCTCTACGCAATATGACTAATCAGCGTTTTGGGAACGGATCTAATTTGATTAAACGGTGTAGTATTTCTCACCACCGCTGCGCAACTCTCCCTCATTGTGTGTGTGTTTGAGTCTGTATGTGTTTTAGAGAGCGCGTGATGAGATTTGTGGATGAGTACAGAAATTCAAATCCCATTGTTTAAATATTGTAGCTAAAGTAGTAAGAGTTTTAGCATATGCCATTGTGGACTTTGTTCTTGCACCGTAATGCATCGTAACAGGTGGTGACATCACGCTGTCAATTAGTTACATATGCTGACCTTTTAAACTAGATCCTCGGCCCTTAATAGACTACTGGTCTCCCTTTGTCCCTTGAGCGTTCACAAAGATCTAGTTTATGACTTCGACTATGAGTGGCCCAACGTCATATGTTCCAACAATGCACTCTTCCTCCAGATCATCTCATTATTTCTCTCACAATTTTTAACATTTTAAAGATTAAATTTTGTTTAAAAATAACATCATATCATCGGCCAAACAATAAAAACTGACGTCATGTGATACTATGAGAGGCAAGACATTACTTCATTTCACATACAACACTATATGGTAGCTTAAAAAAAGTATATATATACATGTATTTTAAAAAGTTTTAATCGGCTAATTCGAAATAGAGCAGTCTTTTAAAAAATTAATTGATGCAAAAAAAAACGTTTCTGAATATTGCAAATAATAAGGAAACCTTTTAAATGTTTTTTTTTAATTTCTAAAATAAAAAAAAATAAAAACTATAATGTCAAAAAAATGACCATTGCAAGGCTAAAATAGTGAACTAAAAAAAATGTGGGTTTCATTTTTTTAAATATAAACTTTAAAGACTTTACATCATGGACGTGCTATAATAAATGAATATAAAGTAAAAATTTCGATACTTTTTGTCTGATATATAACACAGACTTGGCAGTCCTAAGGTAGAACGAACTAAAATGATTTAAACATACAGTTGGCGTGCCTCCCTGTCACAAGATGGAAAAAAGATCAATAAATCACATACACAAATACCACCACACACATATACATTTAAAATATACACATATACATTTAAAATATAATACATCTCAAAATAGATTTTGCTTTTTCAGTTGTAATTCCTGGCCCAAAGTTTTCTACAAACTCGCGGGATTCATCTCTACTCCTTGCTATTCAAACTTCCACAACCCTTATAGTGGTCCAAATTCAAAACACCCCTCAATCTGTTGAAAGCCTAATGCTACTAGTTATTTCCACGCATTCATAATTTTCTTCCATTCAAATAGCAGCCTACAAAAGCTCGTTTTGGTATATAATGTAATAAAAGTTCAATACAATACTGCGCTGTCTGGGTCCCACCTCTACAGTCGCGCAGCTCTATCCCATGACACGTCTTTGTGAACGATGCGGAGCCAACGAAGGACTCTCTTATTACTACATGCTTTTATAGACAGCGCAATAACAAGGCGTAAACGCCGAGGGCTTATTTATGGATACCTGCTCAAGGGTCGGGTAGGGGGTGGGAGCGGTTAAGATATGAAACACAATTCCACATTTGTTCACCAGCCAGCCCCCAACCATAAAAATCTGACGAATTCAGTAACGCAAGCCTTTTTCCACTGGCTTATAAATCCTCAACACATCACGTGCTGGCCCAAATAATACTAATATATACTTTATTTTGAATTTTTTATATATATTTTTTGCGTGTGTCCCATAACCTCGTGGTCGTAGGGGGTTCTAATGTTTCCATTAGAACGTTCTCGGGGCTTGGTAAGACCTGGAGGCTCCCATCTTCTCTCCAAGTCAGCGGAGGACTTTTTACCAATAGCCATCAATCAGCATTTTTATTGTGGCTTAATTAACGTGGGCTAGATCACACGCACCTGAGCTTTGAGGCGAGTGCACAATTTTGCAAGATGTGTATTTAAAAAAAAGGCAGCACCAAATCTTCACTTTACAATCGCGTGACCAATAGCAGTTCTTCGAGGCTTCTGATTAGAGATTGTAGCTTCAATTAACGCATTATTGTGATAAAATTTTAATGTTCAAAATACTTTGGAAAGTTAACCCTAAAAATTGCTGTCGGGGAGATACTAATAAAATGTGTACAACGTTTTTTACATACCGAACGTAAAATACACTTCTTTTATGACATAAATTTGGTAAACGTTTTGTGGAAATAATAAACAACTTTTCGGGTTGAGAAAAAAACATAGTTTACATCCTTATCTAGGAGATAAATGGCCACCATGAATTATTAATGTCTCTTCTTTTCTCTCCTCGGCTTGAGGTTCAAATCTCGAATAAAATTCAGATTAAATATGTATAAGTGAAATAGCCATGCATTCAACATCCTTACACTATAGACATTACATTAGGAAGCTCTTTGATCAGTGGCATAACAACGGCTTGGCATTGGGGCAGTTGCCAAGGGCGCCGACCTGCGCCAGTTCAAAAGGGTTCCGCTAAATCTCTAATTATAAAAATTTTATTTGAATAAATATACACTTTTATCATCGATAACAAAAGAGTGAATAATTAAGTAAATTTAAACAAATATATTTCATTTAAACCATTATAAAATGTTTTATTATGTTATTGGCCTTTGCGAGACTTCTTATCATACAAACGCACATATTCTTAATTTGGTAGGTGTGCACGCGGCCAGCATTGATGCAGATGTTGTGACATTTTTTGTAACTATACTGGCATTGTATAATTTTTTTCTCCACGTCAACTAGTAAATGGACAAAATATCCTCAGTCACTGAAATCAGCCTAAAGAAGAACACTTGATGGTGTTCTAAAGCAAATTCTGTAAATGTTGTTTATGAGCAACTGGGGCAAATTATTTTAGTATTAATTGAAATGAAGGATAATCACTTACTTGGTCTTGGTGACCCATTATCTGTTGCTAAATCATTGCACCGCCAAATCAATAGTTACGAGTTCATTGCTTTTATAACTATTTGGAATTTGATATTGGAAAAAATAACAAAGTCAATTTACCACTTCAAAAAGCCCAGGATATTTATCGATCATTGTTGTCAATGAAAGGACTTTTAAAAGACTTTGAAGATCTAAGAACTAACGAAATCTATAACATTTTTGCCAAAATTGAAGAAACATGTATTAAAATGAAAATCGGGCAGTTCAAAAAAAAAGAAAAGCAAAACGAAACGAATGCCAGGAGAGCCTGCTGAAGATGAAGGACCTAATTTGGATAAATTTTTTAAAAAATTCGATCATCTATTCAATAATGATGCATTTAAAAGACAAGATTTGTACCTCTGAAAAATATAGCAGAAGACTATAATTTTCTGACTGGCCATGCGTTTCAATCTTGTGCAATGGCAGATTTACAATCTAAAGCTGCTCTATTATCAGGCAAATATCTTGAAATAAATAAAGAGCAATTTACAATTGAAAATAAATTGCTTTACACACTAAATGATTGAACTCTTGCAGAACAAAAAACCTGATGACATTTTTCATTTCGATCTTTCCAGTGGCGTAGCTTGGGTCACCTGCGTCCGGGGACATGACACAAATTCTGCGCCCCTTCTCGGACCTACAAATTTTTTGAAATTTTACGGTTTATATCGTTCATTTTCGAAGCATCTGGTATTTTAATGAAGTAGAATACAGACTAATAATTTTCTATGTGATTGTAAACAATTTATGTGAAAAAAATAGGCTCTACCAATTATACATGACTGGAATAGACATAGTCTACAACAAATAGATCCTCCTTGATTTTACACTCGCAAACTCGTCAATCACTTTGTCAAAATTAATATTCTCAAGTGTTTCTCTTTTGATGCAAAAGAGTGCAAGATCACTTAGATGATCTTGTTCCATTGAAGCATGTAAATAAGACAAAATAAGCTTCAGTTTGCTGAAGGATCGCTCATAACTTGAAATGGACACAGCAATTGTTAGAAGTATCTGCAGTGGAATGCACAGATTTGAAAATACGTCATCTCCATATGAAACAATAAAACCAAGAAGCTCAAAAGGAGTTTCAGGTAGAACTTCAGTCCGGGAACTGAACAGCATTTTGTAGTCTCCGATTTCTGTGCACAATTCGTGACCATTGACGTCAGTGTCGTAGAAATTTCCAAAATATAAGCAATTTTGACGAAGTGTATTGACATTTGTCTAAGCGAGAAGAGTTTTGACGTTTATTAAAAATCCAAATTTGGTGTTTAAGATTTTTAGACAAAAACCGTATTGATATCTCCTGTTTGAGTCTAACAATTACGCAGTACATAACACGTGCAATTTCTTCTTCTGTCTAAAGTCTTGCTAATTCTCCAGGTACCCTCCGATGTCGTCTAATCCTTCTGTCAACCACGATTTCCCAAGTTGTGCATCTTGTTTTTCCATTGTCTATCGCAACTAGGCTAAAATTATCACGAATGTTGACAAGTTCTTGCACCAGCGATTCAAGATCAGATGCTGCTTCCTTGAAATTCATAGTAGAATCCTGCAACCGTTTCTGGAAGCGATCAATTTTCCCAAGTATGGTGTTCCAGAAATGTATAAAAACTAGGAAGTTTAAGTTTAATATACCTGCCAGCAAAGTTTCTGCATCACTTCTGTTGTCAGGCGCCATGGTTGCATCTTCTGATAATTTTTCCAACAGACCTACTAGTTCATATAGTCCTTCATAAATAGCTTTAACAGCTTCTGATCGTGCACTCCAGCATGTTTTAGACTCCCTCTTCAATGTGATTGGCACAACTCTTTTTAATTCTTCCTAATGAGTTGTTGAACAAGAGAAAAACAAATATATACTTTCAACTGTTCCAAAAAACGTGATAACAACTGATCCTGTTTAGCTAGGGTTGCCAGATATGTGGACACCAAGAGGAGGACATGATAAAACAATAAGGAGGGCGACAGAGGAGGACATTTTGAATATTTCATTTGAGTCGTCCCGGATTAAACTTAAAGTAGTACACTTTTATTGTAATAGCTGCCACTGTTCATGCAAGAGTCTTAAAAAACTGTTCATATTTGTCTTGTACTAATGATTTAAGATTGCTGCATTGGTCAAACAATTGCACATCATCTAAAATATCCTTCTCTTTCAAATACAGTACTGACACCAAACGGTTATCAAGTTTACATTCATTGATATTATCTAAGTACATCCAATTAAAGCATTGAAATTCATCAAAAGTTTTCAAACACTTTTCTTAGTAACTAATGCATGCTTCATACACCAACTTAACATCTGCCAAACTCTTCTTCTTGACCACTTTCCTTAAGTCTTCTCAACATCTCGTTGGCTTTCAGGGAAACTATTTTTCAAAACTTGCAAGGTTGTGTGAAGACCGCTCATAATCTCCATGACTGCTGTTTCTTCCATTTCATTTTTAATCAGTGCAATATTTTTTAACCTAGAACTAGAACTAGATTTGTTCGTCCTTGTCAAGATTTCTAGGTTTTGAAAATTGCCATAATCTATTTTTATTTAAAGTACACATACGATGTAATAGTTTTAAAAACGATACATAAAAATTATACTATAAAATGTAAGAAAAGCACCACATTGTAAACGATTTTTAGCTTAGCCTGCCGGAGGGAGAACTTTGAGCTAAAATGGAGGATATGTCCTCCTTCTGCCGGACGTCTGGCAACCCTATGTTTAGCTGAGTTTAAGCTGTGGTTGTCACCGTTTGCAAACAATGCTCTGTGATTTCTGGCACAAATTCACTGTTGAAGGCCGGATATATGCCCAGTCATTACATCAGCATTGTTATGTTATTGTGACCGACAATCGGCTATAGGTATGTTATCATATTCCAGTTTCTCAACGGTAACTCTTTCAAGCAATGGTTACTTTTTTAGTTTGAAAATCCACATGGTGCCCCTTAATGCTCAATGGGGGCGCAAAAATCATGCTTTCCAACTTGTTTGTAAAGAAGATATTTGTGGAGCTCCAAATTCAATCTTGCAAACTTATTTGAAATGCATTAGTTTACATCAAAATAAATTTAAATAATTAATTTTAATACTCATTTTGGCGCCCCCTAACGTGGCGCCCGGGGACATATGTCCCCCCTTCACCCCCCTAGCTACGCCACTGGATCTTTCTATATGTTTTCGCTACATGGATATTGGATGAATCGTACCCGAAAATCGAATGAGCTCTGAAAACCTTTCTTACAATTCCAAATACAGCAGCCATTGCTGAAAGAAGTTTCAGCAAACTAAAAATTATCAAAAATTACTTGAGATGACGTCAGGTCAACAACGCACATCATCTCTAGCTCTTCACATCATCTCTAGCTCTTCACATCATCTCTAGCTCTTCACATCATCTCTAGCTCTTCACATCATCTCTAGCCATTCTTTCCATCGAACGTGCACTTACCAATGAAATAATCACTAATGCAAACATCAAAGCAAGAAAAGTTAAGCTTTGAGCCTTTGATATAGGACATAGGAGTGGATCGGTGGAGTATTACTAATTAACTTTTATTTGTGAGTTTCTATCGGTATGTACAAGATAGTGAGTATGACACTATTGTTTTTATTTATAATACATTATACTTTAAGTCTTGCTGTAGTAGGTATTAACGCAACAATATGCAGTTTTATCCACACATTTATTTAGTATTATTTAGTAAATAATAAACAGTAAATTAGTATTCTTTCTGTCTTTGAATTTTTTATATTCACGTTATATGACTGTACTTATTGTCATAAATAAAATAAGAAAAATCAATTTTTTTCCTAACAATTGAAAAAGTCGCAAAGCTGAAACTTGTCAATTTATCAAGGGCGCCAAAAATAAATTAGCCAAGGGCGTCAAAAATCCAGTTACGCCCCTGTCTTTGATAAATGTTATACATTTCTTTTGTTGTTCAATACATGGACGCAATGATAAGAAGCTGTCAAATTGATTTTTTTTAAAATAAACAAAGTTCGTTAACAGCTTGTTCCCCCCCCCCTTCTTCGTGAGAATGTACTTCTGATGTGCGACGTATTGCACATTTCTAAGAGTCTCACAGAAGATAATTGTTCACGGAGTTAAAGCCTGAAAGATCAATAATGGCATGTGCAAACCCAGTTCCGATATCAGTTGCAGAGACCTTCATATGAAAAAAAAAGGGGGGGGGGTCAGGGAACTGTACTCAATAAAGGCTTGAGTTATGAGAGCGAGTGGTGCCTCTAACTCTAACCGTAACACGATATTGACATTCTGCTGAATTGTTGAGGTATTCATTGCATCGATCATTTAGTAGCAGAGTTTTCTTTAAGAGATTTTACCAGAGCTTTTCTTAACATGATTTTATCGAGCTTTTTTTCAACAACTCTTAAACGCGCCCGTCCGCTAAAATATGTATTGCACGTGCAGGCCTGGAGGCAAGTTGAAAATGATGTGAGTGTCAAAAAGTTTGTAGAAGAAAAAATAAAATATAAGCTGACATATTTTTACTGTGTTAGTATTGAAGAAAATATTTTTAAAAAATATAATTTCAAAGAAGTATTTTTGAAACTACCGTAAGCGCTCATAGGCCCAAAAAGCGTCACTTTTCACATGCAATGACTTATTTGATCAGTGTTGTTGGTAATGGGGACTGCAACAACAAACAACATGAAATCAAAAACCTTGCAAGTTTATTTGGAATGTATATTTTCGAATATAATACTTTTACTTTCATGGCATGGTATTTGGTCGCGACCGGGCAGTTTTTTAAGCGCTTATTCAGCAGAACTCTCGGGGCCAAAATGTTATGAAAAAAAAGTTTTGTGGAGATCAAAGATACTACCAATTCTGGTTACAAAAACAAATACCAATTTTATATCCTGCATTTTGGGTTTATTGTACAGAAGCTGTTGACTGCTTTCCCGTCTTCCAATTTGGTAGAACGTGGATTCAGTGACGTCATGAACCACATCACAAACAAACAAAAAAGGGGCTATACATTAGTGCTCGTGGGGATTTGTGGTTGCTACTCACAAACATTGAGCCGAACATAAATACACTCATAAAATCTCACGAAGTTCATCCAAGTCAATATTTTTTTTAAAATTTAAATAAATAATTGTTCAACCAAATGTTTGTTTTTTTAATTAGTAAATTTGCATATTATATATTTATGTAGCTTTACACTTGGGGGTCTGTGGGGGAAGATTTGAAAATATAAGGTGTCCACGGGTAAAAAAAAAGTTTGGGAACCACTACTCTATTACATTCCACTGTAATGTTGACGTACGCTTCTAACATAAATTATATAGTCCTAGTTTCTAAAATTGTAAATATGTTTGTCTACCTTCAACAATTTTGAGTAAAATTTATTCTGTATAGTCATTGTATTTTAAAAGTTGGTTAACGATGTAAACATTTCTATAAACAATAAGCCCCCCCCCCTTTCTTTTCCGCCCATCTCAATTGTTATTCTGCTGAGGTTCGAGCTTGCAAATCTTTTCCCCGATGGAGTTGGAGCGGAGATGGACCAAAATTGCTGCTGGAAATACCTGGAGTTTTAAGTCTTAGGCGTAGCAAGTAGAGAGTGCATCTTGTCATTGAGATTGATTAGATCATACATTTATTATATTTACTAAGCTTGCGTATATATTCGGTGTCTGTTTTTGAATGAATTGAATTGTTTGAGTTACAATGATGTTGTTTTTTGTGTGGAGTCACAGCATTGGGATAAGACACGTCATGCTTTCAGATCTCAAACAGGGATAAGACAATGGAAATCAAACACATGGTCTCAAGAAGGGGTCTCTAACAGCGAACAGACACTGGATTTAAAACAAGGTTAAGACTATGGGGATCAAACAGCTTCTCTAATCGTTATGCACGATGTACTTATCAACAATGAATGATTCATTGCATGGTGTCTACAATCTATTTCTTGTGCTACGTGAACATATAAAACGTCTAGTTAAAAAGTTCAAGCACCTTAAAAGAAAAAAAAGTAAAATGTAAAAAAATCTTTTTAAAAAAAGGACACGCTTTTATTTACAAACATTTACAGACTGGAACGCGCTGATCATCCCTGCCATTGATGTAAACACGGGAATTTGGTAAACGAAGGCTGGAGTGAAACCAGTGAGCCGTGGAGGTCAACTCTAGCAGACGACTATACATTCTAAATAGTGATAAATAGAGATAAACTAAAAATTGATTAATTTAATTACGGTACATTCGATCGATCTGAAATTTTGATACAACGCATTGTCATCCAAGATCTATCTGTGGTAAAATTTTGAGATGTCTAGGACCATCATAAGTGGTTTAATTTTAAGTTTCAAGATTTGAAGGAAGGATGGAAGAATACAACATACAAACAGTGTGACTTAAATAAAAGCGTGTAAAAAAATAAAAAGAAGTAAAAAAAAAGATTTTTAAAAACCACGTTTTTATTAGCGGACTAAAAAGAAGAAAATAATTTAAAACTTATTAGTTCAAGTACTTCGATTTAATATGACTAAAAACGTGGGGAGGGCGCTTATGAGGTTTAACATATGCGGTTCACTCATTCTCTCACTTATAGATCTCTCTTTTGCCTTCTAAATTAGAAATCTTTAATTTTTATAGCAAACACCCACCCCACGTTTTTAGTCATATTAAATTGAAGTACTTGAACTAATAAGTTTTAAATTATTTTCTTCTTCTCAGTCCGCTAATAAAAACGTGGTTTTTAAAAATCTTTATTTTTACTTCTATTTATTTTATTCTTTTTAGTCCACTTATAACAACCTGGTTTTTTAAAATATTTTTTTACCTCTATTTATTTTACCAAACACCTCACAAGCGCCCGCCCAACGTTTTAAAAACATTTTGATGTGGTCACGGGGCGAACTCACAGACGTCAACAAAAGCCGACGGTACAGATGCTTTTATATAGACTATAGATAAACTTAAAAGTTCAATAATTTAATAACGGTACATTTGATCGATCTGAAATTTTGATACAATGCATTGTCATCCAAGATCTATATGTGGTAAAAATTTCAGATCTCTAGGACCATCAGAAGGGCTTCAATTTTACGTTGGCAGATTTGAAAAAAATCTTGGACAAACAAACAATGCCCAACGAAAGCGAGTTAATAAAAACGTGGTAAAAAAAACGTGGTAATAAATAGAAGCAAAAAAAATATTTTTAAAAACCACGTTTTTATAAGCGAACTAAAAAGAAGAAAATAAGTTAAAACTTATTAGTTCAAGTACTTCGATTTAATATGACTAAAAACGTGGGGCGGGCGCTTATGAGGTTTAACATATGCGGTTCACTCATTCTCTCACTTATAGATCTCTCTTTTGCCTTCTAAATTAGAAATCTTTAATTTTTATACCAAACACCCGCCCCACGTTTTTAGTCATATTAAATCGAAGTACTTGAACTAATAAGTTCTAAGTTATTTTCTTCTTTTTAGTTCGCTTATAAAAACGTGGTTTTTAAAAAATCTTTTTTTAAACTTCTATTTATTTTATTCTTTTTAGTCCACTTATAACAGGGATGTCCAAAGTCCGGCCCGCGGGCCAAAAGAGGCCCGCGAAGCCATTTTAACTGGCCCGCGTCCTCATCTGAAATAATTAATTAACTGACTTTTATATCTGTAAAGATAGTATATTTATTAGAAAACTAGAAATTGTGTACTGTTTCGAGTATGTCAAATGATGGCAAAAATCTGTGATTATTATTTTTTATTTTTTTAAACAACGTGGAAATCGGTTGTTTTAAAACCCGATGAAGTTAATTGTACTAAAACCTTGACCGCCTATCCTAAAAGTCGATGACGTCATTTTATTATTTTTAACATCACAGCAAAGCTTATTTTCAAGAATCGGTCAGGCCAATGAAAATTCCTCAAAGGCAAGTTATGAGGTAGCAAAACTGATAGCGAAACACAGCAAGCCATTCACTGATGGCAAGTTTATAAAAGAATGCTTGATGAAAATTGTTGAAAATATCTGTCCCGAGAAAAACCAGGACTTTGTCAATTTTTGCTTGTAAGCAACACTTTGGCTCGCAGAATTGAAGAAGTCTCATCTGGCATTAAGAGACAAATAGAGACAAAAGCAGAAAAATTTGACTTTTTTTCGATAGCCTGTGATGAAAGCACTGATGCATCTGACACTGCGCAACTTCTTATTTTTTTTAGAGGAGTTAATGATGACATGTGTGTGAGTGAAGACTTAATTGACCTTCAGAGTCTTAAAGACCAAACAAGGGGAAAATATTTATTTACTTCTGTTTGTTCTGCTGTTAATGACATTAAACTACCTTGGAAAAAATATCTTGAATTATTACTGATGGTGCACCTGCAATGATTGGTGAGCATAGTGGACTTGCAACAATTGTCTGTAACAAAGTCAGTGAGGAGGGTGGCAAATCTATTAAACTTCACTTAGACCTGCCAGCCGAATTTATTTTTAAATTTCGGCTGGCTGACATAATTTTTCGGCTGATATCCGGATTAGCTGGATTTCTCCGTAAATTGACGTTTGCAGCAAAATATTCGTAAACATCATCCAGGGATGTTCCAGCAAGTGTTACAGGTTCCGGTATGTTAAGAGATGGGCAATTAATTTTGAAGAAGCCAACAAAAGCATCTTTAGCCACATTTTCAAAGGCGAGCAAGTCTCTAATACCAGATAACAATATCTCTTGTCAGTTCATGACTTGATGTTGCCTGACATTGACTGTTGCCTTCTCCATACTTAAGGAAATATCCCAAAATTTTATTGACTTTTCTTGACTTTGTACTGACACATTGTGCTTGACACTTAAGTGAAGATTCTTATTGCCGCATGATGAAATTGCGGCAAAGTTGTTTACTTTTGAAATGTGACCCTTGTCACCCAATGACTGCTGAGCAGTGAGACACGGCTGACAATAAACTCGACCTTCGTCTACATTTCTCCCATCAGCAGAGAACAGGCCACCAAAATATTTCCAGCATTGTGCTTTAGAATTTCCATGTAGGCTAGGCGATTTAGGTTTTACATGTAGGTTTTTAATGAACCGGTTTAGATGACAATTTGGGCAATCCAAAAAGTACGTCACAATATTTTTGACAATTTTTAACTCTCCCCTCCCCCTGTCACAAATTGTCACAAATCTTGGACCCACCCCCCCCCCAAAGTACGTCACACTTTCGAACAAAAATTCCCTTTTTATTAACAAAATAATTAAAATTTAATATTAAACACTGTGACGTCCACACATGGCCGGACCCCCCTCCCTCCTGTCACAAACTAGCACACTTTCTTACACCCCCCCCCCTGGAACGTGAAGTACTTTATGGATGGCCCCTATGCTGACATTTGAGTTCACCTAAAATCATCATCATATATATATTTACGCTAAATTATCACTGACGCCTAACGCTAAGGGACATCAATCTACTTTTTTTAAAATTTCGCATTGTAAGCAGTGCTGATTGAATCAAATAGTTATTTTTTGGTGCAGTAATTTGGTGCGCTGCTTTCTAAAATTAGCTTAAAAATCGTGTGGTGATTAGCACTGTACAAATTATTATATAAAAGCTTTGTTTAATTTTCAGGAATATTTCGTATTTATCATATAAGGATAAGTTACTTGGGATTTTGACTAAAAAAAAAGTGGGCGCCTCAGGCGCCCTACAACCTCAATTTAAAATTACTTTGTGTACATTTAAGGTAGTTTAATATTACGTATATATCATACAATGACAAGTTTGTTGGGCTTTTGAAAAAAAATGGGCGCCGCAGCACAACCTATATTATATACTTACTTTGTGTACATTTCAGGAATATTTCGTATTTATCATACAAGGATAAGTTGCTTGGGCTTTTGACATAAAAAATAAAATTTAAAAAAAAACTATTATAAAATACTTTGTGTACATTTAAGAAATTTTAATATTACGTATTTATCATATAAGGACAAGGTAGTTGGGCTTTTGAAAAAGGTGGGCGCCTTAGGCGCCCTTAAAGAATAGGGGGCGCCGCAGGCGCCACGGCGCCGCAGCACAAACTAGTATAGTCATAAAGAGATGTTACATCAGAAATGGTGTAAGGTAAAAAGGTAAGGCTGTTATAATGCGGTTTTCGGCCCTTGACGCTACATAATCAGAGTAGAGTAGGATACATCCATTTTGTTTATCTAGCACCCTACTTGCAGGGTTGTCACAGCAAGAGGCCAAATGTAATTTTCTCACTTACAAACATACAAAAAATAATCAAACATCTAGTAAGGAAATAAAAAATTAAATTTTCATTAAAATATTTATTGATCTTCTAAGAATCCTAAAATAGATGAATGAAATTATTTTTTTTTAAAACATCTGCAGTCAGTAAATTTATTTTAGCATAGGCCGTTCCAGGTAAAAAATAATCTATCTAGCAGGGTGCTAGATAAACAAAATATGATGTATCCTACTCCGATTATGTAGCTTCAAGGGCTGAAAAAGCCTTATAACTTTAAAAGCCTTACAAATTAGCGCTATAATAACTAAAATATAACATATATAAATGCATTTAATAAATTAAAATGAAAGTCCTCACGAGAAAATTTAAATTCGCAGCAAAACAATTTATGAGCTAAAACTTCAGGATCACCTTTTAAAATCATCAGTTATTGACTAAACGAGTATCTAGTTAATTGAAACAATTAATTTAGGCTTACTTTTCTGCTAGTTGAACATCGCTGAGCCATAATTGAGTAATAATAAATCGCCTATTTACGACGAAGCTTAACGATAACTTAAATTAATTAATTTATGTATTTGTATATTAATTATTATTTTATAAATTAAGATTGTAAGAAAAAGATAACTTTCAAGAACTGTATCAATGATTATTTAGGTTTAAAAAAAACCTGTACAAATATCTCATTTTTGTCACATTTTCGGCGACGGTTATTCTAAAAATGCACTCGATCTTAAAACGGAACGCAATTAATCTTAAGAAAACAAAAACATTACGTTACGGCGGCTCGTTCATTTTACGGCGGATTTACGGCGGACAAAATAGGGCGGCTAATGCGGCGCGCTGCATATTTTCTGGTGGATTTTCGACGGACGAAAATTTTGCGGCGTATTCGGCGCGCGGCGTCGGCTGAGGGGTCTAACTTCACTGTATCATTCACCAACAAGTTCTATGTGCCAAACATCTTAGATGTGATCATGTCATTAAGCCAGTAATAAAAGCTATAAACTCAATTCGCTCTAAAGCCCTCTTTCACCGCCAGTTTCAGCAGTTTCTTCTTGACATCTACGGAGAATACGGAGATGTTGTGTATCACAATGATGTAAGGTGGCTCAGTCGGGGAACAGCACTTCAGCGCTTCTACGCATTTAAAAAATAAATTGGGCAATTCATGAAAGATAAGAGACAACCAATGCCAGAATTATCTGATATTGCTGGGCTGGCAGATATTGCAATTTTAGTTGATATGACAAGACATCTAAACGTTCTGAACACAAATCTTCAAGGTCAAAATGCAGGGGTAAGCCAATTATATTCACATATCAAGGCCTTTGGGAACAAGCTGCAACTTTTTCAAAGGCAACTGTCTCAAATGTAGCCTAATATCACACATTTCCCCTCACTACAGGAAATCATGGAAAGATTCCCAGAAAGAAACTTCAATGAGCAAATGCAGAGGTATGTTGCAGATATCACATCCTTAGCTGATGAATTTCAAAGACGCTTTCAGGACGTTGCAACTATTGAAAAGGACATCATGTTATTTTCTTCACCTTTCTCTGTTCACCCAGATAATGCTCCAGGCAATCTGCAGCTGGAACTCATTGAGTTGCAAATTGATAATGAAATTATATATAAACTATAGATAAACTACAAAGTTCTATAATTTAATAACGGTACATTTGATCGATCTGAAATTTGGATACAATGCATTGTCATCCAAGATCTATATGTGGTAAAATTTTCAGATGTCTAGGACCATCAGAAGTGGTTCAATTTTACGTTGGCAGATTTGAAAAAAAATCTTGGACAATGCCACAGGAACGAAAGCGAGTTAATAAAACGTGGTTAATAAAAGGAAGAAATGTTTTGAAGAACGAAGAGGAGATAATTAAAAACAAATTGAATTTTTGTGTGTTTATTCCTCTATTGATTGTCGCATTTGTCACTGAAAAATAAAACTGGACAATGTTAGGGAATTTTAAATTTTATTGTTTTCAGGTAAAAAGTAATCGCAAGATCATAATATATATAAAACAATTTTAAAAACTTTTTTTTTAAAAAGTGTATGTAAACTAGTCAAATAAAAATTAAAATGTAACAATGAAAAATTGTCGATTTAACTTCCCGCTTCCCGCCGGAAAAGAAACCAAACAAAAACTTTATAAATATATCACTCCCCTGAACTTAAAAAAATATAAAACAACTATGCTATTATACAAAATTGTAATAAAATTAAGAAACATTTTTTAATTACAAACTTTTACTAAATTGAGCAGCTCAAGCTGTAGGCTGTAGTAACTTCATAAATCTACATCTAATTCTCCACAGGACTAAAATATGGATTTTTTAAGAAGAACATTATTTTGACACATTATGAAAATGAGCCATTTTATGTCAGACTCAAATTCAAATCAGCAGGAAAAATTTTGAATGATGAATAAATAAGTGTGTTAGTTATGAACTAAAATTTGTATATTTTCTGATTGATACCTCACTTCATGGTCAATTCTAAATTGTTCCTTATTAGATTTGTTTAAGTTTTTTTGTACCCTGTGAGGATTTCAATAAAATTGAAATAAATTTTTCATCACCCATGCAAGTAAAATTTATCTCTTAAATGTATAACCTCATCTCAAAAATCAGTCATAAAAAATTATTAATAATTATAAAGAAAAAAATTGAATAATAATTTTTTTTTACATTTACTTACACATACAACAATAAGTTTGAAATTCTTTATATTGCAAATATAATCTCCATCTTTATGCTAAGATTTGCAATAAAAAAACTGCACAATGTGACTAAAAAAATATGTACAATATTAAAAAAGTTAACAGAAAAGAAAGATGAAAAGTTTTAAGTATTAATTATAACTACAATGTACTTTTCAGTTTCTCTGTATTTATTTATTGTTTTACAACTAGAAGATGGGATTTAAAAAATATATACATGTATATAACTTTTAATTCTGTAAAACATAATTTTGTCAATTATAATTTATAAATACTGAACTGAAGCTCTTTTCAATTTTCAAGAATTTAAATAATGTTATTTTAATTATCGTGGTGCATTTGTTATATATTTAAAAAAATTATGAATCTATTTTTTTTACCGAAGCTACAACACTAAATTGAATGATTGTGTATAATAACCTTAAAATAACAAATTGAATTCATCACATTATCTGTTTATTTTTAAATACAGTTCACTCATTACTCTTGGCCAATATTTGAAGAAGAAAAAAAATTTCAATTTTAAAAAAAAATACTTGTAGCTTGCTATTTTCTTTTAAATGATGCCAACATCCATTTATATATTTAGTTATAATTTAATACTCTTAATATAGGCAAGAAAATGAAAGAAAAAGATTCTTTATAATGTACAAAAGAAAATTGTTTCCTGAAACAATTTGATACTAAGCAATTTTTGTCTTTATTATAATATAATATGGGCACTTCTTTTGAAAAACAGAGGCGTTTGGCTCAAGGGCCATTTAAAAATGATCTTTTGCCCAAGAAACATTTTAGATAATTATTTTTAAAATTTTCTTATTTGGGAGGCATGTGGCAAGTGCCTAGTTTGACCATGGTTTAAAATGGCTCTGAGTTTTCCCCAAAAATGGATTGCACATACAAATTTTAACTCTGTTTAATTAAACAGAGACAAAAAAATTAAAGTTCAGTATGTTGATGCTTTAGTTCTTGGAATGCCCAAGATGGGACATCTTTCTCCCACAGCTGTCGAACTTCTCTTTTTGGGTTTTTCTGTATGGAAGGCCTTGTGTTAAAATCAAGATAATAACCATCATGGAGGTCATAGTTTGGCCACCCAGCAGGAATTTCTTTCAGAAGAGCTGTTTCTGGATTGCTGAGAGAAAATATAAATTAAAACATGTATTATTCATTTACCTACTTGTCTTATCTATACAGACGCTCCTTTTATACAGAAGACCATTCCGGTCTGTTGGCAAGTGATGCAGCGTTCACAGGCCTCGGCTATAAGGGTTACACGCATTACCCAGCCGCCTTTATTTCCCTAACTAATGTTAGGTACACATTCCGAGCTGGGTGGACTCAGGGACGCCCTAGGCCACGGGAACAAATCTTCACAAGGATTCGAACCCGCGACCATCGGTACGCCAGCCGAGCGCGAATGCCACTCGACCACCGTGCCCCTTGTGATTTTGTGACATGTTATTTATTTCAAATCTCAAAATTTTTATATACATGCACTATTATATATATTATGTGTGTTGTTTTAATTGCCTGAAACTAGTAATATTGCCCTGACATTTTTTTAAAAACACTATAAAGCATAAAAAATGCAGATTTTAAAAAACAAGTGTATAAATAAAAACTATTTAATTAAAATTTTAATTCAAACAAAAACATAGTAATCTTGTATCTATTAAATAAGAATATAAGAACATTTTATCAAAGCCAAGAATAAAAAAAATAATTCCAATTATTGTGATTAAAAAGCATCAAAATTTTGAATATCAAATAAAAATGTATTGTAAAGATTCACGTAATTATCAGCTTAAATTTATTATAAAAATAACAAATCACATTGAAAAAATAATGCTTGCATTAGTTTTAGAACAATTTGTAAAAATAATCTTAATCATTTTTTTAAATCTAAGTTAAGATTTTGCTAAAATATTTTATATGTGATTGTTGTTGCCCTGCAAAAAAATGAGCTATTGAATTAAATTCTGAAGAACTTATTCTTAAAAATACCACCAATGAAATAGAAATGCATTTAAGAAACTTACCCAGTTTTTATGAAAGATGCAATGGTATCAGAAAAAATTCTTCTCAACTTAAAATCTTCCTCCTCAAAAACTCCTGTTGCTTGTGGAGCCATTAGATGAAGTAAGAAGGTTGTATCTAAATCAAACCAGTAGGCTAGATCCAAGCCATGAATGAGACCTTTAAGATCACCCTTCATAAACTGAGGGTAATGGTTGAAGTACAGGAGCCATGACTCAGCATTTCTGCTCCTTGCCACAGTGTTGAGCAGGTCAAATGTTGGAATAATGAAATTGACATCAGTGACGAGCTGTAAAACATCATGAGGCGAGGGATTTCTAGCTTCATACCAGTTTCGAATCTTCTTAATCAGTGCTGGTGGAACATTATCAAGGCGGAGTCTATCAGCAATATTTTCCTCTGCAACAGATCCAAGATATTGCTGCCACCTGTTTAACTTCTCATCCTCAGACAGGCGTGTATCATTGAAAATTATTGCTCTTGTGAGAAACATAAACGCCCCGTGTATTGTTGTTTCTTGGTTAGTGAGACCAAAGAGATATTTTCTTTTGTAAAATCCAATTTGTTCCAAGTACTGTTCATCTTTGATGACATCAAATGGAGATTTAGGTATGAACTCACCATCTCCCCAGGGATGAAACACTGTTCTGGGAGTGCTGCCTAGTGTGAAGTTCGCAAAAGCTGAAAGTGGACGTGAGCGAAGACACTGAATAACTTCTTTCCCCATTGTTGCCTCATCCTTATCCAAACAGTTCACAAATATGGCTATGGCTCGTGCAGACTCTTTGTTTAAGTTATTCACTGCAAACAAAGATGTCGCTATTCCACTGCTAGAGTAGGCTTTAGTGAACAGATCTTTTGTGACCGGGCTCAAGGTAAGAAAGGATACAGAGGCTCCTCCTGCTGATTCTCCTGCTATAGTTATGTCGCTTGCATCTCCTCCAAATGCGGCGATGTTGTTTTTAAACCCACTTAAGGGCAAGTGCTTGGTCCCAAAGGCCATAGTTTCCAAGAGAGTTCTCATCTTCTGTGGTGAGGAACCCCATCAATCCAATACGATACTGGATGGTCACAAAGACAACGTCCTGTTCAACGACAAAACTTCCAGGGTTGTACATCATCGTTGAACCAAAGAAGAAACCACCACCATGAATAAATATGACGACTTTCTTTTGTACTGGGGAATTCTGGTTGATCTCTTTGGCAAATACGTTCAGAAATAAGCAGTCCTCTGACATGACCTCTCTTGGTAAAAGAAACTGTGGGTCTTGGGTGCAAGCATTTCCTTGACGAGTTGCGTCAATTACATCATCTGTATTTAGAACATGAATAAAGAGTGGTTAGCATAAAAAAGGGGTAATAAAAATAAATAATTAAAAATACTTAAAATAATCATGGTATTTCACTTTCAGTGCCTCATTTCGTGTAATTATGAAAAGGGAAGCAAACGCATAATCTGAAAAAGAACACAAATGTACGTGTTTTGTAAAATTAAATGTTACATTTACATTTTAAATTGAGATCATTTTAGTTTTAGGTAGGGCTACAATAAAATGGTGTGAAAATCCAATGCTATAAAATGTTTTAACTAGAAAAGCATAATTTATTGACTTTTAATAAAAATTAAATTTCTTCAATTTTTAATTCATATTTCTTAATATAGTAATAGTTATATTATATAACGTATATAATAATACAAAAAATCGTTTGAAAGTACAGTAGAATAAAAATAAAATAGAGATGAATATTTAAACTGCAATTAAAGACTATTGGTATTTTGAGGTAAGAACTATAATTCTACTTATTCAAATTAATTTCTGTTATAAGATATTTACACCAGATAACAAATTTCACATAACAGCTAATGAATAACTTAAGAATTATTTCATAGTGTCACCTTGACTGGGATAAGGCACGGGTTTAGCAAAGCGTAGATCACCCACAGGAGGCACGGCATAAGGGATGCCACGAAATGACCAATAGGGCTCGCCATTAGCAGCAGCCAGCTTCAGTCCTCTCACCCTCCCTACAGGTGTAACCACATCTCCGGTCTCTTGAGCATGAGCGACGGCTTGAAGACCAACAAGACACAGCAGCAACATCGAGGTTTTCATGGTCGATGGCCCTATGGTATTGTCTGAGAGTGCTGTTGTAAATTAAAAAAAAACGTTTTGGATCAGAAAACCGCTTAGTGGCCATCCATATATTACGTACGCACAAAATTCGTATTTTTGTACCCCTTCCCCCCCCCCTTGCATCCCGTACATTTTTGGGACCCCCCCTCCCCCATGCGTACGTACACCTTTTGAAAAAAAATTAAGCCGGAGTCAGAAGATATTGGTTTTACTCTTTGAAGCCGCCCATAAAGAACGCCAAACGCCTAAAAAGGGGGTGTGGGAGGGGGTTGCGCATTTGTGACGAGGTGGAGAGGGTGTTTAAGAAATGTAACGCACATCAAAATGCGCACTAAAATATTTGAAAATGCGGATTTTTTTTTCGGGGGGGGGGTCAAAGCTTTAGGACCGTCCATTAATGACGTCCCGCGATTATGGCCGATTTTCACACGACACGCGTCTTCACTAAAAGTTAGACCACCCCCCCCCTCTTTTCCAATATTACGTCACAAAAATGCCCCTTCCACCTAAAAAACATTTTTTTTAATTTGAAAATTAGCATGTTTCAAATCACTTTTGACACTTTTGTCATTTAAGTTTAAGTATGTATTTATTGTAAGGCTGTACTTTAATATCGTAACACGCGTGAAGCCCATGTAAAACGTCATTAAATAAATTGTAAACAGACAAATTTTTAAGTACAACTTTTATTTTAAGTTACGCGTTTTGATGTGACGTGTCATTTCTTATGCTACCCCTCCCCTTCTTCACAAATGGTCGACCCCCTCCCCCCTCTAGGTGCGTAATGTTATTTACGGACGGCCCCGAGAAGGGGCTGTCCATAAATGACGTCACGGGATTTTGGCAGATTTTTCATTCCCCCTCCCCCCTCGTAAAGCGTCGTCACAGAAACTTAGACCACCCCCTCCAAGATGACGTCACAAAGCTTTTCGCTCCCCCCCCCCATAAAAGCTGTATTTTATTTGAAAAAGAGCATGTTTAAAATCACTTTGTTTTCATTTAAGTATTTATTTAGTGTAGGCCTGCATTCTAATATCGTAACACGTGTGAAGTCATGTAAAACACCATGTAACAAATAAAATATTTAAGTGGAACTTTTATTTAAAGTTTCTCGTTTTGATGTGACGTCAAATTTCTCTAACACCCCCCCCCCACAAGTCACACATCGTCACAAATATGTAGACACTTTCCCCTAGGTGCGTGACATCGACGTCCCGTTGTGTGTTCATAACGGCTAAGGCACCGGTTGGCGAAAGAGAAACTTCATCTAATTTCAAGAAATGTAAATATAAACCCGACGGATATATTTTAATGAAGTGTAAACGTTTGATCTGAATCAAATGTTAATTACTTCCAAGCAATTAAAAGTTCACAATTTCGTTTGCAATAAATTATGTAACATTATTGCATATCAGTCTTGACTCAGTCGGTCTCGCATGCCGTTTGCAGCCAGAGCGGTTTACGTTACTATGCTTTGTATTATGCAAATTAAATGTGTTGTGCGTACGTACAAATTCAGTCGAGACCCCCCCCTCCGTACGCATGCATACTCAAAATGCCGTAAATTTAAGACCCCCCTCCCCCTTCCCCATGTGGATGGCCCCTTATGACAATTTAGAGATAATAAAACGTAATAGTCACATTAAAGAAAAAAAGGGGTATCTAAACACATGATCACAATAATATTTTTTTTTAAATTGCCTCACATCATGTCCACATAAACTTTAATTAAGGCAAATTTCATATTTATCATAACCAATGGCAAAAAGCCCGAGGGGCCCCGGCCTGATCAGACACATTCGTCCGTTTATTTAATCCGATGTCTTTCGCCACAATGTTAGGACCTCCGGCTTATATAAGTTCATCTCTACATCGTCATTCAACTCATGCTAGTTGAAAATTTAGCAAGCATGATAAAAAAAAGGTTACACAGTTCAGTCCCGTTCTATAGCTTAATTCCTCCAAATAACTGTATAAATAAAGAATACACAAGAAAATATGAGACGCTCGTAAATATGGACTCCTTGCCCGAGGATCAACCAAGTTTTAAAATAGAAAAAAAAATGTTCTACGAAATAAAGCTCTGGACCAGTACTTAACTGTTAAGAATGAAATTTGAGTTAAAAATACGTTCAAGGAATAAAAAAATATGAAACTTATTAAAATTCAAGTCTTTAGACAGTTAATAAAAACCATTAAACAAATTTTAATAGATGTTCATTAGATGATTTTTAAATATTTATTGAGCTACACAATGCCGTTTACTATGTAACAAAATCAAATATTTATCATTCCGCCATTATACATCAACGTGTATAACGTAACTATGGGGTCGTCCATAAAGCATGTCACGCTATTTTTTACCATTTTTAACTCCCCCCTCCCCCTGTCACAAACTGTCACAAATCTCGGAACCCCCCCCCTAAAGTACGTCACACGTTCAAACAAAATGTTTTTTAAATTAAAAAATAATTAAAATTTAATATAAAACACCGTGACGTCACACTTGGCCGAACACCTCCCCTGTCACAAACTGTCACACTTTTTTTACACTGTCACATCCAATCTCCCCCGCCCCCTCTCTGCAGCGTGACGTACTTTATGGACGGCCCTTATCGAGCTATTATATGGTTACCCTGGTTGAAAACGTGTTATTCGCGTCAGTGGGTTCGAATCAATGCTTCTGAATTTCTTTTCATGCAGACTACTTTGTGCTATGTCAGTTTGACATTTACATTATTACAAAAAGTGTTGGCCTGCACATCAGATCCAACACCAGGGCTGTCACACAGCCACCTGAATCGAGATCTCCGTGACATGCGGCAATGTTTAACTCCCTTTCTTCTACTTCTTAAGGGACCATGACCAATAAATACTATGATCATCATGGCTCCTATGAATGAATTAGTGATGAGTCAGTGTTTATATAAGAAAAAAACTAAATTTGGGCCCCGGCGGGGAGTGATAATATTTAATTATTTTTTTTGCCTGTTACCATCGCGGGAGTGTATTTAACAACTTCCCCAAAGTTTCATGCTTTGACCTACACTGGAAATAGGAGAATTAGTAATGAGTCAGTTTTTATATAGCTCATATAAGGAAGAAACTACATTTGGGCCCCCGGACCCCCATGAGTGGGAATTTTCAAATTATTTTTTGCCAATTATTGTTGTGCGAGTGTACTCAACAACTTCCCAAAGTTTAATGCTTCTAGCCACACGGGAAGTTGGAGAATTAGTGATGAGTCAGTGAGTGAGTCAGTCAGGGCTTTGCCTTTTATTAGTATAGATGCAGTAACGGGATCTGGAATAATTCTACTGTACCGGCCAATCACAGTTAGAAAGAAGGGTGACGTGTCAGTAGGTACAGCATGAACTGACATGTCTAGTGATGGAAACCTTTGCTTTGAATGTATGATGTTTGTCTTTGGAATAATATTGATGCAGTATATCGATCACTTCAAAACTGTATAGTGGCCTCCCTCGGCCAGATGCACACGATGCACCACAATATACATGGGTAATTTTAAAATATATTCAAAATTATTGCCTTAGGCCTTAGCTCAGCACTATTTTTGAAAGAATCAATTCACTCCGCTTTCGAAAGTTTAAATCATTCTCTGCTCTGCCTCTTCCTATGTCTCTTCACGATATACATTTCACATCATCTTCTCGGAATCTTAGCTATATTATTTCTGACAACATGTCCCCAAAATAACTATACCTCTCACACCTGTCGCTCTGTTTACATCGCCACCCGTCAGCTCACAAAAACAATTACAACAAAAAAACAAACAAAAACTCATTAAAATTCAAAAATGCACCTGCCAGGGTTAGTTGGTTCTATAGGGGAAAAAATGAACTCACATCACTCAACAAATTCATTCAATTCCTTGTCTAATATCGTATATAAACTGCCAGTTCCCTTTATCTTGAACTCTTTCTCCAACTCCTTCTCTTTTCATCTTGCCGAACTTATCTCTGTTTAATCACCCGTTTGTCAAATATAATTTTGTGTGTGCATGCAGACAAACGTATTCTATCTGCTCCAAATACAAACACTAATCTAATCTCATATTCTGCTAGAGATTACTCTCAGTTTTGGCTTAACACCAACTACATCTGCTCGTTAGTGCTATACAACATTGTCTGAGCGTAGGATTCACTCGCCGCTCTAGTCTCCCCGGGTATGCCTATAGCAAGGGGCACTAAAACATTCGATGGACGTTAATTCTCTTTTTGTGCTCCGAAACGATGGATTCTCTCTCATTACACATTCGTTACAATGTAACTATATATATACTAGTTTGTGCTGCGGCGCCGTGACGACTGCGGTGCCCCCTTTTTTAAATGCGCCTACGGCGCCCAACTTTTTCAAAAGCCCAAACTAACTTGTCCTTGTATGATAAATACGTAATATGAAACTTTCTTTAATGTACACAAAGTATTTTATAAAAAATTTTTTTTTGCAAAAGCCCAAGTAACATATCCTTATACTTATATGATAAATACGAAATATTCCTGAAATGTACACAAAGTATGTATATAATATTTTTTTACAGTGCTAATCACCACACGATTTTTAAAGTAACTTTAGAAAGCAGCGCACCAAATTACTGCACCAAAAATAACTCTTATCGAACGTCCGCATGAAATTGTTCAATAAATAATATAAAAGCCCAAGTCACTCACTGGGTGGATGTACGGATGTGGAACGCTGATGATGTACAACAGTCTATAGCAGTTGAAAAATCTTGTGGTGATTAGCACTGTAAAAATATTTAATATGACGTCATTGTTTGATCTTATAGTTTAAAATACAAGAAGTGCATCGGTGCGCAAGATGATTATAAATTAAAGATGCGCTGTAAAAAAATATTATATGACGCCATTGTATTAGCTCATATTTTAATTTTGGAAAAGGGAACAATGTAAAAAGAGGATTTGATGTGGTTAATTGTAAAATACTTTGTGTACATTCCAGGAAGTTTAATATTTCGTATTTATCAAACAATGATAAATTACTTGGGCTTTTGACAAAAAACAAAGTGGGCGCCGTAGGCGCCCTACAACCCCTATTATAAAATACTTTGCGTGCATTTCAGAAAGTTTAATATTTCGTATTTATCAAAAAAGGACAAGTTAGTTGGGCTTTTGAAAAAGGTTGGCGCCGTAGGCGCCATAAAAAAGTGGGCGCCGCAGGCGCCACGGTGCCCCGGCACAATCTAGTACAATATAATAGTCCAAGTCACTGGCTGGCTGGCTGGCTGGAAGGATGTGGAACGCTATGACGTCATTTTTGGAGATTATATTTTAATACAAGGCGTGCATCGATAGGCGCGCAAAAAGGTGTGCAAAATAATTATAAATTAAAGACGCGCTGTGAAAAAAATATATATTATATGACATAATTGTTTCAGCTTAGAATCTATATTTTAAATTTTGAAAAGGGAACGATGTAATAATATAATTTGATGATTTATAATTATAAAATACTTTGTGTACATTTCAGCAAGTTTAATATTTCGTATTTATCAAACAGTGATAAGTTACTTGGGCTTTTGACAAAAAAGGGTAGGCGCCCCACAGCTGCAGTGAGCGCCGTAGGCGCCCTACAATTCCTATTATAAAATACTTTGTGTACATTTCAGTATGTTCAATATTAAGTATTTATCAACCAAGGATAAGTTAGTTGGGTATTTGAAAAAAGTGGGCGCCGCAGGCGCCACGGCGCCGCAGCACAACCTAGTTATTAATAATAGTGTGGAGCAGTGGCGTCACTAGGGGGGGCGGGGGGGTGGGCCGCCCCGGGTGACACCCATCAAGGGGTGACACCCGAGCCTAAAATTTTACTGTGTACGATTTTATGTCAGAAAGCAAAAGATGACAATTTTTTTAATCTAGAAAGAAATTAAGAAATACAATGAAATACGTTAAAAGCGAAAGGTCTTATTAAAAAAATATCAGTTAACTTGCAATAATAAAACAGTCCCAACACACGAACAACATTAAAACAAATTAGGAAAAAAATAAAAGAAATAGTCGCAGCAGAGAGATCTTTAAAAAAGGCTGGAATGAAAGAGGCAGTGTCTTCTGTTTTAAAAGATATAAAGCCATTTGGGCTTGGACATACCGACAGCATGAACGAATCCCACCTCACGACTCCCTCCACCACAGTGGTGTGAATACGATTTTTTATCACAAGAAAAAAAATCAAAAGATGGGTTTTCTTTGTTGATGTTTTTTTTTGAGGAAAATTATGATTTCAATGTCTTTGAGTTAATATATATATATATATATATATATATATATATATATATATATATATATATATATATTTATTTATTAAAGGCGTGAAAGCATAGATATGCATGTTTATATAAAGGTAGTCCTCCGGTTACGACGGTCCCATCCCGACTTACGCTGTTTAGTGCTTACGAACGCGACCCCGTAAAGAATAGTATTACGCGTTATTCAGTATTTTTTTTAATTTAAATGTCATGAGGTTTACGAATTCTTTTCTCTATTTGAAATAACAAAAATTATTGAAAAATATGTATGATTATTTTTTCAACCTACAACTTTCGTTTGCGAATTTTTCAAATGGCGAAGTTTTCAATCAAGTCAATAAAGCTGAGTAAGCTTACAAGTTCCTTTTCAATGCTCATTAGAGAGAGCATTTTCAGCCTTTTTCGTCCCATGCAAATTCTAACTCATTAGATATTCTTTTCAACTTTGAAAAGGATTGCTCTCAGCTGCAGTTTGATGTCATCATTGTAAGATAGATGCGAAGTGCGATGTGTACATTTGTAAAGGACTGTGTGAAATATAGCTCATTCAAAAGCAGCAACATTTTTAGCTCTGTGCAAGTTTTTTGAGTTTCGCTTTGTGCTAATTCCTTTTCCTTATCCTAAACCTGGGGCTGGACAATAACTTTTTTAAGAGTTCTGAAAACGGGACTAATTCTGAAGGTAAGCAGTCTTGAAAATCACTCATGAACCTACATGTGGAAGAAAATAAGAAGCCCCGAGCCTAGTGCTCTTTATGGGTCTTCACGGCTATCTGGCCACCAAAGTGACGTAACAGCTGAGGACCCCCCCCTAAAAAAAAGTGGTCGCTTCTGAAGCGGCCACTCGGGCATCCAGGACATACAGTCGAAGATGCCTCCCACTAAGTTGCCCTCACAAGGAGGTGGTGGAATTTCCTACTACGACCCACTACAACTTTGGCGCCATCCCGGCAAAGCACACGGGTCTCCATGGTTAGGACCGCCGCAGACCGGGGGATCATCAAAGACTTACCTAGGGCGCAACCCCCACTGGAAGGTTTCCCCAGAGCTGGCGTCCAATGCGTTCTTCGCGGCACTTTTTGCTAATCCGTACTGGCACTCCTGGCCCTAAACCGGCACCGCTCGATGGCGTTGCTAGTAAATTGAGGGGGACGAAACGGTTGCTTCGGATTTACCCGACCCCTTCTTCGAAATCACTTGAATGTTCTTCCATTAACTTGGCTGCTGCCCATCGGGTGGCGAAAGTGCTGAGCTCAGTTAGGTTTGTAAGAAAGCCAAATTTCTCATGGATGTATTTATCTGCACCTAACCAATGTTGTAGGGCTTAAGAAAGTTTGTCAATGATTACCAGAAATACCTCAATCTTGAATTTTTTTCTCCGGGAGAATACTGTTTTGTTGATGTCCCTTTATCAAACTGACGCTTTCTTTTTTGTTTGATAGTATTGAAGATTGTTTACACTGTTTTTACCACGGACTTTTCCTTTCCTTTGTCTTCATAGGAATAAAATTAAGAATGCTATTTTTTAACAAACTCAATGAGAGACTTCCTTTCTAAAAAAATTTCCAAAATTTCAAGTAAAATAGCGACTTCAAGTTGTTCAATTTCCTTTAGAAATCCTTCTTCTTCAAGTTGGCAGTCACGTGGCTGATTTTCATTCGTTGCTAATTCTTCCAGTGCTGCGATATTCTCATGGTATGAGCTATTAACAGACCATAATTTCAGGCTGACCATCTTGTGTCAGGCAAAGCTTTGATAGCATATATCAATTTCATATGTTTTTGAAGTACCTGTCAACGATGAGTAGATGCAATAAGTCGGGTATAAAGATTTTGCAGAAGACAAAATAATCTGACCGCAGTAGGTCAACCTGCTGCTCTTTTCCCAACCAAATTAAAGGAATGAGCTGTGCACGGCACATAATGAGCTACAATGCACTTCTCACGAAGAATAGCCTGGTTTCCGTTATACTTCCTACTCATTTGCAGCATTGCCGTATGACTGTCCAAGGCATTTTCAGGGATTCGTACAAACATAATGGCCTGCATCTTTATTATACACTATAATTCATAAAAGGTTTGGGGGCCCTTAAATTATTTGGGGCTTTAGCCCGTTCAGCACCCCCCTTTTAATCCGCCATAAGGGGGGGGGGTCCACGCATCTGTGACGATGTGGTACGAGGAGGGGGTGTTTAAGAAATGTGACGTCACATCAAAAACGCGAAACTTTAAATAAAAGTTCCACTTAAATATTTGATTGTTTACCATTTATTTAATTACGTTTTCAATGACTTCACGCGTGTTACGATATTACAGTGCAGACTTACCCTAATTACATTTTTAAATTACAAAAAATAATTTGCAACATGCTAATTTTTATTGAGAAAATACGGCTTTGGGGGAGGGGTTTCAAAGCTTTGTGACGTCATATTGTAAAAAAGGGGTGGGGTCTAAGTTTTTGTGACAAAGTATGACGCTGGGGGAGGGTGGGGTAAAAATCGGCAACATCGCGTGACGTTATTTATGGACGGCCCCTTAAGTCGTGAAGGGGTGACACCATGAGCTACCGCCCCGGGTGACACCAACCCTAGTGACGCCTCTGGTGTGGAGGGTGTTTAATGTTAATCTGGAAACCAAAATGATTATCCAATTTTAAAAAAAGCAGAGTGATGTCCCTTAGCGTTAGGGTACATAATTGAGCGTAAATATATATATGAATATATTTATATATATATATATATATATATATATATATATATATATATATATATATATATATATATATATATATATATATATTATATATATATATATATATATATTATATATATATATATATATATATATATAAACAATTTTATACAAGGCAACGATTACATTATCCTTAACAAGAAAACTTAGCCTACTTACACGTGAGGTTAATCCCTTACCGTCGGCTACAACTATACTGGACGGGCTGTGGGGGAATGTTTGACTGTTGGAAGAATACCACTTATCTTAATATATATGCTGCCGCCATGGCGAAGTTAGCAGTTGCATGCGGGAGGTGGGGTGGGGGACGGGCTACGTACACAGCTCGCGTTGTTCAAGGATGTTCGCTGGCCTTTCTGTGCCTTTGTTCCGGAAACAAGTTGATACAGTTCTGTTGTGGCGGGGTTGGTGTACGGTTGAAGGGGGGGGGGTGGAGGTTAGTGGTCTTTATATAATATACCAGCCAAAAATTACACCCCCACCCTCTACTGTCTCTCATTTTCTTCCGTCCTAAGTGAAAGGCTGGTGGTTAAGGTGAGGTGTCAACGGTGGTCGAGTTGCATGCACGCTCGACTGTCGTACAAATGGTCACCGGTTCGAATCCATCCCCATGAAGGCAGGGATTTCCTCCCGGAGCCTAGGGCATCCCTGAGTCAGCCCAGCTCCGAATGGGTACCTGACACTAGTTAGGGAAACAAAGGCGGCTGAGTAATGCGTGGAACCCTCACAGCCGTGGCCTGCGAACGCTGCTGCGTTCTGTATAGAGCAGGGGTTCCTAACCAGTGGTGCATGCACCCCCAAGGGGTGCATGAGCAGGTTCCAGGGGGTGCATGAACCATTAAGAGAAAAAAAGAAAAAAGGAAGAAGAAAAAAAAAGAAGACGGAAAAAAAGAAAGTAAAACTGATAATCTGAAAATGTAAACCATAAGTAAGGCATGCCGCGTTAAAGGGCACCCATATACAACATTTTTATGCTAGTTAGCGCATCATTCTGCGCATGTCAAAAATTGACGGAAAAACTGTTTCACAAAAGGAACGGTTCGCTCTACGTGTTCCTCGGAATTTCGTGTTTTACGTCAGTTTTCTAAAAATAATTTAATTTTGTCATCAAATACGTCAGAGATATGTCTTCCGGTGACCCTCTAACTGTTTTGAGCGGATGTAAACGTTGGGATTTTTTCCCTTCACTTTTTTTGCTCGGTGCACTGCAAAAGTCTTAAAAACGTTAATTGTAAGCCATTATTCGTCATTGAAACCTAAAATCTTGAGTTGAGCATCCAGTTCCGCTCATTAAAAAATCAACTTCGTCAGTTAAAAATTTGCCTCAGACTGGTACGACTTTCCGATCGTCATCACCCCCTCAAAATCGTTAAAAAATATTTTTAAAAAAAGAGAGAGAGATGGAACACAAAAGCCTCAGTGCTTCCTCTGTATAAAAATCCTGTGCAATGACATGAGGCCTGTTAGAATCCGAGAGCATTTGGAGAAAGTCCATCCATCCAATTCAAAGGACAGTGTTGAGGTCTTCAAGCAGAAGAGAGCTTGCTTCTTTACCTCAGGTACCTTGCCCAAGCTTGAATTTTCTTTGTCACAGAAACCTGCACTGGAGGCATCATTCAAGGTTGCATATCTTATTGCAAAGAAAAGAAGCCCCACAACATTAGAGAACTTTGGTGAAGTCTTGTGCTCTGGAGAGGGTGGAACTGATGTGTGGTCACCAGCAGAGGAAGCAGGTTGAGAAAGTTCCTGTGTCCAATAACACTATTTATTCCAGGATTAGTGACATGGCTGCAGACATTCTGGATCTAGACTTGTGCGAGATGAGAAGCAGTCCTTTTCCATTTAGCATGCAGCTGGATGAATCAACTGATGTAGCACAATGCAGTCAGATTCTTGTATTTCTGAGATATGTTCTCAGTGGCTTGCTGAAGGAGGAATTTCTCTTTTGTAAGCCACTCCTAGCTACTACCAAAGCTGCTGATGTGATGCAGCTAGTCAGGTTATTCTTCACTGAAAACCAGTTTGACGTGAATTCAAGAATTTCTTCTATTTGCACAGATGGTGCTCCCTCCATAATCGGTAATAAGTCAGGATTTTCAGCACTGGTAAAGAAAGAAGTTCCAGATATTTTCACTACACACTGTATCCTTCATCTTCAGGCCCTGTCATGCAAAACTCTACCTCCAACCTTTAAGTTACTTCTTTCTACTGCAGTCCAATTTGTAAATTTTATCCGCTCACATGCCTTGAACCACAGCCCCTTCAAGTTGTTCTGTCAGGAGGTGGTCTCTGAGCATGAAGTTCTGCTCTACCACTATGAGGTGGGCTGGTTGTCCAGGGGACGAATACTTTCTCGGTTAGTAGAACTGAGAGAGGAGCTTGCCTTTTCTTGCGAGAAAAAGAGAGAGACCTTGCTGACAAATTTGACTGTCCAAATTTCATTCATTACTTGGCATACCTGGCTGACATCTTCACCATCTTGAATGAGTTGAACACATCTCTCCAAGGACCTGCTGTGACTGTAATGGATGCTACTTAGAGATTGCAAACCTTCCTTAACAAAGTGCCACTATTCCAATGACGACTAGAAAAGTCCAACTTGGCCAACTTTCCACTCTTGGATGAAGTTGTAATATATGGTGCAGAAGGACGCACTGAGGGATCACTGCCGGTCAACATCAAAGGGGAAATTTCAGAGCACCTTTCAACATTGCAAAAGTCCTTTGATGGGTATTTCTATCAAGAAATTGCTAGGAAAGACCTTTGGATTCGCAATCCTTTTCTCTGTGACTTGGGCAATATTGATGACAGTGACTTTGCTAATGATGACATGATTGATTTGAGAACCAGAGAAGTACTGAGGAGTGCCTTTAGTTGCAATACGTTGATTGAATTTTAGTGCGCCCAGCTAGATGCCTACCCGCAACTAGCCAAGAGGGCAGTACTGACTCTCCTTCCATTTGCCACAACCCATCTCAGTGAAGCAGGATTCTCCACACCTTTGACGATTAAAACCAAGGAAAGGAATAAGTTGAATTCCGAGGATGACATGAGAGTTGCTTTGTCCAAAACAGTCCCCAGATTTAAATCGCTAGTTGATCATAAGAAGCAGCAGATCTCTCACTAAATTCCCTATTGCCTATTGTCAAAACTGTTGTGTTCCTAAAATAAACATAGTTTATTATGCATTTTCTGCACGTTTCACGAGGGGGTGCATGAACTTTTTTTATCGTCTGAAGGGGTGCATGGACCCCAAAAGGTTAGGAACCACTGGTATAGAGGAAGCTTCGTCTGTATAGATCAGACAAGACAAGGAATCTAACCTCTTTGTTTAAAACTGTTTTCAAACTCATATTTCTGTCAAATGTAATCGTTTTCTCTATCTTTCTCTGTGTTTCCCCCCCATCATGCACTTCCATTTATCAATCCATCCATCCATTCTCATATCAACCCTTTGGCGGAATAAAGGGGGGGGGCTGAACGGGCTAAAGCCAGTGGCCCCCAATAATTTCAGTGGCCTAAAACTTTATTGAATAATAATGTTGAGCAAATGTTTGCATGAATCCCTGAAAATATCGTGAATAAATTAGTTAAGTCTCATCTATTTATCACGAGAAAAATGTCGAAGAGTATGAAATACAACAAATCGGAGGACGTTTTACCAACAGCCATCAATCAGCATTTTTATTGTGGCTTAATTAACGTGGTCTAAATCACACGCACCGCAGCTTGCTGGCGAGCGCACAATTTTGCAAGATGTGTATTTTAAAAAAAAAGGCAGCACCAAATCTTCACTTTACAATCGCGTGACCAATAGCAGTTCTTCGAGGCTTCTGATTAGAGATTGTAGCTTCAATTAACGCATTATTGTGATAAAATTTTAATGTTCAAAATACTTTGGAAAGTTAACCCTAAAAAAGTACTGTCAGAGAGATACTAATAAAATATGTACAACATTTTTTTACATTTCGAATGTAAAATACACTTCTTCTTTTATGACATAAATTCGGTAAACGGTTTGTGGAAGTAATTTTTCGGGTTGAGAAACAAACACAGTTTACATCCTTATCTAGGAGACAAATGACCACCATGAATTATTAATGCCTCTTCTTTTCTCTCCTCGGCTTGAGGTTCAACTCTCGAAAAAAAATTGAGATTAAATATGTATAAGTGAAATAGCCATGCATTCAACATTCTTACACTATAGACATTACATTAGGAAGCTCTTTGATCAGTGGCGTAACAATGGCTTGGCATTGGGGCAGTTGCAAAGGGCGCCGACCTGTGACAGTTCAAAAGGGTGCCTCTAAACCTCTAATTATAAAATTTGTATTTAAATAAATATACACTTTTATCATCGATAACAAAAGAGTGACTAATTAAGTATATTTAAACGAATATATTTCATTTAAACCATTATAATATGTGTTATTATGTTATCTTATCTGATCTTATCTGTTTACAGACGCTCCTTCTATACAGAAGACTACCGCGTCCCACGCCTATCCATGGTTTGTGTTTAGTCTTGCATTTTTATTAGAGATTTAAATGTTGATAAAGTGTTGGTTTTCCTGGATTCTTCAGGCAACCCATTCCACGCCCGAATTCCGGACGGGAAGAAGGAAAACTTGTATGTGTTTGTTCTTGCATACGGAATTAGAAAGGTGTTTTTATCCTTATGTCTATCTGAGGGTTGTATTAAGTTATCTTTGTGTTGTATTTCTAAATTAGAATTAATTGCTTTATGTATGATTACTACTTTGCTCTTGGTTCTTCTATCCTCTAGTGTTTCAAGGTTTAATGACTTAACTAATGGTGTTATTCTTGTCAGTTTCGAATATTCTCCAGTAATGAATATGGCAGCTCTTTTTTGAATTTGTTCTAGTTTATCAATGTTTTCTTTGGTGGATGGGTCCCATACAGAAGATGCATATTCTAGTACAGGTCTCACCAAAGTGAGGTAGCATTTTAGTTTTATATCTCTATTACATTTGTTAAAGTTCCTTTTTATAAAGCCTAAGGTTTTGTTTGATTTTTTAATAACTTCATTGACATGGGGATTCCATGATAGTTTCTCATTTATTAAGACTCCTAAGTATTTTGCATCTTTAGTTTGGGTCAGTTCTTTTCCATGAATGTAATATTTTGAATTTATTTGTTTCTTTTTCTTTGTTACTCTTAACAGTTGACACTTTTCTGGGTGGAAAGACATACTCCAGTTAGTTTCCCATTTTATCAATTCATCTAAGTCTTTTTGTAAAATTTTGCTATCTTGTTCTGATTTAATTGTTCTATAGATTATACAATCATCAGCAAATAACCTAACTTTTGTACCTGTTGAGATGTTGTTGGGTAAATCATTTATATAAATTAAAAAGAGTAAGGGACCTAGCACAGTTCCTTGTGGAACTCCTGAGTTAACCTTTATTGGTGCAGATTTAGATCCATTAATTATTACAGTTTGCTCCCTGCCCAAAAGGAAGTCTTGGATCCAGTGATGTAAGGAACCTGAGATTCCAAAGTAGTTAAGTTTTTTAAGTAAACTAAGGTGGTGAACTTTGTCAAATTCTTTTGAGAAGTCTAGTAATATTGTATCTATTTGATCATTTTTGTCCAAGCCTATTGATAGTTCATCTATTAAACCTATTAATTGTGTTTCACATGATCTGTTTTTTCTAAAGCCGTGTTGATGTGGGCATAGGGCATTATATTTGTCAAGGTGGTTAACTATTCTACTATATATTATGTGTTCTAGTAATTTACAGGTGATACTAGTAAGTGATACAGGCCTGTAATTACCAGGGTCTGATTTATCCCCTTTCTTAAAGAGTGGAGTTACGTTAGCTAATTTCCAATCCTGGGGCACTTTACCCTGGTTTAGAGAGGCTTGAAAGAGAACTACAAGGATTGGGGACAGTTCATTGCTTAGTTCTTTTAATAATCTTGCAGGCAAATCATCTGGGCCAGTAGCTTTGTTTATTTTTAAGTTTTTTAGGAGTGAATGTATACCTATCTCATCTATAGTTATGTAACCTATTTCCTCCATTTTATTTAAATTTATTAAAACTTCCTTGTCGCCTGAGGCAGAAAAAGATGATGCAAAATATGTGTTAAGGATATTAGCTTTAGTTTCATTATCATTTTAGGTTTTATTATTTGAGCCTTTTAGTGTGGCTATTCCTGAAGGTTCCATTTTTTTAGATTTGATAAAGGACCATACGTTTTTATTGTTATCTTTGGTAATTACATTGTTTATATATTCATTTTGGAGGTTTCGACTAAGTTTTTGTGTCAAGTGTTTAATCTTTAAGTATTTTTTGTGTATTCTATATGAATAGGTAGCTTTATATTTCTTAAATAAGTTCTCTTTTAGTTTGCATAGCTTTTTCAATCTAGAATTAAACCAGCATTTGTTAATTTTATTTGATGTTAGTTTTGTTGGAACATTCTCATCCATTATAGTTTTTAGATTTGTTTTATATCTTTCCAAATTTCTTCTACTGGTCTATTTGTGTTAAATTTACTTAGGAAAGTTTGTTGGAAGTTAGTCGCTGATTGGTGTAGTTTTATTGAATTACATTTATTCCAAAGATAGATTATTCTTCTAGGTATCTTATTAATTTTAGTTTTTATTGCATTGGTGACCCTAACAATATCATGGTCGGACAGTCCTGGAATTATTTTATAGTCTAACACTAGTCCTGGTCTATTTGTTAGGAATAAATCTAGTGTTTTATTTTTCCTTGTTGCTGTTTTTACTATCTGTTCTAGGTTTATGTTGTTTATAGTGTCTAAAAAGTGTTCATTAATTTCTTTGTTAGTTTGATGGTTATCAATTGTATAATTTTTCCAATTTATATCTGGAAGATTAAAGTCCCCCATAATCCATAGAACTGCATTTTTATTATTCTCTTTTATGAAAGTTAATTGACTACAATGATTGTTCATGTATTCTAGGTTTGTATTCGGAGGTCTATATATACTGCCTACAATAAGTGGGGATGAGTTTGGTGTAATTATTTTACAATAAATAGACTCTATATTAAAATTTGGCTGTGTAGTAATTTCTTCAGCTATGATATTTGATTTAATTGCAAGTAGCACTCCTCCATAATTGTCTGGTCTGTCTTTCCTAAAAATATTATAATTGGTGTTTAAAATCTCAGAGTTATATATGTTGGGGTTCAACCAAGTTTCAGAACCAGCAATTATGTCTGGTTCTTCTGTTTTTATAAGTAGTTCTAAATCTGGAATTTTATTTTTTAAGCTTTGGAAATTAACTATTAGTGTTTTGAGAATGTTTTGATTATTATTATTATTAGATTTTTTATGGGTAATTTTATGGGTTTGTGTGGTAGGTTTCATTTTATCTAGTGGTTTATTTATAAAAGGATTAGCAAAAACACTGTAAGAGTTTGTGGTGATAAGGTCCTTATAGTTAAATAAATCTGAACTGATTTGGGGCAACCCACAATGTATGCAGTGCCAAGATGCATATTTATGTTTTTGACCTTTGCGAGACTTCTTATCATAAAAATGCACATATTCTTAATTTGGTAGGTGTGTACGCGGCCAGCATTGATGCAGATGTTGTGACATTTATCGGAACTATACTGGCATTGTATAATTTTTTTTCCACGTCAACTAGTAAATGGACAAAATATCCTCAGTCACTGAAATCAGCCTAAAGAAGAACACTTGATGGTGTTCCAAAGCAAATTCTGTAAATGTTGTTTATGAGCAACTGGAGCAAATTATTTTAGTATTAATTGAAATGAAGGATAATCACTTACTTGGTCTTGGTGACGCATTATCTGTTGCTAAATCATTGCACCGCCAAATCAATAGTTACGAGTTCATTGCTTTTATAACTATTTGGAATTTGATATTGGAAAAAATAACAAAGTCAATTTACCACTACAAAAAGCCCAGGATATTTATCGATCATTGTTGTCAATGAAAGGACTTTTAAAAGACTTTGAAGATCTAAGAACTAACGAAATCTATAACATTTTTGCTAAAATTGAAGAAACGTGTATTAAAATGAAAATCGAGCCAGTTCAAAAAAAGGAAAGCAAAACGAAACGAATGCCAGGAGAGCCTGCTGAAGATGAAGGACCTAATTTGGATAAATTCAATTTTTTTTTCTATTTTTTTTTGGCAAGCAATAATGATGCAGCTAAAAGACAGATTTGTTTCTCTGAAAAATATAGCAGAATACTTTAATTTTCTGACTGGCAAAGCGTTTCAAGCTTTTGCAATGGCAGATTTACAATCTAAAGCTGCTCTATCATCAGGCAAATATCCTGAAATAAATAAAGAGCAATTTATAATTGAAATAAAATGCTTTAAACACCAAATGATTGAAATATTGCATAATTTTTTTATAAAACGATGACATTTTTCATTTAGACCTTTCTAAATGTCTTCGCTACATGGAAATTGCAAGAATCGTACCCGAATGTCGAACGAGCTCTGGAAACATTTCTTACAATGCCAACCACAGTAGCCATGGCTGAAAGAAGTTTCAACAAACAAACTAAAAATTATCAAAAATTACTTGAGATCGACGTCAGGTGAACAACGCACATCATCTCTAGCCATTCTTTCCATCGAACGTGCACTTACCAGTCAAATAAACTTCAATGAAATAACCACTAATTTTGCAAACATCAAAGCAAGAAAAGTTAAGCTTTGACCATTTGATATAGGAAATATAATAGGAGTGAATCGGTGGAGTGTTACTTAAATTAACTTTTATTTGTGAGTTTCTATCGGTATGTATGAGATAGTGAGTATGAAACATTGACACTATTGTTTTTATTTATACTTTGAGTATTGCTGTAGTCTGTATTAACTCAACAGCAGTTTTATCCACAAATTTATTTAGTATTATTTTGTAAATAATGCACAGTAAATTAGTATTGTTCCTGTCTTTTGCATTTTTTATATTCACGTTGTATGACTGTCACTGTCAGACTAGGTAATTATTGTCAAAAATAAAATAAGAGAAATTAATTTTTTTTAATCTAACAATTGAAAAAGTCGCAAAGCTTAAACTTGTCAATTAATCAAAGGCGCCAAAAATAAATTAGCCAAGGGCGCCAAAAATAAATTAGCCAAGGGCGTCAAAAACCCAGTTACGCCTCTGTCTTTGATAAATGTTATACATTTCTTTTGTTGTTCAATACATGGACGCAATGATAAGAAACAGTCAAATTGAGTTTTTTTTAAAAAAGAAACAAAGTTCGTTTTAACAGCTTGATTTCCCCACCTTCTTCGTAAGAATTTACTTCCGATGGTCGACGTATTGCACATTTCTAAGAGTCTCACAGAAGATAATTGTTCACGGAGTTTACGTAAGAAAGATCAATAATGGCATGTGCAAACCCAGTTCCGATATCAGTTGCAGAGACCTTCAATATGAAAAAAAAAGGGGGGGGGGTCAGGGAACTGTACTCAATAAAGGCTTGAGTTATGAGAGCGAGTGGTGCCTCTAACTCTAACCGTAACACGATATTGACATTCTGCTGAATTGTTGAGGTATTGACTGCATCGATCATTTAGTAGCAGAGTTTTCTTTAAGAAAATTTAGCAGAGCTTTTATCGACATGTTTTTATCGAGCCTTTTTTCAACAACTCTAAAACGCGTCCGTCCTCCATACATTTGGTACACAGCCTCATTCACTAAAATTTGTATTGCATGTGCAAGTTGAAAATGATTTGAGTGGCAAAAAGTTTTTAGAAGAAGAATAAAATATAAGCTGACAAACTTTTACTGTGTAAGTATTGCGCAAAATATATTTTTAAAAATATAATTTCAAAGAAGTATTTTTTAAACCACCGTAAGCGCTCTTAACCCCAAAAAGCATCTCTTTTCGCAAGCAAAACCTTATCTGATCAATGTTGTTGGTAATGGGGACTGCAACAACAAGCAACACGAAATCAAAAACCTTTCAAGTTTATTTTGAATGTTTATTTTCGAATATAACACTTTTACTTTCATGGGAGGGTATTTGGTCGCGACCCGGCAGTTTTGGAAACGTTTTTTCAGCAGAACTCTCGGGAGCAAAATGTTATGAAAAAAAAGTTTAGTTGAGATTTTGAAATATCATATCAATTAAAATACAGGAGAGTAAAGTGGCGTTCTCTGTCGGTGCTCCTATGTCGTTCCTAGTCGGTGCTCCTGTGGCGTTCCTAGTCGGTGCTCCTGTGGCGTTCCCAGTCGGTGCTCTTGTGGCGTTCCTAGTCTATGCTCCTGTGGCGTTTCCATCCAGTTCAGCGGGAAGTGAAACTAAATACAGTCGGACCTCTCTAAGTCGAACTCAAAGGGACCAGAAAAAAATCGACTTACGGAGTTTTCAAGTTAGGGAAATTGGGGTAATAGGCACAGATTAATCATCAAGGACAATGTTGATATTGAGAGAGAGGCGGGGACAGCCATACAAGCGAGAAGGCTTGACAGGAAGGAGAGGCGGTGTCTGATGTTTCATATGAAAGGAAGCCGACTCAGCTTTGAAATACCCACACCTCTGAGAAAGCTCCTCCTCCCACACTTTACTCCCTCCACAGTGGGATGAGGGGAATAATATATTTTCTTTTACTAGTTTTAAACAAACGCCATGGAAATTTCGACTAACGGAGGTTGGAAGCCAAAAATGTTCGAGTTAAGGAGATCTAAGATACATTAGTCTTATGAAACTTGGCCTGGACCTAACAATTAATTCGAGATGGGGAGGTTTTCGACTTAGGGAAGTTCGACTTAGCGAGGTCCGACTGTAGAACACTTCCAGGCGTGTTGTATAGCGTGTCGTCCTCTTTACACCGGAGTTCCCTCCCCCTTCATTATCCTGCCACGGACCCTTGGCACCACGGGTGTAAATATCTTAAGCATCGTGGTTCTGTTTTTTAAAAAAACACGTGTTCTTGTTAGTTATCTGTAAGTTCGTATACCACAGTACCCACCCCCTCCCCAAGAGCTAACACAAAGGCTTTGGTGAAAGTGAAAGTTATTTTTGGGCTATGCTCTGAGAGCGAGAGTAACCAACGGCGAAAAAAAAATATACAGGCGTGCGGTCGAGAGCATTGTTTTTTAAGAGTGGCATGGGTTGGCGCATAATATTTTCCCCTTTCACGTTGTTTGTGGTTGTCATGGTGTACATGGATTGGACGACGATAACACTGATTGAAAAGTGTATGTGGGGTGGGGGGGGGAAGGGAAAGTATATTCCGAGTTTAAGGTTACCTTAACTCATGTTTAAAAATCTACTTTAAGTGCGTTTTTTAATATTTTAAATTAACCCTATTAAAATTACAAGAATCGAATGCTAGAAATCACAGACATGGTTTGGAACTAACCCAAATAGGCAGTTTCGTGGACGAGGTAGTCTGCTTAACAAAACATTTTAATTTACCTATACAGACAGAAAATACCGCAAGAAATTTAATTTTTGTAAGTCTCAAATTTTCCAGTATCGAACAAAAACAACAACTTCCATGCCGATTTAATTGATAATTTGCCTCCGTTAAAGTCAATGTGTTCTATCTCCTCACATTTCCAACTTGCGGAAGCCTTTACATCCAGCTCTGTTTGTTTTCACTTACGCGCAGCTTAGATTCTCTCTCGCGTGCTTAGTTAAACTCATTGGATTGACAGCGTCTGCTTCATTGAGTAAAGGGGTGGGTAGGGGAGCCCAGAACTATTTTACAACGTAGAGTGATCATTTTATGAAAGTTTATTTTAAAAATATTAATTTAATATACTGTTTATGACTATAACTTAAAAATTACAATTTTATTATTACAAGAAGAAAATATAAACATTTTTTTTAAAAAAGATATCATTTCAAGTAAGGACTTAAAATTATAAAATAACTTTCAACATTTCTACAATTGCATTTGTCTTTTTAAAAAAACTGTATTAAATATTTTCAAAAATCATTTTAACATTTTAAAAAGTTAACTTTCGTCAACATTCAATTTAAATAATTGGCTCATCTCACTTCATGAACTAAAAAGTAGAAAATAAATCAAAATGCCTTTCTTAACAAAGACATTTTCATTTATTTTCTACTTTTAGTAAATCAATCTGATTCATCTATTTTTTACAACAAAACTAAAAATATGTCATTTTAAGTGCCGCTTAATCAACTACACAATCATTGAGCGTTGTGTGCCTCACCTATTTTAACAAGAAGCTAAGCGTATCCCGCAGCGTTGCCATTGTGAGCCAACCACTACAACAAATTGCATTGAAAAACGCAGTAATAGAATAAGTGGAACAACGTAATTCTTGGCAAGACGAGTAAGTGGAAATAAAAGCGTTCATGTTTCTGATTAAAGACCGATTAACAACAACAACAACAAAAAGAAAGTTGGCTGCCTCTCCTCTAAAAATATGTCTGAAAATAATTAATTGGGAATTATACCTTTACAGAGAAGCATCAGGCTTCTTTGATTAAATAGTTACTTTGATTTAGAAGGCGGCAGTCTGAACTGAAAGGCAGACAGAGGTTTGATCTCGAGACAACCAAACCATATGTTGTTCATTACACTGCTGCGTGATTAGCTCGGCGTTCGTAAAAGGTACCCAAGTGTTGTCTCAGGGCCGGACTTAGCCTTCGAACCATTCCGTGCAAAAGTGAAAAATTGCGCCCTTTGTAGTTACTATTTAAGAATTCTAAATAAAACAAACCCGTAAAAACAAAGTTTTTGACTATAAATCCCTTATATATGAGACATAACTAACAGTATGGATTATTTTCAAACGCGACAAACATTTACAGACTGAATCTGTCTTAACTCAACTTTGCTTCATAACCCTGGGGAGAGGGGAAAAGTCTGGTCACCGATCGCTTGACCGAGATCAGCGTGACACGTAAAATGTAAACAAAAGCATGCCGGTACTTCGATGGCTCGCTCCAACGCGTCAACTCAAACTCTCACGTGGAAAGAAAAAAACAATAACAAACAGTGAATTTGAATTACATACGTTATATAAGGATAAACTAAAAATGCATTAATTTAATTACGGTACGTTCGATCGATCTGACATATTGATACGATGCATTGTTAGGTGAGACGGGTCCGTGTGCCAAATTTCAGCTCGATCGGATCACGGGAAGTGGGTCTTTTTTTTTACGGCCGCCCAAGACAGAGAGACGGACAGAGATAGATGACGACAGAACGACAGAGAGACAGAGACGACGGTGAAGTTAATATAAGGGATTTTAAAATGGTTTATGGCTTTTTATATTTTTTTAGCGAACATCCAAAAAAAAATCACTTTAACTTAATCTTTAACACAGTAATTAACACAAATACTTGTAATTAGATTTTGCTAAAAATGCTTAATTTAATTTTAAAAAACATAACGTAAATTTAGTAAGTTCTTTTCTCCGAATCCTTCTCCTCCCATATATATATTAGCCTTTCATTTATTGTACAGTTTTACTTAGATTCGAATATCTATTAGAGCTTTGTACAAAATAAAACTGTAATATTTTTAATTAAATCATAATTTTACTGTTTTCTGCCTTTCTCTCTCATCAACACTGAAGTAGAGAACGAAGCAAGATTTTAAAATCATTCTCGCGTTAGTTAACGTCGTGTGCCTACCAGTGCAGATGATGGTTCCAACAGCTGCATCAACACTGCTGCTCAACATGTGGCCGAACCCACAGAATCGGAAATTGGTTGTGGCCAGACGTGCTTTTCATATTTCTGTGGGCTGAATGAATATCAGCTGTCTTTAAAAAGGATGGCATAACAATTTTAAAAAATAACTGTTATAAAAAACATTATTCATAAATCTTTTTTTTTAGTTCTATCTTTAACGATGCTTTCTGTTGTTCTTTTTCAAAGGCGTGTCAACAACTGTAGCTAAATATCATTGAAAATTGGATCGTTACAACCATGCAGATTGTCTATGAGTACATGTCACGTTATAACCACGCAGATTGTCTATGGGTACATGTCACGTTATAACCACGCATATTGTCTATGAGTACATGTCACGTTATAACCACGCAGATTGTCTATGAGTACATGTCACGTTATAACACAGTTACAATCACACAACGATCAGCTTTTCGGTCCGACTTTCGGTTTCGATTTACAGTCAATTTTTATACACGTTATTTTCAGGCTTGTGGTCATATTTTTGTTACAAATCGGAGAATAAAAATGAACTGAAATAGTTTATTAAACATTTTGTATATGACTTGTAAATTGTAAACCATAGCGATTAATTATGCTAATCACATAATCCCCCATGATCGCGTTTGTAATTTAACACGGAACACGTCATGATAACACGGAGTATTACTTGGAGTTGGAATACTGTGTGTGTTATGTCTTGGTGAATTTTTGAAATCTTACTAAGTTAATAAAAATCTGTACCGTAAACATAACTCCACTAATAATTGTTATGACAATAACGGGGAAAAGATGGAAAGATGTTATTATAGTTTTATTATAATTATATATATTAAAACACTGTCTTAACAATAACAACGAACAGAAGAGGAAAAAAAAAGCAAGAAAAAATTTACCAGTCAAAATATATATGCCTAACAGACAGCGAGATGAAAGATAGCTCTAAATGTGTTTTGTCTTTATTCAGCAAGAGATGGTGGTGCTTGATGACAAAGATGATGAAGAATTGAGCAGATTCTCTCCCTTCTTTCCATCAAATCAACATCTACAGCTGTGCCAGTAATGCCATTATTGAATCACAGTGAGAATTCGCTGCATGGGGCTTATTATCATCTGGTCATTTGCGCCACTATTTTAAAGAGTTCCTATCTTATAATGCTTCAGAAAGTATAAAGTGAGTGTATGTTAAGTCTGGTGGCAGGTGGTGAGCAGTGTGAAAATAAAATTATCTAGACAACGTGTCATGCGTGAGATATGGCTTAATTTTCTCATAACACACATGTCGTTTCATGGTGGGAGAAGAATAATGACTTTGCCGTGCCAAGACGTACGTCACCTTTGTAGAAAGTAGATGATTCAATTATCCAAAAGTACCAATACAAGTAGAAGTCTTTTTTTTTAATATTTTTTTTTGTTACTAAAGCTACCCTGTGGATAATGATGCAGCTTCACTAAAGGTCATCAAGATGGCGTCCTCGGACAAACACACCACATCTCTTGTTTATATACTCGTAGTTTTGAAATATTTAAATTTAAACCCCAATGGTTAACGCAACCTCCTGCATCCATCATTTAACTTTCAGTAACCACCACTAGCTGTGACGTCAGGGATGCATCATTCATTTTTTACTGTTCAAATATAGGTCTTAATCTATTTTCGTAGTAAAAATCCACCCCTCTTCCAACACACTATTAGTTTGACACTGGCTTCATATTTCTTTCTTTTTGCTGATGGAGACATGATGGGGTCTTGACTGTTAGCCATTTGTAAACTGTACTGTGCGCGATATCCGACATATAAGACGACCCCCGACTTTTGAGAAGACTTTTAGGGGTTAAAAAGTCGTATTATATGCTGCTATATACGGTATCTTCCCTTTCACATATACGAGATCTCTACTGGACTACTTGGATTTCACCGCAGCTAAGTGTTTTTATTATTTCGTTATATTCGTTTCATTTGTGTACTATTTGTCCGTTGAGGAAGGCTCTTTGCCGAAACGTTCGCTGTTGTGTTACGTCCTGTCAGGCCTACTAATACCCTGTTTTTATATTATACATTTACCTATTTAAAAGCCTGATTGCAGTCTCACCCCCATTACTTTTTTTCTATGAAACTTAAAGGTTTCAGCCGCTGTTGCTGGTCCCAGTGTCAGTAGCAAAACGCCTGGGGTTGGGTCCTCTCGTTCAATTGATTCCTAGAATGCAGCAGAGCTCATACTTATAACTGAATGGGTTCGTCATTTATTTTTATTATTTTTTTCAGATTTTTTGCATTCAAGACATTGTCAAAAGTTTATCTTCGTATGACGAAAAATAAATAAATAAAAACAAAAATTTTTGTTACCTCTTTGTGAAGATTTTTTAATATGCAAACTTTATTGCCATTTTTTAACACGGTTGAAAATTGACTGATAATAACATCTCCGATATTTTAGTACTTAAGATTTTTAAATGTACAGCTCGCGCGTTTGGTGGGTGATATTTTCTATTGTTTTACAGGAATTCAAATATATTTGATGTAATACATGTGCGGCGTATTAATACGTTTCATAAGCATAATAAAAGTGTGATGTGGCACACCGGGGGTGGGGTGGCACGGGAGAGGGGGGGTCACTGGTTGAAATTCTCAAGGCAGTGCTGTGGGCGCGAATAGAGCAAACGGAGGTATACCTTTAAAATAAGTGTATACCTTTTAAAATGTATACCTTTACAATAAGTGTATACCTTTACAATAAGTGTATAACTTTTACAATGAGTGTATACCTTTACAATAAGTGTATACCTCTTAAAATGTATACCTTTACAATAAGTGTATTCATTTACAACAATTGTAAACCTTTAAAACATCACGTTAAAATTGAACGCATATTACACACCTAATTGTAATCTTCGGAATAACAATAGCTTTTAAGCAATACCAATAAGGGAACTATCAGTGTTGGGAATGGGGGGGGGGCTGAGATCGGGATACTCTCAGGTGCTTACCTGAACTTTTTAAACAACGCTGTCAAAAGTCGTTGCAGCGTACAGGTGAACAACTATAAGAGGAGGAGCACGCTGAATTGTAGATGATGATAACACGATGAATGGCCTGATGGATGATAGGAACACGGGGCTAAAGGTACTGGCATAGGCAGGTGTAAGATGGTGGGAACACGGGGCTAAAGGTACTGGCATAGGCAGGTTTAAAATGGTGGGAACACAGGGCTAAAGGTACTGGCATAGGCAGGTTTAAGATGGTGTTAACACGGGGCTAAAGGTACTGGCATAAGCAGGTGTAAGCTGGTGGGAACACGGGGCAAAGGTACTGGCATATAACAGGTGTAAGATGGTGGGAACACGGAGCTAAAGGCACTGGCATAGGCAGGTGTAAGATGGTGGGAACACTGGGCTAAAGGTACTGGCATAGGCAGGTGTAAGATGGTGGAAACACTGCAGGTGTACGATGGTGGGAACACTGGGCTAAAGGTATTGGCATAGGCAGGTGTAAGATGGTGGGAACACGGGGCTAAAGGTACTGGCATAGGCAGGTGTAAGATGGTGGGAACACTGGGCTAAAGGTACTGGCATAGGCAGGTGTAAGATGGTGGGAACACTGCAGGTGTAAGATGGTGGGAACACTGCAGGTATAAGATGGTGGGAACACTGCAGGTGTAAGATGGTGGGAACACTGGGCTAAATGTACTGGCATAGTCATGGGAAGTTGTAAGATGGTGTGAACACTGCAGGTGGAAGATGGTGGGAACACTGGGCTAAAGGTACTGGCATATGCAGGTGTAATAAGATGATGGGAACACTGGGCTAAAGGTTCTGGCATAGACAGGTGCAGGATTAGAACTTCTCGAACTTCCTATCGTACATCTCCTACAAAACTATTTTTAGATTCTTTAAAAACTATAGGCGGCGATAAACGAAAAGTAGCTTTTCTTTTAAATCAAATCGCAAAAGAAAACCTAAGGATTACAAATTAAATATGGACCATATTAAAGAACTAAAATCTATAAAGAAAATAATTTTTTTAAAATAAAATATTTATATTATAAATTAAACCTATATTACATAAAACAATAAAAATTAATATTTCTCGCACAAATGGAAATGCACCCCTGGGCAGGAGAGAAGGTGTTAGGTGAACGCTTGATGTGTTTTTGGTAAAATGAAAGAAAAAAGATATTATTACTGTGGTTAGATCCGTTTTTTTTTGTAAGTTTTTTTTTGTTAATTACTATGAATTACAGGCGGGGAAGAGAGTCAGCGATTTTACCTTGGTTTGATTGACAATGCAGTTCACTTTAAAAGATAATTGCAGAATGAGAAGATTAAAATATCTAGGACGCCATACGTTTCAAACGTTAGAATACCAAATTGACGTTTGAACAAGAGCCTTTATCAGCAACAATAACAGTCATAACAAACAACAACAAACATTTTGTTTTTTTAAAGTAACATTTTTTTTTAAGTATCCTTTCTAAAATGTAATTTAAAAAACTAGTAAAACTAGCTACCTCCCTGGTTTAACTAGCTGCTTTTTAAAAAAAAATTACTCTCATGTTGTATATATGACGTTGCCAGTGTAAATTTGAATGATAATTTTTGTGCCACTTTACTCTTTCATCGACCGACCGAATGACCGACATGTGACCTCTATAGCCTATAGAGAAATGAGACACATGTATAATATAATTCATCTCGTTAAACTGATTCTGTGTTCAGCCCCAACACTCACGCCTAAAACAAAAAACTGTAACATAACACGTCTATACCCGACACAACGAATAACATGCTAATATTTATAACAGTAATACAGTTTCAAATGGCCTACAAATTAATGTAAGTACTGGCAACGTAAGTGTGAGCCAAATAATAGGAAGTAAATGCTTATAATTTACGGACATGGACATCAACTGATATTTTACGATTACCCTGCACGGTATTTTTGTAGTAGTGGACTCATGGCAGAAGACCTTTCCCCCACAATGATCGCTATCACCTCAATTATCGTGCCAAAATATTCTGGGGTGGGGATCAGCGGGAAGCCTCCAACTATTGTTTCGTTTCTATTATTAAAAAATGGGATGTGGTGGGACATTCCGGAATGTAGTGATTTATTGTATGTAATGTACGTTAAAAAAAATATGCCATAAAATGTTATGAACTTATAATTAGTATTCTATGTGACATCATTTATTCAAACATAAATTAATGTCGATGGCTCCATGGGGTCTACGGGATTTGACTTAACATAGCCTATGAAATGATGATAATGATGATAATGAATGCTTTCTTCTATAACATGCACTACCACTGTCCAAGTCAGGCTAACATGCTCGTTGCGCTCTGATGTTCAAAAACTCGTTCAAATAAAAAATTTTAAAAAAAGAAAGTCATCAAATTTGTCGTATATTTATCTTTGTTTTCACATTGTCACAGTCACACTCTTTCAAAAAATTTTGGAAGACTGTTCCACAATTTTTGGTGCCGTCGATTCAAAGGAGCGCAGGCCAAATGACTTCCTCCTGTATCCATCCACACCTGGAACTTTCACGAGGGACTGCGTAGAAGAACGCAGCCTCTTTAGAGATACATGTCCCAATATCAATACCTTCAAAGACTGCGGCTCTGATCCGCCAATAAGCCATATGATAATGACATAATGTTATGGTTTGTTCCTCGCTAGAGTTAAAATTACGCAGCTTTGGACTTTGTTTCCAGCGCTATGAATTTTTTGGTCCTGACCTCATTCATGACAACCTGGGGAGGGGGTGGGGGTTAGAAGGAAATGGATAAGGATCTACATGTGTTCAAAAGATTTTTCTAAATTGCTTCAATATTTTATTTAAATTACAAATTCGTAACTCAACACAGAAATAAGCACAGGTTTCTTTTGATTAAATATATCCTAGGAATCTTAGATATTAACGACAGAGAATGAAACGGATAGTTTGAAACATTACGTTATTGTCATTTTATTTTTTGGCAGTTAAAACTCTGTTACTGTTAGTGAACAAAAATGTTTCCAAGTAAATCAAAACTGGAAGGTCACAAGACCATGGATCAATAAAAATGTGTCAAAAGGATCTATTTCACACAAAACCCTGACATTTTAGACTCCACACTTTCACATTTTACAAAAATAAACAAAAATGCAGTTAACATATTATTTGTTATGAAGAAGGCCACATCCAAAAGCATCGTGTGATTTATCTTTAGCCCCAGGACTCAGTGTCACGATAAGAAAGATTAGATTTCTCTGAAGTATTATTACTGCACCGCCTGCAATCTCTGGCGTTCTGGTTACCTGCGTGACTGGGTTTAAGTCCCCTTTTAAAGCGGGTCGGATGGAAGGCAGTGCCTCTAACACCTTGGAAATTTCCCAAATCGTGGGAATTTTGTGAGGCAAATTTATAGAAATGGGACTTTGGGAATTTATGAGGAGTTGGCCTTAAATATGGGAATATTTAAGATCTTGACAAATTTTTACAATTAAATACACACGTCAATGACAATGAAGTAAAATGATTTGAAACATGCTAATTTTCGAATAAGAAATACTTTTTCATAATGTGGGGGGGGGGCTTTGTGACGTCATATTTGTTTATTTTGAGCGTGTCTAGGTTTTTACCACGTTTTTATTAACTCACTTTCATTCCTGTTTGTCCACAATTTTTCAAATCTGAAAACGTAAAATTAAACCACTTCTGATGATCCTAGAAATCTCAAAAATTTACCACGCATAGATCTTGGATGACAATGCATTGTTTCAAAAATTTCAGATCGATCGAATGTACCGTTATTAAATTATTGAACTTTTAAGTTTATCTATATATAAGCATATGTATTATCCGTCTGCTCTTGTTTACATTACATTCACGTGCCGAGTTCACACCAACCCCGACCACATCAACCATGTTTAACATCAAAGGGAGATCAGTCATTTCCAGTCTGTAAATGTTGTCGGGCAATGCGTATTATATTTGAACATAATCAATGCTTCAAAACTCCCCATAGCATACACTTAGACTAAAAAGAATAAAATAAATAGAGGTAAAAAAAAAGATTTTAAAAAACCACGTTTTTATAAGAGGACTAAAAGAAAGAAAATAATTTTTTTCCACAGAATTGTGAAGGAAAAATATTTTTCTGGATTGATAAAAATATCAAACTTATATGCTCAAATACTATGATGTAATATGACTAAGATAAAATTTATTTTATTTCGTATCTAGGTGGTTGTTCTTTTTTTGTTTTGACGTGTCGGCTAGGTTTTTCCCAAAATTATCACTGGCAGCATATAATTGACCACGCCCCTTTTCAATTTGTTTCGCCTGCGGCGAGCTATTTAATCTCACGCCCCCCCCTCCCCCCGCCTGTTGGCGAAGCCAACAGGATTTAATGCATGTGGGAATTTTTAGTCTCATCTGGGAATTTTTTTACTCCTGCCTTGAAAAAGTTGGCACCTTGAGTTAGAAGCACTGCTGGAAGGAAGGAGAATTAGGAGGATTCAGAGAGTAACTTTAATCACTAGCAGTTCTTTGTTAGATAAGACCAGGACGCTGTTTGGTTCACATACGTTCTTTAGTTGGGAAAGATTCATTCATTGTCCTTTTGGGTTGGGGGGGGGGTGTTGCGTGGGGATAAAGGTCTATCAATTTCATACTTTAATCTTCTTAAATGTGTATTTAGTTTTGATGCAGGCTGGAGGTTGAAGTAAGTCAAGGGCAGAGGCCATTACAGTCATGTTTTAATTTTTTTTCTTACTCAGTGTATCTAGTATCTGGACAATGATAACGATTATCCGATAGGCGAATGATTGAGAAAAATCAAATCCTAGTGTTCTAAGGCCATAATTGCCAAGACAGCAAGAAGGACTCGATCTGTCGGCATTGTGGCCTAGCCCCTGAAACAGTGGCGCGTCTATTGACTTCGAGCCTCGAGCTCGAAATAACCTGCCCTGGACGACAGAAGAGTCCCACACTCAGAAAATTGTATATGGCACTGCGCAGTAGAAAGAGTTGTTCTAACCGATCATAGCCGGGGAATTGAAAGGAAAAGATCAATCCTAAAGAACTTTTTTTTGTGTCTCATAACCTCGTGGTCGTAAGGGGTTCCATTAGAACTTTCTCGGGGCTTGGTAGACCTTGGCGGCGCCCATCTCCTCTCCAGGTCAGCGGGGGACATTTTTAGCGATAGTCATTCATCAACATTTTTATTTGTGGCTTAAACGTAGGCTAGATCTCACGCCCCTCAGCTTGTGAGGAGAGCGCACTGTTGACTTCGCTATCCAGCCGCCTAAAGAACTAGTAAGGTGCTATAAATGGAAAAAAATTATCTTTGCAATCGGAATGTGTCTCGCTGACATTTCTATAAAGACTTAATGAGCTCGAACTAATTCCATGATAGCATCCGACGTGGAGTTAACCGCCGACCTCCCATCCCGTGGTGCTAATAATTTAATAAATGCAATGGCGCCATATTGTGTTGTTTGGCTCAGGTGCTGATGTGAGGGTGCAACCATTACATCGCCGTCATAATTTTTGTGTGTGTGTGTGTTCAGGGAGTCCCGACCTCAGAAGCGTTGCTCTATGCTGATAATGCTTCAAGGCTACAACCGACAGAAAATATATGTTCTGTATCGTAAAACATGTATCTCGAATAGCCTCTTTTTATTGAAGGTGTGATTGATTGGTGCATATACCAATATTTCTGTATACTAATAGTAAAGATCATCAATTTCGACCGTTAGTGTTAGATCGATAGAGGCAGTCTGAATGAACAATCTGCAATAGTTACAGAATACCGGCAACACAATTTTCTTTTCTAAACATAAATGACCGCATTGTTCAATCTTTATCATGATAATTTCTTATATTTTTTTAGTAAGCTTATTTATTGACGACCATTAAAATCAGACGCAATACTTAATAGATCTACTGCACAGTGTCATGGTAGGTTTGTAAAGGCGTTTATTTTGTTGTAAATACTACATTCCTCCCACCACCACCAGCCCCCGAACTGCACATCTCAAGTGAGGGACGGAACTGTTGAGAATATCATACGGCTATACACAGTTTCTGTTCCTTCTGAGGCTTTTTTTACTCTGAAATCCTAATTGTTTTTTTCCGTTTCCGAAATGAAACCACAAAGCAATTAATGATAATTATTGATATATATTAAGTATTATATTATCTACATGAAAAGCCACCACAGTATAGTATAAGATTTGAGCTAAAGATAATGATTGTTTTGTTTACATAATCTCATGTAAGTATATATCGGAGTGTCATTCTTCTTAGGGGCCAACTGGTTAGGGGACGAGCTGGTTGAGTGGCAGCGTGCTCGACTGGCGTACCGATGGTCATGGGTTCAAATCCATTTGAAGGCAAGGATTTGTTCCTGGGGCCTACAGCGTCCCTGAGTCACCCAGCTCCGAATGGGTACCTAACACTAGTTAGGCGGCTGGGTAATGCGTGGAACCCACAAAGCCGTGGCCTGTGAACGCTGCATCACTTGCCAACAGATCATCTGTCATGGTCTGTGGACGCAATTATCTTCTGCATATAAGGAGCGTCTGCATAGATAAGATAAGTTAAGAACTGTAACCATAAATGTTGACATAAATCTAATTTTGTCAATTTTTGACCCACTCACCAAACGTTACTCAACGTTCCAACCAAAAGACTATGTCCATTAAGATCACCCACTATCCTCAGCTTCGACCTAGACCATCAGTCCCCCCCCCCTTTTTTATCCCAACACCCATATTGTGAAACTTTTTCGTCATTTCATCCCTGCCCCCATATATTACTTTTTACATGATAGCTCACTACATTTCTATAAACATATCACGACTTTCATTGTATTTGTAACCAACTTCATTCTCCTAAAGATGATAGCAGTTTTAAAATACACACTGCTAGTCCACCATCACTCAATTTTTCTGTCACAGTTTAATTTATCTGACCCCTCCACTCTCGGCGTGTACCTTCATTTGATGGCCGTTTAAACAAATGATTTTCCCATTCCGAAAATGTCCAACTTGTTTCACTACAAATTACTTTTTAAAATAAAATTCAATGTAAAATTCTATGCAAAAGAGAATACATATATTTTAGGCCTGCACTAGAATATGCATCTTGTGTATGGGACCCATCCACCAAAAGATTGATACACTAGAACAAATTCGAAAAAGAGCTGCCTGATTCATTACTGGAGAATATTCAAAACTGACAAGAATAACACCATTAAACCTTGAAACACTAGAGGATAGAAAAACCAATAGCTACGAAGTAATAATTCAAAAGGCAATTAATTGTAACTTGGAAATACAACACAAAGATTACTTAAAATGCAACCCTCAGAAAAACATTGGGATAAAAACACTTCATATTCAGTATGCAAGAAAAAACACATATATATAATATATCCCCTTTTCCAGTCCATGACAGTAAGTGAAGTAGCGTTCACAAGTTTCATTTAGCCACCCCTAACGAGCAAGGGATTGTGTGGCCAGCACAATGCCCCGGGGGCCATGCCAGCACCGAGAATAGAACCCACGACTCTCTGCTACTTCGGTTTGGCAGTCCAGCGCGCTACCGCTAGACCACCGGAATTCGGATGTGGAATGGGTTGACTGAAGAAACCAGGAAAACCAACACTTTATCAACATTTAAAACAATAATAAGAATGCAGGGCTCGACACAAACCATGGATAAGCGTAGGACGCAATAATCTTCTGTATATAGGATCGTCTGTAACAGATAATATAATATACCGGTAGTTATCACTATTACTATACCCCGCTCTATTTCTTATTAAATCTAATCTTATCTATCACAGACGCTCCTTCTATGTGGACAGTGTATGTTTTCCTGGTTTGATCAGGCAACCCATTTCAGATGAGAAAAACGATAAGTATATGTGCTTGTTCTTGCATTTGGAAAAAGAAGAATAATTTATTCAATGAGTATCCCCTTGTCTATTTGATGGTTGTATTAGTAGATGATCGCTGTGTTGTATTTCCAAGCTGGAATAAATTGCCTTATACTACTTATACTTATATGACTGTGTCATGTAGTTTATTCATGTATTATTTCTACTTTGCTCCTACTCTCTGTACTTATATCATCCATCAAATGACGTCTAGAAAGGATTAAAATATTCAATTAAATTCTAAACTATTTTTTTTTCTTCCCAATGTTTCTGCATCAATAATTCGATCAATCAATCGGCATCCTTCCGTCTCGCTGTTGCGTATCAATAATTCACATTGAGCTTTCAATAAATCAATACTAATAAAAGGCAAAGCACTCACGTAAAGACTGACTGACTCATCACTAATTCTACAACTTCCCGTAACAGGCGAAAGAATTATTTATTTAACACTCCCTGGGGGTCCAGTTGTAGTTGTTTTTTTTTATTGCATGAGCTATATAAAAACTGACTCATCACTAATTCCCCAATTTCCCGTGCAGGTAAAAGCATGAAACTTTGGAAAGTTGTTGAGTACACTCCCGCGATGGTAACAGGCGAAAAAATATTTAAATTGTCATTCCCTGGGGGGACCATGGCCCAAATATAGTTTTTTCTTATATAAAACTGACTCATCACTAATTTTCCAACTTTCCGTGTAGGTAGAAGCATGAAACTTTGGGAAGTTGTTGAGTACCCTCCCGCGATCGTAACAGGTGTATAAAAAAATTATCACTCACTGGGGGAGGGGGACGGGGGCCCAAATGTAGATTTTTTTCCTTTCATGAGCTATATAAATCAGACTCATCATTAAATCTCCGACCTCCCGTTTAGGAACAGCATGAAACTTTGGTTGTTGAGTACACACTTACGACTCTGTGGGCGGGGACCAAAATGTAGTTTTTTCACCTTATATGAGCTAAATAAAAAAATTTAACTTTGGATACTGTGTAAATTACTGTAAATGTATTTTTACAAAACTTGGAAGTTAAAAATTTGATGGCCTATATTAAAATACGATATATATGGCATTAAAATTATATTTTTTCAATCTTTTGGAGCCGAGGGCCCCTAATCTCCTTTTCTTAAACGTTTAAGACATTTTAACCATTCAATTTCACATGATTCGTTTTTACAAATTATGACTAACAAATATATCCATCATGATCCAGATAGAAATAAACTGTTGTTTTGAACTTTACATCTTATAGCGATAGGGCCCCTGTCCCTAAATTTAGTTGTTTTTTTTAAGCCGTATAAATAGTATTCTATTCATCCCACGGCCATTAAACTTTGGGAAGTTTTTTGGTACGCTCCAGCGAAGGTTTCTGGCATTAAACGTTTTTTAAAACACCACTTATTAGGGGCTGGGGGCCTATATGACATTTTTAAACATTAGTTATATAAAAGTTAATTTAAACAATGGCTACTGGGTAAATCGATGAATTATTAACCAAATTTGATATAAAAGAAATTAAAATTCTATAGGGTAATGAACTTCTAACGTCTTTTCCTTGGGGGCCAGGACCTAAAATATTGTTTTTCGTAAACATTTAAAGCTTTATTTAGCTTTAGATTTTAAATAATTTAAATAAATATAGACACGTATCTCCATCATGAGCTAGATTGAAAACCTCAGGCCTTATGAGATATGCACATCATTGTCATCATGGATCCATTTTTTGCAATTGGGCCCTAAATGTCAAAATATTCCCCATATGATTTTACACAACATTGACAAATATTGACAAACACGTATATCTATCGTGATCCAGATAGAAATCCGTTTGTGTTTTGAATTGGTTTTACGCGGGTTCTCAACGCTGAAATCCTAATTTTCCGCTGCGAGGCGCGGGTATTTCGCTAGTAGTATAATAAATCCTATGTGCGTTGAGTAGGCGTGGCCATAACTTTGTTTACAAAGAAATCAAAACTTCCGGTTGTTGCAAAATTTTACAGTACTGAAGGAATACAGATAGAAAATAGAAAAGAGTTACCTCACATTTGTAAACTTACAAAGTCTGATAGGACAGTAGGACACAGCAGGCAACGAAATAAACTTATTTTTTATTGACTTCATTTTCACCGGTATATCGGCGGTTGGCTCAAACGTGACGGGTGAGATCGATGATTGTCAGCGAAGGAGTTTCGATTTCTAATGTCTAATGTTATAGGTTGTCCATCATTAGTTAATGCATATTGCAGGGACCCGTAGACAGTGTAGACTGTAGAATACAGACACAGTGTGAGAGTCAGAGTGTGAACAGTGTCTTACTTCGACTTCAGATTCAGTGGTAATGAGTGGTACCTCGGCGTCCTCTGTATACGTCATTAATCCGTTCCAGACCCTTGGACTTAACATTATAATAATTATATGAAATCAGTTTCCCCAAAGAAGTAAAGGGGAAATGATTAAATTAATCCATACGACCATTCCCAAGTCCCATGAAAAAAATCATATTTGTTGGTTTTTTGTGTGTGCATATTAATTATTAATATTTACTTAATTGACATGGTTGAATAGAATAACTTAAACACTACTTCATACTATACTAGGGCCAGGGCTGGTACTGATAATTTACTGATTTTAACAAATTGTTGGATTAACCGGGGAAATATTTTATTGATTAATTATATTTTTAAAACTAATACATGTATATAGTATATACCTAGATTAAGTTGCAATTCATTATTTCGCAAAATCGGTTAAGTCGTGGTAATTCCATGGCTCCCAAATTCTGTGATGATGTCACTGACGTAACACAGCAAATTCTTTCTGCAATGCAAGAAATAGGGGAGAAAAACCTTTTTGTTTACGTATGAATATCTAAATAAATAATAATAACAATAGGCTTCGAGGGGAAATTATGTAACTAACAAAAAATATAAATTATTAATAAATTGGAAAAAGAAAATAGAAATATTTTCTGAAATTGTAATTGATGAAATTAATTTTAATCGATTAAATCGTTAATTTCCACAGCCCTACTTCATACTAAAGTTATTTATTTAGTTTAGTATTAGTATATAGTGAGTATAGTATTACTAAACTAAATTTTTTTAAACTTCATAAATTTAAATATAACTTGCCCTTTCTTGAATTGAATCACACAGGAAAAACAATTACAAGTGATTGTAAGAAACTCGCTTCTGTCACTTCTCTTAAATTATTTAATTAATAAAAGCACAATTTTGAAGAAAAAAAATATAAACATTGTTTTGTTACTGTCAATGTAAGATAGTCTAAATTTAGATCCAACTTCAAGCATTTTGCTGCTTTGCTTATAAATGCACAGTAATCAACATTTACAAACCTGTAAATTATTTCTAAATTTCGTAAATATTTTTTTAAAAACAAATCTATCTAATAATAATACTACTTAAGTAAAGCACTTTATGAGGTGCAAGGCTGCTGAATGTGCTTTGCAACTTTCTATTGTGTAAGATGATGAGTTTACATAGTTTATGAAGATGAATAACATTTTGATGATTCAATGCTTAATTTTTTTTTCTTTAAGCCTAAATTTATGTTTAAATTTTACATGTCAAAGATAATACTTAATATACTATCCTTTATATTTTATACAGAAAATAAAATGATGAGTAGGACCTAAACTAAGCAAAGCACTGGAAAGAAAACAAAAATATTTTTGCAGAGAATGCACTTGCCTAAGTGGGCTGTACCTGCAAGTCTTATCGGTACTTTGACAGGATGCACTGTACTATTAAAGTAAGTAAGAAATTATTTTTCTCTTTCATTTGAACTAAGTAGTCTACTAATACTATATGCGCATTAGAAATCACTCTTATTTTGACTTGTGAAAGCAGCGAATTGAAAAATGTAAAATTACTACACAACAGTTTATAATCTGATTTTGCAGAGACTACATGGGTGGCCCTCGTTACAGAGGTGAAGAACGAATTGCAGGAAAAACTGTCATTATAACTGGAGCAAATACTGGTATTGGGAAAGAAACTGCAAGGGATCTTGCTAGAAGAGGTGCTCAGACTTAATTCTTTTCATAAAGACTTTTTCTTATTTGCTCCAACACAAGTTATTCCATAATCTTTTAGTATACGTCTATAAGATGTTTGTATTGTAGTAGATTCATTTGACACTTTTAGATACCAAATGTTTGTTTTCTGTATACAATTATTTTGCATTTGCACCACTTACTCATTAAGTTATGCACCTTTGAGTTAAATGTAAATTTAAACTTATCGAAGAGTGGATTATTGATAGCATTTTATATCTTTACATCTACTTTATAGGTGGTCGAATCATCATGGCTTGCAGGGATTTAGACAAGTGTGAAATGGTCAGAAAGGAAATTATCCTTGAAACTGCTAATAAAAATATTGAATGTCGTAAACTTGATTTAGCCTCTCTTGGATCTGTACGTGCCTTCTGTAAAAATATAAATGCCAGTAAGTTTTGGAATGGAGTAATTACAATTTTAAAACAAGTCTTGTGTTTGTTAAAACTTTTGACTTAAGAATAACATTTACATTTATGCTTTAATTTTAAAAGTTCATACATTTTGTCAGACAATGTTGTTTCATTGTAACAAAATAATTAATTGTGCCAGACTTAAGTTTCCAAATATTAATTTTTCTTTTATTCTAGCTGAGCGCCACTTAGATATTCTTATTAACAATGCTGGAATTATGATGTGTCCAAAGATGCTCACTGAAGATGGGCTTGAGATGCAAATTGGTGTTAATCACTTTGGTATGCACACCTAGGAATTTAATATTGATAGCCTTTTTTTTTAAGAACAAATTGTCTGAAGTAAAGAGTTATTAGGCAATTTTGATTATATTTTTAATGAAATCATTCATTCTCTGTTAACTTACATCAGCAAGTAAAAATTTGTTGTTTTTTAAAATTGCAAGCCTTAAATCAAAATTAGAGTAGTTTATGTCTATTATGTTTTTGCTCTTCCCCAAATAAGTTCTTTTCATTTAAATCTGATGCAGGTCACTTTTTACTGACATCATTGCTACTCGACAAATTAAAGGCATCTGCACCCAGTCGAATTATCATTGTTTCTAGTTATGCCCATCGACGTGGAAAAATCAATTTTGATGACTTGAACAGTGCCAAAGAATACAACAAGCGTGAAGCCTATGAACAGAGTAAACTGGCAAATTTATTGCACCAGCGAGAACTTGTGAAACGGTTAAAAGGTTAATTTTTATCTATAAAATTTGGGTTCAGTTCTTAACTTATTTGTTTAAGATATCAAATTCTAATTTGCCTCATTGCAAGTAAAATATACCTCTTATTGTTTGCTAAGAAGAAATGATTGTTTCAGAAGAAACGTTTATAAGATTATTTCATTGTATTATTTCAATTCAATAGATCGCAGAATTTCCAGTTGCCTGCTAGTTACAGTGTGTTATATTTTGACTGCAAGTTAAAGTTTAATATATTTATTTAAAGTTCTTTTTTATATTCATTTATAATTTTTTTATTGATCTTTTATGAGCTAATCTTTTTATAATCATTTTAATGATGTTGTTAATGATGTTCATGTTTATCAAAAGGTTTATAATCAAATTTTCTGCACTGTAAGCTAAGTTGTTCCTTGATGTTTTAAACTCACAGACACAGGAGTAACTGTAAACAGCCTTCATCCTGGTGTGGTTGATACAGAATTAGGTCGTCATCTTCCATTCACAAAATCAACTGTTTCTAGTATCTTGTTATTCCCTATAAAATTTATCCTAATGAAGACACCAGTGCAGGGTGCACAGACGACTTTACGGCTGGCGCTGGACTCATCTTTAGAGACAGTGACGGGAAAATATTTCAGGTTTGTTTGTTTATTAAGTTGTGAAAAAATGTTTGATTAATTTAAATTTAATCGTTAACTTTTGAAAAATTAACTATTAAATTCATTAATTAATCGTTAATTTCGATTAAAGCCAAGAATTAAAATTTACGTCATTAAACTGAACATCTCAAGGGAAGTAACAAAAACAAGTAATTAACTTTTTTTTTATTGAAATATTTCCCCTGTCTAATATTTATGTGCTGTAGGTGGTACCTCAGCGATATATTTGATCCCCTAAAAGCGAATTGTTTACGGCAGTGAACACAGTAAACTTTTTCACCATCTTCTATTTTGCCATCTGCAGTTAGCTTAAAAACAAAATGTTTGCTCAACTTTCCGTTTATATTCTTAAATTTAACTATGCTGAAGCTGTAATTAGTCGCCATTTTTTGTTTACATCTGGTTGTCTACATAAGTTAATAAATTATAATAATACGAGAAAGAAGTTTTTACTTGAAAAAATATATAAATTACTAGATGCCCCGCGGCGTAGCATACGCCGCATACTTACTCATGGAGAGTGCAAAGAAAGGGGAGAAAGAACGGACACAAACTACAGCACGAAGAAATCAAAACAACGCAAGTGAACGTCGGGGGGGGACTGCCAACTCATTGTTGGTTTCGAGACATTTTCAGGCTAAATTCGGTACACCCCTAACTTCTATGAAGTCAGCTATGAAACGATAATCTGTTTAAAATCGGAGTTACATAATTGATAAACGGTTTTTTAAAAAAAAATTTTTAAAACACGCAATTAACAACCCTAAATATGACTAACCCTCGCTAAGGTCGGCCAATCACAGTTTATGTTTAAGGGATGGTAGTAATAAATGGGAGGCGGGTCACAACAACCTATTGTGCATGTCTTCACGTTTACTCGCTATTTTTTTTTACTCAGTGCTGCTTTTTGTGTCTGTACTCTCACACCCCCCCCCAACCGTTCTTTGCACTGTCTATAATGAGCAAGTCTGCGGCGTATTGCTATGCAATAAAGGGGTAAAAGAACGGGTACAAACAGACATTTTTAAAAATAAAAAAAAAGAATGTATTCGCTGGGGCTTGAACCCAGGACCTTCCCGTCATGACGCGGACGTGATAACCAGTACGCTAAAAATCACACGTTGTCTGTGAAGGAACAATGCAAGTGAAACGCAAGGACCATTGTTTGTCACCCCTCCACTACCTTTGCTTGCCAACCGTTAACTGTGTTTAGTTGACCCCAGCGAGGGTTGTTTGTCATGCTTGTTTGCACATATTTCCTTGCGTTGTGGTGTCTCTCATGGTCCCATGAAGAGAATTATGTATATATAGATTATTAATAATTCATTATTTTTTAATAAATAGAACAAAAAAATAATATTTTATTAAATATTAATCGAATTTTTATCAGTTAAAATTATTTTAATCTATAAATAAATTTACGATTAATCGAGAAAATTAATCGTTAATTTCCACAGCCCATATATATATATATATATACAGTCGAAACCGGTTAAGTCGACGGCGTTAGGGTATGAAAAATGGTGTCGAGATAACCGATGATCGAGTTAAAATGAAAACCAATATGGCGGCAAAATATTAACATGTGCTTGAAATTTCTTTATGTACATGATGTGCGTTAATTAGTGATGGGACGATTAATCGGAACCCTAATATTTCTTCACTCTTTCCTAAGGTTGTTATGACCGTTCGTTTTTAAGGACCGTATAAATATAACCATGGTTCCCACTCAGGAAAGCGGGAAAAAGTCGGGAATTCTTTAAAAAAATTTCTCGGCCTTGAAAGTCAGGAAAAGTTATGACTAATCGGGAATTTTTATATATAATATATATATATTTATGCCGAAGTAAAGGACTTTGATTACATCTCTGTGGTTATGTTTCAATTCCATTTAATTTTTAAAAAAAGTTACCAGTTTATAATTGTCAGCGCATGCGTTAAAAGGTCAAATTTTTCGCCTCGCCTCGTCCCATGCCGGGTGTGGCATGGCATGTCACAGCCGCTCGCATTTGCCGTCGAATCAGCATATTTCTTTTTTTTTAAATATCAATATGGTAATTTTAAGTTTAATGCTTTTGACGTGCAGGATATCTGTTACTATCAGAACGCTCTCGAATTTTCTCAGTCAATCAAACTTGTAATATAAATAAAACTATTGCGGCCTTGACCATTGATCACAGCACGCTGTGGGCTGTGTGTTAGACCTCGGCCGGCAACTAAGTCTAAGCGAATTTTTTAAAAAATCATTCCTTATCAGAATTCGACCTACAAAAGTGATGACGTGTATATTATATATATATATATATATATATATACATGTACTGGAATATTAAGAAAATGATTAGATTTCTTCGTCACGCGCGTGTTAGTCACAGTCACGTATCTTACTGGTAACATAGCAACAACAAACTTTTAAAAGAATAATAATTTTTTAATTTAATTAAATAAAAACCACCGTCGATTCTCGATACAAACCTTTATTTTCATTTCTAAAGATATTCGTTTATCTTAAAAAATAAAATGATTAATGCATCAGAAAATGAATTAAGTTTAATAATAATATAACATGCACTGCAAAATAATGACGATTAACGACCTCTAACGCGATTTTCCAGTACCTCGGGTGAATACATACTCCATGGATACACGTCGAAGTAATAATTAACATACGCAAAACACCTGGTAATTTTTATTGAAATTTCGTAGAATCACACAATAGTTGGAAGTCTCGAAGAAAGCGAGATGTCAACACTGTTTTGAACTAAAAATGCCAGAGTGCATTGCTAGGCGAACCGACAAGGATCGAGCTAACCAACGTTAAGTTGCAAATTTGGCCCTCTTTTGTGCTCGAGGTATTAGGTTTCGGCTACTTTAAAAAATCGAATTAGCCGATGAGAAAATACTAAGACAAAGAGAGAATTTGGGGGTTCCAATAAAAAACGTCGAGTTAGTAGGGTGGTCGAGTTAACCAAGCTCGAGTTAAGTGGGTTCGACTGTATATGAAAAGGTATAGACCAAAACTGAAACTTTAAAAAAAATTCCTGTATTCTAAAAGACTACCTAACTGCTAAGTAAATTTCACCTTAGTCAATCTTTTTCAAATCCTGCATGTCTAGCATTAAAATCTCATAACAAAGTAAACCAACCATACAACTTATTACGTTTTTAAAGGCTTTTAATGCAATTCAAGTAATGGTAAACACAAATGTATTGTTTTTAAATTTTACTACATTGATACAATTAATCAATACAAGTTGAGTTCTTTCCCCTGGATATGAAATTCCTTTGCATATATAATGTCTAAAAACTTGATGTTGATTGGTTCCAGTCAGCAAAAGGCAATTAATTGAACATAAATTACAGCATAGAACTGTAACAATTTTTAGTAGTTATTATCAGTATTTCAAATAAATATTTGCTTTATGTCTCGTATTACATTTTTTTAAAAAGTGACTGCCAAGAGAAAGAACCTGCACCTCAGTCTCTTGACGACCAAGCAGCCAGACGACTATGGGCCATCAGTGAAGCCTGGACAAGATCAAATGTTGATGTAGATAAATATGTTTAGAAATAAATAAATAAATGCCTTATTAATTTAATTTATGTCAATTTTATTTATTGATCTTTTTCATTAGTTTTGTTAATATTCAAATTAAAGGATTGATGATGATAATGATGATGGTGGATTTCTTCTGTAGCGCTAACATTATCCATGCTGGCCCAGCATGCTTTTTTAACTCAGATGATAAGAAAAACTCTCTCAAATAAAAGTGTCTTCAAATTTTTCTTACATTTGTCTTTGTTGTAATACTCCATAAAAAATGTCAGAAGTCAGTTTCACAATTTTGGTGCAGCCAATTCAAAGGAGCGCATGCCAGGGGACTACTTCCTGTGTCTATCCACTCTGGGAACTCTCTGAAGGGAGTGCGTAGAGGAACCCACATTGATCTGATTAAAAAGCTAACCTATATGATGATTCCCTGTTGTGAAATAGGTCAAAACAAATTCTGTATGTAAATTACTTATTTATAACAGATATAAAGGGAAAACATAACCAACTAATACTATGTATTAGTAATGTTTTAACTGGACAATTAGAGCTGTTTGTGTTCAGGTTTATGGAATACTAAGTAGTCTTTATGCAGTCATGAATGATGAATGTGTAATATTAGCAAAATATATCTATGATTGCAACATTCATGAAGCCATGAAATAAATTGTTATCTATAATATCTTTAAAGGGAAGTAATAACATTTAAAGGGGGGTCAATTTTGACTAAGCTCCATAAATAAATTCAAGTCTGATACTATTTTTATTAATGAAATTTCCAGCAGGTCAAGAACTATTTCAGCAAATACTAAACTTCTATCAATACATTATTATAAATGGTTTACTTATTAATATATCTTGTAGGCGTTCTCTCAATACATAACCTTGCATGCAATAATCCTCTGAAGAACTGGTTTCAATAAAACAACTTTAATATCTACACTATGCACATATCATACATAATTTTAGGTTATTCAACGTAGAGTCCTCAAGCACACGTCCGCCATTACACCAGAATTCTCTCACACTCCGCTTCCCGCGTTTTCACTCATGTGATCTCTCCGTCATCCAACACGCGATTCACACGTGACAATTATGTACTTTTTAATTATAATATATCACTACCAATAATATTTTCATGAATTCTACAAACATTGGTTACATTTTGAAAATGTTTCATTCTAAACTTTATTTTATTTGTGTTTTGAGGGTTATCAATATGTGCAACTTCATAATAATAAATGAGTTAAAAGCCATTCAATATCCTATGAAGAAATGAAAATACAGTTTATTAAGGTTCAACATTTTAAGCTTTAGTTTTATATATGCCACTGCTACCAGTTTCTTAAGATTTATTTGTTGTGGTAATCATAAAATCCATTTATTAATATTTTTATAAGGAAACCATTGCGTCATTTATATATTCTGATACATAATGATAATGAATGCAACAATTCTGTTGGTAGACTTTCAGACCTCACTGGTGTAACCAAAGCCTGACTCAAATGGAAATATTGGAGGAATTTAACAAAAATATTGTGAAAGTTAATGCTTTTCAAAGTGATGTGCAAATAATGAATAATATTAACATTTATTTACAACTTGGAGTTTTCTTGTTTGTGTGTTAACAGTTTTATTCATAGTCAAAATGGTAAATCCCCATGAATTTCCAGTGTTCAGACAATGTGATAGTTTGTAGCATATGCTTTTTTTCTGGAATATACCAGTATTACCAGTTCAAGATTATTATCTGGTTAAAGCTATCTTTAAATTTTTTTAAAAAAGGAGTCATTTGCTTTAGAACAATGAAATTTAGTGAAGTGACTAGGCAAGATGAAAAATCTCAATACATGTACTAAAGATATGCTCCAACTAACAAAACAATGGTTCTACTAAAGGCGAGAAAATAATGCAGTTTTATTTTCACTCAGTCAGAAATTGTACTGCTTTTGCTACAGATTACTTGCCATACAATACTTGCTGCTTATGTTACAGAAATAACAGCAGCTCTTACCTCACATTCAGAGATAGGACTCCAACAATTGGTCAATAAATTCTCAGAGACATGCAAGGAATTCGGTCTATCCATAAGCCTCAAAAATACCAACATTATGAGACAAGGCACAGACTGCCTTCCATTAATCTCCATTGAGGGAAACACCTTGGATGTTGTCGAGGATTACACCTACCTTGGCAGTAACATCACAAGCACACTCTCCTTGGAAAAGGAAATAGAAACCATAATCGGTAAGGCCACATCGTTAATGGCAGGGCTAAATCAATCAAAGAGTGTGGAACAATGCGCAGCTCACTGAAAGAACGAAAATCACTGTATACCATTCCTGCGTGCTCAGCACACTTCTTTATGGCAGCGAGTGCTGGACGTATGCCAAGCAAATAAAGCGGCTTAACAGTTTCCATTTGCAATGCTTGTGTAGGATCTTACACTTCAAGTGGCAAGATGAAATCACAAATGTGGAGGTACTCAGGATGAGCCATATGTTGAGTATGCACTCAATCCTGAGTGAGAGGCGCCTGTGGTGGTTGGGCCATGTCCACAGGATGGACTCGGAGCGCATTCCTCGCCCTGCTTTACGGCGAGCTGGCAACTGGTCTGGGGAAAAGAAGTCACACCTGCCGGCGCTACAAGGACTTCTGCAAGAAAGACATGTTACTGACGCGCATCTACCATAAAATATGGGAAGCCATTGCTGAGGAGTGCACCATCTGATAACTACAACTATTCAAAATTTGTATTGTTCTGTCGTGATATGTTATGAGATATTAACTCATGTCAATCTCATTAGTAAACTCATGCAGGGAAAAAATTATGATATTGCATTGGTAATAAAAATTTTGAGAAGTTCCAATACTTTTTTAAAAAAGAATCTGAGACTATCGCTTTAATCCCATCCTTGTTGATGCAGGCAAATGGCATCGGAAATAGACGTCGGAAATAGATGCAGATAAAAATTTGACTCATTACAAGGACATCGAGTTCATCGAAGAAAAAGTAAATTTGATGAAAATCAGGTCAAGCCCACAATAAATGCACAGGACAGATACTAATTTGAATTCTTTTACCACCGTGTTGACACTGCAACCAAGTCTTTAGAGCAAAGATTTTCTCAGCTGCAACATCACAACCTGTTGTTTTTTTTTAAATCATAAATATGAACTAAAAGATGTTAGTTCTTCTGTGACTTTGGCAAATTGCAAAGATTTGGAAAGCCTTTTATCAGACAGAGAATCAGTGGGTATACAGTTTGTAATTAAATATCATGGATGTATTCTATATTGAAAAAAATATTTAGAACCTTTGCAAGTTTTGAAAATAATAACAAAAATGTAATTACTTTCCGATCCGGGGAAAGTAATATTTCCAAACTAAAATTAATCAAGAACTATTTTGTAAACATCTCAAACAAGATTGTCAAACCTCGTTATAGTAGCAGTTCAGTATGAACTCAGAAACAGCTAAAATATTTCTACATTTATAAGAAAAGTCTCTGAACTAAAAGTTCCTTTAAAAAATGTAGTACAAACTCATGTTAACTAACTTTTTTTTTAATGAAACATTTTTAGTTTTTAGTGTTGTTTTTTGTGTGGATGTTTGCTAAAAAGTATATCTTATCTTATCTGTTACAGACGCTTCTTCTATACAGAAGATTATTGCGTCCTACACTTATCTATGGTTTGTGTTTAGTCCTGCATTCTTATTAGAGTTTTAAATTTTGATCAGGTGTTGGCTTTCCTGGTTTCTTCAGGCAACCCATTCCACGCCCAAATTCCGGACGGGAAGAACGAAAATTTGTATGTGTTTGTTCTTGCATACGGAATAAGAAAGGTGTTTTTATTCTTATGTCTATCTGAGGTTTGTATTAATTTATCTTTGTGTTGTATTTCTAAATTAGAATTAATTGCTTTATGTATGATTACTACTTTACTCTTGGTTCTTCTATCCTCTAGTGTTTCAAGGTTTAATGATTTAACTAATGGTATTATTCTTGTCAGTTTTGAACATTCTCCAGTAACGAATCTGGCAGCTCTTTTTTTTTAATTTGTTCTAGTTTATCAATGTTTTCTATGGTGGATGGGTCCCATACAGAAGATGCATATTATAGTACAGGGCTCACCAAAGTTAAGTTGCATTTTAGTTTTATATCTTTATTACATTTGTAAAAGTTTCTTTTTATAAAGCCTCATAGTTTATCATTTATTATGACTTTTAAGTATTTCGCATCTGCAGTTTGGTTTAGTTCTTTTCCATTAATGAAATATTTTGAATGTATTTGTTTCTTTTTCTTTGTTACTCTTATCTTAGGGGCCGTCCATAAATGACGTCACGCGATTTTTGCCGATTTTTTACCCCCTCCCCCCCTCGTCACGCGTCGTCACAAAAACCTAGACCCCCCCCCTCTAAAAATACGTCACAAATCTTTGAACCCCCCCCCCTTAAAAAACACTTTATTTTCTATTTGAAAATAAGTATGTTTCAAATCACTTTTATTGTCATATAAGTATTTATTATTTATTTAGTGGAGATCTACATTGTAATACTATCGTAACCCGCGTGAAGCATTTTTTAAAAACGTTTAACCGGCCTTCAGAAAAACGAACTGTGTTAACATCCTTAGATTATATTTTATTTTAATGCATACAAATTTAAACATTGACTATTAATCATCACGGTTAACGTCTTTGTTTAGAAAAAAAATATTTAAAAATAACATTTTTTAAAATTTATTTTTTTAAAAATCCCTCAATTGACTGACGGGCATCCCGTAAGAAAGAGGTCGGTGAACAGAGGTAAATAACCTCATCTGGGGTCAAAAAGGGAATTCTTCGGGGGTAATGCAGACTCATTTGGGACATATAACATCCACTACAATCCACTAGATATATTAAAATACGTCATGTGTACGTGTACGCTTGGAACATATGCCCATTATTGAACCGGTTCCTTCCAGAAAATGCATTTTTTTTAAATTTGACAACTATGTAGATTTCTTACCTACGTACTATAAGAAGACACCTAAATCTATCCTACTTTCATTTATATTGACACGATTGACAATAATCTTAATCCACATGACTTGTCTGTATTAAGTATCCTTTCTGTGATATTTAAAATTAATGCCTTAAAAACTGAGCTAAGAAGAAAAGATGTTTTGTGCTCCTCTCGAATTGCGATGTCAAGAATTTGATGCATTCAATAAAGTTAATGAATAGTTGACTAATTTTAAATGGGCTCATTTACCATTATATCTAGAACAGTGCTTCTCAAACTTTTTAGTATGGCGGACCGGCAGGAATTTTCTCCATTGCACCAGGGAGCGGTGTACTATTTTCCCTGCACTGACAATTTTTTCGGGTCCTTTTTTTTGAGAACATCTGCGGACCTGCAGCGGATGGCCCACGGACCGGCACCGGTCCGCGGACCACCACTTTGAGAAGCACTGATCTAGAAGACTAGAATGGCCAGGGGCGTTTGACCAAAAACCAATCGAACAATTATATCAAACTTAAAACGTTTTTAATTTTATCAAATAGATCCCCCCCCCCTTTTTAAAGAAAAAGGATATTCCGTGTCGTTTTGACTGAAAATATATACACATAATCCTATTCAGATCATTTTTAGACACTTGTCATGCTTGTAAAACTCACCAGTAGCATTTTTTTTTGGGGGGGGGGAGGGGGATAATGACGCTCCCCAAAATCCCCCGAGTCATGTGAGCAGGACCTAAAGTCTGGGGGTTGGGGGGGGGGTAACGCACACATAAACTTGTATATTTTGGCCCAAAAAAAATCGACGACTCTTACTCTTGCCATGAGAGAACCAAACGGAGCTGCGGTTACATCACAAATTCTTTGGTGTCTACATCAAACGACGCAGTGTAACAATTTCATATGTTATCTTGTGGATTCTCAAACTTAAGGATTACAATTAGATTTAATTTTCGTGTCTTGATAGCTTACGCCAACCAGCGTCTGATGGCCTACCGACCGGCACACTGAGAAGCACTGATTTAAAAAAAGAAAAGAAAAGAAAAAGTCATTAAATAAATTGTAAGCGACCAAATATTTCAGTGGAAGTTTTATTTAAAGTTACCCTTTTGATGTGACGTCACATTTCTTCAACCCCCCTCCCTCTCAGTCGTCACGCATCGTCTCAAAAGTGTGACCCCCTCCCCCCTAGGTGCGTGACGTCATTTATGGAGGGCTCCTTAACAGTTGACACTTTTCTGTGTGGAAAGACATACTCCAGTTAGTTTCCATTTTATCAATTCATCTAAGTCTCTCTGTAAAATTTTGCTATCTTGCAAATAACCTAACTTTTGTTCCTGTTGAGGTCTTGTTGAGTAAATCATTTATAAAAATTAAAAAGAGTAAGGGACCTAGCACAGTTCCTTGTGGAACTCCTGGGTTAACCTTTATTGGTGCAGATTTAGATCCATTAATTATTACAGTTTGCTCCCTGCCCAAAAGGGTTATTTTAAAAGCCATATACAATTTTTTTTAGAATACTTAAATCTTAATTATATAGGGGCGCAATTTTTCACTGTTGCACGGAGTGCTTCAGAGGCTAAGTCCGGCCTTGGTGCTACACTAGCCAAAGCTATGTGAAATTCACGGATTTTTAAAAATTCAGTTCATTTAATCAATGATTTGTTACGGAGTCACTTCATAAAAATTATATTTTTATAATATTTAACGAAGTTTTAATTTCAGCAAAACTGCGATGAAATCATAATACATTTTAATAGCAACAGGCAACAGTGGTGGAGTTCAAACGTAAAATTGAACCCAAATTGCCTTACCAATATTTTCAGTGAGAGAGTAAGGGGTGTCAACAACAATCACTAATAACACTATACCATAAATTTAATAATTAGTTTCTGAAATATATAATTATAATCTACTTCTTAGACCATAAAATTAATGATTAGTGCATTAATTTTTTTTTAAATTTCGGCTCGTGACACAGGCCATTGAAGGTCTAAAGTCTAAGGCCAAAGCACTCTTAAGTCTAAGGACACTAAGTAGTCTTGCTAAGGACAGGAAAATTATTATTATTGAAAATTAATACAAACGCAATTAAGCCTTTACTTTAACGGTTTTGTTTATTAAATGACTCGCTTAGCCAGGTCTAGTCTTAGTAATATGAATCAAGAAATTATTGAGTTTAGTTTTGCTTTTCTTTTAATTTTATTTTAAACTTTTAGCTTTTTAAAAGTAATATTTCAATATTTACTCAAATTGAAATTACTGATTAATTAATATACTATTTAATATAGTCTTCTAAATAAATTCTACATTGCTGAAATTGAAATGTGTACAGTACAAAGGAGTCAAATTAAATGCAATCATATTTATTTTATTTAAATTTTTTTTCCTTCACAGAAAATTAGACACAGATACAAGTAATTACAAGTACAACCATTTAAAAAAAAATTATAATTTATATTAAATTATATGTTAAGGACAAAGTAGTCATTAACCTTTTGTTGTGACTTATGAGTCTTATGCCAGCCTAGCAATGACAGATTCCGCCAAATTAGAACCTTGTTCTGGGTAAGAATTAAGAAGATAAGAAAAATTGCTCAGTGATCAGTTTATTTTAAAAGTATTTTATTTAGACAATTTTCCAGCAAGTGATTTGTCAAATATTCAATTAATATGCTTTCTGCCTAATAAGTGTCTATGAATGTGAGCAAAAATCCAGACTGTATTATTATAGGCTAATCATCGGTCTTTAACTTAGAAGAAAAAGTTAACTTCTATAAGCAAAGCTCTGCCAATCTATTAAAAAGACAACATCAGAATCAGATTTGTTTTTCAGACTAGTTGTGAGAGGAGAAAGAATAGTTTAGTGCAGGGGTGTCCACATTTTTTAAAGATGGCCATATTCCAAGAAGTGAAAGTATGTGATGGTCAGATTGACGTAACAAACAAAAATGACATCCATTTAGTTTGAGACTGAATTACGGAGTTATTAATTATATCTATGGGTATTTTTTGTTTGTGACTTGTAAGAGTGATATTTTTGCGTGGAGAAAAAGAAACAATACATAGCAATTATTAGAAATTAGAAAAAATTGATAAATAATGACAAAGTTTTAGAAAAAGATGTATATTTTATGTTACGTAATTTACTTTAAATAAAATATGTTGAAATATATTTAGAGCCAAATAGTTCGTGTCAACAGTATATTATATAAAAGCTGTATTAAAATTTTAAGTACACTGACGCCACATGCTTTTCCTTTTCCAAGTTGGCAAACAAAATTTTGTCCACAATTTTGCCATCGGACGTCATCAATTTTCATAATAGCAATACGCAACTGCATCGTCTTTTAGAAACCAATATCCACACATTAGACAATAAAAGGTCATTGATGTTTGTCATTATTTGATGTCATCATATTTATACTAAAAAAGCACATAATTTTAGCTTTTCTTATAAAATCAATATAGCTGTTAAAGAACAAATTTGTCAGTCAATTAATTATTTAAGATAAGGCCACGGGCCGATCAAAATTTTAACGTCAGCAGCATTTGGCCCTCGAGCTGGACTTTGGACACCCCTAGTTAAGTGTGACAATTTTAATACTGAAAAGTGATTTTTTAAGGACATATGATGTTAACACAAATCGTTAAATTAATAATATTGAAATATTTTTAAAGGAAAAGATTTTAATGGCTGTTTATTTTTGTAAAGAAAATAAATGCTACAGTGGGACCCGCTTAAGGTGACGGCCTTGGGGTATGAAAAATGGCGCCGAGATAACAGATCACCGAGTTAAACGAAAACCAATATGGCGGCAAAATATTAACATGCGCTTGAAATTTCTTTATCATTATATACATGATGTGCGTTAATTAGTGATGGGACGATTAATCGGAATCGTATCGGAATATCGGGACCCTAACATTTTCCCACTCTTTCCTAAGGTTGTTAAGACCGTTTATTTTTAAGGACCGTTTAAATATAATGTAGTGAGGGTGAGACTACAATCAATTTAAATAATTTTAATATAACCCAGGGTTCCCACTCAGTCGGGAAAAGTTATGACCCGTCGGGAATTTATATATATATACAGTATTTATTTTTTTTGTTGCCGAAGTAAAAGTAAAATGACTTTGATTACGTCTCTGTGGTCATGTTTCGATTCAATTTAATTTTTAAAAAAGTTACCAGTTTATAATTGTCTGCGCATGCGTTAAAGGTCAAATTTTTCGCCTCGCCTCATGGCGCGTGTTTGCAATGCCCGTCGAATCGGCGAATTAAAAAAAATAAATAATATTAATATCGTAATTTTAAGTTTAATGCTTTTGACGTGCAGGATATCTGTCACTTGAGACCGCACTTGAATTTCCTCCGTCAATCAAATGATACGTGTAACTTGTAATATAAATAGTAACAAATGACCTATCAGAATTCGACCTATAACAGTGATGACGTGTATATTATATATCTACTAGAATATTAAGAAAATGGTTTGATTTCACCGTCACGCGCGTTTAGTCACAGTCACGTATCTTACTGTTAACAAAGCAACAACAAACTTTTAAAAGAATAATAATAATTTTTTATTTAATTATATAAAAACCACTGTCGATTATCGATACAAACCTTTATTTTCGTTTCTAAAGATATTCGTTTATCTTACAAAATAAAATGATTAATGCATCAGAAAATTAATACAGTTTAATAATAATATAACATGCAAAGCGAAATAATGACGGATTAAAGACCACTAACGCGATTTTCTAGTACCTCTGGTGATTACATACTCAACAAACGGAATCATATTGAAAGTAAAAACATCCTGTAATTTTTATTGAAATCTCGTAGAATCACACAATAGCCGGAAGTCTAGAAGAAAGCGAGATGTCAACATTCTTTTGAACTAAAAATGCCAAAGTGCATTGCTAGGCGAACAGACGAGGATCGAGCTAATCAACGTTAAGTTGCAAATTTGGCACTCTTTTGTGCTCGAAATGTTAGGGCTTGGCGACTTCAAAAAATCAAATTAACCGATGAAAAAATGCAAAGACAAAGAGAGAATTTGGAGGTTCAAAAAAAAAGCGTCGACTTAATAGAGCTGTCCAGTTAACCGGGCCCCACTGTATTTATTTTTTTTAAGAATTTTAACTTGTTTAATGATTAAAGATTTTCTTTATCTGCAGAGATGGGGAGGAAGTGGGGGTTCAAAATGTTTGGTTCATATTTATCAATATATGAATTATATGTATAAAAAGAAAAGAATAATGCTAGTTTCCTCTCTGAATGACTATAAATTATTAAATTACAGAAAAATTAAAGTTAAAAATTTAACACCACCAACCCAAAAAATAAATACAGATAAAATAAAATAAAACTGTGAGAGACAATTAAAAAAAAATTTGTTTAATTACACATGGCAACATTTTAAGATTAAAAGGATTTATACTAGAACCTGGTACACCAATGTAAGAAAAGGTGATAAAACATTTTGTTTAAAGTTAACCACCTTTATTGTCTCTATACATTGTAATCCAAATATTTTCGCTTAAAAAGGCAGCAAAATTGAAAATAAATTTTCTTGAAAGCTGCATAAAGAATACTTTTTTCCTCTATTCACAATTTTGTTGTTTTGTGAGTGGGTATTAAACAAAAGTATAAGTAAACAATTTTGGGAGACCCCTCCACCCCTCCATCCTTTGCACCATTGTGCCGGATATTCAATGCCTCTTTGAATTTCTTGTGATTTTGCACTGTAAATGCCACATTTGCCCGCACACATTCTTAACACTTTGATAAGGGTTAAAAAATATGTTTCTTTCTGTGCAGAAGTTGATATGCTAGTAAATATTTTCTTTTCATACTGAAAAGTTTAGGATTGGTCAGTTTTACATTTCAATTGATATTTGTTTGAATGAAGAGATTAATGGTTTTTAAATTAAGAGCCAATTGTTTTAATACTCTCCAGTGATATTACTAATAAAAACAATGTATATATTGATTTCCTCAGATGTTGTGCTGTCTATTTTGGTATAGCTGCTGTGACAACATTGGGAGCATTATTTTTTTTTAGGTAACCCATAATAAGATACCTTATAATTTTATTATTAGTCACAGTCTTTTGCTGTAATCAAACAGTTGTGGTACAAAGGTCAAGGTATAACTGCCTATAAAGATTATTTCCTAACATTAAAATGCAAACTTTTTTTTAACATAACATATCAAACGTAGAAATTGTTGCAGCCCTTACCTACTTTTAAATATTATTTGATCTATGTTAAACAGAAAGTAGATGAAAAATATTTCCCTTGTAAATGCACAATAGATGAATAAAATTGTTGAATTTTTTACGTGTATCAACTAGTATTTTAAAACTCGTATTTATGACAATAAACACTCCTACAAGTTATGATGGATTAATATTTAATAATAAACCTTAAAGACCCATGAAATGTAAAAAAATTATTAACAGAACCTCAGATTAAGAACTTCCACTCTAGTTAATAATAAAAGTGGAGAATATCTAATAAAAAGGGAATCATTATATTAAGAGCCTCAAGCATATTTTATTAAAGAGGCAAATAAGGAATTACGGGTTGTATTGTTTACCTCCGTCTCCCGGTTAACTATGACCGGGGAGATATAAATTGTAATATGGTAAAATAATTGTTTTGTTTAAATCTTTATGTTTGCAATTCTATAATCTCCCGGGTTCGAGGTTGTGGGAGTTGGTAACCCTAGCGAGGAGTGTTACTATTCAGTGCAAGAGAGCTGAAAACATGCGGGTTGTGACGTCACATGTTCTTTGAAGTCACCATCAGACGGCGCGAGGTGAAAATTAAATCATTGATACACTCTCTTAGTTGCTTTTTGCCCGTGATGTCATACAAAACAAGCCCCCGCTTCCCTCTGCGTGTCTTCGTTCTCGACACACGCTGCGTGACCCAGTTCTTCTACACATGCCCAGCACGGCCTAAATGGGGACAAAGCGTGTTTTCGCTCGCGTCGTTGGCTGGCTGTTAGTAATAGTGCAGTTGAACCTGCAAAAATACGGTAGTGAGATGGTGAAGTGGCATCGATAACATATTCAAAAGCTGGTGATTGGTCATGGGGATCGAGATAACCAATGTAAGTGGCAAATTTGGCCCTCTTTTTATGCTCGAGGTATTAGAGTTCGGCGACTTAAAAGAATCGAATTAACCGATGAGAAAATGTTAACACAAAGAGAGAATTTGGCGGTTCCAATAAAAAACATAGACTTAATAGGGTTGGCGAGTTAACCAGGCTCGAGTTAAGTGGGTTCTACTGTATTATCCTTATGAAAAACTCTAAAACTGCTGCGCTGCATCGGAGAAATAGCTGCTTGGCCGCACAGCTTAGAGGGAAATTTTCTCTAGGTATAAAATTCCTTTTCAAAAAAATTACTTTTGTCAATTCAACCTATTTCGGAGATATTTTTCTCTTACACATTAAAGGCTATGGGAGTTATGTTGAAATATGTCTCAAGTATTCATCAATAGCATTTAAGGATCAGTGTTAAAATGATACTTTATGCAACCTCATGGATGAGCAGACAATGTATGTCAAGCTGCAGTACTTTTATGTGAATTTGCCAACTTAATATGGATATCTTTATTAGTTAAATGTGGGAAAATGTCTGATTTACTGATTTCCTAAGTGTGTAAACATGAATTTTAAAAAAAAGTTTGATCAATGGTTGAAATGTTCTAATTTATTATATTAGACCTATTCCTTATTTTGATCTTCCATGCACATTCACTATAAAAGTTAGAAGCCATGTAACTTATTAAAACAGCAATGATATCCTAAGCTGTTCACAATGCAGATCAAATTTGATTATTGGTATATTACTGTACATTAACTATACATACCAGCTTGTATGATTAACAAATACTTTGTATGGGACTTCATTTTTCAAAGATGTAAGGCCATACAAGATTCTGTTCTGTTTTTCTAAAGATTAGGACAATTAATATTTCTACAAAATCAAGTGATTAAATGCTATGCACATCTTCACTGGCTAGGCAAAAAATGATACACAGCTGAAACCCTATCATTAAGTTTAAATAGTTTTTGATCGGCAGCCTAAGATTGTTCAGCTATATAAATTTAGAAAATAAACACTTCAGTACTTTGTTGAGAACTAAACCAAGATAGCTAATCACTTTCTGGAAATTTTTATTTAAAAAAAAATTCAGTAGCACTTGATATCCACATAGCATCAATGGTAGAAAAAACAAAATTAAAATACACATGTATTCATCTAAATTTCCCCTCAGTATATAGAAAAATGTATCTGTAAATTAAAGGTAAACTTAATAAATTTGTCAGGATATGCTGATTTATTTAGTTTCATTAATTTAAAACAGGAACCTGTAATACTTCAGGTAGCGTAACATTAACTAAAGAATATGTTTAATTAATAACAATTGCTTTCAAATTCATCATTTAAGTCAACTGACAAAAATCCCACTTAAATTTTTGTAAAATTAAAAATTGCTATTTATTCTCATAAAAACATGCTATAAATTGTGCCATGGGGTGATTTTTTTTGGTGGAAATTTGGAAATCAAGAAGGCAAAGTTTTCATGTATTCATAGGATTGATAATTAAACTTAAACTATGAAAGATTTGTAAATTACACTTTAAAAAGAAAAAAGTTCCTTTACTTCTCTGAGGCTAGGATGTAATTGACACCATGTAAGGGATTAATTGAGACTTAGTTGTCTTAGGTTGACAAATTATAATGAAGGCCATTCATTTTAAAAATGACATCCATGTATTTATGAGTTTGTGAAATAATATCTTGAAACAAGATTACTCCAACGAATACATGAAAATTAATTGGAAAGAAAAATTTCTGCCATAGTAACACTTTTGAGTTTTAACACAGTTTTTTTGTTTGTAACCTAATACTAAGAATCATCTAAAATCATTGTCACATATTTTGCCTCACATTTTTGTGAGTTTTAGCTTGATATCCCATGAAACTGTATAAGTATAACTTGCAGCTGTTGAGTAAATTTTATATTTTACCAAGGATGTTATGGCTGCATTTTTAAGGAATTGAAATTTAATTTTAAAAATAGTTGTGGATAATTTTTAAATATGTAGCCGTGTGGTCGTGACTATGTATATATATATAGCCGGTAGGTAGTTCACACGCAACACAGACAAGTAAAATGGAATTCAGGTAAGCTGAGGACTATAGTTGGTATAGTGTTTATTTGGTTCTCTTCAAAGGTTCACACAGTAGCATATGAATACGTAAATTGGATACAGGAACTACAGTGTACAGTCCTACATTCTACTACAGCCCTACTCCTATCTCTCTACTCCCTAGGCGCCGGATCACTCTCGGACACTGCCACAAATATTTCCAGTTTTTTATTTAAAAAAAAAGAATGAATTTTAGTTGTATCTATTAATACTTAAGGGCATTTCTTTCAATAGACAATATATCAAAGGCCCAACTTACAAAGGTAAAGAGAAGCTGAATGGAAAGACTGTCATTATAACAGGGGCTAACACTGGGATAGGGAAAGAGACGGCTAAAGACCTCGCAAGAAGAGGTAACATATCAAAATGGATTTTAATTTTAATTCATTTAGCAACACAAAATAAAATTTCACTACATGTATTTAAATTATTCTAACCTGTATTAGTATCTTATTTTGACAGCCAGTCAAAGCTGTTATACTTGGTGTGGTTGTTACTCCATAGTATGAATTTCTGGAACCACAGGCTAGAGCTGTATAAGAGTGATAGGCTACCCCAAAGGGGTACAATTGCTGCCCAGTCTGAGGCACTCAATTCCCCCATTAAAAACATCTTTATTTTAAAACTGTATCTGATGCAGAAAAAATATCTGTCTTAATTCAAATCAATGGAAATTTCTTTGAAACTTGACCATGAAGCACCACCATATATATATATATATATTAGGTCTGCGGAAATTAACGATTGGTACTGCAATTCCATGATAAACATATCTAGCTAGTAAAACCATTCTCTGTGGCTAATGGTATCAAGCAAGGCTGTGTTGTGGTACACACTTTTAAGCTTCATGTTTTCCACCATGTAAACTAATGTATACTGAGGTGAAAATTGAATTGATATTAAATATTGAACTGGCTGTAAGCCATTTGACCTTAAAATTAAAATGCAATATGCCAAAACCAACGCCCTAAGCATCATCATCAAGTACACTTTTACTGTCGATGATTGTAACATTAAAATGTTTATCAATGTTGTAAATGTCTCATTAGCCTGCTCAGTCTTTGTTATCAAAATAACACGAACATTGCAAACCAGCCAGCTTCATGAACACCTTAAGTTGAACCCCATTTTCACGTACGTATATAGTGAAAAACTAGATGTGGTAAATAGCATCTCTCATCTTGGTACCACACTGTTACAATATTAATCTTCATGTGGGAAAATGGCTATGACTGTATGGACAAAGAGGATTATCAGCATTTAAACCTGAAGGCAAAATATAATTATTTAAGGTAGCTGTGCTCATGAAATGTAGATGGTCTGTCTGTCCCATCTGAAAATTTAACCAATTAATTATTGCAAGCCTTAGAATGGAAGACATTTTGCTAGTGAGCAGAAGAAATGTTTTAAAGGCAGCCTTAAAGTTAAAAACTTCATGAAAACCATTCAGCACTGACCTGGGCACATTGGAAGAATTGGAAAAATATCAATCATCATCACATTCCTTTTACTTAAAAAATCTTATAACATGAATACAACAAATCAGCACCTGCAGAAAATGCACTGGCTGCAAGATTTCCTTTCTGACTTTGTCTTATCAGTTTTATGAGCACCCACGGCCAAAAAATAATTTGATGATTAAACTGGCCATGAACAATTTAGACTAACATAACCTTTTTAAGGAAAATATATTTTTATGCTGAATATTGAATTGAATAACCAATTGAATTAGAAGTTTCTTAAATTTGTTAACCTTCATTTAAAAGATGAAGAGTAAATTATTTGTTTACAGGTGGCAGAATCATTCTCGCCTGCCGCGACGTAGAGAGGGCAAAACAAGCAAAGGATGAAATAGTGCAAGAAACAAACAACAATAATGTAGTTGTTTACCAGCTGGACCTTGCTTCCTTGGACTCAATCAGAGAATTTAGTAAAAAATTTAATGAAAGTAAGTTTTTAAAATTAGATATGGTTTCAGTAGTCAAAGTCTAAAGCACCAATGTTGACAATTTTTTAAAAGCAATTTATCACCCACCTCAAAGTTCTGGGTAATAACATTTTTTAAAATAAAGATTAGCAGGAGCACAGGCTGTATTTCAATGTAGAATGCACAATTAATTTCATAAGTGTTTTATGAAAGAATGTGTTTAAATTAGGGCTGCGGAAATTAACGATTAATTTCTCGATTAATCGTTAACAATTTTTAACTATTGATTTTTTTTTAAAGTTTAATCGACCCACCACTTACTGGAAGTCAAAAAGTAAAATATTTCGGCCAATAAATATAAACTAATTTCTGGACGATTACATGAACATTTTGGTTTTAAACTGACTGACGTGAATGTTCAAAATGTTGATAAAGGTTATCGTGTCCATTGAGAGAAATTGTTTGCCTACCATGCAATGTTTCCTCTAAGTCTAGGCTTCGTTGGTCCGTGGGCAAAGTTAAAAAAACTTGTGTGCAAAGTTGCACAACGTCCATTTTTGTGTGCGATATTTGACAAAATTTGCTGCGTGGTAGTGGTGATTCTAAACTCCTGCGGGGCATCGGTCAAATATCTGCGCTCCCGCGCTGCTTAAATATAGGGACCATTGCTACCATGGTTCTAACACTTCGCTTACATATCACCTGCAAAACAAACATCCACTACAGTATCAGAAACTTCAGCCTAGACAATCTAAAGCCATGTGAAAGATTGTTGAGCTCGGCTGGTTATAATGTCAATAAGACCAGCTCATCACTTGAACCAAATAATGTGAATGTTTGCGCTGTTGGTTAAAAGATGTCATATTAAGAAGACATTCCAGTGTTATATCGATTTTCGACAAGTACGTTAAATAAATGTTACTTATGACAACATAAATTTCAATTTTTGGCTTTAATCGAAATTAACGATTAATTAATCGTTAATTTTTCAAAAGTTAACTATTAAATTTAAATTAATCGTTAACAGCCCTAGTTTAGATATAAAATAGGGTAGTGACAGGATTAAATGGATGATAATTGTAAAGAAACTAATAGAAATTCTTTATTATTCTCAAGCTGAAGAAAGGCTGGACATTCTGATCAACAATGCTGGTATTATGATGTGTCCCAAGATGCTTACAAAGGATGGTCTTGAGATGCAGATTGGTGTCAATCATTTTGGTAAGTTCTGAACCACTGCTGATTTAAATATTCTCCATTCCTAAAAATGATTTGGACCACCCAGTTCGAGTAGCTACTTTGTTAAAGTTAAAGTAATAAAATCATCAAACTGATTTCCAAGTGGAAACATACAACAATGTTTCTCAAGGCTATGTATATTTCTACATTTTAAAAGTGCAAGTTTGTTTGCTTTGCTATGCTTTTAACTAAATAAAATCTTAAGTAATAATGGAGCTTTTCTTATTTAATAAATAAATTAAAAGAAAGTATATATATAGAACTTAACTTGCTTTAAAAAACCCAAATAATATGATTAATTTCCAGTTACATGTTAGTGTTTATTCGCATTCTTTGCTACTCTAAGTTTAAGAAAATACAAAATACACAAACAAATTGTGTAATGAGAACCATACATTTATTGTTCTCATTACACAATTTGTTTGTGTATTTTGTATTTTATTTAAAAGCTTTATCGCAGTCCCATTCTATAAGTTTAAGAAGGCTAGTTGATTACACCTACTCTTTTTCCCAGATTATTTTACAGTGATTTGATTTTATTTCCAGGCCATTTTTTGTTGACTAATCTTCTGTTGGACAAGCTCAAGCAATCTTCTCCTAGCCGCATAATCATCGTCTCAAGTACCATGCACATGGCAGGAAAGATCAACTTCGATGACATAAACAGTGACAAGTATTACAATTCTGTTTCGGCATACTCTCAGAGTAAACTGGCAAATATTTTGCATATGCGGGGCTTGATGAAGAGATTAGTAGGTAGGAAGTCTCTCTAAGTCTTATCTATACATTGTGACATTTTGTTTGATCAAACTAAAACTGTTTAATAAAACAAGAACACGAAGGAAATCATAACAAACATCAAGCATGATATACATGAGGTAAATCAAGGAAATATTAATTTAGTAGAGTTTTCCCATTGGTAAGGACATCTTTTATAAAATTTCTGATACTGTCCTCAGGTAGTGATGAAGTGTTAGATTATTGGTGAATTGGGGTTAGTGCGGATGACAGCATTTGCCAAAACATTTGCCTATGTATCTGTCCATTTATAAAGCTTAATATTTATTGTTTTAATTTAAAAAATTTGTTTGTATTTTATTTGAGAGTTTAATCTTAGTCCTATTGTGTATGACATATTAGTGTTGCTTGAGTAGTGCCAAGATTTTTTTCGCATTTCTCATAAAAAAGAAAGAAAGATGTGACAAATTTTGTAGACTAGCCAATCTGCCCCCTCTACCTCATATAAGACAGAGTTTGAATATTCATCCCTCCATTTTCTTTATATTCTACTTAAGTATTTTTAGTGTTTTATTTTTTGAAATTTAATGTCAAAATGTTAAACAAAAAGGTTTAAACTTTTTGAAGACACAAGGATTAAAAATTATTCTAATTAAAAATATTTGAAAGTTAAATGCTTTTTAGGGATTTTATTTAACTACACAACTTTTTCCTGGTCAAATCTTTTTACAAATATTCAGCCACACCACTTGAATTTTGCACATCTTCATATCTTGATTGATTTAATTTTTTGGGGAAAAGTTGACTTTTATAGGATTGTTACTGCAAACCTTTTGAATAAATTCTAGTTGAATCTCATGTTAAAATGACAAAAAAAAACAATATTTTTTTTAAAAGATGTTCTTTGCTCTACAACCACTTTCCTCTCGTGATTCAAGAATTCAACTCATTTACCTGTTTGTGTGTTGGTCAAGAATATGTTCCGTAACATTAAACAAATGTCTTATAATGAACCATGTCTGGCTATTGGTCAAATGAGTAAAGTGATTGATTGCCTTCTGATCTGAAGATAGAGAGTTATTTGGTGAAAAATAATAATAGCAAAATTTTGATAATTATGGATGCAGAAATATTGTAACTTTGAGTGCATTTTTTGCATTTAGGATTGTTTAATCATAGGCACTCTCAATCTTTATTAAACTGTTTTCTATAAATAGAAGTATTTTAAATATATTTATTAAATTTCATGATTTTTAAGTGTAGGTAAAATAATTAAATATGCCTTTGTGTGCTAACGCTTAATGCAAAATATTGTTAAAAATTGTTCCACTTTTATAAAAATAAATCATACCATTACATCTTAAAACAAATTAAAAATTTATTTGTTTCCAGTTAAGCATGGGAATGAAATTTCGGTGCATCATAAATTTTTAATTTTAAAAAACAACGCTGTTCTATTTTTTGCACAGGAACCAGTGTGACAGTAAACAGCCTTCATCCAGGGGCAGTAGACACAGAGCTGCAGCGCCATTTTTTCTTTAGTTATCTCCCCATTGTTAGAGAGCTTTTTTACCCAATTAGAGCCTTCTTCTTCAAGACACCGGTTCAAGGTGCCCAGACCACACTGTACGCAGCACTTGATCCGTCTTTGGAGACTGTCTCAGGAAAATATTTTAGGTAAAAGAGTACTATATTTTACCAAACGCAAGCGCCTGTGGGTTGTTTGTTTCTCACAGCTTTTTTTTTCTGCAATACAAAATAAATTATATTATTTTTATGTCCATGTTTCCTAGAAATGTGATTATCCTTGTGTAATAGTGAAGGCCCTCAATCATACTTAGTGTGGAATTTAAAATTAATTTTTGAAAATGTGTAATCTAACAACAAATAAAATTGAGACTCCATTTCAATATAATTTCTAGCAATATCCAGCCTTAAATCTTTAGAAATTTATTTCTGATGGTGTTAAAATCCATCTGTTGCCATATTTTATCATTTTTCTGGCCTTAAAAATGAATAAAAATCCCTTGTGTTAGCCAGACTTCACTAATAAGTACTTCACTGTGGTGTTGTATTTCTCTATCCCAGCCATTGCCGTGCGACTCCTCCTGCTAAAAGAGCTTTGGATGATGAGGCAGCTGAAAAGTTATGGCAGCTAAGCGAGGAAATAACAAAACCCAGGGAGAAAAATAACTGACTTAAATCAAGGCAGCGTTGAACTTGGGGGTGTCTAGTGGTAGCTCTGCCCATCATTTCTAATTATTTAACTCTTTTTAAAAAGTTTTCTGGTTTTTATTTGTGTTTGACCACCTAATGTTAATTCTACTATGGGTAGTTTGTTTTATTCCTTTTCATTAAAAAAAAGTTTCATACAAGTCTTTAAAGTATTTGTGTTATGAATTTTACACCAAATTAATGAAGTGAACTCTTATTCTATTTAAAAAGTACTCTCTCTCTAAAGAAACTGTTTTTAAAATTAAATTGCTTGCTTTCAGAGTTTTTCCTATTTTGGAAATCAAAGGTTCTTTAGAGAAAGCTTGTAATTCTCTTTGCAGACCCCAGTTTGTGAAATGTTGACCTTTAGGTTCTTTTTTTTAAAAATTATCTGTGATCAATTATGTTTCAAAATCAAACTGATTTTTTTGTTCTTCATTGAGATGTTTGTGATGATGCTAAGAAATTCATTGGTATTTAATTTTACTTTCAAAGGTTGTGAAATATGAATTTTTCTTTTTTAAATTGACATTATTAAGTGAAGAAACAACTTACTTCCTACTTTAGTGAACAAATCAATGATGCAATGAACTAACCTCTGCGCACTCCGGTATTATTTATCTTTGAACAGTTTAATTATTAAATTACTCTATTTTTAATGGAGAACCTCACCTTCTTTTTTGAGACTTACCATTAGCCCGTACATTTTACATTTGAGATCTATTGCCAAGTTACTTTTCTTGCACATTTTCTTGAGATATGTGCAGAAGCCAAAATGATCAACAAATTTATGATAGACCATTAAGATAACAAAGAAGACATTTAGATCAGTTTTCTTGGTCATTTGACTTACATTCAGAGCAACTTAAACCATATTTTCCTTCATCAATAAAGATGACATTTTTAAAAATTGTTTCTGTTGTGTATTTGCTAAACTGAAATAAAAAGTAACCATGAATTAAAATTATTTTTAAGAGATCTTTCTAGCTAAATGACTAAAAGCCATGATTAATATTCATTCATGATTAATATTAATGACCTATTTGTCCTACAATATCAGTGGCAAGTGCTCCTTGCCAAACAACTTACCACTTTGTGCCTTTTCTGGATTGAAAGTGTTTTAAGTATACCAGAATTAAAACCAGACTCTTCTATGCAAATTTTACATAATTTATAACATCATAAATTAAAGAATATGCCTTATAGTATGCACAGACCATTTCATTCTATTTTTTTTTGGGAGAAATGACAGCCTTGTTGATTTATACTCTAAGCATTTAAAATTATCCTTCTATGATATAATGATGTTCTCATTTTTCCTTCCCTCCCTACTCTGGACCCTTCCAGAAGTTGATCATCAAACTTACTCTAGAACAATGGTTCCCAACCTGTGGGACCCGACGGGTTTTATGGGGGTCGCCAACTGTCGACTAAAAAAATATTCACTATAATGCAAATGTGCTCTATTTTGTAAAAACGTTATTGAAAATGACATTTAAATTTCATGGGGGTCGCAGGTCACATGGCTTTTATAAAAAGGGGTCACCACCCAAAAATGGTACGGAACCACTGCTCTAGAAGTTTTATTTTACTATCCCAGCTGTGGAATCGATTGCAGTATCGTATGACATAATTACCTCAATTATTATTAAAACTTTTAAATACATATTTTGAATTTCAGAACAGAGAAAGAATGACTTCAACGTTGATCCAGTTTCATTTAATTTCTTTTTCAAATCATGTTTGTTAATATTCGTTTTATTCAAGTGTTGATTCTACCTCTTTCCTCTGGTGATTATTTATGCTTGAAGTTATCGTATTGATCTTTTGATCCCTGCTTTCAACAATAATTTATTGGGAACAATATGAAATTAGCTAACAGACCTGAGTATCATGAACTTGCCCACATCACTAGTCGATTTAACCCACCTGGCAAACTAGTTTATTATTGTGATTTGGACCTTGATGTTGGCCTGTGTATAAAATAATGATTCTAAAATGGTGTTTCAATTTCAAATGCTGGCAATGTTTGATTTTCAATACCACAAAATTGCAGCTTATTGTTAGCAATGATATTGTCATGTGATATCCCGTCTGTATTCTATGCACTGTGCTGCTATGAACTTTTTTTACCTTTGTACATGAGCACAGTGTTAAATCCAATGTAGCAAATATTGATCACATAAGTGAAAACCAACTTTCAGGGCAACATATTTTACAAGGAAACTATGCACTTATTATGCTATGACAAATATGGTTGTTGTATAAATAGACAGACCTATAAGCTGAAAACGAATTCCTTTATTGCAACCATTTGCTGATTATAATACTGTTAACTCTTGTCCTACAGCTTTTATTTTATTTATTTGTGATTCTATGATTTGCATTTTTTTATTTTTTGTTCACAAATCAATGCTCATTTTTATTTGAACTGACCCTAGCTATAAACCTTCAATAAGATGGAATTTGAGTAGTCAATAGCTGTTCAAAGAATCCTGCAGCCTAAACAATGTAATTTCATCCAATTAAAATAACCTATATTAACAAACTGGCAAATTTGTTCTTGTTTGTTTGTGTTTTTTTTTGGTGTTTTTTTTTGGAAAAAAAAATCTCCAATGAAAAGCTTGCAAGTTTTATTTTTTTCTCAGTGTCAAAAAAAAAGCAATTGAGACTTGTACCTATGCCCCATTGTCTGTAGAGTTATTTAATTTTTCTGGGTTAGGAACCTGATTGATCTTGTTAACTAATAAGGACGCAATGACTATCCTTATACATTGAAAATAATTTAACATGAAATTGAGAGGATTGAAATATTTTTTCGTGTTAAAAGCTATTTTAAAAAATTACATATACTTGATATACTCAACAAAATTACAATGTATCTATGCATGCAATTATTAAACATCAATAAAATATTTACAAGAACTTAACTGAGCGGCAGGTGTTTACCGTGTTTTGTTTATTCCGAGAAGAGGATATCCGATGTCAAACTTGCATAATTTTATTTTCAGTGGCGCAGTTGTTTTTTTGGTGTTTTTTTTTGCGTAAAGCGATTTTTGTTTCGTGTTAAGAGAGAGAAAACAATGTGGAAAATGAAAATACATAGTAATTTCACCAAAAAAATAATAATAATAATAACGGCAGGAAGGGGAGAAAAACAATAAAGGGAAATAACTAAAATCATCAACTTTCCAACGTGTCAATGAATGGAATAAGCGTTAAATAAATGTAATCTAATTTTCAGTGCATACTACACGAAAAATGTGGGGGGGGGGCCAAAAACATTGTCTCCACATCTGATTTTCTTTAATGTTAAATAAAAGATAACTCATTTGTGGGGGGGGGGTATGAATAAGAAGGTGGTGAAAGCAGTAGAACAACATTATGAAGCCCATAAATCTTAATATAAATTACTACCTATACTACAATAATCCTTATATTATGATGCCCGTATGTACTAGCATTACATAGTTTGGTCTATCTATCTTCAGTCGGTCGGACGACCTGCCTGTCTCTGTTCGTCTGTCATTCTGTGTATGGTATGACATACAGGTTAAGATGCAATAAACGGCATGCACACCTTATATTTATATATGTATATATATGTGTGTATGGCAACCGTCCGTCCTCATGGGACGATAGCGTGTACTCCTGCTCCTCTGCCCCCCTCCCCTTTCTCCTGGACCTTCACTCAAAGCTGAGGGATGCTTCCGCGACATGAATGCCCTCACGCACTTTTGCCCGCCAGGAGGTGCGCTCCTCGGCATTGGTCTCCCACGTTTTATAGTCTATCTGTGCCAGTGACATGTCTTTCCTGCAGACGTCCTTGAAGCGCAAGCAGGGGCGACCTCTTTTTCTAATACTGGTTGCCAGCTCACCGTAAAGCAAGGCTCTAGGAATGCGCTCCGAGCTCATCCTGCGGACATGACCTAACCATCGCAGGCGCCTCTCACTCAGAATTGAGTGCATACTCAGCATATGGCTTCTTCTGAGTACCTCCACATTTGTGATAGTGTCCTGCCACTTGATGCGTAGAATCCTACGCAAGCATCGTAAGTGGAAGCTGTTGATATATATATGTTACGGCCAAAGCCCGAAGTCCGGCCACTTCGCGAATTGACCGGCCAATTCGCGAAGTGGCCGACGCGTCTGGCCAAAGCCCGAAATACTTACAACTAACAATTGTAATTCGGGCTTTGGTCGGCGAATTCGCGAAGTGGCTGGGTATCCTTGGCCAAAGTCCGAAGTGGTAAGGGAATACTGCCCGGTTAGCGCACATCAATCGCTTCTGGTGTGTTGGCATGTACGGGGTAGGAAAAGGGTGCCACGCTGTGACGATATTATTGCGTTAGTCTTTCCTTTTCGGAGAAGGTCCAGACATTGTGACTAGTTCTTATTTTTTCTGACACACATGTTTCAGTCAGGGACCGGACTTAGGGAATTGGAGGCTCTTTGCGAAGTGAATTTGGTGGCCCTAAATGTAATATAAAAATTAAAAAAATAATTAAGGAAAGATTCTTGTGGCAGGACCCCCACTAATTATTAGACTAATCGGAGGCCCTAGGCGGCTGCCTAGTTTGCTATGCTTAAAGCCGGCCCTATTTCAGTGTGAGTACTGTATTACTCGTATTTATAACGTCCACCAATCAACGTTTCCAGTTGAAAAGATAAGTCATAGGGCACGTATAGCATGTGTCGTGGGGTGTGATAACACAATACTAAGTTTACTGAGGCTATTAACTTATCATTAATTGTTAGCTACGACACGTTGTTCTGTACTGGAAAGTGCTAAATCAGCAGATGAACAAATCCATGCCGATTCGATCACAGCACGTTTGACCCTTTTGTTTTAAACACCTTGTTTTATTTATTTTTGTTTTGTTTTGTAAATGATTTTTTTAAATATTTATTTTTGGTATAAAAATAATGTAATATACTATAATTGTCTTTTAAAAATTATAAACAGTATGGAATACTTATTTTTAACTTTGAATTTATGATAGGTTAATTGAAAAAAGTTTATACACTGACAACCGGTTAATATTCAATGCGAATTCATGATTGTGGTGTGTGCACCATTTTCTGAGGTAGAAAGTCCTTCGAATCCTATCTAACTTCACCCCCATCTCGATCCGATGTAATCGGACAATAAAAAGGCCATGTGGTCAGATAAAGGTACGCACATTCTCTCTGCACACTCCCTTTATTTACCTTGTCCATAAGTGTTGCCAACACACGGGGTCATGTGGTCGTCACTTAGTCTAGCCCTCGTAACATGTAATTATGTAACATGTGCCAGCCAACGAACAGTCCCTGGTTTCGCTATCATTTGTAATTAACAATCAATTTAAGTATGAAATCTTACTAGTCAACCTTCAATCTGCTCATGACTCAAGGAGACTTGAAGGTATGTGGGTTTTCTCTGTCTAGTATCAGTGACGTGGCTATAAGTTTTAGTGTTACCAGAAGCTAACCAAGAAAAACAAACCTTATCACTTTGTCCGAAATACATGAAGAACGCCCTAACCCTTCCTAAGCTCTAGTGTTGTATAATTTCGTTTTCTAGCCATTAATAGATTCACTTTGTTTCCCCAAACAATTTTTCGCCCATAGTGTCAATATTTACAAATAGCTGACCCGCGGCGTAGCATACGCCGCTAATGATTTAGTGACGGGTGAAGACTTCCTGAAAGGCACAGTTGTCAAAATGGGGTGGGTTTGGGCAAACGACTGAGAGTGAATGAAAAGAAGGAACTCTGGAGAGACCCGTAAAAAATGACGGAAGTGTTCAGCTGAAATCTATTTATTTTGAAAAAATGCACTTAATATGCACTTTTTCAAAATCCCAAATAACTTGTCCTTGTTTGATCAATACGAAATATTAAATTTTCTGAAATGTACACAAAGTATTTTATAACATTTTACATTGTTCCCTTTTTACAAAATTAAAATATCAGCGAAAACAATAACGTCGTACAATTTTTTTTTATTGCGCATATTTAATTTGCACACCTTTTGATGCATGGGTGCAGTAATTAAATTTTCTGAAATGTACACAAAGTATTTTATAACTTTTTACATTGTTCCCTTTTTAAATCCTTTATATAATATTAACTCGTGGTGTCTGCACCCTTGATTGCTTGCTTGATTGCTTGTCGCCAAAACTTTTCATCGATTTCTAACCCACTTCCTCGTAAGCTAGCGAACTGAAATTTTGCAGGCAGTTTCGTACCGATAATAAAAACAATGTATCAAAATTTCAGATCGATCGCATGTACCGTAATTAAATTATTGATTTTTTAGATTATTTTATTTATTCCTATGTATCATGCTATTTTTTTGAGATAGAGCGTCGCGGTGCGTATTATATTGAACTACCTTTCTGTCGCGCAATAAGGTGCGTATTTTATTGACAACTCTTTTTATAAACATATTCCTGATCGGTGCGCATTATATTAAACATGTTTTACGACACAACTGCAATTTTGTATTTCTGGATGGTCTGGCGCTGCGTATTATAATGAACATTCTTTTAGTTACGTCTCGTACATAAAGGATTTATAGTGAAAAACTTGGTTTTTTACGTTGTTTTTTTACAAAATTAAAATATCAGCGAAAACTATGACGTCATATAATATTTTTTTTACAGCGCATATTTAATTTGCACACCTTTTGATGCATTGGTGGAGTAATTTGGTGCGCTGCTTTCTAAAATTAGTATCTGTTGAACATACTTGCAGCTTGTCTCGCAGGGTCCGACCACGAAGAGAATTATATATATAGATAGATAGTTAAATAATGAGAGACATATTGTGAACCTTTAGGGCTGCGAAGATGGTCTATAGACAGAAGCTGAGGGCCAGAACGCTAAAAAGGCCGACCAAGTATGAATGAGGCTGAGATAGTCCTTCAGCTGCTGGGGGCCCGGGAAGGAGGCTAAAGACTACCGATTGGACTGACTGAAGGAGCATGATTGAGCATGCCAGGCCCCTGCATGGGCTGTAGTGCTAAGGATGATGATGATGATAAAACATTTGTCAGATACGTGTCATACTCTCACTGAGCTATACTAGATGGCTGACATGTTTATTAAAAATATAAAGGCTCAAATCTCAAATTACTTTTTTAGCATCAAATTTCTGAGTCTTTCCCTTAAATACATATAAGCTGGTTCATTTTGTTTGTGAGGTCTTTAAAGAGAAAAAAAACCTTTAATTTCTTAACACACATTTTAAAAAAAAATTTAACTTTTAAATTCTCTTCATTCCAAGGTAAGTTTTTTTTTAAAGTTTACCGTTTGAATGCAAGGATATTTTAATGTCTTTCCCACCCACCTTCATCTTGGATTCACCAGGGACAGACGTACCATGGTAACATTTCTCTTTAAGTCTAATACATCCTCTCTGATCTCAAACATTTCCGAAAGTGCTGAATAACAATCTCTTCCTCAATAGCTAAAAAAAAAGCCTTCTTGACTATAAGAATTTTTCACATAAAAAGGCGAATGTTCAGATTAATTTAATTTAAAAAAAAACAACCCCGTAAAAACAAAGTTTTTCACTATAAATCTCTTATATGAGACAGAACTCAACGTGACAAATATTTACAGACTGAAACTGACTTAAGTCCCCTTTGCTGTAAAACCCGGGGGGGGGGAGGGGGAGGTGTGGTCACCGATTGCAGGCGTGAACGATTCAGGTGGCACGGGACGCCGAACAATAACAAACTGTGAAATTGAATTACCTATAGTTATAGAGAGATAAACTAAAAGTGCATTAATTTAACTACGGTACATTCGATCGATCTGAAATTTTGATACGATGCATTGTTAGGTCACTCGAGTCTATGTACAAAATTTGAGCTCGATCGCATCACGGGAAGTGCGTCATTTGTGACTTTTGTTTTTCCGCCCGACCGACGTACGAAGAGATGACGAGAGACAAGATTTTGAAGTTAATATAATGGATTTAATAACAATTCACTTGGCGTTTCAGGTACAAATGTCACCGTCAACAGCATTCACCCCGGGATCATAGATACTGACCTATGGCAACATTTCAATACAGTCTTCTCACCGATAGGACATTTTTTGGCCGTTATTCTGTTAAAACTATTTGGCAAAACTCCTGTCCAGGGGACACAAACAACAATCTACGCTGCAGTAGAACCTTCGTTAAATTCCGTGACTAACAAGTACTTCAGGTGAATGTTAAACTTCGTTGTAAATTGTGATTAACACGTGAATGTGGTCTTTCATTGCAAGCCAACATCTTAAGGTAAATCAGAGCTTTCTTAGCGATCTTTTTCTAGCCATGAGTATTTGGGTAAAAGTGAAATTACAGTGCATTGTAGTTCCTAGTGGTGTCAACCATGTAGAGGGGCGTGTGCTTTTCTTCACGAGGGAGAGTTTTTATGAAATGTCTTGTCACTTACATAAAGAAAATATTTATGAAATAATCCGTTCATTTAAAAAAGGGTAAATGCCAAATAGTGGCTTGTCATTCGACTTTAGGATTTCTGAGGGTTCGTAATTTTACCGTAGTTTACGATGTGGATATGTGCAGAAGGCTGTATAGTACTGTATAGTACTGTATAGTACTGTATAGCCCCGCGATTCACTTGTTGTTCTCTATTTTTAGGGGTTATGAATTTTTGTAATCAATTATAGAGCTTTTTAGTGGATTGTTTGTTGTTTTTTCGTGGACAGGCGGGAATAGTTATAAAACTAGCCATAGATCTACCACCTTGTGCGGTTGTTTGTGGAGATGTTGTGCTTCAAAAATTCTGTATAAACACAGAAGTCATATATAAAGGTACAAATTGGCTGGAGGAATATAAATAAATACAGGACATTTTTAACAGGATGCCATTTATCTAAATAATGCTTTAATTTTAATATCACTTATTGAAATTAGTTTGGGATACTTTCCGATGAAACTAATAAAATAAGAAAGTCATACCTTTGGAAATGGACTTATCCATGATAAAAAATAAATAAATCAACTTTGTGGCATGAAACCTAGAAATTTAGGTTAGTGTGGTTTATTTGAACACGATGAATTTCATACGTCATAGTTGGCAACTTGTTTTTAAAAATAGCAATGAAATCAAGAAAAGCTACCATGTCAGTACCGTTTATTAATGAAAAAAAAATAAAAACTTGTATTTACTTTTAAAGAAAATGGATGAACGTGTGCATTTCCCTGAAGAAATCCATAATTTTATGTCTATTCTAATTGACAGCGACTGTCGTGAGGTGGCCCCTCATGAGAATACCTTTGACGAGGCTGCAGCCCGGAGGTTGTGGGATATTGGCGAGAAGATAACACAAGACGGCATCGTTCAGTCATAATCAGTCATAACTGTGTGTGTGTGAGGCAATAAAGGATATGATCCGTCATGACTGTGTGGTGCAAGAAAGGACATGATCAGTCATGACTGTGTGTGTGAGAGCAAGAAAGGACATGATCAGTCATGACTGTGTGTGGTGCAAGAAGGACATGATCAGTCATGACTGTGTGTGTGGTGCAAGGAAGGACATGATCAGTCATTACTGTGTGTGAGGCAAGAAGGACTTGATCAGTCATGACTGTGTGTGGGGTGCAAGGAAGGATGTGATCAGTCAAGACTGTATGTGTGTGGTGCAAGGAAGGATATGATCAGTCATGACTGTGTGTGGTGCAAAAAGGACATGATCAGTCATGACTGTGTGTGTGAGGTAAAGAAGGACATGATCAGTCATGACTGTATGTGTGAGGTAAAGAAGGACATGATCAGTCATGACTGTATGTGTGAGGTAAAGAAGGACATGATCAGTCATTATAGATTACTTAGTTTGATCTACAAGTTGAGACTACACAGTGATCAAATTCAGCTGGACAAAGCCACTACGAGTCTTTAAGTTTAATTAAAATGTTCCAACCGCCGATCTGTTCAATTAACTCTCTGCACTGTGTAAATCTCATCTTGGTGACAGATGGTTATGTTTATAAAAATCTTCATATTAGTTTTAATGAAATATCCCCTATATACAAGCATAGTACATCAAATTACTAAATCGTGTACTTTCGTCAGGTAAAAATACAAACAGCGACAATATAAATGACACACTAAAGATTAGGGGGCCGTCCATAAAGTACGTCACGCTATTTTTGACCATTTTAACTCCCCCCTCCCCCTTGTCACAAACTGTCACACATCTCGGACCCCCCCCCCTAAAGTACGTCACACTTTCGAACAAAAATGTTTTTTATAAACAAAATAATCAAAATTTAATACAAAACAGCGTGATGTCACACATGGCCTGACCCCCCTCCCCCTGTCACAAACTGTCACACTTTCTTAAACCCCATCACCCCCTTTGCAGCGTGACGTAATTTATGGACGGCCCCTAGGCAGACGCTAACTAAATATCCTGCATGTGGAAGAAAATCAGCAGCCCCGAGCATAATGCTCTGCATGGGTCTTCCCGGAAACCCCCCTCAGCTCTCTCGCACCCTAAGGAACGTAACAGCTGAGAGACCCCCCCTCCTCCGGGAACGGTCGTTTCTGAAGCGGCCGCCTAGGCATCCAAGACGCAAAGTCGAAAATGCCTCCTACTGAAAGTGCCCTCACAAGGAGGGGTGGAATTTTCCCTACTTCAACTAACTAAAACAACCCTTTAACTGAGACAAATGTGGGTTTCCTAATGCAGCTTGAGTTTAATTAAACCTTATGTGGCCATCATAAGCAAAGCTAAATATTATTTTGTAATGCGTTGCTTAAATACAATTGTGTGTTCAGTTCAAGAACGCACTTATGATAACATGTAAATGAACACGTAAAAAAATGTCGATTAGCCATGTAATAACAATGGTCTCAGGATTTAGGGGTTTGGATTTGTTTTACAAAAATGAGTTCACGTTTTCTGTAATCTGTGCTTGTCTTCACCAATCACCTGTTACGACACAAATTTCATAAAACAGCATTTAAGTCTCAGATTAAACCACAAACCTCCTACTTGATATATTAATCCGAGAGCCACAAATGCAAAATAAAGGTTCATTTTCACCGTTAAGTTTTGTCTTGACCAAGCACACTATTAATCGCCTTTGCTTGAATGATATCAGAACTTGGAAGATGCGAGAAAAGTTCGAATGTTTTATTTTGTTATCTTGTTTTCACCTGGAATTTTCGGTTCTAATTTTTATAACACTTTTCATAATAATGAGGAAATCAGGGGGTTATTTTTCAGAAAGTTTGAAAAATAACGACTTGAACGGCAAACATTTGTGGGTTTAAGGAAACAAAAAAAAATTATGTCAAAGTCTGTAAAATGACATTCACAATAAGCCGAAAAGCTGCCCTGGACGAATGAACTGCTACACTTTGGTTTCGGCCAGATAGATCTGAGAAGTCGAAAAAATCCTGTAGGGTGACCCCAACCTGTAGACTGTTGACCCCAGGTCTGTGGATGATTTGAGCATTTTCGGTAGGTTGGCAGAGATCTTCCTGGATATCCTCCGCAGCCGTCGCTCGAGTTTCTCCGTGTTGGAATAGTTCCTGACGTGGAGCTCCTTCAGCTTGCCGCTCCACCGTCGCGGCGGCGTCGTAAGCATGAGGGTGTACACCTGGCGGTACTCCTGGCGACCAATGGCGAAGACAGGGGCGTTGACCAGCGAGTTGCCGAACTGAAGAACGCGGGACGCGACGTCGAGAACCTCCAGAGTCTCCGAGTTGAAGAGCTCAAAGTATTTGATCGGCGCCAAGATGAGGTTGGGGAGCCAGAGGAGGATGAACAGAAACATGAGGCAAGACGTGATCTTGATGGAGCTGACCCGGATCTCAAACTGCGCCACCTGGGGCGCCGACAGGGAGGCGTACTGCTCCCTGAAGAGCTGCACCTGCTTGTATGAGACCCATATGATCTGGCTGTACAGGACAGTGCAGGTTACGATGCAGGCGAACTTGCTCATAATTACCAGGAAAACGTAGGCGGGCGGGAGCGTCTTGAAGAACGTGCAGCGTAGGGCGAGCTCCTCCACCTTGTAGTTGTACTGGTTCCACCCCATGGCGGGCAGGAGGGAGAAAAGCGCCATGCACCCCCACATGCAGAAGATGGACGTCAGCACCGTCTGAGTCGTGACTATCGAGTTGTAGCTGAGCGGCCGCATCACCGCCAGGTATCGGTCGATGGCGATGCAGAAGAGGCTCCACAGCGAGCCGCCGCCGGCGAACTCTATGGAGGCGAACCACGTGAGGCAGGCGTACTTGTTGCGGAGGATGTACCTCTGGGTCCCGCGGGAGTAGGCGAGGACGAACATCGGCATGGCGAAGCCACCGATCAGGAGGTCCGACACGCACATGTTCACGATCAGGTAGTTGTTGATGGTGTGGAAGCCCGGGTAGAGGACGATGCCCAAGATGACAAGTATGTTGGTGCAGACGACGATAGGGATGTACCCCATGGCGATTATGGCGAACACGTTGTAGGCGACGAGTACCTCGGCCTCGTCGTAGTACGAGGCCAACACATCGTGTCTTGACATCACGGTGGCTGTCGTTGAGACGTTTAACGTGCCCGTCATGTTATCTAAGGCGACTACGATGTTGATGTTTCAAAAGTGTAGAGTTAGGGTGAATCAGTTTACGTTCGTCAGTAATGGATTTCCTTTGTTGGTGTTTCTTTAATTCTTCATCTGTACTTAAATCTTGATGGTCATTTGAATTTTTAGTATGGCTTCTACAGTTGTTAATATTTATTTTTCTTATTTTATTTTTGAAACGTAATTATTTGAATACATTATATTGCAATAGCGATAACTTTTTTTAACAAGACTGACTGGGGGAAAATGTATAAGTAATCACTCAACGTTCGCGTTGAACATCAATTGCAAGAAAACCTTTAACGGGTTTTAGTTGCGAGTTGAACTGTCTTAGAAAATCCCCACCAGAAGATTTGTGTACATTTCGTACAGTTGTCCTCTTCAATAGCTTCCTTGTTATCTCCTTTCCTGTAAGTAGCGGGGGGAAAAAACACAATTTAAAAGAGTTGATAAAAAGTCTGGACTACGCTAAATCTCAACAATACAAATATAAATGTTACTTTCACTAAACTGACAAATGCATTTGCCTGAGCTTGAGTGTGGGACACATAAATTCTGAGGTAAAAAGGGGGGGGGGTCCTTTTTAAATGGAAGGGTGGCATTTTCGGGTAAATTTAACGGGGCTACGTTTTTGTGGAAGGGATGCGGCGATATTGGCGATTTCCTCGGACATCACTAACTACTCTCCTGGCTCAAGTGATGAGGTTATGATAAGTTTATCCAAGGGGCCATCCATAAAGTATGTCACGCTATTTTTGACCATTTTTAACTCCCCCTCCCCCCCTGTCACAAATCTCGGACCCCCATCCCCCTTAAAGTAAGTCACACTTTCGAAAAAAAAATATTTTTAATTAACAAAATAATTTAAATTTTATATCAAACACTGTGACGTTACACATGGCCGGACCCCCCTCCCACTGTCACACTTTCTTACACCCCTCCCCCCTCTGGAGCGTGACGTAAGTCATGGACGGCCCCCAAGAGATGAATCGACCTCTTTCGAGATCACCTAAAAATATACTGATTGGTGGATAATATCACAATTGTATTTCCCCCAAGTTTGACCCGCGTGTCTTGTTTTGTTTCATCTATACAGAAGCTCCTTCAAACCATTAGTAGATGGATATCATGCAAACAGGTTATGTTTTACCCTGACAAGATTTCACCAAAAAAAACGAACGTTTCGGCAAAAAGCCTTCTTCAACGAAAAAATTCATGTAGAACAATAAATAGAGGTAAACAAAAAACAAATTTTAAACCACGTTTTTATAAGTGTACTAAAAAGAAGAAAATAATTTAAAACGGCTTACCTTTAAAACTTATAGAAAGTGCACTAACAACAAGAAAATAAAAAAAATTCTATGATAACAGGTGAAATGACTGAACCTATCCAGTGGTTGTTATGATATTAATATTTATTTAATACTTATATGCACGTTATTATCTTCATATAAAGCGTTGTGAGCCCAGTTCCTTACTGCAGTGTTTCTCAATTATCTTCTGTCATGCACCCCCCCCCCATAGGAAGAAAGAAAACATTTCGCCCCCCCCCCGCACGACTGTAAATACATGTAGTATCATTTGTATATAAAATTGTTATAAGTGCACCTCTGCATAACGTTCAAAAGAGCCCCACCCCCTTTACGGATCCTTGCGCCTCCCCCCCCCTGGGGGCGCCCCCCCACTATTTGAGAAACGCTGCCTTACTGGGATACAATGCTTTATAAATTATCAATTTATTATTATTATTATTATTATTACAAGCCCGAAATTGAGACGGGATAACGAGAATTTATATGTGTTTGTTGTTGCATACGGAATAAGGAATGTTTTAATTCCAATGTCTTATCTAAGGGGTGTATAGTAGCCTTTAACATTATCTTTGTTTTGTGTTTCCAAGTTAGAATTAATTGCCTTTGCCTTGAGTCTTAATTTTTAGTAGATAAACATTAATAAATACAACAATTTTATTTAAACTAATTTATTTACATAATTATGTTGACGTTCAAATTAGATAAGCCCGTAGAGGAGAAACTGTATTAAAAATTATGTAGCTCAATGACAATTTTTGAGCACAGCAATATCAATTATTAAATTCAAACCCAGAAATGAACTCCATTTATCCCAGTGTAACAGAGGAAGTAGAAACTTGACGCCATATTTTTGAAAAGTATGGATTGGTTGTCTTATTGTATTTTAAAGATATATAATTGACGAGGGTCAAAGGTTTGGAATCGCTTAACAGATGGCACAGGAATAAACATTAGAATGTGTGCACACACACATTTGCTGTGCAAGCCAACATGCGTACCTTACGTTGCAGTGGGCAGACAATAGAGCGTGGAGCAAAATACATGTAATGTGTTATGGTTTTAAAAGAAAAAAAGACAGGGCGATTTAAAAGGAAGTTTCAGTGAAATGCCTTTTAAGCAGTTACAGCAGCAACAACAGCAACAAAAATAACAGCAACTAATATTTTTTAAAACTCAAAACTTATCTGAAATTATAATTCTCAAAAACCTACAGAGGGAGGTCTCCGGGATTTTTATACACTACTGGAGTCTGATCATCGATTGTGATTCTCCAAAAAGAAAAGTTTTGAGGGTTTCTACTAATTTTCGTTACAAAACAAAGCTATCCCAGTTACTTACAATACAAAAGAACTAATGTCTCAAATGATAAAATTAACCGATCCAGCAGCGAAGCCTCAAACTCCACACCAGTTTTGAGCAGAAAAGCGGAAGTTCAACAATGAATTTATAGGAGGTTGGGCACCAAACTGGATTGAGGTCGTTTTTAGAATTTCATTTAGCGCAGATATGGGATTAATTATTAAGAAGTTGTACTGTTGCAGACTACTCGACCTTCATGGACCTGAATACACTGTATTTTCTTGATTAATTTCTTTTTCGAACTATTCTGTTAATTTATAAAGGACCTGAATAAATAATAGTTATTATATTTACTATTATTTCAAATGTCAAATGCATTTAAGTTGCGATTTACTGTGATATTTAAATCTATTAATTTAATTGCCATTCCATACTAGTACTCTGCCAAGGTAAATAGTTCTACTGTTCATTGCTATATTGGCTAAACGTTGAAAGAAGTAAGTACACTTTTTAATAAGTAAAATGTAAAAAAAATCTTTTTTAAAAAAGGACACGCTTTTATTTACAAACATTTACAGACTGAAACGCGCTGATCTCCTCTGCTCTTGATGTAAACACGGGAATTCGGTAAACCAGGGCGGGAGTGAAACCAGTGAGCCGTGGAGGTCAACTCTAGCAGACGACTATACATTCTAATAAGTAAAATGTAAAAAAAATCTTTTTTTAAAAAGGACACGCTTTTATTTACATATAGAATTTGCACTAAATATGTATAATACAACAAAAAAAAACATTTCCCCCTAACTGAAAATTGAACTTCGTACCCCCATGTCGGCAATCGATAACGCTTATATTTCGGCAAGCAAGACTTGATGTTGTTAGTACTTTTTTAAAGTTATAATAATTGTATCCCTCTAGGGCGAATTGAGGCATGGTTCATTGACGCAAGTGATAACATTTTATATAGACAAAAACTAAAAACTAAAAGTGCAATAATTTCAATACGGTACATTCGATCGATCTGAAATTTTGATACAATGCATTGTCATCCAAGATCTATATGTGGTAAAATGTTTAGATCTCTAGGACCATCAGAAGTGGTACAATTTTACGTTTCAAATTTTGAAGGAAGGATGGATGGAAGGGTGGATGGATACAACATACAAACATTGTGACTTAAATAAAAGCGTGTAAAAAGCGTGTAAAATGTATTGAATTCAGTAAAGTTAACACATACCAATTGAATAAAATATCTGGATAATATTTCACCTATTTTAATAGTAATGGAGATCGTTGTCTGTTGAGGTGTCCATGCGCTCCCCCCCCCCAATGTGTGCAGGGCAAAAAAAGTAATCAACCGATTTTTTCTTCCCTTTTTTTGTTGCTTGTTGCACCTCAGACCTAACAAGTCGTATTTTTTCATGAGTAAAATTTGTTAGCATATTTTCTTTTCTTTACGAGACTGATGAACATTTATTGCAGCCTTATTTTTTTAAAGCAATTAACTAACTGCTTCCAAAGACATTAATTTAAACGTGGTATTGTGTAGTAAGCTCACTTTATCTATATATATAATTCACCAGAACAATATCGAGTAGTATACAAATAAGCATGACGAATGACCCTAGCTGGGGTCGACCAATCACAATTTTATGGTTGGTAAGCGAAATGGGTTCAAAAAGGGGGAGGGGGCATTGCTGAGACCAACAATAGTCATTGCGTTCACTTGCGCTGCTCCTTCACTAAATAACATGTGATTCGTAGTGTAGTGGTTATCACGTCCGCCTTACACGTGGAAGGTCCTGGGTTCAAGCCCCAGGGAAAAACTCTAGATATGTTGTTGTTGTTCGTCCGTCGATTCGACGAAGACCACTCTAGTCATCCAAGGGTTGCTGGGACTGGCTCTGTTTGTGCGTGCGCAGATGGCTGATGAGGCCGATCCTCGCATGGAAGGTTCGGGAACAGAAGGGACGAGTGGGACATCTCCAGGAGGGTTGACAGCACGGGCCTTTCGGGCTTGCCTCTTCTTTTCTGCGGAGGTGATCCGGTTTGCCCCTGACTTGGCACCTACGTGGATGGAAGAACGCCAGGTGGATCGGTCCATTGCAGCACGTCCCCGCGTGTCTGGGTTGATGGTAAACGCTTTCAGTGAGGCTTTTAGTGTGTATTTGAAGCGTTTCTTTTGCCCACCATGGGACCGCTGACCATGCTGGCGCTCGCCATAGAAGAGTCTCTTTGGCAGTCTCTCTTCTGGCATTCGGACCAGGTGCCCTGCCCAGCGAAACTGTGACTGCATCAGGAGGGTGAAGATGCTGGGGAGACCTGCCTTGGCCAGTACCACTGTGTCTGGAATTTTATCCTGCCACTTTATGCCGAGGATCTTCCTGAGGCTTGTTGTATGAAAATGGTTAAGCTTCCTAGCATGGCGCTGATACACAGTCCATGTTTCACATGCATATAGGTGGACCGTGAGGCTGTTGAAATCTAGATATATATTTCTCCTAAACGACCATGTGCACATGAGCATGACGAATGGCCCTCGCTGGGGTCGGAAAATCACAGCTGGCAAGCGTGGTGGGATGAAAAGAAAAAAAGGGGTGTGTGTGGGTGGCAACAAAGCTTCTTGAATTGACTTGCCGTTCATTTGCGTTTTTCCTTCACAGAATAACATATGATTCGTAGTGTTGTGGTTATCACGTCCGACTTGCACGCGGAAAGTCCTGGGATCAAACCCCAGCGGGAACAAAAAAAATAATTTTTAAAATGTTTGTTTCTGCCCGTTCTTTTCCACCTTTTTAAATCCCTTATATTAACTTCACCGCCGTCCCTGTCTCTCTGTCGTGATCTCTGTCTCTCTTTCTTGGGCTGGCGGAAAAACAAAAGTCAAAAATGACCCACTTCCCGTGAAGCCATCGAGCTGACATTTGGCACACGGACCCGTGTCACCTAACAATGTATCGTATCAAAATTTCAGATCGATCGAAAGTACCGTAATTAAGTTAATGCATTTTTAGTTTATCTATATAAATCTATATGTAGAAGTCGCTATTGTTTACATTTTACGGGTCACTTGACTTCACGCCAGCCATCGGTGAACACATCTCGTGTTTTAACCAGGTAAACCACCTGGAGTTGAGTTAACGCGTTGACGGCACCCGTCCATGTCCACACCCCCTCCCCCCTTCCCACAGTTTTAAGGCCAGGGGAGATAATTTCGGTTTCAGTCTGTAAATATTTTTCGCGTTTGAACATAATTATTACTTTTAGTTATGTCTCATATATTATGGATTTATAGTCAAAAACTTTGTTTTTACGGGGTTGTTTTATTTAAATCCCTTATATTAACTTCACCCCCGTCTCTCTCTGTCTCTCTGTCTTGGGCGGGCGGAAAAACAAAAGTAAATAATGACCCACTTTCCGTGAAGGCATCGAGCTGAAATTTGGCACACGGACCTGGCTCACCAAACAATGCATCGTATCAAAATTTCAGATCGATCGAAAGTACCGTAATTAAGTTAATGCATTTTTAGTTTATCTATATAAAACTATATCTAGAAGTCGCTATTGTTTACATTTTACGGGTCACTTGACTTCACACCAGCAATCGGTGAACACATCTCGTGTTTTAACCAGGTGTACCGGCGTGCTTTTGTTTACATTTTACGTGTCACGCTGAGCTCGGTCCAGCGATCGGTGACCAGACCTTTCGCCTCTCCCACCCCCACCCCTGGTTATAAATCAAAGGTGAGTTACGACAGATTCAGTCTGTAAATGTTTGTCGCGTTTGAACATAATCAATACTCAATAATCAATATGTCTCATATATAAGGGATTTTTAGTCAAAAACTTTGTTTTTATGGGTTTGTTTGATTAAATCCGTTATATTAACTTCACCACCGTCTCTCTCTGTCTCTCTGTCTCTCTCTCTGTCTGTCTTTCGTCGTCGGGTGGGCGGAAAAACAAAAGTCAAAAATGACCCATTTCCAGTATTGCCATCGAGCTCAAATGTGGCACATAGACTCGTGTCACCTAACAATGCATCGTATCAAATTTCAGATCGATCGAACGTATCGTAATTAAATTAATGCATTTTTAGTTTATCTCAATACAATATTTAATTCAATTTCACAGGGTTTTTTTCTCGTGACATTTGATTTCAAGCGTTGAAGCCACATCGTCATCCATGGACTATCCATGAGCAAATATGCGGCGTATGCTACGCCGCGGGGCTTATCTAGTTATAATTAATCCGATTAGAATTGTCTATGGGATGCCTCGGTTGAAATATTGGGCTAAGAGTTTAGATCCAGTTCATTTGTCATGTTGACCCTAATGTAACGTCATATCAGCTTAGCAAAATTGACTTCAAAAAGAACTCAAAGAAAATTATATTTCAGAGCCCATGGTTGTGTCACTATATTTTTTTTCTTAAGTGTTTTCGCTTATATATATATTAGGCTGCGGAAATTAACGATTAATTTCTCGATTAATCGTTACAAATTTTTATCGATTACAATTATTTGAATCGATAAAGATTCGATTAAAATTAAAGAAAATATTTATAATATGTTTTTAAAAGTTTATTAATAAATAATTAATTATTAATAATTAATAATAATTTATATACTTTTTTACGTACAAACTTCTCCCGCGTAATATTATAATTTATTTTATTACTGTATGTGGCATCAGCGCAGTTAAATTTAAACATGTAGCTAGAAAGTTGAGCAAAAATTTTGTTTTTAAGCTAACTGCGGATGGCAAAGTCGAAGATGGTGAAAAAGTTCACTGTGTTCACTGCCATAAACAATTCTCTTTTAAAGGATCAAATACATCGCTGACGTACCACCTTCAGCACAAACGTCCGATCAAGTGTCAACACATTGTCATAAAATTCATTTCAAAATATTCTTAATTTTCAATGCCCGTGAGAAATGTTCAGTTTTATGACGTCATAAATTTCTATTTTTGGCTTTAATCGAAATTATCGATTAATTAATCGATAATTTTTCAAAAGTTAACCATGAAAATTAAATTAATCGATAACAGCCCTAATTTTAATACGAAGTGAAGACGATAGTAAATGAACAATAATCAATCAATGCATAAGTTTGTTGATTTTTTGATTTTTTAATTATTTTTTTTAAATGTTGGATGGCGTAATTTGTATCCAACTATACATAAATACTAAAATTATATTTTCAACTATATGGGTGATACCAGTCACTATATTGTGTCAGTGAAAAAGAACACTCTATCTGAAAATAACTTTTTTGTCAACATCTGATGTGCATTACAATTTATTTGCCCGTAATCGCTGCACCACAAAGCACCGGTACAAATAAATTTTATGAACTGCTCTGTTCTTCAGAAAATTTAGGCAACAAGATAGGAATTTTTTAAAGTTCTTTTAAACTCTTTTGAAATTTAATTCTAACTCTGTGAGACATATTATTATTAACTTGTGTTACTAAAGCAACATTATTTTTAGTAACTTAAACTTACTTTTCCAAAAATACAAAAATAAATTTTATATATAGCATTTATTTTTACTTACAGAAACTATGAAATGAATATATTAAGGTTTATCTATGTGTCTCTTTAATTATTTTAATCAATTAAAAGCCTATAACAGCATGGGGCGCTCATCACAACTCTCTATGATGTACAAGGCTGCGAAACGTAAATACACATTTGTATGAATATTAATAAACATTAAAAGTTTCTAAACTTTGATCATAATTCATATACATGCTACTATCATATTAATTATAAATATTTATCTATATTCAAAAGAATAGTTGCAAGGAGAAATGACTTGTGATGGGCGCCCCACGCTTTTTTGTGCAGTCGATAGTTTCAGTCATTTCACCTGTTATCATAGAAAAAAATATTTTTTCTTCTTTTTAATGCACTTTCTATTTGTAAATATAAGCGTGTCCTTTTAAAAAAAAGATTTTTAAAATATTTTATTTAAGAGTAAAAATAGTCAGCGCCATTTTTTGTGTGCAGCCGGGGGAGGGGGGAAAAGGGGGAGAGAAGAGCGGTGGGAAGAGTTTTGTGTGGGGACTGAGGGAGATTTAATGTCTGACAATTAATTTTAAACACCAAAAACACAAAACCAATGTCTCTTAACGAGAAATTTTTTTTATTTGTTCAATTTGCCTTTTTGATTCTATAAACAGTTTTAAAATTCAATGGTTTTATATAGTTATTTCTTATGTGTTACAATGGAAAAACAGGCAAAGTCCTAATCAACGGCAAAAACAGCAGAGTCCAATCTGAACACATTTTGAAAAAACAAAATTTTCCATGAGCTAACATGATTTTCAGAATATTTATCTGTTAAAATTTGATGCTTAAATGGATGACCTTCCCTTAAACATTAAAAGAATTGACAGTTTCTCACATAATTTGTAATAAAAAGGTTTCAAACCTTTAATTTAGATTTTCTCAAAATGTGGAAAATGTGACTCTGCTGTTTTTTCCATTGTGCTCTTCAAATGGTTTAATAGCCATTTAAAGCATTTATAATCGGGTAAGGTAAAGCCGCTACAAGTTCATTTGATGTAAATTGTTGTCCCACTCTTGCGCCTCTACTAAAAACGCATGTAGATTGTATGCTTGTCGCGTCAACCCTATAACCAAAGACCCATTTCAGTGACCAAGGATTCCCAAGTTATATTCTTTTTTGCTATGTTTGGGGCTGTAATTATTATTGAAGATTTATTTTGTCAAGTATTTCTGACGTGCGTTACGAAAGGTCGAGGTTATAGGACTGATTGTGGAGCACTATATTATTTTACAACATTCAAATAAACTCCAGTGGAGTACACGAAATTCATTGTTTTTTGCTGTGGTTTATTCTCTTCACAGGGAGGTATGTCTCCGCATTCAAAGAACACTCCGATATACCGGAGGATATTTCATATGGCGAGGAAGTTACGAGACGTCATTCCCTGTCGTCTGTCAAGGCGGCCATGATACGGACGACCTCATCACTCAAGCCTCGTTGTGACCGCAGTTGTCAGTCCATCTTTCAGCCCATCCCAAGGGAGGAAACAAACATTTCGTTTCCCCGTTCTTTCTACTATAAAATATGGAGGAATTGTCTCAGAAAGGTTATCTTAGCATCTCCAACACCAAGAGAAACTTTCTTTTACTTTAGAGATCTGTTGACCAGACTTGCATCAAGTAAATACCTTACTTTTTTGTTTAAAATATTACTAATTTTTATAAGTTAGTCTAACATTTGTATTAGTATTCTAGTTATTTTTAATAGCTCCTGTGCTTATAATGTAAGTGCATACAACGTATTGTGTTGTTTTACATTAATATTATTTAACGTATATTATCAGTAAGTTTAATTAACTCATTTTATTCGAATGCATCATATGCATTAAAATAATTTGAAACATTAGCAAATGTATAGCAAATTAAGTTACAACGCAAAATTTCAATATATTGTCTTAGAAACAATTGTAAATAATTAATAGCACACTTTACAAATAAAACATTAAGTTATTTTCAATGTGGACAAGAATAATTTTAAAAGACGTAAAAGGAGATATCCTCAGATTAATATAACTGGGCAACGTGTGGAGTAAATGCAATTTTACAAATTCAAAGGATGGATCTAAACTGTTTAATACATATTTAAATACGAGGTCACGATTGCCTAGTAACACATTCTTGTTGACCTCATCATGATTTCTGACAGTGGTCTATGGTTAGTGAAGGAAATCTTTATCTTCAAAATTAAATTTCTTTTTTTTTAAAGAACCATCTATTGGCTGTTGTTTTATTTTTCTTCCCCAAAAACTTTTATAAATTTAATGCGCAAACAAATTTTTTTTTAAAATACTGCACTAAAGGTAGGAATTGTGAGCAAAGAAAAAGAAAACAGAATTTAAAATTCACATTGAAAGGAAGCGATTTCTGATAATGATAAACTGAAAATATTGAGCTATTATCCCTTTTATCTATCGTGACCTTATTCCCTATCGTATTAGCAGTCTGAGTTCTCACAAAACGCCCACCTTTCAAAAGAAGAAATGTAAAAACCAACGGTGGCCGAACCGCGGCTTGCGAGCCGCAATGTGAATACAGAAGAGCCGCATAATTGTTCAGGGCTAATTTTGAAATTGAATGAAATAATTTTATTTCCAGCAGCGTAAAATGGCTTACATTACTCTCTTGGTTTCCAATCTTCTACTGGGTAAGTTTTTAACGAAGTATTGTGACAAAATTTATATGTATCGTTTTTATCGATTGACAAACAAAATGTGTTCTTAAATTATTCTGAATAAATACAAAATAAATTTGATCTTACTTTACAAAACAAGAAAAGTACATTGCCTACACAATATTCATTATTATCACACCAGTAGTAATATTGGTATTTCATAAACTCCGAAGTGTTTTGGAATAGTTCTATTAATATCAATTTTCCACTAGAAGGAAATAAACAGTCAATACTGCTTATTTAAGTAGTAATCATTGAATTGTTTTCTTTCAGCGGTTGCCTCTTTCCAACAGCCTCTATGGGTAAAAACTTTTTTTTTACTTAAATGAAGATTAGGGGTGTACCGGATTAAAATTTTTCAGCCAGATATGGCCGGATTTATGAAGTTAAATACGGCCGGAGCCGAAGCCGGTGCCAGATTTGTAAAAATGGCCGGATTCTGGATTTGCCGGAGCTATTATATTTAAATATACTTTATCGCAAAACTGGCCAACCGGATTTGGCCGGATTTATGAAGTAAAATTTTGCTGGAGCCGGATATGTAAAAATGGCCGGATTCCGGTACGCTCCTAATGAAGGCTAAACGTAAATGTTTTTATGCGTGTGTATAATGTGTGAAAGAATCTTTCTTTATTTGCCAAACACTCGTCTGTTGTAACGCCAGACACACTCTGAATTGATTCCATAATAAAACAACCCCGTAAAAACAAAGTTTTTGACTAAAAATCCCTTATATATGAGACATAACTAAAAGTATTGATTATTTTCAAACACGACAAACATTTAAAGACTAACACCGAGTGATATCCCCTGGTTCTAAAGCAGGGGGAAGGGAAGGGAGGGGTGTGGACATCGACGGGTGGCGTCAAAGCGTTAACTGAACTGGCACGTTAAAGAAAAACAATAAAAAACCATGAATTTGAATTATATATAATATATAGAGATAAACTAAAACTGCATTAATTTAATTACGGTTCGTTCGATCGATCTGCAATTTTCATACAATGCATTGTTAGGTGACAAATTTCAGCTCGATAGCACCACGGGAAGTGTGTCATTTTTTACTTTTATTTTTTCGCCCTCCCGTGACAGACAGATAGGGAGAGAGAGAGATAGAGAGATTACGACAAGATTTCGAAGTTAATATAAGGGATTAAAAATGAACCAAGTGGCAAAGATGGACGTTGTTGTTAAGGACAAATATAAATATAGATCATAAGTCAGATTATCATGTGTTCTGTGAGTCAAAACGTGATTTAATTTCACTTTCACAGGTTCTCACTGATGGTCATGGTGACAAGTAAGTTTTAGATCCTTAAAAGCTTAAGTTCATTTTTTATATTGCAAAATACCTTTTTTCCCTCTTTCCATCAAAATAAAAAAAAGAAAATTCACTTACTTACAAACAAATAAATTCTTAAAATTTATCTAAGGTAACATCTTTCCTCAACAAATAGTAACGAGTTTTCTAGAAAATATACCTCACACTTTATTTATTCTAATTAAGACCCAAATTTTATTGAACAGAATTTAAATAATGCCTACGTATTCTTTCAGCCAACCCGGCAACTGCTATGACCGCTGTTATTTAGCCTATCAGAAGAACTCCAACAGCTATTTCGTTTCCGGATGTGTTTGTAATCAATACAACTTCCCAGGCAAAGCTCCCACTGGTGGCCCAATCAGAGAAGGAAGAGGTAAATACAAAAAACAATTTATTTAAAAAAAAATAAAATAATAATTTTGAGTCGGTAAATCTCCAAAGATTTTGGCACTTTTTTTTTGAGCCCAGAACCATATGTTTTATTTAACAATATTTCTCACAATTCCATGGAGATTTTAATACACATTCATCCTTTTTTTAATTTTAATATTCACTAACATTTTTTGTTCACTACCTTTCGCACTTCCTAAAACTTCTTCCCGCCCTTATCCTCTTAATTTTTTGTTCTGTTATCTCATATAAGATTTATAACTATTTATTCACACCTTCCTAATATTTTTTTACTCTCCACCAACAGGTAACTGTGGTTACCTGGCCCCCAACTGCCTTGCCAGCCCTGGTGAGTACAACACGGTCTTCGTCTACACTTTCGACACCAAGAACCAATCCTGTGTCAAGGTCAGCGTCTACAACACCTGTGCCAACGGTTACGGTGCCTCCAGCAACATTTTCCAGACACTCCAGGCGTGCAATACAGCATGCAGCTACAACAACAGAGGATATTAATGAAGCTCTTATTACACTTATCTTTAAATATATGCTATGCTTCATTCTTATAAATGAAAGCCAAACCTATCAATATTTCATTTTTTAAATTTTTACATAGGTATTAGTTATATTATTGATGTTCTGAGCATGCGTTTGAATGTCACTGAAATATTTTAGATGTCTGGTTGCTTAAAATATCTCCAAAATCCATGTTTGAGTTGTAAAATTACAACAAAGAAAAAAGCAGTTTCCAAATAAAATGCTAAATAAAGAAAATGAATTACTGTCATGTTTTCTTAAGTTTATCGTCCCTTGTATCATAACTATGAGTTGAGTATCTATGAATTTATTATTTCCTTGGTAGGATTGTATAACTCCAGGTTAAAAAAGATAATCCTGGATAATACTGGATAATCCGACAGTTGCTTTTGTTTTGTTGAGCCTTCTCGTCCACGAGGAGCAGCAGGCGATCATCGTTGACGTCTGAAATCCTTCCAAGGCCATCTAAAAGTGCCCTCCAGGAATCCATATCATAGGCCAGCCTGTCCAGCATCTAACAGTTATGACCAAGTCTCTTGATGTCTGCCTCTATCTCTCGGCGATAAGTGTTTTTTGGACGACGTCTTTTCCGCTTTCCCTGAAGGTTCCAGTTCAGGGCTTGCCTCGTGTTGGAGGCAGGTTTCCGTAGCATATGGCCAATCCATCACCCCCGCTTCTAAAAAAATATCTTGTTCAGTTGGCTTTTACCTTGTCCGCTGCCACATTTCCAGGTTGCTGATTTTGTGCGGCCAGTGCATACCTTGAATCATTCTTAGGCAATTTTTAATAAAAGACTGAATTCTGGTTAGGTTTTCGGCCGTTGTTCTCCATGTCTCGGCTCCTTATAGTAGCACAGGATTTACCAAATGAAAAGAAGGTTTTCAGATATTTCCTTTATATTGACAGCATACATAAATGTGATTAACTATATTATTTTTGTTGAATGAGTAACATTTTCTTATTACATTTTAATTTCGATTAAATTTGTTGTTATTGTAATTTGATTTTAATTCCTTTTACTAAAATGGGAAATTTTATTCAGTTGATGGCCTGGGATCCTTATTGCAGAGAAGCCTTGCACGTAAAACCAAAAATAATGTTTGAAATCAAACCCTTTTTTCATTTATTGCGTCTAAATTATCCTACGGGATAGCCAACGAACAATTTTAAAATATCTTCTGTGTTTCTTATGCAATTCTTGCTTTATTCAATGTAAAACAAAACGTTCTAAAAGCGAAAGCGTAATTACCTTTAAATTTTAAGAATGATTTAAACTAGTGTATAAATTACAAAGTAATAAAGTGACTAACTACATTCGCTGAGTTCATAGAAAAAAAAACTTACACTGCGGATTATTTTGATTCTGATATTAGGGGGTCAACGCTTCAGTAGCCTACATTTGGAGGAGAGTACAGGGAAAGACAGATCCAGGTGCGGCATGTTGGCTATAGTCGAATATTTCCTAAATTATTTTTTTTTAGAAAAAAATCAGTTCCAGGAAAAACACATACAATTTTTGTTTTTCAGCATCAAGCGGTTGAAGAATGTATCAAGAATCTGGTGCCTTCTCCTCAAATTTTCGACATATATCTAACCGCATGTGAAGTTTAGACCAATCAATTAAATGTATTTTTGTTATTACTGACATTAGATTCTAAATAAATGAGAAACTTTAAATTGCAGAAGCTGTTGTTATAGATGTAGTTTTATAAATTACGAGCAACAAAGCCCGTCCAAGGACGTTCCGCCACCGTTCGGTGGCATGTTGTAACTCCCCTCCAACAGCTGTCTCGACATGCATACATGTGCATCACGTCAAAAATACTGTTCATTATAGTTAAAATAAATAACTCGTAAAAACATAGATTTTTACTATAAATCCCAACGCGCATAACTCAAAATAAAGTCTTGGAAGAAATACTGCACCAAAAAATACTCGTTTTGAACGTCCGAGTAAATGGCGTAAACGTGTTCAGTATGATTGGCTGTACGATTCATATGTGTTTGAGGGACCAATTACTATAGATGACCGGACAAAACGGACAGAAAGGAAAGAAACTTGCCTTTTATTATATAGGATGTTTTATTGCAATCAGTTACTTTTCATTACGTTATCTTTTTGTGGAGATTATGTGTGTTCTTTGTCAAGGCGCAGCCTTCTATAACTATAAGCGTAGAAGATTGCACTTGAAATTTTGCGCGAAATCTATAATGTTCCTGATAAATCTAGAATATTCATTATCTAGTTTATTCGTTAAAATTTGTATAAATATGATTTCAGAACTACAGTGGAACCTCGCATAACGAGTTTAATTCGTTCCAGAGTCTTACTCGTTAAGCGAAACACTCGTTATACGAAGCATTTTTTCCCCATAAAAATCAGTGTAAAATACGATAATTCGTTCCAATCCATGCTGAAATAAGTAATAAAATCTCGAATGAGTATTTAAACGCAATTTCCAACAAAGAATTTCCGATTTTGTTTTCAAGGGAAATCTTTCTAGATTAGGCCTACATTAAAAGTAATTTCAAATCAGTAATTCTGAAAGTAAACAAAAAATGACGTCATAATATTCCCCTCATGCTACATCACACCAAGAATGTGTGTCAATATTATGCGTACTGCGCACCAATCTAACATTAACATTCACAAAGCGGGAAAACCCCATTAACTATTATATATATATATATATATATATATATATATATATATATATATATATATATATATATATATATATATATATAAATATCCTCAATTATGTATGACTGTGGCCTAACGCTAAGGGACATCACTCTGCTTTTTTTAAAATTTAAAATGTAGACTTAAAAATCATAATCATTTTGGTTTCCAGATTAAGATTAAACACCCTCCACACTATTATTTTTATGCGGACGTTCGAAAAGAGTTATTTTTTTTGGTGCAGTAATTTGGTGCGCTGCTTTCTAAAATTAGTTTTAAAATCGTGTTGTGATTAGCACTGTAAAATATATTATATAAATACTTTGTGTACATTTAAGGAAGTTTAATATTACGTATTTATCATACAAGGACAAGTTAGTTGGACTTTTGAAAAAGGTGGGCGCCGTAGGCGCCCTAAAAAAGGGGGGGCCGCAGGCACCACGGCGCCGCAGCCCAACCTAGTCATTCTAGATTACATTAAAAGTCATTTTAAGTCAATAATTCTGAAATTAAACAAAAAAATTGCGATCTACAAATTGCTGCTAAAATAAAGGGAGTCGAACTAAAAGAGATTTTCCAAAAAATAGTTCTCTAACATTGTTATAAATATTATTAGCTATCGTTTGGCGTTGTTTTCAACCCGATAGATGTTATGGTTGGCGAGAAATTGACAAAATACTGATATGTTTTCGTTTTTATTATTTTATTTTCCAGGAAATCCAGTAACGTTTTCGTAATTTTTTCTTCCGTGCACATCCTTTGGACCTCCTTAACATATTTGCAAAAGACACGAACCGTCTATATGGTATGGTTCAGGAGGAGTTGCTGTTCAAATCTCGATATATCATATAGAATGGGACTGTGATAAAGCTTTTGAGACTTAAAAGACTCTGTAGTGATGAGGCTGGCTTTTTGGAGAAAAGTAATCAAATGCTGGATTGTTTTCGAAGGAGGTCATACCCGGAAACGGTTTTAATATCTGCTGTCAATCGAATTAAAGGCATGACAAGCAGGACACGTTTACATCATCTTTTGTTCTGATCAATGTGATCGATCCAAATTTATTTCAACTTGTCATCCCCATAATTTTAAAGCCCGCCAGGTGATTCTCAAAAACCGACCAATCCTCACGGCTGACCCTCTAACTCAGCAGGTCTTTAAAAAAAAACTCCTCTTTTTGCTTTCCAGGGAGATAGAATCCTCAGAAATATTCTTGTAAGAAGTCACGTTCCCACAATGAAAGCACATATTGAAACAAAATGTTGCAACCGTAACTGTTGCAATACTTGCGATTGAAATTAATAAAATTTCTTTTGCTCTTGAAAAATTCATAATAAAAGATGGATTCACTTGCACAAGTCGGAACGTTATTTATGCAATTCTTTGCAAGAGTTGAAATAAAAATTTACGTGGGTGAGACAGGTCGTCGTATTGGAGATCGGTTTAGAGAACACCTTCAAAATATAAATAAACAGGCTCAATGTTCTGTGTCTAAACATTTCAACAGTGTTGACCATGACGGCATTTCAGATATTGCAGTAACTGGTATTTTATATGAAAGCAATACGCATGATATAATCTACATGGAAAATAGACTTATAAAACGATTTGGTACGTTGGCTCTATATGGAATTAACCAAATTCATAATTTTACCTAACTGCAGAATCTTTTTCCCGTTGTGGTTTTCAATGTAACTTTAGATACTTCCTCCTATTTTCTAAATTCTTTTTCCTTGTTTGTTTTTGTTTTTCCTTTCTTTTTATTTTACATAAATATTTTATGATATTATATGTTTTAAGAATTTAAACATTACTTATATAAGTACGTATTTTATGTTAATGTACTGATGAAGGCATTAGCCGAAACGTCTACTGTTGTTAGTTTAAAAATAAAGCTCAAATTTATTGTTTTCACTGCACAATTTGTTTGTGTATTTTGTATTTTATTCAAAGCTCGAACAGACAGGAAAGATATTTCAAATATATAAACGTAATTTTTCCCATAAGGAAATTGAGTTTTTAAAAAACACTCATTTTAAAATCCTTTATATTAACTTGTGGCGTCTGCTTGATTGCTTGATGCCTTGCTTGATTGCCGAAAAACGTTGGATCAATTTTTAACCCACTTCTTTGTATGCTAGCGAGCTGAAATTTTGCAGGCAGACTCGTGCCGACGATCAAAATTATCTTTCAAAATTTCAGATCGATCGACTGTATTGTAAATAAATTAATGAATTTTTAGATTATCTCTATTTATCTCTTAGTAGCATGTTAATTTTCGTGCTAGAGTGTCCCGGTGCGTATTATATTGAACAACCTTTTTGATACTTTCCTGTCGCGCGGTGCGGTGCGTATTATATTGACGATACTTTTTAAAAATATATTCCCGATCTGTAAATGTTAATGTAGTAATCTCTAGTCTGTCTCGGGGTGCGCACTATACCAAACATCTTTATATATATAAGCCGCATTTGTTGTCTGTCTGTTCCCTAATAACTCAAGATCCAGACAACCAAATAACGTGAAATTTGGTACACGTACACAAAATTATACCGGAAAGGTTATTAAACAGGTTTCGTTCCTTATATATAAGATACTGGGGCCCGGGGGCCCAAAATGTAGTTTTTCCCTATATGAGCTATATAAAATAAAAATTATTGAAAATTAAGACGTAAAATAATGACGCAAATTAATAAACATTTTGGTGTCGAGATTAACAAGAAGGCGATTATGGCCATAAAATATTTTTGTTGTTGTTGTTGCTTTGTTGTTGTTGCTTTTGTTGTTGTAGTTGTTGTTTTGTTGTTGTTGCTTTGTTGTTGTTGCTGTTGTTGTTGTAGTTGTTGTTGTTTTGTTGTTGCTTTGTTATTGTTTTGTTGTTGATGTTTTTGTTGTTGTTTTGTTTTTGTTGTTGTTGCTGTTGTTGTTTTTGTTGTTGTTGCTGTTGTTGTTGCTTTTGTGTTGTTTTTGTTGTTGTTGCTGTTGTTGCTGTTGTTGCTTTTGTGTTGTTTTTGCTGTTGTTGTTGTTGTCCACATCCCTTGCCCTGCGTCGTCAATGTCCTTCATGTTGTTGTTGCTTTGTTGTTGTTGCTGTTGTAGTTGTTGTTTTGTTGTTGTTGCTTTGTTGTTGTTGCTGTTGTTGTTGTAGTTGTTGTTTTGTTGTTTTTGTTGTTGTTTTGTTTTTGTTGTTTTGTTGCTGTTGCTGTTTCTGTTGTTGTTTTTGTCGTTGTTGCTGTTGTTGTTTTTGTTGTTGTTGCTGTTGTTGTTAAACCCGGGCGAAGCCGGGTACTTGCCCCTAGTGTTGTTATAACCCTTTTCAAATCAAGTTGAAATTTAGAAGGCAGACTGTAGTAAAAATAATTTACTAAAAATCCTTTATATATGAGTCATAGCTACAATTTTGGATTTTTGGATTGTCGTGCGAATGATATGTCTCGTAAATAAAGCATTTATAGTCAAAAACTTTTGTTTTTTTAAAGAGATTGTTTAAAAAATCCTTTATATTAACTCGTGGCGTCCGCTTGATGCCTTCCTTACTGGATTGTTTGCCGAAAAAATGTTGGATCGATTGTTAAACTTATTTTAATTTCACAAACCATTTGGCAAAAAAACATCTATATAAATTATTTGAAATTTTAAAAATTATTTTAGACGTGGACTTGTGCAGTGTACTTTCAGATTAGAACGTAATATATTAATTAAATGACCAGATGTGATTATTTGGATAAGTGAGTTGGAACACAAGAAGATCAAGGTAGTCCACACAAAAGGGCACGGGTGTAGTATGGTTGTTGAGAACTTGTTTTCCTTTGGAATACTGAGATTTGAGTGGCAGTGCAATCGAAAGGTAATCGGCTCTGGTCTCTATATAAAATAACAATGTATTTCAAATTAAAACATTGTACATTTTTTTTTAATCATTGAAGTTTGGCTTCGGTCTTCAGCAAGGTTCGATTTATTCACGGGTAAGTTCGGTTTTGAATTCGGTCACCTTAAGGGTTTGAGCCCAGTGTTGTCGGCTCAGGTTTGATTCGACTGACATCTGTTGTTTGTATGACGTGTTTCCCAAGTGATGATACCTGCGTACGTCACTGTTATGATGGCTAGAGGACTTCCATTCGTGAAGTTACTTAGTTCTCAGTTTCTGGGGTTGAAAATAAATTACTTAATAATTTTGATGCGTAGTAAAAAAAAAGTTTCCTCGTATCTACTTTGTATAAGATGGTTGACCTTGGTCCGCGTGGCCTCTGAAACGGTAAAAAAAAACACAAGAAAACACCAGGACGTTTGGATTATAACAGCAAAAACTTGGTCACAAATTATTTCGGTTTTAAAACTGTCAACGCGGGGATTGCGGCTTATATCCTGGAGAAGTCGTGTCAGCCAATTTCTCTTCACGTGAGAATTGGTGGGGAAAATGCGTTACGTTATTTTAACTTGACATCTGGAGCAAGGTCTCCCACCAATAGATTATGGGCGGTTTTTGACATAAATGTGTAAAATAAATAGAAGTAAAAAAAAGATTGTTTTAAAAAACAATATTCTTACAAGCGAACTAAAAAGAAGAAAAGTTTTTTTTCCATTTTCTGGATTGATAAAAAATTCAAACTTATATGCTCAAGTACTATGATGTAATATGAATAAAAACGTGGGCGGGTGCTTTTTAGGCGTTTGGCTATAATGATTAGGGTTTACAAATGACGAGTAAGAAAATGATTGAATTGGATTAGTTAATTTGCAGCAGCCTAGCAGCCCGTGATCCACCCCAAATATTCTATCAACAACAAAGGGAAACAATTATCAACAAATCCTTCTCCCGGAAAGTGAACCCGCCTTTATTATACCGGTACCCTTATACATCTTACCCCAGGATGACCATTTCATACAAAGCTTTGAACTTTTTACCCATTTATGCAATACGAATAGGCCATATATGACATAAATCCAACAGATAGTGATATTTATCCCAATCTCCACCATTCATGAATTTCGGAAGAAAGGGACGAGATACTTTAAGATTTAATGTATACGAAAGGTCATATTTGTAATTTCTGAACCATTGATTCCATCCCCCTGTTAATTTCTCGCGATTCCTTAAAAAGTTATTAAGTCCATTTTAAAGGGTTGGTAACAATCACAATTCAATCACACATGCATTTACGAAGAAATGTCACAAATCTCGGCCACGTATGAGTTTTGAGAGTCCTTGTGTTGCTAAGGAGTATTTAGGACATACAAGGTCATACAGTACTCTCCAACAGTTGCCCTCTTTCACTACTGAGCTAAAGAGTATTTAGGACACACAAGGAAGGCCATACAGTGCTTTCCAACAGTTGCACTCTTTCACCACTGAGCTAAGGAGTATTTAGGACACACAAGGAAGGCCATACAGTGCTTTCCAACAGTTGCACTCTTTCACCACTGAGCTAAGGAGTATTTAGGACACACAAGACCATACAGTGCTTTCCAACAGTTGCACTCTTTCACCACTGAGCTAAGGAGTATTTAGGACACACAAGGCCATACAGTGCTTTCCAACAGTTGCACTCTTTCACCACTGAGCTAAGGAGTATTTAGGACACACAAGACCATACAGTGCTTTCCAACAGTTGCACTCTTTCACCACTGAGCTAAGGAGTATTTAGGACACACAAGACCATACAGTGCTTTCCAACAGTTGCACTCTTTCACCACTGAGCTAAGGAGTATTTAGGACACACAAGACCATACAGTGCTTTCCAACAGTTGATCTCTTTCACCACTGAGCTCTGCAACCTAAAAAAAAACATCCACCTCTTTTTATGGCTGGTTCATTCACCTTACTGCAGTCGGCTGATCTCATTAACGGAACTGTGTAACTACATCGTGGCATAAGAAAAGCAGACAATTAATTAAACTGAAATTTAAACTCGCATTACGGGAATTCGCTTATTCGCAATTTATGTTTTTTTAATTATTTTTAATATTTTTATGCTTATGAATTTAACGTTCAAAGCAGTTTTTATAACATTCTTAAGCGTCCACAATTATTTCTACTAAAATATCTACATTTTTATACATGATTTCAAACAAATGTCTGGCAACCTTGGTATCTTAATTTTAAAAAATCTATACAATTTCTACCAGTGTTCGAAATAAAATCATCCACTTATGTATTGAAACTGAAAGTGATTGTTTATGTTTTTGTGAATATTCATTGTCCATCTCAAAATGACTTTAAATTATTACTTACAATAAATTCCATATCGCGTTTGCGTTGTCTTATTTGTTGTGTAGAGTTATGATTGGCCTTCAAAGTATATGAAACGAAGAAAATTATTTATATAACATACTAGCTGGGGTACCCGGCATTGAACGATTTAACAAATAATAAACGGATTCAACAAAAAAAAAGAATAGAATTCCACACCGTTGGACCTAGGGTGCTGAAATTTTGCATGGAACCATCATTTGACCCGGGACAGTTCATAGGCTATGTTTCAACGCCAGGTGACCACCCCTAGGGTAACCTAACCCTACTCAGGGTCACCTTGATTTACTATTCTGTTTATTGATGCTAAGAAGTGTGAATTAAATACAACTATTTATTAGTTGTTCAGAAAAATAAATGAAATTAATCTCTTTATTTCTCAAGATCTTAGAAAAATTGAATGGAGGATAAAATATTAAACATTACACGAAAAAGACATTTGGTGCCCCCGGCCCCGAAGAAATGGGCAATATGATTTCAGTGCACTGTAGTATTTTAATAGAGGCTCTAACGTACTTATATATCAAGTTTGGTCAAGAATCATTCATTTACACAGTAGCTAATGCTAAAACTAATCTTTATATAGCTCATATAACCAAAAAAGCAACATAATTGGCCCCCTTACCCTAGGGGGGTGGTCACCTGGGGTTGAAACATAGCCTATGACCTGTCACAGGTCGAATGAGGGTCCCATGCAAAATATCAGCCCCCTAGGTCCAACGGTGTGGAATTCTATGGGTAACAAACAAACAAACAAACTTTCATCTTTATATATTGGATAATTAATTGAATTTAGATTAAATTGTATAATAACCCCAAAGACAATTCTTTAGTGTATTTACTTGTTTTTACTTAAAGAAATTAAGAAGAATCAATGAACTTTTACTTTACTCAAATAAGCTTTCTTAAACAATTAAAATGTTTCAGTTGTTTTTGTTTTTTCATAATGTTTACGATAGTATTTACATGCATTTATAAGCTAACGAAACGCCGATAAACCGGCAGTACGGCAAAGGGACAGCGCAACCCAGTTTTCAAGTTGGTGAGGACTTTAGAAGAATTCATCAAATGTCATCTTTGACAGTCATTTTGAAACCACCTTATTACCTTGTTACCGTGACTGTCGTGCATCTGTCAGCCAATCCCAACCCGAGAAAAATAACCAAAAGTTCGCTTCCCTGTCCGAGGCTCCTATAAAACATGGAGATGTCCCAGAGGAGTTATCCAGCATCTCCCAACACTCGGACAAACATCTCTTGACTTGAGACGAAACCTGATCAGAATAAGTGAGTATTTAATCACTTTCATGCAATGTGTCCAACAATGTTACACACGTTAATAGTCTTTGTAAATTGGTTAATTTTGCATAAAACCCTTATGTTGTATTGAAGGGGGGGGATTAGATCGAAAAAAATCTACTACGTTCTTCTGTTGAAAATTTAAATATTGTTGCATGTGTCAATAATATAATGATAGCAATTTACATTTAAATATTTAACAAATAAATGTTTAAACAATTTTTTTAAATAATAAATGAGGGCATCATTTTACATAAGTGAAATGACGGTCAAAATAAGTTTTGAATAGTGCGTCAATATGTGTCCTTATTCTTTCTGTGTGTATTTGTTCGTTGAGGGGTTTAACCATCCTGAAACCGAAGTCTCATATATTCTGTTCCAGTCCAACATTCATATTACCTTGTTAAAATCTGTGCTGTTGTTTCATTTGAATGTTGTCATGTTGTTGTTTTGTATTACAGAATAACATGGCTTTAATTGCTGTCTTGGTTTGTGCTCTTCTACTTGGTAAGTTGATATAAATATGTGGCGTGATTATTTTATATAACAATTAAATACATTTACTTATAAAATACTGAAGTATTCTTGTATGCATTTGGTCTGTCTCGTATTTTTTTCGAAAAATTAAAATGTAAACTGATTAAATGAATTGCCGGATCTTTGAAATAACTCTGGATTTTGGAATTCAAGATGAAATCATTGAATGGAGGACAAAATTCTTTGGTTCACTTGCCTAAGCAGCCCATTTTATAAATAAAATTTTTATGAAAACTGTTAATATATATATCCGCTTAGATGTGTATTTTCCACCTACAAAACTTATAAAATTTCTTTAAGCTATATAAAAAAAATATGTGGACGCGGTGGTCGAGTGGCAGCGCACTGGACTGTCGTACCGATGGTCACGGGTTCGAATCCTTGTGAAGGCAAGGGTTTGTTCCCGGGGCCTAGGGCGTCCCTGAGTCACCCCGCTCCGAATGGGTACCTAACACTGTAGTGTTAGGCGGCTGGGTAATGCGTGGAACCCACAAAGCCGTGGCCTGTGAACGCTGCATCACTTGCCAACAGATCATATGTCATGGTCTGTGGACGCAACTATCTTCTGCATAATGGGAGCGTCTGTATAGATAACATAAGATAAGATGTGTATTTTAAATGAAGAAAATGAATGTATGTTTTCTTCTCATTTCAGCCGTTCCCTCTTTCCAGCAGCCACAAGGGGTAAAATAAATTATTGAGGAATTTATATAACTTTTACCTGTGTACATGAGATTAAATTAGGGTGGAGAAAATAGTGATTGGTGCTAATGACAAAAAAGAGAGACTGGAGTATACATAGAGACTTCAACGTGTTTTTTTTTAAATTGTGTTGTTGTTGATAAGTCGAGGTCCTTCATCAAAATATTTAAAAAAGAAAAATAATCAACTAGCTATTTCTTATACATAACAATTCTAGCCAATGTAAGACAACAGTTAAGCCTTAAACATAATGATCAATGTTTCTGTTCTTCAAAATTTCAGGGGTATGTTGGCAATGGCCCATCAAGAGGAGGAAGAGGTAGGTCGAATCTGCGTGTCTTTTCTTTATGTAAATGATCCTCACTTGAAAATAATTCACACCCTTTTTTTTTAAAATATAATTTTTAAACTATTTTTTAATTTGAGCGTCTTTTTCTTAGTTAGCCTACATTGTGCCATAACTGAATAAACTGTATGTGTTAATTGTTTGAAAAACATAAATTATTGTAAAAACAATGACACGCGTAGTTTGATCTCTCCACCAACAGGTAACTGTGGTTACCTGACCCCCAACTGCCTTGCCAGCCCTGGTGAGTACAACACGGTCTTCGTCTACACTTTCGACACCAAGGCCCAATCCTGTGTCAAGGTCAGCGTCTACAACACTTGTGCCAACGGTTACGGCGCCTCCAGCAACATTTTCCAGACCCTCCAGGCGTGCAACACAGCATGCAACTACAACAACAGAGGATATTAAGAGCCGATTTCTCACGTTTTCAGTGTGACCCCAGAGTATTCTTTTTGGAAAATAGTAATGAAAAACCTTTTTTTTTGTAATGCTGATTCAATGTGTTCACTGTTCATTGCTCATTATTCATATTGCGGTTAGCTCAATATTTTTAAAAATTAATTTTATAACGATAGGAAAATAAATATTGAACTTATCTCATCGCTTAAATTTGCATGTAAATCTAAATTAATGTGATGAACAACAGCGTTATTTCTTTCACATGGAAACCCAACCTATTATAAAATATTGTTTGAGGCTAAAAATGTATTTCTAAGGCATGAATGAGTGATTGTTTAATCTCTATTGTTATATAGTAGTATAAGATTGTATGAGGTACTGTTCCTTAGTGAGTGCGTCGTCGAGAGACGCATGCTGACCTCGTCACGTGCTCTATTTGCAAACTCTCCAAATGATGTTTGTGATGAAAAGTGTCAACAAAATAAAACAACTCTGCAAATAAATCTCAAATATAAAATTTCAAAATGTTTTCGTTTTCAGTTTATTTCGTATGTTTGTTTACAAATCAGTGGCAGCACCTTCACTTCACGGCCGAATGGCTGGATAAGTTATGAACACGACTACAGATATAAATAGCCATTCGAGTAATGTGTTCATGTTAGGAAATATCTTTGCGATAACTTTAAGTCTGTTTGAGCAAGGAGCTGTCGCCAGGCAACTGCAGTTTGGTATTGTGGAGAGCACAATATGAACAATTAAAAATAACTTAAAACACAAAGTTTTTGACTATAAACTATAAATCCTTTATATACGAGACATAACTAAAAGTATGTTCATTATAAAACGCATCGCACGACAATCCAAAAATTTAGTTATGTCTCATATATAAAGGATTTATAGTAATAAAAAATCTACTACAGCTTGCCTGCTAAATTTAAGCTCGATTTCATCAAGGGGAAAGGTTTATAAAAACATGTTTAACATAATGCGCACCGCGCGACAGACCAGCATAAACATTCACAGATCGGGAATATATTTTTTTAAAGTATCGTCACTATAATACGCACCGCACCGCGCGACAGAAAAATATTTAAAAGGTTGTTCAATATAATACGCACCGCGACAGTCTAACACACAAAAAATTACATGCTACATAGAGATAATCTTAAAATTCATTAATTTAACTACAGTACATTCCAACACGACCTTGCTGGAACTGTGAAATGAACAAATACTTTTTTAAACTCTTTACATAAAAAAGGAATGTCTACTAGATTCCTTCTTAATCCGAGCCGCCACTGATAGAGATTAAAGCTGCTTCAGGAGGAAGGTTCAAGATTTTTGGTTTATGGCTTTGTCTTAGGATTTTCTAGGGATCAAATTTTTTTTGTTTAATTTTAAACAAAGATTGCACCAATTTTTGTTTTCAGATACCTTTAAAACACATGATTTCTGATTAGAATTAATATGTGAATTCAACGCATAGTCGTAGATTGGCGTGCCTGAAATATGGGTTTAGCCTGAAGTTTCATACGAAACCCGCTGAGTCAAAAACACAAGTGTAAACCGTCAAAAGCCAACTTAAAGGCTCTGAAAAAAATAAAGGTCAGAATGTATACATAATTGTTTTTTAAGTTAGCCAGGATGCATAAGGAAGACAAATTACTGTTTACTTTCAAGACAGTTTAAGCCATGTAGACCAGGGCTTCTCACACTTTTTAATATGCTGGACCGGCAGGAATTTTGTCCATTGTACCAGGCAGCTGTGCACTATTTTTTCTGCACTGACAGTTTTTTATGTCCTTTTTTGAGAACTTCTGCGGACCGGTGGTGGATGACCCACGGACCACCACTTTGAGAAGCACTGATGTAGACGGTGCGACAGATAGTCATACTTATAATAATTGGCAATAGTTCAAGCGAATGTTAACACTAAGTACAGGAATGGCTCGTTTCATTAAATTACAGAAGAACGTTTGAGAATTATTCCAACGAGACCAACAGAAATTTGTTACAAGAGGGAGACTGGGAACATCATAATAACTGCAGTAGTGCTCTGATAAATGAGGATTTTTTAAAGATGATTTTTAAAATAACAACACTTTTCACTCTTAATGAAGCTTTCTTTATTTTTTAAAATATTTTTTTTCCTAAAAAATACCATTCATAGTCCTTTCTTGAGAACCACCTGAAACGACATTCGTTAAAAAAGCTATGCAAGAAACAAAGTCCCATTGTTGGCACGAGTATCTTTTTTTATTACTTAATGTGAGCTTCGATTAAATATATAAATAAATAAATGATTAAATCTTAAATCAAAGAACATTTTAAAGATCCCTTTTTTTAAAATGGGCAAAACAGAAGGAAATAATGTTTTGATTAAAAGTCTTTAAGGTTTGGTAATGTAGTATGCTTGAAACTGGACATTGTTTACAGCCATTGTAATATGGTTGGAAGAGGGGGTGGGGGGTATAAATTTTTTTTTAAAAATAATAAATGACGATGGTGGTGAAGTATGACTGCATGTAGACCCCTCAGCCGGCGCCGCGCGCCGAATACGTCGCAAAATTTTCGTCCGCCGAAAATCCGCCGGAAAGTATGCGGCGCGCCGCATTAGCCGCCGTATTTTGTCCGCCATAAATCCGCCGAAAAATGAACGAGTCGCCGTAATTTAATATTTTTGTTTTCTTAAGTTTCATTGCGTTCCGTTTTAATATCGATTGCATTTTTAGAATAAACGAAAGTTCTCACGAGAAAGTTAAAATTCGCAGTGAAATAATATACGTGAAAAGATTGCAGGATTACCTTTTTACGTTACACCATTTCTAATGTAACAATTCTTTATGACTCGGTTCGGCAGTCCAACGCGCTACCGCTAGACCACCGCGAGACAGAAAAGAGTCACGGGTTCTATTCTCGATGCTGGCAAGGCCCCCGTGGCATTGAGCTAGCCACACAATCCCTTGCTCGTTACTGGTGGCTAAATAAAACGTGTGAACACTACTTTACATGCCCCATAGTCCGTCGTGGACTGTAAAGGGGTTATGAATATATATAATTATGGTTTTAGGTGAACTCAAATGTCAGCAAATGTCTACACCGGGAAGAGAGGCAGTTCATTAAAAACCTACAAGTAAAACCTAAACCGCCTAGCCTACATGGAAATTCTAAAGCACACTGCTGGAAATATTTTGTTGGCCTGTTCTCTGCTGATGGGAGAAATGTAGACGAAGATCGAGTTTATTGTCAGCTGTGTCTCACTGCTCAGCAGTCATTGGGTGACAATGCTCGTATTTCAAAAGTAATCAATTTTCCCGCAATTACATCAAGTGGCAATATGAATCTTCACTTAAGTGTCAAGCACAATGTGTCAGTACAAAGTCAAGAAAAGTCAAATAAAATGTTGGGATATTTCCGTAAGTATTGAGAAGGCAACAGCCAATCTCAGGCAAAATCAAGTCATGAACTGACAAGAGATATCGTTATCTGGTTCTTTAGAGACTTGCTCGCCTTTGAAAATGTAGCTAAAGATGGTTTTGTTGACTTTTTAAAAATTAATTGCCCTGGATGATGTTTACGAATATTTCTTAATCAGCCGAAAATCATATGCAATTGTCAATGTACGGAGAAATCCGGCTAATCCGGATATCAGCCTAAAAAATATGTCAGCCAGCCGAAATTTTAAAATTCGGCTAATCCGGATATCAGCCGAAAAATTATGTCAGCCAGCCGAAATTTTTAAAAAAATTCGGCTGGCAGGTCTAACTGCATGAGATAACATCAAAGTACATAATAAAACAATGTACTAATTAATTTGTCATTTCGCATTTTGTTCGTTCGAAAAGTAAACGGCACAAAGCGCATTATGGAGGTTTACTTTAACTTTCTATGTAAGGACCAAAGACCATTAAGGGTTGTGTATTGCAAGTTTTTATGTGGGGGAAAAACGTTAAGCTTGGTTTACCGTAACTTTCTATTTATCACATTTTTTTTAGGGAAAAAAAGAAACTATTCTTTAAAAAAATTGTTCAGTTTAATCCAAAATTGTGTAATTGTTGTTTTTTTTTAATTTCCTTTTTGCTCGGAAAATGGTAAGGACTATTTGATGAGCTGTAACTGCTTGTTGAATGTTAGTTTACAAACACACTCCATACAGATGGACTAAATAAGACAGAAGGTCAAATATAATCAAATTACCCTCAGATTAATTTTATTCTTTAATTCTTTACCTTTTTACGTAAGTCTGTCGGTAGAGTTATGGTTACAATACAGTCCTCTTTCCCTTTTCTAATTTCATCTTGCAGCCATGGCTGAACCGAAGTTGAATGCAGGTGCGTAGCGAGGGGCGGTACGGGGTACACATTTCCTCCAGACGCAAAGGCAGGACTGGACACAAGCCATGGATAAGCGTAGGACGCAATAATCTTCTGCGTAGAAGGAGCGTCTGTAACAGATAAAAGATAAGGGCGCCAAAATGAGGCTTTCAAAGTAACATTATTATAAGTGAACAAGGTTAATATATTATTGGAAACGCAAAAAAAGGGGGGGGGGCACCAATTTTATAGTTTGTCCTCGGGTTCAATATATGAGACACTGGGTTAAGAAACATTCAAATAGGATCGTATTATTATCTGGGGCCTGTTTGTTAGCGTGGAAAAAGAGTTACGTATGCTCAACTCTTTAGGTCCCAATAGTTTATGTACACACACACACACACACACACACAATACATACACACACACACACACGCACATGTACATTATTCTTATTAGAGCATATCATTTTCCTTATTTTCATTACAGATAAAATAACAGGCCACGAATTAAAAAAAAATATTTTGTTTTAAAAACCTGATGCGTAGTTTTCACAAACGTTCAGGGCCTAGTTGTGGGGTGGGGCATAGTTGACCTTGGTTCGCGTGGCCTTGACACCACGTATGCCGTCATCACAATACTAAGTCGCCATTTCTCCACCTTTAAACAAAATGTGACCGGCAAGGACAAATAACGTCGTGCATAAATTGTCTTATATTTCATTTAAATTGTCTGCAAATTGTAGAGTTTAAACCCAGGGGCGTTCATTATCTTCAGACAGGTGTTAAGGATTGTACACAAAATTTTATTAGTTAAACTTGACATCTGTAGCAGGGGTTCCCTTACTATATAGACTTTAGTCACTTGATGCCATATAATTTTTTTTTAATGTTAAACCTACAACTAATTCTTAACCTAAATATAGTAGACCCAGTGGCGTCACTAGGGGGTGCGGTGGGGGCGGGCCGCCCCGGGTGACACCATCAGGGGGGTGACACCAAAATGTAAAGTTCTGTATGTTGCCATTATTTGGCACTGGAAGACTTGGAGGAGTTCTATGCGTTTGGTCGTGAGGGGGAGACACCATGAGCTACTGCCCCGGGTGACACCAACCCTAGTGACACCTCTGAGTAGACCCAACATCTTTTAGTATTTACTTCCATGGGTTTATGCTGAATCGCCCCCACCTCCCACGAAAAGTAATAAATTATCACTACTATTCATATTTTATTCTCATAATATTAATACATGTATTTGCATATACTCCCTATAATATACAATATTTGATATATAGAAGTAAATATTGTTTCGTTCTATCATTTTTTTTCCGAGAAAAGTTTAGCGCCACGTCATCAACACAGAGGCGCCGAAAAATTTTCGCGTGATAAATTAGGTTTAGGTATTGCACAGTGTATGTACCAGAAGGACATCAATAATAATAATTATTATTAAATTAAGGAATGAAAAACACGGTGGCGTCAAAGTCACCCAAATCTAGAGAACGGAGGTGGGAAGGAGACAGCTATTGTTAATGTATAAAATAAATGGAAAAACTACTTTATTTACCGTATATACTCGTTCTAAAGCCGACCTTTTTTTTGACAAAATCTAGGGGGAAAAGTTTGTCGGCTTACGAGCGGGTCATAGGTGATTTCTGCATGGATATTGAATATCGGTGTTGTTATTGTAGATCATCAAGGTCCTTTTCTACATTCTACAAGATTCGACTACTCTACCAGAAGCTATAATATAGCATTGAACATCTGCACTTACCTTATTTAATCAATGTATTTATTTTTGTGAATGTTTTAATAAATTGTTTTACAAATTTTGTTTTCAACAACGAATTTTAATGTACGCGCTTTCGCCACTGTTTACCAAAAAAAATTTTTTTAATACCCTTAAATCTTGCCTAACAAAGAGCACAAAGACAAACTATAGGCAGTACAAAGTAAACAATCATAATGACCAATTTAGCTTGTAGTTTTTTTTTAATGTGTACCATTTTGTTTACGCTGTCCTATTATATTGTGTGTGTGTGTGTGTCGGCTTATGAACGAACGGGCTATAGAACGAGTATATACGGTAATTCATTTTCAAAGTTGGATTGTAAAGAATATAAATAAATAAAATCACTGCCTTACAGCAAATATTAAGAGCTTACAACTTCATGCTGTACATTAATTTTTTGTTCAATATAACTGTAACATGTTTACCACAGTAATTAATTTAACAACAGGTAACTCTTCATACATGAGTATTCGTACTTTAGCCAATGATGTATGTAAAGTGTATTAAAAAATGTCTGAAGTTTTCTGCTCCTACTTCGCCCCCCATCCAGAAAATTCACGTAAGCTCCCATGGTAGCTCCAAAAATATATTACAACTGAGTAGCAGTTTCAAGATAATTCAAATAGAAATGGGAGAGAGGAGGCTGTAACTTGACAACTAAGGCCACTGTACATCTTGCCAGGATGTAATACATGTACTCCCTCCCATTCAACGTCCCGTGAAATCATACGGCTGAGTGAGGATTTTAGGGTTATTGGAGCACACTCGGTGCCAATGTTGGGTCATTGGTTAGAAACACCAGTCTTGGAGTAAGGGGCCGTCCATAAAATACGTCACGCTCCAGAGAGGGTGGAGGGGGTGTAAGAAAGTTTGACAGTTTGTGACAGGGGGGAGGGGGTCCGGCGATGTGTGACTTCACTGTGTTTTATATTAAATTTTAATTATTTTGTTAATAAAAAACACAATTTTTGTTCGAAAGTGTGAAGTACTTTGGGGGGGGGAGGGGGTCCCCAGATTTGTGACAGTTTGTGACAGGGGGAGGGAGAAGTTAAAAATTGTCAAAAATAGCGTGACGTACTTTATGGACGGCCCCTAACCTTGTCACTCAGCTAGCAATCCGACCACCCTCCTCCACTTCTATCACGTATGTCCCATTTTATCCCCCAAACGAAAATATTGAGAATCTTTGGCTTTCTGTGAAAATCTTAATTACTTTACTATTTGGTACATTGAATCTGTTAGTTCGTTCGTTCGTTTCCAACAATTGCACTCGTTGACCGCTTACCTCAGATTCTCCTGGCTGACCCTGTAACGTGAGACCATATTATATTTATCCACCTAATTCTGCTGTTGGTTCATTTGTCTTCAGTCAGCAGGTTTCTTAATGGGATGTGTAGCGTCACCGTGGTCTGAGCCTTGCTGACAATTAATTAGGAGGCAAGAAATAAAATGATATTTTTAAACTTATTGGGAAAACGCTTAACTGCCGTGAGAAAATCTTTTATCAGTTGAGAAGAAACTGTGTCCTAAAGTGTTTAATGCTTATGCGTAACTAAATGCTTAAAAAGTTAAGAAAAAAGATGGGGCTGATATTCCTGGACGAAATTATTCCAAGCTTAAGTTCATCATGGGTGTCCTTTGATAATAAAATTGATCTAGAAAGTTTTTTTTGTATGTCATATTAAATTTGATATCCCCCCCTTCCAAACAAAACCTCAAGATTGTTTAAAATGTGTGATGTTAATGAAATAATTTTATTTTTAAAAATATAATTTTTAATAAAGACGTAATGATTCATAAATTGGGTAGGATAATCATTTTTATGCCTAACTACTAACTACACCGAACATTGCCAACAATAGTTGACGTGATGTTGTGAGTGGTAATCAATTAACAAATTAGGATTAATGCGTATCGCATTGTCACGTGTCGTTCAATTGGTTTTTTTTATTTTATAAAATTGATTAAGCTCGGCACCTACCAAAAAGTTGTTGCAATGAGGCTCTGACCTTGACACATTTTTAAATTTCATTATTTTTAACTTTCTCTTTTAATCTTTTAAATATAAACTGAATCGATCTTTTAATTATGAACAATTTTAAAATGCATTGTAAAAAATAAAAATAATACAAGTTTAAAACGGAATACTCAAACTGATTCTACCCCTGTGTACTTGGCAGATAGTAAACAAAACCATCAACAAAAATATAACAAACCACGCAGATTAGCCATTCAGAACGCGACCACATTTTCTCCTTAAAATATAAGGGATATAGAGGGACTTCAATCACGAATGTGTTCTCAAATACGTATTTTAAAACTTCACATTTCAGCTCAGACATTTTGGAAACCATTAGCAACCATTAACCATTAACTATGATTTTTAATGTTTCATTTGAATTAAGCTCAAATTTCGTCTGATTATTGTATAAATGTTTTTGTGTGTAGAAACATTTTCTGGCTTTTAAAAATTAATTTTGCATGGTAAAACTTTTCATCATGATGTTTGAATAAACTATCGTAAAGTAAAATTTTAACAAAAGTTCATTCCGATTATGCGGTTTGCGCTGAAAGTGATTCTTTTAATTTTGCGTGGAAACCAGAAACTATCAACTGTCATCTGTCACAGCGGTCATTTTTTATGACATCATCACTCAAGCCTCATTCTGACAGAAGCTGTCGTTTATCTTTTAACCAATCCCAAGGGAGGAAATAGAAATGTTCCCAATTCTCCATTCCCTATAAAATATAGAGCTATCCCAGCTGAGTTATCCAGCATTTCCACCGCAAACAATTAAGTTTCCTCCGCCAGAGAAAGAAGTTCGCAAGACTCGCAAACTAAGTGAGTACAGCATCCCAGGTGTTGTTAATCATTAGCGATTACAATTTAAACATTAATACATTATACGCCTTCAATTATTTTTCGGAAAGCTGGAAAAAATATATTAACGCTAGTCTTTTTTTTTACCACATTTTCTATTAAGAAAGAAAACGTCTATTTTCTGTTTTAAAACCATTAAACCCATTAAAACCATTAAACCCATTAAAACCATTAAACCCATTAAAACCATTAAACCCATTAAAACCATTAAAACCATTAAAACTATTGACAGACTGTCTACTTCAAATGGAAACGAATCCTTGCAATAAGATAATTTGTAACATTTTTGTTTTGAAAGTTAAAAAATATTTTTATGTTTCATAAAATAAAATTTAACTATATTTACCTTATTTAACACATTTCTTGTCTCCTTTTAAAATGTACAGGCCAGATTAAAAATTTACAGGCCAGATTGAATATTTGTATTTAGTTCATATTTTAATTGTTCAATATGTTTCTTTTGTATTTCATCTCAATTTTCTAGAATTTAAATGTTTTTCTAATGCTTTTCAAGAATTAAGTTTGAATTAATTTTATTTTTTTATTATTTTAACAGTTTTTTTTAAAAATGGCGTTCATTGCTCTCTTGGTGTCTGCTCTTATGCTTGGTAAGTTTGGAATATATAAATGTTACACATAGAATATATATTTAAGGAAATAAATTACTATTTAATATATGCCTTTAAATCAAATCACTTTTTAAAAATCATATTTTAACGGGGATAGGGTGGGGGAGCCATTTAAATAAGAATCCCAGTGAAATCACTGCAGAAACGGCGAACACTGTCGGGAACAATCTCAATATAGAACTATCATTTAAGATGTCAGTTTTTTTTGTAAAGTAAAAAGACAAAACGCGATTTTAAATATCACAAAAAAGCTAAGTAAACTGAGTGAAGGCTCCTTTTTTAAATCCTTTATATTAACTCGTGGTGTCTGCGGCCGACCGACCGACCTTGCTTGCTTGCTTGCTTGCTTGCTTGTCGCCAAAACTTTTGATCGATTTTTAACCCACTTGCTCGCAAGATAGCGAGCTGAAATTTTGCAGGCAGTTTCGTACCGATGATAAAAACAATGTATCAAAATTTCAGATCGATCGCATGTACCGTAATTAAATTATTGATTTTTTAGATTATTTTATTTATTCCTATGTATCATGCTATTTTTTGAGATAGAGCGTCGCGGTGCGTATTATATTGAACAACCTTTCTGTCGCGCAATAAGGTGCGTATTTTATTGACAGCTCTTTTTATAAACATATTCCTGATCGGTGCGCATTATATTAAACATGTTTTACGACACAACTGCAATTTTGTATTTCTGGATGGTCTGGCGCTGCGTATTATAATGAACATTCTTTTAATTACTTCTCGTACATAAAGGATTTATAGTCAAAAACTTGGTTTTTTACGGGTTTTTCTTATTAAATCCTTTATATTAACTCGTGGTGTCTGCGGCGGACCTTGCTTGCTTGCTTGCTTGCTTGCTTGTCGCCAAAACTTTTGATCGATTTTTAACCCACTTGCTCGCAAGATAGCGAGCTGAAATTTTGCAGGCAGTTTCGTACCGATGATAAAAACAATGTATCAAAATTTCAGATCGATCGCATGTACCGTAATTAAATTATTGATTTTTTAGATTATTTTATTTATTCCTATGTATCATGCTATTTTTTGAGATAGAGCGTCGCGGTGCGTATTATATTGAACAACCTTTCTGTCGCGCAATAAGGTGCGTATTTTATTGACAGCTCTTTTTATAAACATATTCCTGATCGGTGCGCATTATATTAAACACGTTTTACGACACAACTGCAATTTTGTATTTCTGGATGGTCTGGCGCTGCGTATTATAATGAACATTCTTTTAATTACTTCTCGTACATAAAGGATTTATAGTCAAAAACTTGGTTTTTTACGGGTTTTTCTTATTATTACCATTTACAAGACGTCCGAAAATAACCTTATCAGAGTATATCATACTTTTTTTTCCAGCCGTCCCATCATTGCAGCAGCCACAAGGGGTAAATATATATATATCTTTTTTAAAAATAAATATATAAGATAAAAATTAATTATTTTTGTGTTTTGTATATGAATATGTGAGGTTGACTTAAATAGAACTTGTTCTAGTCATTTTTAAAAATGAAACGTTAACTCATTAAAAAAAATTAAATTTAGACTATTAAAAAATTGATTAACTGATAAAACCCATTGTATGACGATACACGTACCCAAAAGCTGAAGATTAGCTTAGACAACGCCTCGTTTGGCCCGAGACATTTGACAGTTGATAGTTTCTGGTTTCCTCGCAAAAGTAAAAGAATCACTTTCAGTGCAAACCGAATAATCGTAATGAACATTACTAAAAATTTAACTTAACGATAGTTTATTCCAACATCAAGATGTATAATTTAAATTGTTTTTATCACGCAAACTTTTTTTTTAAACCCAGAAAATGTTTCTACACAGAAAAACAATTCCATAACACACTGACAACATTTGAGCATAAATCAAGTGAAATAATAAAATCACAGTTAGTTGTTGTTAGTGTCCCAAATGTCTGAGCTGGATTGAGCAGCTTTTAAATATGAATTTTTGAGCACACATTAGGAATCTTGAACCGGTGACCGGGCCAGTTTGGTTTGCTTGGAATCAATTAAAATTGTGTCATCTCAAAGCAATGCAAGATAGTCTCAAACTCATAGATTACGTCAGAAAATTGATTCACACACACACACATACCCACACATATTAACACACACACACACACACACATACACACACACATACACACACACGAACAATAGCACTGCCGATGCCTGAACTCCGCATCTATTATTCTAATTGACTTGACAACACACGCATTCAAGTAGCAATGCCCTGTATCAGAATCTAAATTGGTGATGACCTGTCTTGTAATATCCTCAAAATTAATGCCATTTATGTTCTGATGAGAAATAAATTCAGGTGCCGGAGCTAGATGTGTGTGTGTGTGACAGTATTTCTTTGTTTTTTTTCTTTTCTTATACCCTACCACATTTGAACACAAGTGGCATTACTCCCAATGGCATACTTCATCACCTGGGCTAATAGTGCCCTTCAAGATCAATTATTTTAATTATTTTAATTATTTTTTTAATGAGATGTCAGCGTGAAGAAGGGTTGCCCATTGTATCTATAGTTAGGAGAATGCAATAAGTACCATCGGACCAATGACCCAATTATTACCCCCCCCTCCTTTTTGTCGTTCCTGGACTAACGATAAAAGCTGCTTATGTGTACCGCACTGTCATTTGTGTGGTTGTTAGCATATTAATGTTTCTTGAATGCATTAATTATGTAAAGCGCTGTGAGCCCAGTGCCTTGCTGGAGTACAGCGCTAAATAAATTTTCAATTTATTATTATTATTATTAAAAGACTGGCTATACTATACGTACCCAGTAATTCCTCATTTCTGACATTCAACTTTCTAGTTAGAAAAGTTACATGAGAAATGGTTAATTACTAAATAAAATTTAAATTTCATCATCTTTTTAACGTGTTATCAGAACTCAATCAAATAGGATTTTATTTCAAACCCCAGCCATTCGCAGTTCTATTCATGCTAATAAAACCTCAAAGTGTTGTAAACCCCACTAAGTAATAAACTAATTTTGTTGTTTCACAATTTATATTTTTCAGGGTTACGTTGGGGGTCTCATCGACAACATGTAAGTTACCGTTCATATTTCTTTAGTTATGGTTTATATTTTTTAAAGTTTATTTATTATTTTTGGTGTTGTTTTTCTATGCCCGCTTACAACCAATTCTTGCTCGGTGTCCTTTTTATCCCTTTGAGATGACGAGTAATTATAGCAGTGAATTATCACATAGTAAATTGTCATAAAGTAAAGAAACATCTAAATGATGACGTCAGCAACGGTTTTCCCGTGAAACGTTCACATCAACAAAATTCACCCCCTCACCATCACTCAAAAATGTGCACAATGTAAAACAATTCATTTCATTAATTTTCAGCCAACCTGGGAACTGTTATGAACGCTGTCGTTCGGCCTACCAGAAAAACTCCAACAGCTATTTCGTTTCCGGGTGTGTTTGTAATCAATACAACTTCCCTGGCAATGGTCCTATTGGTGGTGGCCCAATTGGAGGAGGAAGTGGTGAGTTCAAAACTTCATGATATTTTTAGAAGTGATTCATCTTGATATTTTAAAATGTAGTTTAACTCTATTTTTTTTTAAATGCTTCATTTATATTTTCCTTCATTTACCAAATTTTATTTAACTTTTAGTGATTTCAGTGTCAGTCACCGATTGATTTCCTTGTCCTTTTTATTATTTTTCAAAATGTTCATTCATTTAAATGATATTTTTACCCTCAAATTATCTTTATCCCTTCAATTAGTAAAATGATCAATCAGTCCCAATAACATGCGCTGATCTCTCCACCAACAGGTAACTGTGGTTACCTGGCCCCCAACTGCCTTGCCAGCCCTGGTGAGTACAACACGGTCTTCGTCTACACTTTCGACAACAAGGCCCAATCCTGTGTCAAGGTCAGCGTCTACAACACTTGTGCCAACGGTTACGGCGCCTCCGGCAACATTTTCCAAACCCTCCAGGCGTGCAACACAGCATGCAACTACAACAACAGAGGATATTAATCACGTAGTTGCCGACCCAGAACTTTTTTTTGTTGAGTTGTTGAACCTCTTTGTTGAACTTTATGTTCTGTCTTTAAAAAGTAAAACTCCTCTTTAAATCAATAAAATTGGCCTGGACATTTTTTTAAAAAAGAAACCATGATTGTAAACATTTTTAAAGTCATTTTTAAACGTGCAACAGCGAAAACATTAATCATAAAAGACAAAGATAAGATGCATATAAATCAGCACAATCTTTTAGACGAAAATCATAGGAAATAAAGCAACACAATCATAATTAAACTCATCTGTGTAAATTATTATTTTTTAAAACACTTTCAATGTTCTGAATTGAAGAAAAAAAACTTAATGTTTTAAAAGAGTTATGATTTTGAATTCCAATGTGACTACTTTGAGATTTATACGATGTCAACACGATCTCGAAATAATCTCGAAATGGTTTTTGTGATAACAATGTCATAACACCAAAGATGATCATTAAATGTAAATCCTTAATGAAAAAAATCGTCATTATTTTCATTCACTTTTTTCTGTCTTGTTTTTTTAAAAAAATAATTATTGACATATGTAACTCATTCACAGGAGAGTTGATCGTTGTCGTATTTACTAGGCAGTAGAAGTAGAAGTCAATGCTGGGAGATGCTCCCTGTACTGCTGAGATCAGTTAATATGTTATTGCTATGATGTGATCCCCATATACATCTGTTTTGCCGTTTAACTTCAGCTTCTCCTTCGTAATTGTAGCAACTCCTCTTATTCTGCGATGGTCCATGGCTTATTTCAGATTTCCTTTAGTCTAGTCTCCTGGCTTTACTTCAGCTCAACTACTCTCCAAATTTCCTCTGCAAATGTTTCGGTGGAAAAAAATGATTAATACATTCTATTGCATGTAGTTACTTATCTTTAGAGTCTATTCGGTATTACTTTTAGCCAGTGCTTTTTGTTTATTAAAAAAAGGTAATGGAAAGCATGAAAAGTAGGGCTGTTAGAGATTAATTTAAATTTAATCATTGACTTTTGAAAAATTAACGATTAATTAATCTTTAATTTCGATTAAAGCCAAAAATTGACATTTATGGTGTCATAAGTAACATTTATTAAAATACTTGTCGAAAATCGAAATAACACTGGAATGTCTTCTTTGTATGCCATCTTTTAACCAACAACGCAAACATACAAGTGTATTGACATTATTTGGTTCAAGGGATGAGCAGGTCTTATTGAAAGTATAACCAGCCGAGCTGAACAATCGTTCACATAGCTTTAGATTGTCTCAGCTGAAGTTTCCGATACTATAGTGGATGTTTGGTATACAGGTGATATGTAAGCGAAGTGTTAGAACAATGGTAGCAATGTTCTCTTGAAGCAGCGCGGCTGCGTAGATATTTGACCGACGCCACGCAGGAGTTTAGAATCACCGCGCAGCAAATTTTGTAAAATATTGAGGGGCCGTCCATAAATGACGTCACGTACCTAGGGGGAGGGGGTAACACTTTTGTGACGATGCGTGACGAGGGGTAGGGAGGGGGGTTGAAGAAATGTGACGTCACATCAAAAGAGAGGCTTTAAATAAAACTTCCACTGAAATATTTGGTCGCTTACAATCTATTTAATGACTTTGTCTTCTTTTCTTTTTTTTTAAATCAGTGCTTCTCAATGTGCAGGTCGGTATGCCATCAGACGCTGGTTGGCGTATGCTATCAAGACATGAAAATTAAATCTAATTATAATCCTTAAGTTTGAGAATTCACAAGATAACAATAATAACATATGAAATTGTTACACTGCGTTGTTTGATGTTGACATCAAAGCATTTGTGATGTAACCGCAGCTTCGTTTGGTTCTCTCATGGCAGGGGTTGTAAAGCTTTTTTGCCCGTTACCCCAAAATATACAAGTTTATGTATGCGTTACCCCCCTCCCCCCGACTCTAGGTCCTGCTCACATGACTCGGGGATTTGGGGGAGCGTCTTTAGCCCCCCCCACCCCCCGAAAATGCTACTGGTGAGTTTTACAAGCATGACTAGTGTCTAAAAATGATTTGAATAGGATAATGTGTAGATATTTTAAGTCAAAACGACAAGGAATATCCTTTTTCTTTAAAAGGGGAGGGGGGATCTATTTAATAGAATTTAAAATGTTTTAAGTTTGATATATATGTTCGATTGGTTTTCTGTCAAACGCCCCTGGCCATTCTAGTCTTCTAGATCAGTGCTTCTCAAAATGGTGGTCCGCGGACCGGTGCCGTGGGCCATCCGCTGCCGGTCCGCAGATGTTCTAAAAAAAGGACAGAAAAATTGTCAGTGCAGGGAAAATAGTGCACAGGTCCCTAGTGCAATGGAAAAAATTCCCTGCTGGTCCGCAATACTAAAATGTTTGAGAAGCACTGTTCTAGATATAATGGTAAATGAGCCCATTTAAAATTAGTCAAGTATTCATTAACTTTATTGAATGCATCAAATTCTTGACATTGCAATTCGAGAGGAGCACAAAACAACTTTTCTTCTTAGCTCAGTTTTTAAGGCATTAATTTTAAATATCACAGTAATGATACGAGATAAAGACAAGTCATGTGGATTAAGATTATTGTCACTCGTGTCAATATAAATGAAAGTAGGGTAGATTTAGGTGTCTTCATATAGTGCGAAGTTAGAAATCTACATAGTTGTAAAAAAAATTTTAAAAAAGCATTTTCTGGAAGGAACCGGTTTAATAATGGGCATATGTTCCAAGCGTACACGTACACATGACGTATTTTAATATATCTAGCGGATTGTAGTGGGTGTTATATGTCCCAAATGAGTCTGCATTACCCCTAAGAATTCCCTTTTTGACCCCAGTTCAGGTTATTTACCTCTGTTCGCCGACCTCTTTCTTACGGGATGCCCGTCAGTCAATTGAGGGATTTTTTAAAAATACATTTTAAAAATGTTATTTTTAAATAATAAAAAAATTCTAAACAAGGACGTTAACCGTGATGATTAATAGTCAATGTTTAATTTGTATGCATTAAAATAAAATATAAGCTAAGGATGTTAACACAGTTCGTTTTCTGAAGGCCGGTTAAACGTTTTTTTAAAAATGCTTCACGCGGGTTACGATATTACAATGTAGATCTTCACTAAAAAAATAATAAATACTTAAATGACAATAAAAGTGATTTGAAACATACTTATTTTCAAATTGAAAATAAAGTGTTGTTTTTTTTTGTTGTTTTTTTTTGTGGTCAACGATTTGTGACGTATTTTTAGAGGGGGGTCTAAGTTTTTGTGACGTCGCGTGACGAGAGGGGGGGGTCAAAAATCGCGTGACGTCATTTATGGACGGCCCCTGAACAAAAAATGGATGTTGTGCAACTTCGCTCACGAGTTTTTTTAAACTTTGCACACGGAACAATGAAGCTTAGACTTAGAGGGAACATTGCATGGTGGGCAAACGATTTCTCTTAATTGACACAATAACCTTTATCAACAATTTGAAAATTCACGTCAGTCAATAGTTTAAAACCAAAATGTTCGTGCAATCGTCTGGAAATTAGTTTATATTTATTGGCCTAAATATTTTACTTTTTGACTTCCAGTACATTTATAAGTGGTGGGTCGATTAATCGTTAAAAAAATTTAATCGTTAACGTTTTTAACGATTAATCGAGAAATTAATCGTTAATTTTTGCAGCCCTAATGAAAAGGGTGCTGGAATGCAACGAAAAAGCATTCCAGGCAGTAATAAAAAAATAAGTACATGTATGCGGGGGAAAAAAGTGCCCTAACGCCGTCCCGTTGCGTTACGCGGGGGAAAAGCACTGCTTTTAGCCCATTTTATTTGTATTGTCTTCAGTGGCAAAATATTCTCAACAATGTATCTCAATAACGTATGTTATTGTTGTTTTTCCAACCTTATAGATTTTTGATTAACATTATTTGCGTTTTTTTGGGGGGAGTTTACATATGAGTTCAAAACATGGAAACTAAACACAAATCAAAGGAACCATGAAAATATGATCTTTAAAATTGATAGCAATACAGCAATTAAAATTAAAACAAAATATACTGATTTAAAAACTATAAAAATAGCTTAGGGTAAAACAAAAAAAAACATTTTACAACGATAATTTTAAAAAAAACCATTAAGCGTGAAGTAACATGTTTCATTGAGGTTGAGTTGTAATGAAATTCTTTAATGGACAGGATCGAACTAACATGATCTTGTAAACGATGAGTAATGATGATGATAATCGACACTGGAGGCGCATTCAGAGAAGTGTTTTTCTGTTTTGGCCTCAAAGCTTTCGAATCCTCGAAACTGAACCGAATCCTTGATAGAATCCTGATCCCTTACCTGGAGAGATTTCAAGAATGACCCGACGATCTTTAAACTGAATGGCTTGTCGTGAGGCACGCTGGATGATTTCCGTGTCCTCGCCATCGAGAAGATGCTGGAGTGATGATCGTTGTACAAAACCCGAAGTGCGCCCGACCACTTTTGTGGTGGCTTGGAGATCATCAGCTTGTAGACATTTCGGTATTCCTTTCTGAACAGTGCGTAGATCGGGACGTTGACCACGGCGTTCGAGAAGGTCAGCAGGAGGGTCGCGACCCTCATGATCTCGATGTTCTTTTGAGAGACTACGTTGTAGTACTTGAACGGCGCCACCACCATGTACGGGGCGAGCAGCAAGACGAATAGCAGCATCAGAAACGACGTCATCTTGATGGAGCTCAAGTGGTTCTCATAGTTTTGGATCTCTTCCGGGTTGTAGATATGGAGCCTGTGTCTGAAAGCACGCGCCTGTCGCTGTGAGACGATTATGATGTGGACGTAGAGAATGGTACAAATAAAGAGGACGGTCAGAACGCTGCCGAATGTGGCAAAGATGACGTAAGGTTTGGGCAGAGTCGTGTGGAAGTTGCACCGCGCCGAAAGCGGCAAGAGAGTCGGGTCGTACATGTTCCAATCAAACAGCATCGGGGAGAAGGCCAATAGAGACACGAAGCACCATTCAAAAACTATGGCTTTCATCGTTCTGGAAACCGTCACTAACTGTGAGTACCTCAGTGGCAAAATCACTGCGATGTAACGGTCGATGGTGATGAAAAACAGGCTGATTACGGAGCCTCCAGGGCCTATCTCGATGGACGCGAACCAAGTCAGGCACACGTACTTGTTGGCGAAGACAAGCGCATGCGTTTGAGGGAGGTAGCTGAGCATGTACATGGGTAAGCAAAAGCAGCCCGTCAAAAGGTCCGCTACGGACAGGCTGAGGATTAGATAGTTGTTTGGGTTGTGGAACCCCGGGTACAGAATGATGCCCCACAACACCAGGAAGTTAAAGCCGATGATTATGGGGATGTATGCGGCGCAGACGCCCACCATGACGTAATGCGCGATAATAACATCTTCATCCTCCAGGAACATTAAAGTATTGTCAATGGTAGAGTTTTTCCCTTTGCCCATCAAAAACATAACATTGATGTGGTCGGCCATTTTTTTTCTTTTTTTAAGTAAACATTAGCAAATTTGTTCTGGGACATTGTTATTGATAAAAGAATTCTAAACTCAAGCTTTCCAGCAGCATTTAAAAAAAAATTATTTTATATTATTTTTCTCAGCTTTAGTTGAAATCCATTTACGGCTTAAATAAATTAGTTTTAAGTTTAAGAATGTGTCTCTACGTTTCTTTGGCCTCTGTTCTTCTTTCGATGTTTTTATTTTGAATTTCGGTCATTGTAACGGGGAACGTAGTGCCGTGCTGCTAAACCGCAGAGTCTGTGTCTGCCAAGAACAAGAACATTCAAATCAAGTCTTTTTTTTAAATGTGAATATTTGCGGAAAGGATTAAAATATAATGGTGAAGGGTAAATTTGTTTATGCACTGCGTCAGTTACATCATCGAACGTCCAAAAACTATTAATTTCACCCGAAGAAACACTTTATTCACCCTTGTTAAGGTCTGGTGATTTGTTGATGGTTGTAAAAATAAGTATGTGAATTTAAATTTGTTTCATCTTTAACTTTCAAAGAAATTTGATGGATATTGGAAATTAGATGACAAAATTTGTCCTTAATCTCTTACACTAAAATGTCTATCTGGTGCAGAGCGCGGAACGCTGGGCAATTTAACGAATCCGAAATATACCCAAGTCAACTCTTGGGCCTTAATTTGAAAGTTGAACCAAATTTATCATAGAGCAGAGCAATGAGAGGAAATCTCATGAAACTAAGACTGGTCAAACGTTCATCGTTTTGTCTTGTTGGCAATGTCTTGTAATTTGTGCAGACAGTGAGACTATTCTTGTTTAAATGGCTCGGTGGATGAGTGTGGGGTTAGCTGTATACTAAGGTGGAGGAGTGTGGTGTTAGTTAACTGTATTCTAAGGTGGAGGAGTGTGGTGTTAGTTAGCTGTATACTAAGGTGGAGGAGTGTGGTGTTAGTTAGATGTATTCTAAGGTGGAGAAGTGTGGGGTTAGTTAGATGTATTCTAAGGTGGAGGAGTGTGGTGGCTAGTTAGCTGTATTCTAAGGTGGAGGAGTGTGGGTTAGTTAGCTGTATTCTAAGGTGGAGGAGTGTGGGTTAGTTAGATGTATTCTAAGGTGGAGGAGTGTGGGGTTAGTTAGCTGTATTCTAATGTGGAGGAGTGTGTGGTTAGTTATCTGTATTCTAAGTTGGAGGAGTGTAGTTAGTTAGCTGTATTCTAAGGTGGAGGAGTGTGGGGTTAGCTGTATTCTAAGGTAGACTCTATGTGTTAATCAAATGAGATGCTTGGCTAATAGATAAGTTTATATTTTTTAATGAGATTTTCTCAAATTAAAGAAATCCAAATTTAGCAAAAAGAGGTTTTTGACTCTACCAAATGGATCCGAAAACCACCCATGCATGTAATGTAACCCCCGAGCTTACCTATGAATTATAGCTCAGTACTCATAAGTATAATATAGCCCCGCACGTATCCATGAAATATGGCCCTGTATTCTTCATGCCATATTGCACACACACTTACATATAATATAGCCCCGCACGTATCCATGAAATATGGCCCTGTATTCTTCATGCCATATTGCACACACACTTACATATAATATAGCCCCGCACGTATCCATGAAATATGACCCTGTATTCTTCATGCCATATAGCACACACACACTTACATATAATATAGCCCCGCACGTATCAACTGATTATCGTTTTATAGATGACTTCATAGAAATTAGGGGTGTACCGAATTTTGCCTGCAAATGTCTCGAAACCAACAATGAGTTGGCAGTTTCCTCCACCCCCCCCAACCGATGTTCACTCGCGTTGTTTTGATTTCTTCGTGCTGTAGTTTGTGTCCGTTCTTTTTCCACTTTCTTTGCACTCTCCATGAGCAAGTCTGCGACGTATGCTACGCCACGGGGCGTCTAGTAAATATAAAAAGGCATATCAAACGATTTGTACACGTTGGTTTTGGAACAGTTACTATGTAGACAAGGGCAGGGGTCAGTACTGTGGCCAGAGTGCCTGAGTGGGCATTCGGGATATCTTCAAAACTAACATAACATGTGCTAAAAGGTGCATCTTAAATGTTGATGTAAATGTCACCGCGAAAGGCAGAATGACTGATACGGCTTATTTTGTCATGCTTATAGCAACAGTTTCCCGACCCCAGCTCAAGAGTCACTAACAATTTGCCGACCCCAGCTCAAGAGTCACTCAGAGTTTGCCGACCCCAGCTCAAGAGTCACCAACAGTTTCTTATTTTATATGGCGTTAAACTTGTTGCTCAGCCGAATAAGTAGGACTTGAACAACTGACTAATTTCAAAGTATTTCTCGCTAGTGTCGGTCAATAACAGTTTATTTTTGGCAAGCTAATGTGGTAAAGGGTGGTGGGTAGGTAGATAATCACAGTGCGAATGTCTCGAAACCAACAATGAGTCGGCAGTTCCCCCCCTCCCCACCAACAGACGTTCACTCGCGTTTTTTTTTATTTCTTCGTGCTGTAGTTTGTGTTCGTTCTTTCTCCACTTTCTTTGCACTCTCCAGAAGCAAGTCTGTGGCGTATGCTACGCCGCGGGGCTTCTAGTTCAATATAATACGCAACACGTGACAAACATTTACAGATTAAAACCTACTGATATCACCTTGTTGTAAAAGCGGGTAAGGGATAGGTGTGGTATTCGATGGCTAGCGTGAACTCAAGCAAGGGACACGTGATTGCAAACAACAACAGACGCTACATTGAGTAATATAGATATATACTAAAAATGCATTAATTTAATTACTGTACATGCGATCGATCTGAAATTTTGATACGATGCATTGTTAGGTAACACGAGCCAATGTGCAAAATTTCAGCTCGATAGCATGACGGAAAGTATGTCATTTTTACCACGTTTTTATTAACTCGCTTTCGTTCCTGTTTGTTGGTTTGTCCAAGATTTTTTTTATCTGCCAACGTAAAATTGAACCACTTTTGATGGTCCTAGAGATCTGAAAATTTTACCACACATAGATCTTGGATGACAATGCATTGTATCAAAATTTCAGATCGATCGAATGTACCGTTATTAACTTATTGAACTTGTTAGTTTATCTATAGTCTATATATAAACATCTGTACCGCCTGCTTTTAATTGACATCCGTGAGTTCACCCCGTGACCACATCACAATGTTTTTAAAACGTTGGGCGGGCGCTTATGAGGTGTTTGGTAAAATAAATAGAGGTAAAAAAATATTTTTAAAAACCAGGTTGTTATAAGTGGACTAAAAAGAATAAAATAAATAGAAGTAAAAAAAAAGATTTAAAAAAAAACACGTTTTTATAAGCGGACTAAAAAGAAGAAAATAATTTAAAACTTATAAATTCAAGTACTTTGATTTAATATGACTAAAAACGTGGGGCGGGTGTTTGGTATAAAAATTAAAGATTTCTAATTTAGAAGGCAAGAGAGAGATCTATAAGTGAGAGTATGAGTGAGCTGCATATGTTAAACCTCATGAGCGCCCGCCACACGTTTTAAGTCATATTAAATGAAAGTACTTGAACTAATACGTTTTAAATTATTTTCTTCTTTTTAGTCCACTTATAAAAACGTGGTTTTTTTTAATCTTTTTTTTACTTCTATTTATTTTCCATCCACCCGCGAACGACAGAGAGATGACGACAGACAAGATTTCGAAGTTAATATAAGGGATTTAAAAGGAATACATATATATAAAAAGAAATTACATTAAGGGTCACCAGGCCCATCAGTTTAACATATAATGTTCGATAATCTGTTCATTTCAATAAATTTCATAACAAATATATAAATATATTTATCTATATTTCTCAATATCGTGTAAAATTGAATGGGGAATACAATATTAAAAGTTTAGTAAAAACACATTTCGGGACCCTAGCCCCGAGGAAATGGACATTAGGTGTTCAATGACCTATAGTAATTTAATATAGGCTCTTATGTTTTTATATACCGGGTTTTGGTCAAAATCCAGTTATTTTATCATTATCTAACACTTAAACTAATTTATATATATATATATATATATATATATATATATATATATATATATATATATATATATATATATATATAGAGAGAGAGAGAGAGAGAGAGAGAGAGAGAGAGAGAGAGAGAGAGAGATACAATGAAAAATACATTAAGGGGCCCCCAGGCCCATTCAATTCAACATGTACATTTTGAAAACCTGGTCATTTAAATTCAATTTCATCATGGATATATTTCTCAAGATTTAAAAACTGAGTGGGAAATAATATCGTAGAGTATACCAAAAAAAGACACTTGGGGCCCCCGGCCCAATCGATATAAGACGTAAATTTCAAAATGCTGTTCATTTTAATTCAGTCTCATCATGGATATATTTCTCAAGATAGTTAACAATAGAATGGGTATCTCAAACATATACGAAAAAAGACATTTGGGGCCCCCGGCCCTGAACAATTGAACATTAGAAGTGCAGTTCCCTTTGTTATTTTAATATGGGCTACCAAGTTTTTATATACAAAGTTTGGTTAAGATCGATTTATTCACTCAGTAGCTAACGCATAAACTAATTTTTATATAGCTCATATAAGCAAAAAACGACATTAAGGGCCCATTTAGTGCAAGATGTCAGGTTCAAAACACCTGTTTATATCAATCAATTTCACAGTAGATATATTTATCCATATTTCTCAAGATCTTTAATAATTGAATGGGGAATAAAATATTAAACGTTTATGAAAAAGACATTTTGGGTCCCCAGTCCCGAAGAAATGGATATTAGGAAATTAGTACCCTATAGTATTTCAATATTGGCTACCAAGTTGTTATATACAAAGTTTGGTTAAGATCCATAAATTTACCTAATAGCTAACGCTTAAACTAATTTTTATATAGCTCATATAGGGAAAAAATCATATTATGGGCCACCGGCGCCCCACGAGTGTTAAATTTTGAAAAAAAAGTAGCCAGTGACCATCCCAGGAGCGTACTCAAAAGTCTCCAAAAGTTTAATGGTGATTGAATGAATGGTTTAATCGGCTATAAAGGACATACATCCATACATACTTTCATATGTATAGATATAGATATAGATATATATATATATATATATATATATATATATATATATATATACATATAGATGCAAGAACAAAGACATACAAATTATTGTTCTTACAGTCTTGAATTCGGGCAGCGAATGGGTTGTCTGAACAAACCAGGAAAAATCAACACGCTGTCAGCTTTAAATACTCTAATTAAAATGCAAGGCTATACGTAGACCATGGATAAGCGCAGGACCCAATAATGTTGTGTATAAAAGTTGCGCCTGTAATAGTAATATATATGTATTATAAGATAAGATAATATACCCTTTACTTATATTATAAAACAGCCCCCTACTCACACATAATGTAATAGAACACATGCAGTTAGTCATGTGCACATGTAGTTAGTCCCCGTTCGTCCATTGGATACAAAGAGAATTGTAAAAAAGTTTTTCATAAATATTACTTTCGAAATAAACTTTATACAAAAGTCTGTTATCGTTTTATTTGTTTTAAAAGTAAGAGTATTATTCTTTTACATTTTCCAGTTCAAGAACGTACATGCACCATACTAATACTAAGCTAAACTTATACTTAAAAGAACAAAGTGCAGAATGTTGCATTGCGCACAGTCGATGGTGCGAAACACTTTTTTTTAAAGAAATTTTTTTTTAACTGTTCATATTTGGATATCTTGGAAAATGTTATGACTGGAAGTTGTGGAATCTAGTTTGAGAGTGGCTTGAAATTGTTAGGCTGAATATTTGAATTCGCGAATCTGGATTTCTGTTTTTCAGGGGCACTTGAAATGAATAAAGAAACACAATTTAGGATTTTTGGAAGCTGTTTAGAACTTATGTTGTCTTTTTTTTTACTTCAATCCACACAACTTATAAGGGTTATTAGTGTATCACCCGTCAAAAATGACAGCAGTTTTCAAAATAAATACACATCAGATTAAAAAACAACGTAATACAGAAGTTTTATTTATTTTTATTTTATTCATTTATTTCCCTATTGCACAATTTTATGCGGACGTTCGAAAAGAGTTATTTTTTGGTGCAGTAATTTGGTGCGCTGCTTTCTAAAATTAGTAGCGTCACGGATAGGACAGACGGGACGTGACATGCATTGCAAATTATGTATCTATATATATAATTATCTTCGTGGTCGGACCCTGCGAGGCAACAAGAAGCTGCATGTGCAACAGATACTAATTTTAGAAAGCAGCGCACCAAATTACTGCACCAATGCATCAAAAGGTGTGCAAATTAAATATGCGCTTTAAAAAAATTATTATATGACGTCATTGTTTTCGCTGATATTTTAATTTTGTAAAAAGGGAACAATGTAAAAAGAGGATTTGATGATGGTTAATTATAACATCAAAAAACAAAGGGGGCGCCATAGGCGCCCTACAACCCCTATTATAAAATACTTTGTGTGCATTTCAGAAATTTTTAATATTTCGTATTGATCAAACAAGGACAAGTTAGTTGGGCTTTTGAAAAATGTCGGCGCCGTAGGCGCCCTAAAAAGTGCATTAAAGGGGTAAAAGAACTCTCCATGAGCAAGTCTGCGGCGTATGCTACGCCGCGGGGCGTCTAGTATTGATTATTTTTTAAAGGTTAATTTGTGTATACCCAAGTCTCAAAAACTCGTGGTCAGTTAAATGGGCAGGGGCGTGGAAATAGCGTTTTCCTAAGATGTCAGTGTTTCCTCAAAAAAAATTTTTTTATTTTAAATCCCATTCCATGGGTTCTAGCTTTAATAAGTTTCATTTTCATTTCTTTGTTTTCTCTCTGTGTGTTTTGGGTAGTTGAGCGTTTGCTATAACAAAGTGCAACAAGGTTCGCCCTTCAACCGACGTGGCAGCATGGTGTCACGCAATTTCATGTCACGCAAGCTTTTAATCAGCTCAAAACATTTGGGAAGGGGTGTGGTGGATGGAAGGGGGCTGGTCAATGCTCAAGATCTAACATGCTCCCATTAGGACTGTGAAATGTTACAGCATAAGCCATTAATTGAGACGGGAAGGACAGGATTACATGGCAGTTAACGGGATAACCCTGATGGTTCATAGAAGTAGAATATTTTTTGTTTAAAGTCAAGGCTACCTATTTCATTTTAAAAGTTAGCATAAATCTAATAATTTGACCTGGCTATAGTGCTTTATTAGAGCCATCAATAATTAAAATAATAACTAGCAGACCCGTCGTGCGTTGCAACGATCTCAGTAAAAATGAATAAATTTAAAGAAACCAATGAGTGGTATGTTTTAAAAACAATTATGACAGAAACCTTCGCGGAAGTGTGCAAAAAAAATAATTCAAGTTTCATAGCAAACGGATAAATAAATTAATAATTAAAAAAGCTTACAAAAGAAGAAATGATATTAAGGGCCCCGGACCCAAAATGGGTGATAATTTATTTTTTTATTCCCATTGTACTCAAGCTATATTTCTCAATATCGTGTGAAATTGAATGGGGAATACAATTATTAACGTTCAGTAAAAAAAAAGACATTTGGGACCAGCAGGTCCGAGGGATTGGACATTAGGAGTTCAGTGCCCTATAGTAATTTAATATAGGCTCTTAAGTTTTTATATACTAAGTTTGGTCAAAATCCAGTTATTTTCTCATTATCTAAAGCTTTAACTAATTTTATATAACTAATATATAGAAAAAGAACTACATTAAGAGGCCCCCGGGCTCATTTGGTGCAAGATGTCAATTTCAAAAACCTGTTCATTTTTTCAGTTTCATCATGGATATATTTCTCAAGATCGTTAAAAAGTGAATGGGGAAAATATCTTAAGCTTATCCAAAAAAAAAGAATTTTGGGGCCCTCGACCCCATAGAAATTGACAATTGAAGTTCAGTGCCCTTATTTATTATAATATGAGCTACCAGGTTTATGTATACAAAGTTTGGTTAAGATCCATTCACTTACTCAGAAGCTAGCGCATAAAATAATTTTTATATTGCTCATATAAGCAAAAAATGACATTAAGGGCCCCAGGGCCAATTCAGGGCAAGATATAAAGTTCAAAACACCTGCTCATTTCAATATGGATAATAATGAATATACTTATCTTTTTTTTCAAGATCGTTAATAATTGAATGGGGAATAAAATCTTAAACGTTTAAGAAAAAAGGTATATTGGGCCCCCAGCCCCGAAAGAAGGGTCATTAGGAGTTCAGTGCCCTATAGTATTTTAATATTGGCTGTCAAGTTTTTATATACAAAGTTTGGTTAAGATCCATCAATTTACACAGTAGCTAACAGTAGCTAACTAATTTTTATATAGCTCATACAAGCAAAAAATGACATTATGGGCCCCCAGCACCCCATGAGTTTTAAATTTAGAGAAAAAAAAGTTGCCAGTTACCATCCCGGGAGCGTACTCAACAGTCTCAAAATGTTTCATGACGATCGGGTGAATGGTTTAGTCAGCTATAAAGGACATGCACGCACGCACGCACGCACGCACGCACGCACGCACGCACGAACGCACGCACGCACGCACGCACGCACGCACGCACACACACACACACACAGAGAGAGAGAGAGAGAGAAAGAGAGACATACTTTCATTTACATATTTATAGACTAGGTTGCGCCGGGGTGCCGTGGCGCCAAAGCTCAACTAACGTATCCTTGTTTGATAAATACTTCATATTAAACTTCCTGAAATGTACAAAAAGTATTTTATAATAGTGATTGTAGGGCGCCTACGGCTCCCACTGCGGCTGTATGAGTATTTTATAATTATAAATCCTCAAATCCTATTTTATGTCGTTCCCTTTTCCAAAATTAAAATATAAGCTAAAACGTTGACGTCTTATAATATTTTTTACAGTTCGTCTTTAATTTATAATTAATTTGCACACCTTTAGATGCACACAGTGGCGTAGCAACTGGTTGGCATCGGGGCAGTTGCCAAGGGCGCCAGCTCTAAAGGGTGCCACTAAATCTCTAATTTTTAAATTTGTATTTAAATACAAATGTAAATACAGTCGGACCTCTCTAAGTCGAACTCAAAATGACCCGAAAAAAATCGACTAACTGAGTTTTTGAGTTAGGGAAAATGGCGTAAGAGGCGCCGATTAATCAATGACAATGTAGATATTGAGAGGTGGGGGGGGGGACTGCCATACCAGCTAGTAGGCTTGACAGGAAAGAGAGGCGGTGTCTATGTTTCATATCAAAGGAGCCAACTTGCTTTGACATGCCGACACAAGCCCGTGAGAGGCGACACCTTCCCTCCCCTCCCCCACTTTACTCTCTCCACAGTGGGATGGGAGGAGTAAGATTTTTTCTTTTTAAAAAGAGTCACAGCATGCAGCAAAGGGACGCGAATTAGTTACCACTCCTTTTTCTTGTCTTTTTCATTTTTTTGTACTTGCAAGGGTCGTTTAATCTCTCGTGGAATGCTCTAAGATAAGATTTTACGTCCAATTCCGTGGCTCTACGGAACACGTGTTCTGAAATGTCACTCCAGAATAATAACCCAAACGCCTTGGAGAGGTTGAAAGCCAAAAAATCTTGGAGTTAAGGAGATCTAAAATACTTTAGTCTTATGGAATTTGGCCGGGACCTAACAATTAATTCAATATAGGGAGATTTTCGACTTAGGGAAGTTCGACTTAGCGAGGTGGGACTGTATTTCACTTTTATCCTCCATAACAAAAAGGGAATAATTAATTATATTTAAATATATTTCATTTAAACCAATATAATATTTTTCATTATGTTTGTGGCCTTTGCGGAGCTTCTTAGTAAGAAGCCTTGGAAAATTCTACTAAGAGAGGTTGAAAGCCGAAAATCTTGGAGTTAAGGAGATCTAAAATACTTTAGTCTTATGGAGTTTGGCCGGGACATAACAATTAATTGATATACGGAGGTTTTCCACTTAGTGAATTTCGACTTAGCGACGTCCAACTGTAATTCACTTTTATCCTTGATAAAAAAGTGAATAATTAATTATATTTAAATATATTTCATTTCAAGCATTATTATTATTTGAAGAGCTCAAAGGAAGAAACGGCTATGTCCCACTTTTGTAGTTTTGAGATATTAAAGTTTAAAAGTTCAAAATTATACAGATTTCTTATAAATTAACTAAATAGATTTGAATATTTAATAGAGTCAGAGACATAACTTTTTCATAAAACTTCTTTCACATCATTCTATTTTGTATCCTCTATCAGATACAGGTGATAACTAAAAAATTCAAAATAATATCACATAGCCGTTTCTTCCCTTGAGGTCTTCTTTTTATTATGTTTTTGGCCTTTGCGGGGCTTCTTATACAAATGTCAATATCATTTTACAGTCTTCCTTTTAAAAAGAAAAATCTTAGTATCCTCATCACACTGTCGAGGGAGCAAAGTGGAGGAGAGGATGGAAGGTTGTCGGTATGCCAAAGCAAGTTGGGTCCTTTCATATAAAACATCACCGCCCCTCTTTCCTGTGATCCTGTCAAGCCTTTATGCCGATTCGGCTGTTTCTCTCCCCCCTCTCAATATCAACATTGTCCTTGATTAATATGCGCCTATTACGCCAGTTTCCCTAACTAGAAAACTCGGTAAGTGGATTTTTTTTCCCCCCCTTGAGTTCGACTTTGATAGGTCCGACTGTATTAACAACACGTCAATACTTCAGCTAACGGAAGTGCTGCGCTGTAGTAGGTGGAGTGGTACTTAAATTTACTTTTAATTGTGAGTTTCTATCGTTATGTGTGAGATAATGAGTATGACACATTGACACTAATGTTTTTATTTATAATGTTTGTTAATTCCAGTTTTGCTGTAGTCTTTATTAACGCAACAATATCCCGTTTTATCCACCAATTTATTTGGTATTATTTAGTAAATAACAAACTGCAAATTAGTATTGTTCCTGTCTTATGCATTATTTTATATTCACTTTGTATGGTTGTCACTGTCAGACTACGTAATAATTGTCATACATAAAATACGAGAAATACAATTATTTTTTCTAATAAATGAAAAAAACGCAAAGCTGAAACTTGTCAATTTATCAAGGGCGACGAAATAAATTTGCCAAGGGCGCCAAAAACCTAGTTACGCCTCTGGATGCACACCTTGTATTAAATATAAGATCAAACAATGACGTCATAGCGTTCCACATCCAGTGAGCCAGTGAGTGACTTGGACTATTATTTTATTTACTAGTTTGCACTGAGGCGCCGTGGTGCCTGCGGCGCCCCCATTTTTAAGGGCGCCTACGGCACCCACCTTTTTCAAAAGCCCATCTAACTTGTCCTTGTATGTTAAATACGTAATATTAAACTTTCTTAAATGTACGCAAAGTATTTTATAATTGGGTTTGTTTTTTTTTGTCAAAAGTCCAAGTAACATATCCTTGTATGATAAATACAAAATATTCCTGAAATGTACACAAGGTATGTATATAAAAAAAATTTACAGTGCTAATCACCACACAATTTTTAAAGTAATTTTAGAAAGCAGCGCACCAATTTACTGCACCAAAAATAACTCTTATCGAACGTCCGCAAGTCCGCATGAAATTGTTCAATTATTAATAAAAGTGAGGAGGGTGTTTAATGTTAATCTGGAAACCAAAATGATTATCCAATTTTGAAAGAATAGCAAAGTGATGTCCCTTAGCGTTAGGCTACATAATTGAGCGTAAATATATATTATTATATATAACTAGTTTGTGCTACGGCGCCCCCCTTTTTTAAGGGCGCCTACGGCGCCCACCTTTTTCAAAAGCCCAACTAAGTTGTCATTGTATGATAAATACGTAATATTAAACTTTCTTAAATGTACACAAAGTATTTTTAAATGTTTTGCAAAAGCCCAAGTAACATATCCTTATATGATAAATACGAAATATTCCTGAAATGTACACAAAGTATGTATATAATATTTTTTTACAGTGCTAATTACCACACGATTTTAAAAGTAATTTTAGAAAGCAGCGCACCAAATTACTGCAGCAAAAATACCTCTCATCGAACGTCCGCATGAAATTGTTTAATTATTAATAATAGTGTGGAGGGTGTTTAATGTTAATCTGGAAACCAAAATGATTATCCAATTTTAAAAAAAGCAGAGTGATGTCCCTCAGCGTTAGGCATCATAATTAAGCGTAAATATATATATATATATATATAATATAATAATTTTAATCATCATTATAATTAAAATAATAGTATATTCGGTATAAAGAAAGGAAAGTCTTTGGTCTTTTTAAATAGATTCTCCATTGCGTGCTTCTTGCGATACTTTTACACACAAGTTATTTTGACACCTGAGATAGAACTACAGCACACAATCCTGCATGAGACAATCCTGACTCATGTTCAGGCTAAAATCTGTTTGTGTGGCCTTTCCTCTCAGTCTCAGTAGTAATATCTTGATGCTATTAAAAAGAGACTCGATGTTTGCGATGATTCATTCGTTCTCAAACACACACTCACACACAAACTAACAAACAGCAAAATAAAATGGTTTTTATATTTATAGGCTAAAGTTTTCATCTTGCCAATTTGTCGAATGCGCCGATGGCATTGTCTGTAGTGATGCCCTGGTCGCATTCTCCTGGGGATCTGTTTGGGTAGGGGTTTCTTTGCTTTGTATTCTTAATGACAACAGGTCTGAATCCGGTGAGAGGCATCTCATCAGCTGGCTCATCCGTCTTTCCTCCGACATCGTGAAGGAGTTGATGCTCCGGTGGAGGTTCCGTAGCGCCCTCCTCCACTTGCACGGCTTCCTTGACAACATGACGACGTAGACCCTCTTGTACTCCACTCGGAACATAGCGTAGATGGGCGCGTTGACGAGGGCGTTCGTGAAGTTCAGCAGCAGGGCGGCGACCCTCAGGATCTCGGTGGTGTTCTGGGAGATGAGGTTGTAGTACTTGAAGGGGAGGATGAGCATGTAAGGCATCCACAGCAGGATGAATAAGAGCATCAGGCAAGTGGATATTTTAACGGAAGTGATTCTGTTTTCAAAGCATTTGACCTGAATGTCGTTGAAGGTCATGATTCTTTTTCTGAATTCGTGAATCTGACGCTGTGAGACGTATATGATCTGGACGTAGAGGACGATGCATATCAGGAGCATGGCTGTGGTCATGCCGAATGTTGCGGTGAATACGTACCACAAAGACAGGGTCCGGTGGAAGTTACAACGGGCCGAAAGTGGAAAGAGCGTTGGGTCGTAGCGATGCCAGCCAAATAACATCGGTCCGAATGCGACGACAAAGGTAACCGCCCACAGGAAAATGATCGCCTTGATTGTTCGGGAGACAGTGACGATCTGATGGTACCTCAGCGGCAAGATCACGGCGATGTAACGGTCGATGGTGATGAAAAAAAGGCTGGACAGCGAACCTCCCCCGGTCAGCTCTATGGATGAGAACCAGGTCAGGCATGCGTACTTGTTCCCCAGGATGTAGTCGGAGGTGTGTGGGAAGTAGCTGAGTATGTACATCGGTAAACAGTAGGCGCCCGTCAAAAAGTCGGCCACCGCCAGATTTAAGAGGAGGTAGTTGTTTGGGTTGTGGAAGCCCGGATACAACACGATGCCCCAGAAGACGAGAAAGTTGAAACTCAGTATTAAAGGAACGTACACAGTGCAGGTGCCAATCAAAACGTAGTGCGCCACCTTAACATCTACGTCCTCCAGGTACTTGGACGTGTTGTCGACATGAACCACTTCAGAGCTCAAAAACAACAATTCCAATCCAAAATTCATAACTTATCTGCTTGTCAGCTCAGAGAGGTGCACGGTACGGCTTCTATTCCATCGAGTACGGGATATCGGGAATCACCTCCATGCGTTAAAAATCTTACGTCATGAAAGCATCTGTGTTGAGAAAAGGATATAAGTCAGCGCTTGGCACACCTATCCAACCAGCGAGCAAGAAATGAAGTGGCTTGTTTGTTAAACAACTTATTTAATAACCAAACTTAGATTTCAAGCAGTATTATTGGTTGAACTTTTGTTTGTGTTCAAATTAGAAGCATTGGATCCTTCTGATCATTTAATTAAAGGGAAATGTAGCAAATCACGCGGTAATGAATAGGATTTAGAAATCCACATTAACATGTCCTATTAAAAACTTTTCCTACTGTTTTTTTTTAATTTAATTAACAAATGATTCACGTACCAGTAATTTTAAAATGTAAAATATTTTGGAAAGACGGTGGCGCTTGAGGTTCCTGCGAATTCACATGTAACTTTCTAATGTGGCATTTACATGAAGCTTTAGAAGACAGCGCAAGGAGAAAAAAAATATTTAATTTACTAACATTTCCCAAACAAAAAACTAGTAAGTAGAACTAAAGGACTTCGTTCTCTGTGTGATTGTGTTGTGGATCATCATAAAACAAGATATTTATGGCCATAGATATATGGCTAGGCGTAATAGGTACTCTTGTTACTTGTCTCCGAATTGTAAGAACTATGCTATGTTTTTACCCTTTATTATTATATTATATCATATGTGATAATACACGTGGTACAGCGAAAAGTTTTTATTTAAGCTTCTTTTTTAACTGTTTCTTTCTTGTTTATAGGTTCTTTTTAAAAAAATTTGATATTCTTGAAAATTCTTGTCTCCATAGTTTGGGCAGGTGGACGAATTTCCAACAAGAGGACAAAAGGCAACGATAAGGGTTTGCCTTAGTGAAGAATCCATTTTTATTTTAACATCATATAATAAAACATGATTTTATTTAACATACAATTGAAATAAATTGTCGCAAACGTTCCTGAAGTAAATAGAAATGTTGGGCATTGTAAAGGTATACAAAATGCACGACAAGAAATGAGTTTTATTCAATACAAGAAACTTATTTCAATCCAGAGAAAAGTGTCAACAGGCTGAGCGTAAAGTTTTGTTGTTAAGGTGAAGTGCGCAGCATTGTTGTTAGGGTTAAGTGTGCAGTTGTTTTTGTTAGATTAAGTGTGCAGCTTTTCTGGGAAAACTAGACGTGTAGTTCTTTTGATTTTTTTAGTAAGATTAAGTGTGAAATTTTGTTTTGTCCCAATTTCATTATTTGAATATTCCATTCGATCAAATTATATTTTAACCGACAAAATAAAGAGCTTAAGCCGTAACTCTATTTCTCTTATGGTGAAGAAAATAAACATAACAAAAAAAATATCTTTAAATGTTACCTGAATTTGTTAATGTGTTCAGATTGATATCACAATAGTTCCAAAGAAAAGAAAAATTGTAGGGGACAAAAACGCTGATATTCTGTTGGATTTGGAATTAGTGTTAAAATTCATGAAACAAAATAATGTTGTAAATAATTATAAATTAAACAACCCGTAAAAACAAAGTTTTTGACTATAAATCCTTTATATATGAGACATTTAACTAAAAGTATTGAATATGTTCAATTTAATACGCACCGCTTAACAGACTAGCATAAACATTTACAGACTTAACGTGACTGAACACCCCTTGCTGTAAAACACGGGGATCTAATCATCGAGGACTGGAGTGAACCCCCAGTGACCCGTGGAGGTCAACTATAGCAGACGGCTACACATGCTACATAGAGATACATAGAGATAAACTAAAAATTCATTAATTTAATTACGTACATTCGATCGAACTCAAATTTTGAAACAGTGTATTGTTAGGTGACACAAGTCTGTGTGCAAAATTTCAGCTCGATGGGATCACCGGAAGTGGGTCATTTTTTTACTTTTGTTTTTCCGCGGGGCCACGACAGACAGAGAGAGAGACAAGACGGTGACGTTAACATAAGGGATTTTTAAAAAATAACTTTTTGCACCTCAATAAAGCGCCCTCCCCCCCCCCAAATACAATCATTGAACTGACTTCACATCCCACTTCCAACCCCCCCCCTCCAACGCCCCCCCCCCAAACTGGTACAAAAGGTGAACTGGCTCTATACTCTGACCTAATTTGAGGAAATACAAAAGTAATCAAAGCTTAGGAAAACTTAAAGTAAATGTACAAAATGTATTAAATCATCAGAAAACCTTGATTAAAAACAACGGAGAGGAAATTTTAAAAACATGTCATAATTTCACAGCTTCAGTACATAAAAATCGAAAGTGTTTTTGCACACCGAAATCTAAAGATAGTGCTTATCTGAAAACATTTTTTTAAACTTCAAGGGAAGAAACGGCTCAAACATTTTATGACTGAGATCTTTATATGCATAATTAAAATGGAGGTTAGGACTTAAAATTACTTTGCAAGACACTTAAATATATATAGCAATAATAAAATGCACGGTGTACTCATATTACATGGTGTGTCTATTTTCTTTGAATAAAATCTGGATACCTGACTATTGTAATATGACATTTTAAAAAATAGCATGTTGAATTGATTTCAAAGTTCCTGGTCACTTAGGATTTTATACACATCGAGAACATGCGGAGCTGACTGATGAGTGGCTGGTCACCGACGATATTGTACACATTGATGACATGCGGGGCTGACTGATGAGTGGCTGGTCACCTACGATATTGTACACATTGATGACATGCGGGGCTGACTGATGAGTGGCTGGTCACCTACGATATTGTACACATTGATGACATGCGGGGCTGGTTGATGAGTGGCTGGTCAGAGAATTGTTGATTTCGTGTTTGTAGCACGTCTTCCTGGCAGCTCGTGCATTCTCACAGGATTAACGGAGAGTCTGCTATGAACGAAAGACAGCATCCGCGGAGACAATTGCTTCGAGCTCACCATGCGCTCCAGCGGATCAATAGAGTACAAACCAGAGTTTATCTCGCTGTGCAAATTGCGCAGCTCTTTCCTCCAATTCTGCGGTGGGGTGGACAGCATTACTCTATACACTTCTCTGTACTCCGTGCGATACATGGCGTAGATCGGCGCGTTGACTATAGAGTTTGAGAACGTCAAAATAAGGGTCGATACCCTCATGATCTCGATGTTCTTTTGAGAGAACACGCTGAAGTACTTGAACGGTGCCACCAGCATGTACGGAGTCAGTAGCAAAATGAACAGCAGCATTAGAAACGATGTTATCTTCACCGAGTTCATGCGGTTTTCGAAAACATTAATCTGACTTCGGCGCAGGCTTGAGATCCTCTCCCTGAAATGTCGTATCTGGCGCTGGGAGACGACCAGGATCTGAATGTAGAGAATCGAACATATGAACAGGGTGGTTAAAACGCTGCCGAAGGTGGCGATGCTGACGTAGGCTCTGGACAACGTCTTGTGAAAGTTGCAACGCGCCGACAGCGGCAAGAGAGTCGGGTCGTACAAATTCCAATCGAGCACAATCGGGGCCAAGGCCCAAAACGACACGTAACACCACAGAAAAATTATCGACATCTTTGTTCTGGAAACCGTCACGATCTGCGAGTACCTCAGGGGCCATATCACGGCGACGTAACGGTCGATGGTGATGAAAAACAGGTTGGCGATCGAGCCTCCCGGGCCGATCTCGATGGACGCGAACCAAGTCAGGCACACGTACTTGTTGGCGAAGACGAACTTGTACGTGAAGGGGAAATAACTGAGGATGTACATGGGTAAACAAAAGCAGGCCGTCAAAAAGTCCGCTATGGACAGACTGAGGAGCAGATAGTTGTTTGGGTTGTGGAAGCCCGGGTACAGAATGATGCCCCAGAACACCAGAAAGTTCAAGCCCATGATGATCGGGGCGTAGGCCGCACAGACGCCTACCAGGATGGAGTGGGCGAGACGGACATCCGGGTCTTCTAGAAACATGCTTGAGTTGTCATAGTGGAGGGAAGCGGAGCTATTAAGCATTATTTCTTGTTAACCTTCACATGACTTGTTTTCACCTCTGGATCTCAAAGAAAAAAATGTGGTTTTCCAGTTTCAGTGAGTGCAAAGGTAGGTAACTGGCTGTGTGTGATGATCATCTGTGACAAAGTGGTGAGTGAAGTACTTAATAATTGTATCAACTTGATTTTTTTTTACGTTTTTTAATTCATGTATATTTTAAAATATTACATTACAGTCAGCCCTTTTGCAATTATTTTTATTTAATCTTTTGAATTTTTATTTCTATTCCTTGAAATATTAAATTTAAACGACCCAGCAATGACACTTTCGTATTGTGAACGGAAAAAAAGCACGGTGCAGAATGATGTTTTTTAAATTTAGTTTTTGGAGTCAGAGAAAAGGATATAACAAACAAACAAACAAAAAACAAAGAGAAGCTACATTAATATAGTTAAAATTTCAAATGATCCTTAAAATGTTTTTAGTATCAACTAAATTAGGAGTTGGCGTTGCTTTATCGAAAAATTGGTATGTTAGGAAGCAAAATACAGTTCCTTACAAGTACCACATGCCCTCTTTCCCACCCCTCACACCCACATACACACACGCACGCACACACGGAGCCATTTTAATTTTTGAGAGATACCGTTCTGTTTTAAATTTTTTTTTAATTCGTAAGTGGGCAAAAAAAAAGAGTATCGGATTTTCATAAAATTACGATAAATAAGACAGTGAATATTAAAGACAAAAAAAAAGCTGTATTTCTTAAAATTCTCCAATTTCCAATAATTACTCCCATAGATTAATCGGAAATAACAACTTGAAAAAAAGTAGTTATCTCTAGCATAAAAAAAAATAGAAATAAATTATATCATTGCTAGACAAAATAAATAAATCATAAAATAATAATAGCAATCTAAAAAACTTTTCATTTTTTTTACTACAATTTTGATTAAGAAGTGAATTAATTTTGTTGCGTAGAATAAACTGCATGACTGGCGCCAATATTGTAGCTTGATCACTAACCGCTCCGTCTTTTGCAGAATATCTATTTAACATTTCCATAAAATAATGTATTACTTATACAAGGGTGTTTTATATATTTATATTATATATAATATGACTTCATTTTCCATTAAATACAGGTTTCTATATCCATGTTTTTGTATCCAACGAACAAACGACTTTCAGACAATAACATTGCTCTTAAAATTAGATTATTTATGAAACTGCGATACTTTTTTAGGGCACGTGTTGCTGTTAAAGTAAGATAGTGAAATCTTACTACTGCATTTCAATTAAAATAAAATAAATTTGAAGCGAAGAAATAAAGAGTTAAGAAACAATCTTGTTTTTTGTTGTTTTTTTCAAAATTCGAATAATGTGACTTGTATTTGTATGAGCCACGAGGATCACCACGGCGGGCGTCAAGTCATCTGAGATTAATCTTTAAATCATACATTGTTATCGATGAATTAAAGTTCTGTCTCATTCACAGTGGACGGATTCGCCGAGAGCGCGGTGGTAAATTTTGACGAAGGAGTATTCTGCAAATCACAATAGGAATACAAGGAAGGACATTGTTCAATCTCGACCATCGACTTTTCCATGGAATAAACACTTGCGTTCATGTCCCTAAATAGTTGGCGGAGCCCCTTCCTCCACCTGTTTGGTGGTCTCGACAGCAACACCTTGAACACCTCTCTGTATTCCCTCCGAAACATCGCGTAGATCGGCGCGTTGACGGTAGCGTTCGTAAAAGTGAGAAGCAGGGTCGCGACTCTGGCGATCTCGATGTTCTTCTGGGACAACTTTTTGTAGTATTTGAACGGCGCGAGAATCATGTACGGCAGCAGCAGCACTATGAAGAGGAGCATCAGAAGCGATGTGATCTTCACCGAGTTGATTCGGTTCTGAAAATTACGAATCTGCTCTCGGCTGAAACTCGAGATTCTTTTTCTGAAGGAGCGCAGCTGCCGCTGGGAGACGTAGATGATCTGAATGTAGAGAATCGAGCATATGAGGAGCGTGGTCAAAACGGTGCCGAATGTTGCGATGACGACGTATCCCATGGGAAGCGTCTTGTGAAAGTTGCAGCGAGCTGATAGAGGCCAAAGCGTCGGGTCGTAATTGTTCCAATCTAAAATCATGGGAGTGAAAGCTAAAAGTGACATGACACACCACAAAAAGATGATGGCTATGATCGTTCTGCGCATCGTCACGATCTGACAGTACCTCAGGGGCCATATCACGGCGATGTAACGGTCGATGGTGATGAAAAACAGGTTGGCGAGCGAGCTTCCCGGGCCGATCTCGATGGACGCGAACCAAGTCAGGCACACGTACTTGTTGGCGAAGACGAACTTGTACGTGTAAGGAAGGTAACTGAGGATGTACATGGGTAAGCAAAAGCAGCCCGTCAAAAAGTCCGCTATGGACAGACTAAGGAGAAGATAGTTGTTTGGATTTTGGAAGCCCGGGTACAGAATGACTCCGAAAAAGACGAGAAAGTTGCAGCTAACAATAATAGGGACGTACATGGCGCAGACACCCACCATGACGTAGTGCGCAGTGATAACGTCTTCATCCTCCAGGAATAGCGAGGTGTTGTCGTAGGACGTGTCCTCTTCGTCTTGCAGAATCAAAATGACGTCTCTTAGTTCTAGCATGATGAGTTCCTTGACCTTGACCTCGCCCTCTCAGTGAGTTGTCTTTCAGAAACACTCATCCACGCTAGACCCCCGATTGTATGTCGTTGCTACCACTTCACCAAAGTTTCTGCATTTAAGAGTTACAAATCTAAGCTATTGACTAACTTTCAAGTGTTGGGGAAAACTGATCCTAGTCTCGTACTGTACAAGTTTTCCCAGCATTACATCTCCAAAACTCGCTCCTTGTTGAAGGTGTGTGCACGCTGGCAATATAAGCCAAACAGATCCTGTCTGTGGAAGTTACAAATATGGCTTGACTTTTGGTGACTGATAGGCTAATTGTTGGTTGATGTTTTGTTGTTGTTGTTGTTGTTTTTAAATACTATTATCCTGATTTGAACCAAGCTGGTGTCCACTCATGACGTCACTCAGTTAAAAGGGAGGAGGAATGCTCATATTTATAACGAAAATGTAGGGATACGGCTGGTTGCAGTAATTTGGCGTTACTCCGTAAAATATGTCTGTCCTAGAATACAGACGTCACATAAACCAAATGTTGCCATAGTTAAAATCTTTACCGGCATATGATTTCTATATTTAAAAATATAAACTTGTCAGACCAAATTATAATTCAGCAGTTGTTATGTTACCTATGCATTTTGAATAACTGCGCACGGTTCATTTTTGTGCGAAAAAGTTGAGAAAAATGCAATTTGCGGCCAAGAAAATATAAGGCTAGTAGCTGGGAAATTAGACTGCAGCCGTAGATATTATCATACTACTCTGACTTTTTTTATTTCACACAAGCAACTTTAAAGTAAATTTATCAAGAAACTTTAGTCTGCGTAGGCGCAAAGTATTTAACATAATATGTTTTAGCCATAAAAAGGAAAGGGTTTATGTAGTTTTTTTAATATATATATATTATGCTAAATGGATAGGCCTATCGACAACCCATATAAAGCAATTATATATACATATAATTGTTGTTGTTTTTTTTTAATATAAGAAATTAACCTAGTTTATTAGAACTAAAATGTATTTTGGCTACAAGGAATAGTATATAAATATATATATATATATATATATATATATATATATATAAATGTGTGTGTGAGTGTTTGTGTATATGTGTGTGTGTTTGTGTGTGTGAGAGAGAGAGAGAGAGAGAGAATTCAATGCAAAGTGAGGGCAAATGTAATGTTAAAGAACTTAGATGGAATGTTGAATTAAATATGTACTGTACTTCCAAAGAGTTCGATATAATTTTTTTTATTTGACCATTTAAATATTGGCTGAATATGAGAAATCATTGCAAGGATCTGTATTTTATTAGTATTATATTTTAGTTGCATGTTTTTGTAATTGATTTGCTTCACCGACACAATTGTGTGTGTGTGGTTGTTTGTGTCGATGATATAAGAGAAAGAGGGTGTTTTGTAACTTAATTGTCCGGGAAGGCGAGAGAGTGACGTAATTTGTCAACGACTTATCTTTTATGTAATTCCACGGTTCACATAAGATGTAGTTAATTTAGTTAAGAAATATTCTTATAGCTTTTTAATTCTCAAATACATTTTTGTAAAGCATCATTCATATTTTAAACATGAATACTAACAAACCAGAACCCTTCAAAAGTTTAAATAATCAAGAGAAGTTTATTATTTAAAAAATTCGTTGGTTCTACAATGAACAACCTTTTTTATAATGATACTGTTTATTAGCCATGTTGGAAACCACGGCTTTATACAAGAATTGTGGTTTTTAAAAAATCGAACATAGCATTAAATAAGAACCCTCCAGACTGAACGGCATCAGAGTCTTCTGGGCTCAACCGTAAACTGTTACTACACGTCAGGATTTAATTTAAATCTAAACATTCTTAATGAAAAGCCACGCATATTGGAAAAATCAAAATTGTGTGAAAAAGCGCAAATATACAGAGCAGGTAATGATCAAGGGTTGTCTAGCTTAGCGTTCAGTCAAAGCCACGCCTTATAATAAGGCATAATTTTAAAAAAAACCCAGGGCTGGCAGCGGTGAAGGGTCCCCCCAATAAAATGTTATTGCCAAAATGTTCACGGTCATTATTTTTAGAATATGTTTCTTTTTTTTATGTCAATTCAACGATGTTGAATGAGCATGAGTATTATCCACACACACAAAATTGAATCGTCAAAGTTTCGTGGACGGACCGACCTAATCTTAAAACCGTCGGTCCTGGATACTAATACCGACCTGTTAACGACTGAACTGCCTGTATACCCCTTGTCAACGCCTGTAGCCACCCTCCCCTGACGCCTCATCCTAATTTGTATAATTAGATGAAATGTTAATTCATGTAGTTCTATCACGCAAATGAAATCTCATTGAACTACTATTCTATTAACTAAGTGGGTGAAAGCCTATGCTCATCTTACCAAATGATATCTCATTGAACTACTATAAGTGGATGAAAGCTTATGTTCATCTTACCAAATGATATCTCATTGAACTACTATAAGTGGATGAAAGCTTATGTTCATCTTACCAAATGATATCTCAGTGCTGTCCTTTTTATACACTCGATGGGGCTGTGTTCTCCAGACTCACAGCATATCGCGTTTCATGAACCTGTCAAAGATTCACAAATTGAGCAAGAAGAGAGAGTGAAAACGAAATGCATCTTTACTTCTAACAAATCTACATGTCATTTTAGGCATTGCCGCTACTTCAAGTAGTTTATATTACTGTTATATATTTGCTCGATTCAAATATATTCTTCACATCTGATCTTTGTCCTGCGTTAAAATTGTATGTCTAATAATTACTTTGAGATGTTTATTAACATTAATTAATGCCATAATTTCAGTGCGCCGATGATTTGCATTATGACATGCAGAACGATTGTCATGATCGACAAGAAAATGGTATTTGACGGAACGATGGGAAGGCATAGAAATTGCTGAAATGGATCCAGTTAAACGAGAGTTGTTAAATGAATTCTGGGGGTCGAAGTCAAAGTGTGACTGGTGAGTACGAGGGTAATATGCTGTTCGGTGTCTATAGGGATGTTTGTTCGTGTGTGTTGTTTGGTTTGCATTAGCACGTGCTGATCGCTGTGTATGGGAGGTGCTGGTTGGAGTATATCGTGTATGATGACATTTTTGGGATCTTGTGTGATGATTGGTGTGTATCAGTGTGTGACGATTGGTGTGTATCAGTGTGTGATGATTGGTGTGTATCAGTGTTTGATGATTGGTGTGTATCAGTGTTTGACGATTGGTGTGTATCAGTGTGTGACGATTGGTGTGTATCAGTGTGTGACGATTGGTGTGTATCAGTGTGTGACGATTGGTGTGTATCAGTGTGTGACGATTGGTGTGTATCAGTGTGTGACATTTGTGTGTATCAGTGTGTGACGATTGGTGTGTATCAGTGTGTGACGATTGGTGTGTATCAGTGTGTGACGATTGGTGTGTATCAGTGTGTGACGATTGGTGTGTATCAGTGTGTGATGATTTGTGAATAAAGTTTGTGTTGATTATTGTGTGAGCTGATTGGTGTGTATCGATTTTTATGTGCACAATGATAATTGGTGTTTATGGTTGCTGGCTGGTGGTTGGGGTTAATGATGTGTGTCTTTTGCACTGATTTATATGTTGAGTGCTTGTACTTTGGAAGGCTGGAAAGCTCGAGGGCTGCACCAGGTGTGAAACCTATCTACTTACTTAGGGGCCCTCCATAAAGTACGTCACGCTCCAGAAGGGAGTGGGGGGTCAGGGGTGTAAGAAAGTGTGACAGTTTGTGACAGGGGGAGGGGGGTCTGGCCGTGTGTGGCGTCACGGTGTTTTATATTAAATTTTAATTATTTTGTTAACATTTTTTAAAAATTTGACCGACAGTGTGACGTACTTTGGGGGGGGGGTCCGAGATTTGTTAAAGTTTGTGACAGGGGGGAAGTGGGGGGGGTCCAAAATGGTCCAAAATAGCGTGACGTACTTTATCGACTGCCCCTTATCCAACTTATCTGTATCTGCTGTAAAATGTTTTGGCGCTCCAAAACAAATAATTACATATCAGACTAATGACTAATGCCACCAGACTGTAAACAACAATAGTATATTAATGTATATTGTTAAATTTTAATTTTTAACAAATATTTCCAGCGCATTTGCCTTACATAGAATGCTAGAATTCTAAATAAATCAGCATAAAACCACAACGTGATTCAAGGTTACTCTATCCACATGAACACACACCTGACGCTGCCCGCGCACACTTCACTCATTTTTTAATTATGGCTCTAGGCAGAATTAACTATATGTCTGTACTTACACACACAAAAACTAAAGTATAATGCACGTCAAACCATCAATTTTGTTGCTAAGCCCTTTACTTTCGTCTTCAAAAATTCGCTAGCGCGTTTTGTCCCCTGTCGAGTTCAAGCACAAACATGCACGACAGAAAACACACCACTTTCTATTGCGCACCTCGGCTGGTGTCAAGCTGTACAAAAACAGAGATTTTAACATCATTTTTTTAAAAGTAAAGAAGATACTTCAGACACACAAATCCATCAGATTTGTCGTCCGTGTATCCAGCGGCGTTAACTGAATAGACCCCCATACCCCACACACCAACAGGAGGCTGGCATCTCGTGTCGGACAATCGGGTCCATACTACTGCTGACCTAACTGAAAGGTCAATTAAGTTGCGTCGACTTCACTCAGTTCAATTTGCTGTTTTCAGGAGATTTTTTAATTATTGACGAAATAACCGAAGATTTTGAGTTTAGCATCCTGATTACCCACCTCGCCCCCCCCCCACACACACATACCTTCTCCCAATGCCTTTCTAGTTGGAGGAAGGAGCAGAAGTGAAGTTGACTTGCAGCATCTTTCAGATAATGAATTTAAGAGAAATAATTTTGGACAAAAAAACAGTTGTAGAAATTAAATTTGAAGACAATTAGGCGTCATTTTATCTTTTTTTTTAATTTAAATTTTGATTCAATATGATTCAAAAAATGCTTTTATTGATTTAATTTGAAATATTATTACATTTTGTATGTAAATTTTTAGTTTTGGATTTTTTTTCTCCAAATATTTATGCCATAATTGGCCTTTGAATAGTGGAATCTAGCTTGGGTACACAAATGACATTTGATAGGAGATAAAATATTAATTTCTTCATTATTTATCTAACTATGGGTTATGATTATATATTTTTCATTTTTGATATTAATAACAAATAATTTATTTGATTGTAACAAATAATTAATTATAGCCATTAAATTCTAATTTGTATTTTAAACAACCGCATGATTGTTTAATGTGTAAAAGTTTTAGTGAACAGCTTTGCAACACTTAATTTCCTTTTCAAACTTTGTTTTTACAGCTATTTTTTAAAACTTATAATAAAAACTCTTTACAATTCACGTCTGACGCCCACACATCTGTTTTTTACCTCTATTTCTTTTTTATACCAAACACCTCATAAGCGCCGCCCAACGTTTTATACCACGGTGATGTGTTCATGTGGTGAACTCATGGATGTCAACAAAGCAGACGGGTACCGATGCTTATATAAAGATAAACTAAAAATGCAATAATTTAAATACGGTACATTCGATCGATCTGAAATTTTGATACAATGTATTGTCATTCAAGATCTATCTGTGGTAAAATTTTGAGATCTCTAGGACCATCAGAAGTGGTTTAATTTTACGTTTCAAGATTTGAAGGATGGATACAACATACAGTGTGACTTAAATAAAAGCGTGTAATAAAATATGAAACACTTTCAAAATCTGCTTAATCGCTAAAACATAAATGCCTTTTTCTCAAAAACTCTAAAAAGTGACTAAGTAGGTTTTGCTAATGGACACCTCCTATAAATAAATAAGCATAGTTTAAAAGGGTTACATAAAAATTCTTTTAAAAGATCAACCAGGCAAAAATGTCACAAGCCTAAGCAAACTGGAAAAGCAAGAGAGTGTCTTTAAACTAGGGCTGGTACTGATTTAGAAAATTGAATTTCATGAATCGGGAATTTTTTTTTACCGATTAATTATAACTTTATAATGCATATATATAGATCCTGTTAAGTTGGGACTCGGTTAAGTTACGGTAATTCCATGGCTCCCAAATTGTGTGACGCAACACAGCAAATTCGTTCTGCTATGAAGACATAAGGAAGAAAAACCTTTTTGTTTACGTATGCACGTCTAAATAAATAATAATAATAATACGAGGGAAAAGTATGTAAGTAACAAAAAATATAAATTATTAATAAATTGGGGAAGAAAAAAAAATATATATTTTCTTAAATTTTAATCAAATTTTAATCGATCATATTAATTTTAATAGATTAAATTGTTTACGATTAATCGATTAATTAATCGTTAATTTCTGCAGCCCTACTTTACACTAAATTTTTAATAATAAAACTGAACAAAAATTACATTTAGGGAGAAAATATAGTTGGGATTTGTGGAGTCAATACCAAGTTTAAAAAAAAATTCACATAATGTAATCCAAGAAATAAGTTAAATAATATCAAGAATATAACAAGCGTCTGCATCAACAATATTTATTGTTTTTAGATTTTAACATCCTGTTTTAAGTACACAATAAAATAATATCACAATTCATCACATTTAAAATAAACAAAATGTCACAAAATATCACCAACAACATCAATTGTGCTGTAGTACATGAATTATTGCCGGGGTCAAATTCTCCGGTCTGACACAGGTGACAAGGACAGCAAAAAAAAACATTGCCAGAAAACTAGATTCTGGCTGCACTCATTTCTTGTTGAGACCAAACTGACCCTGCTATGAACCTATCAATCTGTGACCCTGTGTGTGTGTGTGTGTGTGTGTGTGCATAGATTGAACCATCCATCAACATAAACACAATACCTCACAGCATGGGAAGTCACACAGATGTGATCCTAGAAAACTGACACAAACAAGACATACACATCAATAGAACTAATACATGGTGGATAACTGGTACAAAGTAGTACCCTTGCAAAACTTCATCATTTAGTTTCCTTGACACGGTGGTCGAGTGGCAGCGCACTTGACTGTCGTACCGATGGTCACGGGTTCAAATCCGTGTGAAGGCAAGGGTTTGTTCCCGGGGCCTAGGGCGTCCCTGAGTCACCCCGCTCCGAATGGGTACCTAACACTACATGTAGTTAGGCGGCTGGGTAATGTGTGGAACCCACAAAGCCGTGGCCTGTGAACGCTGCATCACTTGCCAACAGATCATCTGTCATGGTCTGTGGATGCAACTATCTTCTGCATAGAAGGAGCGTCTGTATAGATAAGATAAGATAAGACGGTTGCTGGGTTTGAAAAAGTTCTAGTATCAAGTGTGACCAGTCTGCAAAAGGACAAATAATTAGATCAAATATGCAGGAAAATATCAGCTTCCTTTTTTAAAAAATTATTAAGACCTTCAAGAGATAATAAGCGATAGAAAAAAAATTCAACCAAAAAAAAATTCAACTGTGATCTAAAACTAAAACCATTATTACATAAAAAGTTTTGGAAAAATACTAAAGTGCTCTTTAAATTAGAAAGACTGTTAGCCCTCTTGTAAAAAAAATATTCATTTCAACAATAAATTAAAAAATAACACAAATAACAATGTAAAATAACAACACAGACTACTGTGGTCTTAGAACTTTTTTTCAATATACAAACAACATTAAATAGTTTGAAATCACGACAGATCACAGCGTGGACTCATTACAGAGGCAAAGTAAGAAATCACATGAATAGATCATCATTTGAATCTCTGCACTCTACAGTCGTTATACAATGCACATGAATTTTACACAAACATAAATAGAGCCTTTTAAAATATAACACCAATCATGTGAACTTCTTGTATTGACATCAAAGACTGAGAACACACTGTTTGGGTTGGGCAAACATTTGAAGAATAGAATTCAATGTCACCATTGGTGGGTTAAAAAATACAAAAATAAGACAGAATTCACGACATTGAAAATCATTCATTTAAAGTTAGAAACCATATCTTTGGTTTAGTACTGATAAAATGAATGACATGAAAAAATAACTAGTCAATAATTGGATCATGTTAGAACTCGAACAATGTCATAAAATGTCAAACGCTGTACATTTAAAGACTAGATTCAGTAGCAACCAGTTGGGACGATACCGCCACTGTTGTTGTGGCAGGACAAATTATCAAACAGTATGAGATCAAATTTTGCCAAGCGAATGTCCACACAAGTCTCCTCACGAGTGACAGGCTGTCCGTTATGTTGTGTGTGAGTAAGTTACTGGTTTAGCCAAACCCTGGTGTGATATTAACTAAAGCAAAAAATTGATAGGTCAGATATGAATTTTTCAGACCACCTTGTTGCCAAAAGAGATACATGGTTAAAGAACTTTGAGACATATATAACCTAAATGGAGAGATTTTAATAATAGCAAACAAAAAAAACAACAAATGATTAATTTTAAAAAATTGCACAAGAATCTTAGAGAAACAAACATCCAATGAAATTGATTGTCAAATGTTAGGAAATTTTACCTATGTTGTTTAATTTTTATATCTTATCTTAGACATTATGGATGCTCCTTCAATTCACAATATTATTGCGTCCTACACTTATCCATTGTTTATATCTCATTTTGCATTTTTATCAGTTTTGAATGTTGATAGTGTGTGGGTTTTCCTGGTTTGTTCAGGCCCAAATGCCAGAAGGGAAGAAGGAGAATGTGTATGTGTTTGTTCTTTGGCCTGAAGACATGAGGTTGGGCACACCTGTTAAAGAAAACATCCTCATTTCATGAGAGCGGAGCTCTATCCAGTTATCTACAATCAATTGCAACTGAAAAGCTTTAGCAAACAAACAAAAATTAATGATTTTAAAAAAACACGTCTCTGTACAGTAAAATGTTTTGTCAAAGGTTTTCATAATATAAAAATCATGATGCATCCAACAGTCAAGAGTAATAGAGCTGCAGACTAAAGTTAATAAAAAAAGTATGACTTTAGTTGATAGTCATGGATCAACAATGTCTACCATTTTATGTACACAATGAACAAAATAATATCATTCTTAAAAAAAACATCTTGTTTTTTTTTACACACTTGAAATTAAAATACTTTTTGGCAATGTGAATACAGTTTGGTGCACCACTGCCCAACTTAAATTTTATATAAAACATTAGAATCACAACAGAAACATTACACACACTATGACTTTTAGAAGCTGTTCAACATTTAAACAAATTATTATAATACAGATTTCGGTCAATTAATTATATGATAGTAATACAAAAATTATTGATCAAGACTGCCGGTGGTAAATGGATGTTGAAGTTTAGGAGTATTCAAGTATGTGCCAGTCAACTCCAGTAAAAAAAGGATGTGCCTTGATCTCCTCTGAGCCCGCTATCCCTGATCCCAGTCTTTCATGGGGGTTGTGTTTCAGCAGCTGACAAGAGGTGGGATGGGGGGAGTTAATAAATAAATAGGTTATTATTCAAAGTTGTGAACTCACTTTTCAATGAATGATGATACTTGCTACAAGTGTATATGGTATCTATTTTATGACCAAGTCACTAAATATACACTTGCCGATTTAAGATGAGTAACAAAGAGTTTACAGTAAAACAAGCAAACATTGAATGAATTTTTATTGCTCAAACATTTTGTGCATAACATGGTGTTTTATGGGGCTTTAGTTCAAAGTGAAGATTTATCAGATTTCAGAGGTTTGTCAGGCTACAGTGTTTTTAATTATCCCTAATTAGTCGCCTTATTTTACAGAATGTAACTGAGAGTTGAGAGCCCTGCTAAATGTTCAACTTACTCCTTCTAGCAATCCCCTGGCCTCTGCTGATACAAATGTTGGCACATTGAGACAGGTGTGTGAGTTGATACCTCCGGGGTGGCATTCATCTAGAGTCTAATGGATTTTTTCAACAAAACAAAAATTCAGCATACGAAAAAAAAATTTTTTATAAACATCAGGTTGAATTTATCAAGTTGATTTAGGGTTCTAGTTAAAGATTAGCGCACATTTTAAATTTGAATTATTTAATTTTTTTAGTTGTTAAAAATACTCTCAAACAAATGGTAAATTTGTGGAGATATTGTGACACATTTCCCGGTTGAACATTACCTGCCCTGGATGCTGCTGAACTGAAATAGTTAAGATGTAGTACACTCACCCTGCCCACAATCAGCTCAAACAACAGAGCACCTATGCTCCACCAGTCACATGACTTATCATAACCATTGATGGAGCCCACCTCTGTCAAAAAATAAATGTGTATTAAAAGAAAGAATTGTTTTATTTTTTTTTAATGAGATCAGAATCTAAGTTTATTTATTGTATAGTAAACAATCTGTCACCTGCAACTAAATTACAGTTTTACATGAATAAGATATATATATATATATATATATCAATATAACTCTTACCCGGGGCAGCATAAAGGTTCTGGACGGCCTCCCAGTCAAGTTCATAGTCTCCTTGACCCAGGTGACAAAAGTAGGTCAGGAAGACCTGACCACTATCTCCAAGAAGTACGTTATTTGGTTTTAAGTCTCTGCAAGGAAACGCATTGAGAGCAAAGAATAAGAACTGATTTGTAAAATCAAAACAAAAATAACTATACATATGATCCAACAGCTTCTTTTAAAATGTATCATCCATAGTGACATGTTTTAATTGTATCCCCAATGCTGTGGCAAATATTAGAATCATCCATATTAAAAAATTACCATTAATTTACATTTTTTGGGGTATAAAATTTGAAAAAGAACTAAGGAATTCCTTTAAAAAATGCATTGCAAGTTACCATATTTTATTCCCATGTAAACTCTCTTTCAAAAGCTTTTGTTATTCATATCTCTACATTGAATTGAAGACGTAGAGTCAGTGTGAAAGAACAAGTCATTCAATGAAAAGCCCATAAACTTTATAACCCAGAGGTTACTTTTTGAGACACATGAGCTTTTTATTTTTTGTATTGCCTTCAAGTACAAAATCTTATTGGCTAGCTCTACTTTTTCTTTATCATTAAACAATTACAATTATTAATTGACACTCATTGTTTTACTTTAGCTTTAAATAGTGCATGATGTTCTCAATCTGCACTTCAAGATGCCTACAAATAATGTTCAGATGCTTATTATGAGAGAGAGCAAAATACTGGTACCATAGACCAACAAGCTACAAATTAAAACATAAATAAATAATGAGCAACAAGCTACTATCATAGCAAACCCACCTCAACCTCCCGCAACGATCATTCCAATTAAAAGTCACACAAAATACCTGCAAATAATCCCTAAAGAATGAAGTCTGGAAACTGCAGTGACAAGCTGGGCAATCCACTTTCTTATGCTTGGCTCTGGGATCCGAACTGGTTCTGTATTGGTGCTGTCCAACCTTTCAAACAAATCAGATACCGTCCTGGCTCGGTTACGCGTGGGGGACTTAAGGTCGCATTCAAAAGATGCTGACCTGGTCATGTCCTTCGAGTTCATTCTGCTGATTATTAATTTATGCGGGGTGCTCGTTTGTCTGAACACAGACCCACGCAAAATTTTATCTAGCTGCCCGGGCCGGTAGTTCTCAGAAACATTTAGAATGGCATTCACGTTGTTTTCTACATCAGGTACAATGGTGTTGACAGAACTCGCATCGAGGCTCTCTTCAGCTTCAATCCCAGTGTTACCCTCACCAGGCACGTCAGAGTCATCGCAGGACTCAGTAACGCCACCACTGGCCTGCACCGACTGAACATTAAGGATGTCATCACTGTTTGAATTAGAATTGTTTTCACTTGTGTCATCCTCTGACGACCTGTTGGCGTCGTAGATGCTTGGCTCTTCCGATGTGCAGTCAGGGGTGGCTGACACTTGCTCTGACACGGCTCCGTTACTAGGGGTGCTTTCCGAGCTTGGGCTTGTGAGACCCTCGCTCACACTGTCCCCAGTCTCCGACAGGACTTTGTCCACTTGCTGGAGGAGTTCTCTGGAATTTTTTATAACATCAGCAGAGTTTAATTCATGGGCACATTTTGTACCCGACTGCGTAAAAACACCATCCGTGCTGTAGTGTCGGACCTTTTTGTGACTTAGCTCCCTCGACTCTCGCCTCGTGTAAGTAAAGACCTCGTCTGCGCTAACCTGGCGAGAGGCCAAGGGTCTGGTGGGGCTGCCATCACAGTGTTCTGGAATGCTGTCGATTTTTTCCCTACATGACAAGCTTAGCCGCTGAGTGTCTTCGCTGTCAAAGCTGTTGATTGAAAAACCCTCAACATTTAATCTGCATTCCTGTAGGAAGCTCTGAAAGTGATCCTCCTCTGGAAGTGTGCTAGGGGAAATAACACTGCTGTCCATTTCAGTCACCTGAGCGCAGTCGTCTGAAAGACTAGAGAGCCTCCTATCTATCGGCTGTTTTCTGAAGGAGGTGAAAACATCCCGCAGCTCGGAATCATTGAACACATCCTGACCTTGTAAATCATTAAAACTGTCCTTTTCTTCTTCGGCCGTCTCGATATCACCGGAAATCACAGCCTCTCCCAGCTCAGCAGCTTCACTTTCATCACGAATCTCCTTAGTCAAAGTGGAAAACCGCACAACTCCACTGTCCTGAAATGTCTTCTGTCCAGATTTTTCACCGGTGGGAAAATTACCGCTGCCCTGTGAGGAAATATCCGTAGGTTTGGCTTGTACTACATGCTGCTTTGTATTGCTCTCCGTCTTTCCTGCAACATTGCTTTCAACTTTAACGCCAGAATAAACATTGACGCTTCCGCCTCTTGATGTTTTCACTTGATGCTCTATCCCACCATAGCCCTGATGACCTCTGTCGCTACTGAGGTAATCTCCTATGTAAGTCCACAGTTTGCCTCCACTGGCGTATTGAAGGAGGAGGAAGATGGAGTCATCAGTCTCATAAAACTTGTGTAAGCTGACCATGTGTGGGCAACTGGTGGGCAGGATACTTTGGGCTCTCCCAGCATCTGGACTCGATTTGGGAATGGACTGGCAGAAAAATTGTTTAAAATATTAAAACAATCAATGCTAAAAATTTTAATGGTTTTATACTCTTTTTTTTTAATACTAATTTCAAAAGATTTATTTTTTAAACTGATGAGTGGTTTTTTTTATCAAACTATGAGTCAAAAGCTGTTTATATGTAAAATGTTTATAATAGGTATAATTTTTTAAAGCATAAATAGATAGATATATTAATGAGTAAAATATGCAAGCATACATTTAAAACAAAGTGATCTTTTGCCCAATATAAGAAATTATTATCAACTTAGTACTATATTCAGCCACTCTACTTTTTATGCCATAGCATAATTTAAAAAATGAGATTGCACATCATATTTGAAGTGCCATTAAAAAAAAATGATTTATACTAAACAATTAACTTTTATAATAGAATGTGATCCAAAAAAAGTTTACCTTAAAAACATACGTCTCATCAGTGGCCTTATCTCTGACCAGGATCACTTTATCTATAGTTCCAAGAACTTGAAAGTTTCTCAGTTCTCGAACTGGACCCCGAATGAAGGCGAAGGAAGGATCAAGATCCAGTGAAGGTGATAAGAAACTGTCAGCCTAGAAATTGAGAAAAAGAGAAATAGATCCTTATGAAAAAGTGAAACATATGGTGTAGTTATTATTCTTTTAATATTTAAGCTAACATTCTCACATAATAGCAAAGCTTAAAATATGATACGCCTTAATTTAACAAAAATTATCATTTTTTAATGTTATCTTAATATATATAATGTATATAATTCACCAAAGCAAGTATGTGCATATAAGCATGACGAATGACCCTCGCTGGGGTCGACCAATCAGTTAATGGTTTGGCAAGCGGAGGTGGTGGAGAGAGGGGCAACAATGGTTCTTGTGTTCACTTGTGTTGTTCCTTCACAGAGAAACATGTGATTGGTAGTGCAGTGATTATCACGTCTGCCTTACGCGCTGAAGGTCCTGGGTTCAAGCCCCAGCGAAAACATTATTTTTTAATTTTTAAAAATGTGTGTTTGTGCCCGTTCTTTTCCCCCTTTTTTTTGCGAAGATGGCTGACCCTCCCTAGGGTCTGCCAATCACAGTTTATGGTTGGCAAGCTAGGGTGGTGAAGGGTGGTGGGCAGGTAGATAACCGCAGTGAAAATGTATCGAGACCAACAATGCGTCAGTGGTTCCTCCCCACCGACGTTCACTCGCGTTGTTTTGATTGCTTCGTGCTGTAGTTCATTCCCCCCTTTCTTTGCACTATCCATGAGCAAGTCTGCAGCGTATGCTACGCCGCGGGGCGTGTCTAGTTATAAATATTTTTAAGTTGAAGTGTTTCAAGTGTTGTTTTTTTATTTAGAGAACAACAAATATATTTTTAATGGGAAAAATCTTTTTTAAATTAAATAATGAATTTAAATAAAAGCATAATATAGATACAGCACTTAATATTTCTTATTCAGCAGTTAAGTTAGCAACATCTTTAACCTAATTTATTATGATTTATTCCAGGGGTGTCTAAGGTCTAACCCATGGGACAAATGTGGCCAATACTTAAATGTTAATGGGCCATGGTCACATGTTAAATATTTAATTGACTTGTGGATTTTTTCTGTTACGACAACATTATAATTATGAGAAAAATTTAAATTATGTGCTGGCATGAGTACTAAATAAGATGAAGACAAATAATAGCAAAAATCAAAGACAATTATTGGTTTATAAACGTGAATATTGATAACAAAAAGCCAATGAAGTTATAGCAAAAAATTAAAACAGGTAATATTGTTTATTTTTGACAACTCAAAAAGGAAATTAATGTGGCATCGGTGTACTTAAAATTTTAGGACAGTTATCACGATAAAATTTTTGACACAACATTTTCGGCTACAGTTGTATTTTGACTCTGCTGTTTATTGTAAGGTACGAGGTATAAAATAAACAATGTTTTTTCTATAACTCTGTCATTATTAATCAAAATTTTAGTAATTTCTAATGATAGAATTAGATATTTTTAAAGTTTTGAAAATCGCAATAGCAGCGCCCCATTTTCCCCCACAAAATATTACTTCTTAAAATCAAAACAAAATAAAATATAATAATTAAAAAGCTTGTAACTCAGTCTCATTTAATTATCTAAATCTGGACGCCCACATATTTTTACTTCATGGAATACGGCCTTCTCTGCAAAACAAGTTTGGACACCCCTGATCTATTGACTTTAGTGTAATATTCTTCACTGTACTTTAGGGTTGAGCTACTCTCACAAAAAAATATAAATTTAATATTCAATATCTGTGATTGTGACTTACACCCCATCTACGTTCATCTACATTTTCAGTGGCCAGGTGCCTGTTAAATAAATCTTCAGCTTTCATTAGATATTGAGCTGTCTTCCTGCGAACTGCATCTCTTCTAGACTTATTGGCATCTCCTGTATTAAATAAAATGCAAATCATTTATGAGAAACAGAGTCATAATTTTTAATTAAAAAATAATTACATTTGATTTACACATTTAGCACATAATTAATTGAGGAACTTACAGGTTTAAAGCCTGATAAAGTAAAATAATAAGTATCAATAATAAGTATCATTTACAATCGACACAGTAATTTGTAACCTTGGACTCCTTGTAACAGAATTCCAACCCCACTCTTATAGTAGGCAAATGCCACCTCAAAGTCTCCATTAGCCTCACTGTTTTGGGCCATGCAGATCTGGCTGGCTGCTAGATAGATGTAGTCTTCTTTGCCTTAAAAAAAAACAAAATATGTTACAGTTTTTTTTGGTTCCTTACAAGCTCACAACTTAGTCCCTTTGGCCAATAAATATGCTTTCAAATCTAAATGTAACATTGCACTTGTCAAGTGAAGCAACAGGAAAACAAAGCCCGTAGAAAGTTTTTAAAAGTATAAGGCTTAAACTCTTTAAAGCTAGAGAAAAATTTAAAGCATGTAAAGACAATATAAACTATTTCACTTTTAAAACAATTTTGAACACATCAATATACATAATTTGCAATGTATGTCCCGCCTGTCATGTCTGTCTGTACTAATTTTAGAAAGCAGCGCACCAATTTACTGCACCAAAAATAACTCTTTTTGAACGTTCCACATAAAATTGTGCAATATGAAAATAAATGAATAAAATAAAAATAAATAAAATAATTAAAAGTTCTGTATTACATTACTTTTTATTATGATGTGCATTTTTTCAAAATAAATAGATTTCAGCTTAAATCTATGGCATCCGTCCATCCTCATGGGATGATGGCGTTTCCTCCTGCTCCTCTGCCCCCCTTCCCCTTTCTCCTGGCCCTTTTCTCCTCGCTCTTGACTGTAAGGGAAGCTTCCGCGACTTGGATGCCCTCGCGTACTTTAGCCCGCCAGGAGGTGCGTTCCTCAGCAATGGTTTCCCACGTTTTATGGTCTATCTGCGCCAGACTCATGTCTTTCTTGCAGACATCCTTGAAGCGCAAGCAGGGGCGTCCTCTCTTCCGCACACCAGTTGCCAGCTCACCGTAAAGCAGGGCTCTTGGAATGCGCTCCGAGTTCATCCTGCGGACATGTCCCAGCCACCGCAGGCGCCTCTCACTCAGGATTGAGTGCATGCTCAGCATATGACTCCTTCTGAGTACCTCGACATTCGTTATCTTGTCCTGCCACTTGATGTGCAGAATCCTGCGCAAGCATCGTAAGTGGAAGCTGTTGAGTTGCTTTGTTTGTTTGGCATAGGTCGTCCAGCACTCGCTGCCATAGAGGAGTGTGCTGAGCACGCAGGCCTGGTACACAGTGATTTTTGTCCTAGCAGTGAGCTGTGCATTGTTCCACACTCTTTTATTCAGCCTAGCCATTAATGATGAAGCCTTGCCGATTCTGGTTTCAATTTCCTTTTCCAGGGAGAGTGTGCTTGTGATGTTACTGCCAAGGTAGGTAAAATCATCGACGACATCCAAGGTGTTTCCCTCAATGGAGATTGCTGGGAAGCAGTCAGTTCCTTGTCTCATAATGTTGGTCTTTTTGAGGCTTATCGTTAGACCAAAATCTTTGCATGCCTCTGAGAACTTGTCGACCAAAAGTTGGAGACCTATCTCTGAATGTGAGGTAAGGGCTGCGTCATCCGCGAAGAGCAGCTCTCTAATTAAAACATTTTCCACTTTTCTCTTTGCACGGAGACGGCTGATGTTGTACAGATTTCCATCCGCCCTGGTATGGATGTTTACACCCTCGAAACAGTCCTCGAATGCATGACGCAGTAGCATCGAGAAAAAGATACCGAAGAGTGTTGGAGCCAGTACACAACCCTGTTTGACTCCGCTACAGACTGGGAAGGGTTCTGAGGTGGCACCATCGAAGAGCACTGTGCTGTGCATATTGGTGTGGAAGGACTCGATGATGGAGAGAAGCCGCGGCGGGCATCCTATTTTTTCCAATATACGTAGCAGACCCTCGCGGCTGACCAGGTCAAATGCCTTTGTTAGATCTATGAAGGCAACAAAGAGGGCTTTCTGTTGCTCCCGACATTTCTCTTGTAGCTGACGGAGTGAGAAGATCATGTCCATTGTTGACCGGCCAGCCCGAAAACCGCATTGTGATTCTGGGTAGACATTTTGCGCCAGAATTTGCAGGCGTGCAAGGATCACTCTGGCAAAAGCCTTTCCCACAATACTCAGTAAGGAGATACCACGATAGTTATTGCAATCGCTGCGATCTCCTTTGTTCTTATAAAGCGTAACTATTTTGGCGTCACGCATGTCCTGTGGGATGTGACCGCGTTCCCAGCAATCGCATATGAGTTCGTGCAGAGGCTTCAGTAGTGCTGGCTGGCCGTGCTTAAGGACTTCTGCAGGAATGCCATCGTTGCCTGGGGCCTTTCCATTTCTCAGATGATCGATAGCCCTACCAAGCTCCTCTATTGACGGTGGAGCATCAAGCTGATCTAGAACTGGTAGATCTGGTATTCTTTCTATGGCAGAGTCAGATACTACATTCTGTGTCGCATAGAGTTCTAGATAGTGCTCAGTCCAGCGCCGCATCTGCTTGTCTCGTTCTGTGATCATCTCACCTGATTTTGTCTTGATTGGAGCTGACTTTGAAGTTGTGGGCCCAGTGGCCTTTTTTATGCCTTCGTACATTTGTTTTATATCTCCCTGATCAGCAGCAGATTGAATGCTTTTGCATAATTCCACCCAATAAGTGTTAGCGCAAAAACGTGCAGTCTTCCGGGCTGTGTTTCTGGCACTTCTGAGACATTTCAGGGTGTCAGGTCCTGGGGAAGCTTTGTAGGCCAGTAGAGCTTTTCTTTTTGTCTCCGTCACGGGATTCATTGTAACCCAGTGGGCTTCAAACCAATCTGCATTTTTTCTTTCCTTCCTCCCGAGGACGGCAAGAGAGGTGTTGTAAATAGTGTCTCGAATATGGAGCCAATTCGCATCGATTTGTTCTGTCCCTATAGCATCATGCGGATTGGGGATTTCTTTCTGCGAGGTGTTGGCTTTAAGAGCTTGCTCAAGCTTGGTGTTAAGTTGATCACTTATCTCAGGGCAGTTGATATTCTGCGTGTTGATGCGAGTTTTACCCTTGCTCTTTGAGTGACACAATTTCTTTGGTATTAATTTGATTCTGCTTGCGACCAAAGAGTGGTCTGTGTCACAGTCGGCACTGTGGTAACTGCGTGTTTGGAGCACACTGGCCAGATCAGATCGCCTGGTGAGAACCAGATCAAGCTGGTGCCAGTGCTTGGAGCGGGGATGTCTCCAAGACACTTTGTGGATGTCCTTGCATTTGAAGAATGTGTTAGTTACACACAGATTGTGAGTACTGCATAGCTCGAGCAGCCGCTGGCCGTTGTTATTAATTTTACCAATGCCATGTAAGCCGATGCTGGTGGACCAGGCTTTGTGATCTGCACCTACCCTGGCGTTGAAGTCACCGAGGAGGTATAGACTCTCATATGTGGGAATATTTGCTACTGCGGAGTCTAGAGCCTCGTAGAAGTTGTCTTTTAACTCTTCTTCGGAGCAGAGAGTTGGTGCATACAGGCTGAGGATATGGGCTGCGCCAGATGATGTTGAAAGTTTAATGCCGAGTATCCTCTCAGTGCCAAGTGCCGCCAGTTCAACGTATGACATAAGAGAGTTTTTTATGGCAAAACCAACGCCATGCTGCCTTGGTCTGTCTGATGGTAGTCCTTGCCAGACAAATGTGTAGTTGGCCTCAACCACTTTGCCGTTTTCAGCCAGCCGCGTCTCCTGTAGACATGCAATGTCGATGCCGAGACGGGAAAGTTCCCCTGTCAATGACCGCTGTCTTCCTTATATCTTCCGCACATGAGGGGTCAGAGTTAAAACCAGTGCAGAGGGTTCTGACATTCCAGCTTGCTAAACGAAGTGCTGGTAACTTCTTTCTTATTTTTTCAGTTGGTGCTTGGGTTTATGGCTTGCTTGTTGAGTTGATCACTCTGAGCCCCATGCACCCAATGGGGCAGGCGAGCCATGACGGAACATCACCTTACTGGCTGGGGGCTGCCCAGCTTAAGGCGGGCGGTAGATGCTCAGTGAGACATGGCGATCTCTCCCACCGTCTGGAACGACCCCTGGCGCCTAGCTCTACGCCAATTGAGCAATGGCTTATAACCGGTAACTGCCGCTCCACGTGTTGTGTCTACGCCTTGCGGCGAAGCTGGAGTGACCTCTCCAGGATTGGGTCGAGGAGGTGGAGAAGGAGAAGAAAAAAAAACAAAAAAACACAGGAGGCTACGATAGCCTAGGCAGAGCTTTTGAAAGACCAGCTGTTGCCCAGGCAGCAGGCCCTCTCTCTCCACACAGATGGTGATTCCAGGGGAACAGCTTAGCTGATACAACAAGGTGCCATCTGCATCGCAGGAGTTGCCAGAGATATAGCGCATCGCAATAAAACTGCCTAAGGGACTCCGTCTCCTGATTTTCTGTTAGGGTTTACTCCCTTAGTCTCTCCGTGAACAGGTGTGGCCGCGAGACAACGGAGGTTTGAGATTGGAGTTTCCCTCTCCTAGATGAGCTACCTATCAAGGTTAACGAGCCCCATCTGCCCGAAAATCAGCTTAAATATATTTATTTTAAAAACGTCCTTCATTTTTGACGGGTAATACACTAGTAAAACATAAATTGATTAAAATCTCAACCTAACAGGTAAACAACCAATACCTGCAATGTTAAAATAATGCAAATCACAAACCTCCAAGATCCATTGTGGAGACACTTTGATCAGTCATAGACCTTGGCTTCTTCGGACTCCCTGAGACTAACCTCTTGAAGAGACCCCTGGATGTGTGACTCGGTGTGGACTTGTTGCTAGATCCTTTCTCTGAATCTTGAGACTTCTCTGATCCCACACTGTGAGATCTTGATGACTTTGCTGAACTAGACACCACAACTTCTAATTTTTCTTCAGTATCCCTGGCTCTGTCTACTGTAAATCTGAAGGCCAAAAAACAAAATTTACATCAGATGTTTACCTTTGTATAAAGCATATTCCAATAATATAGCAAGAAAAATGTGCATCCAAATTTAGTTTATCATTTAATTATGTCACAAGAATACAACTAAATCTTGCTCTGTAACTGACTAACATTTATATCATGGCACAATGGCATTTCAATAGAAAATCATGAGAAGTCTGGCTATTACATTAGCAATGAATGTTTATTTTATTTACAGATAAAAAACATAGAGAAATGGTAAATTATAATCTTAAAATTACCTTTGTGAACCCACAGATTTTTGCGAACTAAAGCTGGCTGACCTGGCCACCCACTCTGCTGATAAGTCCAAATCACCTTTACCACATTCAACCTTGCTGGTGTCGGAGGTCTGTGACATTTTCCGGATGGGATCAAACTCATCCCAGTCCATATTTTTACCAGTCGTGACTCCACTGCTGCTCATGGTGCCGCTCCTACTGCCATGGGTCACTGACTCATGATCTGAGATCTTCTCGAGCGTTGATGATGAAAGAACAGACAAGTTGGTGATGGTCGAGTCTGTGCTCAGATTGGTGTCTGTATGGTTGCCTTGTATGTCTGAGCCCACTGATGGTGTCATGTGTAGCTCTTTGGTCTCATCTTGAGGGGTAAATGACAAAGATAATTGTTTGAGTTCTAAGGTGCTAGAGATATCTTATATATTACAGATGCTCCATCTATACCGAATTTTTTTTTATTCCTACGCTGATCAATGATTTTGAGCCTATGCAGTGAATACAGTGAATTTAAAAAAAATTTTGTTGAAGTACAGTGGGGCCCACTTAACTTGAGCCCGGTTAACTCGTCAGCTCTATTAAGTCGACGTTTTTTTTTGGAACCGCCAAATTATCTTTGTCTTTGCATTTTTTCATCGGTTAATTCGATTTTTTTAAGTCGCAGAGCCCTAATATTTTGAGCACAAAAGAGTGCCGAATATGAAACTTAACGTCGGTTAGCTCGATCCCCATCTGTTCGCCTAGCAATGCACTTTGGCATTTTTAGTTCAAAACAGTTTTGACATCTCGCTTTCTTTGAGACTTCCGGCTATTGTGTGATTCTACGAGATTTCAATAAAAATTACCGGATGTTTTTACTTTCAATTTGAATTTGATTCCGTGTGTTTGAATTAATTTGAGTATGTATTCACAAGAGGTACTCGAAAATCGCGTTAGTGGTCTTTAATCCGTCATTATTTCGCTGTGCATGTTATATTACAGTCGAAACCGGTTAAGTCGACGGCGTTGGGGTATGAAAAATGGCATCGAGATAACCGATGATCGAGTTAAAACGAAAACCAATATGGCGGCAAAATATTAACATGCGCTTGAAATTTCTTTATATACGTGTTGTGCGTTAATTAGTGATGGGACGATTAATCAGAATCGTATCGGAATATAAGAAATATCAATATAATGTTAAATTATGTGATATATTATATTATGTGAAATGGAACGTCCTTGCGAGTATGATTTATGTAAATGAATTAGTGACTCGGCTCTGACTGAGACTGAGGCTCTAGTTTTAGTTCATTTGCTCGTTCGTCCTTGAACTTTATTATTTCATGCTATTTACTACTAATACTAATGACGTAATTATAATTAAAGTCATAATCTTAGTGTAAGTTTATTACTAATAAATACCAAGGCATTTATTTGTTTAAGGACCAAGGAAAACAATCAATATTCAAATAAATATATTTTAAATATATTTGTAGGTACTTTACTTCATAGTCGTTCGCGCATCGTTCTGCGCATGTGGAAAAAAGTCGCAAATATTGTTTCAATTTGTTAATAATTGACTACCATTACGCTAGGACTAGTGTTTACCGTAGTTACAACTATCGAACGACCGCTTACACTCATCTTTAAAAATGTTTAGGCTTATTTATTTAAGTTTTAAGTCTTCGGAATTTAAATAATTTATTCAGCTGCAACTTCAATAAGCCCGTAATAGCTTTTTACCCCGGAGTTCGTTTTTGTTGTGTTAGCGACGGTGACTTCAAATCGCTTTCTCCCTATTCCAGTATCTAAATAATATACACGTCATCACTTTTAGTCTACTTCGTCTACGGCTAATGAATGCTTTTTTTTTCTTTTTTTTTAAATTTGCTTAGTTGTCGAGGCACTGTACGGTCAAAGGTCACGGCTATTACTACAGCGCTCTAAGTGAATTCAAGGGGGGGGGGACAAGTTACGGAGTTTTCTAGTTAGGGATAATGAGGGTGGGGAGGGGGGAGGCTAGACAGGTCTTTGATGTTTATATAAAAGGAAGCCTCTTGCTTTGACATACCAATACAAGACCGCGAGAATAGACACCTTCCCTCCCCTCCCCCACTGTTATACATCTACAGTGGGTTGGAGGGGGAAGGAACATTTTTCTTTTTAAATTGAGTCAGAGCGTGCCTTGGTAAATGGCCAGTGTAGCTCAACCCCACCTAAACCCCACCCTATGTCATCGTGTGCGCGGCGAATTCAATAATTCTGGCAAGTTGATGAGTGAAACATAATATGGTATTTAAATAAATTCCATCTTATTATGACTGTTTACTCCGTTTTATCAGGACTTAGTCGGTATATTAGCTCATTACCCGGAGTTAATTTTATGTTGGTTACGGCAGAAAACCAGAGCCAACAGGCGAGCGAACGTGACATCAAAATCAAACCGTTTTCTTAATAATGATAATATTCTGGTCTATAAATATAGACTGTTTGTGGAGTTCGCTAGTGACTGATTTTTTTTTAATGTATTCGCTTAGTTACCGAAGCATAGTACCATAAGTAACAGCGCTGAGCAAGCGGGCTGTGATGTCACCAGCAGACCCTGGTGAGGCAGAAAATTGGTCCCTTCCCTTGGTAATTAAAAATCATAGCTAACATTTTCAAAAGCTGGCGATTGGTCATGGGATCGAGCTAACCAAGTTAAGTTGCAAATTTGGCCCTCTTTTGTGCTCGAGGTACTAGGTTTCGGCAACTTACAAAAATCGAATTCGCCGATGAAAAAATGCTTAGACAAAGAGAGAATTTGGCGGTTCCAATAAAAAACGTCGAGTTAGTGGGGTGGTCGAGCTAACCGAGCTCGAGGTAAGTGGGTTCGACTGTATTATTAAACTTAATTCATTTTCTGATGCATTAATCATTATATTTTTTAAGATAAACGAATATCTTTAGAAAAGAAAACAAAGGTTTGTATCGAAAATCGACGGTGGTTTTTATATAATTAAATAAAAAATTACTATTATTCTTTTAAAAGTTTGTTGTTGCTTTGTTACCAGTAAGATACGTGACTGTGACTAATACGCGCGTGACGTTGAAATCAAATCATTTTCTTTATATTCTAGTAGATATATAATATACACGTCATCACTGTTGTAGGTCGAATTCTGATAAGGTCAAGGCGCATTTGTTACTATTTATATTACAAGTTGCACGTATCATTTGATTGACAGAGGAAATTCGAGTGCGGTCTCATAGTGACAGATATCCTGCACGTCAAAAGCATTAAACTTAAAATTACCATATTGATTTGTTGTTGTTTTTTTTAATTCGCCGATTCGACGGGCATTGCAAACACGGGCCATGGGACGAGGCGAGGTGAAAAATTTGACCTTTAACGCATGCGCAGACAATTATAAACTGATAACTTTTTTTTTATTAAATGGAATCGAAACATGACCACAGAGACGTAATCAAAGGCATTTACTTTGGCAAAAAAATATATATATATAAAAATTCCCGACTAGTCATAACTTTTCCCGTCTATTTCCCGACTTTCAAGACCGGGAAAATTATTTTAAGAATTCCCGACTGAGTGGGAACCCTGGGTTATATTTAAACGGTCCTTAAAAATGAACGGTTTTAACCTTAGGAAAGAGTGAAGAAATATTAGGGTCCCGATATTCCGATACGATTTCGATTAATCGTCCCATCACTAATTAACGCACCTCATGTATATAATTATAAAGAAATTTCAAACGCATGTTAATATTTTGCCGCCATATTGGTTTTCGTTTAACTCGATGATCGGTTATCTCGACTTAAGCGGGTCCCACTGTATGTTAAACTTAAAAACGTCCAATAAAGAATGTATTTACTGAATACAATTATAATTCTTTAATAAATTTGAAGTGTTTTATGAAATCACTGTGTAATATTATTGAAAATTTATTTATAAATAAAAAAAACACATTGGCAATTTTTAAGCTACAGGAAAGCATTCACTTTTGTTTAAAATTCAAATTTTTTATTTTTTTTTAAACAGTAAGTTAAACTTAATCAATTTTTTTTTCTCCTCGTTACATTTGTTTTGTAAAATATTAAAGTTTTCATTTGTAAAACCTAAGCATGCCTAGTGAACACAGTTTATCATAAATAAAACCTACCATTTTTCCTGCTGTTGTTAGTTTCAATCTCAGCGCACATGTTCATGCTTGCCAGCAACCAACTATTGCTATGACCAAGACTGCCAGGGGGGTCATCAGGGCTGGTCAGTGCTGAATCGTGGCCCATGGGGTCAAAAAAGGCCAGGTCGGTATCAGGCAGGGATCCGGTTAAGATTGAATCCTCGTCCGTATCCACTGTTTCGTCTCCAGTGGAGGAGTCCAGACTAATATTGTCTGCAACTTGAGGATAGTTCCAAGTCCCTTCCAGCATGGCTAGCCTTGAAATGATACAATAGGGACATTATCTCACCATCTTAGTGTCATTCAGTTGGAAATTATATTTGAACAGGAGACAATAAACGTTCATTAATAACTGGTATTCTTCTTCCAGATTTGTTAAAAAATGCAAGGAAATCAGAAACAATAACAGCTAATGTTCATCAATAAGCAGTAAAACTGAAATATTAAAGTTAACATAATAATCTAGGAGGTGGCTTAATAGTTTTAAGTAGGACTTTAAAAGGTTACGAGGTAGGTATTCGTGTACAATAAATAACCATTCATTTGGATTTCATCATCTATGGCACTACAGCCCATGTAGGGCCCTGGCCTGCTCCACCACATCATCATCATCTACGGCACTACAGCCCATGTAGGGCCCTGGCCTGCACCACCACATCATCATCATCTATGGCACTACAGCCCATGTAGGGCCCTGGCCTGCACCACCACATCATCATCATCTATGGCACTACAGCCCATGTAGGGCCCTGGCCTGCACCACCACATCATCATCATCTATGGCACTACAGCCCATGTAGGGCCCTGGCCTGCACCACCACATCATCATCATCTATGGCACTACAGCCCATGTAGGGCCCTGGCCTGCACCACCACATCCTTCCATTCGGATTGATCCATGGCTTTCCTCCTCCATGCCCGAACCCCCAGCTGGTGTATGTCCATTTCCACATCATCGATCCACCTCAGTCTTCCTTTTTTTAATCATTGTGACTATGGGTGGGTCTTTGTACAAATAGTAAAGTTCTTGGTTTGTACGAATTCTCCAGATATCATTTTCTATCACTGGGCCGTATATTTTCCGGAGGATTTTCCTCTCCCAAGTGTTGAGCAGGCTCTCTGCTTTTCTGGTCAGGGTCCAAGTCTCACTAGCGTAAGTTACTATTGGTCATATGATAGTGGTGTATATTGTTTTCTTTGTTCCCCTTGAGATGTCTTTGACTCCTAGAAGTAGGAACGGTTGCCTGCCGTTATCCTTTCTTTCCCCTCTGATAGTACCTCATTGTGCTCGTTTGTAGTTGCCTATAGATATTTGAATGTAGCAACCCTCTGAAATATGTCGATGTTTATATTGATTTGATCAATTTAATTTGGGTTTAATGTCAGTTAAAGAGCAAATAAAATGTATTAATGACTAGTTTAAAAATTACTGAGAATAACATTAGTCAAGCAGGATGTTTCACTTTGAAATAGTATACAAAGATTAAAGCTATGATCACAATCATTAGTGCAATTCTAAATTTCTTACTTTGAAAAGTTAGAAGGGTCGCCATTATTAACAACATTATCAGGGTGACGGTCAGAGTTGGGTGTCTGTGATGACACCACCCCTTCCAACAAGCCTCCGTCTTTGTTGACAACTGGGACCAGGTCAGGCGGAGGGTTGCCATCTACCAGAGTAGCAGCACTGGAGATGATGTCGAGATTTGCAGGCCTCGGTGTCATGATGGAAATTTTTTTATCTGGAATTGCCTTGGCCTTACCATCCTGATTAAAAGAGCAAACATTTTCAGCACAAACATTTTCTAGTCCTACATGTTATTAACCAGAGATTCCTAAATTGATGGCAGCATAGCAAATTTTAAAAACTCAATGAAAATTGTGTACATGAAAAATTACTTTACAACAAATGTTCAATAAGTAGGTTTAAATAATAAAAGAATATAATAGTAGGGCACTACTACCTCTAAGAACTGTTTAAACACAAGTGACTTATACAGATGTGGTTGTGTAGCAATAAAATTTAAAAGACCCACTGCACTTTGCATCCTTTCTTCTATTACACTGTCATCAAAGCGCCCTAAGAAGAAAGAAAATTTTTATAATAAATCAATTATATGAGGATTAATTTTTTGTGTTTTCACATTAGACATTATTATATTTACCTAAACTCATTAGTTTATGGTTGCCAGAATTTCCTCAATAACAAACTAGATTCTTAATAGTGCACAAAAAAGTTTTTGTTTTTTTTAAAACAGGTGATAAATGACACTGAGGACAAAAAAGATTTATCATTAATAAATTAATTAATAAGATTGACAGATTGTATTTTAAAATTAATTTTTTTCTATTACAAGTTGTGATGAGTTTACGAATTTTTTGCAGATTTTTACCGCTAAATATATATCAGGATTTAATACTTACCATGAAAAAAAAACTATTAAATTAAAACCATAACTCTTACCAAATAGCTTTGGTTTAGCAAACTCTGGGAATTGGTCCCGTCTGTGTAGAGCTTTATGCAATGCTAACAAAGATTTATGTAAAGTCTTAAAGTCGTTGTATCTTTTCCAACAAACAAGCTGGGGGAAAAAAAAATTTATAATTGCAGTTGTCAATCTACTTGCTACTAGGGTTTCATTTACAAGCACACTGTATATATATTTACAATTATAAATAGTAAATTATAAATATTAAGTATTTAAAATGCAATCACATTTAACATTTACATTAAGTAATTGGAAAATGCACATATTCTTTCTAGTTTGAAGTTACATAAAGAGTTTATCAAAATTAATATTTTAGATAAATCTAAGCCTTTGCTGTTAGGAAAAGCAAAGAAAAGCTTAAAAATACCTAGGAAGAAGCAAATATTGTTTTTTGTAAAAAAGAGTTTGTTGAACCACGTTGTGCTATTAAAGTCCTCACAATACCAAACCATTTTTTAAAAATTGTTATCAGCTTATAAAGTTTAAGGTACAGTTACAAAAAAGTTCACAATAGATTGTATTTCATTCTCATTTGTAAGCTAAAATGCCATGTAACTCTATGCAGTGCATAAGTTACATTGATTTCTATTTTAATATTATTAAAAACAGATCCTAGTTATGGACTTTACCTCAGTCAGGGTTTCAGGAGATTTGATAGGAAACGTCTGGGGATAACAATATGGATATATGATTAAAGAATTACTTATTTATTGTTATGTTAGTCACTCAGTTTGGGTGAAATTTATTAATTGAATCTTCACCACTTCCCATTGACATTGTTCAATTGGGTTTAAATTTTGCAAATGTTAACAAAAAATACTAATTGATATCAATTCACAATCAAAGCATGTCTATCTGGGCACACAATTAAAAAAATAAGATCTCATCTGCACTACCACAACTTCCTTCTTTGAACTGTGACACTATAATTTTTAAACATTTCCACAGAGAAAGCTATTCCCTCCCCCCAAGAGGTAAGTAAAAATAATATAACTTTCACAATAATCATCCTTATTAGACAATAATAATACTCACACTAGAGTAGGCCTAACTTAAATTTCAGTTACTTGATTTTATTAACATATACTGCTAAATTTTAGCTATGACATTGGTTCCAAATTGGAATGCCTTAGAAAAATTTAGGTTTTCTTTAGGACCTATTTTCTCATATTCTAATGACTAGCCTACACTACAATAAATAGAAGTAAAAAAAACGATTTTTAAAAATCACGTTTTTATAAGCGGACTAAAAAGAAGAAAATAAATTTTAAAATTTAAAATTTAAAGTAAGTACTATGATGTAATCTCTTAGAGATTAGCAGGGCCATTAAACAACTCAGAAATGGAAAGGCTGCGGGACCCGATGGCATCCCAGCAGAGGCACTGAAGGCGGACTTGGAAACCAGTGTGGAAATGCTACACCCTCTGTTTATGAAGATATGGGAAGAGGAGCAAGTTCCTTCCGATTGGAAAGAGGGATACCTTATCAAGATCCCAAAGAAGGGAGACTTAAGCTCCTGCTCGAACTACAGAGGGATCACCCTGCTGTCCATCCCAGGAAAGGTTTTCAACTGTGTACTACTTAACAGGATGAAAAACGCTGTAGACCCTCTGTTGCGGGACGAACAAGCTGGCTTTCGCACCAACAGATCCTGCACGGACCAGATAGCGACACTGCGCATCATTCTAGAGCAGTCACTAGAGTGGAACTCACCGCTCTATGTCAATTTTGTTGACTATGAAAAAGCCTTCGACAGTGTTGACAGGCAAACCCTGTGGAGATTGCAAAGGCATTACGGGGTGCCACAGAAGATTACGGATATAATTTGAAACATGTACGAAGGGATAAACTGCCGAGTTATCCATGGCCAGCAGGTGACAGATGCGTTCCAGGTGAAGACTGGTGTGAGACAAGGTTGCCTGCTGTCACCATTCCTCTTCCTGTTAGGCATTGACTGGGTGGTGAAAACATCTACACAGCAGAAAAGGAATGGCATCCAATGGACCTTGTGGGATCAACTGGATGATCTTGACTTTGCTGATGATCTTGCCCTTCTTGCACATACCCAACAGCAGATGCAGGAGAAAACAAACATTGTCGCAGCCACTTCTGCTAGCATGGGTCTCAACATTCACAAAGGGAAGAGTAAAATCCTCAAGGTTAATGCCACCAGTACATCACCCATTATGCTTGAAGGAGAAGCCCTTGAGGAGGTGGACAGTTTTGTTTACCTTGGCAGCGTGGTAGATAAACAAGGTGGTACAGATGCGGACGTCAAAAAAAGGATCGGAAAAGCAAGAGCAGCCTTCCAGCAACTCAAGAATGTTTGGGTCTCTAACAACTTAGGCAGCAAGTTAAAAGTAAGGATTTTTAACGCTATGGTAAAACCTGTGCTGTTATATGGAGCCGAGACATGGAGAACAACGGCCGTAAACTTGACCAGAATCCAGTCCTTCATCAACAACTGTTTAAGAAGGATCCTCAGAATTCACTGGCCAGACAAAATCAGCAACCAGGAACTGTGGCAGCGGACAAAACAGAAGCCCATTGAGGAAGAGATTCTCCAGAAGCGGTGGAGGTGGATTGGTCATACACTAAGAAAACCTGCTCCTAACACAACAAAGCAAGCCCTGAATTGGAACCCACAGGGTAAGCAGAAAAGAGGCCGTCCAAGAAACACTTGGCGCCGAGAATTGGAGGCAGACATCAAGAGAATTGGCCATGAATGGAAGATCCTGGAGAAGCTGGCCCAGGATAGAGATGCCTGGAGGTCTCTCGTAGGTGGCCTATGCCCTTGGAGGAATCGCAGACGCCGACGATGATCGGTGGATGCCCCTCATGGACGAGAAGGCTCAACAACAACTATGATGTAATATGACTAAAAACGTGGGGCGGGTGCTTCTCAGGCTTAACTAATTCAATTCCCTAATTTTCTTACTCGTCATTTGTAAACCCTAATCATTTTAGCCAAACGCCTAAAAAGCGCCCGCCCACGTTTTTAGTCATATTACATCATAGTACTTGTTTTAAATTTTAAAAATTTTAAATTTCTTTTCTTCTTTTTAGTCCGCTTATAAAAACGTGGTTTTTAAAAATCTTTTTTTTTACTTCTATTTATTTAATTCTTTTTAGTCTAAGTGTATGCTATGGTGAGTTTTGAAGTATTGATTATGTTCAAATATAATACGCATTGCCCGACAAACATTTACAGACTGGAAATGACTGATCTCTTCTTGATGTTAAACAGGGTTTTTGTGGTCGGGGTTGGTGTGAACTCGGCATATGAAAGTAATGTAAACAAGGGCAGACGGATAATACATAGGCTTATATATAGATAAACTAAAAAGTTCAATAATTTAATAACGGTACATTCGATGATCTGAAATTTAGATACAATGCATTGTCATCCAAGATCTATCTGTGGTAAAATTTTGAGATCTCTAGGATCATCAGAAGTGGTTTAATTTTACGTTGGCAGATTTGAAAAATTGTGGACAGACACACAGGAACAAAAGTGAGTTCATAAAAATGTGGTAAAAATACAAAGAATAATAGTAAAGGGATTGCAAACAGTTGAGTGAGTTAATGTTTTGTACAGGACCAAGGTTTGCTAGATGTTGTGCTCTATCACAATAACACGACAAATTTAAAATTATTAAAATATACATTTTTGTAATATATATATAGGAGGGTCTGTGGAAAAGCAGCTGCTCCTATGACATCAAGGTACACATATCAACATACAATGGCTTTAATATAATATTCATTAAAAATAACTGAAAATTAGTAGACAGGAGGTCCTTACTCTTAACTTTCAGACTAAAAAATTATGACAGTTTTACTGAAAAAATTACCTGGCATGTTACTTTGTAGATGGTATATCCTTTTCTGTGGAGTTGAGGGTCTGTCACATAAAAATTCCAAATATTGTCGTGTATGTTCCATTTTGAATCTTGGGCCATATTCAATTTATGAATGAGCTCCTGATGCAGCAGGATCTATTCCTTGTCATATGTGCACTTTTTATTTCAATATACCTTTTGTTCGAGATTACATCATGACAGAGGATGACAGTAAGTCATAACCCTTTCTTGCCCTATTTAAAGGGGTACATAAATTTGGTTTGTTATCAAGAAATTAGAGGCATGAAGTAAGTGAGCAGTACAAAATATTTTAAGGGTGCATCTCCCTCTAGCCATTATGAGCTTTCAATTTAATATAAGTACAGTCGAAACCGGTTAAGTCGACGGCGTTGGGGTATGAAAAATGGCATCGAGATAACCGATGATCGAGTTAAAATGAAAACCAATATGGCGGCAAAATATTAACATGCGCTTGAAATTTCTTTATATACGTGTTGTGCATTAATTAGTGATGGGACGATTAATCAGAATCGTATCGGAATATACGAAATATCAATATAATGTTAAATTATGTGATATATTATATTATGCGAAATGGAACGTACTTAGAGTATGATTTATGTAAATGAATTAGTGACTCGGCTCTGACTGAGGCTCTAGTGCGTTCATTTGCTCGTTCGTCCTTGAACTTTATTATTTCATGCTATTTACTACTAATACTAATGATGTAATTATAATTAAAGTCATAATCTTAGTGTAAGTTTATTACTAATAAATACCAAGGCATTTATTTGTATAAGGATCAAGGAAAACAATCAATATTCAAATAAATATATTTGTTAATAATTGACTACTATTACGCTAGGACTAGTGTTTACCGTAGTTACGACTATCGAATGAAACGACCGCTTTAAAAATGTTTAGGCTTATTTATTTAAGTTTTAAGTCTTCGGAGTTTAAATAATTTATTCAGCTGCAACTTCAATAAGCCCGTAATAGCTTTTTACCCCGGAGTTCGTTTTTGTTGTGTTGAGCGACGGTGACTTATAATCGCTTTCTCCCTATTCCAGTATCTAAATAATATATACGTCATCACTATTAAATATTAGTCTACTTCGCCTACGGCTAAGCAATGCTTTTTTAAAAATAATTTTAATTTGCTTAGTTGTCGAGGCACTGTACGAGAGCTTGATGTCAACCACGGTCAAAGGTCACGGCTATTATACATCGGACCACTCTAAGTGAACTCAAAAGGGGGTGGGGGGGGGGTGGGGGGGACAAGTTACTGAGTTTTCTAGTTAGGGATAATGAGGGTGGGGGGGGGAAGGCTACAAGGCTTGAAAGGTCTTTGATGTTTATATAAAAGGAAGCCTCTTGCTTTGACATACCAATACAAGACCGCGAGAAGAGACACCTTCCCTCCCCTCCCCCACTGTTATACAACTACAGTGGGTTGGGGGAAGGAACATTTTTCTTTTTAAATTGAGTCAGAGCAAGCCTTGGTAAATGGCCAGTGTAGCTCAACCCCACCTAAACCCCACCCTATTGGGGGGGGGGATCGTCGTGCGCGCGGCGAAATTCAATAATTGTGGCAAGCTGACGAGTGAAACAAAATATGGTATTTAAATAAATTCCATCTTATTATGACTGTTTACTCCGTTTTATCAGGACTTAGTCGGTATATTAGCTTATTACCCGGAGTTAATTTTTTGTTGTGTTACGGCAGAATACCAGAGCCAACACGCGAGCAAACGTGACATCAAAATCAAAGCGTTTTCTTAATAATAATAATATTCTGGTCTATAAATATAAAAATACACGTCATCACTGTTTGTGGAGTTCGCTAGTGACCGATTTTTTTTTAAAATGTATTCGCTTAGTTACCGAAGCATAGTACCAGAAGTAACAGCGCAGAGCAAGCGGGCTGTGACGTCACCAGCAGACCCCGGTGAGGAAGAAAATTGGTCCCTTCCCTTGGTTATAAAAAAATCATAGCTAACATTTTCAAAAGCTGGTGATTGGTCATGGGGATCGAGATAACCAACATTAAGTGGCAAATTTGACCCTTTTTTGTGCTCGTGTTATGAGGTTTCGGCGACTTAGAAAAATTGAATTAAACGATGAGAAAATGCTAAGACAAAGAGAGAATTTGGCGGTTCCAATGAAAAACGTCAACATAATGGGGTGGGCGAGTTAACCGAGCTCGAGTTAAGTGGGTTCGACTGTAGTACAAATGTGTTATCTTTATATAGGCCATCTCACTTATGTTAGTTAAGTTGCATATACTTAAATATTAAACATTCAACAAAATTCAACACTGAATTAAAGAGTAAAAAATTATTATTATTTTTATGTCATCATTTTAAATTAATCACTCAAAACTTTAAGTCAAAATTTAGATAAGATTTTATGATAATCTGAAATAAGCAAAATAAAAGTATGAAGTGAGTGACTATCACTATGACTATGAGTACTATGACTATGCATCTAGGCTAGGACTAGACGGCAATCCCTTATTTTAATGCAATTTTGAAATAAATAGCCATAGTCATAGGCCAATTTCTTTTCTAGTACTAGTACAGTACACAGTTACATTTATTGTACAAATACAAGTGACAAGCGCTACTTTTTTTTAACAAAACAAAAAAGTATGGGCTAGTTAAGTTATTGTTAATATTATTAAAAGTATTTATACTCATAGTGAATGTTATCTTATCTTATCTTATCTATACAGACGCTCCTTCTATGCAGAAGATAGTTGCGTCCACAGAACATGACAGATGATCTGTTGGCAAGTGATGCAGCAATCACAGGCCACGGCTTTGTGGGTTCCACGCAATACCCAGCCGCCTAACTACATGTAGTGTTAGGTACCCATTCGGAGCGGGGTGACTCAGGGACGCCCTAGGCCCCGGGAAAAAACCCTTGCCTTCACACGGATTCGAACCCATGACCATCGGTACGACAGTCCAGTGCGCTGCCACTCGACCACCACAATATGCATCTTCTGTATGGGACCCATCCACCAAAGAAAACATTGATAAACTAGAACAAATCCAAAAAAGAGCTGCCAGATTCATTACTGGAGAATATTCAAAACTGACTAGAATAACACCATTAGTTAAATCATTAAACCTTGAAACACTAGAGGATAGAAGAACCAAGAGTTAAGTAGTAATCATATATAAAGCAATTAACTCTAATTTAGAAATACAACACAAAGATAACTTAATACAACCCTCAGATAGACATAAGGATAAAAACACCTTTCTTATTCCGTATGCAAGAACAAACTCATACAAATTTTCGTTCTTACCGTCCGGAATTCGGGCGTGGAATGGGTTGCCTGAAAAAACCAGGAAAGCCAACACTTTATCAACATTTAAAACTCTAATAAGAATGCAGGACTAAACACAAACCATAGATAAGCGTGGGACGCAATAATCTTCTGTATAGAAGGAGCGTCTAATAAGAGACAATATAGTAATAGTCTAATAGTGTTACTGTACTGTTTACTGAACTATCAAGTTGTAAAATTACTACTATTAATTGACTACTTAATTTAATAATTATTAATTGGGTAAATTAAAATATTTGTATTACTTTTTTCAAGCTTCATCACATGTGACATCGCCTACTTATTTATGAAATTCCTTTCTTTTTTTAAATTTAAAAATATTTAACTTAATTTATGGTCTAGTCCGGTAATCTCAGGCTAAGATATGAAGTATAAAGTTAAAGATTTGGATCCAAGTCCAAGTACAAGTAATTTTGTTTTATGATTTATTAATCATCAAAAATTGTTTAAAGAGATACTTGTTCGTGGACTTATTGTACCTTAATCTTAGTTGACGGCATTGTCTAACATTTGTTCAAAATATACAATTTCATTTACGCCCTTTTTATACATCAAAATCTTAAGGAAAATTAGTCTTGGTCTTAGTGTTTAGATGCACCATCTTCGGTGGAGAGAATTCTGCAAATGAATACACCAACTAATTACCAAAAAACACAGACGGTTTAACACGTAAATACTTTTCTGAGAAAATTGAAAGTAAAATATCTGTCGGCCGTTTAGCCTCTTCATTGATCAATAAATGTGATGTAAATTAAGTAGTAATCAAGTACCTTAAATATAAAATTACCGTCTAGTCCTAGTCTAAAAAATCTTCTTGATAATAATGATGGAAAATCCCTTTTTAAGATTTTAAGTTCAAGTTATATTACTTATTAGGCTAAAAGTAAAAGATAAAAAATTATAATAAATAAATAAATTGAACCCTTCCTAATTTGAATCAAACAGCTGGTGCAGCGAGAATCTTTGATTCCATTTTTTGTATATTCACCTTCAGGCATTACATTACTATCATCTTACATCAAGACTTATGAAAATTGAAAAGTTCTTGTAGATTTTTATCTCTATCTCACCCAGTCGTCTTCAAAGTCAAATTTAAACCCAGCTGCTTTTTATTTTTAAAAATAAATTAATGTGTCGAATTACAAAAATCACATAAGCTATGTTAAGAAGTGGTGATTGCATGTCTAACTGTCTAACAAATTAAACCATGTGTGTGGGTGTCCATGAGAGTGTGCGTAGGAAAATCAGGCCCTTGACCCCTGGTGCTATGTAAATGAACAATAATACATGTATATCAAAGTCCGTTCACAAACTCTCACACTCTTCTAGAATCAACTCCGTCCAGGGCTACACATACTTTATGAACAGATACAGATGTAAACATAAATCAGAAAGAGAACTTTTAAAAATGTATTTAAGGTACATATTCAGCTCAATTCGTATGGTAATGTTTTATAATAATTATTACCAACTTAGACTTGAGTCACTAATAAACTCATGAAGCCTACTATTAAACAAAGAAATTAGTAATATTTTTTAATAAAGAGGCTTTTTGGAATGTTGCCGGAGTATAATATACTCCAGCACCATTCCAAACAGCCTTGATATCTTATTATTAATATTATCACCAATGGCATCGCAGGATTACTGAAATATTAATCGTAATTGTATATTAGTATAATTGTCCTACCGCTTACGTCCAAGGGGTTTGAGATAATATTCCCTCCGCCATACAAATCTGTAACTTAGACTTAGATATTTTAAATATGTAATAATGAAAATATTGAAAAATGAATTTTATATACAGTACAGTCAGTGGCGGACTGGCCAGTCGGGCATTTGGGCAATGCCCGGTGGGCTTATTTTGTTTTATAGTGAGAAGGGCCGCCTATTTTGTTCTATTTTACTGAGAAGGGCCGCTCTGTAAATAATGCCGGGGCCGCTCTTAACAAAACCTTATTCACAAACGCAGTGTAATTAAATTCTCTGTTGTTGTTTTTTTTATCTCCCTCCTGGAAACATGTTGGCGGTGAATAGTGTTACCAAACGTTTATTTTGGACGAAACTCAACTTAAGGATTGTTTCGTTGAGATTGAGATAGTGATTAAAAAAATTTTGACAGCTGATAAAATATCACACCCGTAAAAAAAATTGAGACTTAAGCGAAATAGCTCAAGTACTTTTTAGTGAAAAAAGGGTGGCGATGGTTTCGTGATTTGACTATATTTGGGTAGTGGTAGTCGAAATGTAAACATTTTAATGTTGCTTTTTTTTTGGAGTGAAGAAAATGAAACAAGGCTGATCAATATCAATATAAATAAATAATTTATAATATAATTTATTATCATCATATTTTTGACATGACATATTATTCATATATTTATAATTTATATCATATATTATTATGTATGTAAGGGGTCGACAATTTTTTTTTCGAAGTGGCTATTTGGACCCGGTGTAACAGGCCAGATTAAACCCCTGACCAGAATATACCCGGGTATAATCTGGCCTAGGCTAGAATATACCCCCGGGGTTAAACTGGCCTAGGCCAGAATATACCCCCTCAGGCCAGAATATATACCCCTTTGACAACATAGTCAAAGAGCAAAGTAATAATCATACATAAAGCAATTAATTCTAATTTAGAAATACAACACAAAGATAACTTAATACAACCCTCCGATAGACATAAGGATAAAAACACCTTTCTTATTCCGTATGCAAGAACAAACACATACAAGTTTTCCTTCTTCCCGTCCGGAATTCGGGCGTGGAATGGGTTGCCTGAAGAATCCAGGAAAACCAACACTTTATCAACATTTAAATCTCTAATAAAAATGCAGGACTAAACACAAACCATAGATAAGCGTAGGACGCAATAATCTTCTGTATAGAAGGAGCGTCTGTAAACAGATAAGATAAGATAAGATAAGATAACATGGCGATATATAGTAAAAAATTGATGAGCAACTTTTTAGACTTTCTCTTCATGTTTTAGCTCTGTCAGAGAAGTTAAACTCTTTCCTTAAGTATCGAAATTGTTTTAATTACAATAAAATAATAATTATAAAAATATTTTACGATGAATGAAAGGAGCATGACCTGTTAATTGAAAATGATGATGTCGTTGTCTCGTTTTTAAATTATGAAATCTTATACAATTTCGACGATTCAAGATCAAAAGTTACAGTCTATACAAATATTTATGGAACCAGTGATTTTTCCTTTTTTCATTTAACATTAACTTAATATAGCAATACATGATTATTTTAAAACAATAATTTAAGATTGGTTATATTTGTTGCTTTTCAAACTCGTGCGAACACTTTGGATTCCTTATCTTTATATTATCTTATCATTTACAGACGCTCCTCTATACAGAAGATTATTACGTCCTACGCTTATCATTGGTTTATGTCTAGTCTTGCATTTTTATTAGAGCTTTAAATGTTGATAGTGTTGGTTTTCCTTGTTTTCTCTGGCAACCCATTCCACATTTTGATTCAAGTAGTCATGCAGTTGTTATGTAATGCCAGTGTTCATGTGTAGAATTACTTTATCTCTAAGGAGGATGTGTTTGTCATGTAGTTGTTATGTAATGCCAGTGTTCATGTGTTGAATTACTTTATCTCTAAGGAGGATGTGCTTGTCATGTAGTTGTTATGTAATGCCAGTGTTCATGTGTTGAATTACTTTATCTCTAAGGAGGATGTGTTTGTCTCCTGTTTCTGTCAGAATGTAGCTTATGGCCCTGATGTAACCTCCCCCCCCCCTTTTCGTTTAATATGTATGCCTGGGTTGTTCAAGATCTCGAGTGCGGCCATAATATACAATTTTGTCAAAAATAAGGCCATAGTTGTGCTAAGACGCTTTCTTCTTGAAATTGTTAGTGGGTTAAAAGTCCTAATCTGCATTTGTTTTTAGACAGGTTGTATCACAATGATGTTTTTTCACCTGTGCTTTCTTTTTCCTTTTTTTTTGTAGGCTCCAATTAACAGTACCTTTAACAGAATCATCAGGGCACTGATTGGGTGAAGAGACCTGTTTATTGCTGTAAACTTTTAGGTTACTGACACTGTAGGCATCAGCATCCTTCCGTCTCGTGAGACGATGGTGCAAACGAGTATTGTGCTTCCCAATGTTTTGGCCATTCTCATAACTCTTCTGTCTAAAGCCAAAGCCTCGTTCATCCTGCGCTCTTCGGCTACTTTACGTTTTCTTTGAAAACTGTGCGCCACTTAGATCGGTCTTCTGCTTTACACTCCCAGTCACTTGTCCTTATTCTGGCTGCTTTAAAGTCCCTAAGGCAGACATCCTTAAATCAGAGACGTGGGTGACTTGTCTTCCTCTTTCCTGATACCAGTTCTCATTATAGGAGATCCTTGGGGATGCGATACGGGCTCATTCTTTTCACATGTCCTAGCCATCTTAGGCGTCTTTCATTAAGGATTATATAAACTATGGAATCATCAGTTATTTCTTTGTTGCTTGTATTTCTGCGATCAAAGTTACACTCTTGATGCAACTGGGCTGGGTGGATATTGGTATTCACGGTTAGATTTAGCATTTTTTGAATTGCTGTGTGTTCAGCACATCGGCGTTGACATTGTTCAAATAAGTTAATGGTAAAACTGTTCCATCTTCCGCTGGCCTGAGATCCGTAGGTGGCTGGGCTTTTCGTCCTTACATAATTTCAAAAGGAGTGCACCTGGTTCAGGCATGTATATATGTGGTATGCACTGGTATATTGTTCAGTGGTGGTGCCTTCTTGCTGGGATTTTGGCTTTAGGACAAAACATTTTGTTAGGCGTTGACATATTGGTGAACGTGATGCTTCATTCTCTTCCAATAACAGCGTTCAGATATTGTGGCTGTCTTATCTCTGCCAAAATGGTCATCGAAATTTGGGTTGACATGAAACGTCTTCAGGATATTTGGCAGGTGACTTATTGAGAACTTCCTTTTCACCATGGTAAAGAATCAATCCCTTCTTTTGCTTGAAAAGGCTTTCCAGTTTGTCTAAATTGTGACTTGGCATTTGACCGTTTCTCTGAAGGTTAGTCATGGATCCACTGGGGGCACTTAAATTTAGTTGTAGAGTAGAATTGTAAAAGCTGATCATATAGTTGATCTTCCATGGTAGACAAAGTTTTAGCACTCGTCGTTTTGGAGGTTATTTTATAGTGACTAAACATGTGTTTTTAAAGTTGCGAAATCCGATTCGTTGACTCTGTGAAGATTGGCCTAATCCAACAAGGTTGCCAACATTCGCAACTTTATGCTACTCATTTATATGTATGCCTTTAAAAAGAAATACTGCTGGTTTAAAATAAAATAATGAGGCGCGACGAGGTCAGAGGTTCTTTTGAATGCAGATTAAACGTAACACAATCCGTGCTTCATAACAATAGATGAATGCATGGAAAGCGGACAATTCAACATTGGTGAAATTCAACAAGGTTGACCGTATTGTTTTAAGAGTAACACAGGTAAAAATGAATTGCGGTGATATAAAGAAATAAAAATAATTAGCGCTACTGGAACAAATGTTTCTCTTGAATGTCTTAAGCAGAGGCGGTGTAAATATATACTTTTGTAGACTGTAACTTTAGATAAAAAATAAAAGAATAAAAATAAAAGAAATTGTTTTAATATTATTCTTTTATTGTAAATAAAACATCTTTCCTACTTAAGAAATTAGTTTAACTTCTCTGACAAAGCTAAAACACCAATAGAATGACTAGAGAGTCGTTCATTCATTTTTTACTATATATCCTCATGTTGTCAAAGGGGTATATTCTGGCCTAGAGGGGTATATTCTGGCCTAGGCCAGTTTAACCCCCGGGGTATATTCTCGCCTAGGCCAGATTATACCCGGGTATATTCTGGCCTAGGCCAGATTATACCCGGGTATATTCTGGTCAGGGGTTTAATCTGGCCTGTTACACCGGGTCCGTATAGCCTGCGATTGCTATTCGGACCCATCTCGGCGCAGTAATACTAGTAATAGTAAGCGATAATATTATAGAGTTTTCAGTATAACTTTAAAAACAGACTTTCACCGAGCCTTCGTGGTCTCATCGCTAAAGCGATCGCTTGCTGAAGTGGAGGTCGGGGGTTCAATTTTCTTACGGGGAGTCATTTTTAAAAAAAATTTTTTTACATGAATTGATAATTAATAATATTTTTTCATGGTTTATCCCAGACAGAATCACATTTTAGGTTTAGGGATAGGTTTTAGGGTGTGGGTTAGGTTTAGTGATAGGCTGATAGGTTTTAGATTTTAGGGTTAGGGATAGTTACTCCTTTCTTCAATTTATTTTCTTCATTTTTTCTCCCTGAGCGTAAAATTACTTTTAAAACAGGCCAAAAATAATTCAATTAATATAATTTTAATTTCCAGCCATACTAGTACTACACTGTGACCTGCGCTGGGTCCGAATACACTTTTTAAATCTAAAAGAACCCGCCCAGGTCCGAATAGCGATCACAGGCTATACGGACGCGGGTCCCAATAGCCGCAGCCTGCTTTGGGGCCACTTTGTGGGTGTGGATTTTAGCTGAGACTGCACTCTTGAAATTGATTTTATTCTTTAGTTGACATTGTTCTTATCAATGTTTGTTGCAGCTTTGCATTCACATTTCAATAGACCCATTGAGCTCTGGGGATCAATTTTGATTATTCAAATTATTCCACATCAAACTCACAGTCTAAGGAATCACTTACCGCTTAGTTTTAGAAAGTCAAGAATGTCCATGTTGAGAATTTAAATTAACCTATTTCATTTACATTTTCCTCAGGTTAAAAAAAAAGGATATTTTAAAATACACCATTAAGAGACTAAAACATCCAAATGAATATTTTTTAACAATGGCCTCCATCAAAACTCAGACAGAATCAAGTTCTAGTGGTAAAAAAAACACAAATAAAGATGAGCATTTTGGACACAACATGACTCCTACTCCTAGAGTTGAGTGTTGGGGTAACAAGCAAGTCAGATCTTTAGCTGCCAACCTTGGTAACCAACACACTATACATCCAGGTCCTAGATGCAATGAAGATCAAAAGTGCAGGAAGCAATGGAGTCAGAAAAGAACCAGGGGTAGCAGTGTTAATAGTGAAGAAAAAAATGTTGGTAAACATACAAAATCCCTTTGGCCAAATACAGACACCCCCTTACCAACAGAGAGCAGTGCATTGAAAAGTCTTTCAGAAGATTTGAGAGCTCCTTTTCTTCAATTTCCAAATAGTTCATCAAACAGTCTTGCCTCTTCAACAAACATGATACCTGAAGTTGTTGATCTGCAATCACATTGCAGTGGCCAAGTACAGTCGCAAGAGTATAATATGGCCAGGAACCAACATAATCTATCTGAATCCATTCCAAAGATTATGGTACAGAATTTTTATTACCCGAGGAGTCCCTATTCCTTTGCTCGTGCTCCATTATTTATAAATACTGCAGCACATCAAAGTTTATTCAATGTGCTACCACATACTCACGCACAACCCTTCAACCAGTGGTTGTCTTTCAGCACTAGATTCCCGAATTATTCATCCCAGCAACAGGCAGGCATATTTACCAATCAAAGAGATAGTAGAACACACTGGCACCCACCAAGGAAAACAAATCATTTTGAAGATTTACCCACTTCCTGTCCAGGTAATAAAATTATAGATATTTCCAACACACACAAAAAAAGGTTTGTGTCTTTTTCTTTTTAAATCCTTTATATTAACTCGTGGTGTCTGCGGCGGACCTTGCTTGCTTGCTTGCTTGCTTGTCGCCAAAACTTTTGATCGATTTTTAACCCACTTGCTCGCAAGATAGCGAGCTGAAATTTTGCAGGCAGTTTCGTACCGATGATAAAAACAATGTATCAAAATTTCAGATCGATCGCATGTACCGTAATTAAATTATTGATTTTTTAGATTATTTTATTTATTCATATGTATCATGCTATTTTTTGAGATAGAGCGTCGCGATGCGTATTATATTGAACAACCTTTCTGTCGCGCAATAAGGTGCGTATTTTATTGACAGCTCTTTTCATAAACATATTCCTGATCGGTGCGTATTATATTAAACATGTTTTACGACACAACTTCAATTTTGTATTTCTGGATGGTCTGGCGCTGCGTATTATAATGAACATTCTTTTAGTTACTTCTCGTACATAAAGGATTTATAGTCAAAAACTTGGTTTTTTACGGGTTTTTCTTATTAAATTTTTTTAGTATGAAGTAAATAAATTATTTAACAAGATATGTTTGGTCTTGAACACTAATGAACTGAAAATATGCATCTTGTTACTGGTTGCTTAAGCAGATGATACAAACAAATAAAAACAAGATTTTCATTTTCCTTTCTGTCCTAATAATTTTTTTCCAATATTTATCTATTTCCGCAGACTAGTGGAAAGGAAATAACACCAAGTTCTCCTTGTTATTTTTAAAAATCCTTGTATATGTAATAAAATATCTCATGATTGAAATTATAATAAAGTATGAAACACTGTAGTCTGATGTTTGTATTGATTTTTCATCACAAACAGAAATAACGAGCACTCCAAGATGTTGGGATACTTTATGCAGCCCAGAGCCCAGCCCAGGAGCCATGGAATTTACTGTCATGTCCTACAACATCCTGGCTGATGAACTAATGTGGCTTCATCAGGATCTCTACTCTTATTGTCAGGATAAGCACATGGAATGGCCAAACAGATGCAAAGCCTTGTTGACACAGATCCTGGCCCATAATGCAGATGTAAGCGTACTTATCCTCTACTGTCCTGAATAGTACATCAGTAATGCCTGATGGTTAGCAATTAGTTAGTAGAGTTTTGCCCTGAGGATCAATGCAGGCTGCTGTTAAAGCTGAAAAACAGGTTTCTCAAAATAATTTCACATTTGTTGCTGTCCAGCCTCACTTTGCCAGACGTTTGTTTATTTAAACTCTGCTAAAAAGTTCTGATAAAACGATTATAAATACTGTACTGGTATTGGATAATCTTGCCACTCCAAAGAAAATAGTTGTAGATCTTTTCCAGATTTTTTAAGATGTTTTGTTCTAGTCTATAACTCATTCACGCAGTGCTATAAATTAAAATTCTGGAGCATATTAATTACATTTTTTTAATGGAAAGTTTGTCGCATAACCTCACATGTCCAGGCCATATCTGAGAATGAAAATGACATGTTAATAATATGAAAAGCTCTAATGGTATCTTCTATGGAGTGGTAAATCGAAGAATTGATAAAAAAAATTGGAACATGCTAACATGTTCAGAGTCAATCTTTTTTAAGCTCATGGAAAACTGCAGATAGCAAATGATGGCATGCAAAAGTATTTCAGTCAAATTTTCACTTATTATCATTTGTAACTCTTGTTTAGTTTAATGTAAGTGTCACTTGTACTATAAGTTGCTGTGTTTCTATTGTCTCTACTCATGTGTAGATTGTATGTTTGCAAGAGGTACAAGAGGACCATTGGGTAAAGGACATGTGTAAAACTCTTGAGGCAAATGGTATGACGTGCTAGATATAAAATTTGAAGAACAGTATATGTATACTACATTAGATATATCAGGACACAATTTTATTTGAAGTAGATATTTTTACTCCCTGCTCCTTGTTTTTGTTTAGGTTTTTTTCCATGTTTTTTTTAAAAAATAAGATTTGTTTTGATACAAGAACTTTGGTGCATTTATTTCAGGGTGGCAATATAAATTGGATAAACTTTAAGTCAAAGTTTTAAATAATAATTTACCTGAGTTTTTTCACCTTCTAACAAGTTTTAACTTATTTCTTGTTCTTTATTTTCTTTTTAAGGTTACAAGGGTAGATTCAAGAAAAAAGATAACGATCAAACTGATGGATGTGCTATTTTGTACAAAGATAGAAAATTTAGACTACTCAAGTGTGTGCCTGTTAGTTTTATGAGAGGGGGGATCCTTGACCGCGGTAACATCGGCCTGATTCTCATTCTTGAGCCTCAGTCTGCCGTCTACTCTGGCAAGGTCAGGAAAGTCTGTGTGGCTACCACCCACCTGTTGTTTAATCCCAAGCGTGGGGATGTCAAGCTGGCTCAGTTGATGGTCCTCCTGGCTGAGATTGACAAGCACAGTCACTTGGATGTCAGGGGGAGAGATGAGGGGACAGATTATTCCAAGGGCAGGAATGTTGGGGCAGCCGATAACCCTAGAGGCATGATGGATGGGGAACTTTTTGGACATTCTGCCCCTAGAAAATCTCAGACTAAGACTAACTCTGCAGGTGCAGAAACCTTAACGCAACACAGTGGCAGTTGGTCTGATCCCACCAACACTTTAGCACCGCAGAGAGCTGACGAACCGAGCGCAAGCGGTTGTTACTGTCCCGTGATACTTTGTGGAGATTTCAATTCTGAGCCTTTCTCTGATTTTTACAATTTCATAACATCTGGTCATCTTAAGTATCAGGGGCTTGTCTGTAGGCTAATCAGTGGCCAGAAGGAAGGCCAAACGGGTGGGGTGGACAGAGGGATTAGCAGGCGTCTCCTTCCCCATGAATTAAACATATCTCAGCACTGTCAGTACATCGATCAGGTCAAAACCAGACATAAATCTTCACTAAATACCGGTGGCTTCTTAACAATGAATTCTGGTGAGGTGTTCCATAAATTAAATCTTAAATCAGTCTACGAGCATGTCTTGTTCAAATCGGGAAACCATGTGCAAGAGGTCAGCACCTGTCATAAAAGGGCAACCACCACAGTTGATTACATCTTCTACTCTGGGGTGAATCCCAGAGGTCCAGAAACTGAAAAGCCGACAGAGAGCAGCAGCAGTGTGGATCCCGTCACTGATGTGCCTGCCACCGAGGTGGAGCCCCTGGTGTTGCTTGCCAGGTATAGGCTCTTGACCAAGAGGGAAGTGAACACTACGGGACATTTGCCTAATGCAATTCTGCCGTCTGACCACTTGTGCCTTATTGCTAAATTTCTTCTGAGGTGACCACCCAAACTGTGAATTAAATTTAAGAGGTATATTTTCTGAGTTATATTAAGACGTGCCTTTCTATGCCCGGTGTTAAATCAATTTTAAAACCATGTTCAACTTGTTATTTGTATAGTATTGAACATGTGGCATTATTTATAACTGAATGTTTACACAACAGCTGTGGCTCATGAGTTTTAAAATGTAAATAAGTAAGTTGTATTTGTTAAAGATAATATAATTAAATCATTTATTGATATGACCTGTTTTTTGTTTTCATCATAAATAAATTAATGTGGGCTTTTAATTTTAAAGTGTTATGGGCTTGAGACTATGGCGGATTAAGGGGGGGGGGCTGAACGGGCTAAAGCCAGGGGCCCCCGATGATTTAGGGCCCCCAAATTTAGTAAATTTTATAATAAAGGTGGACAAATGTTTGCATGAATCCCTAAAAATATAATAAATTAATAAAATCTTATCTATTAATTGATCGCTATATCGGATCCGGTAGCCTCAGTATCAAAAAGTTGATTCGATTGGCTTAAGAATACTATTTATATCTTTTAAAATTTGTTCAAACATCAGGATCTTGTGGTTTTGAGGCAACGTGTTGTCTTTTGGCGCAAGCGGTAGCGGGTTCGATTCCCGGCAGGGGCATATGTTTTTTTTTAATTTTGTCTTTTTTTAAAATAAAAAATTATCTTTTTACACTCAATTTTAGTTTCCAGGCAAACAGATATTTCTTTGTGTTCGTTTTTTTTAATGAATCCGATCCCGAAGTACAGACAAATTATGAACAAGGAACAAATGGACTATCTAGTTACAAGTTACAGTCTTATATTAGCTGCTAGCAACCATTTTACAGGGACGCTAGCTGGATAGGGCCCCAGTTTGAATTGCAGCCAGGGGCCCCATGCAGTCTTAATCCGCCCCTGGCTTGAGATAAGTGAGTCTCAACTTGTGTTAGTAAATTGGGAACAAATTTATTAGAATAAAAATACAAGAAATAACTGAATTTAATATTATATTACGCAAGTCGACATGGGGGGTGGTTTGCATTTTTAATATTTTAATCTTATAATTAAAAATGGAATTTAATAACTTAATACCATCATCTTTTGTTTTTGTTCATTCCCAAATTTTTTCCTTAAAGTGCTGATGCACTCACCATCTAGTAAGTTGAGGTGCCAGTTATATTAGAATCAGTGCCAAATGGGCAAGGCAGCAGTGTCTTCAGTTATGTTTTTTTTTAAAAATAATTACTTTATCAATAATAAGTGAAAAGCATTGAAGGAAGGGATGTATTTCATCCTTTATAATCTATATACTTGCCTTGGCACTAACTAACTGTTCTACCCTTTTGACTATGGGCCCGAAGGCGTGCGTATGGTAAACAAAGACCATCTCTGGGCAGTAACTTTTGAGTCCCTATGATTACCATACCCCATCACCATGAAAGATTGCAAACTCTTGATAATAGAAGTAAGTCTTGGCCACATGCATGGAAAGATTTACTATTACATCCACACACAAATTCAAATAAGATGTTTTCTGGGAAAAGAATTCAACACGGTGTAATAAAATCAAAGTATTTCAATTATAATTTGGTTTAATAATTATTTGGCGGGTAATCTTTTAAATGTTAGTCGTAAAACTTTGCTCCACGCTTGTTTTTATGTGTGGCTCTTTTTTTAAAAATTACTATCGTAGGTAGCTAGGCAGTTTTTAAGGCTTTAAATCGATTGTAAGTACAGTTTAACTTTTAAGTATGATAAGGTGACGATCTATATGCATATAATTAAGATCTTTAGAAAAAATAATATATACCTCGATCTTTTTACCCATTCTTTGGTTCAACAGTATCCAACTCAGGGGCGTTGCTAGGGAGGTGTGGACCACATGACTGGGTGACACCATCTCAGGGGTTGGCACCTACTTAAAACATTGCACATTTACAAGAGCCCCCAAGTGTTTGGTCTAGACGAGTTTCACAAACCAATCACACTTAAAATTTCCCCAAAGTTGTGACCAAATCCAAATGTTTTCCGTGCCACGTTGATGCATTGGTAATGAGCTCACCGCGCAGAAGTTTACAGTTATCGGATATCGCGCAGCAAATTTTGATAAGGATAATGTGTTTGTGGGATGTAAAGTTTTGCAGAGAAAAATGATTTATTTGCAGACGATTATTTTTTTTTCTTCTTCACATGAACCAAAGATATTTAGACTTGGAGGGAACGTTAATGAGGTGATGCATAAAAAAGGTCAGAACGTGTCAGTTTTGACCATGGTTTCGTGCCGATTGAAGTTCTTGAGTATCTTTGTGGTGAAGGGTAGCTACTCGTGCATATAAATTCTGAGAAATACAGCTTTCCATTGATACCAAATACGAGTTTGGTCTGGTCATTCTCGTTCACATGTGTTGCATGTTTTGGACATTTTGAGAAAATATAATGCCTATATACTATAAACTGCATTGTATTTTATCCTAAATTTAACCATTTAAGTCATGAGCTACCGCACTGGGTGACACTAACTCTAGTGACGCCTCTGCACGCAGTCACAGAAGAGTACTCCGATTAAAAATTCGCTTTCATCTATTCATCTCTCCCTATCCCTCCCTTTTCTCTCACACACGCTCTAGATATATACACATGTATATTTTTTATGCGTCTGAGAGCCGGTTTAATCTGTCCCTATCCACCCTCTCACTCTCTCTCTCTCTCTCTCTCTCTCTCTCTCTCTCTCTCCAAGTCTATCCATTTTTTTGTATATCGGTTTCGTAACTTTCTCAAGCGGTCTTCCCACTTTTTACAAAACTTCTTGCAAATGATGTCACCATAGTGTTATGGTGCGTCATCAAAACATGCGTGTTGGCGCTCCATCAACATCCTGTCAATGCTAACATAAACGAGATTTCTTTTTTTCTGTGAAAGAAAGAAAAAGTGGAGTGGAAAACAAGCTGTACCAACTTGTGCTTCTGTTTTTCTTCCACTGTGAGAGTTCATCGACGAATCGTCCGGTCGCTTGACAGGCAGTGACATATTTCATCGTATAGCACCACCGCATCTCTCGTCAACATGAGCAGAAAGATCGTCCCGGTCCAGCCCGATAAGTTCATCCACTCGGAGAAGGTGATGGGTCTGCTGGAGTGCAACTTTTTCGAATTCCTCAACGAAAAGCAGTCGGCACTGGTAATGTTTTACAACCCTAACTGTGCCAACTGCTTGCGGACCCGAGGCCACTATGCACGTGCCGCGAAGTTCACCAAGCGTGAGGGCCACGCCTACGCCGCCGTCGACTGCACGACGGAGACGGAGCTGTGCAAGAGGGAGGGCGTCAGCCGCCTCCCCACCTACCAGCTCTACAGCAAGGGTATGTACATCAGCCACCGCGACTTCCCCATGGATTACATTCGCATGAGCGAATTCGTCGATGCTGGGTTCACGATCCCGCAGATCAAGCCGAACCCCCAGCAGGACCCACCGTGCACGAAGAAGAGCAGATACTAAAAAAAAACACTGTGAGATTCCTTGACGCAAAGCTGTATGCCCGTGTTGTCTTTTGTTTTATGAATGATCTGTATGCCGAAAACACTGTTTTCATCTGCTATGACTTTTTAAAAAAAATCTAATATCGTTTCTGAGCTTAAAGAAATTTTGTTTCACATATACTCAACCAAATGATGTTCAATACCACAAGATGGCACTTGTTAGAATAAGAAGTTTCAATTTCTGAAGGATTCAGTAGAGTGCTGACAACCATTCAAGTTTTTCCCCCTAAATCAAAAGATGCAGTAACACTCAAACCTCTTTCTTGTGCTAATGTTCAAAATTTCAAGGATACAGCCAGCTTTACGTGGAGCCAGCAACGAGCCGACCGTGTATCTTGCCCACTGATGCGCCTCTATTGTGTGTGTGTGATTCTTATGGACACAGTTCGATTCAAAAGTAAGTGTGGATTGTATTTACATTTTTTCATCACATTTGTTAAAAGATAATTCGTCAAAACCCCAACATCTATTTCCCATCATCTTACCGCCATAGTCAGCAACTGCCATCCCCTTTGTCCCACCATCATTATCTCCAACCATCTCACCTTCCATTATTTCAAATTAACATCCATTAACCAAAATTGTGCATCAATATTTCCTCCCACTATCGTAACCCTCACCGTCCCACTATCCCAACCTCCCAGTATCACCTCGTCCCACTATCCCAAATTTCAGTATCCCCTCGTCTCACTATCCCAACCTCCCAGTATCCCAAAATCCCACTATCCCAACCTCTCAGTATCCCCTCGTCCCACTATCCCAACCTCCCAGTATCCCTTCCTCCCACTATCCCCTCCTCCCACTATCCCAACCTCCCAGTATACCCTCGTCCCACTATCCCAACCTCCCAGTATCCCCTCGTCCCACTATCCCCTCGTGCCACTATCCCAACTTCCCACTATCCCATCATCCCCACCTTCCCGCTTTTCGTCATCCCATCATCCCCACCTTCCCGCGTTTCGTCATCCCATCCATCATTATCCCCCACCTCCTATTATATCCACCTCCTATCATACACACCTTCCATTGCCTCCATCGTTCATTCATTCTTTTTTTCCAAATATTGCCATCTATCACTTTTATCCCACCATCCCAACCAGTATATTCAGAGGCGTAGAAAAGGGATTGAGGAATCGTCCTTTCAGGCGTCTTTTTTTTTAATACTTATTTATTTTTTTGTGTGGAAGGGTGGAAGAGCTTTTGCTGGATGTCGCTTCATGCAATATAAAACCTGTCACACCTCTATTTGGTTTATTCCTACTACACGACTTCCCATCATTCAAAGCTTAACAACATAACACAAATGAGATGAATGGATCACTTCATATTTAAAGAGCTAACAGATCTATAGTTTGCGTTGTAATATTCTCTAAACAATATTTTTACAAAAATAATTCTCTTTCATTTCCTTTATCGTCTAATAATCGTAGCTTGACGTATCACGACAATACCATATGGGACTTGATGAATAAAATCTTGTATTGGATTTATGAACCATTTAACTGAACTCCCAAATTCTCAACATCTTTCTTTGAAGCATTTTACATTGTGTGATCTCTCGCGTTTAAGCTACAACAGAAATAAATATTGCGTAGACTTGGTTCATGCAGTAAGAGACACAAGGGGTAAAATAATTGACAACTGTATTGTGGACCCGTTTTCATTCCCAATTAACATGCGATTGTGTCAAACAAGTCATCGTAAACACCACTGAGTCTTTGTGGGACTGAAAACTTAATTTTCTTAAATATTAAATCTTCAGATATTTTACCCAGTAATTCAATATTCCTTGGAAGAGGCGTTCCTTTATTCTTATCGACAGCTATTTATTATTTATTTATTTTTTACCAATCGTGTTCTCTGAAGAATATTTACTTCTTCCACTTTAACTTAGTATCAACTTCATGGCCAAATTACAGGCCGAACATAAACAATATAATTTTTATTGTAATAGCCCAAGTCACAGGTTGGAAGGAAGGATCCGTAGCGCTATGACGTCATCTTTTTTAAAGCTTATATTTAAGTACTAGGGGCAAGTACCCGGCTTTTTCCCAGGTTTAACAACAACAGCAACAAAAACAACAACAAAACAACAAAAACAAAACAACAAAAACAACAAAAACAAAACAACAACAAAAATAACAACAACAAAACAACAACAACAAAGTAACAACAACAAAACAACAACAACAACAACAAAGCAACAACAACATGAAGGACATTGTCGTCGCAGGGCAAGGGATGTGGACAACAACAACAACAGCAAAACAACACAAAAACAACAGCAACAACAACAAAAACAACAAAAAATGCAACAACAACAACAACAAAACAAAAAACCAACAACAAAAAACAACAAAACAACAACTACAACAACAACAACAACAAAGCAACAACAACAAAACAATTATTTTATGGCGATAGTCGCCTTCTTGTTAATCTCGACACCAAAATGTTTATTACTTTGCGTCATTATTTTACGTCTTAATTTTCAATGTTTTATTTTATATAGCTCATATAAGGAAAAACTACATTTTGGGCCCCCAGCTGCCAGTATCTTATATATATGGAACGAAACCTGTTTAATAACCTTTCCGATATAATTTTGTGTACGTGTACCAAATTTCACGTTATTTGGTTGTCTGGATCTTGAGTAATTAGGGAACAGACAGACAGACAGACAACAAATGCGTCTTATATGTATAGAGATATATACAAGGCGCGCATCAGGAGGTGTGCACAATTCTAAAAATTCTAAAAGATTCTAAAAAAATATTATATGACGTCATAGTTTTAGCTTATATTTTAATTTTGGAAAAGAGAGCGATGTAAAAAGAGGATTTGAGGATTTATAATTATAAAATACTTTGTGTACATTTCAGGAAGTTTAATATTTCGTTAGGGCTGTTAATGATTAATTTAAATTTAATTGTTAACTTTTGAAAAATTAACGATTAATTAATCGTTAATTTCGATTAAAGTCAAAAATTGAAATTTATGGCGTCATAAGTAACAATAGTAACATTTATTAAACGTAATTGTCGAAAATCGAAATAACACTGGAAAGTCTTCTTTATGTGACATCTTTTAACCAACAACACAAACAGACAAGCGTATTGACATTATTTCGTCAGTCAATAGTTTAAAACCAAAATGTTCGTGTAATCGTCCGGAAATTAGTTTTTATTTATCGGCCGAAATATTTTACTTTTTAACTTCCAGTACATTTATAAGTGGTGGGTCGATTAATCGTTAAAAAATTTAAAGATTAAACGAGAAATTAAGCGTTAATTTCCGCAGCCCTATATTTCGTATTTATCAAACAAAGATACGTTACTTGGGCTTTTTACACACACAAAATGGGCGCCGTAGGCGCCCTAAAACCCCTAGTATATGATACAGCGAGGTAGCGGCTAGCCGGGGTACACTAAAATGCGTAAACAAAGGGCAATAATTATGATTTTTAGAGCAGGATTTCCAAAGGCCGGCCCGTGGGCCAAATGCGATGTTCGTCGATCTGCATTTGTCAAATAAACGATTAAACACCAATAAAGTGCGTACGGAATGGTAGAGTATACGGTTAATGGGGATGATTACGAAATTTAAAGTGTTATTTTGGAGATAATACCCAAAGGTTTATAATTACTCACGCCCTTCCAGGCTGGTGTGTTATAAATGAAGCTTATACTTATATTAGCCATAGTATTGGTAAAGCATGGTATAATGCAGTCAAGATGGATAATTTAGTAGCGTTACTTATTACTAGTGTGTGCGGACCGCACTGGGGAACACTCCCAGGTGTTGATACGTAATAGAAAAATGGACAGGGCATAGATGTTGATTAGGTTGCCAGGAAGGCCAGGGAATAAATTTTATTTACTGTTGGCATTATTTAAGTAATTAAACGCTGTCATCTACAAATTCAGTCAGGCGCGTGACCATCCAACACTCACAGACCGAATTACAGGCCAAACATATGATATGATACCCAGAGGCGTCGCGAGGGGGCGGAGTACATTATAATAAGTAAACAGGGGCAATATAATAGTCATAAAATCACTGCAGCAGACGTATAATCTGAGAAGATATATATGTCAATGCGTTTTTACGACCAAGTCAACACGTTTTTACGACTAAAAGACATGAATAAAAAATTTAGATGCAATTGGTCGAAATTTCAAGTAATTTTATTTATTTATTTATTTTTCATAATTTTTTGTTACTGGATTATCGACAACCTGCTGGAAATTTCCAAACTGATCACCATATTATCTCAGCCTGTCACATGAAAACAAAGGCAACAGGAACGTAACCATCTATCACTCGCAGAAACGCTCTGTTATACTTATAGCTCGTCAATGACTAACGTCATGGCGACTGGGACCAGTTAATCCCTGGTTTGACATCACTCATCCGTGCCTGCCTCAACCAGTTGCACTCATCTTAAGATCATGTCTGAACGGAAGGCCCAGCCTCCTATGGACCTCCTATTCTAAGTGTGATATTGTGGACCACACGGTGCTTATAGATAACTATACTATAACAGCATGGTTATCCGGCGTTCCCCGGGATGTCATTAGGAAGTGACGCAAAATGCCTTTAATATTATCAGTGGCGTAACAACGGCTTGGCATTTGAGGCAGTTGCCAAGGGCGCCCGCCTGCGCCAGTTCAAAGGGGCGCCGCTAAATCTCTCATTTTTTAATTTTTTATTTAAATAAAGGGCGCCAAAAATAAATTAGCCAAGGGCTCAAAAACCCAGTGTCGCCTCTGCAGATTATTATATATAATTTCAGGGCCCCATTAATTAAATAAAGTCACTCTACTCAATTATTTTAAGAACGTCCAGTCTTTAGATCTTAAAATTATGCGAGTAAAAATGTATTTCCCAGAAACAACCCCATACTTTAAATGAAATCACATTATACCACAGTGTGATCCCGTTGCATAATGTGACCGCGTTGAATCCATTTCCCCGATACGATACATTTTTCGCAAAATCTAACTCCATGATGTGGTATCAAACCTTGTAGCATTTAATTAATGGGATCTATTCGACATGGGGTCCCGTTCCCTGTGAAATCCCGCTTAGGCTTCTCCTTGTTTTCTATTCGATCCTGTTCCAGGTCGGAAAAATATTGCACTCTTCATCAACAAAGTCGCGTTAATAATAATAATAATAATAATAATAAACTGTTATTCTAAACCTTCATTTGTGTTCCTGTAAATAACTTAGTCCATAGATAGATTTCAAGAAACTTTTAACAACTAATTCTTTGGCTTAACTATTTTTCGAAAAAAAACAAGTAACTATTCCAAATCAATGCAATAGCTAGTACCATTATTCATGTAAGTATAAAAAGAGGCCCTGGAGGGGGGGGGGCCCCAACTATCACGCCTTATCAAAATCATTTAGAAAAATAATGGGAAAACACTTTAAAATTTGTCCCATTAAAATCGGTTGTAAATTGCGACGACCTAATACTAATAGGTGTTTTTATCCATATGTCTATCCGAGTATTAGATTGTTGCTGTGTGTAGTAGTGTAGTAATTTGTATTTTGAAGTTAGAATTATTTTATTAATAATTTGGTCCTCTATTCTCTATTTATATAGCTCGTCTTTGAAAAAAAGTGATAATATGGGCTCAGGGCCCCAAGGGGGGATCAAGATTGCAGGGGGCCCCTGGCTGCAATTCCACATGGGACCCGGTCCAGCCACCTTTATTATACAAAATAATAAGTTTGGGGCCCTTAAATCATTGGGGGCCCCTGGCTTCAGCCCCATCAGCAGCCCCCTTAATACACCATAGCGGGCCCCAAATGAGTTAATAATAATAATAATAATAAATTGATTATTTATATAGCGTTGTATCCCAGTAAGGAACTGGGCTCACAGCGCTTTACATGAAAGAAATAACATACTTATAAGTATTAAATTAACATTCATATCACAACAAACACACACAATACTAGGAGTTCAATTTAACATGCTATTTTAATATGAGCCATCTAGTTTTCGTAATTAGCTCTAGATACATCCATCCACACGGTCGGTAGTCAATGTTAAATATACTCTTTTTTTCTTTATTTGAGCTACATTTTTAAAAAAAGAATAAATGGGGTCTCTAGCCCCAAAACGCATATGATGTTAAGTCCGAAACCCCACTAGATTTCAATTTAGATCATGTTACATATATGGGCCAAATTTGGTCGAGATCCATCAATCTATGCAAAAAAAAACAACAACAACAACGTATGTGACGCAAAGCAACAGAGCCATATTAATAGCCACAAACAAACTTGTCTATTATATGTGTATCTCATGAATCACATCTAATGTGCTGTATACAAATACAACCATTTACACGCATGTCTATATTATAGGCAGGATTAGCTTGGTTTAGACTTGAAACGTTTCAACTCTAGACGTTATTATCCTATCAGTATCAGTATATTAATATTATGAACAAATCACATTAAATAAACAGTATGGCTTCTTTCGTTTACTCATGTAAGATGTGAGCCCGTTAATGCCGTTACTTTTTTTTTACTTAACAATGATTATAGCAGGAGGGTGAGAGTATGCTCAGGATTGGGGTGTAGATTAGCTTGAGCCTAGATCGGTGCTTCTCAAACTTTTTAGTATTGAGGACCGGCAGGAATTTTTCATGTACTGACGTGGTAGCGAAATGTAATGAATTTTCTTTTATTTGTTTCATTTTATGTGCTTATTGACGAAAAATTGACATTTTCTATGGGGTTAGTATTAATGGTTGCCAATGGAGGATTATAATCATATTTTTCTGTTCTTTCTTGATAACTTCTGCGGACCGGCGGCGGTTTTCCCGCGGACCATCACCGGTCCGCGGACCACCACTTTGAGTAGCAGCACTGCGCTAGATGATATTTTAATTCCCAGTTATTTTAACCACCGGTTATAGTAAGGAGTGGGTAAGGTGATGATGCTTTAATCGGGACCAAGGTAAACCCCAATGGCCTGTTAAACCGGTATATCAATTAGCTTTCACAATGTCAAGCGCATTCTCTAACACTCTTCAAAACTGAACCAACTTAGCATTAAACAACTGAAACAGGATATTAAGTTATTTAACACTGAAATGTCTGGGGGTTTTTTTCCCGAAACTCTACAGCCATTTAAAAAATAAAGATTTTCCTTCATTTCACTTCAACCTTTGCCTTATCTATTTACCAACGATATGCTTTCCTTTTTCAATTCGCTACGCACCTCTACTTTCGGTGCGTAATTTTCCCTACCAACAAAAAAATTGAAACTTGGTTGGTTCTTATCACTAGCCAGATGACGTCAGTGTATTCATCTGTCGTCATCCTTTCTCAAGATAGTAATGGCAGCCAAATAGTGCATCTTCCTAACCATCTCCACGAAGAATCACAGATATAACAACTGAAAATTGCGAACGTCCATATCATCGCCAACACCCCTTCAACTGTCATGGCTCCCCGGAAAGGACACAAATACGATGCATTCATCGAGAGCTCCAAGGTTTCTGGTCTTATGTCCCAAAACTTCCACGAGTACCTAAGCGATCACCAGGTCGCCTTCGTCATGTTCTACGATCCCAAGTGCCCCAGGTGCCACCTCTCTAAGCCGCACTTTATTCGGGCCGCCCATACCACCAAGCGGGACGGCCACGGGTTCGCCGCGGTGGACTGCTCGATGGAACCGGATCTGTGTCGAGAGGAGCTGGTGAACTCGTTCCCATCTTTCAAGCTTTACTCCAAGGGAAGGTATGTGGGACAGTACGGCCATCAGCTAGATTACCAAATTATGAAGAAATATGTTGAAAACTCCCCCGTCGCCTCTCGGCTTCCTTCAAAAGACGCCTTCGACTAAGAACGATATCGTCTTGTTCAATTTCGCTGTGATTCGAACGCTTTTTTAAAAACATCTTCGTGGTAAGAAAATCGTGCAGAAAACATTTTTGGTGAATGGATGAATTTTATAGACAGTCGATGTAAAAAATCAAGGCTTTGGTTGTGGAATCAATTTTGGTGAATTAACTTTAATCAGCGCACATCTGCTGACGAGGTACATAAGCCTAAAACTTTCATGGCTGCCGGTCAAGGTTTGTTCCATGCAGAAACATCAGTGAGAACTTTTCTACTGTGCTCCTCGAATGATCTTGGCTGAAAACAGCTCTTAAACATCAATATAAAATGTAGGCCTATACAAATAAATGTTACACAAGTATAAAAACCAGTCTTTAAATCTCGATATTTACTGTTAAATTGTTTGGTCGAAATTCTTGTTTTTATTTACTGTTTTTATAATAAAAAATGTTAATTTTTTGTTAGTTTTTTTTAAAAATTAAATGGGAGTTTGGAGCTAATGGGATGTTTAGAAGTTCAAATGTTCCTTTACACTTTCTTTTCATTTTTAAATACATTAGCATCTCAACGGAAAATACTTCACTCGCGTCGGTTCACGAGATTGCCCACATTTGTAATTATTTTTGTCTCGGAGAGTTGATAGGATATGCAAAAAGTCGGTCTGATTTTTGTAAATTCATGATTAAGACATGAGAAATAATACGGTAAAAATGGATTTCCCGTTTATCTCGGTTGCCCACTGCAACTCAAATTGTGTTTCTCGGGCTAAGCTGCCCTGCCCCTATCCGCTACGCCACTGCGATGGAGGGATAATTTTGTGGAGGACCTAAGGCTGCTTGGGGGGTAGGCAGCACTGATCACTCTGACTGGAAGGACGCCATTGACTATGACTCTACATGGACTGTAGCGCCAAGTATAACGACCATTGTTCCCTTTATGCTGCGCATATATCTGACCAACGCCGCGCAACACTTTAGATTACCGCGCTGCAAATTGTGTAAAAAGACAAATGGATGCTGTGCAACTTTGCACACTAGCTGTTTTTGTTTGTTTTTTTTTACTTTGCCCACGTACCAACGAACCTTAGAGGGAACATGGATACGGCGACACAAAATTCTTAAAATATATAATGACCATAATAATGTTCATCGTTGACTACGCATTTCTGCTTTATTCATACGTGATTGCGGGAAGCGCATAACCACAAGTGGGGTCGTGGTGATAGTGGAGCCGATTTCTACTTTTCCTTGCTGGTCATTTTCTTTAGTCTTCATCGACGCGTTTCTCAGAAGTAAATGCTCAAACAGCAAGTCTACCTGTTAAATTTGTACGATCTATATGTCTAAAGGCTAGTGTTATTTGTATTACAATTAACTTCATAGTGGTTTCCGATTCCATTGAACTCTTTCAAACATTCTTTAAACGCTTTTCTGCCGAGCACATGGGGAAAAAATGCAAAAAATATATATTTACATGTATCTGAATAATATTGGAATGGTAGGCCTAAAGGTGACTAAAGTAAAAAGGTGTTGAGCGCCCCGAGGGTCGTAAATTCCCGCAACAAGATAGCGAATAATTATTGAGAACAGACGAAACTCTATATCTTATCTTACATATAGCACAGCGCTCCTTCTATACAGAAGTTTATTGTGCCCTTCATTTGTCCATGGTTTGTGCATTTTTTATTAGAGTTTTGAATGTTGAAGGTATTTGGTTTTCCTGGTTTGTTCAGGCAACGGGGCAGCCCATTTCTCGCCAGAATTCGTATGTGCTTGTTCTAGATTATGGAACAAGAAATTAAAAGGTGTTTTTATCCATATGTCTATCCGAGTATTAGATTGTTGCTGTGTGTAGTGTAGTAATTTTTATTTTGAAGTTAGAATTATTTTATTAATAATTTGGTCCTCTCTTCTAGTGTATCCAAGTTTAGTGATTTAACTAATAGCGTTACTCTTTGTAGGAAAACATTATCAATTTAAACGAGGATTACTGAATTTCTTTTCTTTTTTTTAAGAAGTTCATTCTTAATAGTACACCTTCATGTTTTTGACTACCCTGGGCCTGGAATCTATTTGGGGTGTTACGGATTAGGTGACATGTACAATACTGTACACCGTACATACTAATTTATTTACAATGACAAAATCTTTTACCCCTAAAAAGTGAAACTTTACAAACAAATTTAAATGGCGATTTTTACATTTAATTTAAATATAATTAAGACAATGCGTATATTTAATTCACAAATAAAAGCATCAATATCAATAGTAATAGTACTAATAGTAATCAGAAACAGAAAATGGCTTTCTTTTCGTTTTTCCCCTTTAAAAAAGCATTAATTAAAAACGTCAAAAATCCAATTCAATTACATTGCTGTATGAGAGCATAACACTAATGTAACACTATATTATAATAAAAGAGCATTTCATTGTTTTTTAATTTTAAATCAGTTTTATCAATATCAGCATATAATATATAATTTATTTATTTTATTTGACTAATTAGATGTTTAACCAAAGCTCAATTATAGCCTCAATACCAAATCGCTTTTATTCCTCTGACGTCATTATGGGAGATATACGTAAACAAATGTTGTGCCCATCATGTCACATCATGGCAGATTGTTGTAATTCAAAATGCATGGAGTTCTGATTGATATGCATTAAACGTTAAATCCAGTCAGAAGCTGTAAGAAATAAATGTTTTCCAAGCCACCGGAAAGAATAAATTACATTATCTTGCCCAGTCTAAGTATAAGATAAGTAAAGGAGGCACCAAAAAACAAACGCATTTCAGTGATGGCGCCGTCACAAAGACTCGCGAGAAAGGTAAAACCGGATGCTTTTACTGGTTCCTCATTCGTGATGGGACTTCAGGATACGACATTTAAAGAATATCTCACTGAGCAAAACGTTGCTCTTGTGATGTTTTATGATCCCACTTGCCCAGAATGCCAGAGGTGCAAACCTCATTTTTTCAAGGCAGCAAACACCACTAAGAAAGAAACCGGGCATATATTTGCTGCTGTCAACTGCGTTGAATATCCAGAAATATGCAAGCAACAAAACGTGTTCTCAAAACATCTTCCGTCTTTTAGAGTGTATGCCAGAGGGGAGCTCCTGAGTGATGTAGGAAGTGGGCTTGATTACAAAGATATGCGCAAACTTGTTGAGGAGTGCCCATTTTTTCCACCAAAAAGGTCAAGATAGCTTCTTAAACTACTGGCTCAGTTTTATAATTATTTTATTTTCAGAGAAAAACAAAAAAGAGATATATTATCACTGTGAAAGGGTGATTCAATTATAAATAAGTTTATAAACACTAAAACTAAAATGTCATTTCAATAAACTATAATAAACCTACATTGTAATATATTATATGTTAAATGATAATTTATATTTATGTTAAATTGTCCGAGTTTAATTGCATAACAAGATTTATTTGTTTGTACAATCATGTAATATCTAAATGTGTTCACTTACAGATCCTTACAGATTTGAAACAAATTATTGGTATTGGTAATAAAACATCTGTTTTAATTATTGTTTTTATTCTTTTATCACTTTCAGATAAAAAAGCTCTAACAAAAATCATCAGTATGCTGTTGTTGATAAACTACTGTTGATGTGGAACATCGGCAAATGATACCCCACACTCTGCCTTCGTGCTGCGGAACACTTACATTGAAGTTTAAATATTTTTTTTAATCAATGCATGGACATTTTGAATCTCACTTATATTTAATGAAACATTTTGAAAGATTTAGATATTACTTATAACTTATACAAATACAACACTTTTTTAAAAACAAAATTAATGTGCTAAATATTTCATGCATATAACAGTATAAATATTTAGATTCTCTTCAGTCTCGAGATGATTTAAAATAAAATTAGCAGAAACGATAGCTTGTTTATTAAATATGTTTTGCTATAACAAGAGTTCTGTTTAAGCCTAAAATAATACTTAATTCAAAGTTTAGGAAAATCAATATTTTTTTTAAAAACTTGTTTTAAGGCCACAGCCATGAAACTTTTTCTGTATTCTCTTTTAACATCAGAAGGTGCTATTAACATTTCAGGAATATGACAATAAAATAATAACTATAGCAATTGTTTCTTTTTTTCCTTTTTATCAAATTTATGTTTGGTTTGTTTATTACAAATATATTTAAAATGTTCATTGATAGTTTTATTTCATAGCATTGAAAATTCAGTCATTTAATTTTCTAGTGGATATAAGTTATTTGAATATTTTTTTAACTATTTCTCTTTCTTAAACTTTTTAGTTAGTCTATTAATATTAAATTACAGAAACTTAGAAACATATTTGTTTGATGATGCTTCTTTGTTTGAAAGTTTTTAGTTTTTTTTAATAAAATGGAATTCAAGTTGTTTTTTTTTACATTAAAGCATGCATAGTAACCCTTTACCTAAAAGCCAATACTTTTTCAATGTATTGTATTTGTAGCTCACCAAAAAGTCTTTTTAAAGAAATTACATATTTTTATACAATTAAATTACAAATCTCAGAAAGTAGTGTATTAGATTGTTAAATAAAATCATCAAAATAAAAATAATTAATCAGCAAAATAAATTTATCATAATGGTTTAATCTAATGCACTATTTTTGGACAGACATTTGTAATTTAATTGTAGAAAGTTAAACTCTTTTTCAATCATTGATATGATAAATATAACTTGAATAATTTACAAATGACTGTTCAGATCAATACAGCAATCAATTATTGGCCTTTATGAAAAGGCTTAAATGTTAAGATAACACATCTTCTATTTTTGAGACCAGTTGATTTTTTATGCTGCATAAGTGAAGCTAAAACATTTAGGAGAAATTTAATTTTAATTTAAAGTAGGTGATTAACTCTATGTTCTAATTTCTTGTAAAAAATTTAAATACTTATATTATTGTTAAAAAAAACACATGAATTAAACAACAAAGACAACTAAAAATATAAATAAAATGATTTGATTTAATGGCGTATAATTTATAATTATAATATCATTCTTTTAAATATTTTAAAAATACCCTTTACAAGTTGAACCAAATTTCAGAACAGCAGTAAGTTTGCATTGAAAATGTAATAAACAGGCGTAATAAAATATCTTATTTAAAAATTCAACCAGTGGCACCAACACAGCATTTTAATAACAAGTGAATTAATATTATTATTCTAAATTATGAGAAAGTATTGGAAGTTGTGGATCATTGTATTCAAGTATAAATCAATTTTAAAAAAAAATTTAACAACTGATTTCAAAATTTTCCTCCTGCAAAAGCCACTTGATTTCTTAAAACTAAGTTCAAATTTCCATTGTTTTGGTTATTTTTAGTCAATCTCGCTTTCAGAAAATTATACATGATCAGTTCCCAAAGTAATTTAATAATTTTTTCAAACACATTAAACTTAAACTGTTTTTAATAAATATAATATCACATTTTTCTTTTTTTAAAAGCATTAGATATTGAGCAGTTATATGCGAATTTGATATTCTGTCTCAGCCAGAAGGGCTAGTGTACTTCTGCTTTTCTTTCGGCTGTTGAGAAGACTTTGTGTGACAACAGAATTTCTGTAATAATAAGAAATAAAACGAACCTAAACTTTATATATACAATTCTGAAGCTTCAATGACCTAAAAATATCTTTTATTCTTTACAAATTTGAATAAATATTACACATTTTTTGTAATAATCTTATAATTCATTTAAAAGCATTAAACTTTAAATAAATAATTGCCACATAATATTTAACAAATACAGTACACTTAGTAATTAATAGTGAAAAATACTTCAACATTTTAATAATTTCATGACCCTTCCGTAGAAATAAACTACTTGAATACTTTTCAAGTATCACATACCTAACAATATTTCTAACATTTAAAAATTCCATACTCTTATTTTCCACATGTATAGGGCAAAAAAAATAAATTGCTTTTATACTTACGATCTTCGAGTCATAGTGTGAGAAGATGTTTCTATGGGTAATTCTTTCAAAGCTTCACCAGTGGACACTGTTTTTAAGTTACAGTATGGGCTTGCTGTCCATGACTTAGACTTACACAAAATTAAATGATAATATGTATAAGAAATATATACTAAAGAAACAACATTTTTTCAGAAAAGAGAAATTTGTCACATCAAACCTAAAAAATGTAAACATTTTTTAAATGAGTATTATGAAAACATTACTTTACAGGTATATTCACTGTGATTGTTTCTTAAAAGCACTTTTTATTTTTAAAATTCTGAAATTAATCTACTGAGATTAAAGAAAAATAAGCATTACTCACCAAAGTTTTCATTTTACGAGCATGGTTGTCTAGTTCATGAATACACTCTTTCTCATTGTTTCTGTTTAAAGAGACCATCAATGCCTGTAAATTTAAAGTTCACAAATTATGAAACAAATCTTTAATGTGATTTCATTAAAATGATTTTTATAAGAAGTATTAAAAATATTTAAAAATTTTAACTCTGATTTTTAATTATTATTTTTTTAAACTTCTTATTCTGGGTGTATAGAAATAACTTTACCTTAACAAATTGGTTCCTTTAAATTCAGAAAAGTCAAATGTGTAAGTTTAAGGGGTGACAATCCTTGCCCATTAAAAAAATTAAACTTTTGAGTCTTAACCAGATTTTTTAAAAGTTAATTCCCCTATGAAAACTCATTTTCTTCTTGGTCATGAAACAACCATTTTTAAATCCCTTATATTAACTTCACCGCCGTCTCATTCGTCCTCGACCGTGACGCCCGTCGTTCGTCCCTCGACCGTCCGCCCGCAGAAAAACAAAAGTCGAAAATGACCCACTTCCAGTGAAGCCATCCAGCTGAAATTTGGCACACGGACCCATCTCACCTAACAATGCATTGTGTCAAAATTTCAGATGGATCGAACGTACCGTAATTAAATTAATGCAGTTTTAGTTTATCTATATAAATCACTATTTAGAATGTTTAGTCGTCGTCTGCTAGAGTTGACCTAGTTTTAAAGCCAAGGGAGATAATTTTGGTTTCAGTCTGTAAATGTTTGTCACTTTTGAACATAAGTCATAATCAATACTTTTAGTTATGTCTCATATATAAGGGATTTATAGTCAAAAACTTTGTTTTTACGGGGTTGTTTAATTTAAGGTTTTACTTTCCTGATAATTAAAACAAGATATATCACTATCACTTGTTAAGGTTATGTAAAAATAAATAAATAATAAAGTTCCAAGTAATTAAATGTTTTTATTCAAAAGTTAAATATCTATTTATATTGAACAAAATTTAAAAACGTTGGGGGAGGGGGTTAAAATGAAAAAAAGAGGACACAAATAAAAGAAGTGTTTCACTTTAACCTTCCAGTTGATGACTTCATAGGAATGTGGATCATGGATAATAGGTAGGCCCACTTTAACTTTTTTCACAGTGTGATAATCTAGAACATAGAGAATTCGAATTTACATGTATATTACGTGAATTATCTTCTTTAACAAATATTTAATTTTGAGATGTATCAAATATGCTTTTAAACTTTGCAACAAAATTATTACAAAAATAGGAAAAGTGGGTTTTTAAAAATGTTAATATGGCGGCTGGATAGCAAAGTCAATAGTGCAGTCGCCTCACAAGCTGAGGGGCGTGGGATCTAGCCCACGTAAAGCCACAATAAAAATGACTAACGCTAAGAAAGTCCTCCGCTGACCTGGAAAAAAACACTTAGCTGCCGTGAAATCCAAGCAGTCCCTACTGGACTGCTTGGATTTCACCGCAGCTAAGTGTTTTTTTAATTATTATTTCGTGTTATTCGTTTCATGTCTGTACTATTTGTCCGTTGAGGAAGGCTCTTTGCCGAAACGTTCGCTGTTGTGTTACGTCTTGTCAGGCCTACTAATACCCTGTTTTTTTATATTATAAATTTACCACCAAGATCTACCAAGCCCCTAGTAAGTTCTAATGGAAACATTAGGACCCCCTACGACCATCGGTTATGGGACTTTAAAAAATATATATATATATCCTACTCACATTTTCTATAGCATTTTGCAAAGTCCAAAACAAGATCTGCTAAGCTCTGGAAAAAATTATTATTTTATTTAATTCTGAAAATTATGAAAATATTACTGTAGTTTTAAGTTCAAGTGTCCCACAACTTAAAGGGTAAAAGTAAAAGTGAAGTAATTTTCCTTACATGTCAATTAATGATCTTAAGTAAATTTGATTAATAGAGATTATCATCAAAGTAAAAGTTATATAATCAATGCAACCTAAGGCAAATACAAGTCAAAAACAAATTCAAAAAAGAGCTACCAGATTCATTACTGGAGAATATTCAAAACTTACAAGAATAACACCATTAGTTAGATCACTAAACCTTGAAACACTAGATAGAAGAACCAAGAGTAAGGTAGTAATCATACATAAAGCAATTAATTCTAATTTAGAAATACAACACAAAGATAAATTAATACAACCCTCAGATAGACATATGGATAAAAACACCTTCCTTATTCCATATGCAAGAACAAACACATACAAGTTCTCATTTTTCCCGTCCGGAATTCGGGTGTGGAATGGGTTCCTTAAGAAACCAGGAAAACCAACACTTAATCAACATTTAAAACTCTAATAAGAATGCAGGACTAGACATAAACCATAGATAGGCATAGGACCCAATAATCTTCTGTATAGAAGGAGCTTCTGTAACAGATAAGATAACATAAAAACACTTTATTATTCAGACCTTAAATTCCAAAGGTTTATACATTAAGTCATCTCTTCTGCTCATTCCTATAGCTCCATAAAATCCACCATAAGAAACTCCTAGTACAATGTGACGATGCAGGTGATCTTTGAAGAGAGTCTTGAAGCTTATTGTAAACCTTTCTACTCCAACCATGCCATTGGTGAGAAATCTTCAAAATATTAAGGAGGTTAATTTTTTTCTTTATTTTCATTACATTTTTAAAAATAAGGTTAAATCTCTTTTTATTAAAAATATCACAATGAAATTTATGGAAAATTTAAAATAGAAATTTATTTAAATTTTCATTGGAAAAAATGGCTACATTATGATTTTTTGTTAATAATAATAATCATAATCTAAAAGTCAAATTAAGTAACAAATAAAAAGGATACATTCCCATGACAACAGCTTCTAAGCACTTAATAGGCAGAGCCTCTCTAATCATTTCTTTGGCGGTTTCCATTAATCTGAAAATAAAATCATGACAAGAAATATATGCTAAAATGGCATTTACTTTTTAAAATATAAGTTCATTAATTTGTTAAGCATTTAAATAAGTTAATAGATCTCATTTAAGAGCAATGGAATTTTTTACACATTTTTTCATAATTGTTTTTCTATACCAAGGTGTTTCATTTTAAGTCTATTTAGTTATTCATTTTCTTACCCTGTGATAGGTCGGTTCTTTCTGATTTCAAAGAATTGGGTCCCTGTGTGATTATATCTATATAAAGTTTAGGAAGATATTCATTTCCCCTTTTTGAGAGCCATATATCACAACTAAGGTTTGGATTGTTAGTTTATTAGAATGATTTCTCATGCTATTAATAAGTATCATATTAGAAAATATTTCAAGACCTTTTGTATAAAGAGCTTGTCAGTGCTAATTAGATAATCAAGGATACTGTAGTTCATTCATGTATTCTTGAATTTTTTTAAGACGTTCTTGGATTGACATTGCTGGGTTAAAAGATAACGGTGGTTGTGGAACAGGAATCTATAGAAAATTTATAATTAGCTTGAAATTTTTTTATGCCTTCTTTTTCTATCCAGACCTAAAAAACAAATAGCATTATACAATGGAAAGAAACACTTTTTAAACCATAAAATTATGTGTAAATTGAACTTATATACAGGAACATAACTAATAAATTTGCAATGTATATGTATTCAGTTGGTATAATTCTGAATCTCAATTAAGCAAACATGGATACAAAATGTGGTAGTGAAACCTGGAAAAAAAGTAATATTACCTGCGGTAAGTCTTGGTTATTTTGAATCTTTTTTACCATGTTATAGCCATCAGGATGAACTTTGGTTACATGATCCCACATGCGTTGCCAAGTGGGGGCATCAATGGGAAAGCCACTTTTGTTAACCCAAAAAAGGACACCATTTTCTTCTTCAACATCATTTTTTTCTCTCCTTGGTAAGGATTTGGATCTTACTGAAAATTTAGTAACATAATTTTTACAAGAAATAATATTTTAAAGATGTTTTACCTAATCAAAATTGTGTATACTTTGTAGAGTTCAAATGTTTTATTGACATTGAAATTCATAATATTATTTAATTAACACAAATGGTAAATGAGAGAATAGATAATTACTCATTTTGAACATCAGATTTCTTTAGTATTATTCTCATCATCAAAATCCAGGACAGGAAATATTTTGCAGGGTGATCTCAGTGTTGAATCAAACCATTTAAGTTTCAGGAGCTACATTAAAATTTTTAAAAAGTAAGAATTTTAATCAATAACATTTGTGTGCATTAATTTTTTTTAATGAAATTACAGTGTGTTACTTTGTAAAAAAATTAACTTGTTACAGATATTTTTTAATTAACAATTTTGATTATTTTCAAAATCACTCAAAACTTGATCTAACTATACTATCAGAATCCATAATTGTCATTTAGAATGACTATGAATCAGTATGAATGGATATAGAATACTTAAGCTACATAATTAGATAATGACATTATAATGATAAAATTATTATATAATACAGTCGGACCTCACTAAGTCGAACTTCCCTAAGTCAAGAACTTCCCTATATTGAATTATTGTTAGGTCCCGGACAAATTCCATAAGACTAATGTATTTTAGATCTCCTTAACTCAAAGATTTTTGGCTTCCAACGTCCCTTATTTGAATTTTCCATGGCGTTTGTGTTATTATTCTGGGGTGACATTTCAGAACATGTGTTCCTAAGAGATACGTTAACAGACGCAAATTCTTTTCTTAGTGCATTCCACAAGGGATTAAGTGACTCTTACAAGTACCAAAAATGACCAAGACAATAAAATGGAGTGGCTGGAAGAAGGGTAACTAATTCCCGTACCTTTGCTGCATGCTGTGAATCTTTTTGAAAAGAAAAATCTTACTTTCCCCATCTCACTGCGGCCTTCTAGCCGATTTGACTTTTCCCCTCCCCCGTATCAATATCAACATTGTCCTTGATTAATCTGCGCCTATTAACGCCATTTTCCCTAACTCAAAAACTCTGTAAGTCGATTTTTTTTTGGGTCCCTTGGAGTTCGTCTTAGACAGGTCTGACTGTATATTAATATAATTATTTATGTCATAATTTATGACTATCTAAGACTTTATTACTATCTACTTAATCTGGGTAAATTTGGTAACTTATTTATAATTTTATATTTAAAGTCATAGTTTATAGTGTCAATACTAAGTATTGAGAGTAAAAAGGGCGAGTGACTTATTTAATTTTAAAGTTTATTACTGTTCAATAACTATAGACTATTTATTTAGTGTTATATTCCCTTGCTGACTGATTAGGCAGGCATATTAATAATTATTATATTCATATAAAAATTCATATATTATGCAACCCCAGTCCCAGCCTTATATTTATATTATGAGTATGAGGTGCATGTGTAACTCAGAAGGAGTACCCTATATTAATACAATTTTCGGGTCATATACCTGAAATACGATTTTCACGGACGGTGTCAGTCACAGAGTTTTCGCTTCATTCTCTCCTTACGTCTCACACCTCGTCTTCGTTCCCCCAGCCCCAATTAACTCCAGGGTCCAGTTCCAGACTAGTTTAAGTTTAATCAGTTAGAATAAAAAAATATAAGATCAATTTCTAAAATTATTGTTAGGGCTAGGGCCCCTAAATTTTGCAAAGTATTTTATTTTAAGAACCCCAAATTTTGTGTTGGCTTTTTTAAATCATAACGTAATCGACGATTTTTTTTTCTGAATCAAGATAAAAATCACTGTTTACGTCGTTGCTGTTGCCACAAACAAAATTGAATGTTCCTCTGAGTGTTTCTTTCTTTTTTTTATAATCAGTAAATTTGTAATGTATATCTTGTATCATTATTTTAAATTATAATTTTTTACGGAAGCGAGCACTGCTTTAATTCTTTCTTTTTTGTCCATGTATATTTCATGTAAATAACTTTTACAATGTAACCGGCTTTTACGACAACATCAAAACGGATCTTTCCGCTCGAATGCTTTACGAAAATACAAACAAATAAAATATCACTTAGCCTAATCATGAAAAAGAAAAGTAGCAAAAGCAATGGAACTCCATTCTTTGTTAACTTTCTGAGAATATGGATTGCATTTGTTGCTGTTATGGCTTTTGGAAATACATTCCAGTGCTTTATGAACTCTACATATTTGTACGATAGATTGTACACTGTCAGTGACAAAAATGGTAGCCTCTCTCAGTCTCAGCTTCTTTATCTTTCTTAAGTCTTATGTCACTTATGAAATAACTAAATTACTTACTAATTACTCCTACTTTACTTTAATTAAATTTTTGGGTGAATCAGATTATACGTTCCCAAATGAGTTATATAGCAATTAATTCTGCGTTCTCTTCTTGCGTTATTTAGGCTTAGTTTTATAATTTTTATTTGTTAGTTTAGGCTTTGGCCACTTTGGGGTTAGGTATAGACAGTATAGATATAATTATGAATTTAAGGTTAGGTTTAGTTTTAGAATTTTAATAGTTGAATTTTCCAATTTTCGTGTCACGATTGCATAGCAACAAAGATGGCGGCCATGAATGTGGGAACGTCAACTCCGAATTTACCAAATTTTTAATACACTTTAACTAATGAACCTACATGTGGAAGAAAGTCAGCAGCCCCGAGCCTAGTGCTTTTCATGACTCTTCCTGGAAAGCCACCCTGACCCCAAGGCCAAGGGAACCGAACAGCTGCCCCCCACCCCGGAGCGGTCGCTTCTGAAGCGGCCACCCCTCCTTGTTAGATCACTTTTAGTCGGATGTTAAAAAATAACCTACAAACCTTTAAATGTAATCGTTATCTTATCAAGCAAAATCTCCTAGACTGCCTAGAGTATTGCAGTATGGAATGGACCATGGAATCATGGAACTGCCCTGATTGGTCCCTTTGCCTGTTTGGTTGAGGGGCACTGCCCACTTTGATAATCACGGCTCTAAATTGACTTTAAAAAACTTAGGTTTATGATTTTTAGTAAATGAAACAGAGTGTATAAATTCCCTCTTATTATCTTAGTTTAAGACCATTAGTTGTATCTGATGGCCAATGTACCCTATAAGTTTTGTTGGATTATTTGCAAAAAAATAAACTAGTGAGCAAAGTCTTAAGCAGTCACTTTTTCTTCACAAATTTTTACATCCCATAAACACAAATATTATCCTTATCAACATTTTGCTGATGACTTTCAAAAATCATAGTTAGTTTTATATTGTTCTTTTTCTTAAAGGCGCACAGCTCTGATCAAAAATTTTGCTGATGACTTTCAAAAATCATATTTAGTTTTATATTCTTTTTCTTAAAGGCGCACAATCAATGCTCTGATCATTATGGCTCCTATGAATGTTGAGGTTTTGCTGACATATCCATGAAGATGATACTGTTCAGGGCTGCTTATTGGGGGTTTAAATGACGGGAATTAGGGGAACAGGAGACTATAGCCACAAATGTATTAATTGTTGAGTTGTTGCCTTCACTGATCCTTTGGGAAGCTTGTTCCAATTATTAATTGTCCTCAACAGGAACGAGCGGCTCCTGTAGTGTATTCTTGTACTTATTAGCCTGAACTGCCTGTCATAGCCTTATGTTTGTCTTGGTGGGAGAGTAATGAGTTGGAGCACAGGACCATCCCATTATTTAGCCTGAATTGTATCAACAGCCTAGCCTGTCTGGCTATTTTTCCAGTGGTGGCCAGCCCAGTGTTTCTAGCAAACTGCCAAATCTTGTGAAAAGTTCCTATATCAGCTCATAACAATGCGAGCTGCCTGTTGCTGGACTGCCTTGACTTCATGGTTTATGGTCTTCTGTTTATGTGTCCCAGACTTTTATACATATCTTAAATTTATATTGTACTAATTTACTATTTGTATCAATGTGCTCTAAAATTTAACAATTTTCTGATAAAATTATTTATGTTTTTAGTAGCTTGCTGGTTACCATTAAATGGTCCAGACAACATCTTCTAAATTCAAGAAGGCCTCCAGTACATGTGTCACACATACAAATTATATATATATATGATTCCCTTCCAAGATGTATGAAATAAATAAATATAGCGATAAGTTTTCTACAATTTAATTTTAGGATGCTATGTTCACTTTTACATGCAATTCAGCCACACTATTTTCATATATTTCTTATGGAGGTAACTTCTGTATTCTGAATCACTTTATTTAGATGTAAACACTTGCTGACTCAATCATTCATATTGAAACAATCAGCAACTCATCAGTTGACAAGACTGTCTTTTTTTCTGTGTTATAACTTTTAACGCTCCCTGGCTTCATCTCTGTAAAACAATCCACTTTCTTCACTACTCAGCTTCCAACTCAGTCCTACAACTTAACACTTTGACTGTCCCCACTGCAGTCTGCCACAGTTCTCTTTGACAGAGTTTTGCCGAGGTTGACGGAGTGAGTGAACTTATTCCACTCTTGCTCTCTGAATCTCCAAAAGGCTCCTTCCTTTGTTGCAGTCTCTGTCTCCTCTGTTTGTTGACTATTTTTTAAATATTATTACTTCTTGTTTTCCAATGAGTACGTTACAACCAAAACAATACATAACTTACCTCAACCCACCTCCTACCCACCTTGTGTTATTAGGCACTTCAACTACCTTTGCCCCATAAAAACATTTTAAATGATTGACCCCTGATTCCTTGACTTAATCTATAATAATATTAAAAATAGCCAAACTTGCACTTCTCTAAACTGTTCTTGCTTTTCTTGACATATTTTATTTATAAACTCCCCCATCTCTTCTTCCCCTTAATGTTTTGCGCTCCCAACATTCCTTAGGTAATTTACTTTTTGGCCAACCAAATTAGTGGCTCATCTCAGCACTGTTCATATTATTACTTTATGATTATGTGCAGCAGTCTCAGAATCAGAAATGCCTTATCACTATGTTTACATGTTCATCATATAATTGAAGTTACCAGGTGTATAAGTCAGTATTTCAACTTTAATAAAATACCAGGGCTTTCACCGGGTCTCAATCATTTCATTGCTTATTATTATTGACATCTTTGTTTGCAGTAAGTGGACTTGCTGCAAGATTATTTGGCATATGGACTTTACTATCTGGAATTGTTAGACTCCTTTGTGGGCTTTTTATCTACAATCGAACGTAAGAAATCAATTTCATTTTGTTAGTTACTTTTTGCATGAAATCCCATAGTATGCATAAAAATTATATAAATTTAAATATTTATGACAAACTGAGATGAATTAACCTTTTCACCTTTTAATACAGTTGCATGAAATTCTTTAAAGTGTTATATATTTTGGCTATCTCTACAGTGTGGTTTATTAAGACATTAAATGGTTAGATAGCCTATATTCTGGTGGAGAGTATTAATCATAGACAATCTTTGATTGTATGCAGTAAAGCTGAAGCCAATCTTTATTTAGATGGCAAAGCAAGAAATAAAATGTTTCGTTGTGTAATTTCAGCCAAATGGCTTTTATGCAGAGAATGTTCCCTTTAAGCTGCGTGGCGGCGCAGAGATCTGACAGATGCCGTGCAGCAGGTTAGAATCACAGCGCAGTGAATTTTGTAAAATATTGCACAAAAAAAGAATGCTTTGCAACTTTGCTTTGCATAAGGACCAACAAACCTTAGAGGGAACATTGATAATGAGGCATATTTATATTCTATCTTAACCATTTTCTAGAAGGTTCTCTATCTAGTGAAGCTTCATCTTTCTTGTAACCTCAAAATGCTAAATTTTGTTTTCCAAAAAAATAATCTCATATTCAGCAACCTTTGCAAGATGTCCCACACTTTATTTTATTCCCCTCCATCACAGTAGTTCTGTCAATAGCTTCAACTGTTTAGCCTGGCCTAAGCCATGTTGCCAAAAGTTTTCCATTTTTCAAGGAAACATTCATTGCACAATTTGTTTGTGTATTTTGTATTTTATTTAAAAACTTTTATCGCAATTCCAATGCCTAATGATTTTTTAATTTTTTTCCCATCAATTATCAAATCCAGTTACAAATGAGGGCGTTTTCTTTAACATTAACAACCAACAATCTGTAGAACAAAGAGTAAAGTTTCTGACTGATGAGTGAAAAAAACATCTATGGCATATGGCTCTCGTATTTTCTTGCCTTTTGGCATCATTTTTTCAAAGAGTCATTCTGTAAAATCTATTTAGATTTGTGTACTTATTATTGTCCTGCACTTCATCAAGTTTTATTTGTTAACAGTGAAAAGCTTTTTTTTTCAGAATTAAGATAAATAAAGCCTGCCAAACATGTCAATAGGCTTTGAATTTGAATCATGTATAAAAGATAATTTTTCTAACCTAATTTTAGGGTTACCCCAAATTCAACATATCATTTTAACATTTACATATAGCTTGCATTTGGATTGGTTATACCTGTGAAAATGTTACGTTTGATTGGTTATTCCCTTTTGAAATCTGCCAAACCAAGCAGTGTGTCCTCTGAAAATATGCAATACTTCCATTTGGTGTCCCCCCTAAGATGATGTCACCCGGTGTGGTCTCATTCCCTATCTATACCTCTAATTGTTCATACAATGTACGGATAGTGTATGTTTTCTAGTGTATGTAATCTGAATGATGGAACACTTGTGTTATTTATGTGCCAAACTGGCAGAAGATGATCAGGTTTTGACATTATTTGCTACAATCAATTATTATTACATGTAATTAATTTTTTTACTTTGAAAAAGGCATTGTTGGTTTTTATTTTCAGACTCTACCTGATAACATTACTGTCTTTTGTCCTTGCACTTGGTCACTTTACCTCTGAGGTGTTTATTTATAACACAGCTTCCCTTACACCTGGCATTATAGCTCCACTTATAGTCTCCAGTAAGTCTTAAACTTTATGGTTCTGCATAATCCTTCTTAATTAGAATTAGAGTTTGATTTTTATATTTTTTCTTTTGTATGTATCAGTATTCTTTTAGCGTTATTTTTCAAAAGAGTTCAATCTTCAATAAAGACAAGTGTTTATAAAAATAAATTAAGTAAACTAAATAATCTTAACTGAACCAACATATATAGTACACTTATATTCATAACATTTGTATAAGTAAAATGAAAATTTTGTAATTTAATTTTTTGAAATGCAGAAATCAAATTTGTAATTTTTCTTCAATTATTTTCATTTAGAACAATTGAGCTATTCATCCACTAACACAAATAAAATGCCTAACTTTAAGAGTGTTAATTGTAGAGTCTCAGTCTCATCAAAGTATCATGGTTTTTTATCTATTTATTTTTTTGTTTTTTCATGCTTACTTAAACCAAAATATTTCAACTTTTTTCTCTATTGTTTCAGGTCTTTCAATTACGCTCATGGTGCTTGGCTATTATTTTATTGATGAAGAAGATCCTAGAGACAAATATGGTGATGAAAATAAAGAACTTCTAAAAACGAAAGGAAAGAAACCTTTGTAACACCAGTGTTATACATTTCATTCAGTTAGAAATAAGAGATCAACAGAAAACATTTTATTGTCATGAAATCATCAAAAGTACAGTACAGTATGGTTTTAGTATTTTGTTTTGTTGAAATACATATGTAATTTCAATTCATTTAATTTTATGTGTATCAGATATTTGATATTATGTGTTGGTCATACTGTAATTTTTTTTTGCAAAGTAAGATATCTTAAGATTTATCTGTATGTTATGTATGCTCTGCAAAAAGATATTTAACAAAGATGAAGTATGGCTGACCTATCCTTACCTCTAAAAATATTAGTTAATTCATTATCAATAGCCATTAAAATAGAACCATGCTAATGTCATTTTAATTTTAGCATTACTATTGATGCTGAGATAAAAGTTAATCATTTCCCTTTTATGTTGCCTTTTTAAAAATTTAACTACTAATTTGTCATTTCACCAAATGTATTTACTTTGTAAATATTTCATTTTGTTTTACATATGATTTTATGTTTATGTTTCTTCAAAAACTGAATTGAAAAAATTTCTTTTTTTTTAATCTGGAAAAAAAGGTTATCAGGCTTTTTCATTTTAATGTAATATGCAAAATAATACTCAGAAGTTTATATAATATACGGGTTAAATATAAGTAGGCAGTAAGCATACAGCATAATAAAATACTGACTTACAAAAATGCACTGAATAAAACTAGGTGACTTACTTTGGATTCAAATTTTCACTCTATCTGCCTATTAGAGAAATGTTAGAGATATAACGACCCAGTGAACCAACTCTATGTCATTGTGGATTATGATTTAAAATGGCATTTGACAGCTTTAAAAAAAGATAGCTTTATATGAGACTGCAGGAGTTTGACATACCATAAAAACTTACAGGGGTTAGAAATAAAACATTAGACAACTCTGAAACCATAAAGTTCAGGGTGAATATTCAAAAGTTATCAGAATAGCAAAAGTTTAAGATAAGGAGACTCAATTTCATGTTTGCTTTTAACCTTAGATTTAGAAGAAAAAAGACTATAAGAGAGAAACAATCACAGGGTATTTTTTTAATCAAACAGATATAACCAAAAGGATTTATCTAAAACCTGCCCATTCAGTATTTTGCAACCCCTGATGATCTAATCCTGTTTGAGCAAATATATGTATAGCTTAATACTTAATGGTCTAAAATTGCACATCAAGATTTTTTATATGCTTTTTTTTTCAATGAGATAAAATTTTACGTTTCAAATTGGAAGAGTCTTATGAGTAATTCTTGTAGTGGTGAAAACAGTTTTAATTTTAACATTTAACCACCTTAGTCTTTTTATTTTACAAAATTGATACAATTGAAAATGCCAGTAGTTATGGGGGGTGGGGGGGGTAACTGTTCAATGATAAAATAAACTTTTTCATAATCTCTTCTTGAAAGGTACTAAGAAGTATTTTTAATGAGTTTAACTGGATTATATACTGACTTGCTCTTTAAAAAAAAAGCCCTATATTTTAAAATTATTATAGTGTATTCCAAAAAATTTGGGCTCTTTGAATGTTGGGGAATGGTGGCCAAACTGCATGTGCGTTTTGCTGGTGTACTGAGAATCGCAGGTTCAAGTCTCTGTGAAAGCAAGGATTTGTACCCATAGGTTAAGGGTCCACATAGCTCTAATGGGTACCTGACATTAGTTGGGGTAAAGTAAAGGCAGCGGGGCATTGTGCTAGCCACTCAATCGCCTCATATTTTGTGGGTACAGATACTTGTGAATGTTGCTTCACTTGCCCCATAGGCCTAAGGGAACTTTGGTTTTTAAACATTCTTAATGAATGCTTTAGCTTAGTGGCTTTCAATGTCCACCATGAAAGATAGAGATTATGTAAGAGCACATATAAATGGAATCTGGTAGAATTTCTACTAATTATCTAATTTAAATGTTTCTATATCTATCAGAAATGCTATAAATTTCTTGAAGCAGCTTCTGGTTAAGGACCAACATGTACAATTTAGAATTATATTTCAGTTGTTTTGTTTTATAACGTTAGATGCTGAATTGCATCTTTCGCTTGTGACTCTTACAGCTATATTTATATTACTGAATTAATGCTTGAATTTTTTAAAAATTGGTGGCTCGATAACACCAGTTATTAAATTAAATGTGTCATCTAGAAGTGTTGAAATTCATGCATCCTCACTGTGCTTTTGAAATTTGCTTTCATCATCATTCTGATGCATTCACATTTTTCACTGTGAAAAGTTTCCTTTATTGGCATTTGTCTGTTTACACAATGTCATCACTGGGGTGTTCAGGCAATACTGGTTGAAGCCTACCTTAAACTTTCTTAAGTCCAATTTTACTTGCCACAAAACAAATTTTGTATATTTTATTGATTAATGAAGCCATAACATTCAAATATATGGACATCTGTATTTATATTGCTGTAAGTATAATCTTCAGGGAATTACTAAGAATAAACCCATTTGACATAAATTGCTTTAATAACAAATGTACATGTGGGGCTTGAATTCACTGATTTTCTTTTTGATATAGCAACACACACAAAAACTCTCATAGAGTTAGATTCATTTCTACTTGCGTTTAAGGCAGCGCTGCCCAGGTGCATCTAGTGAGTGTAGGCACTGAATGCACCCAAGTGTTTAAGATATGATCCTGACCTGAGAAGTGAGGGTCAACTAAGTTAAGGTCTATGCTATAATTGTCTTTGAGATGACACCCCCTTATTTAAATAATTATAAAAATCAGGAAAAATGCAGAATAATATTCTCATGGACAAAATGAAACCATTGATATTGAGCGATAATTTACCCCATGAATCTAGCCTTAAACAAAATATTTATTGAATATAAAAAGGTTAAACTAACATCACATCATCTTAAAGTTAATCTTTATGAAATCTCTACTTATCCTCAACACAAAGTACTCACATATGTATCCCCCAAGGAAGAGTTTACCATAATTTACAGAGTTCCAATGTCTTATAATTAAAAGTGGAGAAGGATGGTAATACTAATACTGTATAAACTTATGTCTCACATCTTTAAATCAGTAAATTCCTTTTTTTTTCTTCTTTGCAGTGGGTTGAAACTGTTTCCCTGCTATATATAAAAATTGTTGCGTGGTGTGAACCCCACTTTTCTAAATGGAAAATAATTTTTGACAGATAATGATATGTAATGTATATAACTTATGTAAAACATTTCTGTTTTTTTTTAAAAAATTTTATTACAAATTTATCATGTTAGTTTCGTAATTTATCAAATTTGAATATTAGAACAGAACAGGGACTCAAGAACAGTTGGTCACAATTTGTAATGTTAAAATAGAGACGTCCTGTAATATAGTACTACACAAGAAAATCAACATACAATTTTAACCATATATATATATTATATATATACATGCATATAGATATTAGGGCTGCAGAAATTAACTATTAATTAATCGATTAAAATTTAAGAAAATATTTCTTCATACCAACAAAATAGGTACGTTCAACGGTTTCAGTTAGAGCAGGAAAACCGCCTACTAAATTTCATGAAGATGGGGCCATAAAAAAGAAAGTTTAACATTGTGAATGTTGCCGAACGTTAAGACCGTTGCGCATAGAATTTCAAAATGAAACCTGCTTAGCTTTTGGACATGAGATTTTTAATGACCTTCTTTTCTTAATATGACTCATCTAAGTCTCATGTACTAAGTTTGATCAAGAAACATCCATTGTACACAGAAATCTTCGCGGGAAAGTACTCAAAACACTTTCTAAAGTTTCATGGCGATCAGTGACTAAAATAATATTTATACAGATTACATGTATATTAGAAACAAAATGACATTGTAGGCCCACCCGGCCCCAATCGGCGCAAGATGTTCATTTCAAAACACCAGTTGATTTCAATCAGGATCATGAATATACAACTTGTTTGTCAATATTTGTTGAGATTGTGTTAATCAAATGGGGAGTAAATTGACATTCAGGGCCCCTTGGGCAAAAACGGTGCAAGATGATCATATCTCTAAAGGATGGAAGATTTCAATCTAGGTCATGATGAAGATGTGTGTCTATAAAGCTTTGTAAGTTTACGACAAAATTATTAGGGTCCCGGCCCTGAAGGAATAGAGGTAAGGAGTTTCATATCTTATAGTTATAGAGTTTAAATACGGGTCATCAATGTCCTATAATCCATCCATTTACCCAGTAGCCACTGTTTAAAATAACTTAATATAACTCATGTTGAAAATGACATACGGGGATCCGGGCCCTTCTTCTTCGTTCTCAAAATCTTTTGATAGAGGATTTAGACAGCAAGTCCTTTATTTGTGATGAGCTGCGCTGTGGCTGTCAGTTGGTCATCGAGGGTAGCTTCCTGGGGCCATATGTCTGTCCGGGTATGGTGGTACAGAGGTCAGTTTTGGAGAACATTTTCCGCAGCTGTCCCGCAGGGGCAAATTTCGCTTTCTCCAATTCGAAGTTTGCGGAACATGTGTTCCCTAAGTTTGTTGTGACCCGTCCTTAGCCTGAAAATAATGTTTTGTGATTGGCGGGGAAGTTTGATCACTTTTTGGGTGGTTTTCTTTGAGCTCGGGCCGTCTTTCAGATACGCTTCTTTTGATAATTGCCTTGATTTCTTCGTTTTGACTGCCTCCAGTTTTTGTGTCATTTCCTTCAAGTTCCAGAGTCCAGGGATCCATTGGAGAATAAGTTCTTTTGTTATTTTGCTCAGTTTCAATAGTTCTGTACTGAGTGTCTGATTGATCAAGGTGTTTGGGTTTTTGAGAGACTGGAGCACTGTCTTAGCATCAGTGAGGATGACAATCTGGCTGTTTTTAGAGTGGGGGTCACTTGCTAGAACTTTTGCGGCAAGCTCTAGTGCTTTTCTTTCTGCTCTAGTGCTATCTGAGAGACTTCCTATGGCAGTTGCTTTTTTTTTGGCTTTTTCTGAAGAGCCATCGGTGTAGACTCTTTATCCAGGAATTTTCAGGATATTGTTCTTTGATGATGTTATTTACTGTTACTCTTAGTATGTCAGTTGTGTAGTCAGATTTTTTTCCTATGTTGTTTAAGTTGTCTCTGATTATTAGAGGTGGACTTGGGTCCCAGGGTGGGAAGTGGCTGTGGGGGGTCCCAGGGTGGGAAGTGGCTGTGGGGATGTGTCGCTTCAATCACAATGTTATCAATTTTATGTTTACTTTTTAGATGTTTGGCTTCTTGTATAAAGTTTGTTCTTTGGAGTCTTTTAGTTGAGTAGACTTTTTGCAGCTTGGGTTTTAGAGGGTGATGTCCTGATGCTTCTAATTTGGTGAACTGTGTTCAGGTATCGGTTTCTCATCTAACTTTCATAGAGCTTAGGGTAGCTAGGTCCTCCATTGCTCTGATTGGGGTAGTTTTCATTGCTCCTGTAATTATTCGAAGCCCTAGGTTTTGAACTTTGTCTATTTTTTTGGAGGTTCGATTTGGCTGCTGTGCCCCACACTGTGGATCCATATTCTAGGGTAGGTCTTATATAGCTGCTGTATGTTTTCTTCAGGATGGAGTGGTTTGCGCCCCAGTCTGAACCCGCTAGTATTTTCATCAGCGCCAGTTTTTGGATTCCCTTTTTTGTGCGTTATCTATTTGGTTTCTCGAGGTTAGCCTTGGGTCAAACGTAACTCCTAGATATGTCGGATTGTCATTTTTTTCCAGGACTGTTTTGTCTAAGGTTAGTTTGATGCATTGTTTGGTTGAAAGAGAGAAGATTGTGTAGGTAGTTTTTTTGGAATTTTTGGTCATACCCCATTCCTTAGACCAGGGGTGTCCAAACTTTTTGCATGGCGGGCCATATTCATTGAAATAAAGATATTCCCGGGCCGGATTCAAATACTATTATAAAAATGACAGTTTGAGAAATTTTTATAGCAAAATTTTTATGTGAAGGGTGAAACAGATCTTGAATGCAGTAAATAGGTGAGGTCAGGCTCAACGCCACGGTTTTGATACGTATGTGAGAGTCACTTATTCTCCTCCGCACACGGTTCTTATTAAAATTCACCACTGAAAATTTCTGTTCACACTAGTATGTCGAGCCAAACAAGCTGAGCATTTCTAAACAAATCTTCGAATCTCTCTTTATCCAGCTGACGATAAAAGTCAGTGAGAGAAAGATGTGTGCTGGTACATCCAGCATCCCTTTGCAACTCAATTATTTCCAGCTGCAGATTGCCTGGAGCATCATCAGGGTCAACAGAGAAAGGGGAAGACAAAAACGTGATTTCCTTTTCAATAGTTGCAAAGTCATAAAGTAATGGGGGTGAGACTGCAATCAGGCTTTTAAAAAGGTAAATGCATAAAATAAAAACAGGGTATTAGTAGGCCTGACAGGACGTAACACAACAGCGAACGTTTCGGCAAAGAGCCTTCTTCAACGGACAAATAGTACACAAATGAAACGAATAAAACGAAATAATAGAAGAAAAAAAACACTTAGCTGCGGTGAAATCCAAGTAGTCCAGTAGAGATAAAGCAAGGAGAGAAAAGTAAGAGCTTAAATAGGAAAGGGTGGGTGTGGCCAATCAATCAGCTTGTCAGTGCGAACACAACGTTGATCCCATGTGGTGTAAGAGTCCCATATTCATGGATTAGTCTATTCTCCAGACTGACCCGGCCGGGTGTGTTTGTACAAGAAACCAAGGCGGTGACAGACATGTCATCGACGCCCATGTGGTCCCGTCCATTGAAGTGTCGGGAGACAGGACACTGTTTGTCTTGTTTAATGGCACGTACATGTTCCGCGATACGGCAAGAGAGTAACCTCCCCGTTTCACCAATGTACTTCAAAGGACAGCGCTTACACACAATGGTGTAGACCACATTGCGGCTAGTACAAAGATAGCCATTCCTAATCTTGAATGTCCCCTTAGGGAAGACAATCTGGTCCGTCTGGGTAACAAAGGGACATGTCTTGCAGCGATTACGACCACATGGCTTAGTGCCCAGATGGGAGGACGGAATAAGCAGACGGCTACGAACCAATAGGTCTCGCAGATTTTTGTCCCTCCTGAATACAATGAGGGGTGGGGTGGAAAATATGTTGTTTGTCTCAGGGTCCGCGAGGAGGATGGTGCGGTTTTTCACAAATATTTCCTTTGCTCTGATGTTGTGGGGATGGTATGTGAGCACCAATTTGCTCCTTTCATTACTATCACTGGAGCGTGATACAAAGGCGTCGGCACGAGTGAAGTTTTTAACTCGCTGAAGTGCAGATTGAAGTATAGCTTCAGGGTAAGACCTTTGTCTAAAAAACTCCACCATTTCCAACGCCTTTTCCAAAAAGTCCTCATTAGATTGACACAGCCTACGGAGGCGAAGGAGTTGTGAAAATGGAATAGAATCCTTACAGGATTTGGGATGAGACGAGGGATAGAGTAGGTAAGAGTGACTGTCCGTAGGTTTGAAGTAGGCCGAAGTGAGGAGGCGGTTCTTCTGGAGAGTTACAGTAATGTCCAGGAAATTAACCGATAGTTCGGAAATCGTGTGAGTGAACTTAATGGAGGGGTGAAAAGAATCAACAAAGTTGATGAACGTGTCAAGTTCACTCCTCTCCATATGAGTGACACCCAATGCCGTCATCAATGTATCTTTTATAAAATTCGGGGAGGCGACCAGTGTATTCTTGTTCCACTCTGTGCTCGAAATGGCCCATGAACAAGCATGCATAGCTGGGTCCCATTTTAGTCCCCATGGCGACCCCACTGATTTGGTCAAAGAACTGGCCATTGAACTCAAACGAGTTGAGGGTTAAGACCAATTCCGCCAAGCGTAGTAAGGCATGTGTAGGTATATTGGGGTGAGGTTGTCTGTCCAAAAAGTATTGTACAGCCAGAAGGCCATCGTTGTGGGGAATGGATGTATAGAGGGAACATACATCAAGGAGGAACAGATAGTTCTTTACGTTTGGATTGATGCTCAGAGAGTCGAATGTCCGTAAGGCATGGTTGGTGTCCTTAATGTACGTAGGGAGGGATGCCACTATCGGTTGGAAGACACTATCCAAGAATTCAGAAATGTGTTCTGTTGGACAAGAACATGCAGAGACAATAGGTCTACCAGGGTTACCATCCTTGTGAATTTTAGGAAGGAGATAAAAGGATGGCTTGCCCAGGTCACTGTCAAAAATGTGCATCCTGGACGCTGATTGAGGTAGAGCGCATTCTGTTATCAACTCATCGATGGTCTTTTTAACCACCGTGTTGTTTTTCATGATGGGATCTGTGGCTCTCTGTTGGTAGAACTGGGTGTCCTCCAGTTGTCTCTGAGCTTCCTTAATATACAACTCCTTATCCCATACAACTACGGCCCCGCCTTTGTCGGCCGGTTTGATGACAATGTCTTTACGGCTGCGCAATAAAGACAAGGCTTTCGACTCAACTTTAGAAAGGTTGGATTTACGGAGTCGAGGAAACAAAAGGTTTTTAATAATAGTAAACTGAACGCAGTTAAAATAAAGGATCTCAGTTGGTTCATAGTACTTTTGATAGAAGGCATAGTGGTCAAGTAAAAGGAAGGGCTATCTGTTCCTCCTTGATGTATGTTCCCTCTATACATCCATTCCCCACAACGATGGCCTTCTGGCTGTACAATACTTTTTGGACAGACAACCTCACCCCAATATACCTACACATGCCTTACTACGCTTGGCGGAATTGGTCTTAACCCTCAACTCGTTTGAGTTCAATGGCCAGTTCTTTGACCAAATCAGTGGGGTCGCCATGGGGACTAAAATGGGACCCAGCTATGCATGCTTGTTCATGGGCCATTTCGAGCACAGAGTGGAACAAGAATACACTGGTCGCCTCCCCGAATTTTATAAAAGATACATTGATGACGGCATTGGTGTCACTCATATGGAGAGGAGTGAACTTGACACGCTCATCAACTTTGTTGATTCTTTTCACCCCTCCATTAAGTTCACTCACACGATTTCCGAACTATCGGTTAATTTCCTGGACATTACTGTAACTCTCCAGAAGAACCGCCTCCTCACTTCGGCCTACTTCAAACCTACGGACAATCACTCTTACCTACTCTATCCCTCGTCTCATCCTAAATCCTGTAAGGATTCTATTCCATTTTCACAACTCCTTCGCCTCCGTAGGCTGTGTCAATCTAATGAGGACTTTTTGGAAAAGGCGTTGGAAATGGTGGAGTTTTTTAGACAAAGGTCTCACCCTGAAGCTATACTTCAATCTGCACTTCAGCGAGTTAAAAACTTCACTCGTGCCGACGCCTTTGTATCACGCTCCAGTGATAGTAATGAAAGGAGCAAATTGGTGCTCACATACCATCCCCACAACATCAGAGCAAAGGAAATATTTGTGAAAAACCGCACCATCCTCCTCGCGGACCCTGAGACAAACAACATATTTTCCACCCCACCCCTCATTGTATTCAGGAGGGACAAAAATCTGCGAGACCTATTGGTTCGTAGCCGTCTGCTTATTCCGTCCTCCCATCTGGGCACTAAGCCATGTGGTCGTAATCGCTGCAAGACATGTCCCTTTGTTACCCAGACGGACCAGATTGTCTTCCCTAAGGGGACATTCAAGATTAGGAATGGCTATCTTTGTACTAGCCGCAATGTGGTCTACACCATTGTGTGTAAGCGCTGTCCTTTGAAGTACATTGGTGAAACGGGGAGGTTACTCTCTTGCCGTATCGCGGAACATGTACGTGCCATTAAACAAGACAAACAGTGTCCTGTCTCCCGACACTTCAATGGACGGGACCACATGGGCGTCGATGACATGTCTGTCACCGCCTTGGTTTCTTGTACAAACACACCCGGCCGGGTCAGTCTGGAGAATAGACTAATCCATGAATATGGGACTCTTACACCACATGGGATCAACGTTGTGTTCGCACTGACAAGCTGATTGATTGGCCACACCCACCCTTTCCTTTCCTATTTAAGCTCTTACTTTTCTCTCCTTGCTTTATCTCTACTGGACTACTTGGATTTCACCGCAGCTAAGTGTTTTTTTTCTATTATTTCGTTTTATTCGTTTCATTTGTGTACTATTTGTCCGTTGAAGAAGGCTCTTTGCCGAAACGTTCGCTGTTGTGTTACGTCCTGTCAGGCCTACTAATACCCTGTTTTTATTTTATGCATTTACCTTTGCAAAGTCATAAATACGTCTTTGAAATTCATCAGCCTGGGATATGATATCTGCAACTTACTTCTGACCTCTGCTCATCAAAGCTCCTTTCTGGAAAAATGTGTCATTATTTCCAGTAGTGCGGGAAAATGGGTGGGATTAGACTGCATTTGAGACAAATACATTTTTAAAAAGTTGCAGCTTGTTCCCAAAAGCCTTTATAATTTATATGTGAATATAGTTGGCTTACCACTGCATTGTGACCTTGCCCACTTTGTGTTAAGAACGTTTAGATGTCTTGTCACATCAACTAAAGATGCTAAATCTGCCAGCCAAGCAGTATCAGATAATTCTGAAATTGGTTGTTCCTTAAATTCCATGAATTGCCCAATTTTTGTTTTAAGTGAGTAGAAGCGCTCAAGTGCTGGCCCCCCGACTGAGCCATCTTACATCATTGTGATACACAAAATCTCCGTATTCTCCCTGGATGTACAGAAGAAACTGGTGGTGAAACAGGGCTTTAGATCGATTAAGGTTTATAGCTTTTATCACTGGCTTAAAAATGTAATCACGTCTAAGGTGTTAGGCACAAAGAGTTTGTTGGTAAAATATATATTGAAGTTTAAAAGCTTGAAATTTGCCGCCCTCTTCGCTGGCTTTGTTACAAAGTGTTTTAGTCCACTATGTCTCCAGTCATGGCTAGAGCACCATCATTAATAATGCCAGATATTTTTTTCCATGGTAGTTTAATGTAATTGACAGCAGAAAAAACGGAAGCAAATAAAGCTTTTCCCCGTGTTTGGTTTTTAAGACTCTGAAGGTCAAGTAATTCTTCACTCACATATGTCATCATTAACTCCTCTAAAAAAAGAAGTTGGGTTGTGTCAGATGTATTAATATTTGTATTACAAGCTATCGAGAAATTCACATATTTCTGTTTAAAAATTATGTGATCGATTTTTACGGTAGGCCGTCACTTAACTTCATCGGGTTTTTTAAAATCAATTTCCACGTTATTAAAAAATAAAAAAAACGTCATCAATTTTCGCCATCATTTGACGTTATTCAAAACAGTAAAGGTAAAAATGTTGACTTTTCTTATAAACATAATGTCGTTACAGAAATTATACGTCAGTCAATTGATTATTTCAGATGAGACCGCGGGCCAGTTAAAATTGCTTCGCGGGCCGGACTTTGGACACCCCTGCCTTAGACCATAAGTTGAGGTTGTTCAGTGCTTCTTGTAGTTTGTAGCCTAAATTTTGAAGTGCCTGTGTATTCTTCTGTGCTAAGTAGAGCCAAATCATCAGCGTACATGCTGCCTTTTACTTTTCTAGGAATAATTTGTAGTAAGTCGTTTATAAAAATTAGAAACAGTGTGGGTGACAGAACACCTCCCCGGGGGACTGCATTATGTATCGTAGCTGTGTTGCTCCTTTTTCCTTGCATTTTGACTAGTGCCTTGCGATTAGTTAAATATTCTGTGATCCAGTTTAACATTCGGTGGGATACATGGGTATTTTGTAGCTTTAGAATTAGACCTTCTTTCCAGACCTTATCAAATGCTTTTTTTCTAGGTCAACCCAGACAACGGTAGTTGATTTCTTTCCTGGAAGTCGTCTTCTATTTCTTGGGCTATGTATGCTATTTGATCTTCCGTTGATCTGCACTCCCTGAATCCTGCCTGTTCATCTGCTAGTAGATTTTCGGATTCAAGTATCCACATCAGCCTATTATTAACCATTATTTCCATCAGTTTACAGGCGCAACTGGTCAGACTTATTGGGCGGTAGCTGTCAACTTGGCTCCTTGGTTTGCCATGTTTCGGTATTGGAATCATGATAGCTTTTTTTCCAAATAGTTGATATTTTTTCCAGACTTCCAGCTGGCATTGAATATTTGTAGTAGTTTTTTCTTAGCCAGGGGTCCTAGGTGAATGAGCATATCATTTGAGATCTTGTCTGTTCCTGGAGCTTGTTTGGGTTTGAGGAGTTTCAAAGAGTCCTCGAGCTCTTTCATACTTAGGTTTGCAATCATTCCATGAGAGTGTGGTGTAGCCATTGTCTGAGCTTTTTCTATTTTATATTTAACGTCTTTGGATCTTTGTTCACTGATACTGATATTACCCGCGGTACTAAAGTGGGTTATAAATTTTTGAGCAGCTACACGGCCTGTGAGTTTTTTATTGTCTGCTTCTAGGACTATTGGAGAAGATTGGTTTTCCTCTTGGTTAAGACTTTGTGCAATATTCCATAGTTTATTTCTATCACTGTCTACATTTAGTTGTTCGGTTTTTTCGTGCCAGCTTTTCCTTATAGAAGAGAGATATTCCTTTCTGAAGATTGCATTTGCGGCTTTTAGTTGGATATCCGGGCCCTTAGCCTTAATAAGTGGTATTTTAACCACTTTTTCCATTAAAAAATTGCTTGAGTAATCAACTTCCCAAAGTTTTATGGCCACTTGATGAATAAAATACTATTTATACGGCTTTAACTTTAAGTAAACTACAATAGGGGCCCAATCGGTGTAAGATGTTAAGTTATAAAACAAAAGTCGATTTCAATCTGGATCATGATTGAAATATTGGTTTGTCATTATATATAAAGATTGTGTGAAATTGAATGGGAAAAAGACTTAAACGTTTATGAAAAAGAGATTATGGGTCAACAGCCCCAAAAGAATGGATAATATGAGTTAAATGTATAGTATTTTATTAATGACAATCAAATTTTTATATCACGAGTTTTGTCAAGATCCGTCCATTTAAACAGTATCCAAAGTTTAAACAAATTTTTATATAGCTCATAAAAGGGAAAAAATACATTTGGGCCCCCTGTTCCATTGAGTGATTGTTAAAATATTTGTTTCAAGTTACAATCGTTGGGGGGTTTAATCAACAACTTCCCAAAGTTTCATGCTTCTACCTACAGGGGAAAAGGGCAAGGGAGAATTAGTGATGAGTCAGTTTTAACATAGCTCATATCAGAAAAAACTTACATTTGGCCTTTGGCCCCGCATGAGTGGTAATTTTAAAATTATTTTTCGCCAATTATCGTTGTGAGATGGTACTCAACAACTTCCCAAAGTTTCATCCTTCAACCTACACTGGAAGTTGGAAAATTAGTGATGAGTGAGTCAGTGAGTGAGGGCATTGCCTTTTATTAGTATATACAGTACATGTATATGTATGGTTGGCTTTCCTTATGTCTCGTGAGACGATGGAAGATTCTGTGCTCTTGTGGGATCCTCGCGCATGGCCCTGCAGCTTCTGCTGTGGCTGTACAAGCCCAGTGTCGACGCTGTGAGGCGAAGCTGGAGTGTCCTCTCCAGAGCACAGGCCTGGGCAGGTGGTGTAGAGAATCAGCTGTTGCCCGTGCAGCAGACTCTCTCCACGCAGCTGAGTGGTCCAAGGGAGAGGCAGAGCCAGTACATATTGGTATCAACTACGTCGCAGGAATTGCCAGAGAGACGTTGTAAACAACGCCAGACTGCCTTCGGGATTCCGGCTCCTGATTTGTGATCGAGGTTTACTCCCCTAGCCTTTCTCGTGAGTGAGTATGGTCGCAAGGCAGCGGAGGTTTGAAGTCTGAGTTTTCCTTCTCCTAGATGAGCGGCCATCTAAGGCTGACGAGCCTCATCTGCCCGAAGCAACTGGTTTTGAGGCGTCAGTGGTCCGCCTTACACCCCTTCTCCTGTTTGTTGGGAACAGGCTTCGCCGGACTTGTTTGAAAAGCCACACGTGAAGGCCAGGAGCTGGATTTGGCTGCCAGAGGCGATTAGAGTCGCAGGCCATTGGAGCATTTCTTGGGATGAGGGAGCTTATCCCCGCATCAACTCCGTCTTAGACAGCCCTTAAAGCCAATTTATATGTATACTATAAATTTAATTAGCATTGTTCATTTCGTCTTTCAAACAAAAAATTTAAAAAATATACTTTTGATGGTAATCTGGTAAGCCTAATTATGGAATGGTATTTAATTAAAAGTGTTTGTTTATTCTTTTTTTATATAAAACATAATTTTGAATTATTCAGTCCAATAATTAGGTGTTTGTTTGTTGTTGTTTTTTTAAATACATGTAATGTACATGTATATTCAAATTATAAGAAAAGAAAGTTGTTTTTTTTTAAAATATATTTATGAAAGGATTCCGGTAAATGGCGTTACCTTTAGTTATACTATGTACAAAAAACAACAATAAACTAAGTCCCAAGTGTACATTTATCTCTAACAATGGACTACAATGCACATTAAATTTGAATGTTTAAAATATTAATCGCAACGTTGACAATATCGTCACCCTTTAATAATGCTAAATGTTTTTGGCACTTGAGAAAAAAACAGATCTCAAATTAAATTTAATTTCGGAATATTCAATCAAAACACTTATTATAACAAGTTTCCGTTCTTTTTTGTTTGCTTTGTACATAATTTACGTATAAACCTAATATTAATAAGGTACGGAAGGAACACCTTTTAATTTTATTACACTTATTGGTATAAGTTATTGTGTTTAAGTGGTATCAAAATTTTAACGCCTTTGCATTTTATTTTACGAAGTGGGTAGACACCGCGCAATGCGCGGCATCCACTGTAAAGCGTGGGTGTCGCGTAAACGTGACGTCACATTTTGCTCTTTTTTATTTATAAGATTTTTTAAAATTCTAACGGTACATGAGCTTCTGTGGTTTCACGGTTAGGACATTAGATTCTTGAACTCTAGGTGTCAGGTGGCGGTTCGAATTTCGTTTGAGTCTTTTTTTTAATAAAAGTTTTTAGTTTCAGTTTTAGGGTCTGTGTTAGGTTTAGTTGTCTATTTTTTAAATTAAAATAGAAAAAGAGTTTCGTTTCAGTCTTTTTTTTTAAGGTTGTAGTTTCAGTTTTAGGGTCTGGGTTAGGTTTAGTTGTCTATTTTTAAATTAAATTAAATTAAATAGAAAAAACAACAAATATAATAATAATATAGCAACCAAAAATATGATTTATCGAGCGCACCGTTCTCTTTGCTTTTACCAAATTAATTTTAAAATCATAAATCTTTTTAAAAATAAATTTTAAGCTATTAAGTTGGACTGGGTATACCAAAATAAACAGACTGTGTATTGCGTGTCATCCACCCAACTGAGTGGACACCGCGCCGCGCGTTACGCGGTGTCTACCATCGGCCTTTATTTTATGCCTGGTAAACCTGGTTGAAGTTGAAGGTTAGTCATGGGATTTAAAATATTAAATATTTTAATTAGGGCTGCAGAAATAAACGATTAATTAAATCGTTAAAAACTTTTATCGATTAAACATAATTTGATCAATTAAAATTCTATTAAAATTTAAGAAAATATATTTTTTTCCAATTTTTTAATAATTTTATATTTTTTTTACTTAAATACTTTTCCCTCGTATTATTAATATTATTATTATTTATTTAGACGCGCCTACTAAACAAAAAGATTTCTTTGCAGAATGAATTTGCTAGTTACATCAGAAAATTTAGGAGCCATAGAATTACCGGGACTTAACCGATTTCGCGAAATAATGAATGGCGACTTAATGGGATCAATATATGCGTGATTGTACTAATATAATTAATTGAAATTAAAGGATTAAATTTTTTCTCGAGTAGCCGAAAAGAATTTGTTTAATCAGTACCAGCCCTAATTTTAATATATATATTTATAATATTTATATTATTTATAAAAAACGCTAAGTATCTTCTCTTTCTCAGATTCATGCCTAATCTGAGAACAAGAAAACGACCAGCTCCTTTGGAAACTACACAGGAGCATCCCAAGTTGTCATGCTTGGGTCCCAAGCATGACATAACTCAACAGAAAAGATGTACAATTGCAGGCCTGAAGGGACAAAAATCAGGATTGATCAAAACAGATAATAGTGAAATGACATCCAGTAGAAAAAGAAGTGCCACCATCAAATCGGCAACTGATGTTCACTTTACTGCTATTGAAGCCAAGCAACGGAAATTTAAGCCGACAGCTAATAGTCATGAAAGTATTGAAGAAGGGGATCATACTAAAAATTTAGGTGCCAGCGAAATTCATAGACAGGCTACTGTGGAAAGAAAAGAACCATCGGGATCCAAACCCGAATGTTTGAATATTTTGAAATACCAGGTCAAAAATAGAACCATTATTGGCCAAAATTCATTGAGTTATGATGAACTTTCCAAACTGTACATAAAGAGACTAGAGAATTTGAAAGGTGTAATTGATAATAAAGAGATTTACATATTTCGTATTCTTTGTGATCGTTTTGAAAGTGCACGAGATGCTCACAGAGCTGCTGCGATGTCAAAATATATGAGAAATCAGTTTGAATACTTTGGCATTCCTACTCCAGAACGAAGAGATTTATATAAAGATGTAAGAGATAAAGGTTGAAAGTTGAAAGAACTGAGCAAATAGCCCATTTTCATAAGTTTTTTCATAAATTGGTTTTTCAAAGTCAAAGCCTACTTCTTTAGTTGATTAGAAGTTCATTAAGTAACATAACATAAAGAAGGCAAAACAAGTAAAAATTTAGATTTTATAATTTATTTAATTCTCTATTTTATCCTGATCTCTGATAATTATATTATTTAAAAAATTTAAGACAACAGTGTCAGAAAAATTGTCCAAATGTCATGTTGCCTTGCATCACATCAACGTAATTATGCAAAAATTTTATATATGTGTTGAAAATTAATTGTTGACTCAGAGGCAGATCCAGATTATGCTCAGGAATATAGTCAATTATGTATTTAATATTTACTTTTCTGTTATTTATTTTTTTTTAAAAACAGTTTCTTTTATTCAATTTGTGAAATAGAAATATAGTCCCTAGAAATGCATTTTTTTACTATGCCAAATTAAATGTCAGAAATAAAATATTTTGACTGCTTTTAACCATCACCAGCTGTGGAAGGATGTCCACAATCTCAGCTCGTCAGACTTGCGCATTTTGGCTAATCAGACTTGGTTCTCCCCAGAGAGAGAATTTCATTATTTCACTGTGGAAATGTTGGAGAAAGAAAAGGATCGTATCTTTGCTGATGATGGGCTTCCTGCCAATGAGCAAGCTGTAAAAACGATGGCGTTTGTTAGAGAGTTTTTGATTCACCCAAAAAGCTGGTGGGACACAGTAGACACTTTGGCTCCAAAAGGTAATCTGATTGATATGTGAATTAATTAATTTTATGTACATTTAAACATATACAAGCAGTGCTTTTTTTTCTTTAAAAAAACTACTGGAATGCATATTCCTGAAAAAGCAGTAAGACCAAACATTCCAGGTAGTAATATATTAAAAAAGTATGTGGAAAAAAGGTGCTGTAACTGGTGCATTCTGCTAGAAAAAAAGCTCTAAAAACAAGTGACAATTATTTAAAATAGTTTGCACTAGATACGACCCACACGTAGCATATGCCGCAGACTTGCTCATCATAGATAGCGCAAAGAACTGGGGGTGGGTGTGAGAGAACGGACACAAACAGCAGCACGAAGTAATAAAAAAAAAGCGAGTAAACGTGTAGACGTGCACAGCGGTTGTTGATACCTGCCTCACACACCCTTTACTAACATCCCTTGCCAACCATAAACTCTGATGTTCGCAAAAAGGGAAAAAAAGAAGAGGCAGAAACATTTAAAAAATTTTTCCCACTGTGGCTTGAACCCAGGACTCTCCGCGTGCAAGGCGGACGTGATAACCACTACATTACGAATCACATGTTATTCTGTGAAGGAACAAGGCAAGTTAGCGCAAGAAAAATTGTTGCTTTTTTTTTCATCCCACTACTCTTGCCAACAGTGATCAGCCGACCACCGCGAGGGTCATTCGTCATGCTCATTTGCACATGCTCGTTTAGGTGAAATATATATAGACAAGATTCTCTTTTCAATAAAATTATAAATATAATTTTATTTTAGCTTTGTCTTGTAACATTGTTATAATCAACTAATTCCAATGTTAATTATTTTAAATTGTTTTGATGATGTTGATTTAGTCATAGGTCCGATGGTCAAAGACTATCCAGATCAGCTCTTGCCAATACTGGACGAATGGAATGTTGATGAAAATACTTGGTTGTGTCGTACATCTGTTCTGCATCAGTTAAGCTTTAAAGCCTCCACAAATGTGGAGCGGCTATTTAGGTAATTAGTTTAAGGTCATCATCTTTAAAACCACAGCCTATGTATTGCCTTTGTCTCAAGTTTCAATTAGTTAATTTTATTTTACTTTTTATGCCCATTTTTATGTGTCCAAAATTTAATTGAAATTTTCAAAAGTATTTTCAAAAGTTAATTATTCTTAATTTGAAACTTATTTTTAAACAAACTAATAAATTAATATAAGAGGAACAAGGTTTGTTTGGTCATACTGATCAGTTCTTTCTTACTTTTAGAAAAAAATGTTGATTATAATAAGTCATTATGATGTTATGAACCTAATTTTTAATAAATGAATTATTTGCATAAATACTGTATTTTATAGGTATTGTCTCAATGTAGCCCAAAAAGAAGAATTCTTTATAAGAAAAGCTATAGGATGGGCACTAAGGGAATATTACAAGACTAATCCAGACGCTGTTCGGAATTTTGTCTCCAAAAACAAGAAACAGCTATCCCCACTTAGTGTTCGAGAGGCTCTGAAAAATGACAGTAAAAATTGACCACTGAGTATCAATATTTAATTGTATACAAATAGATAATCTTCTTAAGACGAGAATAATTCTGTAGTATTTTTTAAAACATTTATTATTGAAAATATAGTTTTAATTTTGTAATAAAATTTTAATCTATGAAGTATCATTAGTATCAACTTAATTTTTTTGAAAAATATCTACCAGTGAGTAAGTACAGTAATTACATGAGTTAAAATATAACTGCTACAAATTACCCCAGTGATATTATTTTAACTTCATTCCGAAAAATATTATTTCATTACCATGCATTACCGGAAGGTTGTGTTGTCATAATCTGTTTAGTAATTGATTGCAGCAAATATATATTATGTTTTCAATTTGTAAGAATGTTTTTTCTTGGAAATCTGAAAAGGTAAATATTTTTATTTTTCTCTGAGAAAAAGAAAACTTTGACACATTACTGATACTAGCAATGAACTTTTTTTAAAGTACATCTCTTTGTACCAATATGCAATGTTTGATTTGTTTTTAAATTATAATTCTTATATAATTTATCATGTTAAAAATGTATTATCATTTGAGAATAAATATAGAAGGGATATGCTACATTTTCTATTCAGCAGTGATATAATCATATGTATAGGACATCATCTTTAAATACAAAATTCTTTGAAAATTATTGTAGTTTAAGGTTGTAAATATATTGTATCAAATAAGCAGATATTTTTTTGAATTTCATATATAGTAAATTCAATTGTTTCTAATTAAATTTATATTTAACTCATTTGTATATTAAAATATTTGTAAGAAACATTCAATTTTATTTTTTGTGCACATCTTCATTTTATTTTTATGGATGATGTATTGTGAAGAGACTACTTATAATTATAAACAATTTGATCTTGCTACATAGAAAAGAAAAAAAGAATGCATGTTTCATTGTGAAATAATGTGTTTAATTCTGAATAAATTATTTATCAACCTTTTGATATTGAGATATAGGATGTATAGTTGACATTTGGAACAAATGCGACAATTATGACATAACTAGTGTATCACCTGTAAAAAATGACGGAAGTTGTCAAAATAAATACACATCAGATTAAAAAATAACGACAGAACTTTCATTTATGTTATTTATTTTTATTTGATTCATTTATTATCATATTGAACAATTTTATGCGGAACGTTCGAAAAGTGTTATTTTTGGTGCAGTAATTTGATGCGCTGCTTTGTAAAATTAATAGCACTATAAAACAAAATCGATCGCAGCGCCCCCTAACAGCATTACATCCATACAGACAACGGGAATTATGTATATTGATTGTAAAACTTAATGAGAGTAATAAAATACATATCTAATTTAAACCATGTCTTTGCAAACTCGGGGTCAGATTTTTATTCACCTGCAGAGGACAAAATGTATAGTGTAATCTCAGAAAGGTTATTGATTGTGACCACAATTAAGAAGGATTTTATTCTAGACGAGAAGAAGCCCATCCAAGGACGCGGTGGCATGTCCAACAGCCGTCTCGACCGGCATACATGTGCATCACTTCAAAAATACTATTCATTATAGTTAAAATAAATAACTCGTAAAAACAGAGCTTTTGACTATAAATCCAAACGCGCATAACTCAAAATATGGTCTTGGAAGAAATACTGCATCAAAAATAACTGTTTTGAAGGTCCCCGTAAAGCTGTTCAATATGATTGGCTGAAGGAGTCATATGTGTTTGAGGAACCAATCGCTATCGATGACAGCACAGAACATAGCCTTTTATTATATAGGATTCTACACATGATCATCCATTTCCAATCTCAAAAGGTAACTTTCCCTTAGCAGAACAGCCAATCCAGAGAAAAAATGACAAATTAAATACTGGTGTAAAAGTTCAAAAATGAGATTAGTTTTATTTCAAAATTGTTTAACACTATATGTCTAATTTAATGTCTACTTAATATCTGGAAAATAAATCTGTTTATTTCACATCTATATATTTATTGCACCTTATACATTTACCAATGTCCAGTAATAATAATATGTTTGAAAGAACTTTTTCCAACTCTCAGACAATTTATCAACATTAATCTTTCTTGTTTATAAAAAAATAAACGATAGGCATCCATGTTTGCATTATAAAAAAAACATACCAAATAATGTTAATTTCCTTAACAGATATGTAAGTGTCAACATAAAGAATAAAAATTAATAAAATGCATTTTATCCAAAATCTTAGACAACCAAAGATAATTAAAAAATTATAAAAATTCTTAGATTAGGAAACTTTCTGATTATATTAAAGTAAAGCAGGTTTTTTAGGACATAATTTTTAAGTATGCATTATCAAACAGATCAGGCATAAATTTTATAACAATATGAATTAGGAATGAGAATTGAAAGATCCATAAAGCGAAATGTCTGAGTAATGCAATCTTGATACATTAAGATAAAGTTTTTCTTTATGTTGATCCATATTTTAAAAAATTGAAACTTCTTCTTTTCCAAAATGTTTATTTTGGATAATTTAAAAAATCTTGAGCTAACAGCTAAACATTAAGAATTGCAAATTTGCTGGGCTATAATTAAGGGTTAATCTTACAGACTCAATACATTTTAATCAATATATCTTATACACTTTAATTTAAAAAAAATAGAAATGTCATAAATAAAGCACAATAGAAAAAAACTCAATATGAGCATATATCATGGCGCTAGTTTACTTACAACATAATCTTTGAACATTAAATGATTCTGCTTCTGTGATTATAATATGGTACAAGGTTTAACACATCATTACAATATATTTTTCTGCTAAGTAAATCCAATATTGAAATTATTATAATAATCTGATTATCTGTCGATCATTCTATTTCATTTTTTGTTAAAGTGACATTTAATGTATTTTTTTTAAGTTGCATATTTAGAATAATTTTATTTAAACGAAAGTAACTGCAACTAATATCAAATAAAGCATTGATTTTTTTTTAGGCACAAAAAATGGCAAAACACACAAAAAACTATGTAATAAACCATACATATATAACTTTGACAAAATAAAATACAATTTTGTGTATGGTAATCATAGTAATCAACGCATGATAGTATTAGTGGTATTACTATTTTTACTGTGATTCTACAAATTATTTTCCAATATTAGACATATAGAATAGTTACTTTGTGTTAGAAATATTGATAGCGCCAACAACTCATTTAAGACAGTCCTAAAATCTCCTCTGTATCTGGGTCAATATCTATGTCATAGAAGCAAGGACGTGTTGGAAGACCAGGCATTGTACTCATCTGTGAAAAAATGAAAGATATTGCAGCAGTGAAGGGTGTAATGTCTAAAGTGAGAAAAAAGCATTTCTTTCTCACTGCATCATTGGCAATAATTTTATCAAAATATATATAATATATTACGTTATTAAAAAATAAATGTTTGTATGTTGTAGTCTTAATATTATTTTTAAACAATGTTATATATATATATAATAGGGAACAGGATCCGGATAGTTTGGTCTCAATATCTGCCGGATCCGGATTCTACTTTATATCTAGTATGTAATATTATTTATTATATTATTAAAATATTTATTATCCAACAAATGGAGAGTATCTGCTATCTACAATGACGGTTTGTGACACTGTCAACCATGAACATTTTATAATGAATTGAATAAACAAAGTTCAACAAACTTTGTAGTGTGTACCAAGCGAACAGTGTTGTACTGAGTGTGTAGTGTGGTGTACAAGTCGTGATCTAGAGCCACAATAAAAACTGTTCTTTTATTCAGACAATTTAAATTTAATTTGCTGTTAGTTAACTTAGTTTGTTAACTTTTGTAGTAAAGTAATATCTATACTTAACTTTTTAACTTAATATTTTTTCTCGTATTGAAATTGATTGTTTTACTATATTTTGCATGGATTTGAATGATTTCATGATCAATGCTTGTTAATTTGTTTCTTTTGTTCTAAATTAATAATTTAATGTATAAATTAATTTGTTACTTAACTTATTTTGTATAATTATAATATTCACAATGGACTAGAGTTTTAAAATTATAAGACTGAATAAGATATAACACGTGAGACAAGCAACATTTTTATTTTTTAGTTCGCAAATCAAATCACAATTGCAACTGCCATTTAAAGTTCAACAGAAAAAATACAACTAAGAATATAAAATTATTACAATGATATAACTTGTATTGTATCATATAAGTAAAATGTTTAAATGATGTAAATACTGAATTGAAAGTATTGAATGATTGACTCTGTCAACGCACTAGTCAATGACACAGAAGTTAAAAAAGAAAGCCAACACTCAGCCTGTCCCAGTTTCCAAGTCTCCTGTTTAACTATAAAGTTTATAGTATAAACTAATAATTACAAATAAAACTTAAAAAATAATAATTTTAACATAAAATTAAAATATCAGCTATACGAATGAAAATAATTTAATGACATGAGTAAATAAAATAGTTACTAGTTAGTAGTTACTAGTAAGTTGTAACATTGTACTGAGCAGTACTTGTTACCTTTAAGTTTGTAGTTTTTTTCTTCAATTTTTAAGTTTAAAAAAATTAAGTGTTTGTAATACTACCCAAATTTTGTCATACCCAAATTCTTTTTCAAGAACAATAACATCCCAAGTTTGTTCAGCAACAAGCGAGAACGCTTATCATCATTTATGTGCTGAATGCTCTCTCACTATCCATTCTTGTTAAATGTACTGATTTCTGGTTATTGTTTTTTACTTTTTATATATTTGTTTATAAACTTTTTAATGTTAATTTGATTTAAAAAATTCTTTACTACATTGATATCTGGATACTATCCGGATCAGCCATAAGTATTTGCCGAATCCGGATAGTGGCAAAAATCATGATATCCTGTCCGGATATCCGGCTGTCCCCTAATATATAAATACAGACCTCTGTATTTCATCGCTAAGATACTTACAGTTCCAACCAAGGGATAAATGAAACCTGCTCCAATACTGGCTCTGGCCTCTCTTATGGGCAAGATAAATCCAGTAGGAGCCCCCTTAAGTTCTGGCTTGTGTGACAAGGAAAGGTGAGTTTTGGCCATGCAAATCGGAAGATCATTGAATCCCTGCAATAAAATTTCAAATAGTGTATCATTGCCGTTTAAACAGCTAAACTTTGTATAAAATAAATCTCCCATAAGTTTTGATATCTTTTCACCTGACTCTTGAAGGGATTGTTTTTTAAAATTTTAGTTTCTCAAGTAGAAACTCCATTCTAAGCACACCATGAGCAATAAAAACTTACTTGTTTTTTGTAGCGATCTATTTGCTCCTTTGCCAGAGGCTCGAGTTCAATGCCAGCTGCTCCATAAATTTCTTTTGCAATTATCTCTATCTTTACTTCAATTGGCTCCTGAAAATACCAAAATAGTTAAAAATTCAGAGTCATTTTATATAAAAATAACTTTTATTTCTGCTATTTTATACTATCAAATAAATTTAATTTAAAAAAAAATAAATAAATATAAATTCTAAATTAATGGCTACGTTATTACAATATTGAAATAAAATTAAATATATGAAAGTTATTTAAATTGAACCTTAATGGTTTCATGACACAGGTGAAAATAAACCAATCAATCATTGGCTAACACTTTTGTCACTATAATTTGAAATGATTTAAAAATTACTTACAAAGAATAAATTGTAAAATGTCATTATGTCAGCAGTACCTTTACATCATAGAGAAATCTGAAATCACTTGGCTGTTTAGTAGCACGATCCACAGCTGAGGCCAAATCCACTGCCCCTTGACCACCTTTAGCCCAGTGGTGGCAGATGACCGCATCAAAAGCACCATGTTCTCGGGAAATTTGTTGAACAAGGTCTAGTTCTGCTTGTGTATCAGTTCTTTAAAAGAAACATCATTTATATAAGATTTACTTGTTTATCACCATCATTTGTTAGCCAAGGGATTAAAAAAAGCACAGCTAATAAAATCCAGATTAACAAGCTTTTTAATTAGAAATATGAAAAATAATTCTGAATTTATCCTCTTCTTTTTCTGAATTTAATCATATTAAAACAATGAAATAAAAATGATATTAAAAAATAGGTACCCTTTGCAGTACTAATATCCAGGTAGTAAAATAGTGAGCTGGTACCCATAATAATGCAACCGCAATGGACCATGCCAAACTGACCATGCCAATCACACAGTAGATGAATAAATTGTTAAACTGACACCGTTTTTTTGATGGTTCACTTACCCCTGGTCACAATCGAATGCGACCAGTAGATGTTTGGCTGATAAATTGTGCCCAGCAATTGAAAAGCAAAATATAATCTAATTAGTGGCCAAATGCAGACAGTGACTTGATAGCCGATTCACGCGCTAAAACTTCAGTAAATAAACTTGGTATTATAAATTAAATTAGTAGATTGTGGTACCCAGGTACCTGACCTACTAAAACACCATTACTTACGCAAATCCATTGATAGCAACAACAACTGGAACTCCAAACTTATTAGCATTTTGAATTTGTTTTATTAGATTGCTGCAGCCTTGCTGAACTAGTGTCAGGTTCTGAGGTAAAATAATTTAAGTATTAGTATTATGTAATTCAAACACCAAAATCTCAGTGTGGTTATACATTTTTCATTACAAATATGACAAGAAATTCAGGTAAACTATTAAATTTCAATAAGATGAGGGAAAATAGTTAAAACATTCGTTAGAAAACTGTACAAGCCACATAAATAACATAATTAATTTTAAAAAACTAAATTGGAAAACTGAAATACTAGCATCAGCATTTGTTAATTCCAAACAAATAAAAATAGGACAAGAAATTGTTTTGAAGGTCTATGCTAGATTTCTCTAATTTTCAATAGATCATTAAAAACTCAAACTTTTTGAACTTGAACAATTATTTTCCCATCAATATCTATTTTATTTCAAGCTAAATTAAATTATTTTCCATAAACTCAATTTAGGTAACATGATGTTGTCTAGGAAATCTTTCAGCACTCCAGATGTTACACACAACCTAATCAATGTAACTCAAAATTGTAAATCATAGTAACTCATTTAATTTAAAGCTACAAAGAAAAGTGACAAAATAATAAGAACCATCTCATCTCTCATAATGGCACTTCTCTATAGTCACTTTCTTTCATCATCCAAAAATTATATAAAAACTAACACTTTGCCACACATTATGGTCCATACCCACCATTGTCAGCATCAGTAAAAATTCTCACAATAAAACATAATTTCCTACACATCATTTTACTCAAACGTAACTTTCAATTTTCAACAATGATTAAAACAGCTAAACCACCTTATTATTTTAATTAGTTACAAATAACAACTTTGTTGAAAATAATTTTAAATTCATTCAATTACTATTAAAGAAAAGCATTATATTCATGAAATATTTCTTTGAAATAGAGGAAAAACTATTTAATATTAAATATAATAAGAAAATATTTTAGCACTAATTTACTTCTTCTCTGTATTCTTTTGGAAGTGGTACTCCAGCCACTACTGTAGGTCCACCACCATGCATCTTCAGGGCCCTAATTGTGGCAACCAAAACAACAGCATTAGGCTGAAGACCTGAGTAGCGGCACTTGATGTTGAAGAATTTTTCCATTCCAATGTCAGCACCAAACCCAGCTTCAGTAACTAGAAGGATTGTTCAAATGAGGGATGAGGAAAATAACTTGCATATATTTATATATTAAAACAAAATTAATATAAGATTAAGGAAACTATTCATTTGGATTACAGACTAGCTTTCAGCCAAAGCTTTACATTTTTGCTAGGTAATTACCTATTTTAATTATTAGTTTAGTTAAATGGATCATAACCAACTACATTTCTAAAAAGTTTTTGTCATCAAGTTGTTAAATATTGATGCAAGCTGTGACTTTTCAATTATTTAGAAAAATTAATTTAGATTAAAATGTAGCTTTTAACTTAGAGAAGATAGGTAGCAAATGAAATTTTACAAGCTCAGATTTACACAAAATTTGAAAAAATAATGGATTAAATATATTTTTACACAATTTTCAGATTACACAACTGTTATTGATACTTATGATCAGATGTCCCTAAAATATTTCGAAGAATAAACTTACCAACAAATCCATTATCCCCAACAAGTTTTAGTGCAATCTTGTCTGCGAGAATGGAAGAGTTTCCATGGGCAATATTTGCAAATGGGCCAGCATGTACGAAAACTGGTGTCCCCTAAGAACAATTTATTTTTGAGAAACATGTCAGTAAAGTAACTGCAGTAACATAACAGCACACGATACTGGTGGGAATGCATGTTAATAGATCTCACATAAAAAGATGTTTTAATTTCACTTTACATTTATGTGCTCTTTTGTTTAACACATTCAGCAGTTTAATTTAAAATGTTTATGTCATTTGTGTATGTGTATGACTGTGTATGTGTATGACTGAGTATGTCACTGTAACTAAGCAATTTGATTGTCTTGTAAATTTAGCAGCTAAATTTCCATCTCCAATTGGTATTGCAGCTTATTAGAATTTATCTAGACCAGTGCTTCTCAAACTTTTTAGTTTGGCGGACCGGCAGGAATTTTTTTCCATTACACCAGGGACCGGCGCACTATTTTCCCTGCATTGACAATTTTTTTCTGTCCTTTTTTGATAACTTCTGCGGACTGGCAACGGATGGCCCACTAACCGGCACCGGTCTGCGGACCACCACTTTGAGAAGCACTGATCTAGACCATTAATTGTAACCACTGCAATGTGGCCTATACAGCTAAGGCTGTTCTGCAAGTTTCAGAGAGGTAATCTTACCTTTACCAGCATGCCGAGTGAATGTAGAAAACAAACTGATCTTTGCCAATGGGACTTGGAATTTTATGTTTTACTTAACTTTGTAAATCTTTTATGTTTTCTACTTTTTAAAAACCAAATGCAATATTATTCATTTTTCTCTCTTTCTTCTCTATTTGCCTTTGCTATTTCCTTTACTTCCTCTCTGGTACATACAAGTTTTAAATCTTCATGTCTGTTGCTCTTTGTACTACTTGATGACAAAGTTTTCTTGCCAGAAACGCACACTTTTAGTGTTGATTGGCTCCTCAGGTTTTTCACTACATTGCACGGTATCTTTTCTTTCTCCACAACTTGATCTCAACAGTTCACCGTGGAATTTTGGAATCTCTTTAAAATATTGTAGTCTCCATATTTGTTGTGGAAATGTTTTAGGGTCAAAACGTTGCCAATGTTAATATTCATTGTTTAAAATGCTATGGTGTCTAGTATCAGAGGATATAAGAAATATTTAAACCTATACACAATAATTGCGGAATTAATTAGCAAAAGCAAATATATAATTCAAGAAGTTGTTTTACCTCTAAAGTCTGCATGAGATTTGGTCTAATGGTATCCTTCATCAAGACAGTAAGTGCCCCACCCACTCCCTGTGGATGTAAGAAAGAGTTTTATGAATCTAATGATAAAGTAACCAATTGGTATTGGAGTACAAATTAATATTGGGTGTCATTGAGATGAAATCTAAAGACTTGTAAATTTGAATAACTATCAACAAATCATAAAAAATTGAGAGAGATTAATTGAAGTTATTATACATGTTATTTTAAATATAAAGCATTTAAATCAATTCATATGTAAACAGAAAATTGCTGAGTTCTCTTTCAGATTCTAGACTTCTAACTAAATAGATACATTTTTCATTTCAACCACATAGTTTATTAACTAAATCATCAGCTGTGATGGGTATTCCACACTTGTTGCTTGCAACAACCATCCTTCCAAGTCTTTCCCTCATATCACGAAGGCTGGTGGTCAAGGCGAGGACAGCCATTATCTCACTGGCAACTGTTATATCAAACTGGACCTATAAAAGCCAGGAAAATATAGTTTTAATCGTTATATGAAAATTTTTAATCTACATGAAAATATCTTAAGATTGATTATTCTTTAGGTAAAGATTTTATATGATTTTAAAGCTACCATGAGTAGTTTAGGAGATTAAAACAACAAATTGTATATCTTATTTTAAATATTTACCTCTCTTTCATGTCCTTTCTCTTGAGGGCCTTGACCAATTGTGATTTTACGAAGAAATCTGTCATTAGTGTCCATTACTGGATCAAAATTAGAATATTTGTAAGAACAGTTTTTTGGGGGGAAAATAATAGCTATTATAATCAAAGCATGTAAAGTAAAGATGCCATAACAAGTACATTTTTAGCACTATTCCAGATGTAAAAACTTCATAAATATATATATTGATACAGTTGTTAACCAAAAACAATGCTACCCTTAACATTATAAAATAATCCATCTTCATATATTCTATATAGTTTTAATTACCTCTCTGCCATGTTATTGTAGCCTTGTCAATGTCAAGTCGAACAAAGTTTTTGATCTCCTCTGCAGTTAGATCTTTTGGGTTTGTTTTGGTAATGCCTAGTTTCTAAATTGAATCAAAACTTGTAAAATTGCAATTTATTTTTACACTGTTTCTTTAATTAAGATTCATATCAATAGAAATCAAGGGTCATTATGTTAAGCTTAAGTGTAACAAAATGAAAATAAGTTTTATAAAAAACGTTGTGTAAAAGAATTTGCCTAACATAGGCCTTAAACCAGAAACACTTAATTGCGCTATCATTGAAATTAACTTCAGCAAAAAAGGTTGAATTTAGTTTATTTAGACATTTCATCCAATGCATATTGTCACATATACATAGAACTGAAAACTTAGCCATAATTGTGCTATTTAATATATCATCCATGAAAATCTTAAATTATATAAAATATCAATAATATTGGACTAGCTAAGTTGTTGTGAACCATTCTCATATTAGCTATGTGCTGTAGCAGCTTGGTGTGTCCTTTGGTAGCTTATTAGACCTATCCTTGCCCCGCAAGGTGTGTCTACATGTAGGACAAGAGATTGTTAGGATGCCATCAGGTGTGTTTCAAGCACGATCTTTCCTGGCTATCAACTGGACTTGGAAGCCTATTGTCTGTTTGCTTCACGTCTTGCGCCCGTTCTGTATAATAAGGCACCAGGAGGCTCAGTCGTTGGCTGCTACCTACTTGGAGTCATGCCCAAGGCAGTAAGTCTTCAATGCGGTCTTGAGCGTATCCTTGTGCTTCCTTTGACCTCTGCGGGCTCTCTGTCCATCTGTAAGTTTACAATAGAGGAGCCTCTTTTGGGGGCTGATGGTCTGGCATCCACACGACGTGCCCCGCCCAGAGTAGTTGGGACAGCATCAGGCTTGTTAAAATACTTGTGTAAGTCCTACCCTGACGAGTACTCCTGTGTCTGGAACTTTTTTCAGCAATTTGATGTTGATAATTTTCCTCAGGCTTTTGGTGTGAAAGTTGTCAATTAAACCTTGCATGGTGTTGGTACACGGTTCATGTTTCACATGTGTACAGTAGAGTAGGGAGCACAACAGCTCTGTATACTTTTAGTTTGGTTTCAATACTGATTCCCCTCCTGTTCCATTCAGGTCGATGTATATGGAGAAGTCCATGTCCTGTTCTTGGCATTTTTCTTGCAGCTGTCTCACTGCAAACACCATATCAATGGTTCCATGTTCTTGTCGGAATCCGCACTGGCCTTCTGGTAGTATTCTCTAGTCAAGATGTGCGTTTAGGCAATTGAGATTGATTCTGGCAAGTATTTTTCGTGCAATTGATAGTGGTGATGTACCACAGTGATTAACACAGGCGTGACGGTTTCCTTTTCGGTTGTACAGGTGAACTATAGAAGCATCTTTGAAATCCTAGGGGATTAACTCTTGCTGTGGCAACAATAAGAAAATGTCATAAAGATTTGAGGGCCATGCCGCCAGCCTTATGCATATCAGCTGGAATGGAGTCTGAGCCCGGAGCTTTGCCACATGATAGGAGATACATAGGCTTGTGTCTCTAGAATAATTGTAGGGGGGATTGTCCAGTGCTATATTTATTGGCAGTTGAAGGAGAAACATCAAGACTTGTTGGATGACAATTGTGAGGAGATCAAGTAATTGTTGGCAGAGAAACAACAACTCCACAAAACCCACCTCAACAATCCCAGGTTCTCATCCATAAAGGATTCGTGTAACAATATACACCCAATTAAACAACAAAAACTTCACCAGATGCGAGAGACATGGCTAAACAACAACAAAGCTGGAGATCAATTACTATGCAGACAGGCATGATATGAAGAAGTTCTATAATGCACTGAAGGAAGCGTACGGACCCACAACCTCAGATATGTCCCCATATCTAAGCGCAGATGGGAAAACTCTAATTACTGACAGAGAGAATATTCTAGAGCAGGTGTCTCCAAACTACGGCCCTCGAGGCCTTCTCATCCGGCCCTTGGGGACCTTTTAATCTAAAAAAAAAGAAGATACTATTAATACGTTTAGTTTACCACAAAACCGTGTGTAGTCGGCCCACAAACTACTGTTTGACAGTTAATGCGGTCATTTGGCAGAAAAGTTTGGAGAACCCTGTTCTAGAGCATTGGGCTAAACATTTTCATGGTGTCTTATACAGCCAATCAAGCAATAAAGATACTGCCATCCATCGCCTCCCTTAACTAGCTAAGTTATTTAACATTTGGCTAGTCAAGATGCTGATTTTGGTTGTTCAGATACAAGGAAATATGTAAGGTTACTTTATTTATTTTTTAAAAATCAAGCTTCTGATGTTTACCGAATGAAATCTAAAAAAAAGATTTTAAATGTAAGACCTATCTCTCCATACCTGTAACCTTCTCAGTTGTATGGGGCAGAATTCTCGCTGACCTTTGTTGTCAGGGACTAGGCGTTTGTAAAGTGCTTGATCTGTTTGAGTAGCCTCGTGAAACATTCTAGCCTCAATAGCAGCAGCTAGAAGATTATTTGAAGCAGTGATGGCATGAAGATCTCCAGTGAGATGGAGGTTGAACTCTTCCATAGGAATGACTTGAGAATAGCCTCCCCCTGCTGCTCCTCCTATATAATCATTCAGAGTATTTCTAAAATATCTTAAGTTTAAATGTATGCGTTCCAGCTCTAGGAATCTCTTTTTAAGACAAGATATCAATTTTTTTTTCTTTTTAAGAAATTTGAAATTTTCTATGCCTACATTGAAAATAAAATGATATTTTTCCTTTTTTGGTAGGATTTAAAAATTAATAAAAATTCAGGCTCTCATTTTCTTCTCAGAAATGAATAGCAAACTATCTAATTGATGAAGTATAAGTATTTAAAAAGTCCAAAAATAACAGTATAAACTACCAACACAATAGAGAAATGTTAATAAAAGAGATTAAGATAACTATTTTAAAAGAACTTTCTATGAAGGACAAGTTAAAATGCACTAAAAATGGAAAATAATTCAAAATTTCTTAAAAAGAATCACATTATGCAAAGAAAGACGGTGCAGAAGTACAGTAATCCCTCACTACTTCATGAATCACAACTTCATGGGATTTTAAATACAGTCTGAAGAGACGTAAACTACAGTTAAGGGTTGTGCAGTAAAAATCATCACCTTCATCATCACTTTTACTGCACAGCATATTCATCACCATCATCACATCATGTACAGCAATGTGTACTTCGATATACAGTACACTTATCCATTTATTTTCATATTGTTTTTAACAGTTGTCTCTGTTATTAATAGTGTCTAGGGTGGGTTGTAAACAGAACAGTCAGGACTTAAAAAGTCCAAAAACACGTTAAATATATAGCCGTGTCCCTACTTCCCGGAAATTCAGTTACTGCAGCCGGTCTTGGAACCCATCTCTCGTGATAAATGAGTGATTACTGTAGTGATGAGCACAAAATGTACCAAAGGATTTTAATTTTAAAAATTAAAAAGCTAAATATTCTTGTTTTTATTTATTTTTGAAAATACTTCCTGCATTGACTTACACTGCATAATGAATGATAATACATTAACTCTTATTCTTATAAAAATAGCACAATAATACTGCTTAGATGAAAAATCAAGTGTTTTCCAACAGAAATTTGATGTAGAACCTCCAAACATACAAGCAATAAAAAAAAATATGTAAGTAGAAAAAAAAGTGCCAAAAAATTTATAAAATACTTATGGTTCTGATTACAAACTGAGTTCTGGTAAAAATCTATTTTACCTTTAATTCCAAATGTTGGTCCTTGAGATGGCTGACGAACACATGCAAATACATTCTTCTTGAGATGGGCACCCAGAGCTTGAGCCAATCCAATAGTTGTGGTACTCTTACCCTCACCGAGAGGTGTTGGAGTTATGCTGTGTAATATGACAATTGAAATATTACAGGGTTGGGCTCAAGAGCCAAGTTTTACCAAATATTGTGTGACTATTTAATTTAATCAATTATGACGAAATACTCTAGCCATAGTTTATTATTTATTTTCCATAAATGAATAGATCAAACAATGATAATAATAATAGGTATAATTTTAAGAATTAGAGCTCATGGCATGTTTGAACAAAGATTTTACTAGATACTTATTAAAAACTTAGTTCGTGGAAATAAATTATTTAATTTTTTAAAGACTGCTTGAAGCTACAAAAATAACATAAACTTTGAAACAAATTCTTTTTTTGTTCAGTAGAAACTTACTGACCCAGCAACAACTACATATTTTCCATCCTTCTGAGCCTTCAGTCTGTCTATAACTTTCAAAGAAACCTTTGCCTTTTTCTTTCCATACAAGTCCACCTCTTCATGGTGCAGGTTAATTTCTTGAGCAAGAACTGAGATATCTTTGGGTACTTGTCCCTTAGCTATGTCTATATCACTGAGAGAAAAACAACAAACCAGGTTTATTACAGGGTTTTATTTTGGAGGAACTTGGGTGGTGCAGGTGGGTAAAGCATTACCATAGGTACAAAGACTGGGCAGTCACCACCTGTCGCAAGTTTTCAGATGGCATGATGATGAGGCTAGTACAACTGTGAGAGGCAAATTACAGAGGCTGGTGGGTTGTGAATGAGAAATTACTATGTAGATGGAAAGAAGTGTGAGGTTTATCATACTACCAGGATGGATGACCATTTGTGGCACAGATGCAAACATAGTCATGCGAGGCAATTGGAAATGTCAAGAGTTATTCAGAAAATAATAAGAGGCGAGCATTAATGGGGGCAAGATGAAAGCAGTGGATGATAGTATGGGTAAAATCATTTGGGGTACAAAGAAAGTGAATTCGGTAGGTAAAGCAATGAAAGATTAGGGACCAATTTTGCCAGTAGAGAGACAAGCTGTAAAAATTGAGTGCCAGACATGGGAGAGAGAAACAAAGTTGCAGTAAGGGTCACAAAGCACACAATGTTATCATCTAAACTACTAAAGTATAAGCAGGCCTGTTTACCCCTAGTGCAGCCTCAAAAAATGTAGTTTCAATACCCAAAGCATAGTTTGGTCATTAGGACCACACACAAGAAAAAAAAAGGGGGGGGGATGTAATAAAGATGCTACAGCTATTCGTATGAATGAACAATTTGGACTTTAAGGAAAGCTCAATTATCACTCCATTAAAAGATTTGCTTGACTGACAAGCACATTTAAGTACATGAGTTATCATTAACACAATGCTCAATCAGTAAAAATTAGTGGGCTGTATTAAATTTCAAAAGGACATTCCAGTATTTCTGAGGAGAATAACGGCTTCTATAAAAAAATCTTTGCAACCATTTGAAATAGAGAAGTTTATTAATTTTTAACGCTCTCCTATTTTTTAGGCTAGTGCTATTGTTTAGACAAGAGTGTATTGCACATCTCTAAAATTTAACAGTGTACTAGATAATTTAATAAAATCATAATTTAAAAAAATAAATATCAGTGATTGTTTTTCACTCCCAGTTAATATTTAAAAAGTGAATACATGAGGAAAAAAAGACTACAATATTGAAAGTGTTTTACCAAGGCAAGTCTGGTCTAACATTATCAAAGATACTGCAATATGTATTGCCCAAAGGCATTATGATACACCAGGGTCTCTAGGCACTTATTCTGTGAACCCATGGGCCTGCTTTAAAAGGTGTTGAAAATTTTAGATAAAAAATTGTACTGCTATTTCGTGATTTATATATGTTCAGATAGGAGTGTGGGATTTTTTTTTAAAGTATGCCTGCAACAGGAAAAAAGGGATTGGTTTATATTTGGTCCCTGAAGTATTAAAATTAAGGGCCTGTCCACTAAAAAATAAATTCTGGTTGCCTCATTGAAATTGGGTCATGAGCGCTAAGGTGAGTAGCCATCCTCATTCTCGCTGGAATGGTTATAGCGTTACCAAAACAATACAGTACTTATTTTCAAACCCTATTTTTCATTACTAGTTTTTAGTAAGAAAAAGATTTAAAACACAAAAACTTGAAAAAGCATAGGTTTTTTTTAAAGCTAGTGGTGGAGCTGTAGTCACTAAGGCACTCATAAATGTACTCCAATGTATATATGCAGCATAAATTCAATTCATAGGCTGCCATAACAAATAATATCATGTGGTTTGATTCTTAAAAAGGAAACACAGATGACAAACATTATTGCCGGTAGCAGTATGAGGAGGCTTTCAAATATAAATTAAGTAAATACCATAACTATAACTTATCTTGCTCCAAATCTAACAGACAAATGCCACCAAACCATCAAATGTGTTGTCTCATTGGTAAATTTTAAGTCAAAATAAAGTACTTACCTCATAAGCTGATGTTTGCTTACCTAGGAACAGGATCTTTGAGGTTAAGTGGTAAATATTGAATTTTCCAATCAGTGGCAACCTACAGTCCATACAAATAAATTGTGAAAACTCATCATGTTAAAATTCATTAAGGCATTTACGGTCAGTGTTTAGGTGGCCGAATGCAAGTTATTTAGTTTTGATTCTAAAATTGATCAAATGATAATAGTCTTCAAATTATTTTTTTTTGTATTGCATGTTAAGTAAGATTTTTATAAAGATTCATGGAGATCACTTAAGTAAATCAAAATTCCTTTTTCATAAATATTTATTTCAGTGACACCCCTAATATTAGAAATTTGAAAAGAGGAAAATATAAATTTAAACTTAGTATATTCTGGAGGAAATCAAAATGACAGATTTTGTTACATATCTGTTTTAAAGCAATAAATCAACATGTGGAAGGTGTTAACTCAATTACAGTCCTCTTGGAAAGCTATGAAAATAAACTAACTTGTAAATAAATCCTTTAATGAACCCAAATATCTCTTAAAATATTATCCAAAATATTTTGAAATATAAGTCTTTTTTTTTAATGTAAATATTTTTTTTGCATCCAATGCACAGGTAGTTTTTTTATTTTTTGTTTTTAAAGGTTTTGAAATATAGAAAAAAAATTAAAACTTGCCCTAATGAGTTTATGGTTAGTAATAGTAGTGGTACAATAGATTTACCATTAGATAAACCAAAACACCAGGACTTAAAAAATGTGATCCGTTTATGTTTGATAAATAATTGAAATATTTTAGCTTTTATTTAATATTCTATAGAAGTATAGTTGTTTTTTTTCTTATTCTGCTTTCTTATTTCCTTAAAGTGCTATTTAAAAAGTCTGAATAACAAGATTTAAACAAGCAAGTATTTCTTGTTTATTAAGTATTTAATTTAATAATAATAATACCCCTTTTCAGACCATACGGGCCTATGGGGCAAGTGAAGTAGCCTTCACAAGTTTCATTGAGCAACCACTAACGAGCAGGGGATTGTGTGGCTAGCACAATGCCCCGGGGCCTTGCCAGCGTGAAGCTAGAACCCGTGACTCTCTTTTGCCTCGGTTCGACAGTCCAGCGTGCTACCGCTAGACTACCGCGCCCCAACTATTTAATATACTGAAAGATTAATGAAAGATGCAAACCTTTTAAATTTAGGCTTGAAGAGGTAAAAATGAGATGTAATCATTGGAAAGTGAGATTTAAAAAGTAAAAAGTGGTATACTAACAAAACAGATAACAGTATCACAACAAATTCTCAATAGACACGGGAAAATATTTTATTGTTTTTAATTTAAAAATTTCTTTTACACATATTCATATATAAGTAAAATTGATCATCTGAGATCCATTGACAATGTTGAAAATTGCAACAAGAACAATTGTAATGACTGAAAGAGCTAAGAATTTTAGCCCAATATAAATTGTATTAAATAAAATAATAAGGTAAAAGAAAATTAACAATGTACCTTTTTAAAGCCAATATTATGACATTCCTGGGTATCTATTTTAATTCAGAGATTTGCCATTAGTATTATTTAAAATGTATGCTAAGGAATCTTAGAAATTAAAGAGCTATGGTTGTTGAGAATTGTACTTTTCATTTCTATAAATATAAATATCTTCAGGAAAAATTCAACTTTTGTTATTAGAAAGTCTAATATGATACAAAATTCTTTTATCATCATAAAATGTTGATGAAAAAAAAATTATTTAGTACATAATATCTTTACATTTGAATTCATTTCTCTGTATTCTGATAAAGCTGAAGATTTTTTTAAAACCCATAAAGCATTGTAAAGAAAAAAACATAATATGAACACATGACTAAGGGAGTATTAAGTTTGGAATGTCTTAGCACAATAGTCTTCAATAAATAAATTTATCTAAAGTGGATGGACATAGTTTTAAGCAAGAACAAAAACTGGTAGAGTAAATCCCTTTTATTTTTTTTTAAACTTGCTTGATTGGACCTACTGGAGAAAAACAATAGATCACAAATAAACCTACAGCTAAACACACAGAAAGAAAATAAAAATATAAAAAAAGAAACAGAAGAATAGGACTTGGAGCTTTTGTTGATAATCTTATATTTAGACTACAAACAAAGCAACTTAAAATGTGCATGATAAAATAAATAGTCGATAAGTTTTTGTGGGATAAAAATTTGAATTTTATAAATGCAGAATACATTTCATTACCCCCACAAAATGCTCGAATTAGTTCTCATTTTTAGAATTTAGCTTTAATTATGAAGCAGCTTCTGGATATGTGCCAAAAAATTACATACCAAAGCTTTGGATTTATAAAATGCACAAAGTTTTTTAAAATTTAATTACTCACAGCCAGCTTTTCATAACTTTTCTTTGCCTGGTCAACTGTGTTTTTCAATAACATGGCCACTGTCATAGGCCCAACACCTCCAGGAACTGGGGTTATCCATGAAGCCACCTCCTTAACAGATGAATATTCAACATCACCCACAAGACGATATCCTCTAGGTTTGGTATCGTCTGGGAGATAATTTGTATAAAAACATGCATAAATTTTAAAGAATAAATTTAAAAATCTGTTCATATATAAAACTATTATATATTAGTTTCCTTGGGAAGTTATTTTATGAAAAAAACTTCATTATTCATTCAAACCATAAATTATTATTGTCTAAATTATTGTTTTCAATTTGTCTTAAAGCCGTATTCTCATTTGCTTAGTGAACTAAAATGATGTATAGAGTATTTATTCCTGCATTTTTGGTGGGAGCTAATTCGTAACTATGTATGATTTTTATCTATTTTAAACCTAATTCATGGCTAACTAATAACAATGGCCTCCTAATTTCTTATTTATCCAAAAAAGGGGAGCAATTATTTTCTAAAATTATACAAAATTAGATTTTAATCTTTGGACAACTGTGTTACCTGGTATTGAATTAATTCCACAATCTATTACAATTGCCCCAGGCTTGATCCAGTCTCCTTTCACTAATTCAGGTTTTCCTATTCCCACAACCAGAATGTCTGCTCTTGAAACCTTATTATATTTTAAGTTTTTTTTTACTTTAGTATATAATATATATGTGAAATAAGATTTAAAACACTTCAATGAATTAATATATAAATGAATAGTCCTTGCTAATCAGAATCTAAATTGCCTAAATCAAAACAAGTTATGGAAAATAAAACTCAAAATTATTTACAGTTTCTATTTCCTTAAAGTGTACAGAGCAAACCAAAGAAATAAAAATAATTTTATTTGAACTAATAACACTATTTGATAACTGTATTGCCTTTTTAAAATGTAAGTTCATAAAGGCAAATAGAAATGAAAATTGAAATAAATATCTACAAACCTCTGCTTTCAAGTCAGCTGTTTGAGAATGGCAAACTGTTACTGTGGCATGGTTCCACAACAGCAGATCTGACATTGGAGCACCAACAATCTTACTACGTCCAAGAACAACAGCATTCTTTCCTCGTACATCAACCCCTGGAAATAAAATGGAAATTCAATGTAATAGATAAAAATTGAATGCAGATAAAAGTTTAAATATCCTAAGAGACTTAAAATGAGTTTTGCAAATTCTAGTAACACATACACCTAAATATATTTTCACCAATAAATACATTTTTTATATCTCAATTTTATTCAAAAAGCGCTTTTCAATGATAAATATATTTAACTTAGAATGTAATCATTTAAGGGCAGAGATTTGTAATAGGTACCTGTTCTTTTGATAAGTTCCATGCAACCCCTTGGAGTGCAAGGCAGGATGCAGCTATCAAGGTCACCACGAGCCAGACGCCCAGCATTGCTCTGATGTAAGCTGATGACATTAATGCAGACATTTTAAAGCTTGAAACGTTTTGAAGCTGAATTCATTCCAATGGCTAAAATCTTTGAATAACTGCATTAACTAAAATGGAATAATGAGCCTCTTTAAATTTTAGCTACACTCCAAAGATTTAGTAGGGACTAAAAAAACAAAGAAACGCTTAAAATAAAGATATATCAATAAAAAATATCAGAAACTCTCATAAATAATTTTAAAAATTATGGAATGAGTGTATTGAGAGTGTGAAAATTGTCATGTCTCATAATCATTCTAGTTACTGGTACAAAGAAGAATAATTCTTAAAAATATAAACTCATCACAATGTAAGCTCTCTACAGCACGGTAGTATTTACATAGAATAATATACCCTATGACTTTATATTGTATCATACATAAGCATTAAGTCAATCACATTTTGAAAACGTACCCATCAACATCCTTGCAAGGCAGAATTGCATTAGTAACAAGGTGAGCATCAATGACGTTGTCACTCTCTAGTGGGAGCTGAAATGCATTTTTAAATCTTACCATGCAAAAGAAACATCATATTGTACACCTTTATTTTAAGTGTCCATATCCGTTTTTAAAATCTTAATTCACTATTTCACTTGCTTACTAATTATTTTTAACATAAGTTTTTAGAAAAACTTGCAATTTAAAACTTCTAATGGGGTAGATATTGGCCATCCATGTAATATGTGCACAGAAAAAAAAATCATATTTTTGTACCCCAACTCCCCCCAATACATGTTGGGACCCACTATCCTATGCTTACAAACTAATTTGCTTCGTTACTCCACACCACTGATTTAAAAAGTGATATTGAATGCAAACTTTTAGAGAAGCATATGTAACTAATCAAATGTATTATTATAAAATCTAAAAGAAGAGTGCATCTCTCTCTTTTGTCCCTGTAAACTTAGAGCAAGAAGAAGGTGAAAAGTCGAAACAAGAATTAGATATCCAATCCTGTTTTTTTTGCTTTTGCCATCCATCCTCCCCTTCTCTTTCAGTCTGTTTTGAATCTAATAAAAATATTTGTTTTAACGAGCGCAAATGAATAATTCTCTTGACTTCTGCCAATAACAGATTTATTATGTTGGAATTTAATGTGTAATTTCAACTACCGTATATACTCGTTCGCAAGCTGACCTTTTTTGGACAAAATCTAGGGGAAAAAGTTGGGGGTTCGGCTTACGAGCGGGTCATTAATGTATTTCTGCATGGATATTGAATATCTGTGTTGTTATTGTAGATCATCAAGGTCCTTTTCTACATTCTAAAAGATTTGACTGCTCTACCAGAAGCTATAAAATATTATTAAACATCTGCAATTACCTTATTTAATCATTTTATTTATTTTTGTGAATGTTTTAATAAATTGTTTTAAAATTTTATTTTCAACAACGAATTTTAATGTACGTGCTTTTGTCACTGTTTACCAAAGAATTTTTTAAATTTTAAATACCGGTAACTCTTGCCTAACGAAGAGCAGAAAAGATAGTCAGTACAAAGTTAACAATCATAATGACCAATTTAGCTTGTAGTTTTAAAAAAATGTGTAGTATTTTGTTTAAGCTGTCCTATTATTTTTGGGGGGTCGGCTTGCAAGTGGGTTATACACTTTTAATACTTTTCTCTTCCAAAAGTGGGGGGTCGGCTTATGAATGAACGGGCTATAGAACGAGTATATACGGTAGTCATATTCCTGAGCAGTTGTTTTTTAGTCATTGTTATATAAGCTAAAAAATTAATTTGTGCATGCATACACATCAGCCGAGACCCCTCTGTGTATGCATTCATATTCAAAATCCAACCATACCCTCCCGTAACAGCAATGTAATAAATGGATGGCCCTCTATCAAAATTTAAATCTTGGCCAGAGAAAGCTTTTTTTTTAATTGTTCTATCAAATGCGGATTAGTAGCTTTAGCATAAACTATAAAAGAAATGTTTTAATACCTGAACAATAATTCCATGAACACTTGGATCATTATTTAGTTTTTCCACACACTGCAGCACCTGTATGAATAAATGTAAATTTTCACAAGAATAAGGTCTACTCCTTTTTAAACAAGCTATATATTTATAATTATTTCAATTTTTCAAAACAGCTTTTTGTTACACTAAGTATGATTAAAAAATAGTGCTGGTGTGGTAGATCTCAAAGTGGATGAAACTGTGAGAATACCAAGAGGGGCCATTTTAAAAAAACTCTATACATTATAGATAAAAACAATGTTAACACAAATATAAGAGAAATGAAAAAAATTAATAAAAGTTAATTATTAAATAAAGAAGAAAAAATGGAGAGAAAAAATTCCCAGAAAAAAAAGAATGCAACTCTAGTAAATACCTCATGTTGTGTTGATGACCGAGGTAGCTTTATGTGTTGAGCTTCAACACCTACTTCAGCCGCTGATTTAAGCTTTTGACCAATATATACATTGGAGTCATCTCTATCACCAACCTAATCAAATGTGTTTTGAACAATTCTGTACATTAATGAAGTTCTACAAAAATAATGTAATAGATTTACTATTTAATTTGTGTACAATTCTTATCAATAAAAATTGTGCAATTTTATTGTAGCAATAAAATATTGACATATCAAATTTCATAAGTGTTCGTGGACTAGAAAGGGTTATTAAAAAAAAAGATATATAATACATTGTATTTATAAGATATATTCTAGTACCTGCACTATTGCTAGACCTGGCTTGAAGTTTGGATATTCTGTTTGGAATTGAATGACCTCTTCCTTTAGCTTTTGTTTGATCTCACTATAATGAAAAAGGAAAAAAAAATGTCAATATTTTGAAAATATAATATAGAGTGTCAATATTCCCAAAAAAATTTGCCATTTACCATCCTGCAAAAGGTACTTAACAATCTCCTAAAGTTTCATGGCGATCGGATGAATGGTTTAGTCAGCTATGAAGGACATGCACACACACACACAGACATACTTTGATTTTTATCTATATAGACTAGCAGACCTGTCGTGCGTTGCAACTATCTTAGTAAAAATGAATAAATTTAAAGAAACCAATGAGTAGTATGTTTTAAAAACAATTATGCCAGAAACCTTCGCGGAGGTGAGCAAAAAAAAATAGTCCAAGTATCATAGCAAACCAATAAATAAATTAATAATTAAAAAGCTTACAAAAGAAGAAACGATATTAAGGGCCCCAGCCCCAAAATGAGTGATAATTTAATTTTTTTATTGCCATTGTACTCAAGCTAAATTTCTCAATATCGTGTAAAATTGAATGGGGAATACAATTATTAACGTTCAGTAAAAAAGACATTTGGGGCCCCCAGCTCCGAGGGAATGGACATTAGGAGTTCATTGTCCTATAGTACATGTAATTTAATATAGGATCTTAAGTTTTTATATACTAAGTTTGGTCAAAATCAATTTATTTTCTCATTATCTAACACTTAAACTAATTGTTGTATAACTTATATAGGGAAAAAACACACTAAGGGGCCCCCGGGCCCATTCGGAGAAAGATGTTAATTTCAAAAACCTGTTCATTTTAATTCAGTTTCATCATGGTTATATTTCTCAAGTTCGTTAAAAAGTGAATGGGAAATATATCCAGGACAGCTGAAGCTCCATCAACAAATACAGCTATAAGGTCTTTCAATTTTAAATTAACTTAATCAAAGTATTCATTAACTTTATTTATTACATCAATTCCTCAGCATTATATTCAAGGAGGTCAAAACATTTCCGCATCCAATTATTTGAAAACCTTTGAAGCGAACATATACCATGAGCTGCACATTACTAATAGTAATGGCCTAGTAATGGCATCAAAGGCCTCATCAAGCTGAATAGCAAAGAATTTACTCTCATTTATAGAATGCGTTTTTCTGGAAGGAACTGGTTTAAAAATATAGTGAACAGTGGGCTTTCTTCCAAGTGTACACATTCACTTGACATATTTTTAATATATCTAGCAGATATTATATATCCCTAATGAGTCTGCATTACCCCCAAGAATTCCCTTTTTACCCAAAATGGGGTAATTTACCCCTGTTCGCCGACCTCTGGAATAATTAAATGCATTGCATGGAATGCTGCACTGCATAGTCCCTTATTACATGTATTTTTATATTAATTAAATTTTAATATTGACTATACTATAAATACTATAATTAAAATTAGCCATAATAAATAATGTAAATTATTGTAAATGTATGAATAATTCAGCATTGTCATTTTTAATTTGAATTTGAGAGAAGTAATCTGAAGTAAGTTTAGTGAGTAGTAAAAAGTAAATAATTGTGTTTTTTGTACAATTTTACTACTTTTCTGAATAAACTTTTCTTACTTTTCATTTTTCTTTTAAAGTTTGAATTTAGTGCAAGAAAACAATATCAGCCAGAGTTAACTCAGTCAGTAAAAAGTAAAATTTAGACTAAAAGACAATATATATTATTATATTATAATTATATCGACAAAGAAACACATCAAATCATCATTCATGTCACAGCCCTTATTGCCTTATGATTATGCCTTGGCCTTATCTTGATCCTTATCTTATTATTATTTATACGCAACATTCATTAACATTACTTTGACTTTCAGTACTTTGACAAGCCTGACAATACAAGGCCAAGGCTTAGACTACTTAGAGTTAGACTACAGTTAGAGTTGGAGTGAGTAAGGCTAGGACTAGGACTATCACTATCACTATCAGACTATCACTAAGGTCAGAAATCAGTTTACTAAGACAACATTGATCCATGGATTATGTCTCGTCTTGCAATTTTATTAATGTTTTGAATGTTGATATAATTAATGTAATATTTCAAAGGCTGCAATGTAAATTATTTTACTTTGATGCTTTGGTCCCACTTAATATTTGAGCCATTTCGTTCGTGCTTTGAATTGACCGTCAGAAGCACACGTTTTAACAGTGCTAATAGAACCGGAAATAATTAGTTGGAAAAACGAAACGGGTCATGTTGCCAAGTTTGCCACTTTAAAATTTTGAAAAAGTTCAAACCGAAAGCCCCAAAATTTGCAAAAGTTATAGTAATAATTATTAATATGACAAGTTTAATGGCATTAAGCCTTAGAAAAATAATTTAAAATTTATTATTATTTCATTACGCAAATAGTGGCTTCGTGTATGCTTATGGTACATTTTTCTTTGCCTAATACTAAAACGTAAGAATTTTTTTAAAAATAACATCAAAATATTTTATACTAGGCTGTGCTGGCGCTGTGGCGCCCACTTTTTTTCTCTCGTTATATTCGTTTTATTTGTGTACTATTTGTTCGTTGAGGAAGGCTCTTTGTCGAAACGTTCGCTGTTTTGTTACGTCCTGTCAGGCTAACTAATACCATGTTTATATGTTATACATAATTTACTCAAGTATGTTTTAGTTTTAGGGTTAAGCCATGTGAACGTCATTAAATAAAGTGTCGGTAATCCTACATATTTTAAGTAGAAATTTTATTTTAAGTTGCGCGTTTTGATGTGACGTCAAATGTGTGACTCCCCTCCCCCCTCATGCGAGTGACGTCATTTATGAACGACCCTCAAAAGGGCGGAACATTGGAGACCGCACCGGGCGGCAAAAGTTATAGCTACGCCTACGCCACTGCGGCAAGTACTGTACGAACCCCACATTTGTACAGGAAAAGTACGGTGTCTTGTGCGTTGCAAAATACAGTAATTCAGGTGATTTGACGGCTGAAAAATACTATGGTATTTTTTTAATAATCTAATATTATCATAACTGTTAACTCCTTAAGCTTAAGAGTTTGTTGTTGTTTTTTTAAATATTTTTTTCACGATTTCACTTACGCCAAAAAAGAGAGGTAAACATACTGTCACTAACAGACGAGGTGTGGTTAAATTGTTACATTCTCTTGTGGGTTTTAAAAAATAAGCAAAAATAACTCGCTATCGGATGGTTTATCGTTCAATGATGTCACGCAATCTTGGGCGATTTTCACCCCCTCCCCCCGTGTCACAAAAAGTTAGACCCCCTTCAATATGACGTCACAAAGTGTCACAAATACTTGCCCCCCCCCAATTAAGCCGTATTTTCTATTTGAAAATGAGCACATATTTCAAAACACTTTTTTTGTCATTTAAGTATGTATTTAGTGTGGCTGCACTCTAATATCTTAACACGCGTGAAGCCTTGTAAAGCGTCTTTAAATACATTGTTAGCAATCAAATACAGTGGTACCTTACGCCCTTAATCCGTTCCAAATACTTGGACGCATACCAAAAATGGCGTATACCAAACGTATTTTTACTATAAGAAATAGAAGGAAAATGACTAAATCCGTTCCCATGAAAAAAATATCATATTGCTATTTACATAATTGTTTATACAATTATTGGCATGGTTGTATAAAATAATTTAAGCACTGCTTAATATCAAAACACTTCAGTAAAAAGAACTTAAACATTTTCTTCTGTTCTCCTGTGTTATCCAGATCAAAAGCAATTTTTCAACATGCGCTAATGTCCCTTATATTTGATTTGTTATCAATCGAACCCCATTTCCCCATTTAATAGATACATGTACTTTGTTTTTCACAATCATAGAAATCGTTATTCTTGGCATGCTTCAATTAAACACGCACGTCAATTTCATCTTATATAACAATCTTTTTTTTCCAACTCCAGAGTGATCGTAACCATTTCTTTTCGTTGCTTGGCTCCTCTCATTAACTTTCTTAGTAAATCTTAGAACTCATGATAAGTGAGTTTACTTTTTTAAAAATTACCATCACGTCAAAAATGCTATCATTCATATTTCATATATATATTTACGCTCAATTATCGCTGACTGCCTCACGCCTAACGCTAAATCATTATCTTTTTGGTTTCCAGATTAACATTAACCAAACAACGCACGAACCTATGACGTCAGCATTTGTGTTGTAAACAGTGCTGACTGACTCAAAGAGTTATTTTTTGGTGCAGTAATTTGGTGCGCTGCTTTCTAAAATTACTTTAAAATCGTTTGGTGATTATCACTGTAAAAATATTATATACACTAGTGTACACCCGTCAAAAATGACACAAGGTTTTCAGCTGAAATCTATTTATTTTATTAAAAATGCACTTTTTAGGGCGCCTATGGCACCGACCTTTTTCAAAAGCCCAACTAACTTGTCCTTGTTTGATAAATACGAAATATTAAACTTTCTGAAATGTACACAAAGTATTTTATAATAGGGGTTGCAGGGCACCTACGGCGCCCCATTTATTTTTTTATTTTATAATTAACCATCATCAAATCCTCTTTTTAGATTGATCCCTTTTCCAAAATTAAAATATGAGTGAAAACAATGACGCAATATTATATTTTTTACAGCGCATTTTTAATTTGCACACCTTTTGATGCATTGGTGCAGTAATTTGGTTTTCCCCGCTTTCTAAAATTAGTAGCGTCAGGACAGACTGACTGACTTGCGTGACAATTGCAATTTATATAGTTTTATACTTTGTGTACATTTCAGGAAATTTCGTATTTATCATACAAGGATAAGTTACTTGGGCTTTTGACCAAAAAAAAACAACCTATTATAAAATACTTTGTGTACATTTAAGAAAGTTTAATATTACGTATTTATCATACAAGGACGAGTTAGTTGGGCTTTTGAAAAAGGTTGGCGCCGTAGGCACCCTTAAAAAAGTGGGCACCGCAGGCGCCACGGCGCCGCAGCACAAACTAGTATATATATAATATATATATTTACCATCAATTATGTATGACTGTGGCCTAACGCCAAGGGACATCACTCTGCTTTTATTTAAAATTGAAAATATAGACTTAAAATCATAATCATTTTGGTTTTCAGATTAACATTTACCAAACAATGCACGAACCTTTGACGCCAGCTTTTGTGTTGTAAACAGCGCTGACTGACTCAAAGAGTTATTTGTTGGTGCAGTAATTTGGTACGCTGCTTTCTAAAATTAGTTTAAAAATCGTGTTGTGATTAGCACTGTTAACAAATAATTATATAAATAATTTGTGTACATTTCAGAAATATTTCGGATTTATCATACAATGATAAGTTACTTGGGCTTTTGACAAAAAAAAAGTGGGCGTCGTAGGCGCCCTACAACCCCTATTATAAAATACTTTGTGTATATTTAAGTAAGTTTAATGTTACGGATTTATCATACAAGGACAAGTTAGTTGGGCTTTTGAAAAAGGTGGGCACCGTAGGCACCCTACAAAAAAGTGGGCGCCGCAGCACAACCCAGTTCATTATAGTTAAAATAAATAACTCGTAAAAACAGCGCTTTTGACTATAAATCACAACGCGCATAACTCAAAATAAAGTCTTGGAAGAAATACTGCACCAAAAATAACTCGTTTTGAACGTCCGTGTAAACGTGTTATGATTGGCTGTAAGAGTCATATGTGTTTGAGGGACCAATCGCTATCTATGACCGGACAGAAAATTGCCTTTTATTATATAAAAAATAACACCGTAAAAACAAAGTTTTTGACTATAAATCTCTTATATATGAGACAAAACTAAAAGTATTGATTATGTTCAAACGCGACAAACATTTCCCCTGGATTTAAAACCGGGAGAAGGGACGGGAGGGGGTGTGGACATCGACGGATGGTGTCAACGCGTTAACTCAACTGGCACGTGAAAGAAAAACAATAACCCGTGAATTTGAATTGCATATGTTATGTAGAGATAAACTAAAAATGCATTAATTTAATTACGGTACGTTCAATCGATCTCAAATTTTGATACAATGCATTGTTAGGTTACACGAGTCTGTGTGCAAAATGTCAGCTCGATGGCATCACGGGAAGTGTGTCATTTTTGACTTTTGTATTTTCCGCCCGCCCGCGAACGACAGACAGAGAGAGATGAGGACAAGATTTCGAAGTTAATATAAGGGATTTTAAAAAGGATTGTAGACTAAATTAAAATATTATTTCACTTCTATTACTTTTTTAATGCGTATTTAAGTATTTAATTATTGGCTACCCTTTACTCTAGGTGAAGTTGTCTTTGATAGAAATGTGTGCTATTTTATTTTTAATTTTTTAGATCCAAATTTCAATCTGTGCATCGTCGGCATTTAAAGGTTGTTATACGACGGTTTACGGATATTTCATAAATGAACACAGGACCGTGATAGCTGAACGGGTCTAACCAAAATGTAAATAAACAACTGAAATCTCTCTGTATTTTTTTTTGCCGGATGCATTCTACATTTTTTAAAAAATGTACTTATAACTGCGACATATAATGATTTTAAAAAAATATATATAATATATTGTTTAAAAATTAAAGATGTATACAATATTTTTTTAATTTCTAATTTGTGGTTTAAGTTGTCATCTTAGGATTACTTCCCATATCTCCCCCTTACCAACCCTTACCACTCCATCCCTTCTATTTCAACTTATCAAACAAATCTGTTGTTCATACTAATATTTACTAATCACACAAGAGGCATAACAATGAAGGTGCACGGAGTACATAATGTTCCCGGGCTCAAATTTTCAGGGGTGCCAAAACGTTACATAATAATAAGGGGCCGTCCATAAATGACGTCAAGCACCTAGGGGGGGGGAGGGGGGTCACACGTTTGTGACGATGCGTGACGAGGGGGAGGGAGGGGGTTGAAGAAATGTGACGTCACATCAAAAGGGTAACTTTAAATAAAACTTCCACTGAAATATTTGGTCGCTTACAATTTATTTAATGACTTTTTTTCTTCTTTTTTTTTAAAAATCAGTGCTTCTCAATGTGCCGGTCGGTAGGCCATCAGACGCTGGTTGGCGTATGCTATCAAGACACGGAAATTAAATCTAATTATAATCCTTAAGTTTGAGAATCCACAAGATATCATATGAAATTGTTACACTGCGTCGTTTGATGTTGGCATCAAAGCATTTGTGATGTAACCGCAGCTCCGTTTGATTCTCTCATGGCAGGAGTCGTAAAAACTTTTTTGCCTGTTACCCCAAAATATACAAGTTTATGAATGCATAACCCCCCCCCCGACTCTAGGTCCCGCTCACATGACTCGGGGATTTGGGGGAGCGTCTTTAGCCCCAAATGCTACTGGGTGAGTTTTACAAGCATGACAAGTGTCTAAAAATAATTTGAAAAGGATTATGTGTAGATATTTTAAGTCAAAACGACACGGAATATCCTTTTTCTTTAAAAGGGAGGGGGAATCTATTTGATAGATTTAAAAACGTTTTAAGTTTGATATAATTGTTTGATTGGTTTTTTGTCAAACGCCCCTGGCCATTCTAGTCTTCTAGATCAGTGCTTCTCAAAGTGGCGGACCGGTGCCGGTCCGCGGACCAGTGCCGGTCCGCGGACCAGTGCCGGTCCGTGGGCCATCCGCTGCCGGTCCGCAGATGTTCTAAAAAAAGGACAGAAAAAATTGTCAGTGCAGGGAAAATAGTGCACCGGTCCCTGGTGCAATGGAAAAAATTCCTGCTCGTCCGCAATACTAACATGTTTGAGAAGCACTGTTCTAGATATAATGGTAATTGAGCCCATTAAAAATTAGTCAAGTATTCATTAACTTTATTGAATGCATCAAATTCTTGAAATCGCAATTCGAGAGGAGCACAAAACAACTTTTCTTCTTAGCTCAGTTTTTAAGGCATTAATTTTAAATATCACAGAAATAATAGGTGATAAAGACAAGTCATGTGGATTATGATTATTGTCACTCGTGTCAATATAAATGAAAGTAGGGTAGATTTAGTTGTCTTCATATAGTGCGTAGGTAAGAAATCTACATAGTTGTCAAAAATTGTTTTTTAAATGCATTTTCTGGAAGGAACCGGTTTAATAATGGGCATATGTTCCAAGCGTACACGTACACATGACGTATTTTAATATATCTAGCGGATTGTAGTGGATGTTATATGTCTCAAATGAGTCTGCATTACCCCCAAGAATTTCCTTTTTGACCCAAGTCAGGTTATTTACCTCTGTTCGCCGACCTCTTTCTTGTTTTTTATTAAAATAAAATATAAGCTAAGGATGTTCACACAGTTCGTTTTCTGAAGGCCGGTTAAACGTTTTTTAAAAAAATGCTTCACGCGGGTTACGATATAACAATGTAGATCTTGACTAAATAAATAATAAATACTTAAATGACAATAAAAGTGATTTGAAACATACTTATTTTCAAATAGAAAATAAAGGTTTTTTTTTGGGGGGGGGGTCAAAGATTTGTGACGTATTTTTAGAGGGGGGGTCTAAGTTTTTGTGACGTCGCATGACGAGGGGGGGGGGTAAAAATCGGCAAAAATCGCGCGACGTCATTTATGGACGGCCCCTAAGTGCACACGTAATATACATCATATCAAGATCACTGCGGTGACATTTATATCCACCAATCTATAAAGACACTTACTGTTTCTGTGGTCTATTATTTACATCACCGACTTCAAACTCACAAGCTTCGTTTTAATTTAAAATGGTTTCAAGAAGTTGGGAAAAAACATACAAACTTAAGTGAACTTAAGTCACACGAAAACTATTGTATAGCCTACACCGCACATATTCAACATGGATGGACGCAATACTACTTTTTAATTATATTTGACATACATATGCATACAACTCACCCGGACTACACACAGACATAGGTACTTAACATCTCCGGACTACACACAGACATAGGCTTTTAACATCTCCGGACTACACACAGACATAGGCACTTAACATCTCCTGACTACACACAGACATAGGTACTTAACATCTCCTGACTACACACAGACATAGGTACTTAACATCTCCTGACTACACACAGACATAGGTACTTAACATCTCCTGACTACACACAGACATAGGTACTTAACATCTCCGGACTACACACATACATAGGTACTTAACATCTCCGGACTTCACACAGACATAGGTACTTAACATCTCCTGACTACACACAGACATATGTACTTAACATCTCCTGACTACACACAGACATAGGCACTTAACATCTCCGGACTAAACACAGACATAGGTACTTAACATCTCCTGACTACACACAGACATAGGCACTTAACATCTCCTGACTACACACAGACATAGGCACTTAACATCTCCGGACTAAACACAGACATAGGTACTTAACATCTCCTGACTACACACAGACATAGGCACTTAACATCTCCGGACTACACACAGACATAGGCACTTAACATCTCCGGACTACACACAGACATAGGCACTTAACATCTCCGGACTACACACAGACATAGGCACTTAACATCTCCGGACTACACACAGACATAGGCACTTAACATCGCCGGACTACACACAGACATAGGCACTTAACATCGCCGGACTACACACAGACATAGGCACTTAACATCTCCGGACTACACACAGACATAGGCACTTAACATCTCCGGACTACACACAGACATAGGCACTTTACATCTCCTGACTACACACAGACATAGGCACTTAACATCTCCGGACTACACACAGACATAGGCACTTAACATCTCCGGACTACACACAGACATAGGCACTTAACATGTCCGGACTACACACAGACACAAACACTTTAACAGGCAACAAACTGCTTCAGACTACACACAGACTCTTAGCTTCCCCGGACTACACTTAGTCACTGGCACTGAACTGCCACGGACAACGAATGTCCTCAAAAACTCAGCACCCAATTCTTCAAGCACATTGGCCGCCAACTTAAAGACGATCTGACTCATTAAAATGTAAATAATCATTCGGTACTGGAGAGATTTGAACCGACCGCGAAATTTACGATATTTCCCCCAAGCTTGACACAGCAAGTTATATACTTTGACAAGGGCCAACACCCGTGGACATTTGCTTCCAAACGTAGTTAAGATTATCAATAACGCATCAGCTATTTCATAAAATCTCCTTAATATTACAGCTTCCAAATGACTCACAACAAACTATACTGAAAATGTCTCAGTACAGACCCTATCCCAAAATATGTGTAAGTTCCTACATCAAAAACATGAAACCCCATAGGGGCCGTCCATAAATGACGTCACGCACCTAGGGGGGAGGGGGTCACACTTTTGTGACGTTGCGTGACGAGGGGGAGGGAGGGGGGTTGAAGAAGTGTGACGTCACATCAAAAGGGTAACTTTAAATAAAACTTCCACTGAAATATTTGGTCGCTTACAATTTATTTAATGACTTTTTTTCTTCTTTTTTTTTAAAATCAGTGCTTCTCAATGTGCCGGTCGGTAGGCCATCAGACGCTGGTTGGCGTAAGCTATCAAGACATGAAAATTAAATCCTTAAGTTTGAGAATCCACAAGATAACATGAAATTGTTACACTGCGTCGTTTGATGTTGACACCAAAGCATTTGTGATGTAACCGAATCTCCGTTTGGTTCTCTCATGGACTTTTTTGCCCGTAACCCCAAAATAGACAAGTTTATGTGTGCGTTACAACCCCCAGACTCTAGGTTCTGCTCACATGACTCGGGGATTTGGGGGAGCATCGTTAGCCCCCCCCCCACCCGAAAATGTTACTGGTGAGTTTTACAAGCATGACAAGTGTCTAAAAATGATCTGAATAGGATTGTGTAGATATTTTAAGTCAGAACGACATGGAATATCCTTTTTCTTTAAAAGGAGAGGGGGGGCGGATAGAATTAAAAACGTTTTAAGTTTGATATAATTGTTTTTTGTTCGATTGGTTTTTGGTCAAACGCCCCTGGCCATTCTATTCTTCTAGATCAGTGCTTCTCAAAGTGGTGGTCCGCGGACCGGTGCCGGTCCGTGGGCCATCCGCTGCCGGTCCGCAGATGTTCTAAAAAAAGGACACAAAAAATTGTCAGTGCAGGGAAAATAGTGCACCGGTCTTTGGTGCAATGGCAAAAATTCCAGCCGGTCCGCCATACTAAAAAGTTTGAGAAGAACTGTTCAAGATATACATTGTAATGGTAAATGAGCCCATTTAAAATTAGTCAAGTATTCATTAACTTTATTGAATGTATTAAATTCTTGACATCGAAATTCGAGAGGAGCACAAAAAAACGTTTCTTCTTAGCTCAGTTTTTAAGGCATTAATTTTAAATATCATAGAAAGGATACGTGATACAGACAAGTCATGTGGATTAAGATTATTGACACTCGTAGGGTAGATGTGGGTGTCTTCGTATAGTACGTAGGTTAGAAATCTACATAGTTGTCAAATTTAAAAAAAATGCATTTTATGGAAGGAACCGGTTCAATAATGGGCACATGTTATCTTATCTTATCAATACAGACGCTCCTTCTATGCAGAAGATAGTTGCGTCCACAGACCATGACAGATGATCTGTTGGCAAGTGATGCAGCATTCACAGGCCACGGCTTTGTGGGTTCCACACATTACCCAGCCGCCTAACACTACATGTGTTAGGTACCCATTCGGAGCGGGGTGGCTCAGGGACGCCCTAGGCCCCGGGAACAAGCCCTTGCCTTCACACGGATTCGAGCCCGTGACCATCGGTACGACAGTCCAGTGCGCTGCCACTCGACCACCGCGTCCCCCATGTTCCAAGCGTACACGTACACACGACGTATTTTAATATATCTAGCGGATTGTAGTGGATGTTATATGTCCAAAATGAGTCTTCATTGCCCCCAAGAATTCCCTTTTTGACCCCAGATGAGGTTATTTACCTCTGTTCGCCGACCTCTTTCTTACGGGATGCCTGTCAGTTAATTGAGGGATTTTTTTTACAAATACATTTTAAAAACGTTATTTTTTTTATTTTTTGTTCTAAACAAAGACGTTAACCGTGATGATTAATAGTCAATGTTTAATTTGTATGCATTAAAATAAAATATAATCTAAGGATGTTAACGCAGTTCGTTTTCGGAAGGCCGGTAAAACGTTTTAAAAAAATGCTCCACTTGGGTTACGATATTACAATGTAAATCTTCACTAAATAAATAATAAATACTTAAATGACAATAAAAGTGATTTGAAACATACTTATTTTCAAATAGAAAATAAAGTGTTTTAAAAATAAAATAATTTTTTTAGAGGGGGGGGGTCAAAGATTTGTGACGTATTTTTAGAGGGGGGGGGGTCTAAGATTTTGTGACGACGCGTGACGAAGGGGGGGGGGAGGGGTAAAAAATCGGCAAAAATCGCGTGACGTCATTTATGGACGGCCCCATATTGGATTAAATTCTTTTGATACTAATTTATTAAGTAATTGCTACTTAACTTTAAAGAACGGACGGGGCAAGGGGGGGGGGTGATAAAGTCATAAGATGGTGACATTTATCAACTGCTTTTGAGAAGTCTAGTACTAGTAATATTGTATCTTTTTGTTTATTATTATCTTATATTATCTGCTAATTAATTATGTCGGAATTTGAATTTCCGTTAGGGGCCGTCCATAAATGACGTCATGCACCTAGGGGGGGGGAGGGGGTCCACACAATTGTGACGAGGGGGAGTTTTTTTTGTGTGGAGAAATGTGACGTCACACCAAAACTTGGAACTTTAAATAAAAGTTCCACTAAAATATTTGATTTCTTACAATTTATTTTATGACATTTTACATGGCTTCACGCGTGTTACGATATTAGAGTGCAATCTTACACTAAATACCTACTTAAACTTAAATGACAAAACAGTGATTTGAAACATGTTCTTTTTCAAATATAAAATACAGTTTTTATTGGGGTTGGGGAAGCTTTGTGAAGTCATATTGAAGGGGGGATGGGTGACGAGGGGTGGGGGGGGGGTGAAAAATCGGCCAAAATCGCGTAACTTCATTTATGGATAGCCCCTTACACAAATAATTTCATAGTCGTTTTTTTTTGGTTGCGTAACAGTAGCGTAAGTTTTGGAGATGGGGATGTTACCTAGACGCTAGTCTCGAGAATTATTACATTTATTTTGTATTTTGATGATTTTTACTGAAATAGAAACCGGAAATAGCTAGTTTCTAAGCACTATCATTTCAAATTATATATATTTTGTTCATCGATCAATCAAATGAATGCTGTAATTATTCATCATTAACTAATATTCATGAAATGATGTCTTAAAATATTTTACTACCATACTAAGCTATGCTTTCTCAGACTCATGCCAAAATAAAAATAACTGTGTCATCATAAAACTTAAGTATTCATAATTAATGTTTAAATTTAAATATTAAAATAATTAATAACTATATAATATATAATATATACCATATTTTAAATATTTACATTGATAATTATTCATTTATTATTTTTTAAAATATATATTATTAATTATTATATATGTGACTTTTTATAGTCGGTAGACTTAAACTTAAAGACATGCCTTGCCTTATAATTATAATAGATTATTATATTATATAAATAATTAATAATATGAAATGATAGATGAATAAGTATAAGAATATGCTAGGGCAGGGGTCGGGAAACTTTGTCTGGGAGAGCCATAAACACCACATATTTTGAAAAATAATTCTGTGAGAGCCATGCGTTGTTTAAAACTAAAAATTCAAGTAAATGTGTGCATTTTGTGTAATTTCAACACTAAAAGTACCATAATAATGTCTCTGAATTCTTTTTAATAGCATCGTTCTGCTGTTTTTTTAAAATATGCAATTAATATGTTAAATATGTAGATCAAAGAAGTCTGAAAAAAAAAGCTTTTTTAAAAATAATCGAACATTTGTCTGAGAGCCAGATGCAGCCATCAATAGAGCCACATTTGGCTCGCGAGCCATGGTTGCCCGACCCCTGGGCTAGGGCCTAGGTAAAAATTTAAAAATATATATATTTACAGTAGACAGTAATAGTAGTCATTTTCATTTAGTTTTTTTAGCCTACACTTTCACATAAATTTTAGAGGATATTAATGGAAAAAAAATGTAGCCTAACATTTTTGGGGGACTGTGAGGAACTAATAAAATGTTCTAATTTAAAAATTTAAAACTACCAGTTCCTCGCCTTAATAAATTTTTAAAAATTATTATTGATTATTTATTATTAGATTATTAATTGATTTTGAAAATACATATGTAGTTGTGACTGACAAAAACCATGCCAAATGCCACCCCACTATTTAAAGATAAAAAGTGCTGGCAGCTGCCTCTTCCTATGCCAAACATCTTTTGTTCTCCTGCCACCTCTTAATCAGTACAGGTGCTAATAATGTAATAATAATATTTTTTAGTAACCAATTTGCATATTTTAAAATTCTTGTACAATTTTTTTTCCCCAGATATCATTTATGCATACTTGAAAGATCATTCAGAGGTATACTTATACTACTTGACTTATACTTATATAGATGTGATGCTCAAGAGTTAAATAATAACATCTGGCAACAAAGGCAGAGAAACATAATGATGAAATAATAAAACTTTCTATTTCTATATGGTTAAAAGAAGGTTGAATGTTGAAATCTCTTAGGATTATCCAAGAAAGGGTATTGAATATATATTGCGACAGTCAAGAGACAGCATGTATTGTGATTAATCTTAAATTTTGAAGTTGAATATTTCTGAAAAGGGTTATATTTGCTTTTATTTAGTTTTCCAAATGGGCTCAAAATCTGTAATCATCAGATTTGTACAAACGCTGATATCTCATAACTGTAATTCTCCATCATTCACAAAATTCAGAAACTCATGCCAAGGCATTTTGGATTTATCTAAGTTGCATGACTTTTCATATATATGTAAATCAACTCATTTAAGGTATATAAATATATATAAAGGTTTGGTTTTGAACACTGAACAACAAACAGATAAAAAATCTGTTGGTCAGCAGCCTTTTTTCAAACCAACAAATGATACTGTTACTAGTAATTCTTTGAAAGAGTTAAGTCTATGTACAGGGAAAGTATCGCAAAAGGTCCTTTATAATAATATAGTTGAGGATTTTCCTGAGGGCATACAGATGGCCTTTGCTTATGGTTCTGGTGTTTTCCAGCAAAATAGCAGCTTCCAGGAGACTGGAAACATGCTTGATTTTATATTTGTAGTTGACAAACCAAGGAAATGGCACAATCAAAACTTGGAAAGGCATCCTCACCATTACTCATTCTTGAAAAAATTTGGACCACACACTATAGCCAGGATCCAGGAAAGGTAGGTGCATTAATCATTAAACATTTTAAAGCTTTCATGTTTAGAAAGATATTTTTTATAAAAAAACTATTTATTTATTTTAGGGCTGCGGAAATTAACGATTAATTTCTCGATTAATCATTACATTTTTTTATCGATTAAAATTATTTTAATCGATAAAAATTAGATTAAAATTAAAGAAAATATTTATAATATTTTAATTTTTTTAAATTAATAAATAATTAATTATTAATAATAATTTATATATTTATTTACGTACAAACTTCTCCAGCGTAATATTATAATTTATTTTATTACATTATGTGGACCGGCAGACGTCAACTAAAATATGGCCGACAGCATCAGTGCAGTTAATTTTAAACATATAACTAGAAAGTTTAGCAAAAATTTTGTTTTTAAGCTAACTGCGGATGGCAAAGTCGAAGATGGTGAAAAAGTTTACTGTGGTCACTGCCATAAACAATTCTCTTTTAAAGGATCAAATACATCGCTGACGTACCACCTTCAGCACAAAGATCCGATCAAGTATCAAGACATTGTCATAAAATTTAGTTCAAAATATTCTTAATTTTCAATGTCCGTGAGAAATGTTCAGTTTAATGACGTCATAAATTTCTATTTTTGGCTTTAATCGAAATTATTGATTAATTAATCGATTATTTTTCAAAAGTTAACGATTAAATTTAAATTAATCGATAACAGCCCTAATTTATTTAAAAATCAGCCGTTTTTAAAAGTGCATATGAAACAAAAATTTGCTTTCTTTCATTTGAACTTGTATGTATATTTACATGTTTTTTGACAAGACTATGCTTAAGTTAAGAATCATTTGTGATTGTGACATTAAGCTTAATTATTGCTTGAAGAAGTAGACTACATAACTACACGTTATTCAGCTAACCATTTTAGCTTAAAATTACAGCTAATGTTTAATTAGAATGGTTCTAATTACTAGATATGGTGCTGGTATTTACTTCAATGCCTTAGTGCCTATGCACGGCCACTTGATCAAGTATGGCGTAATCAGTACGGCAAGGCTCATCACAGATTTACTGGACTGGGAATCACTCTATATTAGTGGTAGATTGCACAAACCTGCCAGCCTAATTATTCTTCCAACAAATGAGGATCTTATAACCGCAATGAAAGTAAGTTGTTTCAATTATATTAAATTAGCTTCAGTTTTAAAAAAAATGTTTACAATTGAGTTATAGTCCTTGCAAATCATATATATAATTTTTTTTGTTTTGACTTTGTTAAACTAACGCAGATTTAAAAAAAATTTAAAACCCGACTTATCCTATTTTGTGTTACCATTCAATTAATTTTTCAAATCATAAGGTTTAAGTTAATTGTAGCCTTTAATTTTATTTCTGACTTGTTAAAACTTGCATACCTTTTCTTTATTTTGACAGATGCATTACATTTAGCATTAGATTAGCTCTTTATTACCAATATCAAGTGAAAAGGAAAAAATCTTAATTGCCTTGTTTGCTTTACTGGGGAGGTGTGGTGGTTGAGTGGCAGCGCGCTTGGCTGGTGTACCAAGAGTCACGGGTTCAAATTTTTGTGAAGGCAGGTGCTTGTTCCCGTGGCTAAAGGGCGCCCCTGAGTCCACCCAGCTTCGAATGGGGACCTGACTTTTGTTAGGGTAAAGTAAAAGCGGCTGGGCATTGTGCTAGCCACACAATACCCTTGTATGCTGTGGCTACAGAAACTTGTGAACACTGCTTCACTTATCCCATAGGCCAGCATGGTCTGAAAACGGAACTTAACTTTACTTCTTTTTGCTTTGCCAGGTTTTTCTTGAGAGTGTGATAAAATTTAGTGGACCTCAAAGTCTCATCCTACATTACACTTACACACCCATCAATCCGTAAAATGAACAAAGCTGTAAAATAATACTTGTCACCCTCCCCCACCTATGTATCAGTCCCATGAGCTCCTCTTTAACCAAGCATGTCAAATATCTACCATGTGATGGAGACAGAAGCATACGTTCATGGGTGGCATAATAATGAAAATTAATTGGCTGACCAATCAGAATTATTCAAGTAGAAGTGTATGACAAAACCTGTGTGGGTATAGAAAAGTTTCTCTTCTACTCAGCTTTTGTTGGGAGTCTATATCACCTAAGGCCCTTTGTTTCATCATATGCTACCTTGCTTACTGAACTTCTGTCGGTCTACTCACCCACTCGTAAGCTACGCTTTCTGCAGACACGCGCATTCTCTCTGTTCCTAAGACACGCACTAAAACATTTGGCGAAAGGTCTTTCTCTTTTTGTGCAGCCAAACAATGGAATTCTCTACCATTACACATCCGTAGTATTCCAACTACCAAGTCCTTCAAGACACATCTTTTCAAAATTAATGAAACAACATTTCTTTTAATGATTAACGTAGCTTATGTGTAATGTACTGTCATTTATGTTGTTGTTATGATATGAATGTTTATTTCATACTTATATGTATATTATTATCTTCATGTAAAGCGCTGTGAGCCCAGTTCATTACTGGGATACAGCGCTATATAAATTATCAATTTATTATTATTATTATTGCTTCTCAATCATATCACAGCATTGTGAGTCCAAAGACCGGCAATTCAAAACCTTGGTAAAGTTTAACCTTGGATTTCAATGTTATTATTGCACTCTTGTGTAATTATATTGGATTTAATTTATGCATTAGTATTAATGTACTGCTCACATTTATTATGCTAAGATCTGTTAGCACCCACATGTGGAGTCCTTCACATAGGGTAATTTGTGAATATATTTTATACAATTAAAATTAATTATATTTTGCACCTATTAAGCTCAATAGATGATAATTTCACTGGATTACTGAACTGCCCCCCTTCAGGTTGATTCATCTCATTCTGCTGTCAACAGCCAAAAAAATGCGGCACTAGACTATGCCCCTAAAACAGTAGCAGGCATGACTCATTCACTACATGGAAAAGTTCACCTGCCCACAGTAAGCTGTGTCAGCTTGGCCGGCAATTTGACAGGAGGAGATTCCCTCCATGCTACATTGAATTTTACTCAGGAGTAGGGCCATCCCTATAATCTCTGTCACTTACATAGGAGAGTGCAGCACTCACCTACACAGGGAACTGTCTTATCTTTCCCACGCAAAACTTACTCTGCCAAGATTTCAACAAGCAGTTACACTGCTAAGAGGTAGCCCCTACACCTCAATGGAGTCGCATGACCCATGCATCAGGAGGCAACCAATGGAGACCTTACTATATAAGTATTTATAAAGAGGGACTAAATTTTCTTGGGCAAGCAATAATGATGAATCTGTGGGCTTTTCAGGATTTGATTAATGTCCATATTTCAATGTTTTACATTTTTGTTCATTAACTGTTGATTCTTGTAAATTAAATATCTTCATTGTTTATTATTTCAAAATCTGTTATTTAATTGACAATATTTATTATATCCCTTGTGTCTGTTTTTGTTTGTCACAAACCCCTATACATTGAAAGCACAATCTTTTCTCCACAGAGTCTTCAGAGAGGTCCAAGAAGTCTGAACTTTACAGTTTTTTAAGCATTCCTTATCAAATATGCACTTGAAAATAAATGTGATTTCAGGACAAGCACTGATGTTTAACCATCAAGATTGGTTATTGACAGCTATAAGTTTTCTTTTGCTTTTAAATCTTGAATAATCATGAGATAATAATTGCCATTTAAATTTAACGCAGATGAATTTGAGAAGTGCAGTTCATGCAGCACTGTTGCTTTTGCCAGATATGTTCACAGAAGAACAATTATACACAACCATTTCAAGTCTTTCATATGCTGGTGATTCCAGAATGGGAATAGCTGAAGATAAAAATAAGGTTCTGTTGCATTATTTGAAATATATGTCCTTAATCTTTTAAAATATTTTTAAAAAAAGAATTTGAGATTGATCTCTAAAATGGGAAATATAATATGACCTACCTATTGCTTAAACTGGATTACCTGGTCTTCAGAACTGACTACTCTACTACTACATATGCATGCATGGAAATCTCATTTTAGGAACATGAGACTAATATTTTCATTATGTAACATTATGATTATGTTTCATCTTTATTTAAAGATATCAAACATTGTGAAGTCCAGCCTTCCATTGTTTCGCCGAATGTATGGTCCAATCCTTAGAGAAGAAGAGCATGTCACATGGTGGCAAAATGAGAATCAATTTGAGCAGGCCTTGACCTTTCATTCTAGACATCACCATTTGAAATGTTTGCCAGGTCAAGTTCTGTATGGCCTACTAATGCATAAATTTCGGGTAATTTATTAATTTTAAAAAATAACATTTGAATATATGGGGAAACAAGTCCATTAATAGGGAGGTGAAAAATGTTTAAAATATCTAAATCTAAAGTATTTTATGAAATTTAATTCTAAAACACAGTCTGTCCTTTATGAACAAGTTAAGAAACATTCACAAAATAGGCACACATTTTTGCAAATTTTTTAAAATTTACTTAAAATAATACTTTTTAGATTGGAGTTTTTCCTGATTTAGAGGAGATCATCAAGTGGCATGCTTATGATTCTGAGTGTGGGAAGCATGTTGCAAGCAGCTTAAGGCATATTGTAAAAAAGTCTAGTGCCATTCAGATCCTAAAAGGTGCTTTAACTTTAGGTTTTTCAAAATCTCTAAGATATGCTCTTTATAGTATCCTTAAAAAAATAAGAAGCTTATAAAGAGTGTTTTATTTGTAAGAAAATTAAAAGATTTATTTGATATATAAAACAAATTTATACCTTATGATTTATGAATTTACAAAATATTTTATTTAGTGTTTGTGAAAGATTAAAAAAAACCATGTAAAAATTATGTAAGAGAAATATATGTGAAATGGTTTATTGACAAAACCGCCCCGGTCAAAACGGCCCTGGACTAATAGTAAAAAATACAATCAAATATTATATTAATATTTTTACTCACCTATTCAGTGTCAGGTTTAGTTCACAAGAAACAATTTTATAACCTTTACTCTATATGGCACCAAGTCTCAATTGTTTGTTGAGAAGAAATAACATCACAAGAAATAATTTTACAATTTGAGCACTTTCTTTAAGGGTGAAAAAGTTGACAAAAGGTTTAAATGAAAAAAAAATAATTAAATTTTATGTTATAAAATGTAAACAATTTGCTTGGGGCCATTTTGACCCGGGCTGTTTTGACCAGGGCCGTTTTGTCTGAGGCCGTTTTGACGGGTCACCATGTGAAACATCAGATAACAGCAATTGTTTAAGTCACAAAAAGTGTGTACAAATAACTAAGTTTATGTTTTTTCTGCAATTTTTTTTTAGTTTAATTTTTAAAAATCATTAAATCTTTTTTAATGAAGTGAACCTGTTGCTAGGATTTACCTTTTTGTTAAGCATTTTGCCAAACTAATCAAAACCACAGAATCATTTTTTAATTTTATTTTTAGGAATGAAAACTTCACAAAAGCATTCTCTTTTTTATTTTGTTGTAAATAAAAGTAAACCACCTGTACAAGTCTTAACACTTTTGTATGTAAATTATTTTTGTGAGAATTTGTATGAGTAGTTTGAGAAATACTTAAATGGTTATAGCATTATCTCATCATTGAAACTATTATTTTTTTTAAAGTTCAAATTTAAGTCTTTGTCTTTAAATGTTACATTAATAAAGCCCTTCACTTTCACAATGCAAAAACATAGCTTTGATTATAAATTATTAATAAACATAAATTTAGAGGAGCTAAAATGGATAATCTTAATTTTCATATTCATATTGTTATATGTGCAGGGAAAAGGTTCTCTTGAATGAAGGTAACTTAAGCCACGAGTTTTAACTTTAAATTCAATTTGATACATGAACATGAAAATATAAATGTGTAACATTCAAGTCTATATGCAAACAAGAAGTAAACATGATTCAGGAAATATGTCAGTCTCAAATGCAACCATTAATAATACCAGGAGAGCTTTCAATAAGAGTACCACTCATAATTATACCAAATTTTGTAGAAAAGTCTAGTTAAATAACATTTCTTATTTATTTAGAACATTAGAGATTATGTACAAAACTTGAAGATCAGTCTATTTGTTACAAATAAAATTGTTTAAATGGTTGAAAAAGATGAAACAAGAGTTAAAAAATAATGAAATCCATTGTTTATTAATATCTTTTAGTTCTGCAAAAAACCAAACTGTTTACATTAATTACATGTAAAATGGGGGATGTTCATAATTTAAAAATACACTGTATATTAAAATCAACAAAGACCTTAAATTCCCCTACCTGGTTTGAAATATATTATGTTATTTCATAAAATTATGTAAAGCAGATTATTAATCTACAACTGGTTGCACAAAATATACCTAGCCACCAAAAAAAGAGAAGTTCCGAACAAATATTTGGTATCTATTTTTAAACCACCATAAATATAATGAGAAAAAAAATCAGTACCTGTAAAGAAATCAGTCTGATTAACAATATTCTGACATTTTTTGCCTAGTAACCTATACAATTCCAGTATATCAGGTCTGAATTCTATTGTTACATAGTATGAAACCTAACGGTGATGCAACTTCGTCTTGCGAGACGGAAGGATGCCGATAACATGGTAGACCTAATACTAAAATTTGAGAAATAATTATGTTGAAAGACATAAAAAAAATTAAGTTGCTATGATTAAGAAGTTATAAAGGGGACTAAAAATATGAAAATTGCTTATGTCAAGTACAATAAAATATAAACAGTTGTTTTCTTTAAAACACAAATTAGCTACAAGTTTTAAAATTACGATTTAAATTTTTTTTAAAGCTAGAAATAATATGGGATTTTTTTTAATGGAGAAAAAAATATGGTTTCTTTAGGAAATATAATAATTCTGTACTTAATTCACAATTAAACAATTTTTTGTGTTAAAATATATTTATTTAATGTTCCTTATAATACAGAGTTTTACTTTAGCAGACTTAACCATTCTAACTTATATGAAGTAGGAGTGTAAAGTAAAAAGTAGAAACAGTTTTTGTAGTAAAAAAATAATGCAATTGTAAAAAACAACTTAAAAATGCTGTGCATAAGTTATAAGCTCACTGCTGTATGACATAGAAGCACTTGTAATTGTATTTGTACAATTATTTTTAATGTAAAATTAATCTTACATTCTCACACAAATCTTATAGCTTTTCCCTATTCAGCATAACTTAAAGATTCACTTTTGTGAACATTCTTTTAACAAAAATTTACATTTACAAATTTACTTCAACTGCTGAATGTCTTTGACTTAAAGTAAATGATTTTCACAACCACTCACTTATTTTTGTAGAAATATTTTATTTTCTCATCTAATCCACATAAAATACCACATGGGAAAGATGAAGCTGAGGCTTATAATACAATCATTGTATAATGTTTTTGTCCAATCCTTAACTACCACCATTCCAAATGCTAAATTATATCAGGAGTGAAAACTGTGCTAACTTCTTGTGACTTGTGGATAGAATGTTTTCACAATAATGTCAAGTTCATGAGTTGCCAAAGTTAGTAAAAATTCAAACTTCTTTTTCAAGGAAATGTTACTCATCATCCCAGTAGTAGGGTTCCTTATCATCATCATCAACAAAGACACTTGGATTGGTAAGTGAAAACAAAGCCTTTATAGGAATGTCACTCACATTCAGATTCACATTCTGTTCAGGCTGAAAAATGCAGATGGATAATTTATCATAAATCATATAGAATGATCAAACAAACTAAATTGAGATGGTGAAGATTTACTTAGTGAAATAATATAATGTATTTCATATTCACTTAAGTTGGAATACATTAACCCTCTGAAGGGGGCATAGTGGCCTAAAACATTTTTAATGCTACTGGGAGCAAAATGTCAGAAAGAGTGTGAAAATATGGCTACTTTCATGTTCAGTTTTTTGAGGTCTTGTGAGATTTCCTTTTGTTTATTTCCGGTTTTAATAAAATCTTAGATAATCAAAGCTACTCTCAGAAAGTTTTCATGACAGATTTAATTTTTTCATATTTTATATTTTTTACAACTTAGTTGTTACATAATTATCTAGTGAGGCTCTCTAGGTATCTCTAATTTATCGGATATTGACGTCATTGAAATTATAAATTAGATTTGCAAGAACATAAGCATCAGTATTGTTCTTATCATCAATCTTTGGGTGAAGGAAGTAATAGCGATATCTTGTATTTACAGTGAATATGACAGAAATTCATGAACTTAAATTTTTTAATTTGTAAATATGTGTTCATTCTTTGATAAATCTTAGATTTAGATGCTTTGTGGTAAAACATAATAAAGTTGGCAACTATTTATATTTATTTCATTTAAATCTATTCACGAAAACCAAAGTTACAATAGTTTTACCAACGTAACCCTAAAAGTCACAAAATCCTATAAAATTTCTTGCCCATTCTGGACTAGGAAATAGTAACTCCAGTGCACTTTAAAAGATTATCTAATAGTTGCCTTTTCAATTCATAACAATAATCATGATACTGAAGTAAAATGGATGATAACTTACTGATTGGTCTGTAGCAGTAAATGATCTCGACTGTTTTTTTCTTTCATGAAAATGTTTAATCAATCGATCAGCCTTCAGTCTCCTATAAACATGAACATTTTAAAAACAGTTATTTTAGAAATAAAATATGTACAAATTTAAGGTCAAAGCATTTTAATGATGGAAGCATTTAAAATTACCTGCAAGTAGATACAGGTGTGTTTCCTATCAACAAACTGGACTCCGTAGGTATTTTTCTGACAGATGCCATTGCCGCTCTCAGTTTAGTTCCTGGTGTGCTCAACCGACTGCTATCAGCAACAGGTGTGAAGGCGTTGTGATTGGTACCAAATAATTCTGCGTCATTTTTATTGAAGTCAACGGTAATCTGTAAGTAAAGTTAGCTCTTGAAACAATATAGCAAGCATACTGTCAAGGTATAATAATGAAAAATTCTGTGTGGCTTTCCAAGTTCTTGAAGGAAAGAAGTTTATAAAGATTTTTGGCTTCCAACCTCAGTTAGTCGAATTTTCCAAGGCGTTTTGACATCCTTTAAGGCGGCCCCTTTATGCTGTGTTCAAGACAATAAAATTTGAATGTTCTATTGTATTTCTTCAATAATTTCAACATGAAAAACATGATATTTCATAAAACTTTAAAGGGGCCGTCCATAAATGACGTCAAGCGATTTTTGTCCGATTCCCCGTCACAAAAACTTAGACCTCCAGCTATATGACGCCAAAAAGCCTGGACCCCTAAATGCTGTATTTTTTAATTGAAATATTTGAAACTTAGCATGTTGCAAATTAATTTTTTTTATCATTTAAGTATGTATTTAGTGTAAGGCTGCACTCTAATATCGTAACATGCGTGAAGCCATTGTACGGGGTGCAAGAGGGGGTACGAAAATGCGACTTTTGTGCATACGTAATATATGGATGGCTCCACATACTCATGAACCTACATGTGGAAGAAAATCAGTAGCCCCGTTCTAGTGCTCTTTATGGGTCTTCCCGGAAGACCCCTTCAGCCATCTGGCCCCCAAACGGACATAACAGCTGAGAAACCCCACTGGAAACGGTTGCTTCTGAAGCGGCCACCTGGGCATCCAGGACAGACAGTTGAATATGCCTCCCACTAATTGACCTCACAAGGAGGGGTCGAATTCCCTACTACTACCCGCTACCACTTTGGCGTCATCCCAAAGCACACGAGTCTCCATGGTTAGGACCGCCGCTAAGCCCCACATACTAGATTTTGGTAACTTTCTCTGCTATGCCATAAATTATAAGAGACTAAGAATTAACTTGTGTTAACTTGTAAATACCGTACAGGGTTTTGTTAAAACAGTTTGAGAAAAAATGTTGACTCGTCTAATTACAGTACTATCGTGAGAGAAAAGACCAATGACTTTTAAACCAATGACTTCATCAGTGCCACTTTATATAGAATTTGAGAAATTCTTTTTTAATGATAATGCTATCAAGATCACTTTATTCTTCCATTTTAGTAAGTACTTTAGAGTTCAGTACAGTGCACATTTCTTATACTAATAGCTTAGAATTTTAAAAAAGATGCAAACTAAGTTCTTTCCATAATGTTGATAAAGAAAAGTACAGTGGGGCTCGCTTAAGTTGACGGCCTCAGGGTATGAAAAATGGCGCCGAGATAACCGATCACCGAGTTAAACGAAAACCAATATGGCTGCAAAATATTAACATGCGCTTGAAATGTCGTTATAATTATATACATGATGTGGGTTAATTAGTGATGGGACGATTAATCGGAATCGTATCGGAATATTGGGACCCTATTTCTTCACTCTTTCCTAAGGTTGTTAAGACCGTTCGTTTTTAAGGACCGTTTAAGTTTAAATATAACCCTTTATTGCGTTAGCGCAGTTTTTTCCCCTAGTACATAACTACATGTATAAGGAATTCATCTAGTCCTGCCCGACACACCTCGTGCGCGCCAGCGCGCGCAGGGTCCGCTGCTGACTTTCCTTACAAGCTACACAAATACATAACCCACCCCGTCCCCTCAGCTTACAATGGACTCGGAATTCCTTCGGTAACTTGAGCGCTAATCGGACTAACCAACAACAATGGTGTGGGAGATTGAGAGTGGGGGTGGGTAAACTGTCTGTAGTCTGTCATATTATATATTTTAAAATCTGGGGAGCCTTGTTTACAGTAAGCACCCTATGATTTTTCGTCCCATCACTAGCCTTAATAAATGAGAATGTACATGCACATGATTTTCGAGTTTTTTTTTACACAAAGGCGTTGCCGTTATTTGTTTATCATGACCTATATATGACTCATAACAAAGCAAACTCTTCTCTATAAAAGTGTACAAAAATAAATTAGGAACTCCTTTTGAACCTTCAACTTTGACACATTTTAATTAATTCTAACCAATAGTTACATGGCTTTTGCACACAGCCACTTCTTATGAATGAAACAATGAGAACAAAGCAGTAGTAATAGTCAAAATGAGGTTGAAGGATGAATGGTTGCCAATGACAAGTCTGCACACGGTACATTTTGTTATTCCATACAGAACGAAATGTTTTAGACATGCGATTCTGTGTGCATCTTTGCTATTGGAGCAATTACGTAATAGTCGGCATTACTTACGCGGCCGATTGCCGAGTATCTCCGAGCATACGAAAATCGGCCGATGCCGAGTAACCGAACTGATCGGTTCAGCCCTATCGATAAGAACATTTTCAAAAGCTGGCGATTTAAGTTAGTAACACAGTGCTGTGAGCAAGCAGGCTGTGACGTCGCAGCGAGGCAGAAATTTTGTGCCTTCAGTTGGTTATAAAAAATCACATCTAACATTTTCAAAAGCTGACGATTGGTCATGGGGATCGAGATAACCAACACTAAGTGGCAAATTTGGCACTCATTTGTGCTCAAAATATTACGGGCTCGGCGACTTAAAAAAATCGAATTAACCGCTGAAAAAATGCAAAGACAAAGAGAGAATTTGGCGGTTCCAAAAAAAAACGTCGACTTAATAGAGCTGGCGAGTTAACCGGGCTCGAGTTAAGTGGGCCCCACTGTAATAATCAAAAGAATATATGAAAGATGGAAGTTACTAGAAAAAAACATAAATCAGCTAGGCATTAGAAGCTAGTTATGCAGTATTAGGTTAAAATTATATAAGAAAACACACTACAACCATTGGTCAATTTATGTTTTGTTAAAACTGTTTCTAAACTTAAATGATGCCTTACCAAGTTTTTGGGTTTTTTCGACAAATATGGGGTTCCTTCAAATAATTTATCCTCATAACCTTCATTTTGCTCATCCAAAAACTCCCTTAAGCCTTGCTTTCTTTTTAATGTACCTTTGCCACCTTTGATAGGTTCTCCCTTTTGTCTTCCTAAAACATTTTGAAAAAAAAAGTAATAATACATGTAATAATAATATTAATAGCACAAAAACCAGAATTCCATGCTTAAAAAGAGATTTAAATGAAGAATATTTTGAAACTACTTTATGACACTCTCGTGGGAGATGCTGATCTTCTATCGAGCGCCTCCCCAGCTGGCGGATAGGGGAAAGCCCACCAGATATGGAGGGTACCGGAGGAAATAAAATACCCGGGGTGGACCAAAATCAGCCCTACTGCCTTGTAGGAAGTGGAGGGATCCACAAAGGCTAGGGACCTAACCCGAACAAAGGCAGCTACCCATTGAGCTGTGAGGGGCAACCCCCCAAGTGGTTGTGCGCAAGGCCAACAACCCTGCCATGTAAAAAATCATAGTTACAAAAACACTGAAAGAGTAACAAAAGACATTTCAGTCCTGGGAGAGGATGGATTCCTTGAGGAGGAAAATATGACGCCTAATAGTGAAAGCCAAAACCTGGAAGCTATTAGGCCGACAACCATCATTTCTACCAGGACTACCACCGTCATTGGAGCTTGGAATGTCCGCACCATGTACGAGGCTGGTAAAGCTGCACAAATAGCCGCTGAGATGAGGAACTATAAGCTCACCAATCTCGGAATTAGTGAAGCAAGATGGACTGGATGGGGACAGAAGAGATTAATCTCAGGAGAGATGGTGTTATTTTCGGGACACGAAGAAGACGATGCTCCACATACCCTGGGTGTTGCTATGATGCTATCAAGGGCAGCACAAGGAGCACTCATTGGATGGGAGGCCCATGGACCTAGAATTCTTTTAGCAACCTTTCGAACAAAGAAACGTAGCATCAACCTAGATGTTATACAATGCTATGTACCAACTAATGAAAGTGATGAAGGAGACAAAGAAGAATTCTACAATAGAGTAATGACCATAGTCCAGGGTCGCCCACTTAGGAACATCGTCATCCTCATGGGAGACTTTAATGCCAAGATCGGCAATAGCAACACAGGGTACAAAGAGGTTATGGGACAGCAAGGGATAGGCAAGATGAACGACAATGGTGAGAGCTTTGCGGACCTATGTGCCGCAGCAGACCTGGTCATAGGGGGGAGTATTTTCCAGCACAAGAGGATTCACAAAGCTACATGGGTCTCACCGGACATGAGAACGATGAACCAAATAGACCATGTATGTATTTGTAAAAAATTCAGCCATTGACTGGGTGATGAAAAAATCTACACAGCAGAAAAGGAATGGCATCCAATGGACCTTGTGGGATCAACTGGATGATCTTGACTTTGCTAATGATCTTGCCCTTCTTGCACATACCCAACAACAGATGCAGGAGAAAACAAACATTGTCGCAGCCACTTCTGCTAGCATGGGTCTCAACATTCACAAAGGGAAGAGTAAAATCCTCAAGGTTAATGCCACCAGTACATCACCCATTATGCTTGAAGGAGAAGCCCTTGAGGAGGTGGACAGTTTTGTTTACCTTGGCAGCGTGGTAGATAAACAAGGTGGTACAGATGCGGACATCAAAATAAGGATCGGAAAAGCAAGAGCAGCCTTCCAGCAACTCAAGAATGTTTGGGTCTCCAACAACTTAGGCAGCAAGTTAAAAGTAAGGATTTTTAACGTTATGGTAAAACCTGTGCTGCTATATGGAGCCGAGACGTGGAGAACAACGGCCGTAAACCTGACCAGAATCCAGTCCTTCATCAACAACTGTTTAAGAAGGATTCTCAGAATTCACTGGCCAGACAAAATCAGCAACCAGGAACTGTGGCAGCGGACAAAACAGAAGCCCATTGAGGAAGAGATTCTCCAGAAGCGGTGGAGGTGGATTGGTCATACACTAAGAAAACCTGCTCCTAACACAACAAAGCAAGCCCTGAAATGGAACCCACAGGGTAAGCGAAAAAGAGGCCGTCCAAGAAACACTTGGCGCCAAGAATTGGAGGCAGACATCAAGAGAATTGGCCATGAATGGAAGATTCTGGAGAAGCTGGCCCAGGATAGAGATGCCTGGAGGTCTCTCGTAGGTGGCCTATGCCCTTGGAGGAATCGCAGACGCCGACGATGATCGGTAGATGCCCCTCATGGACGAGAAGGCTCAACAACATGGGCATTTAACTCATCAACCCCAAGACAGGAGGCCAGAAAATCATTCTATCTGAGAATATTTGTTTGTTTCAGATACATTTTACAAAGATGGATGTACAAATGTGGCACATAATTTCTCCAGAATGAAATTTTGGAGTCAAACATTATTCCATTATGTGTGGTGGGGGCCCTGAATTGATTTTTTTTCTTGCATGACTGTATGAGCTTTATAAACATCATTTCAAACATTAATACTTCATGGGCCAAACTTGGTAAATGTGCATGTGATTATCAACTTTAACTACTAAAGGCAACTGAACTCATCCACTCCTTTCCCTGTATCACCCATATAAATACCAGTATACTTGGGGATTGTGCTATTACTATAGACTTCAAGGTAAACATAGGCCATGCTTGGAAGCTATAATCTATGTTGATAATCCATATTGAAATGATGTTAATTTAAATAATCCATATAGGGAACCTAGAATTTTCCTAGAAATTTCCATTCATTAAGAATTTAAAAAGGTAAGATCTTTAGAAAAACAATTTTAATGGAGCAAATTTTAAATTGTAACGTAATCAACTATCTGAATGATATGCCCTCTTATTCAAAGTGCCACTTGAATGAAATATTACAAAAAAGAGCCCAATGAAAAATAATTTAGTCTAAGGGACATTTATTGCAAGTGTCTGGGAATTTCAAGATGGGGGTCTATATATTAATCTAGAATTTTTGTATGTTATAAAAATTCAGATTTATTTTCCTCTCTACCTGACCTAAGCTGTATGCGTTATTAAAGACATACATAAAAAACATGCTTATACATATATTGATGAATATAAGCCATAGATAGTGAACATTCCATTCCTGATCTCACTACAACTGGATACTAGAGGAATGGAATCACAATTAGGAACAAGATCCAAGAAAACTTTGAGATCCCACCAGGAACAAATACAAATGATGAATAGATTCTATTAGAAAAAGGGAACCCATATTAAAATAGGATGTTTATTAAAGTTTTTATAAATGTGTCTTTTAAATTAAATGATTGATTTTGTGCATTGTTCTCAATTTCAATGTAATTAAAACCTATAGATTTTTTGTTTCTAATGCAATAATGGGTTCACCAACAAAAGGGCCCTGGACTAATAGTAAAAAATACAATCAAATATTATATTAGTATTTTTACTCACAGATTCTGTGTCAGGTTTAGTTCACAAGAAACAATAATTATGACATCACAATAAAGAATTTAATAGCCTTTACGCCATATGGTACCAAGTCATGGTTGTTTGTTGACAAGAAATAAATAATAACAACACAAGAAATAATTTTACAATTTTACCACTTTTTTTTTAAGGGTGAAAAAGTTGACAAAAGCTTAAAATGCAAAAGCTTTTAAAAATGTAAACAATTTGTCTGGGGCCGTTTTGACCGGGGCCGTTATGTCTGGGCCGTTTTGACGGGTCACACAATAATGGGAATCACTGTCCAGTTAAATATAGAAAAATTATGGGAAATGAAGTATGTCTCAACAGAATGACATAAAGGTATAATTAGGAATCTCTTTGATGAATTTTAATCCATTTATTTGTATATATGTTGCATCGAAAACGAATAGGAAAAAGTTCACCCATGTTTGGTCCTCATTCCAATTTTAACTTCTATAAAATACACATATCATTCTCTTTTTTAAATGGTAGAAGTGAAGGGACTGTTTTGTAGCTAACTGCACATAATAGAAAGTCTGAAAAGATGTAAAGGAGTGTGTTATGAAAATATACAAATATGCATGCTCCCTTTGTAAAAGTCAATACAAAGCTGGATGTAATGATTTTTTAATAGAAATAATTATATTTGGGTTAAATTAATTCAACAAGTACATTAGTTTCTGTTCATTTGTAATTAATCAAATATATTTTTAAAAACTAACCAGAGATTTTGCTTTTCTGTTTTTTATTGTCTGCCTTACGAGGATTGACCAACTTAGATTCCAGGAGCTCTTTATGGAACAACTGACAATCTTTTTCAGAGCGTGTGCCAACTAAGCGTGAAACTTGCTGCCAATAATCCAAAAGGTCACTGTCTAAGGTCTTAAGAGCACTAAATTTTAAGGAAGAGAAGCAATTTTTACATAGAAGATATTTAAGACATGCAGTTTATTTTCACAATTCTTAAAATACTTAAGTATTTTAAAATTAAAATAGCACATAACACAAATCACACCTTATCTTCTAGAAATTGCATTGTAATTGTATTCATATTTACAACTTCACAATGTAAAACCTGACTTCTCTTCAATCTTGTATAATTTGGTAAAGTAGTTATCTCAACTGAATGTTAATTCTGACACCTTCATGATGAAACTTTTTCTGTAACTAACCCGCAGTATTAAAATCAAAATTGTACCTTTCAGAAGATAGGAAGGGATAATGGTGAAATAATTAAAAGCCAGATACTAAACATTTCAGATATAGTCCCTAAAAGGGACACATTTGTTAAATATGATGTGATTTGTATTACATTTTGACTATTTATGTCAAAGGTTTTTAACAAAAGAAAAAAATCCTGGAGTTTTTCCAGAATTTCTGACCCTCAGAATTTACATCCCTGTCTTTAAAAAATCTCTTAAAATTATTTAGAGTTTTAAAATTAAGTTTCATTTAAAATGTGTACGTACAATTTTAAAAAGGCAATTTATAACTTACTCATTAAACTTTTGTTCTTCAATGACAGTCCAGGATTCATCTCCAGTGTTCTTGGAAACTATCAGCTTATGCTGGTTGTTTGTTTTACAATCATCTCTTTGATTTTCAAAAAACATTGTGTTTTTAAGTGCACCTTTTCTGCCTTTTTTAGTATAATTATTTTCTTCGTCTGAATTTTTAGAAACATTTTTAGCTCTTGACTTTGTTTTTGTTTTAGAACTAGATGCTTTGTTTTCAAGTGCATCATCACATACCTTTGCTTTATTTTTATTGTTTTCTCCCTTCACTTCTAAATTTGAACTCAACGAAATATCATCCATACTTAAATTTAAACTTTTATTTTTATTAGGTCTTCTGACCCTGAAATTTTTTGCAAAAGAACTTTTGGAATTACTTAATTCTTTTTCAGAATAATCTTTGTTATGCGAATCTAAAAAAAGCTTTTTTATCTTTGTTGATCTTAAATTGTCCTCAGGACTTAAGCTTTTCCTTCTTTTCCGCTTTTCATTCAAAATATTTTCATGACTTGAATCTGACAGGTTTGTCTGTTTTTTCTGAACACACTTTCCTGGACTGGAGTCTACCAACTTTTTCTGTTTCAAGTTCATAGTTTTTACATGGCTTGAATGTTGTCGTCTGGAATGCTGTTCTTGACTAGATTCTAAGGAACGCGTTCGCCTTTTCAATGGAGATTTTTTTGAACTGGTATCAAATAAACTTTTCTTTTTTCGTTTGTCTGAATAACAAACAGATATGTTTGATTTTCTGGTCAGCTTTTTCTTAGCTTTACTTTCATGAATTTTATTAAAACTGCTGCTTTTCTGTTTTTGTTCAATAGATGTGTCAGACACAGGCTGGCAGTTATATGGAACATCACCTGAAAGCATCTGACTGTATCTTCTAAGCTTCAGCTTTTGACGGCTTAAGTTACAATTATTATCTGATACATTGGGCTTATATTTATTGACAATATTATTTTGACTTGAAGTTACTTCTTTTTTAGATTTACAAGGTGTCTCATTCAAAGCTTCAGGACTCTTAAGTGTTTTATTTGAGATATCCGGCACCAAATAACATCTTGATAGTGCAACCTTGGCAATTTTTATATCATTCTTGTTGTAAGCATCATTCCTGTTTAGCATATTAGTAGTGGTAGGAGTCTGTAGACTTTGAGATAAACTTTTATGGTAGGTCTTTTTCAAATTATTCTGGAAAAGTAACAAAATATGACAATTACCAGGAAAGTCAATAATAAACAATAGACTATCGTTTTAACACAATTTTAAAACAATGGAGCATGAGTGTATGCAAATGATTTTCATAATTTTAAAACTTTTTCTTTGTAGTGTCAATTGACAAGAAGAAACTGCTGATGTTGGTAGCTGAAAAAATGTTACAAAGGCCAAATTATCAAGTTGATTTACGTGTCCTTTTAGTGTCGATTTGAGATTCATAAAGACCTCTGAATCATAGTAACTTAAAAATAACTAGATTTTCCCCCAGATTATCGGACATTTGTAGGCCATTACAAAATGCAATTAAAAATATATAGTTATTATAAGAACACTTTTCTAATTATATAAGAGTAATTTAGTCTAGTACATGAGAGGGGAAACTGGCCCATTGGCCATGAGGCCTACTATGGTTTTCTGTCACCCTTGGAAGTTTGCAGATCAATTAATTTATGATAGAGCCCACATGTTCGCACTTGAACAGAGGCTCACTCTTTTTCTGTGTGGCCCTTTGACGTTTCATGACCCACTAATGCAGCCCTCACCCTAAAATGTTTTCCCCACCAATGGTTCAGTAAATAGAGCTAATGTCTAAGTAGTTAATTTTTAACATTTCAACAATAGGCTCATTTTATAACTTATTTAAATTACCATAGCCTTGGGAACATACTTTTTTTTTAACAGCTCCAGATTTAAACACATAAGAACATACAGAAAATACACACCTTACCTTTCATATACATAACAGACGCTCCTTCTATACGGAAAATCATTGTATCCTAAGATTATCTATGGTTTATCATGTATTTTTATTAGGTCATTCTCTTTTTGTGCAGCCAAACAATGGAATTCTCTACCATTACACATCCGGAGTATTTCATCTACCAAGTCCTTCTAGACTGCACTTAAGACGCATCTTTTCAAAATTTATTTTCAAAATTAAGGAAACACCATTTCTTTTTAATGATTAACGTTGCTTATGTGTATTGTACTGTTATTTATGTGGTTATTATGAAAAGAATGTATATTTAAATTATTATATGTATGTTATTATCTCCATGTAAAGCGCTGTGAGCCCGGCTCCTTGCTGGGAAACAGCGCTATAAAAATTACCAATTTATTATTATTATTATTAGTTTTGAATGTTGGTTTTCTTGGCTAGTCAGGCAACCCATTCCATGCCCGAATGCCAGATGGGAAGGAAGAGGATTTGTAGTTATTTGCTCTTGCAAATAGAACAAGAAGAGTTTTTATCTCTTAGTGTTGTATTAGATTGTTGTTGATTTGTATTTCCAAGTTAGAATTAAATACCTTATTTATTATTATTTTTAATTTGCTATTTTTTCCTTTTATATCCTCTAGAGTTTCTATGTCAAGTAATTTAACTAATGGTTCTACTCATATCTATTGTAAATATTCACCAGGAATGAATTTTGTCGCTACTTCACACATGCATTGTTATCTACACAAAGATTGCCCAACTCAGCTTTAACAACCATCACCGCCCCTCCAAGAAAAACTAACGAACATATTTGAAAAATGATAACTACGATTTACTCAGCATGAAATAAAAAATTTACCATTCTGGCCAAATTTAAAAAGAAGTAAAATTACCTTAGGTTGATTTAGAAAACTTTGTGTCACTTGATTGAGAGCCTGCTCAGCTGCTTTAGTTTTACAGCCAATTTGAATTTTATTTGTACCTTCCACTTGAATATAACGTTGGCCAACCCATGAGGCCAATGGGGGAAGTGAAATGCGACCACTCCTGGTTTTCACAACATCTGCTTGGTTGATTTCTTTTTGTATAAGCCCCCCAGGAGTCCATACAGCTGGAGATGAAGGTTAATCTAAATATTATTATTTTAAAAGTAATTTAAAGAGACACTAGTGTGTATTCCTCAACAAGCTTTCAATTTTAAACCAGTTGAAACTTTTTGAAAGCTAACTGAGGACACTGACTTTAGTAGTGTAAAACGTGTGTAATGTAATGGATTACACACCTCAGACTAATAAATTCATGAACAATTGGTTATTTTTTTTCACCAAATTCCTTTTCCGGCATTGTGACAAATTGGAGACTGAACAAGAAATTTTGTTAGCTACAATTTAATAACAACCGAGCAATGATTTTTTTGGCTCTTTAAAAAAATTCCTTTTCTTTCTTTTCAACAGGTCTGAAATATGATCTACATCTAATCAGATGTCCTTTTGTTAGATTTAGGCAATCGGGAACTAATACCCAGCTTTACTATCTTGCAACTAGGGATCAGCCGGATATGGTTTTTTTACTATTTGCCGAATATGGATAGTTTGGCCCTAATATTTAACGGATCCGGATATCTCCACATTTAAGTGTAAGAGCTATTAGGGTGTATTTTACTACTTTATATAAAGTATTTAATACTATTTATTAAAATATGTATTATCCTACAAATGAAGAGTATCTGCTATCGACGTTACATTGTCAAAGTCAACGATGAACATTTTACAATGAATTGAATGAACGAACTTGAATGTAGTTCAACGAACTGTGTAGTGTGTACCAAGCGAACAGTGTTGTACTGAGTGTGTAGTGTGATGTACAAGAAGTCGTGACCTAGAACCATAATAAAACTGTTCTTTTATTCTGACAATTTAAGTTTAATATGCTATTAGTTAACTTAGTTTGTTATCTTATGTAGTAAAGTAATATCTATACTTGTAACTTTTTAACTTAATATATTTTTCTCGTATTGAAATTGATTCTTTTACTATATTTTGGATAGATTTAAATGATTTGAATGGATCAACGCTTGTTAATTTGTTTATTTTGTTATATATTAATAATTTAATGTATAATTTAATGAGTACACTGCTATACAGGAGCGAGACATGGACCACTTATATATCCCAAGAGCGCTAGCTTAATAGCTTCCACTTGAGATGCCTGCGACGCATCCTAGGCATTAAATGGCAAGACAAGGTGCCTAATACTGAGGTCCTAATGCGTGCCAATACCCAAAGCATGTTCTCAATCCTTAGTGAAAGACGCCTGAGATGGCTAGGACATGTTAAAAGAATGAGCCCTGGCCGAATCCCCAAGGATCTGCTATATGGAGAACTGGCATTGGGAAAGAGGAAGACAGGTAGCCCATGTCTGCGATTTAAAGATGTCTGCCAAAGGGAACATGAAAGCAGCCAGAATACGCACAAGCGACTGGGAGTGTAAGGCAGAAGACCGATCTACGTGGCACACAGTTGTCAAAGAGGGCGTCATAGTAGCCGAGGAGTGTAGGATGGAGGAGGCTACAGAAAGAAGAGCTAGGAGAAAGGCCAAAACATTTGGTAGCACAGAATTCGTGTGTAAAAGCTGTGGTAAAGACTGTCATTCAAGGATAGGACTGCACAGCCACTCGAGGAAATGCAACCCAACACAACGGTGATGCACCATCGACTTGCGAGACGGAAGGATGCCGATTATTATATAACTTAATTTGTTACTTAACAAATTTTGTATAATTATTATATTCACAATAGATTAGAGTCTACAGTTTTAAAATTATAAGACTGAATAAGATATAATACGTGAGACAAGCAACATTTTTATTTTTAAGTTCGCAAATCAAATCACTATTGCAACTGCCATTTAAAGTTCAACGGAAAAAACAACAATGAATATAAAATTATTACAATGATATAACTTATATCATATAAGTAAAATGTTTACATTTGAATACTGAATTGAACGTATTGAAAAATTGACTACTGTCAACGTACTAGTCAATGAAAAAGAAATTAAAAATGAAAGCCAACTCTCAGCCTGTCGCAGTTTACAAGGCTCCTGTTTAACTATATAGTTTATAGTATAAACTAATAATTAAAAATTAACTTAAAATTATTAGTTTTTAACATACAATTATTATTTTTTAACATAAAATTATTATTTTTAACATAAAAATTATTATTTTGTAACATAAAATTATTATTTTGTAACATAAAATTAATATATCAGCTATAACAATGAAAATAATTTTATGACATGAGTAAATAAAATAGTTACTAGTTAAAAAATTCAGGTTAAACTTTGTGTTGTTGAAGAAAATTCTTGTTAATGTACTGATTTCTGGCTATTCTTTTTTTACTTTTTAATGCTTTTTATATATTTGTTTATAAACTAATTAATATTAATTTAATTTAATTTTAAAAAATTCTTTACTACATTGATATCCGGATGCTATTCGGATCTGTCATAGGTATTTGCCGAATCCGGATAGTGGCAAAAATCCTGATATTTGGTCCGGATATCCGGCATTCCGGATATTCGGCTGTCCCCTACTTGCAACCCAAAAATATGTTAGCACTTAAGTCAGAGGGATAGTCAACTGAATCCAATTAATTTATTATAACCACTGGCAATTGTTATTATTGAGAATGACATGTATCATCTAATGTGTGACCTGAGACACTTTTAAAATCCTTTTCAATTTTATCTCTAATCGAAATAAAAATAAAATTGGCTAAAAAATTATAATAAAAAGAATCGTTACTTCAAATAGAAAGAAAAACTAAAATTATTGTTAAATAACACTAAACCAGAAAAGGAAAAATATTTACTAGAATATTTTTCAAAATCTTCTTTTTTTCCAGTTTTATTTCTCTTTGGTGAAGATGTCAATTTAAATGATTTTTTCTTCCTTGTAGGTTGTGCTTTTTCCTCATGAATAGTAATGCTGCAATAGAATAGTTTCAGCTATAATGTCTATTAATCAATCCTGTTAAATGAATTTTTATCTTTCGATATTTCTACCATTACAAATTTTTAGATATACAAATACATGCATATTACTTTTATACCAGTTAACTATTTAATTTATCAATAATTAAAAACAACATACTGAAATAAGCTTAAATTGAATTAGAAATAATTTTCACTAATTATTGACAATTTTGATAAAAATAGAAAATTGATGGCCTCAGATATAATTAAAATGTTCTTATATTACAATATTTTTGGTGACTGCAAAAAAACTTTAAGAAGTACTGATCAAATGTATTTCTGATGAGCCAAACAAAAAACAAATTTTTACAAATTCATATATTTTTAACAAAACATTACCTTTTTTCGATATCGTTATAGAAATCTTGGATAAGTTCTCTCCAGTTCTTAGGAAATCCATTAGCAAAGGCATCAGCAATGTCTTTAGAAAAGCCTGCAATATGAAAATTGAATGCTAAGTTATGCATTTTAAGAAGCTGAAATACCTGTCAAATTGAAGGTTGTACTGACCCAGTTAGAAATGAATAAAACACAGTATGAAAACATCTGTAAGATAAAACACAGTAAAACAAATAATGAGTCAGCAAGAGGCTTTCTTCGGAAAACAAACTAAAAAATAATATCAAAATAAAATTTTAACACTTAGCTGAAATGTAATAATGCCAAGAGGCACCAAGTTACCTGTCAGGCTTTGAATATGTTAAACTTAACTTGAGCTACTCGGCTAATGCCCCTATAAGTGGTTATGTGATCACTTACTTAAAACTAAGCATTTAAATTTGTGAAGCATAATTTTATTTCTTGATCCAAAGGTGTGATCATCCATACCAAGTCAGATGGAAATCTCTATAACATCGCTAGGCTCCGTGCAAAAGAGCAAAGTAGAACAGTATAAATCAGAGAGTTGATCTTTGCTGATGATGCAACTATTACTTCACATACAGAGGAAGGACTCCAAAAACAGAACAGTAAATTCTCGGATATGTGTAAGGACTTTAGATTAACAATAAGCCTCAAAAAGACCAATATTACGAGTCAAGGCACAAACTGCCTTCCAGCAATCTCCAATGAGGGAAACACTTCAGCTGTTGTTGAAGATAACACCTACCTCGGCAGTAAGATCTCAAGGAAACTCTCCGTGGAAAAAAAATTTCAAACTAGAATTGGTAACGACGCATCCTTAATGGCAAGATTTCACAAAAGAGTGTGGAGCAATGTCCAGCTCACGGACAGGATGTAAATATCTTACCAGGCCTGCGTGCTCAGCAAACTCCTTTAAAGAAGCAAGACCTGGGCAACCTACGCTAAGCAAATAAAGCAGCTCAACTAAATCCACTTGCATTTTTTTGCGTAGGATTCTACTCATTAAACGGCAGAATAGAGTCACACATGTGGAGGTGCTCAGAAGAATATGTACTCAATCCGGAGGAATAGGCGCCTGCAGCGGATGGGCTTGGAGCATATCCCAAGAGCCCTACTGGCAACTGGATCTAGAAAAAGAGGTGGCCCATGCCTGCGTTACAAAGATATCTGTACAAAAATTCATGCTACTGGCGCACATCGATCACAACACGTGGGAGGGTTTTGCTGAAGAATGCACCCTCTGGCAGGCTAAGGTATGTGAGGGTACTCAAGACACAGAAGCCACCCTCACAGCAAAGAAAGACGAGCCAGGAGAAAGGCGGGGGCAGAGGAGAAGGAGACAACTCCATTGTTCCTTGATGATGGACGGATGCCATACCTAACCAATTTTATTTTCTTTAAAACATTAGTGTTTTTTTTAAACAAAAAAAACAAAACAAGAAGCTAACGGGAAACTTTTATCATATTAATGTCACATAAACAAATATGATTATCCCCTTTGATACTGTCATCCTTTTGTAAAATGATGGTTTAACATTTTAAACAATAAAATGTGCTTTGGATAGAAACTCAAGTGCACAAATTTAGCTTGTTAGGTCATAAAGATCCTTCCTAACACACTGATCAGACATTTTACCCTTCAATTTAGCAGCAAAAAAAATTGTTAAAGACATTCATTTATTTTATTGATCAAATCAAAGATTTTTATTTGTAAAGTAAAAACAATATTCAGTGATTATAAACCAAAAGAAATATTATTTTCACCAAACCAGGTCTTTCATTTTAACTTGAAGAGATGTCATATCCACTATTATGAAAGAGTCCAAGATGAATTTTTAATTCATAAGTCATCATTTTATCTCACCCATTTCTTCTTCCCACCCTTATTAGTTAATAATACATGATACCCTTCTTATGAAATCATATTTTCAAACTGCTTTCATAATCTACAATTTTCTTTTTTAGACAACAAAACTATTAGCTGAACAGCAATAACAATGGAGATGAGATCACTAACCATTGTCAATAGTACAAAGTCTGTTGATTCTTCCCTTCAATTGATAGGTAGTACCAGATACTGTTACAACAATTTTAGGTTTTTTCACTTCCGATATTGCAGTACTGTGCCAGAAGTCATTCATTCCTCTGAAAAGACAAGCACATATTCATTTAGTCACTATAAATACTATAATACATGAAATTATAACCAAAGGCATTTTTTTCTAAATTGGAAATCTTTGTGTAACTGTTAAACCTATGTTATATCAAAACCATCACTATCAGGGAGATTATGAACCAGCCTATCTAGGAAACTCTTGACAAAAACCTTTAGTTTCAATGGACAGAAAGAATTCCTCTTAAAAGGGGGAAAGTTTACATAATTAGAAAGCAACTATTCAGGAGTGTCTTGATGTGAGGGACTTCTTACTTACAGCTCTCTTATATATTAACAAGATATGAACAGTTTAACAAAATATGAACAGTTTACCTCTAGAATGTACTATTTCATTTATGTCGGCCACAGATGCATTTTGTTGAGAGAACAAAGTCCCTGATATGTAAGCAACACAGCAAGCATGCCTTCTTGGAATCAATGTATACTAAATACATGTTTAAGACTGATGGGCTGGAAAAACCATGCCAAAGCATAAGTACTGCCAGCTATAAAAATGAGAATTTTGATGGCAGAAAAATAACATTTCAAGTTTGCTTTACAGCATCACTACATTCTTGAAAAGCCATCTAAGCTCATTAGTTACACTTTCTTTGTATCGTATGAGGCACAGTATCCGTTGGAGCACACTCACATGCACAACAAAAAAATGTACAGCTGCTAGGAAAAATTGAATTACCACCTATAACCACGAAGACCCTTTAAACATACTAAAGTCACGGGACTTATGACTATGATGATGATGAATTCAAAGCTAAATAGGGAATATTACTTTTAAAACATGCTCTGTTAACGTAGCTACTTACTCTTAAAAAAACACACAAAAAACAATGAATCACAAAACACACACAAGATATTTTTTAAATTTATTTAAAAAAACAGATGACTTCTTAAGTTTTGAAGTGGATATTTTGCTTTACTACACTACCATACACTAGATATAGTTACATTTTTTGCCCCTCAACACAAACAGCGTGATTGCCTGGTATTGGTTTGATAATCCAGTCAGTCAAAACAGTCAACTGTGTACGAGTAGCTTTGTTTCTGCCAGGAATTACCTGTATGAAAAAAATGATTCTTTCATTTAAACTTTAACAAAAATAAATCTGTTGCTTGAAAGGGTGATGGTGGCAACTTTTAAGGATTTCAAGGGCAGGAGCATGAATAAATAAAAAGATATTTGTACTTTAAATAAAACATTACTTCATCAGTGCATTAAAAAAAAATTACTTAAACTTAAATAAATGATTTTCACATTCTTCTTTTTCCATTTTCAATGTTTAATCATTGCTATGAGGTAAGCTGGTTAAATCATCATTTCAAAGTAGTTCAAACATTTGATAAATGTGAAGAGCAACAATAGAGTCCCAAAGACATGAATATTTGATACAGATGAAACATTGTATTTCTGCCCTGAAATACCATTTCAATCAGTGTTGGACTAATTTCACCATGAAATTTATTATTATTTTACAATTGTATCGTGTCCATTTGAACCTCATTTAGAGAGCGTTAAAAAAAAAGGTGCCATGGTCAAACAAAACATAAATGCATTCAATGATAATGTGCCTATTTATTACTTAAAGATGCTGAGTGATATGGCAAGTCGTAGAATTCAGAATCAATTTCATCTGTTAAAGACCTGGAACTGACGATGACTAATTGCATTTCTCCAAATGATTTTCACAGCAGAAACAACTGGTTTAAGCATGAAAGAAATATGTTAATGTGAGTCTTTTTGAGTCTGATGTATAATGAAGTGTGTGAACAGAGTGCCAAGAGTTAGAAATCTTCTAATTGAGCCCTGATCTTCCCCACAAACATGAATTAAGGTGATGTAATCTTAATCATGTAGTCTCTAATTAGAGCTAAGCCACGGTCTACACAATTTTATAAGTTCGACGTCTACTGGCTGGATATTAGTGTCTAGTAGTGAACTTAATCAAAACATCAGTTGAACAGCTCATATCCAGGGAGTCCTCGGGTTACGACGGTCCCAACTTACGCTGTTTCATGGTTATGAACGCACCCGCATTTAAAATATAAATAATAATATTACGCATTATTCCGTCTTTTTAATTTTTTTTATATATTTAAACTTTTTTTTTCCCACGGGGTAAGGAATTGTTTGCTGTTTTTAAAATAATTTTTATGGTATGAACTGTTTCGTACAGAACTTTACAGTATATTTTATTAAAAATTTCGGGCGCAGGATTTTGGTTGTTTACACCATCTTTCTCTTTTTTTTAAAAAACTTTTTTTTTCCATTTGGTAAGGAATTTTTACCTCTTTTTTAAGTCATAAACTGTTACATAGCACTGTAGGTACAGTACTTGACATTATAACAGTAGAACCCACTTAACTCAAGCTTGGTTAACTCGGGTACCCTATTAAGTCAACTTTTTGTATTAGAACCGCCAAATTCTCTCTTTGTCTTAGCATTTTCTCATCGGTTAATTCGATTCTTTTAAGTCGCCGAACCCTAATAACACGAGCACAAAAGAGGGCCAAATTTGCCACTTAACGTTGGTTACCTCGATCCCCATGACCAATCGCCAGCTTTTGAAAATGTTAGCTATGATTTTTCATAACCAAGGGAAGGCATCAAATTTCTGCCTCGCCAGGTCTGCTGGTGACGTCACAGCCCGCTTGTGTTCAGCTCTGAGGCTGTGTTGCTTCTGGTACTATGCCAATCGCAAGCTTTTGAAAATGTTAGTTATCAATTTTTTATAACCAACAAGGCCATGCATCAAATTTCAGCCTTGCGAGGTCTGCTGGTGACATAACAGCCCGCTTGCGTTCAGCTCTCAGCGCTGAGTTACTTAGAAGTTACTAACTTACTTCTGGTACTATGCCAATCGCCAGCTTTTGAAAATGTTAGTTATCGATGCCACTCACCATCTCACTACCGTATTTTCGCGCGCGTGTTATAAAAAGTTTTACAATTGGTTACGTTTATGCTAGCTAATCAATAAAATTGATAGTTCAATAACAGTTCACGCGGCTTTAACGTTGTTCACATTTTAACATAGCCGCACTGTGTGTTAGTTCTCGTACTATGCTTCGTCAACTAAGGAGTTTAAAATAAACAAAAAACTTTCACTAGCCGTACGCATTTTTTCAAACAATTGATATTAATGTGGTAATCTTATGTCAAATGGCTTTAACTTGCAGGAAAACTGTCATTAAAAGACCAAACTCAAATTTGAGGACCAATTAATTGCCCGGTATCTTTGCTACATCTTTCTAATGACTCTCGTAATATAAATAGTAACAACAGTTGCGGCCTTGACTTTGACCTTGTTCATATCATACCCGCACTGTGTGTTAGCTCTCATACAGTGCCTCGACAACTAAGCAAAGTAAAAAAAAATTTTTTAAATCTTTCCTCAGCCGCAGGCGAACTAAACGAAAAGTGATGACGTATATATTATTTATAGACCGGAATAGTAAGAAAACGCTTTGATGTCACGCTCGCGTATTGGTTCTGGTATTCTGCCGTAACACAACAAAATATTAACTCCCAGTTATAAGTTTATACCGAAGTTACGGCTAACCGGTTAACAACCTTATCATGTACATAAAGAAATTTCAAGCACATTTGGCATACCCCAAGGCCGTCGACTTAACCGGGTTCTACTGTAAATATATATATAATGTTCCGACTTACGCTGAAATTCGGGTTACAACGTTTCTTAAGATCGGATCAACGTCGTAACCAGAGGACCCCTCTCTATTACCCAATTTTCTTAAAAATCCCTTTGTCAGTTTATATAGCAGCCCTGTAATTATGAGCACTGTTCACAATTTTACAATACCCAGGTATTAATAACATAATATTGTAACAGGCATAGCTCTAATATATTCCCCTATAAATAAAAATAATGAATATAGAGATACTAATTTCCAATCTATATATATAATTCACCAAAGCGAGTATTTGCAAACAAGAATGACGAATGGCTCGCTGGGTCCGACCAATCACAGTTTATGGTTGGCAAGCTAGGGTGGTGGGCAGGTAGATAACCGCTTTGCGAATGTATCAAGACCAACAATGCGTCGGTGGTTACCACCACCAATGTTCACTCGCATTGTTTTGATTTCTTCGTGCTGTAGTTTGTGTCAGTTTTTTCACCCCTTTCTTTGTGCTATCCATGAGCAAGTCTGCGGCGTATGCTACGCCTCGGGGTGTATCTAGTATGTATATTTCTCAATATGTTTCTAGAGCTAAAATTTAAGTTTATTTTAACAAAATTGTTTGTTTTTTTTAAAATGAAGGAGCAGAATACACATAAATCAGTAACTATACCATTTCATTCACGTTGGGAAGTTCTTTCTGACATAAATTTCCAGGCATGTTTTTCTTGTGTGCCTTCTTCATTGGGGAATTTTTTGGATTATTCTTATTTAACTTCTCACTGCTGCTGATCAAAAATTTTTGTTGTATCCTTCTACTCTTCCGTATTTCAGCTGAGCTTGCTTTTATTGCTTTAGGCTGTCCAGATTTTGAAGTACCCGCTTCACTCTTCTGGTTCAGCTCACAAGCACTTGTTTGTAAAGGATCATCTATTACCAATGTAAAATTTAAACAAATATAAATCAAATTAATGCAAGAATTTCCTATAAATAAAGCAAAGTGAAGATTTTATATATATCTAAAAATATATTATCTGTCAATTAATGGTAAAAAAATACTTTACCCTTTTTTAACATCCAGTTTTGCTGCTCATTAGCATTGATGCTGTCTTTTTTTCCCTTTCCATCAACTATGCTGTATAAAGAGGGATTATGTTAAATTGTAAAACATATTTTTATATTTTTTACTCTAAATAGCCTAAATAAATATTGTGACTATATTCTTGTAAAATCCTACACCCTTAAAAATATAAATGGAAAAAAAAATCAAAATAATGTATATATTACAGATGCTCCTACAGAAGATTATTGCATCTACTCTTATCCATACTTACGTCATATACATGCATATAGTTCATTAAGCTAAAATCAACGTTTGCAAACACTTATTAAATCAGTTATTCTCAACGTTGATATTAAAAAATTCATTCAAAAGGCTACATTATGAGCAAGTGTTTAAGTTTACTACACTCTGAAAAAAAATGTTTTAAAAGATACCTTAAACTACATGCCAGCTTAGCATCTTGATCAATAGCAGTGCTATTTGAAACTGCACATTTTCTTTTAATTGCTTGAATTCTGTTGAAGGTAGTGTTATGAATTACTCTGAAAGATGTCAGATGACTTTCCATAGATGAATTTGGTAATTCTGGTGATGAAGACTGAAGAACAAATGTGAAACATAGGCAAGCTGCATTTCTTACTAAATAAAATTTTAAGCACAGTAAAATACGACACACATGAAAACGCTTAAGAAAGAATGTCAGATAACACGAAATAATAAAACTATCACGACAAAATACTCTTTATTTTCATACATTTTTTTTCTGTTTAACACAAAACAAAAATCAATTAACACTAAAAGATTTCCCTTCTCAAATGAAAACTATGGAAAACACTTGCGTCGCCGACAAGTATAATAAAAAAAAACCCGTAAAAAACCAAGTTTTTTACTATAAATCCTTTACGTATGAGACATAACTAAAAGAATGTTCATTATAACACGAAGCGCAAGACCATCCAAAAATACAAAATTGCAGTTGTGTCGTAAAACGTGTTTAATATAATGCGCACCGATCAGGAATAGGTTTATAAAAAGTGTTGTCAGTAAAATACGCACCTTATTGCGCGACAGAAAGGTTGTTCAATATAATACGCACCGCGACGCTCTATCTCAAAAAATAGCATGATACATAGGAATAAATAAAATAATCTAAAAAATCAATAATTTAATTACGGTACATGCGATCGATCTGAAATTTTGATACATTGTTTTTATCATCGGTACGAAACTGCCTGCAAAATTTCAGCTCGCTATCTTGCGAGCAAGTGGGTTAAAACTCGATCAAAAGTTTTGGCGACAAGCAAGCAAGCAAGGTCGGTCGGCCGCAGACACCACGAGTTAATATAAAGGATTTAAAAATGAGGCGGTGTCTTATGTTTCATATGAAAGGGAGCTAACTTGGCTTTGGAAAACCAACACCATTGAGATAGCCGGTGAGACGAGCCAATGTTGTGTATCTACACCCCCCCCCCTCACTCTCACTGCTAAAAAAAAGGCAATACAAAAAAATAATATAAAAAACAGATTAACAGATAAAAAATGTGTTTATTATTTTTGTATTTTATATTGAAAATATTTTTGTTTCATTGATTTTTATTAATTGCATGCATGCATAAACTCTAACAAATGTAATTCTGTTAAGTACATTTACTTTTTTGTAATTATTTTAACATGAAAAAATATTTCATTGCCGTCAACTTCATATTAAAAAATGTTTTTCACTGTAGTTTATTTCTTAGTTTATTATGATTTATGATTTAAAACTAAAAATAAACATAACGGAGCTACTGTATGTACAAAAGTGATTAGATCACCAAGTATAATATTTTCCTGACAATGAGGCTTAAGGCCATCTATCTATGTAAATGATTTTTTTTTGTTTGCAATTTGTTATTGTTACAAACTTGTGTAAAACATTAAAAAAATTCCATCATATATTTTCACACTTCACATGTAGATGTTGATTTATTAAGGAGGTATTTCATTGCAAATTTGTGCATCCAATAAAATGGTTAGCTCGAACTTATATATGCTGTTGTGGCATGTAACTTAATTAACTAATATGGTTACAGGCGTTTTATTATTATTATTTCTCAAAAACAATCTCCTTGTCTATAGTGCTAATCGGCTCCTGCCCAAGCAATAACAATGTAATACTGTTATGGATCTCAACTGATTGTGATTTTGTCAGCAATTTTGGGTGGGATTGATCAACACCCAATTAATGAATTACAGCCAAATTGTGTCTGACCGTGCTTGTGCTGCCAGTCTTTGCTAACAGAATTTAATCCCACAAGTTGCATTATTAAATTTTTTACAATGTTCTCATTTAATTTATTGACTTTGAAATACTGATAAGTTTATTTAATTAAGTCTTATTGACACAAAACGCGTTAATGGCGTTAAAAGAATACAACTAAGTTTGTTAATTGTTAACTGGCCCTAAGAGCGGGGCCAGTCCTGTTTTATCTGGATCAGTTTATCAAAAACTTCATTTCATCCATACAAGCGTATTATTTCGGAATTCCTTTTTTAGGTTGTAAAATCTTAAAACAACCACTAACTTTCAATTTAAACATCACCCAGGTAAGATAATGGTTGAAAAATAATATTTTTTATATATAAAACAAATTACTTTATCATCATTGCTAAGTCTTCAGTTTGGCACACATTTTGTGAGTGTGTGTATGAATTTGCTGAGTTGATGGGCATGCCTAAGAGAGTCAAACACAAGCGGTGGTGACATAGAACCTTTGATGTCACCAACCAACAATGTGGGAAGGTGTTGCTACATTTGTTACATTCTCTTGTTGGTTCTCAAAACTTAAGGAAAAATACCACTTTACCATGTGGTTAATAGTTTTTTTTAAAAACAAAACCGCAAGCAAAAGGAAAGAGCATAAACTCCACTGATACGTCATCATAATCATGTAATCCATAATTAGAGCTGAATAGAAAATTGTCAGTCAAGCAGTTCCTTAATTTAGTATGCGACTGGCCTGATCTTCCCATTTAATTTTAAATTGTGCCCATATAATTATGGGATATGGGTAATGAATCACAATTTTACCCACACTCCACACCCAGGTATTAGTATTAGTCATTAGACTCATTAGTACTGTAATAGTCATAGTATAGTGGACACTCGGGTTCCAGATTAACACCCCTAGGTGTGACTACGAATTTCAACTTACAGTAAAATTAGAGTGTTTCAAAATTCCATCAGCACCATCACATAATATTCTGTAACTTGTACTTGAATCATATTCACTCTCAACAGGTTTCCCCAGACTGACCTGTGACTGTGTCTCTGGCCATGTAAGCTTATTTGGATATTTTTGAAAATCTTGACCAATTACCCTTGTATTTTTATTTGCAGGTCTTGGTGTTGGGCTCACGTGTAAGTAAAGTTTATCAAATGCTTTGGATACATCAGCAGCTTTATCGAAATTAAATGAGCCATTGTAATTGTTTGATTTCCGATATAATTTTGCTCCTAACTTGGATAAGCCAACATTAGAACAGATTTGTTTGACCTGACAATTTCTCTTACTCATATTTATTGAATTTAAAATAAAATTATCAGGACACCATTCATTTGTTTTCAATTTTTTTTAACCATTCATGCAAATTTTATTGTACTTAATGTATTGAAAAGTGTTCATTGTTCGTTGTGCACATAACATCTTAATCCTGTTGACATTAAAAATAGCCGCCTGCTTCCTACATCCGGTTAAGGCCAGGACTTTAATGCATCTTCATGTACTTTTTCCCCTGAACTACCCCCGAGTTATAATTTTTATCGATTTCTTTAAGTCGGGACATAATGCTTTTTTATATCTGAAATTAATTATTGATACAGCTTTTAAAAAATAAATAATACTGTTAGCTGTCAATATTTATAAAACGATTTGATTACCTTATTACCTAATAAAGATGCATAACATTTAGCGTTCGGTTAACCAACAAAAAAATGGTTTTGAAGTACCAATTTGGTAATCCTGATTAATAGGCTTTTGTTCTGCACATAACATTTTTATTCTGTACCAAAATTAAGGTTCACAACAGAAATTACAAAACTGTCTGCTTTCTCAGCTTCTGGCTATTTTTTATGTATAAAATGCGTTGTTACATGACGTATGCATGTCAGACCATTGTTTACCAAATGGGCTCAAACATGGACCAATAGACCGTGGGGGTAAAAAAAAATGTATGTAAAAACTTCACCTAGAGCAGTGGTTCCCAAAGTGGTCCCTACGGACCCCCAGGGGTCCGCGGAACCGTTCAGGGGGTCCGTGGAAAATTTAAATTGATTTGGGGATCCCTAAACAACGTCAAGGGGTCCGCGGAAGGTTTAGTATAAAAATAATAAAATTATGTGTTTTTTATTATTATTACGGAAATTAAAATAAAGTACAATGAATACTGTAGTAGCGATTTTTAGGTCCTGGGTAAAATAAAGTTGTTTGACCTAGAATACCGAAAATAATTTTATACAGCAACGCAACTATGTCATGCTGCTACATATAAATGCTAAAAGAGGCGTACATATAATCGACAATCTTTATGTAATGCTGATACGAGATGCATAAACAAATTTTCCCAATCTTAGGCTAAAAGAAGTATAGTATTGTTAGTTGGAAGTTTTGATATAGTTGAATTTTGTGTTAGGGGCCGTCCATAAATGACGTCAGGGGATTTTGGCCAATTTTTTACCCCCCCCCCTCGTCACGCGTCGTCACAAAAAGTTAGACCCCCCCTCTAAAAATACGTCACAAAGCTTTGACCCCCCCCCTCCAAAAAACCCACCTTATTTTCTATTTGAAAATAAGTATGTTTCAAATCACTTTTATTGTCATTTAAGTATCTATATATATAATTCTCTTCATGGGACCATGCCAGGCAAGTAAGCAGCAAAAATATGTGCAACCGAGCATGACGAATGACCCTCGCTCGGGTCAACTAAACACAGTTAACGGTTGGCAAGGAAGGTAGTGGAGGGGTGGGGCATGTCTTGAGACAGCAATGTTTTTTACATTCACTTTCGAAGTTCCTGCACAGTGTGTATGTATTTCGTAGTATGTTGGTTATTACATCCGCCTAGCATGCGGAAGGTCTTAGGTTCAAGCCCAGTGGCAACATATGTCTTTTTTTAATTTTTAAAAATGTCAATGCCTATTCTTTTCCCCCCTTTCTTAGCAAACATAAACACCGCTTCGCATGTCACGGAAAAAAGCTTTGTTCAATGTTATATCAATTCCTTCACCAGGTACCTGTCTGTTTCTATTGGTCGCATATTTCGTTCATGGACGAAGTTGTTGCTCTCCAACTTGGCTTCATGGCTGTAATATTTGTTTATATATTGTGACGATGTCCTAAATACTTACCAGAAATGCTTCGGTGGTCCCCCATCGTTCACCCGCGTTGTTCCCATTTGTTCGTGCTACTGTTTGTGTCCGTTCTCCCCCTCCCTTTTTTTCTTGCACTATCTATGAGGAAGTCTGCGGCGTATGCTACGCCGCGGGCGTCTAGTTTATTATTATTTAGTGAATGTCTATATTGTAATATCGTAACCCGCGTGAAGCATTTTTTTTCAAAACGTTTAACCGGCCTTCAAAAAACGAACTGTGTTAACATCCTTAGATTATATTTTATTTTAATGAATACAAATTAAACATTGACTATTAATCATCACGGTTAATGTCTTTGTTGAGAAAAAAAATATTTTAAAATAATATTTTTAAAATGTATTTTTTTTAAATCCCTCAATTGATTGACGGGCATCCCGTAAGAAAGAAATCGGCGAACAGGGGTAAATAACCTCATCTGGGGTCAAAAGGGAATTCTTGGGGGTAATGCAGACTCATTTGGGACATATAACATCCACTACAATCCACTTGAACTTGAATTATCCCTTAACCCGTTGTTGGGTCGTTGGGGCACCATCGTGAACTGCACACTAACACACGCCATTTGTCACGGTCCTGTGCTGCCCTTTGAGAGTCGCTGAATGACAGGCCGGTCCACTCAGGTGCCTTATAATATGGTTTTTGCGAGACCTCCAGTTCTAGCGTCCAAGCCTCACAACCATACAAAAAGACTGACATCGCTAGAGAGCGCATTAGCCGGATCTTTGATCTCAGGGAGAGCTTCTTACTTTGCCAGATGTGCTTTAATTTGCTCAATGCTGCCATTGTTTGGGCTACTCTGGCAAGAATTTCTGGCTTTGAGCCTTCGTCAGATATTATGGCCCCTAGATACTTGAAGGTGGAGACTTCTTCGAGTTTTTGCCCGTTTATCGGAATCTCGCTTGTGAATTTACTATTAGCCATGACCTTGGTCTTTTCTGCGTTGATTTCCATGCCGTACGCTTTTGCTGCTTTCTCTAGCTTTGCGAGGAATTCTTTTAGTTCGTCCTCGCTACCAGCTAGGCCGTCAATGTCATCGGCGAAGCGTAGATTGGTTATACTTCTCCCTCCGATGCTGACTGTTCCGACATGGTCTTCTAGCACATCTGTCATGATCCTTTCAAGGAAGAGGTTGAAGAGGATGGGGGAAAGTAAACATCCTTGTCTGACACCAACAGTGGTCTTGAACCAATCTCCCAGCTTGCTGTTGAAGAGTACTGCGCTGGTTGCTCTGTTGTAAAGGTTCTTGATCACTTCAACGATGTTTGCATTTTTGTTGAATTTGTGCATCGTTGCCCACAGTGCCGCATGCCACACTCTGTCGAACGCTTTTTTAAAGTCTATAAAGACATGATAGAGGTCACTCTGGTGTTGGAGATGTTTTTCACAGAGAACTCACAGGTTAAAGATTTGCTCCGTTGTGCTTCTTCCTGTTCTGAAGCCCGCCTGCTCTTCTGAAATGATTTGCTCTGCTTGTGGTTTCAGTCTGTTCAATATGATCATAAGCATGACTTTGCTGGGGTGACTAATCAGGCTGATTGTACGGTAGTTCTGACACATCTGTAGTTTACCCTTTTTGGGAGCGTGATAACCAGCGATTGCGTCCAGGGGGTTGGCCATTGCCCTGTCTGCCAGATCTTGTTGCACATGTTAGTTAGGATGTTTATTACGGGGTCACCTCCTGCTTGAATCAGTTCGCCCGGAATGTTGTCCGCTCCAGCTGATTTCCCCTTCTTCAGTTTTTGTACAGCCAGCTCCACCTCGTCGCGGAGAATAGAATGCATGTCTGTGTTTGTTGACTTTGGGCAGTTGAGCACTGACGCATCGCCTTTGGAGTCTTCATTGTACAGCTCAGAACAGTATTCGGTCCATCTTCTGAGAATTTCTTGTTCTTCTGTGATACATTTTGCGGATTTATCTTGTATGGTTGAGATACGACCTTGTTTGGTGGATGTCAAGTCTTTAACAATTTTGTAAGCCTTCCTTGAATTGTTCCTTAGTAGATTTTCATCGATGTCAGAGCATTGTTGTTCTATCCATTCCTTTTTTGCTTTCAACATATCTTTCCTGATCTTTTTATTGATTTCTCTGTATCTGGGTGCTCATTCTGCAGTATTCTTTACGCTCTTAAGTTTTCTTCTTTCATCGCATAGTTCTAGAATATTAGAGGAGACCCATGGTCTTTTAATTGCTCGCTTCTTACCAAGTACTTCTTTTGCTGCTTCAATTATTGTGGTATTGAAGGTGTCAATGACTAGGTCTATGAACCGTCTATGTCCATGTCCGTTTCTGACTCATATAGTGTGGTGAGTGGAGCAAATTTTCCTCCAATGGTCGCCCTGAAAACTTCTGCGATTTCTGGGTCTTTCAGTTTGTCCAGGTCAAAGCGTAATCGTGGATTGTCTTGTTTTACTATCTTTTTCAGGTGGAGATGGAAGGTCATCAGCACCAGATTATGGTCACTGCCGATATCTACTCCAGGGAAACTTCTAGTTCTAGCTGTTTTAATACACGATTTGAATCGTTTTCTGACCAGTATGTAATCTATCTGGTTACTATGTTCCCCGTCGGGGCTGTGCCAAGTCCATTTTCTGGATTTTTTATGTTGGCCAATTGTGTTAGCTTGCAGGAGGTTGTTATATCTTGCAAATTCCAGGAGACGAAGTCCTCTATCATTGGTCAGATCATTGCAAGAGCGTCCGCAAGTATCTGCCCAGTTGGTCCATACATCTACTCCAATCTTCACGTTCCAGTCTCCTTGGACGACGATAATGTCTTTCCTTGGTGTTTGATCCACGATTTCCTGTACTTGGTCATAGAATGCCTCTAATTCACTGTCCTCGTGTCTGGTTGTAGGAGCATATATCTGTATAATTGTGATATTGAAGGGTGTGGCTTTCAGCCGAATGGTGATAATGCGGTTGGAGACAGGGCGACATCCAATGACCGAGTTTGTTATATTTTTATGGATGAGGAATCCAACTCCATGTTCATGTCTGTCCTCCCTGCCGCTGAAGTAGATCGTGTGTCCTTCCTCTGTTGAGAGTTCTCCAAAGCTTTTCCATCGGGTCTCACATAGTCCGGTGACATTCCATTGGTATCGCTCCATTTCATGCGTCAACTCTTTCACTTTTCCTGTAGCATGTAGGGTTCTTACATTCCATGTGCCAATAATTACGTCGTCTTTTCTTTTGAGGTTGAAAATGGGAGTTGCTTGTGGTGCACCAGTAATACAATCCACTAGATATATTAAAATACATCATGTGTACGTGAACGCTTGGAACATATGCCCATTATTGAACCAGTTCCTTCCAGAAAATGCATTTTTTTAAAAATTGACAACTATGTAGATTTCTTACCTACGTACTATACGAAGACACCTAAATTCATCCTACTTTCATTTATATTGACTCGAGTGACAATAATCTTAATCCACATGACTTGACTGTATCAAGTATCCTTTCGGTTATATTTAAAATTAATGCCTTAAAAACTGAGCTAAGAAGAAAAGTTGTTTTGTGCTCCTCTCGATTTGCGATGTCAAGAATCTGATGCATTAAATAAAGTTAATGAATACTTGACAACTTTTAAATGAGCTCATTTATCATTATATATAAAATGGCCAGGGGCGTTTGACCAAAAACCAACCGAACAATTATATGAAAATTAAAACGTTTATAATTCTATCAAATAGATTCCACCCCCCCCCCTTTATTTTTAAGAAAAAGGATATTCCGTGTCGTTTTGACTTAAAATATCTACACATAATCCTATTCAGATCATTTTTAGACATTTGTCATGCTTGTAAAACTCACCATTAGCATTGCTAAGAACGATCCCCCAATTCCCCGAGTCATGTGAGCAGTACCTAGAGTCTGGGGGTTGGGGGGGGTAACGCACACATAAACTTGTATATTTTGGGGTAACGGGCAAAAAATTTCGGCGACGGAGCTGCAGTTACATCACAAATGCTTTGATGAAGTTTGATGTCAAAAGTCAACATCAAACGACACAGTGTAAAAATTTCATACGTTATCTTGTGAGTTCTCAAACTTAAGGATTATAATTATATTTAATTTTCGTCTCTTGATAGCTTACGCCAACCAGCGTCTGATGGCCTACCGACCGGCACATTGAGAAGCCCTGATTTAAAATAAAATAAATTGTAAGGGACCAAATATTTCAGTGGAAGTTTTATTTAAAGTTACCCTTTTGATGTGACGTCACATTTCTTCAACCCCCCTCCCCCTTCGTCACAAAAGTGTGAACCCCAGGAGCGTGACGTCATTTATGGACGGCCCCTTATCAGATAGTTTACTTTTGAACTTAAGTAGATTTAATATTTGAATACATTTTAATATCTTTTGAAAACAATATGTTTCACATTTTCAATATAGTAATACATTAAGGTTAATTTAAAAAAGTAAAATAAAACTCACAAAGGTATCGTACGTTTTTTGAAAAAAATTAAATAGAATTGTATCCTTCCATCTCACGTCAAATAATTCTAAAGGGGTTTACTGCAGCATTCCATTGAAAAGGTTAATTATTAATAGTTAAGTAACCGTTTCAAATAAAACATTTATAATTTATACAATACATTACAATTTGTGTGTCCTTTTTAACAGATGAGTGAGCCGAAGAAAAAATGTAGACAGTACAGTGTTGAATATTTGAAGTATGGCTTTATTTCATTACCAGGAAATAGCATTTGACCAATGTGTCTTCTGTGAAATAAAACATTGTCGAATGATTCTATGAAACCTCCCAAGCTTAAGGAACATTTAATGTAAATCCATAGTAGTAAAAAAGATAAAGATTTACCGATTTTTTGAAGCAGTCCAAGAAACATATTTTAAAACGCCATCACTTCAACAACTCATAGGGACAACCATGACGATAGACTGCGTGCGTCTTATAATATTTCTTTATTGATTGCAAAGTCTGGAAAGCCACACACGATTATTGAAGAACTTATTTTACCAGCTTTAAGTGAGGTGATAAGCACTGTATTGAACAAACCAGCTTTTGACATCTCCAAAAAAAAATCAACTGAGCAATAATTCAGTCCAAAGAAGGATTAACGAAATGGCTCAGTGTGTTGAAAATTCTTTATGTGATTACTTAAAAACATCTGAATTTTCCCTACAGCTTGACGAGTCCACTTTACCAGGAAACGAGGCTTTACTTTATGATTATGTAAAAGTTGTAAAAGAAGAACACTTTTGCCAAGAACTGTTGTTTGCTAAATGTTTGGATACAGATACAATAAAGTTGAAACGTTATTTACTGAATTAAAAAGATTTTTCGATGAAAAAGCTATACTCTTGACTAATATAATTTCTGTTGCTACTGACGTTGCTCCGGCAATGGTAGGAAGACACAGAGGCTTTCTGGCATACCTGAAACAGGCTGTACCACATGTATGTTCAGTGCATTGTGTCATTCATCGACATGATTTTGTTGCAAAAATCTGAGTTAACGTTTGCATGGATCACTAGATTATGTCATTAGAGCAGTTAATAAAACCAAAAGGAATCCCTTCAGTGAGATATTATTTGCTAAACTTTGTTTGGAAAATGATGAAGACTATAATTGTTTACTACTTCTCACAGAAGAACGAAGGTTATCTAAAAGTGCTTGTTAAATCGATTTTATGCTATCTTTTATTTAGTGCTGGAATTCCTGGAAGGCAAAGCCAATGATTTTGAGACAAATTTAATTAACTCAAAAAATGACACAGCCTACATGACAGATTTATTTGCCAAATTTAACGAAACTAATTTGAAACTACAAGGTGACCAATTAAATGTAATCAAAACTAAAAGCGTAATATCTGCGTTTGTTGCAAAACTTTTTCTGTATAAACAAAACTTGGGGAGAGGAGAATGTTCTCAGATTCAAAATCTCTCGAAATTGCAAAATAGAGATGAAGACTTGTTTACCTACTGTCAACACTTAAATTCATGCAGACCTGAACCAAAGATTTGAAGACATTCTTCACTTGGATATTCCCGACTGGGTGTTGAACCCTTTTGCTCGGGGACAAACTCAGATCCCAGACATATAGATGAATCCATAATAATACAGGAGCAACTTATTTAATTATCCACAAATGAGGAACTTAAACCAATGTTTGAACAAGGATACCACAAATTCTGGTTACAAAAAGAGATCCCAATTTTATGTTCTGCATTATGGGTTATTGTTCAAAAGTTGTTGACTGCTTTCCCGTCTTCCTATTTGGTAGAACAAGGATTCAGTGCCGTTATGAACCTCATCACAAACAAAAGAAACCGGCTATACATTTGTGCTCGTGGGGATTGCATTTACTACTCACAAACATTGAGCCGGACATTAATATACTAATAAAATTATGAATATCTCATTAAGTTCATCAAAGTAATTAATTTTTGTTTAAATTTAACAAAAGTTTAATTTAAATAAATAATTCTTCAACAAAATGTTGTTAATTTAATTATTAAATTTGTATACTATACATTTATGTAGCGTTTTCACTTGGGGTCCGTGAACAAGTTTTGACTATAAAAGGGGTCCACGGGTAAAAACAGTTTGGGAACCACTGACCTAGAGCGTTTGGCATTGAGCAGAACCCCTGGGAGGCAGCAGCCAACAGCCAAGCTTCCTGGCGAAACGGCCCAGCAATGTATGAAACAAATAGGCAAGAGGCTGTCGAGTCAAGATGACAGGCCATGGAAGATCGTGCACAAACCCCTCCTGGAGTCATCCCGATCTTCTCTGGTCCGATCCTCTCTCGTCCGATCTGTAGAATCTTTCGGACGAATAACAGTCTTATAAGCTACCAACAAACTCACCAAACAGCCACGGCCCTTAAATAGGATGTTGAGGGTCGAACAACATGCACTGCCGGTGTTTAAATTCACAAAACATTATTAGTTAACTAGAACGCGTTAAGCGTAGGACGCAATAATCTTCTTTATAGACGGAGCGTATGTAACAGTAACAGATAAAATAAGAATAAGAACGCACATGCAATGCCGGTGTGTTGGCAAGTGACACAGCGTTCACAGGTCACAGGTATGAGGGCATTGTGCAACCCCTTTGTTACCCTAACTACTGCCAGGTACCTCTATTCGGAGCTGGATGATCCAAGGCCAAAGCAGTGGCGGATTTAGGTTTGTCTGCGTGGGGGGGGGGCAGGAGAATTTCAGGGGGCGCCGCAATTTTTTTTTATTCATTCACTTAGTGCAAATATTTCTAGGTGCTGAAATAAAATTTATTTGTCTAAATTGCTGGTTCTGTAATGAAGATTAGAAATTTGATATGAGATTCACTCTTATTGCTATATTTTATGTTGAAAAAAAACAACAACATTTCTCCTCACTTTAAATGTGAGATTTACTCTAATAAGTTTTCATCTCAAGAGACTGCTGCAGTCTTAAATATGAAATCTAATGTGTTTTGTTTATGTTACAAACATTTTCAAAGTTGCCCTGTGGCAACTTGCTAGACAAAAAGTAACATCTAGTCTTAAGTAGATATAGTTTATCAATTGAATTTATGAAAATGGTAGTTAATTTGGGAACTGTTATATGTGACAAAATCTAAATTTCTCACAATCCTTTGTGTTCACTTTCAATTGCTGAATATCATAGCAGACTTTAACATAGAAAACGCAGCATAATATGTTTATAGTCTTTGGGCTAAATAAAACATCTAAAATGTTTTGATAATGGGGTAGAATTTGATTTAAAATTTTTATGGCCTCCAATAGTTTGTTGTACTATCTGCAAGATGACTCATCAGTTTGTTCAGCTTGCCATAAATAGCAGTGACAGTAACTCAAACAAATAACTAGGTGTTAAATATTATATGCTGCGTTGATCATTCAAAGTACATTATTTAATATTATTTGTGTTTATATCAAACCATTGCAATGAATCTCTTCAATATACAAACCATTTCTTTATATAAAGGAGAGTAATAGGTCACAAATGCAAACAAAATATAATGTATTTTTAAAAATGTTAATAATTAATAAAAGGCCTAAATAATTAAAGAAATCATTTATCATATATATATTATATGCATAATATGCATATATCATATGTAGGATAAAAAGATGAAAGTAAATTAAGAACTTAGTTCCAAAGAGAACACCTTATTTTTTTTCCGAATAAAATTTTAAGAGCTACTGCTTTCAGTTCTTGTAATAGTTTTCTATCTGAAAGAATGAAATGAGAATTTTAGCTGGCAAAATAGTTCAGTTTAAGAGCAGGTAATCTGATGCTACAAGTAATGAAAAACACAGAGACTTTGGTGGAGCGGATTGGTCAGGATTAGTAACACATACACACACACACAAAGAGTGCCAATAATATTATACTTAGGCCTATAAATAAACTAAACAATTTACTTCAGAATTTAAAAGAATAATTTTTCATTGGAAGGTTGAGCATCAAACTTTGGTAAAATCAATGCACTTTACACAAACAATGATTTTAAGTTCCTTAAATAAACATTTAAAACTCTATCAAGAATGCAGGACTAAACACAAACCATGGATAAGCATAGGACGCGATATTCTTCTGTATAACAAAATTGCTAAAATTCGTGATGAACTTGATGGAACGTTGTTGCCACCACATGATTTATCTCCTTCTTTTGCTGTGAGGTCATGCTTTGACATGTTCCAGCCTGTTACGGAAAATGAGGTCAAAAGTATTATTCTAAAATCTAAGCCAACGTCCTGCCCTCTTGATCCCATCCCCACTCCACTATTGGTTGAGTCATTAGATCTCTTACTCCCAACAGTAACTAATATAGTTAATGAAAGTCTAAAATCTGGCACCTTTCCTTCATTATGTAAATCTGCTATTATAAAACCCTTGCTGAAAAAAAAAGGGTTAGACCAAAACAATTTAAACAACTATCGACCTGTGTCTAATATTTCATTTTTGTCGAAAGTCATTGAAAAACTAGTCTTAAAACAACTTTTTTCTTATCTAAATGACCACACTCTTCTAAGTCCTAATCAGTCGGCCTATAGACCTTATCACAGCACAGAGACCACTCTGTTGAAGGTAACAAATGACCTCCTGCTCGCACTGGACAGTGGGAAAATTTCTATATTGGTCCTCTTAGATCTTAGTGCAGCCTTTGACACTGTCGACCATCAAATACTGCTGAAAATCCTGCAAAATTATTTTGGAATTTCTGGCTCAGTTCTGGCTTGGTTTCAATCATACTTATCTAACAGATCACAGGTAGTATCAGTAGATGGCTGTATCTCTCACAAAGCTGACTTGCTTTATGGTGTGCCTCAGGGCTCTGTTTTGGGTCCGGTACTTTTTGTACTGTATACAAGACCACTACTTCTACTGCTCGAAAAGCATTCAGTTAAAAGCCAATCATTTGCAGATGATACTCAACTATATACTCACACTGATCCCTCTAATATGGACTCCGCTGTCCAATTGTTGCAGGAGTGCATTGGTGAAGTAAAGTCTTGGATGACGTTAAGCAAACTCAAGCTGAATGATGACAAGACTGAAGCACTTCTATTTTGCAACAATAAATCACGCAGTACTTTGTCTCTTCCGAAGTCAGTTCACGTAGCCAGTTCGGATATTCTGTTCACAACATCGACTAGGAATCTTGGCTACATTATTTCTGACAACATGTCTATTAACAACTTCATCAACCACATCTGTCGCTCTGCCTACACTGCCATTCGTCAGATCAGCTCAATCCGTCATTACTTATCAGTTAGTGCCACAAAAACTCTAGTCTGTGCTCTTGTACTAGCTCGTATGGATTACTGCAATTCTCTTCTGTCAGGTGCGCCAAAACAATGCATTGAAAGAATACAGAAAGTTCAAAATTCAGCTGCCAGACTGGTGCTCAAGTCAAAAAAACATGACCATGTTACTCCACTTCTTCGCTCACTTCATTGGCTGCCTATACAAGCCCGTATTGATTACAAACTGGCCGTTCTCTGTCACAACTTCTTTTCGGACTCATGCCCATCGTATCTTACTGAACTTTTGTCGGTCTACTCACCCACTCGCCAGCTACGATCTTCTGCAGACACACGCGTTCTCTCTGTTCCAACAACACGCACCAAAACATTTGGTGAAAGGTCGTTCTCTTTTTGTGCAGCCAAAAAATGGAATTCTCTTCCATTACACATACGTGGTATTCAAACAACCAAGTCTTTCAAGACTGCACTTAAGACACATCTTTTCAAAATTTATTTTCAAAATGGATGAAACACCATTTCTTGTAAATGATTAACGTAGCTTATGTATAATGTACTGTAATTTTGTTTGTTTGTTGTGATATGAAAGTTAACTTAATACTTATAGGTATGTTATTTCTTTCATGTAAAGCGCTGTGAGCCCAGTTCCTTACTGGGATACAGCGCTATATAAATAATCAATTTATTATTATTATTATTATAGAAGGAGCGTCTGTAACAGATAAGATAAGATAAGATAAGAAAGAGCCGTGAGCCCTATATAAATTTCTTTCTACGGGATTTCATTGAAGCAAAACGATTTATCGTTGATTCAAAGTCAACGTTCTCAGCTAGATCACGTTCAATGGAAATTAATGCCAATCCAGACAGACGTTCGTTTGTCATTTTTGAGCGCAAATAATTTTTGATAGGTTTCAATCTACTGAAACTTCTTTCAGCAGTAGCGCTGCTAACAGGAAGAGTAAAGTAAATGTTTTAAAGTATTGACAAATTAGGGAGACCTGATGCCATTTGTTTTTCAGTCAAGAATAGCTGAACCTTTTTAACTAGTACTAGTAGTTCATTGGATAATGATGCATTTATTGTTGCATACAAATCTTTGAAGGTATCATATTCTACGATTGCTTCTTCAAGGTTAAGGACGTGTTTGTAAATTTTGCATAAACTTTGAAAAGAATCTTTCAATACAATAGAAATAAGTAACTGTGCTCCAAAAGTCATTAAATCGATCATCTATTTGTGTTACAAGTTTATCCATGATAGTGAAGTACGTTTCAGTTCACTAAGTTCACCTGCCATGCTTTTCTTTTTTGCAATTCGCTTTTCTTTAAATTCTGTTTAAACATCTAGTTTGGAACAATTTTCGTTAATAAATGATTTGACATCTACATTCAGAATTTCAAAAGCTTCATCACTTCTCATTTCAACAAACGTATTTCTTCCAACATCGATCAATTGTTTTGCAAAGGCGTTGCAAGTAGTTTGATGACACGAAAATAACTTTTGTACAAATAGCATCAGAAAAACAGAAGAATATTTTGTTATTAAAACAGAAAGTCCCATAGCTTCTGCTCTGACATTTGCTTTATATTCTGTTGATTCTCCTGAATCAAGTGTGGCTATAATAGTCAACAACAGCATGAACTGCATGCTTACGGCTTGCACATCAGAAAGTCGTTTCAGACTGTTGATTCATATTGATATTTCTGGTGTTTTTTAAGAGTATGTAGACGTGGTAAACTAGACGTAAGGAATGCATACAACCTTAAAGATGTGCCAAAAAAACAACTGTACATCACAGTTTACAGACATTGCTTCCATAGTAGCCAAATTGAAAACATGGGCACAAAAATTGGGCGAAAGTTTCTTTATTTGAGTTTGAAGGCCACTCTTAATCCAGAGTATGCCTGTCCTTGACAGAGTGTGAAATCAATGTTTCACTTTTGTAGTTCCGTTAAAATCTTCTCAGCAAATGCGGCAACATTTTTTTTTAAAGTCCCATAACCGGTGGTCGTACGGGGTCCTAATTTTTCCATTAGAACTTACTAGGGGCGGGGCTTGGTAGACCTTGGTGGGCGCCCCATCTCCCTTCCAGGTCAGCGGAGGACTTTGTTAGCGTTAGTCATTCCATTCTTATTGTTGCTTTAACGTGGGCTAGATCCCACGCCCCTCAGCTTGCGGGGCGAGTGCACTATTGACTTCGCTATCCATAAAAGCCTATACATCTTTCCACAACATGTCCTGATTTAACAAAAAAATTAACGTAAAGAAACTGAAATCTGATCAATTCTAGATATATCAATGGTTGAATCAATAATTAAAAAAAAGAATTGTGCAGACTTAACTTCATTATCAATTGTCGCCGATAATTCAGATGCGAGTGATTGATTTAAGCCATATATTACAGTTTCATCATTCGAAATACGATATTTAGCAAGCAGTTTGGTGTTGATTAGAAGTTTCGTTTTTAGCAATCTTTTTTTTATACTCTAGTGACACCTTTTTAGTGTTCATCGAGGGCGTCTTTATGGGGGCGCCATTTTAGACCCAACAGGGGCGCGGGGGAGGGGAAGCCGCCCCCTGCCCTATAGCTAAATCCGCCACTGGGCCAAAGGACACATTTAGCCCCGGTGTTTCAGGCCAGATTAAACTCCTGACCATGGGCGTCGCTAGGAATTTTTCCAGCAAAAAAAATCCCACTTTTTTAAAATTTTAACTTGCAATGCCATACAGGTACAATTTTCAATTAAATTCAAGCTCAGTGTAAAATAAGGGTTGAAAAAAGCCTTAGAAATTAATAAGACTTACAAATTAGTACTGTAATAGTTAAAATACAACATTTATTGAAGTGGATTGTGGTTTTATAATTCTAGATATACAATACAAGTGACGAAGAAGCCATGTTTCATGTTGCTTGTTTATTATTCTACTTTACATGTAAGGGACATCACTCAACATAATAAAACTAATACAAGTCAAGAGAGTGAGTTCCCCTAAGAATAAAGCTCAATATATTACATCCCTTTACCCTTAGTAAATACTAACATAATTTCCAGAGAATAAATGATAGTACATGTATCTTAAAACTACCTTTTTATTCTCTACTTTAAAACATTAGAATTGCCAAGCAATAATAAAATAAAGATTGAATTATCATTGCTATTTTACAAAGACATGTATGAAACTGAATTATGAATAATGATCCCTTTTCAATTAATAACACCTCAAAAGTCAATACTAAACATTATATATATATATATTATATAGGATAGTATAGTATAGTATAGTATAGGCTTATGCATTCCTTCTGAAATGTTAAACAATTTAATGAATCACTAAATATATTGTAACATGAACATTATATGATTTGAATCATTTGGTAGATTAAATCCTTACAAACAAATGCAAAATATGCTACAACATAATTACAATACAAAACAATGATGTCAAAGTCCTCTTTTAAAATCAAAGGTTTAACTTATCTGGGACTTTGATTGTCCTGTTTGACCTTCTTAGTGGCTGTTGATTTGGTGACTCAAGATTCTGACCATCTGGTCTCTCTAGCTCAGGGAGTCCAGGATCTAAATCCTTAATTCCAGAATTTACATTTTCTGACTCTAGAATACTTGGTTCACTCATATCAACAGACATTGGTTGTGGAACAAACTGAGTTGGTGTGAACCGGTCAGATCTGGTGGGATTGACAGATTCGCACTCATTATCTGCACAAGTTATTTTTAACTGGTCTGCATGTCTACGGACAATAAGTCCATTATTTGTTTTTACTTTATAAGACACAGGTCCTGTACATTGAACAATTTGACCTGGCATCCATTTTTCCCCTCTCCCATAATTTCTCAGATACACATTATCATTAACCCCAAACTCTCTCTCAATGGAGGTTTTGTCATGATTTAATTTTTGTGTATGTTGATGTTGGGAAACAGACTTTTGAACAGTTGGATGTAGTAAGTCAAGGTGAGTTTTAATTTTTCTACCACACAGCAATTCACATGGTGCAACACCTGTTGTTATATGAGGAGTTGTGCGGTATTTGGCTAAGAACCTGTTAACTCTTTCTCTGAGAGAAAATTTGTTACCCGTACCCATTTTTACCATAGCGGTTTTGAATATGCCTACCGCTCTTTCAGCCAAACCATTCCCTGCAGGATGATAGGGTGATGTGGTTATATGCTCAATACCATTTGCTAAACAAAATAGTTTAAACTCGTGAGCAGTGAAACTAGGCCCATTATCTGAAACAATTTGATCAGGTAACCCATGAGTTGAAAATATTTCCTTAAGTTCTATAATGGTATCACTTGCAGTGATTGTGTTCATGATTTTAACTTCTAACCACTTAGAATGTGAATCAATAACAATTAAGAACATTTTGTTCATGAAGGGTCCTGCAAAATCTATATGGATACGTTTCCATGGTTCGATTGGCCAATCCCAGTTTTGCAAGGGTGCTGTAGCTGGTTGATTTGAATGTTGTGCACAGCTTGAACAAAGCTTTACATATTTTTCAATATCAGCATCCATATGTGGCCACCAGAACCATGATCGTGCAAGACTCTTCATTTTGGAAGAACCAAGATGGGTATCATGTAAAGTTCTTAAAACTTCTTTTTGTAACATTTTGGGGATAATAACCCTTGACCCCCACAACACACATCCATCTTCTAGACTTAACTCTAATTTTCTTATTTTATATGGTTTTAAATCATCATTCACTGATTCTTCAGGCCAACCATTCTTACAGTACTCATATACTTTCATCAAGCACTCATCTTTTTGTGTTTCTCTCTTAACATCATTCACATTTATATTGGAGTTATCCATGATAGTGAAAAGAACAAATACATCTTCTGGTACATAGCTAAGGCATTGGTTTTTTAAAGGTAAACGACTAAGACCATCTGCACTATTCTGAACTCCAGGTTTGTATTTCAATTCATAATTGTATGCGGCTAGTGTGATAGCCCACCTTTGCATCCTTGGTGAGGCATGCTCAGGCAGGGGTTTGTTTTCTCCAAACAAACCCAGTAATGGCTTATGATCTGTAAAGATGGTGAACTCTCTACCAAACAGAAACTTGTGAAATTTCTTAACACCAAAAATGATGCCTAAGCCTTCCCTATCTAACTGAGAATAATTTTTCTCAGCCTGGTTCAAAGATCTACTTGCAAAAGCAATGGGTCTGTCACCATTTTCATCTATGTGAGATAAAACTGCTCCTACACCATCTGGTGAAGCATCACATGTTAAGATAAGTCTTTTACCTGGGTCATAGTGAGCCAGCAGGGTGTCAGAAGACAAAGCTTCTTTTGCTGCATTAAAAGCAGCATCTTGTTGTTTACCCCAGTGCCAAGTTGCATTTTTCTGCAGCAGCTTGTACAGTGGTGATAGTTTATCAGACAGATTCCCTATGAACTTTGCATAGTAATTTGTCAAGCCCAAAAAAGCTCTTAGCTGTTGGGTATTCTCAGGTTTGGGTGCTTCTTTAATGGCTTTTGTTTTCTCAGGTTGAGGTCTGAGACCTTGTCTGTTCAATCTATAACCCAGAAAACTAATATCTGTCAGCATGAATTGACATTTATCTTTGTTTATTTTTAAACCTTTTTTACTGACTATTTTCAAGACCTTATCAAGTGTTTTAAGATGTTCAGTGTCGTTCTTACCAGTTATATATAAATTGTCAAAGTAAACACAAACATTTGGAATGTCCTGAAAAATACTGTCCATGACAGCCTGGAAAATTCCAGGGCTGGATGATATCCCAAAACATAGTCTTTCATACTGGTAAAGTCCCTTATGAGTGTTTATTGTCGTATAGACTTTTGACTCTGGATGAAGTTCTAGTTGAGTGTAAGCATGACTAAAGTCTAATTCAGTGAATTTGTCTCCTCCTGCTAATTTCAAAGAAATATCCTCAATGTTAGGAATAGGGTACCTATTTAGCTCGATTTGCTTATTCAGTGTAGCTTTATAGTCTCCACAAATTCTTACAGAACCATCTTTCTTTAATACTGGCACAATGGGCGTTGCCCAATCAGAATAGTCTACCTTCTTTATGATGCCCATAGATTCCAATCTGCTTAGCTCATTTTCAATTTTATCCCTCATTGCATAAGGTGGAACTCTAGCTTTGCAGTATCTTGGATTTGTATCTTTAATGCTTATCTTCACTGTCCTATCATTTAGTAATCCTGAACTACCAAATACACCTTCATTTTCAGATATAACTTTATCTATTGAAGTAAAACTAAATGCAAAATATGCTACAACATAATTACAATACAAAACAATGATGTCAAAGTCCTCTTTTGTGATGACGGTTAGAGATGCTCCAGTGTCAAGCTGGAAGATGATGCTCTTACCGTTGACACAAACTGGTACGTTGATGGGAGCATGACTTGTTGAATACACAGAGAACAGGTTGAACTCCGGCTGCGGATCAGTTTGATCATTTTCACTGGTAGAGTGGTTCATTGGTTGGGTTAGGCTGTCTCGGTGACAGTTAACATAGTGCTGCCTTTGGTTGCGGTACTGTCCTGACTGGCTAGATCTAGCAACAGACGAAGACGTTGCAAAGCAGGCCTTGGCAATGTGACCTTGCTTACTGCACTTATAGCAAGTTGCTAACTTGAATTTGCACTGATGAGATGCATGGGGACCGTTGCATCGATGGCATTTTTGACAATTCTTACTAGATTTAGATCTAGGTTTTGAATTTGCAGGCTGTTTAGCATAAGTTGAACTGCTCTGATGGGGTTGGTGTTTGTTGACTGACCTGCTGTCTACTGCATGGATCTCTGAAGGCGCCAGCGATCTGGCCGCATCGGATGACTGCTGGAATGAAGTAGCAAGTTGTATTGCTTTTTCCAATGTCAGATCTGTCTCGAGAAGCAATTTTCTCTGCACATCAGGACTGTTCACACCGGTGACAAACTTTTCACATAGTCTGTCAGACAGGGTGTCGCCAAATTCACAGAATTCACTTAGATGACGTAGTGCTGCAACATATTCCGATATAGACTCGTTTGGTTGACGAGTCCTACCGTCAAATCTGGCTCGACACAGGAACTTTGGTGGTGCAGGCGCATGGTGATTTGTGAGAAGTTTGCTCAGCTCGTTAAAGCTCTTGGTAGCTGGACTAGATGGTGCACATAAGTCCTTTAATAGCCTAAATTGTTGAGGCCCTATGACTGTTAACAAAACAGCTCTCTTTTTGGCTTCTATCGTCACGTCGTTAGCTTCAAGGTAGAAACTTAACCTATCTAAATAATCATGTATGGTTTCTTCATTAGAATTAAATTCGTTTATCTGACCATACAGAGCCATTATCCTAAAAATACTTAGCAAATATGCTCTAGCAAGCTTCTTCTTACGTAAGCATGTGCTCTTTTTTAGTGGATTATCCCATCCTCGTCGCCAATGAAGTGGATTGTGGTTTTATAATTCTAGATATACAATACAAGTGACGAAGAAGCCATGTTTCATGTTGCTTGTTTATTATTCTACTTTACATGTAAGGGACATCACTCAACATAATAAAACTAATACAAGTCAAGAGAGTGAGTTCCCCTAAGAATAAAGCTCAATATATTACATTTATTAATGCATTTAATACATTAAAAAAAAACTTCTCAAATGTAGGCAAATGCCCCCCCCCCTTGCCCAAACCTTCCCTACGCCCATGCTCCTGACTAGAATATACCCGTGGCTATTCTGGCCTAGGCCATAATATACCCCAGGGGTTAATCTGGCCTAAGCCAGAATATACCATCGGGCCAGAATATACCCCCAGGCCAGAATATACCCCTTTGACAACATGATATATGTAGTAATAAATTGATGAATGACTATTTAGACTTTCTGTTCGTGTTTTAGCTTTCTCCGAAAAATTAAACTCATTGCTTAAGTAGGAAAGATGTTTTATTCACAATAAAGTAATAATAATAAAATACTGTATTTATTTATTTTAAATCCATGTCTGTTAGTGCGATCCTATTTTATTTAAAGTTACAGTCCATTCAAGTCTAGATGGAATCAGCGTTATCATTTTCTTTTAAAATTGACCCAATCAAGTTCTAAACAAATTTACTCTTTAAAAAAAATATTTTAGCGGGATAAATTATATTTAAAATTATATATAGGGCAGGGGCGTATTAAGACTGCACGGGCCCCTGGCTGCAATTCAAACTGGGGCCCTATCCAGTCAGCGTCCCTTTAAATAAAGTGATTGTTAGCAGATAATAAAAGACTGTAAATTGTAACTAAATAGTCCATTGGTTTCTTTCTAATACTTTTTCTGTACCACTTGATCGGCCTACCCAGTCAAAATATTATTCATGAAAAAACCGAACACAAAGAAATAGCTGTTTGCCGGTTTCCTAAAATTAAGAGAAAAAGAAAATTAAAATAAAAAAAAAGAAGAAAAATGAAAAAAATGCAATAAAAACAAAATAAGTTTAATTTTAAACAACTTACCTTAGAATAATTTTCTTAAAAAGTAATATAAATTACTAATTGCAAGCTAAACACAATATTTGGTACTTGTTTTATATCCGACCACCAAACAAATTTATTATTTATTTTTTGGGGTAATAATTAACTGTTGGAAACCCCGCTATACTTCGGCTGTTACTACTAAATAAAAATAATAAGTGTTAATATAATTTTATATCTATAATACAGTGGTGTCACTAGGGGGGGTGGGGGGCGGGCCGCCCCGGGTGACACCAGGGTTGCCATATTGGCCTTTTTAAGGCCAAATTCTCAAAATTTGGCCTTTTTTAAGAGGGTTTGGCCTCATAATTTTTTTTTGGCCTTTTGGCCTTTTTTTGGCCTTTTTCTTTAAAAATAAATAAATATATATATAATATATATATAAATAATGTTTATCACAACAAAAAAAGATTTAAAATTTGCCAATTAGTCAATAACCTTATTAATTATTTTCTATTTTTGAATAGCTTACGTGTATTTTAGACATTAAAAATTTTAACGAAAAGGCTATTAAGAAATAGCCAGATATAGAATGCAGCTCACACTTTTAGACGCTATTGTTAGAGTCCAGGCTGAGCTTTTGTTTACAAATAAATGCAGTAAGGACTTTCTTATTTCACCAAGAATGCTTGATGACTTGACATCTGATAAAGTTTATAATAATACTGGAAATAGCAGTCTAGAGGAAAAGGATGACCTGAAGCTTTTCTTTCAAATTTTATGTTAGTATCATAGTCTATTTATTTTGTGAGTACAACATTGGAATTTACACATTTATTATCCTTTTTCTCCTAGTTCTACCTTCATTTTAAATAGTTAAATAATTTTCAGCCATTATGAGCCGTCCATAAATGACGTCACGCGATTTTGGCAGATTTTCAATGTATTTTCACCCCCCCTCCACCACTCGTCACATGTAATCAAGAGCTAGACCCTTTCCAATATGACGTCACAGTTCTTAAAAGCACCCTCCCCTCGCCATAAATCTGTGACCCCCTCCCGCCCCCTAGGTGCGTGACGTCATTTTTGTTGACATTTTTCATAGAAAATAAGTTTGGCCTTTTTTTGGCCTTTTTTGGCAGTAAGTTTGGCCTTTTACCCAAATTACAATCTGGCAACCCTGGGTGACACCCATCAGGGGGTGACACCCGAGCCTAAAATTTTACTGTGTACGATTTTATGTCAGAAAACAAAAGATGAAAATTAATTTAATCTAGAAAGAAATTAAGAAATACAATGAAATACGTTAAACGCGAAAATTCTTATTTAAAAAAATATCAGTTAACTCGCAATAATAAAACAGTCCCAACACACGAACAACATTAAAACAAATTAGGAAGAAAAAAAAAGAAATAGTCGCAGCAGAGAGATCTTTAAAAAAGGCTGGAATGAAAGAGGAAGTGTCTTCTGTTTAAAAAGATATAAAGCCATTTGGGCTTGGACACACCGACAGCATGAACGAATCCCACCTCACGACTCCCTCCACCACAGTGGGGTGGGGGGGAATACGATTTTTATCACAAAGAAAAATATCAAAAGATGTGTTTTCTTTGTTGATGTTTTTCTTTAGGAAAATTATGATTTCAATGTCTTTGAGTTAATATTATATATATATATATATTTATTAAAGGCGTGAAAGCATAGATATGCATGTTTATATACAGGTAGTCCTCCGGTTTCGACGGTCCCATCCCGACTTACGCTGTTTAATGCTTACGAACGCGCCCCCGTAAAGAATAGTATTACGCGTTATCCCGTATTAAAAAAAAATTTCATGAGGTAACAAATTCTTTTCACTATTTGAAATAACAAACATTATTGAAAAATATGTATGATTATTATTTCAACCTACAACTTTCGTATGCGAATTTTTCAAATGGCGAAGTTTTCAATCAAGTCAATAAAGCTGAGTAAGCTTACAAGTTCCTTTTCAATGCTCATTATAGAGAGCATATTCAGCCTTTTTCGTCCCATGCAAATTCTAACTCATTATATATTATTTTCAACTTTGAAAAGGATCGCTCTCATCTGCAGTTTGATGTCATCATTGAAAGATAGATGCGAAGTGCGATGTGTACATTTGTAAAGGACAGTGTCAAATATAGCTCATTCAAAAGCAGCAACATTTTTAGCTCTGTGCAAGTTTTTTGAGTTTCGCTTTGTGCTAATTCCTTTTCCTTACCCTGGGGCTGGACAATAACTTTTTTTCAGAGTTCTGAAAATTTGACTAATTCTGAAGGTAAGCAGTCTTCGAAATCACTCATGAACCTACATGTGGAAGAAAATCAGAAGCCCCGAGCCAAGTGCTCTATATGGGTCTTCCCGGAAGACCCCCTTAGCCATATGGCCACCAAAGGGACGTTGGTTGGCTTTCCTTATGTCTCGTGAGATGATGGAAGATTCTGTGCTCTTGTGGGATCCTCGCGCATGTCCCTGCAGCTTCTGCTGTGGCTGTACAAGCCCACTCGCGAATGGCAGCCTTTGCCGCACTTCTGGCACTGAAAGGCAGCACATGTGGTTGTCTGATTAGCTCTCCTTTTCCTCTTTTGGCGGTCCGCGTCTGCGACCTGTCGCAGGTCTCTTTCTCCTGCTTCTAGCCCGGCAGTCATCGATTGTCTCCATCTGTGTCTGTCAGTAATTAGGGACATGCCTTTTGCGGATGATGCTGCCATAGCTACCCACAATGAACCAAAGGGACGTAACAGCTGAGGACCCCCCCCCCAAAAAAAAAGCGGTCGCTTCTGAAGCGGCCATCTGGGCATCCAGGACATACAGTCGAAGATGCCTCCAACTAAGTTACCATCACAAAGAGGTGGTGGAATTTCCTACTACGACCCTCTACCACTTTGGCGCCATCCCGACAAAGCACACGGGTCTCCATGGTTAGGACCACCGCAGACCGGAGGATCATCAAAGACCTACCTAGGGTGCAACCCCCACTGGAAGGTTTCCTCAGAGCTGGCGTCCAATGCGTTCTTCGCGGCACTTTTTGCTAATCCGTACAAGCGCTCCTGGCCCTAAACCGGCACCGCTCGATGGCGTTGCTAGTAAATTGAGGGGGACGAAACGGTTGCTTCGGATTTACCCGACCCCTTCTTCGAAATCACTTGCATGTTCTTCCATTAACTTGGCTGCTGCACATCGGGTGGCGAAAGTGCTGAGCTCAGTTAGGTTTGTAAGAAAGCCAAATTTCTCATGGATGTATTTATATGCACCTAACCAATGTTGTAGGGCTTAAGAAAGTTTGTCAATGGTTACCAGAAATACCTCAATCTTGAATATTTTTTTTCTCCAGGAGAATACTGTTTTGTTGATGTTCCTTTATCAAACTGACGCTTTCTTTTTTGTTTGATAGCATTGAAGATTGTTTACACTGTTTTTACCACCGACTTTTCCTTTCCTTTGTCTTCATAGGAATAAAATTAAGAATGCTATTTTTCAACAAACTCAATGAGAGACTTCCTTTCTAAAATTGTTTCCCAAATTTCAAGTAAAATAGCGACTTCCAGTTGTTCAATTTCCTTTAGAAATCCTTCTTCTTCAAGTCGGCAGTCAAGTGGCTGATTTTCATTCGTTGCTAATTCTTCCAGTGCTTCGATATTCTCATGGTATGAGCTATTAACAGACCTTACAGCATAATGTCAGGCTGACCATCTTGTGTCAGACAAGGCTTTGTTAGCATGTATCAATTTCATATGTTTTTTAAGTACCTGTCACCGATGAGTAGATGCAACAAGTCGGGTATAAGATTTTGCAGAAGACAAAAAAATCTGACCGCAGTAGGACAACCTACTGCTCTTTTCTCAACCAAATTAAAGGAATGAGCTGTGCACGTCACATAATGAGCTACAATGCACTTCTCACGAAGAATAGCCTGGTTTCCGTTATTTTTCCTACTCATTTGCAGCATTGCCGTATGACTGTCCAAGGCATTTTCAGGGATTCGTACAAACATAATGGCTTGCATCTTTATTATACACTATAATTCATAAAAAGTTTTGGGGCCCTTAAATTATTGGGGGCTTTAGCCCGTTCAGCACCCCCCCCCCATTTTTAATCCGCCATAGGGGGGGAGGTCACGCATCTGTGACGATGTGGTACGAGGAGGGGGGTGTTTAATAAGAAATGTGACGTCACGTCAAAAACGCGAAACTTTAAATAAAAGTTCCACTTAAATATTTGATTGTTTACCATTTATTTAATTAGGTTTTCAATGACTTCACGCGTGTTACGATATTACAGTGCAGACTTACCCTAAATACATATTTAAATGACAAAAAATAATTTGCAACATGCTAATTTGTATTGAGAAAATACGGCTTGGGGGAGGGGTGTCAAAGCTTTGTGACGTCATATCGTAAAAAGGGGGTGGGGTCTAAGTTTTTGTGACAAAGTATGACGCTGGGGGAGGATGGGGTAAAAATCGGCAACCTCGCGTGACGACATTTATGGACGGCCTCTTCAGTCGTGAAGGGGTGACACCATGAGCTACCGCCCCGGGTGACACCAACCCTAGTGACGCCTCTGATAATAATATCACTATGACGAGGACTCCCGTTGTGGCGTTTATTTGGTTCCTTCTTATCTTATCTGTTTCAGACGCTCTTTCTATACAGAAGATTATATCCTTTACAGATTTCCATGGCCGCTCGATTCGTTGGGTGTTAGCAACGGTAATAGGATCGTCGAAATTTAGGCTGCATGATGACTCAGGGACGCCCTAGGCCCCGGGAACAAATCCTTTCCTTCACATGGATTCGAACCCGTGACCATATCGGTACGCCAGTCGATCGCGCTGCCACTCGACGAACGCACCCCTGAAATGAGTCAGGCAAATGTCATTGAACTGCGTGACACGACCTGTTTAAACCTTCTCGGGGTGTTTCTTTCAATAAAATTTTTCCATTCGTGATACGCGTTTTTCATATTTTTGAATTTTTTTCGTATCTTGGAACAAAACATTTTTCGAAAGGCCTTTCGTATCTTTGATTTTTTCGTATCTTAAAGCATTCGTATCTCGAGGTACCACTGTAATGCCTGGCAGGATGTTATCAAAGGCGTTTAACTGACGAACTTTGATGCTATTCTGTCTTGTCTTATCTATACAGACGCTCCTTCTATACAAAAGGTTATTGCGTTCACAGGCCACGACCACGAGGGAACACGCTATTCCCACCTGCCTTTAATTCCCTAACTAGTGACAAGTGCCCTAGATTCCACCACATTAACTCACACTTGAGTGAATCCAACATGTGTCGGTAGGCGCCGTTTTGATCCTTGTTACGTTCCTCAGGACTCTTTCATGACCTTTCCATTTTTTATGCATTAAATACAGAGTTTAGATCAAACAATTTGACGGAATGGTTTACCGTTTGGTGACTTTAAGCCGGGAACTGTACAAATTGAATTGATCAGACAAAATCCCCCCTCCCCACTGGAAATAGATTAGCCGTTACAATGGGCATATGCCATAAGTATCGCCACTGTCGGAGCTTAAAAAGTCATAGAATTGATAAAATGTATGTACAATTTTACTCGGGTAAATTAACCAACAAGTAACCAAAAAAATGTGTCTGGCACCTAAAAAAAGTTAGTATTGTATGTCCAGTGGCATAACAACGGCTTGGCATTGGGGCAGTTGCCAAGGGCGCCGGCCTACGCCAGTTCAAAAGGGCGCCGCTAAATCTCTAATTTTTAAATTTAAATAAATATTTCAATTTTATCTTTGATTAGAGAAAAGGGGAATAATTAATTATATTTAAACATATTTCATTTAAACCATAATGATTTTCTTTATGTTTTGTGGCCTTTGCGGGGATTCTTATCATACAAATGCGCAGACTTAATTTGGTAGGTGTGCACGCGGCCAGCATTGATGCAGATGTTGTGACATTTTTCGAAATTATACAGGCATTAGTGTATCACCCGTCAAAAATGACAGAAGTTTTCAAAATAAATACACATCAGATTAAGTAGTAACGAAGGACGCTGTCTGCGCATATGTAATTTATTTTTATTTTATTCATTTATTTTCATATTGCACAATTTTATTTGGAACGTTCGAAAATATTTATTTTTGGTGCAGTAATTTGGTGCGCTGCTTTCTAAAATTAGTAGCGTCATGGATAGACAGACGGGACATACATTGCAAATTATGTATGTTGATTGTACAATTTTTTCTCCTCGTCAACTAGTAGATGGAAAAAAAATATCCCCAGTCACTGAAATCAACCTAAAGAAGCATGCGGACATAAGATGGTGTTCCAAAGCAAATGCTGTGAGGGCTGTATATGAGCAACTGGAGCAAATTATTTTAGTATTTGTAGATATGAAGGATAATCTTGGTGTCGCATTATCTGTTGTTAAATCATTGCACCATCAAATCAATAGTTACAAGTTCATTGCGTTTATAACTATTTGGAGTTTGATATTGGAAAAAAATAAACAAAGGCAATTTAGCACTACATTAAAAAAACAACAGGATATTTATCGATCATCGTTGTTAATAAAAGGACTTTTGAGTGACTTTGAAGATCTAACAAAATAACGAAATTTATAACTTTTTGCGAAAATTGAAGAAACGTGTAATAAAATGAAAATCGAGCCAGTTAAAAAAAAAGCGAAAACGAAATCCAGGAGAGCATGCTGAAGATGAAGGACCTAACTTGGATTAATTCATAATTTCTTTTTTTTGTTTTGTTGTTGCAATAATTTATTCAATAATAATGCAGTTAAAAGACAGATTAGTTTCTCTGAAAAAATATAGCAGAAGACTTTAATTTTCTGACTGGCAAAGCGTTTCAATCTTTTGCAATTGCAGATTTAGAATCTAAAGCTGCCCTATTATCAGGCAAATATTATGAAATAAATAAATTACTTAATTTTTTTCCCTTCTGATATGACGTCACAAAGCTTTTTTAACCCCCTCTCCCTTAAGCCGTATTTTCTAAATGTAAATTAACATGTTGCAAATTATTTTTTGTCACTTAAATGTGTATTTAGTATAAGTCTGCAGTTTAATATCGTATTACACACGTGAAGCCATTGAAAACGTCATTAAATAAATGGTAAACAATCAAATATTTAAACGGAACTTTTATTTAAAATTGCGCGTTTTTGATGTCACGTCACATTTTTTAAATACACCCCTTCCCCCCGTCACACATCGTCACAGATGTTTGACACCCTCCCCCCTAGGCATATGACGTCATTTATGCACGGCCCCTAACCCATGGACAATAATGGACATCCTCCAAGTCTTTCAGTGCCAACAGGGGAAACATACAGAATTTTACATTTTTTGTAACCCGGTTTGGTCAGCACCCTTATGGTGAAATATTTTCAAAAGAGAAAACAATTCCTTACCACATGAAAAATAGAAGTTTAAAAAAAAAGATAAAACAGTAGAGAGAGAGAGAGAGATAGAGCAGTGGCGTAGCTATTACTTTTGCCGCCCTTTTTTAAGTGGGTGGCGTTGTGGTTTTTACAAATTAATAAACACGAATAAATAATTGTAATTGAAAAAAGTAAAGGTGGGAACATTTTTACCATTAGATGCCATATTATTAAGTAAGCAGCAATAAAGGAGGCCGCATAAGATGATAAATATGTAAATGCATATTTTATAAAAATACAAGATACTTTTTTTTTAAAGACCACAAGAAAGTTACTTAGGTCGCAGGTTTTCCCCCATGAGACAAAACAACTAATATATGCGTGTTGGTATTTCAGAAATTGCATTAATTTTTTTAATAAACAAATTGTACACATTAATATGTAAACATATTTATACATTTACTTTCCTAACTTTCATCGTAGAAAAATCGTGTATTATGCTATCAAAATTTAAATTATTTGTAATATCTTGTTCTATGGACAATATTGCAAGATTTCGTAGTTTTCAATCACTCATTGTGGAACGAAGATACTTTTTTTATCAACTTCAGTTTGGAGAAGCTCCTTTCACAACTAGCGACACTGATAGCAATTGTTAAAAAAATTCTTAACAAAATTACAATGTTGGGTACAGAATTGTCCAGTCTATACTGTTGAATAAATTTTAATATATCAAGGGGGGCTTTTACTCCGTTTTTCCAACATAATGCCTCTTCTTGTAGTGTAGGTACACCCATAAAAACCTGGATCCTCTTTCTTTCAATAAGGAACTGTTCTTTATCAATGTCAATAAAGTCATTTATTTCACATTCAAATCCTTCATTAAGTAGGTTACATGGCATTATACACGAATATTTTCTTGCAAGGACATGCAACTGATCAAAGCGTTCTTTTATTTCCTTTATAATGCGATCCATGGATAAAAATATTTCTCGTTGTACTTCTTGTTCTAAAGATAGAACGTCTTGTGAATTTTCCCCATTCATGTTTTTTCTCCTTCTAACTCGACGTTCAATCGATATCTCCAACTCTTCACAGATTATTTTGGCTGCTATAACAGCATTTGGTACTAGCACATCTCTTTGATCCATGAAATAGGTTTGCAAAGAATTTAGTTTTATATGTCATTGATGAAAATTTAATCCTTTTATTTGCAGATATTTTTTAGCATCATTAATTTCCAAAAGGACGGGTTCCCAAGTTCCCATAAATTGAGATAACATAGAAAAGAAAAAGATTGCATTGAATTGAGTAAAATTCCAGCATCTGATCTTGTTTTACTGTTTTCTTCTTCAGCTGTCAATTTTTTCAAGGCGCTTAAAATGTTACTAAAATGGATTTTTTTTACTATGGTTACTGCTTTTGCTCAAGCGCTCCAGCGAGTTTCAACGCTGCGTTTGACACATTGGCCTGTGACAGACAGTAAAACCTCCCATCGATGTGTGGAAGAAGAAAAAAATGAAAACAACTGTTCAATAGTTCCAAAAATGTTAAGGAATCAATAGCAGTACAAGCTGCATGTAAACATGCCAGGTTTAAAGAATGATGTGTGCATGCTACAAATTCTGCATTTGGATTGATTAATTTAATACGAGTTTGAACACCGCTGTGCTTTCCATTCATGACGGCATCATTGTCGTAAGCCTGTCATTGTCGTAAGCCTGTCATTGTCGTAAGCCTGTCGTCCCTTGCCATTTTTTTAATATATCTAAACCGTCATTTTCTATTTTCTTTAAAATCATATTTGTGATTTCCTCAGCAGTTTTCCCTTTAGTTTCTACAAAGTTAATAAAGGATTCTACAACTTTAACTTCGCTGCCGTCAATTACTACGTACAGTATCTTATAATTTGACAATGGGCGTCGCTAGGAATTTTTCCAGGGGGGGGGGCAAAAAAGTCCCACTTTTTTAAAATTTTAACTGGCAATGCCATACAGGTACAATTTTCAATTAAATTCAAGTTCAGTATAAAATAAGGGTTGAAAAAAGCCTTAGAAATTAATAAGACTTACAAATTGGTGCTGTAATAGTTTAAAATACAACATTTATTAATGCATTTAATAAATTAATTATTTTTTTCTCAAATGTAGGGGGGGCAAATGCCCCCCTTGCCCCCCCCCCTTCCCTACGCCCATGAATTTGACTGGTTTGATCTTTGTGGGAAATATCTGGAGTGCTGTCGAATATCATACAAAAGTATTTAGCTTGCGTTATTTGGTCCTAACTGTTTTTCTCACTGCGCCTCCCAATAGGTCTATGAATTCATTCTGAATCATTGGCGACAAATAAGAGAAATTTTATTTTTTACCCATCTTAATTTTTACCACATGTTCACGTAATACTGGATCGTACTTAGCCAACAAGTCAACAAGTTCTAGAAAATTTCCTCTATTTTCGATTGAATTGATGTCTTCCTCGTGAACACTTTCACGATGACCTTTCAACGCCAAATTTTGTTTTGCTAAGAATCTAATTATATCAAGTATTCTTTTGAGAATTTCCTTCCATTTTTTAAATTTCTTTATCAATATTCTGTTGTAGTTTATCAAAAGTTGCGCCTTGTCCAATTCTTATCTCTAATTCCTTCCATTGGGTAAATGATCGAATGTGCAACGGACTCAACTCGTTGTTTTGACTTATTTTGGGATTAAGTTGTCACCATTTGTTAAAATCATTTTCCGTGTTAAAATTTGAATGACAAAGATCATCAAACAGTTTGCAGCAAAAACAATAAATACTTTTCTTCGATGGTGCATACACCATCCACAAGCTTAACAAATTTTCGCCATTAGGTAAAATTTGAAGAAAAAAAAACAATCACGTGTAAGCTTTCGTGTTTCACCTTTGGTTGAATTGCCAGGACGTTTTACTCCTTCACTGAAATCCGCGTCTAAATTTTGAATTGCAAACGGACCTTGACGTACCATGAATACTCTTGTGTTATCGTCAATATTGTTAGGCCATAATGCAACATCTTTCATAGAAATAGTCGGAATGATTTGTGATGCTAACTGCTAACTCTTCATCAGAACTTGATGAACTTTCTACTCCTTCGCCAGTATGTGAGGCAGGTCTTTCCTCTTCAACAGCATTGCAAGAAGTTATTTCGCCTTTGAAACCCGCTTCTTCGCTAGTACTTGAGGCAACAATATTTAAAGTATTTCCTCCCTTGCCTTCTTTTTATTACTAGTCTTATATTAACTTGCTTTGTAAGTTTAAGTGATCGGACTGTTGATCCTACATGTGGAAGAAAATCAGAAGCCCCGAGCCTAATGCTCTTCATGGGTCTTCCTGGAAGACCCTCCCAGCTATCTGGCCCCCTCCCCCAGAAAAGGACGTGACAGCTGGGAAACCCCCCCCCCGGAGCGGTCGCTTCTGAAGCGGCCACCTGGGCATCTAAGACAGAAAGTCGAGGATGCCTCCCACTAAGTTGACCTCACAAGGAGGGGTGGAATTACCTTACTACGACCCGCTACCACTTCGGCGCCACCCCGGCAAAGCATACGAGTCTCAATGGTTAGGATCGCCGCAATGCGGGGGATCATCAATGACCTACCTAGGGTGCAAACCCCACTGGAAGGTTTCCTCAGAGCTGGCGTCCGCTGCGTTCTTCGCGGTACCTTTTGATAATCCGTGCTGGCGCTCCTGGCCCTAAACCGGCACCGCTCAATGGCGTTGCTAGTAAAATTGAGGGGGACGAAACGGTCGCTTCGGATTTACCCGACCCTCAACGGGTACTTTGGTTTTCATCATCGACAATGCATTTAAGATGCCTTATCTAAGATCCGTACAGCGACTGTAATCATAAGTGACTAGCACCTAATACCTAACATATCGGACTTTGGCATTGCCTGCCGGGAGTTGTTGGTTTCAGGTCGCCGAGTCGCGGTCAGGTCCGTGCCCCACGACCTTACTCATCCGCCGAGCCCCGTAGAGGCCACCCCCTTTCGACGGAGTGATCGGACTATCCGAACATTTGTTTATAACTCTTTCACGCAGGGCCGTTTTAACGCATAGGCCCGTTGGGAATTTGCCCGGCGGCCCACGAGCATAGGGGCCCCATGGGAATATGTTTATTTTTATATATTATGTATATTTATTTTGTATTCCTGCGGGGAAGGGGCCCAACACTATTTATTTGCCCGGGGGCCCTAACTGGTGTAAAGGCGCCTCTGCTTTCACGTGACAGTTCAGTTCACGCGTTGACGCTGACCGTCGATGTTCACACCCCCTATCTTCCCTTGCTAAATTATGCAAAGATATTCACCTGAGCACCCTAGTCTTATAGTCATGGTGAACAACGATATAATCTATTTCACCTACGATTTAACGTTCCTGTCTCATTATAAACGTTTACATTTTCATAAATTTGGAACTATAGGTCTATACCGACTGTGCATTTCAAATTTTAAATTTATTTTCTACTTTTTAGTGCATTTCTAATATAAGACTAGTTTCTAAAAGTGTTTTTTAAAATATATTTTTATTCTTTCTAAATGACGCTCCGCTTTCTTTAATTCGTTTTATCCTACGGATACATTTTTCAAATATATATTATAGAATAGAAATAAAACGTCCCTTTCATATTTTAAAAGTATGGATTTTTTCGAATTTATTTATGCCTCTTGTGGTGTTTGTGGCCGTCCATAATTGACGTCACGTGCCTAAGGGGAGGGGAGTCACGCATTTGTAACGATGTATAATGTATAGTATGACTGTATGACAAGGCCGATAAATCAAAGAAAACACGACCGCACCGCCGAAGTGGGTGGAAATGAAAATGTTTTGTGTTATTAGTAATAACACTGCTGCTTTTATTATATGACAGGACCAGAACATAGCTTTGAAATATACCTAAAACAGTGAGTTACGGACGAGCTGATATTGTTTATATACTCCCCCCCTTTCTCAGTCCACCCCTATCCCCACCTTACTTTAAAAAAAAACAACAACTGGTGTTTTATTGGGTTTTAATTAAACAAATGTTTGCGTCGTTCAATGATTTTCACTGTGGTAACAAAAAGGAATTAACAATTTTTTTTTAAATCATGACAAAAACAAAGGGTTGAAAATAATTTGTGCTTGATGTAAATTTAAAAATTGCAGGGAGCGATTGGTTTGTTAATGGTTGGTAATGTAAACTGTCATCACCCGCTCACATGTGTGGACATGCCGAATGACCCATCTTGCAGCCCCTGAAACAAATCACAAAAGTGCGCCCTTTCCATTTACTTGTGTTCCTTTGTTCGTTAACAAGCCCAGGCCTAGCAGAAAAACTGATTTTAATAAGATGTATAAGTTGACAGTATTTAAAGTTAATAAATTAAATAGTTACTACCAATGTTTCCTTTAAGCTGCGCGATTGCGAGGCCGCGCAGATATCTGACAGACGCAGCGCAACAGTTTTGAATTACCGCACAGGAAATTTTGTAAAATATTGCATAAAAGATGGGTGATGTACAAATTTGTACACGGGTTTTTTTTAAAAACTTTGCACACGGACCAACAAACCTTAGACTTAGAGGGAACATTGATGACTACCACCGCCTAGAGGACAATAGCAATCCAGCTGCTAGGCCCGTATGACCTGACAGAATGTTACGTCATTGTTGCTGACATTTTGTTTGAGTATTCGCTTTTCGTTTGAGTATGACGAATGCGTTTACATCAGGAATAAAAGTTTGAAGTGCATTTAAGTTCACAATTGTGTGTTGTTAGAGGCATGTCATTGACTATTGTGAGAAATGAGGTGCATGGATGGAGACTAGGTTGCATTTCCTTTTGAATAGTGGTCATGATGGCGAAGATTATGCGGCGTTTCGAACGGGTACCCGGTGTACCCGCTCGAAAATTTGGACGGGTACCCGGGCAGCTTTTTGCAACAGTATTGACATACCTAGTTACGCTACTATAGTACAGAGGTACGCTAAATACGTATTTAAATGACAAAAAAGGTAATTTATAACAGACTTATTTTCAATGAGAAAATACGGCTTTTTTTTTGGAGGGGGGGGGGTGGGTGGTCAAAGCTTTGTAACGTCATATTTGAGGGGAGTCTAAGTTATTATGACGAAGAGTGACGGGGGGGGGGTAAAAATCGACAAAAATCGCGTGACATCATTTATGAACGGCCCCTTTGTTAACTTAGAAATTTGAATATTTTCATATCCTTATCACAATTCTTAATAATTTTGAGTAAAATAGACGAATTCAAATTATTTAAACATTACTTTAAATTGGATAGGTGAAATATTTTTAATGAACAACCGTATTTTAATGACAAACACAAATTATTTGTGCGAATTTAATGCAATAAAACAATTGTAATTAATTTAAATATAAATAACTTACCCTAGAATATTTTTTGAGAAGTAAAACAGCAAGATAAATTATTACATGAAAGTTAAACACAATTTTGAACCACCATGCCATGTAGGGTAGGTACTTGTGCGCGCATCATTCTGCGCATGTCGAAAATCCACGCAATAACTGTCGTGGCGATATTAATAGTATATTCAGCCAGCGGTGATGTATTGTTTTGGTTTTTTTTGAGTGTGTGTGTGTGTGTGTTGTTTTCTTTTGAAAGCGTTGTCATATACCGCTTAATTTTCCAAACAAATCGATACCACTTTTGAGCGATTTTAAATTACTGAACGATTATGCGTTAGCTATAACAACGAGTATGTAATGAAACAAATTTTGTACGAATCCGTTATTATGACTTGTAAGTACGAATATTTTTGTTTTACCCGGGTTTTCACTTTTCAAAAGAAAAAGGACATTTGTCGGCAATGACTGAACTTTTCAAATGCCCACAAATGCCGCCCCCAAAATGAGTGCCGCCTGGGGCAGACCGCCCCCACCCCCTAGCTACACCACTGAGAGAGAAAGAGAGAGAGAGAGAGAGAGAGAGAGAGAGAGAGAGAGAGAGAGAGAGGGTGTAAACAACAAAAATAGCGTATGGGGCCGTCCATAAATGACGTCACGCGATATTTGCCGATTTTTTACCCCCCCCCCTCGTCACGCGTCGTCACACAAACTAGGGCAGAAGCAGTCGGGAAAAGAGCAAGGAGAAAGGCCAGGCAACACTGTCCCAACGCTTTCGTGTGTGTGTCATGCAGAAGAGACTGCCACTCAAGGATTGGTCTCATCAGCCACACCAAGAGCTGCAAATAATAAAGATAAATCTATCGTCTTTCGTAGACGGACAGATGCCATACAGACATTGTAGGCCTAATATCGTAACCCGCGTGAAGCATTTTAAAAAAAAGTTTTACCGGCCTTCAGAAAACGAACTGTGTTAACATCCTTAGATTATATTTTATTTTAATGCATACAAATTAAACATTGATTATTAATCGTCACGGTTAATGTCTTTGTTTAGATAAAAAATATTTTTTAAAAATATTTTTAAAATTTATTTTTAAAAAATCCCTCAATTGACTGACGGGCATCCCGTAAGAAAGAGGTCGGCGAACAGAGGTAAATAACCTCATCTGGGGTCAAAAATGGAATTCTTGGGGGTAATGCAGACTCATTTGGGACATATAACATCCACTACAATCCACTAGATTTATTAATTTACGTCATGTGTACTTGTATGCTTGGAACATATGCCCATTATTGAACCGGTTCCTTCCAGAAAATGCATTTTTAAAAATTTGACAACTATGTAGATTTCTTACCTACGTACTATACGAAGACACATAAATCTACCCTACTTTCATTTATATTGACACGAGTGACAATAATCTCAATCCTTTCTGTGATATTTAAAATTAATGCCTAAAAACTGAGCTAAGAAGAAAATTTGTTTTGTGCTCCTCTCGAATTGCGATGTCAAGAATTTGATGCATTCAATAAAGTTAATGAATAGTTGACTAATTTTAAATGGGCTCATTTACCATTATATCTAGAACAGTGCTTCTCAAACTTTTTAGTATGGCGGACCGGCAGGAATTTTTTCCATTGCACCAGGGACCGGTGCACTATTTTCACTGCACTGACAATTTTTTCGGGCCTTTTTTTGAGATCATCTACGGACCGGCAGGGGATGGCCCACGGACCGGCACCGGTCCGCGGACCACCACTTTGAGAAGCACTGATTTAGAAGACTAGAATGGCCAGGGGCGTTTGACCAAAAACCAATCGAACAATTATATCAAACTTAAAACGTTTTTAATTTTGAAATAGATCCCCCCTTTATCCCCTTTTAAAGATAAAGGATATTCCGTGTCGTTTTGATTGAAAATATCTACACATAATCCTATTCAGATCATTTTTAGACACTTGTCATGCTTGTAAAACTCACCAGTAGCATTTTTTTTTGGGGGGGGGGCTAACGACGCTCCCCCAAATCCCCGAGTCATGTGAGCAGGGCCTGGAGTCTGGGGGTTAGGGGGGGAGGGTAACGCACACATAAACTTGTATATTTTGGCAAAAAAAAATCGACGACTCCAGCCATGAGAGAACCAAACGGAGCTACGGTTACATCACAAATGCTTTGATGTCAACATCAAACGACGCAGTGTAACATTCATACGTTATCTTGTGGATTCTCAAACTTAAGGATTATAATTAGATTTAATGTTCGTGTCTTGATAGCTTACGCCAACCAGCGTCTGATGGCCTACCGACCGGCACATTGAGAAGCACTGATTTTTTTTTAAAGTCATTAAATAAATTGTAAGCGACCAAATATTTCAGTGGAAGTTTTATTTAAAGTTACACTTTTGATGTGACGTCACATTTCTTCAACCCCCCTTCCTCCCAACGTCACGCATCGTCACAAAAGTGTGACCCCCTCCCCCCTAGGTGCGTGACGTCATTTATGAACGGCCCTTATGTATCCAGACTAAGCATCTTCCTCGTCCTACAACACAACAAAGCCTATTATTTTCGCCGCGCGCCCGAAGCATAAAAGCAGTTAGTGACATACAAAGTACCGTATATACTCGTTCTATAGCCCGTTCGTTCATAAGCCGACAACCCCACCCCTCTTTAGCAAGAGAACAGCATAAAAAGTGTGTAACCCGTTTGTAAGCCGACCCCAAAAAATAATAGGACAGCATAAACAAAATGGTTCACATTAAAAAAAAACAACAACACTACAATCTAAATCGGTCATTGTGCTTGTTTACTTTTCTTTTTTTAGGTTGAAGAACAAAGAGATGTTAATAACAGCGCAGATGGATGTCCTTTTTTAATAGCATTCGCTATAGGGCTTTTTTATTGTATTAAAACGAAAAGAAAATGTTGTTTTATATTTAAGTTTAATAACGTCAGTAAATAACACCAGAAATGTTTCATCAATATACAGTCGGACCTCTCTAAGTCGATGTCAAAGAGACTCGAAAAAAAATCGACTTATTGAGTTTTCCAGTTAGGGAAAATGGCGTTATACACGCAGATTGAGCACAATGTTGATATTGAGAGTGGGGGGGGGGTCAGAAATACCGGGTAGAGGGCTTGACAGAAAAGAGAGGCGGTGTCTGATGTTTCATATGAAAGGAAGCCAACTTGCTTTGACAAACCGACACAAGCCTGTAAGAGGAGACACCTTCCCTCCCCCACTTTATTCCCTCACAACACCGATATTCAATGTACATGCAGAAATCAACTATACTATAACGCGCTCGCACGCCGACCCCCAAACATTTTCCACTAGATTTTGTCAAAAAAGGTCGGCTTTAGAACGAGTATATACGGTATTTATAATAGATAAACACTTCGTTAACCCATGAAAAACACAAGTTTAAATTTAACAAAAAAAAACAAAAAAAAACGAGTAACATGTAAAACTATTCTTCGTTCGTAACCACGAAACGGCGTAAGTAGGGATGGGACCGTCGTAACCGGACTGCCTGTATATAAAAACATGCATATCTATGCTGCACGCCTTTAATAAAAAAAAATTAAAACAAAAAAATAGAAAAATCGTATCTTATCTTATCTGTTTACAGACGCTCCTTCTATACAGAAGATTATTGCGTCCTACGCTTATCTATGGTTTGTGTTTAGTCCTGCATTTTTATTAGAGATTTAAATGTTGATAAAGTGTTGGTTTTCCTGGATTCTTCAGGCAACCCATTCCACGCCCGAATTCCGGACGGGAAGAAGGAAAACTTGTATGTGTTTGTTCTTGCATACGGAATAAGAAAGGTGTTTTTATCCTTTTGTCTATCTGAGGGTTGTATTAAGTTATCTTTGTGTTGTATTTCTAAATGAGAATTAATTGCTTTATGTATGATTACTACTTTGCTCTTGGTTCTTCTATCCTCTAGTGTTTCAAGGTTTAATGATTTAACTAATGGTGTTATTCTTGTCAGTTTCGAATATTCTCCAGTAATGAATCTGGCAGCTCTTTTTTGAATTTGTTCTAGTTTATCAATGTTTTCTTTGGTGGATGGGTCCCATACAGAAGATGCATATTCTATTACAGGTCTCACCAAAGTGAGGTAGCATTTTAGTTTTATATCTCTATTACATTTTTTAAAGTTCCTTTTTATAAAGCCTAAGGTTTTGTTTGATTTTTTAATAACTTCATTGACATGGGGATTCCATGATAGTTTCTCATTTATTAAGACTCCTAAGTATTTTGCATCTTTAGTTTGGGTCAGTACTTTTCCATGAATGTAATATTTTGAATTTATTTGTGGTGGAGGGAGTAGTGAGGTGGGATTCGTCCAATAATGTTGTTTTTTCTGTTGGGACTGTTTTATTATTGAAAGTTAAATGATATTTTTTAAAATAAATAGTTTTCGCGTTTAACATATTTCATTGTATTTCTTAATTTCTTTCTAGATGAAAAATGTGTCTTCTTTTTTTTTCTGACATAAAATCAAACACAGTTATGTTTTAGACTTCGGCGTCACCCCCCTAATGGTGTCACCCGGGGCGGCCCCACCGATGCCACCGTTTATGAATACATTGAGACCAGAGCCAGGTGCCAGGATATTAAGATCTATTAAGCTTCAGCTTAACTCGTCCCGAAATTGATATATTTGTAAATAATTGAATTTTCCATTGAAATTGCTCACATTTAAAATATATTGCTAAAAAGTATAACAAGTAGATCTACCGAATACATATTACAAAAATATCGCCGTACATTCTTCTGAAAACTACGCGATTAATTTCGTCAATGCCGTATAACTCGACCACGCCACCTAGCGATTTACTAGTGTCAGGCAGTGTCAGCTCCCTTATCACAATGAAAACATGGCGGTGATGGTGGCGATACAGTCATTTATCGATCAGTTCGATGTAGTCGAAGTTTCAATGAGGAGAATCTCCTTAGTCTTTTGTCAATTGTAAGTCAAGTACACCAATAATTAATATTTTAGCTTCTCAGCTTAATAAGTGACCCAAAAAGAATTTTTAATAATTATATTTAAATTGTTTTTCTTTGGAAGTTTTTGTTGTTTTTATTTTAGTTTTTAAAGCTCGTGATACAATTTCTCGATATCACAGCCGGTATTGGGATTTTCATTAGCGGGCACAGATGTTGGATTTTGCTATTGATTTGTCTGTGCATGGAGAGGAATGCACCAGCCAAGTTGCCCAAAGGTATGTCCTCTAAGCGGCTGCCTTAGGACCTGCTTAGAGCTTAGAGCCCATGAAATGACCCTTGCCTTAAAAGTTAAAAGTAAAATTAATGATAATTATTTTATGTAATTTAATATAATAATAATATACATAATAATAATACTATCAGCGCATGTGATGCCAATGGATTTTAACGTTTTAATTATAACTATATTTATATTAATATTACTATTGAGAAAATAATTTTTTTAATGTAGCTTTCAAATTCATTAAAAAAAAATCAATTGAATCCATCTCCTTTTAAAATAAACAATAAAATCTTACTTAAGTTAAGTGATACTATTAATATATACTAATACTATGCCTAGGTAAAAGCAAAGAGAACGGTGCGCTTGATAAATGGTATTTTTGGCTGCCTATATGCCTATATAATATATAGTATATATTTTTTTCATATTTTAATTTTTAAAAATAGACAACTAAGACTAAACCTAACCCAGACCCTAAAACTTAAACTACAACCTTAATTACGTTTATGAATAAAAATAATTGCACTTATTCCTTTTCAAATTTAAAAATACAACATTTCATTCCCGGAAGTACGCGCTGTAAATAGTTGAGCGCACCGTTCTCTTTGCTTTAGCCCTATGCCTATGCAGACTATGCTATTTTTGTTATAGTGATAGTACTAATAGTACAACTACAATAGTAAATAATGATAGTACTTAATAAAATAGTGATAGTCTGATAGGCCTTTAACCTGCCTAGTGATAGTCTGATAGGCCTTTAACCTGCCTACATTCCTAGATGCCTATAAAATGTCTTCTTCTACTTCTCGAATCCACTCTTAAGACTATTTTTTTAATTTATTGTGGATTTCTGGCTGGGTAAGCCCACTTCTGTTTAGGACCTATTATTACTTAGTTCAGAGTCAACATTAACATGACCATGACATTTAAGTGAGTCTTGACTAATAAAAGCTTGTTTTTGTGAAATGACTGTTGCAATTTGTTTCTCAAATATTCTTGGTTTTCTCTATCATTATTGTTATTATTGACGAGCTGCATGTTCAATTTCAATGAATAAACACAATGGTAACAACATGAGTACGTGTCATCTAGTATTAGTTTGTCTAGTTTGCTTCTTCTGTTTTGGAGGTGAAACTGTTTCCCTTAATGTTTTTATCCAAACTGCTCCCTCTCTCCCCCAACTCCATTTCTTTGATATTAAGTGCTAAGTGAAAAAAAAGACAGTGAGCTTCATGCTTCTTAAATTTTTTTTTAATAGGAGGCAAATGTTATTCTATGTTTAACACTATTGATTGATCATAACGAAATAGGGACACATTTGGGTACTGTAGCAAGCACACTAAGTGCTTAATCCCTGGATAGTGTGAGATTGGTAAAATACTACAGGATGGAAAATCTTGGTGGAATCCAAAATCAGGGTCTGAGATACAACTATGTTATCGTCAGAATCACTCACACAACTGCTATGGAAGTCTTAGCACTCTTAACATGGTTAATTACAAGGAGGGACAGGGAAACCATGGAACAGTTGAACATGTTTGAAATGAAGGTGCCATGCTTCTAATAACAGGATACGTAATAGGAGATATGCTAAAACCATCCTCTTACGCATCAAGTAGTGGAGCTTTGATAGGACCATGCAGCCTCTTATTATGTTATATTATTTTTCAACCTTAAATATGCATCTTGGCACTGCATACATTGTGGGTTGCCCCAAATCAGTTCAGATTTATTTAACTATAAGGACCTTATCACCACAAACTCTTACAGTGTTTTGGCTAATCCTTTTATAAATAAACCACTAGATAAAATGAAACCAACCACACAAACCCATAAAATTACCCATAAAAAATCTAATAATAATAATAATCAAAACATTCTCAAAACACTAATAGTTAATTTTCAAAGCTTAAAAAATAAAATTCCAGATTTAGAACTACTTATAAAAACAGAAGAACCAGACATAATTGCTGGTTCTGAAACTTGGTTGAACCCCAACATATATAACTCTGAGATTTTAAACACCAATTATAATATTTTTAGGAAAGACAGATCAGACAATTATGGAGGAGTACTACTTGCAATTAAATCAAATATCATAGCTGAAGAAATTACTACACAGCAAAATTTTAATATAGAGTCTATTTATTGTAAAATAATTACACCAAACTCATCCCCACTTATTGTAGGCAGTATATATAGACCTCCGAATACAAACCCAGAATACATGAACAATCTTTGTAGTCAATTAACTTTCATAAAAGAGAATAATAAAAATGCAGTTCTATGGATTATGGGGGACTTTAATCTTCCAGATATAAATTGGAAAAATTATACAATTGATAACCATCAAACTAACAAAGAAATTAATGAACACTTCCTAGACACTATAAACAACATAAACCTAGAACAGATAGTAAAAACAGCAACAAGGAAAAATAAAACACTAGATTTATTCCTAACAAATAGACCAGGACTAGTGTTAGACTATAAAATAATTCCAGGATTGTCCGACCATGATATTGTTAGGGTCACCAATACAATAAAAACTAAAATTAATAAGATACCTAGAAGAATAATCTATCTTTGGAATAAATGTAATTCAATAAAACTACACCAATCAGCTGCTAACTTCCAACAAACTTTCCTAAGTAAATTTAACACAACTAGCCCAGTAGAAGAAATTTGGAAAGATATAAAAACAAATCTAAAAACTATAATGGATGAGAATGTTCCAACAAAACTAACATCAAATAAAATTAACAAATGCTGGTTCAATTCTAGATTGAAAAAGCTATGCAAACTAAAAGAGAACTTATTTAAGGAATATAAAGCTACCAATTCATATAGGATACACAAAAAATACTTAAAGATTAAACACTTGACACAAAAACTTAGTCGGAACCTCCAAAATGAATATATAAACAATGTAATTACCAAAGATAACAATAAAAACTTATGGTCCTTTATCAAATCTAAAAAAATGGAACCTTCAGGAATAGCCACACTAAAAGGCTCAAATAATAAAACCTATAATGATAATGAAACTAAAGCTAATATCCTTAACACATATTTTGCATCATCTTTTTCTGCCTCAGGCGACAAGGAAGTTTTAATAAATTTAAATAAAATGGAGGAAATAGGTAACATAACTGTAGATGAGATAGGTATACATTCACTCCTAAAAAACTTAAAAATAAACAAAGCTACTGGCCCAGATGATTTGCCTGCAAGATTATTAAAAGAACTAAGCAATGAACTGTCCCCAATCCTTGTAGTTCTCTTTCAAGCCTCTCTAAACCAGGGTAAAGTGCCCCAGGATTGGAAATTAGCTAATGTAAGTCCACTCTTTAAGAAAGGGGATAAATCAGACCCTGGTAATTACAGGCCTGTATCACTTACTAGTATCACCTGTAAATTACTAGAACACATAATATATAGTAGAATAGTTAACCACCTTGACAAATATAATGCCCTATGCCCACATCAACACGGCTTTAGAAAAAACAGATCATGTGAAACACAATTAATAGGATTAATAGATGAACTATCAAAAGGCTTGGACAAAAATGATCAAATAGATACAATATTACTAGACTTCTCAAAAGCATTTGACAAAGTTCACCACCTTAGTTTACTTAAAAAACTTAACTACTTTGGAATCTCAGGTTCCTTACATCACTGGATCCAAGACTTCCTTTTGGGCAGGGAGCAAACTGTAATAATTAATGGATCTAAATCTGCACCAATAAAGGTTAACTCAGGAGTTCCACAAGGAACTGTGCTAGGTCCCTTACTCTTTTTAATTTATATAAATGATTTACCCAACAACATCTCAACAGGTACAAAAGTTAGGCTATTTGCTGATGATTGTATAATCTATAGAACAATTAAATCAGAACAAGATGGCAAAATTTTACAAAAAGACTTAGATGAATTGATAAAATGGGAAACTAACTGGAGTATGTCTTTCCATCCAGAAAAGTGTCAACTGTTAAGAGTAACAAAGAAAAAGAAACAAATAAATTCAAAATATTACATTCATGGAAAAGAACTGACCCAAACTAAAGATGCAAAATACTTAGGAGTCTTAATAAATGAGAAACTATCATGGAATCCCCATGTCAATGAAGTTATTAAAAAATCAAACAAAACCTTAGGCTTTATAAAAAGGAACTTTAACAAATGTAATAGAGATATAAAACTAAAATGCTACCTCACTTTGGTGAGACCTGCACTAGAATATGCATCTTCTGTATGGGACCCATCCACCAAAGAAAACATTGATAAACTAGAACAAATTCAAAAAAGAGCTGCCAGATTCATTACTGGAGAATATTCGAAACTGACAAGAGTAACACCATTAGTTAAATCATTAAACCTTGAAACACTAGAGGATAGAAGAACCAAGAGCAAAGTAGTAATCATACATAAAGCAATTAATTCTAATTTAGAAATACAACACAAAGATAACTTAATACAACCCTCAGATAGACATAAGGATAAAAACACCTTTCTTATTCCGTATGCAAGAACAAACACATACAAGTTTTCCTTCTTCCCGTCCGGAATTAGGGCGTGGAATGGGTTGCCTGAAGAATCCAGGAAAACCAACACTTTATCAACATTTAAATCTCTAATAAAAATGCAGGACTAAACACAAACCATAGATAAGCGTAGGACGCAATAATCTTCTGTATAGAAGGAGCGTCTGTAAACAGATAAGATAAGATAACCTTCACCTCTACAGAATTATATTTAAATAAAGTTAAATGAACACTGGGTAATATGCTAATACAGCTGAATTAAAGTTGAGGTTCATAGGATCAAACTTGACCTGTCCAGCTCATGCACTGTTTAAAACATTAGTATTAGTGTGTGAAAAAATCCTCAATAGGTTTTTATTTACAAATTCAAATCAATAATTGTATTTTACCTTTCATGGAAATATGTATTGCTGTAATGTAGGGGTGTACCGGATTTCGGCTCTGGCAAATCCAGAATCCGGCCATTTTTACAAATCCGGCTCTGGCAGTTTTTTTACTTCATATTTCCGGCCAGTAGATCCATAAAATATAAATATATATAATGGCTCTGGCAAATCCAGAATACTGCCATTTTTACAAATCCGGCTCTGGTCGGATTTCATAATTTTGAATCCGGTACATCCCTACTGTAATGTATCCCTACTGGATGCTATTACCCGAACACCTTGATTGGTAAAATTTCACACCCCTAAAATTTTCCAAGCGTTTTTGCGACTACTTGAGCAAGTTCATTTTGAGGTATTTCTTTTAATTTAACAACATACAGTTTTGGATGGTTTATTTGGATTATTGAAATGATTTGTCTGATCCTATTTTGTTACAGATGATGAAAGCTCTAGGACATCAGTGAATGGTTTTAGTCAATCAGCTGAAGGTTATTTTCAATAGAAGTAACCTTTCTCTCTGTCTTGAAGTTTAGCCATGAAGAACAAACCAGGTGTGCCTGGAAATTCTGGGCGTTCAAATCCAAAAGGCATGAGTAAAGAAAGTGGGAAACAAGGAAAGATTTTGTCATCCAAAAAGACAGAAGCTAAAAGAACACCAGTGAAATTGAGAACCAAGACTGATAAATCTATAGCTAATCGAACAAGAGATAAATCCCCAAAAGAGTTAAAAGCTTTGGATGCCAGAAAGTCTCAATTGACTTTGTCAGATAAGTCCAAAGTAACCAAAAGTAGATTATCTGATACAATTAAGTCAAAAAATGTGTCTCAGAAAAAGCCCAGTGATTTGCTTCGTGGAGTCAAAACAAATGTTTCAGCTCAGAAAACAAAGGCTGATAAAGCCAAGGCTGGTTTGAAACAGAAAGATATCAAACGAAAATTGAAAAAAACTGACTAGTTCTAATAGTTTTCTTGATTTTTGGGGCCTGAAAGTAGTTGGCAAACGAGAGGCCAGCTTAAATGCTAGCTTAAAAGTCAATATAATGTATGAAAGGTCAGTTCCAGTCAAGTCACAGGTTAAGGCACCTAAAAAAACTCCAGAAAATATTGAGGAAGCTCCCAAAGAAGAAAAGGCCAAAGATAAGGCATCAATTAAAGTGACATCTGAAGAAGCGTTAGACAAGAATCGGTTAGTTAAGAAAGAATTTTCAAAGTCAAAGACTAAGTTAGAGGAGTCATCCAAATTTCAAAAGTCTAGTCCCAAAAATTCTCAAACTAAGCCAAAGAAGGAATCAGTAAAAATTCTCAAAACGGGTAATGACAAAAAAAGGCGGAGCCCAGAGTATAAAATTTTCAAAGATGAACCGTCAGCAAAGTGTAGAAAGACTTCATCCGCTAAATCCCTGTCAAAAGCCAAATCTGTTGTTAAAAAGAAAAAGAAACCCTTCCCAAGTGGCCATCAACTTAGCAACATAATTGAAAAGTCTCCAAGGCAGGCCAGCTTGATTGCCAAAGCAATGATTGCACTGGAGCAAGAAGAAGAATCTGTGCTGGAATCTGCTGCAAGAACAAGAATATTTGACTGGACAGAGCTAAGATCATATATTCAGAGTCCATCAAGGCAGATGAGATGGAAGACAGGGCTGGGAAGTCCTAATCCTAAACCTGATGTCAAGAGCACTGATGTTGTGTTGCCCACAGATAAAGATGAGACATCAGAAATAGATGTTAGCAGTCTAACGGACAGTGTTGAAGAACGTGAATCTTTTCATAGTTCTCTGCTTAGAACTTTACATCAAGTAGGAGACAGTCGGCTCCTGAAAGAATATTTAAGGGCACAGAAGGAGGACTTCCACGGCTGTATTGATGTAGAGAAATGTCCAACTCCTGAAAAGTTAAAAGTTGCCTCTCCTAGCCCAAAAAAGGTTTGCGTAACACCTGTGTCGGATGAAAAACCTGAAAAAATAGCATCCCCTATAAAAATTCAATCCTGCCGAGTGGCAACACCCATTCCACAACTTCCTATAGGTCAGAGAACAAGCCATATGACCAGTTACATCCATCATCCTATTCCCCAGCCGGTGTATACACAACAGCACTCACATCCTCAACCCATCAAAGTACCCCCCAGCTACACACCACCTGCCTATATCTATCAATATGCTATGGATAGACAACAAGCGCTCTATGTTCCATCAAGTCCTTCGCCTGTTCCATATGGAGTCAGCAATAGTGAAATGGCCAATGATTTCTCTTCTTACACACTTAGTCCCATGGGTACTCGGAGTCTAGGTAGAAGAGCCATTGCTCCATACCAAACTAGTTTCAACCCATCAATACATCTCCCCATGCAACAAATTGGTAAGACTTATTTTCTAACATATTTAAATAAACATGTAACATTATAAAGTGTTAGTGCAACATCAATGAAAAACTTGATTTATGACTTATTTTAACATTTAAAAAAAAATTTGACAGTATTAAATTTTATAAACAAATTTTTTTTAACAGTAAAAGATACTTTAATGATGTATTTTTTATTTTGTTATAAAAAAAAATAATTTGTAGCTGAGGTAATATATTTTAATACAACTGTAAAAGCTGAAACTGGTAAAAATGCAATATGTGTGCCATTTGTCAAGGAATGAAAATGCAACCTATAAATTTATTGAAGATTGTATTTTTTTTCTTCTTTAGCTGGATTCAATTATCCATCATACTATACTGCTCCAATTCAAAGTCTGCCACAGTCTAATGGTCCAGCATTACAGGCCTTACACCAGAGATATCCTTTGGTTCAAGCTCAATCTGTGATACATGCTTTACCCCAGGACATGGGACAAATGGGAACTTATCCTGCCAGCTATCAGCCCTACCCACAACTCTCTAACCTAAGTCAAGATGCCAGCTGCATGCCACCTCCTCCTCCCCCTGCTCATTCTCACAGACCAACTTCTATTGGGCCACCTCCCATGGCGCCCACATCCATATCTCATCAATCATGTGCATCCCCAATCGAGTCTTTGAGGTCAATGAATCCAATGGGGATCCAGCCCATAGTTAAGTCTCCAATTCTGGACTTTACAACATCATCAGACCGTCAAGCTATGAATCCTCATCGCCAGATGATGATGCCAGCATACAGCAAAGCAATTTACTATTCCACCAACAGAAACACTAACTCCAATTCGCCTGCCAAGTATTCTGTAAGCATTAATGGTCTCAATACATTTTCCCAATGTAAGAAAGAGAAGGAAGAAGTTCCTTCTCAAAACTGTGATGCAATACAAAGAAGCTCCATCTGTAACAGTGAGAGTAGTCAAAGGACATCTAATCCCCGCAGGACATCTTCAGAGGGCTCTGATGTTTCTGATCTTCTTCACAGTGCACACACTGCAATGTATCAAATAGATGGAATGAATTCATCAGAAATCCACCAGACCCAATCTTCAGTTATGTGCAATACAACCCTGGGTAAGAGCAGCCCTTCTAAAATCAGCATTATTGGTCACACATCTTTCAATGCATCTTATTCAGTGTCATCTATTCTTGACATGCCAACTTACAAGATCAAACCTGAACCATCTGAAGTAAAGCTTTGTGCAATGACACCAGCTAATCTTCCAAATAGTGTCAACTGCAAGACATCAGATATTCCCCAGAAAGAAAATACTCCTTGTGTCATTGCTCCCTCAACCATTTCTGACAAAGGCACAGATACAAGGGACTTAAAGATGGAAACTTCTGCAACTGTTAAGACTCAGAAACTGGAGTCAATTTTTCTGAACCAGAGCAATTGTCAAGTCATTCTTGAGAAGCCTTTGGAGATTCAGAAAAATAATGATGTCATAGTTATCGATGACACAGATGAGTCTTCAGATGATGAGCCATTGGCCAAATTAGTCAAATCTAAAACTGCTGATAATGCAGAAAATGTTGCATTAGAAACTGCTCTGTTTGAGAATCCGAAGGCCACAGATACATCTGGGAAAAAAAACTTGTCTCAAATATCTGTCAACATTCAGCTTAAAAGTAAAATAAAGAAGCCTTTGGAGAATAAAAGTAAAGAAGATAGTAAGATCAAACCAGGTTTAAAGAAAACTGAAAAGCAATCAATTGTCAGCATTAGTCATCAGAGAGGGGTTCCCAACAAAGACAGAAAATGTGTGAATTTCAAATCAACTTCTGATGTTGAAAAACGTGCAATAATGAAAGTACATGAGAACAATAATAATACAATTACACCTTTAATTATCATGATAGATGATGCAACCAAAGTGGACAAAGGCAGTGAATTCAAAAGTAAAGGGAATAGCAAAAAGACATTAGCGGTTTCCCACCTTAAGGTTAAAAAGTTGAGTAAAAAAGTCAAAGCCGATCCTGTTTTTCCTCAAACACCTCCAAGAGCAAACACTAACCATGGATGGACTTGGGTAGGAGAAGGGGAAATGAAAGCCATACCTAAACTTACTCTGGTAAGTTATTAGTTGGAAATAGCTGTCCAAATTATTATTGAAAAAAAAGAGTTAAACACACAATGGGCATTGAGAGCTTTAAATCATTTCAGAAATACAATATGTCTATTTTCCCTGAATAATACCAATCCTGAGATAAAATAATGTCTTTTTCCTATATAACTACCTTACATGCACTACAGCAACATCTTGTACCTACATTTTTTTTCTTTTATAGGCTAGGGAAGAGCAAGTAAGAATACGTAAAAGCTTCAAAGCCATGCGTCATAGTTCAGGTGAAGTTGTTTCAGTACGGGACAGCGTTATTTTGCAATCAGATGGTGATGGCAGTATTCCATATGTGGCACGAGTCAGTGCTCTGTGGGAGAATCTAAATGGTAAGTTATGATTTCTCTGATAAAGGGTGATTTATATTAAAGTTTCAACAAAGACATTGTGACTTAAGCATCTTTTTGTAATTTAATGGAAAAGAGTCTGCATATCTTAAAATTTAAAAAATTTAAACCATCAATTTGAAAATGATTATAGTTTCAGAAGTGTTAAATGTTAACAGAATATAATTTTTAGTGTTCCTCCTTTTAGGTATTCTTTTTGATTTCAAATGCATTGATCATGTACTGCATTATTGAAAAAAATGTCATGTCCCTATTACTTTTTGCGTGCATGACAGGTGAAATGATGTTCAGCATGTTGTGGTATTATCAGCCAGAGCATACGGTGCAAGGACGAGAGCCTGAGGATGGGGATCAGGAGCTTTTTGCCTCCAAGCATAGAGAGGAGAACAGTGTGGCTTGCATTGATGACAAGTGTTTTGTACTAATGTACAATGAATATTGCAGGTTGGTAAAACAAAATTAAATTTATGGTGAGAATTCAAATGGGTTTTGGTAAACTATGTACACAAAGTTAGTCAAAATACAGAGCAACACAAATAAATTGTATTTTGAATTTTGCTCCACAATTATGTAATATATGTCCTTCCACTATAATTTTAATAATTTAATGGCTAATTAAAAGTTTTAAAAAAATTGAACTTTTCTTTAAAATTAATTCAAGAATTTTAAGTAATGTATCAAATAAAAGAGCTCATATCTTTACAAAAGATATTTGTTTTTCAGATTGGAGGCAGAAACTGTTCGCATTGAGCAGGGAGTGCCCTTGCCACGTTGGAGAGCTCAACTACCTGGGATATCAGAAGATGACCACAAATTCCGTAGACCAAAACCACCAGCAAATACTTGTGCAGAAAATATCTGGTTTTGCAGGTATGATTATGACATTAGAAAAAAGGTTGTCAAGAAGCCAAAGCACAAGAAATCAAATTTAAGGTACAGAGCACCATGCAAAATTGTCTAAGCATTTATTTTCAATGTACACTGACTGGCCTTTACATGATTCCACTTATTACATTTTTATGTATCACTGCTGTTATATGGTAAAACTGTATCACAATGTATCAGGGTCCAAAGTATGTTTATTTTTGGGGAATGAATTTTAATTCTTTTAATTTTATGACTTTTGAGGTAATATTGAATATGATGTATTTTATCCTTTTGTCATATATGAATATGCAATTAAGAGAATCTTAGATATTAAATAGCTTTTAAGAGAAAGAGTCTTCTTCCTCACATAAATTGTATATCTTCCATTTATATATAGCTTATCTGAATAATTTATTTATGACAATTAAAATAAAGAATTGCAACAAAGAAAAAATCAACAAAGCTTTTTAGATTATGTTGTGTTTGATGCATTAATTTTTTAAAGTTTAAATACATTGTCACCTTTTACAACAAGGTTGTATAGGTTGATGTTGAGAATGATGTAAGAAGGGTTTACTTTTTTTTTATAATAAATTTCTTTTTGTGGATAATTTTAGACAAATATATTTTTACAATATTTAGAAAAAAGTTAACGTTGGTTAAAAGATTTTATAGATTTTAATATATAATTTTAGACAGTAACAATGAAGTCCTCGCTTCACCAAGGCGTGTTAATTGCCTTATTTTGGAAAACATTTGCTCTATACTACAATTATAAAAAAAAATATTGAGAAAAATCCTTTGATTTTCAATTTGTACCAGTATTATTTATCAGATTAATATAACATATTTGGTAATACACTATACATGATTATTAAGTAATATATAAAGAATGGTAATTTAAAAAATTTTCTCTGAAATTATTTTGTTGTTAATTTTATCCTCTCTGTTTATTGTAATTTAAAAACATAATGGCATTTCAATAATAATTATTATGTTGATTATGCACTAACTAGATCTTTTGTGAAACAAAATTTAAAGAATTAAATGTTACGTCTGTCTTTCTTCAAATGATGTTATGCTGGCATTGGGGTATTTTGTATTTCATATAAAAACTAGCGAGTAGGAATAAAATTTGATTTTATATTATTGTGCAACAAATTTTTTATAAAAATGAATTTTCAGATCTTATTCTGGAATAGAAATAGATTTTTAATTTTTACAACATAGTATTTTTATTAATTATTAAAAAAAGGAAAGGATATATTTAATAATGCTAAATTTACCTCAACCTATTAGAAACTATATATTTAACAATGAAATCTACACATTTTAAAAATGGAAAACTTTCAGTTAATAAATACCTTTAATACCAAAACAGTACATTCGCTTCAAAAGGGGATATAGAATGTATGTATAGGAAAGCAGTGAAAGACAAAAAATTCTTAATATTAATTAACATTTAAGAAATATTTACCAGAGTCGATAATAAGAGAATTAACTTTATTTTTTATTTAGTACAAAAGAAACAAAAAAATCTGGTTTATTGGAAATTTTTCTCCCATATAATTTTCAATCATATATAATCAACATGTAAATCTAGCCTATTAAAACTTTGAAACAAGTGTGGGGTTAGTGCTTTTGTACGTGTAAGGAATTGTTGGGAAAACTTTGTTTACTTATTCACCTAGTGCTGGCACACAGGTCATATATTGTGTTGGTGACTAGGCACTTTTATGTAGCTGATCAGAGGCATCATGTACTCTTTTGATGTTCATGATTTTTCTTATGTTAAGTGGATAGATTGCTCACATTATTTTTTCCCAAAGTTTAGGTAAAAAATGTGCGACTAATATGAAAGAATGTACAGTAACTTAAAATTATTTATTGTTAAGCCTAGTAATGTTTGTTGTTGAAAGATCTTTTTAAAAATCTTTGAATGAACTGAAATTTAAAAATAAGAAAAGGAAATTTGACGAATGCACTTAGTGCATGAGATTGTGAGTAGAGTTATATATCTTGTATGTAATGATATGATAGGACAGGTTTCTATATCTTATTTTGATGCAGCTGTATGTGAATTTGTTATGACAATGGCTACATCACCTTTTTTTGGTAAAAGTTTGATCCCAATCTCCTATAGTCAAGGGGTGCATACAAAGCTGTGAACATAATCATTCCAGTTTGAATATTTTATTAAATTGTATTTGGCTTTCATTCAGTCTGAAACATTTTATAAAATTACTGATACTTTGAATATTTTATATTTTCACTTTTTAATAAAAATAAAATAGCAACCATTCATTAAAAAAAAATTAAACAAATGAAAACATTTCAATTACTACAATTCAAAAGTAGTTGACATTTTATCCAAATGCATATGATAAATTATATACATTTATATGGTTTTACCTTTTTTAACAGATTATTACTATGTCATCTGGTTACAATTATTATACTTAAAATACCTGTCACTACAAAAAAACAGGGGTGGAGATAATGTCATTGGATCTGCTGGAAATATTGTCTGAATCTCAAGTTTTAATATTGCAATTAGTTGTGATTTAACAGGAATAAAATGCGACCTAACATTAGTATGAGTATAAGTATTTTTCATGTCTTCACTTAAAGCATTGCTGGAGAGAAAAAAATCATGTACACTGAAAACTTATACATTTAATTGAAAATTATCTTCTGCAATTTCTTAAATGTAGTTAAGTTGTAAGGGTTATATCAATCAAAGATAAAGAATGAAGCTGCTTCTTTTGAAATTTAAAAAAAAATTCATAACGTCTATTAGTATTAGAAAATTAATGAGATAGCAAATATTTTATATAAATTTTAAAAAATATTAATTACAAATGTTTGTGCTAACAAAAAAGAAATACTACTTTTTACCATTGTGGTCTGGATAAAGTTTGAAATGTAACTTTATGACAAAGACGTATCATAATTTTCTTAGCCTTAAAGTGAAAAGTTTTTATGATCGTTTCTATTCTTTAAAAAAATGAATTTTAACTTGAAATATTATTACAGTTGTATAGTCTTGCCTATTGGCTCCAGCAATCTTGGTTTATTTCCAAATGCACTATCCTCAAACTTATTTTTTAAAAAAACAACAAATAATTTTTACAAAAGTCTTTCTTACATTAGAGTTGTATAAATGTACAGTATTTATCTAGACCCGTGGTCTGGTTGTGGGTGGAACATGTGAAAAATGCATCAAGTTATATTTATTGACAGTATTTAATTATGATAGTCCATGTGTTTATATACTCTTAGTAAATCCTTTACCTAAGCATATATTTTTATTTTGTGCAAATGAAGTAACTTGTAAGATATTTGCTTTTTAAATTTGTATATGTGGTTACAAGCTATATATAAAATATTTTGAGTTAGTTCCATAATTTAAAATACTTTTTCTGAAATGTAAATTTTTTAAGGCATGACCAAAGAGAATCAGAATATTAATTGATTTAAATAGTGGCGAAGTGAACTATTATAAGAATTTGAACAGCTATATTACTGTCAAATTGAAACCAAATTTACATTGAATATAGTTATTAATTTGAAAGTAGGACTCTTCTGCGATAAATGTGTCTTTCAAGATTTATGGCAAAATTTTATTTTTATAATTTACTTTGCTTTCACCTAGAATTAAATCATAATTTGTAATATCATCAACCACAACCTGGCAATATTGGTTGAAAATATATTTAAGAAATAATAACCATGTTGTTTACCAATGTTATTTAATGTTTAGTTGAGTGACTAAAAAACACCATTTTCTCAAGCTTAATTGTACACTGCTCTTTGCTTCTTTAAGGATTATTAATATTGTTTTTTTTATATGTTACTTATTTATGTGTATTAAAATTGTTACTTTTAATCCTCCAAATTTTAAATGGTAGAAATGTTAAGTAAATTTAATCAAATAAAGCAGTGTTTCTAGTCTTTTTCTAATAATTTTACTTATAGACATCCTGAAGTGAGTTCTTTAAGTAAAAATTACTAGCGGTACTAAAATTATGCAAATCCTATATTTTTTTTCTTCAGTTTTTCAGTTATAACCACTGGTGTAGTCCTAAATAAAGAGATGGAAGGGCTCTCTTTTTTCACATTTTTTGTCAGCTGAGCATACGCGATTGTAACACTGAAAAGCCTGAAATGGATTGAAGTTAATTGAAATTGCATACCCTACATGAAGGGTGGGCTAAGCCCTCCCTGTCAAAAATGGTGGGAGGGTGAAGCCCTCTACACCACTGGCTATAACTGTTATGTATTAGTGAAAGAATTTTGAATCCAGAATCTCATGAATGCATTATTGAAAATTCTAGAATTCTCACTATTTTAGTCTCTGCATTTTAATAATGCTGTCATGTTTCATATCAGTTTACTTTATAGTCTTCAATTTTTAAAACAAAATTTTCCAGACGTGTCAGATTTTTAAAAAACGACTGTGTTTAAGTATTCTTATATTGGTTTCCGCATTTATTTTTATATGCATTTTTAGTCTGTTACTAGAACAAGTTTATTAAATTCTTTAATAAATTTTATGTACATGAGACATTCACAAATTAATTTTTTTTAAAACAAAAAAACTGCCTTTACAATTTTTTATCTTCAATAGTTCAACAATATTTCCATAATTAAAGAATTTTTTATTTGTTTGATATCTACTGAAAATACTAAAAAGCAGGAGAAAATAACATGAAAAGTAAATTTTACTATTGTAATAACATTTAATTGATAGAATATCTAAAATGTGACATTCTTTTTTGGAAGGACGAGCTATCAAGCTCTTGTAACCCAAACCGGCTTACAATTCCTGCTATGAGCCTCAAGAGTACTGAAGTTTTTTTAATTTTATTAAAATTTAATGAGACACTTATAAGCCTTTTAATGAATTAAAATAACATAATGGTACTTTATATATATTATATATATTTTGAATGTACATTAATAAAATAAAGGCTGCCAGAAAAACAATAAGTCTTTCCAGGTTTAGGTGATTTAGCCCCTTCTAAACAGTGGGGTCAAATGATATACTATTTCACGTTTTAAAAGGTTGTTTTCAAGGCAGTACTTGAAACATTTTATCAATATCAAAATATGATTATTCACAATTATTTTTTTTTAATGGTCAAAATAGAAATGTATATGAATTTAATGGCCTGACTTCTAATTATTAAAATATCTTGTTCAAATTAAGTTGAATTTACAAATGACATCTTTACCATGACTATTCAAGATATTTAATTTAGCTGTAAATAAATCATATGGTGTCACTAGAAAACATCTATTTATTGTTGTTGAATAGCATACACTTGAACACCTGTATATCAATTGTGCACCTAAAAACATTTCCTTGGTAATTTATTCTGTAAATTGTCTTGCTTACATTTTAGATTTTTTATTGGAATGTTTTGTGGATAGCTTTTACAAAGTCAACCTAGTGACCGTTTTTATTATTCTAGTCACATATTTGGTGCATGCTTAAGAGCTCACATGAAATTGCATTTAGGTTGGGTGCACTAAATAAATTAAGTGCAAATAATACTAACAAAATTATTGTCCAGAATAAATAAAATAAGTGATTTTTTTATAATTGAAAAGCAACACCTATATATAATAAAAATTAGATTTGTTAAAGTGACAATCAAATGTTTGGGTGGATCATTGCAAAATGTGTTGTTTTTTTAAGGTTTTCTTTTATATTCACATCTATTTATTTAGAAGATATTGTGTTTTCATCTTGCTGTTTGAGATTATTTTAATATTTAATTTATACTATGTAATAAATTTTATTAAAGAAACTTAAAATCCACTCCAGTGTTACATGATCAACAGTAGGCACTTTTTAGTCTTTTATAAATACAAAGTTATCATTTGGAATACCTTTCTGTTAAAATCAAGTTTACTTTATTCAATAGCAGGTTTGCCATGACTTAAGTTTCGGGAATAATCTATTTTAAAATTAATTTAAAAGTTATCATCTTTTGTTTTTTTTAATTATTTTTTTTAAAATCAATTTTTTAAAAAAGATAATCCTCATGGGGGTAAAGAATGGTAACTTAAACAGAGACATAAAAAAAATCTTAGAATTGTGGTGGGGATAGTTAGTGTAGGAACTCCTTTTAATGCCTTGAACAAGAAAGTGTAAATTAGCATACTTTTAGGTTGAAGTGCACAAAAGGGTATGCATCTAATAAATTTAGGCTCACCACATGTAGCTTGTGTTAAATAATTGTAGAATTAAATAAACAGCTTGAACCTGTGTCACGTATTTTATCGATATTTTACCATTTGTGGCATAATGGCTAAGCACATATCCCAATCACTACCTATTGGATAAGATAACACATTGTTGATATATTGGAATTCCATATCTTTAGCCACAGAAAGGGAAATCCTGTAATGATTTTTTTATCACGCTTTTGTTGATCTTTGTAAATTGATCAGACCAATTAGTTCTATACAATCATTTACAGGATTAATGAAAATGTATATAGGCACTAACTAAATACAAATTTAAAACTATAAAATGAACACTTTTTATATGACATAATATGTTTACTATTGTTCTTACTAAAAAGGGTATGAAAGGAAACACGGGAAAGTTAATCTGGAAGGTTCCTAGAACAAAATATTTATTCACATTTAAAAAAAATGTATTGATGAATTTTCTAACCCTGTATATTTGTAAACAGAGGTCTATGTTATTTTGTATTAGCAAAAAATAATGTACTAAAGTAAAAGGCAGATTTGATAAACTTTGCCTTCTATTTGTGTAACTTGTATCTGCAAATTTTTTGTCATTATGAGTGTTGGTGTGCATATTATGAAAATAAATCAATTATATGATGTGATAAACTATTTGTTTTATTTGATACCCTCCCTCCCACCAAATCCATTTCAAGCCTATCTTGTTCCACAATTTTATTTGTAATTTTCACTGCATCCATAATGAAATTGGACTTATTCTTTGAAAGACCTTAAACCAAATGGTAAACAATTGAAAATATTTAAATGAGAAATATAAGAAGATTTCAGGTTATCCTCTGCATTTAGCTTTAAATTGTCTGGGCTTCCTACCAATCCTAATCAGAACACATGATCCTGGTGAGGAAGCAAGCTAAATCAAAGTCTATTTTAGAGGCCTATAATCCTAAAAAATAACACTTTTACGAGTGCAACATGCATTATGATGTCAGTTAGTTTGTTACCGAACCATGAGAGATAAAATTAATTCCCGGGCTAAAGCTATTTTAAAAAATCTGAAGGCGATAAGCGCTGAAGTATTAAGCAACTTAGTCAATCTTATTATTAAGACAATGTTGAAATTCCTGCACATGGTCCACACATGGACCATGTGCAGGGCTGGTTTGGCGATTTCCCAGTCCATTCAATTATGAATACATTATTTTCTGATCTAGATGTCCTGCTAATTGTACTTCATAGTGCCTAAAATAATTAATTTAATGCCACTGGACCACCGCGTCCCCAAGTTAAACATTAACGATTTGTAAATAATGGTTATCGCACTTCATTTGGTTTTACTTGTTTAGATCGGACATAATTAAGCGAAAAATAATTTATGATATCTTAAAATGCGATAAAAACGTATAAAGTTTTATTTTATTTTTTTAAACCAAATATTTCGTTATTTAAATTTACCGATTTTGTACTGTTGTTTACTATTTACTTGTAAGCTAATTCTATTTGAGTCATTGGAATGACTCGCAAAGTTTTCTAATTAAATTTAAATCCTTGATGTTGAAGAGTATTTTTAAATAAAATGTATGGAATTGTTTTAAGTCATCAGGACTTCGTTAAATTATTTCTAAATTTTGTCAATGAATGAAGTAGACTCTAGTAGATAGTTCAGTAGAGATTGAAGACGTCAGTAGACATTCGTCTCATTCGACATTCATAAGTCAATTAAGCCATAAGATATCGTCGACGAAGTTTTAGATTTTAGTTAAGTTTAGTCAAATTTTTCCCGACCTGAATTGACTGTACTGTTCTAGTACTCATACTCATAGGCTTAGCCGAGGAGTAATACAGTTAAAGCTAAGAGAAATAAAATAAAGTTATATGTCTAGTTAACATTACTTACTAAATTTCTAAATTACTATCAATAATTACAGTATCAGTGAGGTACTCCCTTCTGTGGTATTTTTTTAATTGGGGAATTCTAGTTGGAAATGAACAAACTCAAACTGACTTTTGAAACTCATTGAAAGCAGTCGTGGAAAATCAAATTCAATTGCCAATATGAATATATACAAATACAACACAATTCCTCTTTTACAGTTACAGATACAGATAAGCTTTTTCTGAGAGCGGCAATTTTAAATGTAATTTATTAGAAATTCCTGATCTGATATGTTTCCATAAAAGACCACATTCACATGGACATAGTGAGCATCATTCGCATGCCATACCGTATACCCAAACCCTTTCCTTGGCCTTGGAGTACTTAGGCCAGTGCTGTCCAACCCGCGGGCCGCATGCGGCCCGCGGACCTGTCTAAAATGGCCCACCATATCTTGGTAAAAATTCTTCTTATCTTTAAAAAAAAAGAAAAAAAAAGAAAAACTTAGTGATTCAGTATTTTTGATAATTTATTAGAGACTACCTGAGAAATGTGGCATTTTTAATAAGACGGGGTGGGGTGCGGCAATAGAGGTTTTTGGTTTTGATAGATTTATGTCCTTGGCGTTTCACGTGAACAATGGGGAAACTTGGGCTTAGCTGAAATCCGATACGCCGATATGGGGATACAGCAATTAAGAATGTCTTTCTGTTGCTTCAGTCAGGGCGGGGTCATAGCAGGGTCAGCGGGGGTCCGACGGATGTAATTTGTAGCTACCTGGTCAGTGTCGGAACAAGGATAATCAAAATGACACATAGGGCGTTATATGATAATCCCAGGTCACTGCATAGGAATGTGAACAAGTTGAAATAATTTTGCCTGGGTTTGAGGGGGGTGGGGGGTGGTTGAATAACTGTCCATCCTGAATTTTTAAAAGGAAAAAGACCAGTAACTGGTATTCATTTCGAGAGTGTGAACCATTCTGATAGTAGAAACCAGAATAAAAGCTGTGTTTGTGGTATCAGTGCAATTCACTTTTGAAAAAATTCTGAGAGATAACAGGAACGATTTTTGAAACGACATTTGTTTCTAAAAAGAGAACGCCAATATGGCGAGTAGGAAACGAAAAGTTACAGAAGAGAATCTTACTTTTAACTCTTCGTGGGAACTCGAATTTTTGTTTTCTCTGTTTAATGAAAAGCCAGTGTGTTTGATTTGTCAGGCTACTATTTCAATTATCAAAAAGTCAAATCTGCAGAGACACAACAAGTCAGTGCATGCCGATTTTGATAACGAATATCCGAAAGGAGCAAAGCTAAGAGAAGACAAAGTTAGTTTTTTAAAGAAGAATTTAAATGGCCAGCAAAATGTATTCCACCGGATTTTGAATTCAAGTGATTGTGCTACTGAAGCGTCTTTTAAAATTAGCTGGTTGTTAACGAAGAAACAAAAATCGTATCGGGATGGTGAAACGGTTAAACTTTTTTTTCAAGAATGTGCATTTTGATTCATTATTTTCTGAGTTTAAAAAAAGGAAGAAATAAATATCTTATCTTCAGCTTTCCCACCAGACTGCGGCAAAGCGTGTTGAAAGTATGTCCGGGAATATATTGGAGCAGTTGCTTACGGATTTAAAAAACGCTTCTGGTTTCAGTCTGGCATTGGATGAATCATGTGATATCACTGACACGGTCAAACTTATAGTTTGGGTTAGGTTTGACAAGGGGCAGACATTTAAAGAAGAATTACTGACACTAATTCCATTAAAAAATACAACCCGTGGTGAGGATGTATATAAAGCACTGAAGGAATTTCTATTAAACAACAATATCTATTTCAGGAACCTGATTTCTGTTACAACGGATGGTGCTCCAGCAATGATAGGAAGGAAAGTTGGACTCATTGGTTTGCTGAAGGCTGACAATGATTTCCCAGACATTCAATCCTATCATTGTATAATTCACCAGCAATCTCTTTCCTCAAAGTTGAATGATGACAAATTGCAAAATGTTATGGATGTTGTGGGTGAAAAGTGTTAATTTTATTCGAGCTAATCCATTAAATCACAGGCAGTTTAAGACTTTGTTATAAGAGTATGATAACAATTTTGGGGATTTTATTCTTCATACTGATGTTCGTTGGCTGAGCAAAGGAAAGGTTCTGTCACGATTTTGGAATCTAATTGACGAAGTAAAACTGTTTCTCAGGTCTAAAAAAAAGGAAGAGTTGTTAAATTATATAGAACTACCAGATATTTTGGTAAAATTAGCATTTCTAACCGACATCAAGGATCACCTGAATAAATTAAATTTAAAATTGCAAGGACGTTTTCAAATCTTACAAACGCTAATGAGAGAAATCAGTACTTTTGAATACAAGCTCGATTTTTTCATCACCCAACTAAATCAGTCAAATTTTACTCACTTCCCAGCTCTTGCCAAGGCTGCTCAACAACTTCCAGAGCTTGTCACAAATGAGCGATTTTATCTTTTATTAGAAAAGTTAAAGCTGGATTTCATAGATCGATTTAAAGATATTCGAAATCTTACACCCGTTTTGCTTTTTGTAGAAAATCCTTTTACTAGTGATGTCTCTAATATAGCCTCGAAAAAGACCATATTAGGAGCAGACGAAGGTGCAGTGCAGCTTGAAATCATCGAGATTCAGCATAACACGCCACTTCGTGATAAACATACGAATTCGTCGCCAACTGAATTCTGGATGACGTATGTTTCTGCAGACGAATTTCCGCAACTATCGAAAAGTTGTAGAAAAATATTAACCATGTTTGGGAGTACCTACGTCTGTGAAGCTGGATTCTCCATCATGAATAATATAAAATTTAAAAAACGAAACGCTTTGACTGATGAGCATTTGGAAAACTTAATAAGAGCAGCAGTTACAGAATACGAACCCCAAATTAAGAAAATTGCAAGTACAGTTCAAAGCCAAATATCACATTAGAGATGTGTTACAGTTTTTATTCATGTTATTTTTTGTATTGATGAGGAGACAAAGTTACATAAGGTAGGAAGTATTTATCCATTTAATATTTTCTTAAGACATTAATTGCTTGCGGCCCCCGGCCTCATAAGGAAAAAAAGTTTGGCCCTCGGGGTCAAAACGGTTGGACAGCACTGACTTAGGCCATCCAGATTTCCACTTTAGGCATTTCCCACTGCTCAGAATGCGATTCTTCCAACCTAATAAACATATTCATATAGGATCTTCTATCAAAAATATTTAACAACTTCGTACCTTACTAAAATATGATTTATTTTAAAAGATAAGCAAAATAGTTATGATAGCTTAATAGATCATTCACAGACTATGACATAGATATGAGTACTCTGGACCAATGTTCCCTTTAAATTTAAACTGCGCAGCCTCGCAGTTATCTGACTGACGCCTCGCAGCAGTTTAGAATTACAGTGCAGCAAATTTTGTAAAATATTGAACACAAAATGATTCTGTGCAACTTTTCAAACAATTTTTTATATTTTTTTACTTTGAACACCGGCCAACAAACCTTATAGGGAACATTGCTCTGGGCTAGGGCAAATGAAAGCTGCATCCAAATTTTGTTGCTCCCTTTTTGAAAAGTATAAATTGATTTACACAACCTTTCAAGTTAATAAAAATTATTGCTTCTTATAATGATATTTTAATTGTTAAAGATGTGTCATGTGTGTATATCTGATGTTGGTAAACCCTGGCACATTGAATATTGACATGATAATTCAGTTGAATAATATTAAACATATTTCACAGTAAATACAGGTGTGAAACTTATGGAATCGGATTTGTTTATGGAAGAGCTCTTAATGAAGTTTTAATTCAGCATGCCTTAAACATTAGAGATGGAGAAAGTCATCAAACGAAGAGGAAAGCCTAATAGAGGAGGAGGGAAGTCTACTAGAGGCGTAGGGAGAGGTCAACGAGGTAGGCTACTTTATTTTCAACTTAAACTTTATCTTATATATAATGACTAAATAGTGATTGGAAAGTTCAGGAATTATAAAAGTGAATTCACAGTGAATTTTTTCATTCATATGTTATAATGGGAGCTAATTTGATTATTACACCATCAGTGTAGATGATACAACCTTCAATTCCAAGTAAGGAGTTGCTATTTTTAAAATTAAATTGATGTCTAAAAGTAAAGGAAGCTTGCTTTCTTGTGAAACAGTTGGTGGAGGGCTTTTGGGGTGCTTTTTCTAGTCTGTTAGTCAATATTGACTTTGACTACTTTAATCCTACTATTTTGTCATTAGTTTTGAAGTCCGCTGTGTTTGTGTAGATATATGATGAGAACAATGCTAGTAAAAAAGTTATTGTGCAATAAACTGCAGAAGAATTATGGAGCATCTCGAGGTGCAGAGTAAACTGGACATTTCTCGCATGTCTTATATAAGCATTTACGTAAAGAGGAATGGCATTTTTCTGATGATGCTGTATTTTTTGTAGGTTCTTCTCATAGACCTGGGTTCAAAATGAATACATTCACTAATGCTTTTAGGTTGTCTTGAAAGTATTTTTTTTCTGACCACCTGCAACTACCTCTAAACCATTAGTACATCATATAACAGAATATTTTATTTCAGCAAGCAGTCATCTGATACTTTCACTAATAAGTCTCAGTCTGTGAAGGCATCAATCATGCCTTTTGGAAAATATGAGGCTTTGATGCCATTTATCTTGGGAATGGTTTTAATGCCTACCCATTATCCTGAACCTTGGCCTACATACCAACATGTACCATACAAGACAATAGACCTGAACTTTTGAGGCATCCATATTTGGATGTGATCTTTTAAAGGCCTTCACTAATTAACAGTTTTGAAAGCCATGGCCAGGTTTACAGAGATGAAGAAACTTATTGGGCTATCAAAAGTTTTTCTTTTTTCATGGTAAGCACATTTAATTTCTGGCAAGTGATCTTTCTCATGGTGCTGATGAAGAAGAATCTTAGTGAGTATTCTACGATTATTGGAGCTTGGTCCCAGGAAATCCAAAGTGGTGTTATACACCATAGATCTTAGTTAATCCCAGTTAGCTTTTCCAAACAACAGTCAATGGATTTGTATAAATTTATTAGTTCTTTCCTACAATTAGAAAAAAACAATTGCTTTTAAAAAGAAAAGTTAAAGAAAAGTCACATTAGTTTAATTTTATTATTTTTTCCCACCTTTGTTCAAACCTGACTGACTGCCAGCAATCATGTAGGCTAAAATAACCCCACTTACTGATTAAAAGCCTAAATTTCTATCTCTAATGACAATCGATGTCAACAGCAAAAAAATGTTGAATGATTTTATTTGAAATTTAATTATGATTTTGTAGGACTTGAACCTTCTCCCTTTTAATTGAATTCACAATTAAAGCTCAGTCTGCTTAGCCTAATTGTTTTTTGTTTAAAAATCTGTTTTACCACCACTTCCATCAATATTTGTGAGTTTTAACCACCTACCTGTATGAAATCTCGAGAATAAACTCACAGAAAGTTTTCCTATTAGACTATCCGGCCATAGTTAAAATTACTAAAGTGTTTGTCTTTAAAACTGAAGATAGATACATTGTAGTTCAAAGCCAAGGCAAAACTATAATAAACATTTTATTTAATAATTTATTTAGATCTTTTGAAGTTAAATTTAGTATAATGGTTAATTGAATTTCAAATTCTTGATAGTTTCAATTCTTATGAATTTTTTAATATACATGTATACTTTTTTAAAATAGTTTATATATAGGTTTCACCTAAAATGATTTTGATTGTGTTAGGAGCAATAGCTTAAATATGAAATACAGTTTTTGAAGATGTGGCTTTTCAAAAACTATTTTTGATTTTGATTTGATTATTTATTGAGCATTTTGTGGACATACAAGTTTATTTACAGCTTCTAAAAGTAGTTATTTTAATGTAAGGTTTAATAACATGCAACATGAACACTGTGGTCGAGCGGCATGCACGCTTGGCTGGAGTACCGAGGAAGAGGGTTGAATCTCTGAAGGCAGGGATTCGTTTCCGGGGCCCAAGGGTGTCCCTGAGTCCACCCATCTCTGAATGGGTACATGACACTAGCTAGGTTCTGTCACTTGCCAACAGACCTACAAGGACTGAGAACACAATAATCCTCTGTACAGAAGGAGCGTCTGTATAGATAAGATAAGACAACCCTGAAATGGTTTGCTTGCTATCAAAGTTATCCACAAAGCCTTTTGGTTTAGCTGCCTGAGATAAAAATTAAAATTATGCTCTTAGATTTTATTTGAGATCAGAACCATATGAAGGATTGGGATGGCAACATGAGTTATGGAAAAGCCAATTCTTATTACAAATCTGTTGGCACATTCATGAAATGATAAATAAAATAAATATTTATGATATATTTTTATTTTACGACCATGCCTAATCATTACAGGAAGAGGAAATGGAGGACAGAGGGGCTCAAGAGGTGGGAAAAGTGGGGGATGGTCATCTTCTAGAAAAGGTGGTATTGACTATGATGACTCCATTGATGGTCCTTGTGTCAATGACCCTTATTCCAATCCATTCTCAGAGGAAGGGCAAAGGACAAAACAAGCATCAGGGTAAGTATGGAAACTTAAATTATTAGGATAATTATAGAAACTTTAATTGTTATGATAATTGTAGAAACTTTAATTGTTATGATAATTATAGAAACTTTAATTGTTATGATAATTATAGAAACTTTAATTGTTATGACAAATATAGAAACTTTAATTTTTATGAAAAGGGCTGACTATCATCTTCAAGTCAGCTTTATCATTAGCTCAATGCTGGTTTATGGTTTATCAAAAGCTGTATAAATTTCTTTTCAAATTATCTTATTTAAATTCCGATTTAAAAAATATTTTTTTTTGGATAAGTGAAGCCTGAATGTTAAAACTATTTTAACCAGTGTTTTGGGGGTTCATTAATTGCAACAGATATAGTTTCACTGGCACTAGCTCCACCAGAGGTCGGGGTAGAGGCTCTGCCCCTAAAGTGAAGTTGGAAATGCAGCGTCTGTTTATGAGTAACGACAACCAGGACATGGTGAGAAAAACGTTACAGTCTCTACGGGAGGATGATGGTGATTATGGTACTTACAGGTGAGGACTCTTTTCATGTTCAAAGTATTTTCTTTTCGAAAAGAATGCACAGATTTGTATTCAGGAAACTTTAAATTATGTTAAAGGTGTTAGAGTATCAAAGAGGAATAGTATATTGATCTGTAAGTTGTAGAGAGACATAATGTAATTTATTGTAATCAGATAAAATATCTTTAGAAGCTGTTCTGTCACTTGCCCACCAATGAGTCTTCCATTGCCCCATGAGACCTGCCAGTATCAAGGGTTGGATAACTAAGGGGTAAAAAAAAACTGTGGCATCAAACATTTTTTAAAATTAACTTTTGCAGGGATTAAAAATATTAAAAAAATGATATGGGCTTTAAAAAAAGTCACATGGCCGCTTTGGTACCAAATTGTAGGAAACGATCAGGATTAGCCTTAAATATCTGTGGGGAGTCAGCAGGGGATTGGGGTCGGTAAAAATGTAGATTATGTTGATAAAGTTTTTAATCACAAAGATAAAATTCTAAATGCAGTGATGAGGAAAAGGAGGTGGATGAAGAGGATTATGATCAAGAGTACGATGAACTTGACACAAGAGCTGAGAATGAATACTGGATGACAGACCGAACACTTTTCGTGCAGCATGCAAAGAGATTTGATTGGTCCTCCCAACCGCAAAAAGGGGGACTAGTCCAGGCTGTATCACAAGAAAACATTTTCGCAATGAAGAAACTTCAAAGGCAAGTTAAAACTTTGATGGCCTTTAAGTAAAGTTTATGGACAATTAAATAATGGGGAAAAAATATATCCTAGCAGATTGTATGTGATTTTTCTCTTGTTATTGTGACTGAAAAAAACATGTATTTATAAATTATTGCTCTTGTGGGGTTAAAGTTTTTCATGTTAGATGGTCATCATGAACTGTAATATGTACACTTGCTTAGTAAATTGACCACTCTTCTATCACTTCTCTTCTATACACCAACTTGTTCTCCCTCACATATTGCTTTTTCTGTATAGACTATATAATAACTGTCAATGGTAATGTTTCCTGAGTGCATAGCATAATTAATGATTATTATGTTCTTGCTTTTGCTCTTGATCTCTGAGAGCGGATCCTAATAAGAATATTCTTTGACAATTCCAAGTGCCTCACATAATACCATTTCTACAGGTGTGGCTTTAGCATGGAGCACTGCCAGGAGGCATTGCTCATATGTGACGGGGACGTCGGTGCTTCACTGGAGTACCTGCTGAACGATTTGTTCAACATCACGCTCAGTGTCTCTGAGACCGCTGACGATGCGGGGCTGGATCAAGACATTCTAGCTGCGCGGGATGAGGAGAAGATGGCATTAGAATCAATCTATGACACGGCCTTTGAGGAGAGAATCCCTAACACGCTGTGGGTTCTCAACTTAGAGCTGCCTGAATTGAGCCGGCTTCTTAGCCAAAGAGCTGTGCCTTCTGCTAGTAAAAAATCTGAGAGGAGCATTGATAGAAAATTGTGTCCGTTTTATTTGAAAGGTTCATGCAAGTTTAAGGATGGCTGTCGCTTTTCTCATTCGATGCCATTGGAAGCCTCAGGGGAGTTAAGAAAATTATCTCATCCGATCTATGCAAATTTAAAAGCCTTAGAGGAGGATAAGAAATCGCCGTACAGTGTAGAAATTAGGTTTCCAAAGGGAAATAAATATCCACATGAACCACCGCTGCTAGTCTTTTCATCTGTGATAGAAGAGTTGCCACCACACTCTCGCCTTAACATTACACAGTTTTTGATGGCTCAGGCCAAAGAAGCTGCCCGGGACTCTCTCCCCAGCCTCTTCTCCCTTGTCAGTGCTTTAGAGGATGTTGAACAACTTGAACTCCTTTTATCGTTACCAGCGCTTGCCTTAAGTAAGCCTGTGACCATGTCCCAGGCCAGCAAAGTGAAGGTGTCCAACTTCAAATCCCAATCACCTGACACCAGCCTAAAGACAAATGACCAGAATAAAGACTCCCACAGGTTTGAGGGCAAACAGTTGCTGCATGGCAGGGATCAAGATGTCAGGAGAGATGAGGAGGCACCACACATTTTTGTGCCGCAGAAGAGGAAAGATGTGATGCCTGTGCGAGTCAACCCCATAGAAATGAAAAGACAAAATAAGATATTGCAGGAAGAGTTTTTTAATAAGAAAGTAAGTTCTAAAATATTTTACTTGATTAAAAATAATACACTTCAGTCAGTGTATAGATTATAATTTTCAACCAGTGTATGTTGGTATGATTGAACCAGTATGATAATAATAATTTGATTCAACCAGAGAATGAATGAAGTGAATCAACTTGTGTATAAATCAAGACGTAAATTTGTGTGTGCAGAGGGCTCTTGGGACTGATTATCCTGGTTGAACTTACAATCCATATCAAACTACCCCCACCCCCAATCCACCAAAAAATAAATTTGTACAATTTGTTGCTGTCAGTCTTTAAATATAAAATTTCAGAATGGTCAAAATTGGTTGATATTGACCAAGATATTATAAAATACTTTGACATTTAAAAAAAGACATTACATTTACTTTAAAAAAATTAGGAATAAAACAAAATTAGGTATCTTTAACAGTTGTCTCATTTTTTAAAATTTTAATGATGCTGTGATTTGATTCTTGGCTTATAAAAAAATAATAATTTGAGAACCTGGTATTAAAACTTTATCTGATTTACCAGCTCTGACCTCACTAAACACATTTTACAGAGTTCTAAACATCATCAAAGTATGCAGTCCGATCGTAGAAGATTGCCAGCATGGGATATGAGAGAGGAACTGCTGAGGCTGATTGAGCTCAATCAAGTCACAGTCATCAGTGGAATGACAGGGTGAGTCATTTTCTTGGTTTACAATTCTCAAAGGCCCTGAGTTGGATGACAACAGAGACATAACTTCTTCACATGATGAACATACTAATGATCAATATCTCTTGATTTCTTTACCATCCATGCTATAATGTGTAACCTCTGTAAAGCCAAATTCAGCCAGCATGGCTTTCACTGTTAACATTTTGGGGTAGTTTACCAAATTAAAGAATTTTTTTAGAATATTCTAAGTAAAGAACGTTGTAAAATTAAATTGTTTCTGCAAAATATTTTATTAACTTAATTTATAAGCTGATTTTTGTGTGTGTGTGGCATTTATCTTGAATCAACAGGCCAAGCTTTTAAAAACAGTTTATTTATGTCAGGTGCTATAAAAACAAAGCGTAGAGAATTTTTTTTTATATACCAAATACAATATTTTATTGTTTTTACAACATATTAGCTAATGCAATGATTATTATAGATAAAATCAAATATGAGCTGCTCTAATTGCGTTATAATGTTTGATTTCAGCACCAACAAAGTACATAATTTTTAAAAAATCTTAATGCACTAGAAAGTAAAAGTTGCATTTCGATTGAACCTTCATGTTATTAGCTACAAAATTCTGATATTGATAATATTGATACCTATATCCCATTGAACAGGCATGCATTTTTAGATGGCATCCTTCACCAAAGAATGCCTGCATAATACTGCACATTACACACAGTTTTTGTATTTCCCTCTGTTTCCCCATTCAGACATTAAATTTTATGTCATACATAGAGTATCACAGGCCTTCTGCAAAACCTTATAAACTATTTGATGAAGTCAACAAATCTATCTCCATCCAGATGTGGTAAAACCACCCAGGTTCCCCAGTTCATTCTGGATGAAGCCCTTCATAATTCCAACTGCAACATCAACATCGTATGCACCCAACCACGAAGAATATCTGCTATGGCCGTAGCTCAGAGGGTAGCAGATGAGCGGTGTGAGAAACTTGGGAGGTGTGTTGGATATCAGATCAGGTTGGAGAGTGTCATGGTAATTTGAATTTAAAAAAATAATAAACATGATCATTACATTCAGTATACATAGATATATTTTAAAGAAAAAGAAGAAAGTTGAGCGGAGATATAATTAAATATCTGTTGTTTTGTTTTTGGGTTTTTTTTTCTTGATACAGTTTATTCATCCATCATACCAAAGTTATACTATTTCTCTCTGAGATCTTAAAATAACTTTTTTTTTAACAAAGCTGTGAATGTATATATGTTTATACCTAACTTATACCAAAATTAAAATTTGTCTCTCTAAAGTTAAAAAAAAATTCTACACTCATTTATGGGGTATATTTTTTTCAACTTTCCAAGACATACAATTCATAGAAATTTAAGAATATTAATTATTGATATCTTAGATTTACCCTTCTATCCAAAAATCATCTTCTTAAACATCAGTGTTAGCGTTAATAGAATCATAATTATATTTGTTACCTCAGCCGTATTCATTTCAACAAGTTTTAAATTGGTGGAAAACTTCATAGGTCCTAATGAACAAAGTGACAAAATATACATGTATTTTTTCATAGCTTTTTCTTAGAATAAGTAAATTTCAATTTTAATACTATCAGCATAGAGTGCCTTTGATTGTCTTTGTTAGAAAAAAAGACTCTCTAAAGCATATTACTGCATTCCTCCTCACAGTCTCAATTCACAAGGCTGCTGTTTTGCACAACAGGGATTATACTCCGTCGCCTGGAGGGAGACCCCAAGCTTGACGGTGTCACACATATCATTATAGATGAGGTGCATGAAAGATCAGAGGAGAGGTAGAGTTGATAGTTTTAAGCAGTTTTTCATGAGCGGAGCAAGAGCATGGGGGGAAAACTGGGAGATTTTGTGATCACAGGTCGTCCCCTCCCCCCCACCCCTCACCCCCGATAAAGCTGAAGTAGAAGTCAAGACAAAAACATAGATTTCTAATTATCTATTGTTTCATGTTTTCTATTGTCTTCTGAATAAGGCATCTAACAAAAGCATCCCTTTTAACTGTCCTGTCTTTTCAGATCCTATGTTCTAAATAAGGTTAAAATTTAAAAACTTTTTGAAAAGGCAAATTTTTTGGAAAGATGACCTCATCAGTTTATGGAAATACATTATTAAAATTTTTACTCTGTATTATCATAAACTAAAAGAGAAGGGGCCATCACAAGTTTTTTTGAATTGATAGAAAGTGGGATGTGGGGGTACATATCCGGTATAGAGAAGAATACATTTCATAATATAACCCCCTTTCCAGTCCATGACGGACTATGGGGCATGTAAAGTAGCGTTCACAAGTTTTATTTAGCCACCACTAACGAGCAAGGGATTGTGTGGCTAACACAATGCCCTGGGGCCTTGCCAGCACCGAGAATAGAACCCGTGACTCTCTTCTGTCTCGGTTCGGCAGTCCAGTGCGCTACCGCTGGACCAACGCGGCCCAACATTAAATTTCATAAAAAGTGACAAAGAAGTATTTCAATTTAAGGTAAATAAAATTAATATAATGTCCTCAGAAGGTAGCTTCTCTTTAATTATTCAATTCAAAGACCACAAATTTAAAACGTGTATCATGTATTAATTGGAACTGATCCAGCTTTTAAGAATTTTTTATCTCCAAATATTCCATTTTCTGTTATTGGGATAATTTTGTTCAAATCCAAGTAGAGGCTTTAATATTTTTAAAATAAATCTCCTCCTTTTGTGATTAAGGAAAGCATGTAATTTAATTTTATTTCTGACAGCGACTTTCTGCTTATGATACTTCGAAATATTTTGGCTGACAGACCTGACTTAAAGGTCATACTGATGAGTGCCACGATGAATGACCAGCTTTTCTCAGAGTACTTTGGGGGATGCCCTGTCCTAGAGATCCCAGGTGAATGAATTACACGCAGATTTAAAAGACTCTGTAACAAACATGGGTTTACATTCTTGTTCTGTTTTGATCTTATTCATTGTTTAAGTTGAATCATTCATAATTTTGTCCTTTTTTTTGTGTGTCTCATAGGCAGGACTTTCCCTGTTCAACAATATTTCCTAGAGGATGTCATTGAGTTTACTGAGTAAGTCCAGTCTCTTTACAAAGATAAAATATTAAAAATAAATCTAAATCTCACCTGACATATAAACACTTTCTGGCAACAGCATTCCTCAACAGATAATGACACTAGGAGCAATAACAAAATGTGACTCAAAATGTTTATTTGATTTTGAAGCTACAGGTCAACAGGGCTTGAGGAAAGAGAAGAAATTTTTTATATTGGTAAAAGACATGTTCAAATATACAAGATAAAATGACTGAGTTCTGAAATAACCTGGTGCTTATGAGTAGCAAAGTTGTGTTGCTTAATTTGAGATTAATATAATATGAATTAGGAGCAAGTAACGGAATGAATATCTCATTAAACATAGCAAGTGATATAAGTTGTTTTTAAAAAAATTGTTTGTACTAGTAAATTTTTTACTGTATGGTTATGTTAAAATATATTTCCTTGTGTTTTAAATTGCACCATCAATAAAAAATTTCATTTACATCTTAAAAGCATATTAGTCCATGTATGGGACAATGCAACTGAATGAAGAAACAGGCATTAGCCCCTGTTGATGTTGACCGATTGCATGTGCGCGCTAGATTAGCCAGGCTCACACCTTGTTATCGCTTTTCAATGATTTTACGTTTCATTTCAAGAGTTATTTGTTCTCTCTTATGATTGTCTTCTTGTGGTTTTTTTCTTTGACGACATTTTAGCACAGGTTGTTAAACTTAGCACATAAAAAAATTACGAATACTGTGTGAATACAAAATTTGTAAAACAAGAAAACAATACGCTAACAGACTGAGTGCTAAACACAGACTAATGCATTGGCATGGAAGTCCCGATTCACAAATGAATGTCTGGAAAAAGGGACTTTCCCTTTCTGCGTAACTTGTTATGCGAAACGTTGCTAGTTAAGGGAGCAACTTCTTCACATTTTTTTTGCTCGTTATGCGAATTACTCAGTATGAGAGGTGCTTGCTATGAAAATGTTAATGGCATCAACCGTTGCCTAACTAAGAATTTTATTCATATTTTCAGGTATCAGCTGGAAGAAAAATCTCCTTACACAAAGCCACGAAAGCATGGGAAGGGTAATGGCTCACTGTGGGACGGGAGGGCAGGGAAAGACCTGATGCCAGAAGACATTGATGAGGAATTAGAGATGGACCGAGGACCCTCCCGCCCAGCAAATGACAAAATGGGGGACATGAATTTGAGCCCCAAACAGTTGCAATTAAGATATTCAGGTGAGTGATCAGGTTTTGATTGCTTGGTCAGCTAATGAGATGTGGTCAGCTAATGTGATATGGTCAGCGAATGCGATGTGGTCAGCTAATACGATGTGGTCAGCTAATGCGATGTGGTCAGCTAATACAATGTGGTCAGCTAATGCGATGTGGTCAGCTAATGCGATGTGGTCAGCTAATGCGATGTGGTCAGCTAATGCGATGTGGTCAGCTAATGTGATGTGGTCAGCTAATGTGATGTGGTCGGCTAAGTCACACTGTAAAAATTCATTTGATGATAGATTGATGAGGAGTTGATGTTGGGAATAATTATCTGATGATTGATTATTAGGTCATATTATAATAATAAATATTCCTTTGATGATAGATTCATGCACTGACATAGGGAAAACTCGAGCCCGGTTAACTCGTCAGCTCTATTAAGTAGACTTTTTTTTTGTGGAACCGCCAAATTCTCTCTTTGCATTTTTTCATCGGTTAATTAGATTTTTTAAATCGCCGAGCCCTAATATTTCGAGCACAAAAGAGTGCCAAATTTGCAACTTAACGTCGGTTAGCTCGATCCCCGTCTGTTCGCCTAGCAATGCACTTTGGCATTTTTAGTTCAAAACAGTGTTGACATCTCGCTTTCTTCGAGACTTCCGGCTATTGTGTGATTCTACAAGATTTCAATAAAAATTACCGGATGTTTTTACTTTCAAATATTGCAATATGATTCCGTTTGTTGAGTATGTAATCACCAGAGGTACTCGAAAATCGCGTTAGCGGTCTTTAATCGTCGTTATTTCGCAGTGCATGTAATATTATTATTAAACTTAATTTATTTTCTGATGCATTAATCATTTTATTTTTTAAGATAAACGAATATCTTTAGAAAAGAAAATAAAGGTTTGTATCGAGAATCGACGGTGGTTTTTATATAATTAAATAAAAATTATTATTATTCTTTTAAAAGTTTGTTGTTGCTTTGTTACCAGTAAGATACGTGACTGTGACTAACACGCGCGTGACGGTGAAATCAATTCATTTTCTTAATATTCTAGTAGATATATAATATACACGTCATCACTGTTGTAGGTCGAATTCTGATAAGGTCAAGGCCGCATTTGTTACTATTTATATTACAAGTTACACGTATCATTTGATTGACGGAGGAAATTCGAGTGCGGTCTCATAGTGACAGATATCCTGCACGTCAAAAGCATTAAACTTAAAATTACCATATTGATATGTTTTGTTTTTTTTAAATTCGCCGATTTGACGGGCATTGCAAACACTCGCCATGAGGCGATGCGAAAAATTTGACCTTTAACGCATGCGCAGACAATTATAAACTGGTAACTTTTTTTTTATTACATTGAATCGAAACATGACCACAGGGACGTAATCAAAGTCATTTACTTCGGCAAAAATATATATATATATATATATATTCCCGACTAGTCATAAATTTTCCCGACTATTTCCCGACTTTCAAGACCGGGAAAATTATTTTAAGAATTCCCAACTGATTGGGAACCTTGGGTTATATTTAAATTATTTAAATTGATTGCAGTTTCACCCCATTACGTTATATTTAAATGGTCCTTAAAAATGAACGGTCTGAACAACCTTAGGAAAGAGTGAAGAAATATTAGGGTCCCGATATTCCGATACGATTCCGATTAATCGTCCCATCACTAATTAACGCACATCATGTATATAATTATAAAGAAATTTCAAGCGCATGTTACTATTTTGCCGCCATATTGGTTTTCGTTTAACTCGGTGATCGGTTATCTCGGCGCCATTTTTCATACCCCGAGGCCGTCGACTTAAGCGGGTCACCCTGTAGTTATATGATGAGTAACAGATTGGTTGATATAGGCAATGATCATCTGATGTTAGACTGTTGGATCAACTTTAATACAAAAATTAGCTGCCACGTTCAGTATATTTTCAAGATTCTTTCTTGTATTTCAACTATGACACTCGGAAGAAGAGACTATTGTTCAATGTTGATGGTGAGGCTGTTGAGCCAAAATTGATAATAATTCAAGAATATTTTCTTTTCAAAATCAGCAAAAGAAAGCCTAAAGTTTTCATGAATGTCTTTCTCATGACATGTCTTATCTTAATTTTTTTACCCCGAATATCTGCATTTTTCAGTTACTTAAAACTTCACTTTAAAACATTCACCCTCAGATTATAGCACTTCAACCATCAAGACCCTGTCAAGTCTGGACTTGGAGAAGATCAACTATGACATCATTGTCCTGTTGTTGGAATGGATTGTTACTGGCAATCATGAGGTGAGATCAGGCTGTGAAGCTAAACCACCAAATAAACAATTATACTTGGGATAGTTATGAAATGGCCCTGCACTTTGATTTAAGGTTAAGCTTATGTTTGATGTTTGTTGTTCTCTTTTTGCTTCTGTTGCCAAGTCGAGTGGTCTTTATTCCAGTTCCCCACTCAGGGTGCCATATTGGTGTTCTTGCCAGGTTTCGCTGAGATCCAGACCTTGTATGACATGTTGCTGGCTACGACAGAGTTTGGCATTCGTAGTAAAGCAAGGTTAGAAAATCTCTTCTTTTTGTTCTTTAAAACTTTCATCGCATTTTATCATATCCCAATTTCATCAATATTCATAAATATTTTTCAAATTATGAGGCCCGATAAATGTCTGCTTGGGCCTGGCTTATGCCTAAACATAACTCTGAATCAGTTCACCATTGAATCGACAAATTTGATTTTGTTTGTGAATTTCAGATACAAGATTATTCCTCTCCACTCCTCACTGTCCTCTGAGGACCAAAATGCTGTTTTCATGTAAGTTTTATAATTTCTGAAACTTTACCAAACGTACATTACTTCTACTAACCACATTTTGAATTTTAACTTGGCTGGTCAAGGAAAAATAATGTCATGTAAACTCAAACACTTTTTCAGGAAACCAAGGGACGGCGTGACCAAGATTGTGATTGCTACCAACATTGCTGAGACATCCATAACAATTGATGATGTTGTGTTTGTGGTGGATGTTGGACGGATGAAGGAAAAAAGGTTAAAATTTTTGTTAAATTTCTTTGCTAATTTTTTTTTAAAGATTCACAGCATTTTTTAAGAAAATACTTATACTATAGATTAAAAAAAAACAACAACGCTTGTAATGTAAAATAAACATGAGGAAAGGAAATTTTAATGGTAAAAATTCTCTGGATTAACAAAACATTTCAGAATTCGGTTAAGCTAAAAATCATTTATAGGTTTTATTTATTTTTATCTGCCTGGTTTATAAACCATATTCTTTGTCATTATCTCCCGGATGACCTCAGCTGATCATAAATATCAAAATATAATATAAGCTTTATTGTGCGAACTGCCCCATCTCCCAAACAACTCTAAACACTGGCTGTGACAGTTGTTTCTTGTCTGCAGGTATGACCAGACCAAGAGCATGGAGAGTCTTGATACTGTCTGGGTGTCAAGAGCCAATGCTCTCCAGAGAAAAGGTCGGGCTGGGAGAGTCCAGGAGGGGGTCTGCTTTCACCTGTTTACCTCCCATCACTTCCAGTACCATCTACGGGAACAACCCATCCCAGGTCAGGAATCTTTGTTGACGGGAATACTTAAAGTCTGATATCTTTTTTAAAGACCCTGTATGTCCTGTCATGTTTTTAATGTCATTATTTATATGTAAAACTTCAGATGTACATCCCTATGACTGTTAAAAAAAATGTTATCATCTTTGCAATTCTATAATCATTTCATTAGTTTGTAGGATATATCATTTCGTTATTTGTCCTCTTATTTTGGTGGCCTTTGAATGTGTCCATTTTTAGTTTTACAGATTTATATTATATTTTCTTTTTTCTATAATTTAAAAAATTTCAACATAAAATTTTCAAAGCAAGTTTGGTTTAATCTGACAGAAATTCAGAGGGCATGTTTGGAGCAGTTAGTACTGAAGATTAAAATGTTGCCCATATTTACTGATCAGGAAATCCAGGTAAGCTCATCAAGTAATAGTCAGTAATGATGCAGTCAACGTGTACTGCAGCTGTGTAAAATCTTAAATGAGTATTAACATTTAAAAAACATTCATGTAAATTTCTAAATCAGGTCACACTATTTTGGCAGTATCATAACTCTTCACTGCCAAAGATCTATAACAGGAATTAAGCACAACTTCACAATTTGGGATATTTTCCCAGACATGTGGTGTTGGTTATGGATGACCTTTAATAAATTTACTGTCTTTTATACATTTTATCAAATTTTCAAGCATTGAAATAACATTGTGGTCCATGCGCATTTTGTAACCCATAGGTGGGAAAAACTTTGCCAAATTTTTGTTGACATTTAAATGATATCTGTTATCGCTGTATTTTCCCATGTTAGGCTGTTCTGGAGAAGTTGATAGAAGCCCCATCTCTAGAGGCCATCCATGGGGCTGTCAAACGGCTGTCAGATCTTGGAGCTTTGGATGAACAGGCTGTAAGTTGTCACCTATTGTATTCAAACGGAGTAAATTAATGGCCATCTTTTACATCGTAACAAAGAGGATTTAAGCTTTGACACTTGCAGCTCAAACCATGTTTTAAAAGCTTATGTGTTTCATTTAGTTAGGGTTTTGGAAGGGACATTACCTAGCAAAGCTGCTCTTTAGGTAATATTTAAGGAATGTTTCCACAGGTTAGGTTTAATTAGAATTTCAGAAGCCATTTTATTGATAAGTGTTCAATTGTGTGGACTTGTGTTCTAATATGAGCAGAGATGAGAGGAAAGAGTAATTTACATGTGAGATCTTTATCATTGCAGGACTTGACACCTCTAGGCTATCATGTAGGATCGTTACCTGTGGATGTCAGGTAGGATACAAGAGACATTAGTTGTTCAATAGGACTCAGCATTTAATTAATCTTTCAATCGTTTAAGAAACAAACATCGTACTGGTCAAATTTATATATTTTTTAATCTCTCCAGGATCGGGAAACTCATGTTATTTGGTGCAATATTCCGATGCCTGGACTCTACGCTGACCATAGCTGCAACTTTGAGCTTTAAGTCACCGTTTGTGAGTCAACTAGAATAAGCATTTTATTTAGGAGTTTAAAAAAACACATGCAGCTAATTATGTCTCTTCGTTTCATGATACATTTTTTCCATTGAGTTTTCATTTAGTTGGCAACTCATTTCATTCATTTCTATTGTTATCCATCGTCATTTATAGCTAGTTTGAGATAATGTGAAGTTTAACATTAAAAACATATTAAAGTACAGTCGAAACCGCTTAAGTCGACGGCGTTGGGGTATGAAAAATGGCGTCGACATAACCGATGATTGAGTTAAAAAGAAAACCAATATGGCGGCAAAATATTAACATGTGCTTGAAATTTCTTTATGTACATGATTAATTAGTTAGCGTTAATTAGTGATGGGATGATTTATCGGAATCGTATCGGAACCCTAATATTTCTTCACTCTTTCCTAAGTCTAAGGTTGTAATGACCGTTCGTTTTTAAGGACCGTTTAAAATTTAAATATAACCATAACCATGGTTCCCATTCAGGAAAACGGGAAAAAGTCGGGAATTCTTAAAAATAAATTCTCGGCCTTGAAAGTCGGGAAAAGTTATGACTAATCGGGAATTTATATATATATATATATACATATATATATATACACATGTATATATATTTATGCCGAAGTAAAGGACTTTGATTACGTCTCTTTCGTGTTTCGATTCCATTTATTTAATGAAAAATAAGGTACCAGTTTATAATTGTCTGCGCATGCGCTAAAAGGTCAAAGTTTACGCTTCGCCGTGTCACAGTCGCGTTTGCCTTCGTATCAGCGAATTTAAAATACAAATAAACAAATCAATATGGTTATTTTAAGTTTAATGCTTTTGACGTGCAGAATATCTGTTACTTAACTATCAGAACGTTCTCGAATTTCCTCAGTCAATCAAACTTGTAATATAAATAAAACTATTGTGGCCTTGACCGTTGATCACAGCACGCTGTGGGCTGTGTGTACTGTGTTAATCAGAAATGATTTCATTTCATCGTCACGCGCGTGTTAGTGTCACAGTCACGTTACTTGTAACAAAGCAACAACAACAAACTTTTAAAAGAATAATAATTTATTAATTTTTTTATTTAATTATATAAAAACCACCGTCGATTCTCGACACAAACCTTTATTTTCAATTTCAACCGACGAAAATCGAGCTAACCAAGTTAAGTTGCAAATTTGGCCATCTTTTGTGCTCGAGGTACTAGGTTTCGGCGACTTAAAAAAATCGAATTAGCCGATGAAAAAATGCTAAGACAAAGAGAGAATTTGGCGGTTCCAATAAAAAACGTCGACATAATAGGGTGGTCGAGCTAACCCAGCTCGAGGTAAGTGGGTTCGACTGTAGTTGTTTTGTTAACAGTAATGGTATAATTTAGGATGTATTATCTAAATTTATGTTCCATTTTATGAGTTTTGTGAGTATGTAATGGCATAAAAGATAAAATACGTATATCCAGAGCTGTGAAGGTTGATCCATGAACCTAAATATTATACTTTCATACAAGGTATCACCATTTGGCCTGAAACAGGAGGCAGATGAGAAAAGAAAAGAGTTTGCAATGGGAAACTCAGATTACTTGACAATGCTGAATGCCTATAGGGTAAGCGAAAATCTCACAATCGTTTGTACTTCACACAATGGAGCTCACTTACTTGGATTTTAATGTCCCAGGAAGATGAACAATTTCAGTATGTTATGGCCCTCCAGCACTTTTGGCAGGAATAAAATGTAAACAATGTGTTCAATGACATTGAAGAATTTAAGTGTTGCCAGTTCTAATGTAGACTTTGTATAATTTAAGTGTTGCCAGTTCTAATGTAGACTCAGGATAATTTAAGTGTTGCCCAGTTGTATCTTTTAATCTTCTTTAAACAATTAATGGTATTTTTATGACTTGATGAAAGATTTTACTTTGAATAAATCTTTTAAGTCTGAAGGTAATTAGTTTCCTTACAGAATATATGATATTGACTAGGCTAAAATGATGCAGAACAACAAATTTATGTGGATTGAACTTCATGTCGTGCGTGCAGGAATTAATTTTTTTTTCATAGCCAAAACAGCCAGATTATTAGAAAAATTTCAAGATTTCTATTACATTCATACAATAAATTGTTCTAAAAGGTGTCTACTATTTTTGAAATATTGCTTATTCTGTTGTTTTTTTAAAAATGTCAAAATATTTTGTCTTACTTTCATACAAGTTTGAGAAGTAATATTTTGAATGTGTTAAATAAAAATTTAGCAGTTGAATTTGAAGATAAATTTCTCCTCATTCTCAGTGTTGGAGTGAGGCCAAGAAGCAGAGCTCTCATCAGGCATATATGTACTGCCGTGATAACTTTCTTTCCATCAAAACTTTACAGGTAAGAGATAGGTTTTAGTAGACAAATTGTATTTTTGAGGGTGACGTTAACTTTAGAATAAAACTAAGTCATGTGGTTTGTGTTATAACACAATTTAATAATTTTTAATAAAATTTATTTAAGTATTTAACCTTTTATTAATTTTCTTGTATCATACTTTATATAAAATAATATTGTACAATTAAGTTTTAAGGTTTCATTTTTAGGAGTTAATTTAGTTTGGGAAAGTATTGACTTTCATAAAAACGATTTCTTGATTTTATTAGTTACCATGTTAGAATATAAATTTCCATATTGACATATTGTTCATAACATATTGAAATATACCATGGATCTCCACAAATTAACATTACATCTGCGAACAATGTTGTAAAAAGTTTTCAGGGGTTGCTCCCTGTCAATGGAAAGAAATGATGATCTACATGGTCCAGTAAGAACCCATTGTACAAATGACTGATAAACTTTGCAAATTAGTGTGGCAAACACACACAAATATTCACTTTACAACTCATTCATTTAAATACACATATTTACAGATGCTGGCCAGTCTCAAACAGCAATATGTAGAGCTTCTCTCAGACATTGGCTTCATTCGTCCAGGGATACGGTCAAGAGATGTGGAACGAGCAGCAAAGGGGGGATCGGATGGTGTGGAAAATATCACAGGTCAAGAGGTAATAAGAACAGTAACAAAATGGAATATGGATTTTTATTTAAACCCAGCACTGAATAAAACTGCTCAATAAATTTTCTATTAAATAATTTAAGTTCCATTTTTTATGATTGGTAATATTTCATTGGAAATAAAGATTTCATGGTCCATTGCCTTTAACTAACATGTAATTTTATTTTTAATACTTACTAGAATTCTGAATTTATATTTTATGAGCTTGAGACACCCATGGGTTTAGACCCACATTAATATTTGTTTAGGGATATTTATTTACCAATGTAGTAAATGGTTTTCCGAAGGACCAAGCAATTTCATATTTATGTGTTGTGTAGGCCAACGTCAACTCCAGCAACTGGAAACTTTTATCGGCCATGCTTGTTGCTGCTCTGTATCCCAACATTGTGCAGGTCTTGACTCCAGACACCCGATACAATCCGACCAGTTCAGGTAATGTCAAGATCGGATGCTTTCCGACAAGTTTAAGAATCAATATATTATTTTGTCCAGCCAAGTCAACTGATTGTAAAAATTGTATTACTATCAATGATTAACACAGATGTCTCACCCTTGGAAACATGTTTTATTCATCTTAGTTCATTCTATCATAGGCAACAAAAAATGTTGTATTTGTTTTAGTTCATTCTATCATAGGCAACAAAAAATGTTGTTTAGACTAAAGCAAGTCCTGATGTATAAAAATTATCAACTTTTGGATCCTTCATTAATAATTGACTGTATGAACTTATCTCCCAGGTGCTGTGATGAGGGCCCCAAACCCAGATGAGATGAAGTTCAAGACAAAACTTGATGGCTATGTATGAAAATATTTGACAAATAGTCTTAAAACTAACTACTTTAATGTGAACTTTTAAATGTAATGTTAAAGGATTAAATAACAAACCATAATAGGAAATCATCTATATATTTGTTTAAATACAAAACTCTACCAAATTTATTATGAATATATTATTTTAAAATAATAATTACATGTACATTTTAATTTCATAAACAGAACATAAGAATCAAAAGATTTATTTTCATGCTTCAGTTAATATTTATTTTTTACCTTCATTTTAAATATGTACTTCATTGATAGTGAGAATTTAATGGAAATATAATGTTTGTATTTGTAAAATATATTCAATTCTGAGTGCCTGAAAGTAGTGAGAAACAAAGCAGGGATGACAGACACAATGTTGTTTAGCAGGGATGACAGACACAATGTTGTTTAGCAGGGATGACAGACACAATGTTGTTTATGGCCCAATTAAGGCATCAGAAAAAATACAAACTAAAAATGTATCAGTACAATGTAACACGTTAATATAATTATAAATTTACTTTACGCGATGAGCATAATTTTTTACATATAATTCTGTGAGGTTGATTTTTTGCATACAAAATACCAGTAACTGCATGTCCAGTACATCCTTATGGTCAGCACTTTTGGAGTGCTTAGAAAGGGGCCAAAAGATTTGTTTGTTGATGTTCTATGGGTGTTCTCTAAAATCGTCTCAAATGTGACAAACTGTCCCCCCTACAAAAATTATAATTAGTCAACCTCGGGATATCCATAAAAGTCTTACCTCCCAAAAAAAACCCACACAAAACTGCACTTAAACACTGTCAGTAAACCATCACCAAGTAGGCGTGGCATAGATGTGAAGATGTCAATAAATTTCCCCTGTTGAGATCTTTGGTTCTCACCAATTTGTTCTTCAGATTTAAAAGTTACCAACCCTGGCCCGAATTAAATTCAATAAAATAATTTTCCTCTTCAGGTGCACATCCATCCATCATCTGTCAACTTCCATATGAGACAGTTCTCCAGCCCATACCTTGTGTACCATGAGAAAGTTAAGACAAGCAAGGTATGAGCTTTTTAAAATATTACATTAAAACTATCAGTAACCCACCAGCAAAAGGGAGCTAGAAATAATCCCTTAAAGAATAGCTGAACCAAATATGTGGCCATCAGAATTTGTGATATAACTAGACATTCAGTTTGCATACTTTTTGGTTTTTATGAACCCAATATTTTTCAAACCTTTTGCCTCTGGAGTGGCATCACACACTTTTTTTTTATGCCGCTGAACTTAATAAATATTTTATCTTTCCTTTTAGACCACAGATTAATATTCACATTTCCTTAAAACACAATAACCTATTACGCACCTATTGGTCTTTTTTGTATTTGTAAGAAACTCATCCAACCCAGATAACTGAAATTCTATATGGGTTTTTTTTTATAGTGAGTTGTTTTGACAGTTATCTGGAGAAATATATCCTTCAATCAAACTCATGGTTGTCATGTGACATATTTTTATTTGTAACACATCTCAACTTAAGTATAGTGTTTTTTATAATTTAAGTCACTTCTCCAACATATCTTGTTAACTTTTACTTATCTAATTCCTTATTCATAAGAAAGGGAAGATTACTCAAGACTTATCACCATTATGACTTATTAGTTTGAAACCTCAACAACCAATTTTTTAAACAGCGATTCTTTAATTGCCCCTTTCTGAAAATCTTTGGTTCATAATGTTCCCTTTTTGACACGTAGCTCTGTTTTGTCTGCTGAGACCACAGCTAACTTGTAGCTATATAATCATGCATTTCATAAATTTAAGCTCTTAGAAATACTGTTGCAGTGACTTAAGATGTTGAACAATTTATTCCAGGTTTACATCCGAGATTGCTCAATGGTGTCTGTGTATCCCATCTTGTTGTTTGGGGGAGGTGGTATATCCATTGAGCTGTATCAGGGTAATTTTATACTGTCTGTGGATGATGGCTGGATACAGTTCATGGCTTCCTCTACTCAGGTCAGTCATAGCTATACCAACTTGCTGTAGTTTCATGAAGTATAGTTATAGTACAATGTTATCGCTTCCAAATTGTGTGCTAAAACTGTTATATTTCTGCGGCACATTTTAGAGAATAAATGTTGAGGATTGCTGTGTGCTGGCCCTTTTGATTTTGTCAGACTCTACAACACCAGACTAATCTGTGATTGTCCCAAGCATGAAATATGAATTTAACCCCTCTCCTGCAGCCTCTTGTGTTAACTTCTATTATTTAATCTCAATCCACGGAGTGCCAAACCATTTTTGTAACTATTACATTAACAATGATTAATTACATATCTATTTTACACTCTTTCTTGTGCTGTCATTTCAGGTGGCTGAGTTGGTGAGAGATCTGAGATTTGAACTGGATCAGCTCTTGTCAGACAAAATCTCTCAGCCTGACATGGACCTGTTGACCTGTCCTAGGGGCAGCAAGATCATCAACTGTATAGTTGACCTCATCTCTAGCCAGTAGTTAAATAATAGAGTAGCCGTACTGTCGACTGACATTGTTTATTTATTTTGCGCCAAAATTTATACAGGCATCAAATATTTTACCCAATAGCACATTGTGCTGTTAGTAATTACTAGAGAATGTTTGAATATTTCATTATGCTCTAATTGAAAATTGCTCTTGTTAAAAAAAGAATGACTAAATGAGCAAGGATGTTCACTAATGAATGAGTCAACGATGTCAAATGTGTGTTAATGAATGTTACTAGTACCAAGCAAGCAATGCCTCCCACTAATGATAAAAAAAACAACATATGCCACTGATTAAAAAAAACAAATTTTAACCTCCACTTAATTACTTGGTGAAAGCAATATTAACATGAAACTTGAGAGTAGGGCTGATAGTAAATGGCCTTTTTGTCGTTGTTGCTGGCCCAGTTTGTTATACAGTCGGACCTCGTTAAGTCAAACTTCCCTAAGTCGAAAACCTCCCTATATCGAATTAATTGTTAGGTCCCGGCTTAATTCCATAAGACTAATGTATTTTAGATCTCCTTAACTCGAAGATTTTTGGCTTCCAACCTCTGTTAGTCCAATTTTCCAAGGAGTTTGGGTAAAAGGAAAAATCTTACTACCCCCATCCCACTGTGGAGGGAGTTAAGTGTGGGGGGAGGGGCTTTCCGAGTGGTGTTGGTATTTCATTGAATTTCAAAGCTAAGTCGGCTTCCTTTCATATGAAACATCAGGCACCCCCTCTCCTTCCTGTCAAGCCTTCTCGCTGGTCTGGTTGTCCCCCCTCTCAATATCAACTCTGTCCTTGATTAATCTGCGGCTATTACGCCATTTTCCCTAACTCGAAAACTCTGTTAGTCGCTTTTTTTTCCGGGTCCCTTTGAGTTCGACTTAGAGAGGTCTGACTTATTTATATTATGAAATGAATATAAGTGCTGCCAGCTGTGAAGGAGCCTTTAGCTTTTAAAACCCCCTTTTCCTTTGCCATTAACTGCCTCTCACATTCTCAATTTTGTACTGTTGAAGAACTTAGGCAAATAGCCTTATATTTTTGTGGTCTGATTCTGATTAGTTTTTTTACAAGTTGAATTTATCAGGTTTATTAAAAAATTGGATTTTATGAGAACTTATGAGAACTTGACTGAACCTTTCATAAATATATTTGATTCCTGACAATGTAAGCTTCAATAGGTAATAAAAGATATGAACTGTTCATTTCTATGACACTTAAGATAGCATGAACGTTTTTGTTGTTGAGAGGATGCAAATAATTTATATTGTCTTATCAATCATCATATTTATTGAATCATTCTGAATGCTTGTACAAAGTGTGTCATGAAAACTTGCTGAATAATATTATAATATTGAATTGTATACTGATATCCACCAGATACGTCTTGTCACTTGTTTTCTGTTATAGTTATATACGTTGAATGTTGCTTTATTATAAAATAAGCATCGTGCCAATACATCAAATGATCGTTTGTTAGTTAAAGTACTAATTTTTTTTTAAGGGTTAAATTTTCAGTTAGATCTATTGGAGCAGAATTGTTTTGTTAAAATTACATGTAATTCAATAATTTTACCTTCTGAAACACTGGTTCTCAAACTATTTACCCTAATAAGCATTCTCAGAATAACAGTTTGCAGCACCCTCAATGACAGATTATGATACCATAAAATGATGCTTATTTTATTTATTAAAATCTTTAAGTGGCCAAATAGTTGGAGTGAGCGGAAAAGGAGGGTCATAGGGTGTCAAATAAATCAAGTAACAAAGATATAATGATCCAATTTTTTTTTAATCAATCCATTTTATCACGAATAGCTGTTGAGAGTATTTGAGACCACAGCCTAACTTAAGCTATAAAAAAACATGTATTTTATAATTTAAGCTCTTAGCAATACTGTTGCATCCCAAATACATTGTCAGACAACTGTCAACTCTCATCACCAAATCAAAAATAATATATGGCCTTTCAAAAAATGTACATATAGTATAAAATACCTGTGCATTCAATTTGTTACCGATATATAATTTTAAAAAGTGTTGAGGCCCCTTGAATTAATGTTCTTTGCAAAGCATGAAAGGATCAAATCAATGGGAATAAACAGTGACGCAAGGCAGTTGTAAGAACTGAACTTCATTGTATTTCACCGACAGCCTCTGCCTTTTTTATATAACCATAACCACTCTAAGTTGAGGTTATATAAGGGTATGCTGATGTCACCAGTGACCTGCTGTATGTAAAGTTATGTTATATTGCCCTTTGGGCTGGGTACAAAGTTACGGATCTATCAGACAGGAGGTTGGTCAAAATTGATATCCAAAAAGGGTGGTGACTCATGGGTAAGCCAGAGTTCATTTGTGATCTTCAAATATTAAAACAATTTATACTATATTGGCTGGTGAAGGGTTTCAACCCCGTTGGACATCTGAAAGTTGATATACAATAAGATGCATGATAGATGATAGGTTAGTAACAATCAATCCATGGACCCCTCATGAAAATAAGGGGTTGTATCGCCATCTAGGTTGGATGAGAGTACAACGTTTCAGTTGAATGAAATGAAGTGGGTTAAAATTGAGATAGATTTCATCTCACAACCAATGCAAGGTAAAAAAAATAATGTAATGAAATTACTTTCCTTCCCACCAAACCTTTCAGAATGCTTGATGAACTTTTGAGCATCCAAAAACAATGTAAAACATTTTTGTTATCTGTCATTTTTTTGCATCAGAAAAACTGGGTGAGGAGAATTACTTTTGTTTAAAAAACAAACAAGTACCCTTCTAATGTATTGAAATGTAAAAAAAACCAAAAAACTAGATAAATATGTAAATCTTTTCTAGAAAACAGTGAGGGGGGAAAAAAAACATCCCAAAAAAGTTTTTCCAAACCTTAATTTTTAAAAATCAGTAAAAATTGGTACATGTATCAAAATAATCTTAGTTATTATATTAACTGCTCTCACCTGAAACAATTCAAAAGGAGATAAAAGTGCATGACAACTACAAATTTATTGTTAGAAGATGTAGGAATTATTGCTAAGAAATTTAGTGTTCTTCAATTTATTTTGCAATGAAGATGGAGATGTGTGAAGTTTCTGGATGAATGAATATCAAAACTGATTTAAATTAAAACCTAAATAAGGCCAGCAAAATAAGAATGTTTCAAGTTTTAACTGAACTTTATTGAAAATAAAGACAGCAGTAATGTAATCCAGGCATTTCAAATGTAAAATTTTAATAATGAACTCAAAAGTTCAGTAACTTACTCCAGCAAATTTAAGTTTTAACAATCTCTTCTGAAGTCCTTAATCAATAGGTTTATACAAATAAAATATCTACTCATATTTTTTTTTAAACGTAATAATTCAAATAATTACATAGAAGAAAACACACAAAAAACATATCACATGAGTTTAATTTTATTTTTTTAAAAATTGCCACAACTGTAGATTACAAAATCAACAAACCAATTCAAGATTTGAAAATAAATAACTGCTATACCTAGTTTATAGGTAATACAACTTGCTGGATTATATCATAAGCAATATTCCTATTAACTATTTAAAAGGGTCATTTAGAGCTCTGTAAATATTTGAACCGTTTATTCTTCGTAGTGAGAGATAAGAGTGGGAAGTGGGTCAAATAGAATTTAAAAATTTAGTAGTAACATAATATTAAATTGAAATACCAGTGTCACCATTACAAAAAAGCTCAATTTTCACACCCCAAAAAAAACAACAGCAACATATGAAATTCAAATTAACTGTGAAACAAAGTTGTCTATATTATGTTAGCCATGACTTGGTTCCTCTTTATACATGTGAATGGATTTAGGAAGCTCCATTCCCTTATAATTTTATTTCAAAGGCATTAATATTTTTTCACACTAAGGAGTGGATTTATTCAATGCATTTTGACATGGCTACTTTAAATAAATAATTTTAAAAAAACATTTTCAATACAAGGAACATAGATTTATTTGCTTTTCAGTTTTTTTACTACTTTGTTGAGACCATATTTGATAGACTTTGAGAAGCCTGCTGTTAAGATTCCTTTCAGGGTCTGAGTTAAACTCGACTTTTTCACAATATATCTTATGCTGTTGGCCACATGCTTTCCACAGTCAGAATCGTAAGCATGGCGTGTGATAATTTCTTCCAAATCAGGAAAAACTCCTATCTGCAAAGGTAAAATCTTTAATTAAAAACCAGGCATTTCATATCCATTGATTTTCAAGTTAAAAAATAAGTATATTAATAAATTGATGAATGTTTATATATATTTAATGTTTAGGCCTTATTGAAAAAAATTTCTGAAGATCGTTTCTTTATTTATTAATAAAATAAATTCTAAGAAAAGAGTACCATTACAATAATGTCCCTTACATCTTCTAAAAATATATTTTATCCATCGGTCCTACTTTTTTTCTCTTTATAATTTTATGTCTAATAGAGATTTTTAAGTTTGAACAATTACCCACGATATTCAACTTAGAAGACTCAGAAAAAAATAATCTTTAATAAAAAAAAGCAAATACCTGAAATTTATGCATCAAAAGACCATAAAGAACTTGACCGGGCAAACATTTTAAATGGTGATGTCTAGAATGAAAGGTTGAGGCCTGCTCAAATTGACCCTCGTTTTGCCACCAGGTAACATTTTCTTCTTCTCTGAGGATTGGACCATACATTCGTCGAAACAGCTGCAGGTTAGGCTTCACAATATTGGATACCTTTAAATAATCAAGCGAAAAATTAAATATTATAACCAAACATAGAATGCATTTAAGCTGAGCTGACAAAAAGTTAGACTGTTAGAGAAAAATAACAAGTAAGTTCTTTTGATGTTATTGAAGTTAATTAAAAACTGTATAAAAAAGATTAAAAGCTACTCAGCCGAGACAAAAGATTGGCTAGTGAAGGAAAATTGTCTTAAAAGCCTGGTAAATTCTAGGGGTATATAAAGGAAGTAAAGTTTTTAGAGAGCCTATTCCCACTTAAATAGTTTTTACCAACAGCCAAACTATAAATACACTGTACATAAACAAAAATACAAGTGATAATGCAAATGGAGAATAACTAGCCTACCGAACCTTATTTTTGTCTTCAGCTATTCCCATTCTAAAATCACCAGCATATGAAAGACTTGTAATGGTTGTGTATAATTGTTCTTCTGTGAACATATCTGGCAAAATTAGTAGTGCTGCGTGGACTGCACTTCTCAGGTTTACCTATTGAAATGAAAATTTTTGGAAAATTGGGGTTGAAACTGGGAACACACATTCAACATAAAATATTTGGAGCCTGCCAGCCTTCGCATAAGTAGTATACTAGGAGTCAAAATCACCAAATGGTAAAATATTTGAAAGATTTTCCTTAACCACAGGTGTGTGATAAATATACTATTACTAAAGCTGCATACACTGAAAACAAGTTAAGCAACCAAATTTAGATAAAATAATAGTAAAACACAGTGAACTCAAGAATTACCCTTTGACTATGAGATATTATAAACAAGATTCAAAATGTTTTGAACATTTTTGAATAAGCCAGGATGTGGACAACTTATTGATGCAGTACATTTGTCTTAACAGAAACAATTGCCATTAAAAAGTTACAACTTACTTTCATTGCCGTTATAAGATCCTCATTTGTTGGAATAATAATTAAACTGACAGGTTTGTGCAATCTGCCACTAATATAGAGTGAGTCCCAGTCCAGTAAATCTGTGATGAGCCTTGCTGTACTGATTACACCATACTTGATCAAGCGGCCGTGCATAGGCACTAGGGTATTAAAATAAATGCCAGCACCATATCTATGATAGAAATTACAGATGCAGACAAAAATAGGTGACAAAAACATACAAAATGAAAGCTGGATAAGATAACTTGTAAGTACTGTTAAAAGATTTCACTTTTAATGTTCTTTTAAAATTATATTTAAAATTTTTTTTTACTGCCAAGTCATATTTGTTATTAGAAGAGCCCATATCCCTTTATTAAAAGCTGACATGTATCTGAATGGCCATTCTGTATCAGCACTAAAGGTACACAATTGAAGAAACAAATATAACTTTTTAAAAAATCACATCATTCACAATCATAGGTACTAGCGACAAACAACATCAGAGTAATACAATGCAATAATCTTTTATTACTTTTGATTACTTTTTCAGGATGATAGAAAACAAATGAAAAGTTTATTAACATCACTTTCAAATCTTGGAAGATGTACATTAAGTAATGAACAAACCTTTCCTGAATCTTGGCTATGGTGTGTGGTCCAAATTTTCTCAGGAATGAGTAATGGTGTGGATGTTTGTCCAAGTTTTGACTGTGCCATCTCTTTGGTTTGTCAACTACAAATATAAAATCAAGCATGTTCCTAGACATCTCTAAGCTGTTATGTTGCTGGAAAACACCAGAACCATAAGCAAATGCCATCTGTATCCCCTCAGGGAAATCTTCAACTATGTTATTATATAGTTCTTTTTGTGGCATTTTCTCAGAAAATGGACTCAGCTCTTTCAAAGAACGACCATCATTGGGTTTGCTTAGAATAAGTGGCTCGTTAACAGTCTTGTGGTCAGTTTGTGATTGGATGGTCAAATGTTTAGATATATGCACATATCTTAGCCTAGCAAATTCCTTGGCACAAGAAAAACCATTGGGCTTTGGTAAACTCAAAACAAGGCTTGACCTTATGCAGCTTGACAAGGTTTCAGAATGTAGGCTTTGAGATACCTGCTTTAGCACATATGTGATAGCTGAATATGACCTAATAGGACTAGATCCAACCACTTTTCTATAAAAATGTAGCAAACCCATTTTATCAATGTTTATTTTGCTAAATAAAAAGTAATTTCAATAACTATTTACTGTCTTGCTGCTTTAGATTGGGTTCTTCTTTTTCAAAGACACCTGCATTTGATACCTGGCTTGTTTTGAGCATATCTAATTGTCTCCAGCCTCTTCTTAATAAATATTCAATTTTGATAACATCAGTCTTGGGCAATTCAGCATTTTTACGAAACTCTTTTCTAATATAATCTTGGAAACTGGGTTTGTCCTTGGTGACTTTCAGGAACTGTTTATAAAGGCTGAGAACTTGTATTTGAACTTTACTGTGTCTTGCCATATCAAAGAGCGTCCAAGTCAAGTTGTCTGAAGATTGACACCCAAGGCTTGCATTTCTATAGTCCCCCTCCTAAATATGTTTCCTTATCTGCGAGAGAATAATTTCACAATGATCAGATAAGACATGACTCATGAATCTTTGACTTTGAGAGTAAAAAAAGTGTTTTGACAACGTTATGGAATTTTAAGCAAGTAACTTAATACCTAGATCTAAATTTTATTACATCTTGAGAAATCTATGGACACTATTTGCTTTATGACAAAATACAATTTGAGTGAGGTATTGGGTAATTTATAAATGAAAAAAATTGTATTTTGGGTTCATAAATTATTTCATAATAAACCCTGAATGTTAACTATTACTAATACACAGTACACATTTTGCAAGGTAGTTAATTTATTTTTGTTTGGCTATTTTGTTATTCGATTCAGATATGTCAATTCATTACCCAGTACCTTTTTAGAATAATTTTACTCATATCATGTGCACCAAATTAGATTACATGTATTTGGACTATCTAACCTTGCAAATGCCACTGCAAGTCAGAAATGTAACTTGTAACATAGCTTCAATATCACCAGATTTTATGAAAACACAGGCTTTTGTATTGCCTATTTTTTAAACTGAGACCAATGGTAAACATTTCAATCATGTTCCTGATCATTCTATGCCTATCTATGCTTATAGTTTTACTTATACAAAGATTGACCAGAGTGGCAGGCTAAAGTCACTAAAGACTAATAAAGGGACTAAAGGATAGCATATTTGTGAACAATTTTATTTTTATCAAGAGAACTCTATCCATTTTCAAATTTTAAAAAAAATCACTAAAAACATGGAATATTAAAAACTTGAAGTTGAAGGTCAGCAGAAAAGAGTGAGCTGGCTTTACCATCAATATCAATCATTCCATAAACTCATTTAAGACATTTAATCTACTATCCAACTTGTATTTTCATTCTGCCAAAATATATGGTTGTCACCTTCTTGAAGATCATATATGACCTAGGAGAACTATCCAACATCCAAACTATTGCAATTATTATAGGCCTACATTTACTTTAATTTTACTGGTTATAGTTATTGTTATACTTTGTTTTGTTAACTTTGTATTTTAGTATTTTAGATTTTCTGATACACTGAGATAATGTAGTTTGGTCTACATTAAGCATAAATAAAGAACAACTAAAATGCATTTTATATTTAGGCCTAATTAAGTTCTCAATAGCATGTTTAAGACAAGTTAAATTATTTCATTAAGGTAATCCTGCAGTTTCTACATGTATATTATTTTACAGTGAAATTTAATTTTCTAGTGAGAACTTACGTTTTTAATTTATTAAATGCATTATTATATGTTGTATTTTAGCTATTACATCGCTAATTTGTAAGTCTTTTTAATTTCTAAGGCTCTATATAATACATAATCTGGTCTCGATACGTTCATTTTGTTTACCTACCCAGATGTTTTTTACCTGGCTCGACCCATGCTAAAAATAAATTTAGTGACTGAAAATGTTTTTTAAAAGGTATTTTTCATCTATTTTAATGTTGTCAAAAGATAAATAAATATTTTAAAGACAATTTCATTTTTTTATTTTGTTAATAGATGTTTGATTCTTATTTTGTTTGTTTGTAGGTGAGAAATTTCCATTTGGCATCTTATTGGGACAATCCGGCAAGTAGAGTGTTAGATAAACAAAATGGTTGCATCACGATCAGACTATATACTGTTGAGAGCCAAAAAAATGCCTTAGAAATTAAAAAGACTTACAAATTAGCGCTGGTGTAATAGCTGCAATACAACATATAATGGTAATCCCTTATTTCAGCGCATTTTAATTAAAAAAATTTAGAACAAAATAAATAAAATAACTTACTTTTACTAATTTAAACATTTAAATCAGAAATAAAAAAGTATTTAATGCTTTACAATTAGTTTTTCATGTGTTTTGTTGAGTTTAAAGGGTTTTTTAACTTAGAAAAAGCCTAAAACGGGTTTTAAAAGCAGACTTTCAAAAACAATGGCGCCGTTAGTCACAGAAGATAGTGAAATATACAAATTTTTATTTTGTACAAATATTAAAACTAGTAATTTAATTTTATTTCAACAAAAAATAATAATTATAAATTATATCATTATCATTACTATTATAATGTTTTAATTTAATTTTAAAATAGATTTCATAATAATAATTAGGCCGGCACTACGTACACCGCGGCGGTGGACCTAGCCAAAATACGAGATTTGGGCTGGAAACACCGCGGCGGTGAACCTAGCCAACGCATTGTGTCAGGGCTAGGTACACCGCGGTTAAAAATAGATATTATATAAAAGTTAATAGAAAATGATACCTTACCAATAATTAAGCATAGATGTGAATAAATTACGCATTAGCTAAAAAGTATAAGTTATTTGGCAATCTTTCTGTATTTACTGGTTTAAATTTGTAAGTGTGCTTAGTTAAACTTAAACTAAAAGCTATGGCTATCACTTATCAGCAATACCAGTAATAATTTCATATTTTGTTAGAGTTAGGTCCTTTATAGGGATAAGACAGTTTTATTGATATTGAATGATAATACTACAACACCTTGCCAAGTTTATTTAATTTTTATGTTCACCATGTATTTAGTGATGTTTATAGGGGGGTCTCTGGAAGTTTGACAAGATGTTGACAAGGCGGAGGGGGGAGGTAAAAATCGCTTGCCAATACTCAAATTTCAAAACTATTTAGATTTAAAAAGTGATTATAAAATGTCCATTCAACGCAAAATTTATGTTTCTGCAAAATGATACTCTATCATCTTCGACTCCTATTCCTATCTTTCTTCATTCAACGGCAACGAGGAACGCCACTATTTCTCTTTCAGGCTGTGGAAACTGACATAATTATCAACAAGTACCATTTTAACAAATACATTTTAAAGTTAAGATTATATACTAGTCTACTAGTGACAGTCTACCTGAACAAATTATAACCTGTGCGTGTAGGCTATCTTATTTGTCAATCCAGTGAAAAAATGTCCATAAATAACGTCACGCGATTTTTGACGATTTTCACCCCCTCGTCACATGTCGTCAGAAAAATGTAGACCCCCCCCCCATTTTTTTCAATATGACGTCACAGAGCTGTTCAAAAAAAAACCAACAACAATAAAAAAACAACGTATTTTCTATTTGAAAATGAAATAAATTAAAATCACTTTCTTCGCCCCTTACGTTTAAGGTAAATATTTGAATATTATGTAATTGTTAATATCTTTGAATGAATACACATTTTAAAAATAAAAATTGAAATTAATATTCCTTTTCTTTTGGTGTTTGTGTGTGTGTGGGGGGGGTGTATTTACCTATATTATTATAATGGGGGAGGGGTCCGGTGGAAAACAACGTGTTCTACACTTTTTTTTAAGTTAGCTAGTTAATGAGACAAAGAGATAATCTAATACTAATACAATCCTTTTGTTAAACATAAGCAGGCCTGCCAACCTGCCAAGAAAAAAAATCTGTAGAGGGCGTCCACGTGCGGCGTTGCAGCACCCCACGGCGCTGGTTTAAGAACTACATACTAAATAAATATAAAGTAATAAGTTAAATCCATTATCTTTTAATTTAAGTGTCTACAGAACACCACAGAATACTGGAAATGTTTACATTGCATTCAGATACACGAGAGAATAACCATGTTTTTCACATATAAACAGAGGCTGCATAGAGTTCAGCTTTCCAGCATTTCCCTAGTGGCCTTTTTGAACTTGAACAGTTCTTTCGTCAATTGAAGTTAGCTTTGCTTTTAGAAAAATATTAGTTTTTAGTTAGAAACTTTAGAAAGAGTATCATTCATCTAAATTAACAAAATTAATGATTGCTCTTGTTTCATTGTAATTTTTCTGGAAACATTTCTTTGAATCTGGCATCAATTAAAAAGATAGGTATTAGAAAAATCTTTATTTCTTCCAAAAAGTAGGATGGTAAATAAAACTTTCCATCTCATATGTGAACTTCCTATTCCTTCAACAATAATAACAAAGTAATTGTTAACAGACTACTTTTACTTTACTAATCAGCAGTTGTAATTTTTGCATTAAACTATTTTTTATTGTTATTGAACCCACCACTTTCAAAAGATAATTAGGTCTGGCACAGATTGCAAATGTTTCGCCACGGCCACAGGCGAGTGTTTTTCCAAATACTGATACTGTTTCGAAAACGAATGTCCCAATGACGTCTTTTCTTTATTTGTTTAGTTAGACTAGTCTTAGTACTAGTACTAGTACAAACACTCTGAAGCTCAGTCACTGGAAAACCGTTTTTAGCAGCGTTCCTTACAAATGTATCCATTTTTTTTAAAAGTCACAGAACAGCTAAATTTTTTTATTTTTTTTATTAGGCTGGTAAAAAGAATAATGTACGATCGGATGGCCAACGAAGAAATATATATCGCGGTTCGCTTGGATAACGGAAGTACAGGAAAAAACCTAGGAAGTGGCATTTTCATTTTCAAAATACATCACCGCCATTATTAGTATTAGCTTTTCTTTTTATAATGTTTTTCGCATTCGGATTTTTCATGGTGAATTTTTTTTTCGGAAAATCGGGAGATTAAGGGTCTTATCGGGATTTCGTAAGCATGGGTAAAAAATCCGTATAATCCCGAAAAAATCGGGAGGGTTGGCAGGCCTGCATAAGGGTCATACTCATACTCATAGCGATGGTGATAGAAACACATTTACCTAGCCGTATGCAAGAACAAACTCATACTGATTCTCGTTCCCGTCTCGAATTTGGGTATGGAATGGGTCGCCTAAACTATCTACGAAATCCAACATACAATCATTTTTTAAAATTTAAAACTCTAACAAAAATGAAATACTTAACATAAATCCATTAAATATTAAAGCATGCATAGGCGTAAGACTGTGTAGAAATAGAAGGAGAGTCTGTAACACAAAAGATAAGACAAGCTTTTTTTTTGGTGAATGCTTCATTGATACTTGGATATGCACGTAGTATAAAACACCATTTGCGAGCACCCACATTGTGGTTTTAAAATTAAAATAATAACAATTTTAAAAAAATTTATTCCATCACAGAGATTCGAACCCGACACCACCTACGTAACCGCTAATTCACTGCACTTTACCATTCACCTGGAACTGCTCATGAAATATGTTGGTTTTTAAAAGTTATAACTAGGGGTCTACCGATATGCCTTTTTGCCGATATTGCCGATACCGATATTACCGATATTTTTTTTGCCGATATGAGTACCGATATGAGTATTTGTTCGGACAAAAACCAGCGGTAATATTTGATGACGTCATTCTTAAATTTATCACTCCTAATTATTTATCTTTTATATTTGGGGACTACCGACATGCATTTTCGCCGATATTACCGATATTTTTTCCGATATGACTAATATGAGTGCCGATATGAGTATTTGTTAGGACAAAAATAACAGCGGTCATATTTGATGGAGTCATTCTTAAATTTATCACTCGTAATTATTTAAAAATATTAGGGGTCTACCGATGTTCATTTTTGCCGATATTACCGATATTTTTTTCCGATATGAGTATTTGTTAGGACAAAAATAACAGCAGTCATATTTGATGGCGTCATTCTTAAATTTATCACTCGTAATTATTTAAAATATTAGGGGTCTACCGATGTTCATTTTTGCCGATATTACCGATATTTTTTTCCGATATGAGTGCCGATATGAGTATTTGTTAGGACAAAAATAACAGTGGTCATATTTGATGACGGCATTCTTAAATTTATCACTCGTAATTATTTATATTTTATAATTAAGGGGTCTACCGATTTCCAGTTTTGCCGATATTACCGTTTTTTTTGCTCCCCGAAACAAAGTTGCCGATGTATTTACAAGTTCCAGATCATGACCTACATAGGACTCATAACAAAACGAACAATCCTTTATTAAATTGTACAAGCAAAATTAGGAAGTCCTTTTGAAACTTCAACCTTGACTCATAATTATTAATTCTAACCAATAGTTTAATGGCTTTTGCACACGGCCACCTTTTATGAATGAAACAATGAGAACAAATTAATAGTAATAAGTGAAAATGAGGTTGAAGGTTGAATGGTTGCCAATGACAGCAAGTCTGCACACGGTACATTTTGTTATTCCATACGAAACGAAATGTTTTTAGACATCTGCGATTCTGCGTGCATCTTTGCTGTTAGTATTAGAGCAATTACGTGAACATAATGTTTACATGTTATACATTTTATTATAGCAATTACGGTATACTTGGCATCGGCACTATTTACACAGTATTTCTGAGTATACGAAAATCGGCCGATACCTAAACAATATCACAGCACATGGCACACAGTATCGTGACTGCACATATTAATACTAGAACTCTTTTGACTATTTTAATACCGGTATCGGGGTCGATATATAAATTTGTCGAGATATTGTAAATCTAAATGATAGTTTTTTCGTTTCCGTGGGGTCAAAATGTCACTTATTATGAAATATCGGTGACGTCAATATCGGGACCTTTACATGCTGCCGATACCGATATTGCCGATATCCAGATATCGGTGCCGATATATCGGCCAGCCGATATATCGGTAGACACCTAGTTATAACTAATTATGATGGAATGGTGACCAAAATAGCTTTCTTATAAACATTCAGTAATTTAACAATTGCATAGATAAATTGATTATTTAAGGTCTACTGTTTATTTGCATAGGAATGACACACTTTAAGCCTAAATATAGTGAAATCATCTCATTTTTTTAGCCGCGGTGTACCTAGGCCAAAGCCAATGGTTTAGCTAGGTACACCGCGGCGGTGTAAGCAGGCCAAGGACGACGGTTTAGCTGGGTGCACCGCCGCGGTGTCTGTAGACACTTCGTAATAATTAATGAAGTAAGTTTGAAAAAATGTTTTTTTTTGATGACTTGAAATATAAAATGCGCTGAAATAAGGGATTACCCGTGTAGAAACTGCAGGATTACCATCATTAATTATAATACCTAGTTTAAATCATGTAGACCACAAGAGTAAGAGGTTATTTTAGACTTTAGCCATATTATCCATTACTTTTAACTAGGAAAGATACATTTCCGGTACCTGTTAGTATTAGTATTAGCAGACAATAGTACACAAATCGTACATTTCGTTCTTGATATGAGAGTATTTAAAATATATAATAAAATGCTGATATTTATTTTATATAGTTATCTATAAAATAATTTGCTCCATAAATCTTTAAATTTGTTGTTTAATGTAGCATTTACAATAAAGATTTAAAATTGGTGATATACATAGGTCTATCAAATCAACGAATACGGAGCTACTCCATTACTAGAAAAGTACTGATAATCGATAAACATAGTCACAAAAATTAACTTTCAGTGAAACAAAAGTCTTCTATACTATGTTAATTAGTATCTGTAGGCCCTATTCAAAATCATGAACTTAGAAATCCCATATCTTTTTATTGCTGTTCATGCAGGTGAATACTTAACAAATCAGCAATTATTTCCAAATTGGCCTACACAATGCCTTAAGTCTACTGCAATTCACTTTCACTTAAGTTACTAAGTTAAAAAATTCTCTGGACTGAAGACTGAATTAATTAACTGATGAATACTGAACTGAATACTAATACAATTTAACACATGAATCATGAATACAATTTTCAATTTAAGTAAATGAAACTAATCTTTTCAATGCTAAAAAAAAATTGCTGACCTGTTAATAAACATAGTTAACCTTTAACTTTAATATTTAATAATAAATAATAATAATAATATCTGAATCTGTGACTGTGTGAATTTCTGGATGGTTTAAGTTTAAAGTTAAATTATGTCCTAAGCCTAAGGCAAGCTAACACTTGTGGAACTTGTGCTTTGGGAAGCAAGAAGGGATGGATATCCAGATAAATCCCAAAGTTCTGCTCCTCTTCCTACCTCTTGGTGATTTTTATTTAATAGAACAGTCCTTTTCACGATTATTGGGGGACAGGGCACAAATTGTGACAAATATCTATAATCTATATAAGTTAGATACAATCAGACAATCATATGCAAAATAAGAAGTTTAACAATATAATATGCAACAACTAAAAATTTAATAAAATATATACCAATAGCGGCCAATAGCCTAGGCCTATACCAGGGGTCGGCAAACTTTTGAGACGGAAGAACCAAAAGTTACAATTTACAAAATTTCAGTTTTTTAAGAGCCACTAACATGAGTTTTGAAAATAAAATCAAATAATTATTAAAATTGGCGCATGGAACTGGAGAGCAACCTTCTCACATCGAAAGAGCCACATGTGGCTCACGAGGCCAGGTTGCCAACCCCTGGCCTATACTATATAAACCCTAACAACCAACAATTTAAAATGAAAGATTCCAGTAGAGAGGACACATCAAAATGGCGCCTAATTTAAGAAGAGTTAATGTGATATAGTGAAAGAAAACAAGAGGGAGACTGCTAATTGGATGACCATGATGGATTCATGCTGTGAAAGAAGATATCATCACTCATTGATCTGTGCATGATTAAGGAAATTCAATAACATTTTTGCTTGGAATGATGTATTACAGGGACAACATTTCTTGGGATGTATTGTTTATGAATAAGCATGGCCACATGAAAAGCTGTAGATCCAATGCAAATTGATAACATAGATATGTTTTGGAGTGAACATTCAAATAAAAAAAGGAAAACTGGGAAAAGGCTTTAGCACAGTAATAGTAATAGCCATTTATGGCATACTTCCAGCTAGCCAAAGTTTTTATCTACCTAATGAAAAGTTCACAGCATAACTCCATGGATTCTAGAATGGACCTTGTGATCTTTGTATCAAAACGAGGTGATAGGTAAAAAAAAATTGTTAGTATCAGAAGAAACATTAATTTGAATAAACCAATATGCTAACAGTTTTTTTCTAAATAGGTGCGGGAACTCATGCAAAAGCAAATGATCATATCTACAAATCCATTTGTAAAAAGGCATGTCAGCAGGTAAAGAGAAACAAAAATAATTCAGTTAGTTATTTAAGAAAAAATATTCATATTATGTATGATTAGTTACAATTTGTATACATATTTAAAAAATTCTAATTGAAATTGTAACAACAAAATTTGAACAAGAATAATTTTGTAGTCAGATTAAATTTTAAATAGACAGGTTTGTACCAGAGTGAGTATATTCTTTCATTTTGTATGAATTTGCTTAGGCTATGTCATTATTGCAAGCCAAAGGATCTGCACTGGAAGGAGTAACAGCTGCTGTTTCTGTTTTAGAGGTAAAGGACATTTAATTTGTTATTTTTATGAAAGGCTACCTAGTTTTATTTAAGAGTCTTGGCGCAATGACTTTTTTTCACAAAAATCATTTAAGAACTAGTGCAAACTGCCTCTGCAGGGGCTTCATAGTTTATTAGGGGCCAGGTATCTTGATATTGAAGTTATTAGTACAAAACTCAACATTCCAGAACGATGAAATCACTAATTGTGGGAAAGGATCAAGTTTGACAATGCAAGGTACAGTGGAATGTGATGCTTGTGTTATGGATGGGAGCTCTTTGCTGTTTGGAGCAGTTGGGGCATTGTCTGGTAATGGTTTTTGTTTTGAAAAGTTATATTGAAAATTGCTTTTTAAATAATCAACTTTGCAGTAAATTTGATATTAGTTTCTTAAAATACCACCTAATATCCAACACATTGTAGAGCCTGCTTTTAGTTTGCTTCTCATATAACTTATAGTGTAATTTAAACTTATTCAGGGCACCTAGCAAATGCAAAGGCATTACAAGTAATTTTTAAAAATTAAGTACATGTAATTAACAAGATTTTTTTTATTACAAAGACATAGGATATGGTTTTGAATAGAATATACAAAATCTGATTGTTAGAACAACACTTGTACTTCCTTTTTGGCATATCACTTGACCCCAAAAACTTTGGAGATACATCTCATCTGTAGCAAGTTAGACATAAAATATTTTATTCAACTAAATAAATGTCTTGACAATGAGGACCCACTTAAATAATAAATTAAATTAAGACATTTTTCTAAATGTTCTTCATTGATATAGGTGTAGCTAACCCTGTGACCATAGCTTGCAGGCTTGTGGAGGAACAAAAATTAGGGCCACTATCATTTGGGCGCATCAGACCGAGGTATGAAATATAATGTCATGCAGCTTGTAAAAAATGAATTAAGACTTGATTCCCCAACGTGTATGCAAATTTGTGTTATTATAAATTTGAAATTAAATAATCCATTATATAAAGGGTTGTTGGCATATACTGAAATGTTCTTAATTAAGTCTGGTAAATTATGACTAATTTCTCCCAGCATCCTTGTGGGGAGAGGTGCCCAAGACTACTGTGCAGAACATGGAATAGAAATTCATGAAAATCTAGTGACAGGTGTGTTTTTGTGAAATACAACTTAAAAATAAACTGTAAAATTCTCAGATTACAACTTGTTTAACCCTTTGGCTTTTAAGTTTTTGTTGGCATTAAGAATTAATCCTGATCAAGTACAAAATATGGTTTCAAAAGGTGTAATCCTACAGAGTTTATTTCCTTATCAATTTAAGAAGGAAATTCATGAGTTGCTATTTTTTTGTCAGGTTTTTTATAGTTTATACACAAAGCATTATAATTGCAAAAATTGAGGGTCCATGAAAAAGGAAAGTGAAAAATAAGTTTTAGTCACATTGCAGCAAAAATTTGTGCAATAAAAATTTGTAATCAGGTAACTGGGTTTGTCCTATTCTATTTGATTCAAAACGGATTAAGCAGTTAAATTGCTATGAAAAGGCTTTTATTGCTTAACTCTAGCAACTAAAGACATTTAGAGGATGTAACAAATATTGATGTGTGAAAACGTTTTTAAATTCACATTGATAGATCATGGATTTTTAATTTTATAAAAATATTCCTTAAGAAGAAGGTCTTTAGCGAAATTCAGCTCTCAAAGATGAGAATAAGTTGGTCAATAAATAACTTATAAAGAATTTAAGATAAGCCAACAAATTGTGCTCTACTCACATTAATAGAAAAATTGTAATGGACAATGTAACAGAATATTTTAAAGTAATCTTGAAAAATCTGGAATATTTTACAACCTCTCTGTATCATCCAGTTGAAGGAGGCCAAAGTAAAAAAATAGTATTGTTGCCTTAGTCTGAACCAAGGATCTTGGCCCCAGCTATATTTAAATTGTCATTTAAATTGGTTTTCTATCAAAACATGGCCAGATGTGACTGCCATACTAGAACTAGAAGTATGTTTTTAATATTAATAAAAATGGGAAAGAAGGAAAATAGATAAGAAAGTTTTAAAAAACCAAAACAAAATGAGTACTGTTGTACTTTCAATTTATTTTACAGGAGATGCTTGGAAAAAATTTCTGCATTATTCTAAAAAATGTCGAAATTCTGGGAAATCTATTAATGCTTCTAGGAAAAGAAGAAGTGATTTACTAGATGAAAGTTTTTCACCTGATAGAAAAGAATCAAAAGAGGTTTGTGGTAAGGCATTAAAGTAACAGTATTTAAAGTTTAACTTAGGAAGGTAAAGGTGGGCAACAGTGGTTGAGTGGCAGCGTGCTGGGCTGGAATTCTGAGAGTCATGGGTTTTAATCTCAGTGAAGGCTTGTTCCCGTATCTAAAGGGCGTCCCTAATTACACCGAGTTCCAAATGGGTAACTGACATTAGTTTGGGTAAAGTAAAGGCAGCTGGGCACATGCTAGCCACACAGTCCCCTCCTATGCAATGGCTATAGAAACTTGTGAACGCTGCTTCACTTGCCCCAAAGGCCAGCATGGTCTGAAAAGGGAACTTTACTTTACTTTAGGATGGCAAAAAACTTGCGATAATAAAGCAGTAAAAATATGAAACTTAGCAATCACTTATACAACTAACTTTCATTGATTCTTAAAATTGTTTAATATTTTATATAACTTAAATTCCAAAATATTTTTAAAATTAAAAACCACTCTACCAGGACCATACATTATTTTTTTTAAAAATATAAAAGAAATATGAATGATGAAAAACTCATGGTAGTAATAACTATCAGTTAATTGGTGGGATATATCCATGCATTCTAAAAGGTCTGAATAAAAAAAAATTACTCTCTTAATTGTCCCCTAAGCGTAGCACTATATCTTGTCCAAGAGATGATTCTGTTCAAGACACTGTTGGAGCCATATGTGTTGATCACAATGGTAATGTTGCGGCTGCATCTTCCAGTGGGGGAATCTGGCTCAAGCATTCAGGGAGGCTTGGACCTGTAAGTTAGTGTTCGCAATGGAATGTGTTGCTCTGTTGTTATTTATGCTGTCGTAAGAACCAATTATGTCATGGTAATTGAAATTAAATTTGGAAACACAATTTTGAAAGAAATATAACAATAAAACATGGTTTGTGATAATGTAAATGCAGAAACCAAGTTTCTAAAGTTGGATGTGAATTTAGTTTGAAGTTACAAGAAATGTCCATGTTTTTGAAAAAATTCCCTTTACTTTAAATCAGAAGTAGTAATTTTAAAAAATTTATTGTAAAAAAAAACTGTGTAATAAATTATAGTAAACAGTACTGTACTGGAAATAACACGCCAAACAATGGCAGCTGTAGCAAATTACACCCTAGCAATGACGGCAAAAATAGGTGAGACTCCCCATTAATAATTTAACGTGATCAGTTAACTTTTTCAAGAATACTAATTTTTCTCTGGCCCTAATATAAATGAATATTTAAACACCCACTTTTACACAGCAGATATTTTACATCAATCTTTAAATATCTATAAATTATAAAACAAAAGAAATTAATTACATGCTAAATATTTATGGCAGTATTTTTAAGAATCTCATTTATCACAAAGTGAATTTTAATATCTTTTAAAAATCTTTAGTACATTTACACTGACTAACCATTTAACAATATTCTTTAAAGTGTGCTATTTATGGAGCAGGATGTTGGGCCCAAAATCCGATTTCTGAGTCAAAACCAGGTGTTGCAGCAGTTACCTCAGGCAAGTGCCACTAAAATTTAAAAAGAAAAAAAACAATTATGAATGGGATCCTCGTATTTTAAAGAATTATAATTCAATAACATTTAATTTTAACCAGCTTAAATAGCCAGCAAAGGGTGGGGTGGTATTCAGAAAAAAACATGATCATTTCTGAATGAAGTGAATAATAAGACTATTTTTGAATTCACCAATTTTTAAATAGCTGTGTGTTTTACAAGGGTATTTCTGCCAACTTTTTAGTCCACTTACATATCACCCATTTCAGTTGTATAATCTATATAAGTGTTGTTTTTTTTTGGTTTATCTAAAGGAAATGAAATAGGAGTAGATATTAAACATTCAGGTCCTTTCAATATTTGAGTATAAAAGCCTGTGCATTAAGTTTTGTCAAGATCTATTTGCCCATGCTATATGTGTACTTTATATTTATATAACTCATTAAAAAAATTAAAAAAGAATTCGAGGCCTCTGGCCCTTAACATTATATTTTGTAAATTCAAATCCCCCAGTAATTTGTTTTGTTCATATTAGAGAAAAAAAAATAATTGAGGTCCCTGGCACCAAATGTATGTAAAAAAAAAGGTAATTTTTCACTTTTATTTATGTATAGAATTCCTACACAATTTTTTATAATGTCTGCTCTGTTCTTATGTTGTTTTTTTCTCCAGGATGTGGGGAGCATCTAATGATGACACTTTTGGCCAAAACTAGCAGTGATTCTATTCGATCATCTGACAACATTGGTCAATCCCTAGTTGCTGCATTCAAAGAACATTTTCTTGGTAGGCAGAGCACTTCTTTAAAAAATTAGTGCACTTCTTTTTAGTAAGGGGTGGGGTGTCGTAAAGTTTCAACATAAAAAGATAAAGCCATCAAACCTACCTATTCCACATTATTGAGATTTAATCCGGTACTAATTGAAATGTTCGTGTTGAAGAAAATACATATTTATAATTACCTTATTTTAGGGCTGTTATCGATTAATTTAAATTTAATCGTTAACTTTTGAAAAATTATCGATTAATTAATCGATAATTTCGATTAAAACCAAAAATTAGAAATTTATGACGTCATTAAACTGAACATTTCTCACAGACATTGAAAATTAAGAATATTTTTAACTAAATTTCATGACAATGTGTTGATACTTGATTTGTGCTGAAGGTGGTACGTCAGCGATGTATTTGATCCTTTAAAAGAGAATTGTTTATGGCAGTGGACACAGTAAACGTTTTCACCGTCTTCGACTTTGCCATCTGCAGTTAGCTTAAAAACAACATATTTGCTCAACTTTCTAGTTATATGTTAAAATTTAACTGCGCTGATGCTGTCAGCAGGGCCGTCTTAACGCATAGGCCCGTTGGGCATTTGCCCGGGGGCCCACGAGCATATGGGCCCCATGGGAATATGTTTATTTATATATATTATGTATATTAATTTTTTATTCCTGCGGGGGAAGGGCCCAACACTATTTCTTTGCCCGGGGGCCCAAAATGGTGTAAAGACAGCTCTGGCTGTCAGCCATTTTATAGTTGACGTCTGCCGGCCAACATAAATTAATAAAATAAATTTTAATATTACGCGGGAGATGTTTGTACGTAAAAATATATATAAATTATTATTAATTATTAATAATTTATTATTTATTGCTAAATTTTTTTTAAAATATTATAAATATTTTCATAAATTTTAATCGATAAAATTTTTAACGATTAATCGAGAAATTAATCAATAATTTCCGCAGCCCTACCTATTTATTATTGTTATTACAATCTCCTCTTTTTCATGAAGTATGTTAATTTTTTCTGATAAAGGTTCTGAGTTCCTCAAGTCATATCCAGATAAATTTGGAGCTGTGCTTATTTTGAGAGCATTACAAAGTGATTCAACTAAAGAAAGTAAGATTTTAAAAAATTTTCATGTACAGTGGAACCTCTTGATACGTTTGCTCTGGTATAAGTCCAACTTGGTATAGTCCTGTTTTGACGCGAAATATTTTGCTTGGTATACGACCTTTTGTTTGGCCAGCGTGCATGCTAGAAATTGTATTTGTAAAACTGACAACATCAACAAAAAAAAAGCGCATGCGTAACTAGGATGAATCACAACACTACGTCATACTCCACCTCTCATGTGTGTAAGTGCTTTAGTTGCTACAATACAGTGAACTACTCACGCAATAACTGGTTAATTTTTTTTAAATTCACTAAAATGAGTTCTAAAAAAGTTAATGAGAGGAGCCAAGGAAAGAGAAAAAAATTGACCAAAGTTACATTTTCGAAACATCCTCAAGAGAAGGCAAAAGCAAAGTTCTTTAGACAGATTTAAAGTAAAAGTCAAACCTAGAGAGCCCCAACCATGGTCAACTAGGGAAAAGAGGCAGAAAATAAAAAAAAACAATGTCATATTCCTGAAGTTTTATTTGAAGCAGACTTTTCTCCCAAACAATAACATCTGGTTCTCAACACCATGTTAGAAAGCACTTGACTCGTCTCACCAAATTAAAGTGAGGCTAAATTTTTATTTATCGCACTTAAGTTCTTGTTATTGTCTTTTAGTATTAAGAAATGTTTTAATTATTTGTTACAACTACGTCAATAAATGTATAATATGTTAATAATAATTTTCCTTTATTTCTTATATTAAAAATATGTTTGGTATACCTCCTGTTTGGTATAAGTCCAAGTGTCTGGAACAGATTAAGGATGTATACTGAGGTTCCTCTGTACTCATTTGTGTAGTTATTTAATATTTCTTATACATTTTGTTGTCCTGTGACAAAATTAACATGAGTTAAGAATAAGAAAATCTTCATTTTTATTGTTTTAAGATAATTTTGGTTTACTAAATACTGATTAGTAAACAATTTTAACGCACCATTATTTTACATTACAGTAATTGCAAATTTTTCAAAGTTATTGCAAGATGGTTTATAAATTCACATATTTCGGACATTTGTCCATGGATTTGTTCATTTATGCCTACAGTTGAGCTTTCATGGATTCACTCAACTGAAAGCATGTGTCTGGGATACATGGCAGGAAAAGATAAAGCACCAACTGTAAGTCAAACTTTCCATGAGTTTTTTTTCATTGTAACTTTCATTAATCCATGTTTTAGGATGTGGAGGGACACACAAACTGCAATCATGGAAACTACAGTCGCTTATATGTTTAGTCAGAGTCATTCCCTTGGACCCATTGAGTCAACAATCACGTGTATAAGCCATGATTGTTCCAACAGTGGACTTGCTCAAGTTAAACTCTGGCTCTTTTGTTGTGTTCTTGTTCATATTGTTGTGTACTTGTTCATATTGTTGTGTACTTGAATGATATCTTTCTTTGAACCCTTTTACTTTTTTTAAGTAAAGGGACAAATAATAAATTTTGATAGCTACAAAACACCATTATTATGATTGATAAAACACCATTGATTATTTGCCATTGTAGTCCATTACTTGGGTACAGGGTTCGTTTTAAAGACGATTAGGCAGTCTTGGCACTCGCTCAATGGATATTCCTAGGTCTTTGAGATAACACTACTTGTACCATTTTCGTATTAGCTAGATCTCAGAAAGAGAATTTATTGTGTATAATGGCAATTCTAATTCAAAGGCTAAGATATATTTTTGTAAACTTTATGTAATTTCTTCAATAATTAATTTGATAAAAAATGATCTTTGTTTATGGTTAGTGAACTTTGCAATAAATAACATTATGATGTCAAAATTTATTTTTACTTTTATAGGTCACAATGTCTCGTTTGGAAGATTGGTCTAAGCCTGGTCAGTCCTTCTCAGTTGGTGGTCATTTGCTAGCAGAATCTAGATGATATTTTTAATATTGCTAACAACAATAAGTGTTCATCATCCACAAAAGATGTCATGATAAACGGAGCATGTCATTGCTATATTTTAACATGTTTATTATTATTAAGATGAATATGAAACTTAGTACCATTGTTTCATATGTGAACTAATTTCTTTATCTTTATGTCTTTTCTTTATCTTGAAACCGTCAATGAAACTAATGTGGATATTGCAGTCTTGCCATTACTTTCCAGTCTCTTAAAAATGTTTGGTATTTAATGCATCGCAAATTCATCAAAATAAAAATCATTGCCAACTGTGCATATCTATTTGTCTTTATTTATTAATTAGAAAAAAAAATATTTTGTACAAGTACAAGGTTAGAATAAATTGTTTTTAAATGTAGTACGTATTAAAATTTGTTTCTGTAACCTTAGCTATAAATTGAAAAATTGTACTCCCTATTACATAATGTATCTCAAGTTTACCTACTATTAAATGCGTGCTTTACAGAGTGACTGATGGAAAACGTTCCTAACAACCACTCTCTTCATCAGCTGTGATTTCATGCATACATTTAAAAAGAGACAGAAGTCATTTTAATTTTGAGTGACAAAAAATGTTTCAGTCAAAACTGTTTACTTCCATTAACAGATGAATATATATTTTTAACAAACAAATTAATTAGAAAGTTTAGTAAGTAGCGTAAATGAGATGGGCCTAGAACTAGAAGAGATCGCGAAACATGATACAATTTTACCCAATAGTTTTCACCATTTTATGGTTAAGAATTGAATTTTTCTAAGCAGAGCAATTCACTGTAAAAACAGGTATTGAAAATTTGTTTGTCTTCAAGATTCTTCGTTCTAAAAAACAGAGAGGCTTAGCGGCTAGGGAATGGCATCGGAGTACAAACAAATGACAAATGGAATGATGCAGTCAAGAGAGCCAACATTTAAGGCTTTTCTGGCACAGATTCTCAGGTTTTTATTTACTGGACGAACTTCACAACATGTTTGATTTGTTTCAAGGCATTTCTGTACTCTCCACCACATGGGGTAGGCCAAGTATATACAACTCAACAACATCATACTTCTACACGAACAGTATACAAGAATTCAATAATTCAGACTTTTAAAATCAATGGTAATTTTTGGTTTGGAGTAAAACGGGTTGCTAGAGTTTGAATTTATTGTTATTTAAAACGTTCTTATGAGAGAAAGGCTCTTTTTTACTTAATTAATAATTATATATACTTAAATATATTTTTTATAAAGTTGATTTTTCTCAGAATAAGCCTTTAGTAAAAGTTGCTGAAGTATTTAGTTCATATTGTTACACTAAGTATTTTTTTACTGCAACAGAAAATATCCTTAATATTTCCACCAATTTGAAGTAGACCATTTTTTAATAAGGTCAAGAACGTTTGCTCAAGCACTTAAAGTTAGCCTTAGTTAGACTGCAGGCAAAAATAGAAGATATAAGGTATTTGGTAGCATTACCAAGGAAGGCATGATTAACTTAAAAAATTGGTTACAATAACTTTACAAGAATCATAAGCACAGCTGTATATGACAATGTGTGTATTTAACAGATAAAGTATATATAATATATACAAAATTATGTACATGTAATTCATCAAATGCAGTCAAGAATTGAGCCAAACAGACTCTTCCGGCAGAGGGATTGAGTTATGTTCAAGAGACAAAAAAGGGAGTACGTGAGTTCACCGGTCATTGAATTCTCTTGATATGTAAATGAAGGTTACAGGTGAGCCTGTATTATTGATGGATTATTCTGAAGTTGTTAAATTATGCTTTGATTTTAACTGACCTATTTGCAAAGTCGATTATTTAAAATAAAAAACCCTGCACTTTTGATAACTTAAAAATCTTAACAGAACTGGAAGTGAATAAAAACAATTGAGACAGTTATAAAATAAAGTACATAATCCACACAGAAAATATCCATGCTTTATACAATAAAAATTTTGAAATGATATTTTGGTTTAGATGTTCTCTTTGAAATAACAAAAAAAAAGTGCCGAGGAATGTTGCTACAACACCCTTGTTGCTTAAAAACCTTCAAGATCTCAGAAAAATTCCTATAGCACAGAATGGTGAACTTCTTTTGATAAAACACTCCCTAAATCTAGAATGAAAACAATAGGTCAAAATAACAGGCAGCATTTTACCAGACTAAAAAAAGATCACATTTACTAAATCACACATTTCATCCAATTCAACAAGCAAAACATTAGTAACCAGTCAGTCAATTCCTACTTTTAAGGAAAACAGTTCACACATAAAAATAATTCTCAGTCACATCCTTTAAGAATCGATTCTTCTGCAGCCAATCGAAGTCAATACAAAAAAGTTATCATCCACATCCAATTAGAATATATTCCTCAGCAGCCGATCACATTTGAGAATTCAACCCTCTAAGTGCTGCCTCAGTCTCTGGATCTGTGTCCATAATGTGAATGGGCTGGTGAGGGTCATTGTTTAACAAAAGCTGGCCGTGATCTGCTGAGGTGGGCTGACCCAACAAGATTTCACTCCCTGAACCTTGATCCTGTGGGATGATAACAGGATTTCAAATTAATTCCATTTGATCCTGGGGACATTTGTAAGAAAATATTCACAATATTAAGTTGAAAATATTTACACAAAAAAAAAGAAAAACATCTCCTCAAGAAAACAGTTTTGAATTATGACTGGGACACATATTTTTTGTGTTTTTAAAGCAAAGCAATTATAGCCCCTCAAAAACAAAAAAGCTGCAAAAACTATAAAACACTAAGTTTTTCAACAGCTTTTTTCTCTTTTTAAGTGGTGCATTTCTTTTCAAACTGATATTTAACAAACTACACTGCAATCTGAAAATTGCTATGATTTTAATAAATAATTTATTATTACTTTTTTTATAATTTTTTTAATTTAGAAGGCAATTTGCTAATATGTCCTTTTAAATTTGATTGTAAATTTCATGAAAGTAAAATAAGTAAATAATGGATTTTAAAAATTATGAATACCTTTCCCACACCCACCAAAAAAATAATTTAAAAATTCTAATTATAATATTGTTTGGGTTCTGTTACACAGTGAAAAGGCTTTTTTCCTTTCCTGGCTTATTATAATTATAATTGTTAATGTTATTTTTGCTAAATTTATATATTTTTTGTGAATAAAAAATTCAAGATTTTACTAACTTAAACAAAACACATTTCCTTCTATTTGAGTCAATAAAAGAATTAATCTTGGGTTTAGTAACTAATTATTTATTATTTTAAAAAGAATGACATTTAATTTATTAAAAAGCAGATGAATATATTTCTTTTAAAATGGTCTACGTATACAATTGGATTCAAATGTAATTTTTAAAAATACCTGTAGATAAGCATTTAACTGCTGAATGTCAATCTGATTCATCAACTCTCCACTTAACATATTTGAAGGTAAATTAATGCTGTCCACACTCAGGGGTCCACTGTTGCCCTCTCCCCCAGACACAGATATGACAAGCTGACCATTTTCAGTGGACACAATGGATAGGTCACTGCTGGAGAGACCAGATAGCTCAGCAATGACGCTGGAGTCAATACTTCCAGCAGAAAAAGATGATACAGTAACACTCCCCATTGAGGAGTTGTCGGCAGTGACATGACTCATGGTGGCATCAGCCCCTCCCATAGCACCTTCCAAACCCGCATTTTCCATTGGATAGGGTTGCATTCCTGAAGAAAATTGATGATTATTTTAATTATTATTATTTTTTTAAAAATTTGGAACCCTCCTGAATGTTTTTTTGAACAAATAAGTAAAAAAATATAAAAATATCATTTAAATTATATCAGCATCTACTTTTATGTGAAACTTGAATATTAATTCACAATAATAAAAAAAATATTTTGAGAGAGCATTCTATAAAAAGTTGATAAATTTACATTATATCAGTAATTTATTTTTATCAGCTGTGTATAAAGGACTGAAAATAAAGTGAGCAACCATTCATTTTCATATTTACTCCACTTTTTAAAAAAAGACAGCCAGCTATGACTCTTAAGGGGCCATCCATATATTACGTATAAACAAAAGTCGTATTTTTGTACCCCCCTCCCCCCCGTTGCACCCCGTACAATTTGAAACATGCTAATTTTCAATTAAAAAATACAGCTTTTAGGCGGAGGGGGTGTCAAAGCTTTGGGACCGGCCATTGATGACATCAGAAGATTATGACCGATTTTCACCTCCCCCTCGTCGTCACAAAAAGTTAGACCTTCCCCTTTCCAATATGACGTCACAAAATGCCCCTCCCCCCATAAAATCCATTTTTTAATTTGAAAATTAGCATGTTTCAAATCACTTTTTTTTGTCAGTTAAGTTAAAGTATGTATTTAGTGTAAAGCTGCACTCTAATATCGTAACATGTAAAACATCATTAAATAAATTGTAAACACTCAAATATTTAAGTGCGACTTTTATTTTAAGTTACGCGTTTTGATGTGATGTCACATTTCTTAAACACAAAATGCCGTTAATTTAAGACCCCACTCCTTGCGTACGTAATATATGGATGGCCCCTAAGTCCGCCTTTGCGGATGGTTTTAGTTAAAGGTAAACAATTTTTTTTTAAAGGTCTTGCACAATATACATAACCTCAGAATACCGAAACAACTGTCTTTTAAAAATATGCAAATTAAAAAAATCTACAGATTAATGGCTTACCTTGCTGAGCATCAGGCTCTTTTTTAATTCTTCTTGTTCCTTTCAACATTGTGTGTAGTCTCCCTCGAACACTGGCACCACTAGCACTTCTCTTATAGTCTGATCCACCCCCTGTTCACAAATTACCATGCTATAATTATTTTGCTGGATAATGCAGAGTGATACAGTAGACACATCCATCATACGGTCTAAATTTTATAATAGCCCCCCTTGTGTGGTAAAGATTATTAATTATTTTTACAGTATATTAGTCAATTAGTTGACCACAAGTAAGTAACTGACATTAGAAGCAGACTTACCAGCATTCCAATACTCCAAGAAACGCTGAGCTTTTCTTTTCCTCTTTTCAGCTATTCGGTCTGGATCTATTTTAAAATGTATTTTAATCATGTGAAAATTATGTCTTGAATTAAGTTCATGCAAAATCAAAATAACAGAAACAATAATTTCATTATTAATGGAAGAAATAATTAATAAATGAACAGATACAACTTTGAATTGAAAATGCGGAAAAAAAAGATTTACCTGGATCTTCAGGCATATAGGTGAAAGGAATTGGTTCACTAGTTTCTCCATCAGATGGTCTCTGTAACTGCATGAAAACCTCAACTGGCTTTGTAATCTCTAAGTTATGGTAGGGAGCCGTTCTGAACACAATGGCATACTGCAATGCAAGAATATAACTTTACTTGTACGCTAAGCATAACAGGAAATTTTTCTGTATAAAGTAGGGTTCTTAAACGACAATCAGAAATCTGATTATCAGTTTTGAAAGCGATGATCAGTTTAAAAATTTTCCAAAACTATAATCGAATTTAATTTTTAAAAAAACAAAACATTTTCGTACTGAAAACTTTAAAAAATATTAGAACAAAATTTATTCCCGCATTTGCTGACATTATCATCAGATATAGCCGCCAAAGTGTGTTTATTTATAAGTTTTGAGCGCTCCGTGCATTGTGTTTGTAAATTAATATATTTATTGTTTGGCGAAAAGTGTGGCATCATAAGTTCATTGATGTCCGAAATCGACCTATGTCTGTAGGTTACGGTATCGAGAGCATATCATACTCTAGCTTTACTTATTGGAATGTACTTCTATGAAGTCAGCGGTAAAACGATAACCAGTTTAAAATACGATTTATATAACCGATAATCGGTTTGCCAAAAAAAATCAAAATTAACAACCCTAGTATAAAGTTGAAAGTTAAATTAGTTGAAGACTGGTAAAGTACACAAGCTAAAATCTTCTAAAACTTCTCACCTGTCTATGAACGTCTCCTTGTCCAAAGTCTCCAAAATCTTCCCACACAAAATTTCCTTGATCATTTTCTTCATAAAATCTTATCTTTATGTCCTCTACAATAAAGGGATTAAGAAATTTATAGAGCAACATTTAATGGCAATAATTATAGAAATAAAATAACATGTCAATTGTAATGATGAAAAAATGTTTTTCTAATTTATTTGAGCAAAGACTCAATCTGTGTTTCAACATTTGTTTTTTATATATACACACACACACACACATATATATATAAAAATATATGTTCCTTACCTTTATTTACTTTGTCACATAACAAAAATACTTCATCTCCTCCCCTTGCTTTCCCTGAGCTCTTGTCAACCCTACATATTACAAGATCCTTGGATGATTCTGGGAAATAGGAAGATTATTTATTAAATGTGAAACTGGAATATTAATTTACTATAATTAAAAAAATATTTTGTGAGTGAATCTTATAACGAAGTTGATAAATTTATGAAGAAAATTATTTAACACCTTTATTTACTGAATGGACTCATCAATTGCTAAAAAAAATTTCAAAATGTAGTCATCTATAACAAGTCAAAATGTATTACTCTTGATTTGAAAGCAGCTTTGTATTAAAGTACATAAAAATCTTCCTTGTACTTACTTTTATCATGGATAGCATGGGAACATACAGGTGGCACTACTCTAGTCACTTTGCCTTGATCATTTGGCAAGAAGACTTGGAAACACAGACGGACGACATTTAGGTCAATATTGGATTGAGCGTGATCAAAACCAGCTGGAGAAGAGATGGATAGGAGATGTTATTAACAAAAGTACAACAAAAAAATTAAAGCATATAGCGGTTTTCAAAATTCTGTTTAATTTCTAAGACAATCATTCTGTTCTGTAAATAATTATATTTTATCTGTAAATGACACAAAACTAAATGAATATTTAGTCTCAAAGAGCCATTGAGATAAAAGTTGAAAACTGGTATAATGGTTAAAATATTCCCTACAAGAGCACTAACAAAATAAATTAAGGTTGTTACGACCACTTGTTTTTGAGGACAGGTTAACCATTAAAAAAAAAGACTGGTTAACCGCCCGTTATCATTAGCGAGGTACTTTTCTATTAAGTTCTTAGAACCCACAAATGAATGCAACTTGTAACAAATTCAGCAACCCTTGTCCGCCAGTGACATTTAAGGCGCTTTGATGTCATCACTCTCTTGCGTGATTCCCATTAACTCAGAGTGATCAAAAGAGTATTTTTCTTTTGATATAAATTTGATGTTATTTTTCAATCGTCAACTCACTGGGATTACATTTACATTGAAATTTTATGTTTTTTTTAAAGATTTAACCCCCCAAAAAGGAATTCTGGATAATTTGCTAATACAGAAAAATTGAATGTATGGTTAACTAGTCCAGATTAAACAGGACCAGCCCAGCTCTTTGGGCCACTTAACATGTTAATAGTCAAAAAACTTACAAGCAATATGGATGGACTAAATATTTTTTTTCTTCTCCCTTTTCAAATCAATAATTCAACTATTTCATGATTATTTGGTTCTAATGATTATAAGTTTAAAACATACTCACTTTGAAATGGGTCGACATTAATTTCTTTTCTTAATCGTAGAGATGTTTCAACGTCTTTTTTCTTGGCACACTGGATGCCAATTTGAGGGAATCTATATACAAGAATGACAATTAACTTGCATCAAATTTTTAAAAAATAGGTTAAAATGAAGGCAAGGATTAAAGCCCTAATTAAAAATAAATTTGCGAGACACCTTACTTTATACTTACACTATTTTTTCACTTGTGTCTTTAACCCTCAATGTGCACACACCCTTCTTGCAATCCCTGCCCACAATGGCATGAGGATGTGGCTTGCAGTGTGGAGGGTTTTCTTTTGTCACACAAGAAACGACTATTATAGCTGGGCCAATGTAGTTGTGGATCTAGATTTTTTTAACATTTTAAAAAAGGCATTAAAAATTCATTCATTTTTCATTTAGATATCTAAGTAACAAAGCATTTCAAAACCAATTTTAAATTTCATCTGTACAGTATTAAAAATACATTTAAAACTTAATTACTCATTTCTTGATACTTACTTTTATAGTAGGATATGTTCGGTGGTCATTGGTACTGTTTTCTCCAGGCACACTACCAGCTGACCGCCCCTCACACTCATAGCGGAATCTAAGGCCCCTAGATTTAGGCTGTTCAACTATTTCAACCCAAGGTGCTCCATTTTGAACATGTTGATGAGAGGGCTGTGGCACGATAGGGGCGAGTGGAGGTGGGGGGTAATTGGTGGAAGGTTGTGGATAAACAGCATTTTGATAAATCATAGGGTGACCAGAGTGAGATTCTTGAACTGAATGACCTGTGGTAAAAATATTCATTGTTTCAGAATCTAAATGAGTATTATTTTGAATAAACTGAGGTAAACATGCATGACAACATATATAAATTAATTACAAATTAATTTCAAACTTACGAATAATAGATTTTGTTTAACATGTTCAGCAAGAACTCACCATGATCTTGAGGAGACTGTAGGTGATGCTGCGTCTGCATATGGGTAAACAGCTGTCCAGCTGTTTCATCATTCATATTTGCAACAATTCTCATAATTTCATTCTGGTTCATGTTTTGTATATCTCCAAAATCAAATTCTGTGGGAGCAAAAATATATTATAAGAAAAATAATAAATAAACAATTAGAATCTTTTTAAATGCATTGTATTAATGCCTGTGTTGAAGTTGTTTATCAGTACTTTCAAAAATTAAATGGAATTTTAATTTTTAATTGTTTTAAAGCAATAGTCATTTATCAATTGTGGTTTAGCGTGGGCTAGATCCCACGACCTCAAGCTTTGTGAAGCTTGTGAGGCAAGCGCACTATTGACTTCGCTATCCAGCCAAATATTTATAACTTTCTACAAATACAAAGATGTACAAAATTTAAATAAATTAATTACAATAATAATTTATTACTTGTGCCTTATGATAATACTTGACTGCTACAAGGTAAAAATTAAGTGTCAACTAAGAATATCTGAAACTTAATAAATTGTACTTATTTTATTTTGTGTTCCTGAAAGAGAAACACTTTTTTTTATCAGGGGAGTTTTCTAACTGAGAATATAAAAGCATATTATATAATCTCCCTCATCAATGACTGTCTTCCCTGAAAGCTCTAAAAATAACCCAAGCACGTTAATTGTGTAATGTGTTATATAAACAAAGCCAACCGGGTTTGCTGCTAATATACTGTTTTGTTTTACAGGAATTTAAATACAGTTGATCTAGCAAATCTTTGGTGTCTTAGAGGTGGGAAATAAAAATATTAATATAGTTTATCAGTGCGATATGTGTGCTGTGGCATACCTTTGCTGATGTAGGTTAGAATCTTAACTTGAAAAACACATGTTTTGTCAAGTAACTTTAGTAGATGGATAGTTCACTCACTGATTCCACCACAGTTTGATGTGTTATTTATCACCACCCCAAACTATGGTGTTACTTTTTTTCTTTACATTTAGGGGAAGGATTTTCAACTGCACGATTGTAGAGACTTTTGTGAAAGGACATGGCAAATAGTTCTACCCTCCCAAAGAGGTACTAAATTTTGTAACTAAATACATGTAATGGGAAAAGGTCTACTAAGACTGAGCATAAATATATTCTATAAGCAGAAGTATAGATTTAAAAACAGTATGCATCAAAGAAGTAAGAATATATTTTTAGGTAGTCTATTTTTTTTAAATAAGTAAAAGTCAAAGTAAAATATTAATACCTCCTATAATAGTATAAATATATTACAATATAAATTATATAGAATAATTTTTTTATTATTAAAATTTATAATTCAGAAGGCAAACACACACACACAATCTGAATTAGATATGTAATACAAATAAGATCAAATCAGATTAAACATTTTTTAAAAACAAAACAAAAAACAATATGCAAGGGCCTATAAAATATAATTTATAAAATAGTATATTCATAGTACAGTGGAACCTCGGTTTACGTCCTTAATCCCTTCCAGACCTTGGACATGTACCAAATTGGACGTAAACCAAACATATTTTTTCTATAAAAAAATAGAGGGAAATTGATTAATCCGTTCCCATGGAAAAAAAATCATATTGTTATTTACATATTATACATTTATTGACATGGTTGCATAAAATAATTCAAACACTGCATAATTACTAAAATACATAAATAAAGAGAAATTACAAGAAATTTTTTCTGTTTTAATGTTATCCAGATCAAAAGCAATTTTTAACATGCTCTAATGTCACTGATCTTTGTTTCGTACTTGATCTCACCCCCTAAAGAAATCGTCGATTTCCCCCTTTGGGTATACTGCAACTAAGTACCAGACACACACTCCAATTTCATCCTTTTAAAATAATCTCCTTTTTTTAACTCCCTGGTGATCCTAACCATATTTTTTAGTTGCTTGGCTCCTCTCATTAACATTTTGAGAACTCATGTTAAGTGAATTTACTCATAATTTAGGAGAAATGACAATTTATACTCGACCTTTTTTGGACAAAATCTAGGGGAAAAAGTTGGGGGGTCGGCTTACGAGCGGGTCACAGTTGATTTCTGCATGTACATTGAATATCGGTGTTGTTATTGTAGATCATCAATGCCCTTTTCTACATTCTAAAAGATTTGACTGCTCTACCAGGAGCCATAAAATATAATTAAGCATCTGCACTTACCTTATTTACTTATTTTATTTATTTTAGTGAATTTTTTACACGCTTTTATTTAAGTCACAATGTTTGTATGTTGTATCCCTCCTTCAAATCTTGAAACGTAAAATTAAACCACTTCTGATGGACCTAGAGATCTCAAAATTTTACCACAGATAGATCTTGGATGACAATGCATTGTATCAAAATTTCAGATCGATCGAATGTACCGTAATGAAATAAATCAATTTTTAGTTTATCTCTATTTATCACTATTTCGAATGTATAGTCGTCTGCTAGGGTTGACCTCCACGGCTCACTGGTTTCACTCTAGCCCTCGTAAATTCCCGTGTTTACATCAAGGGCAGGGGAAATCAGCGCGTTTCAGTCTGTAAATGTTTGTAAATAAAAGCGTGTCCTTTTTAAAAAAGATTTTTTTACATTTTACTTATTTATAAATTGTTTTACAATTTTGTTTTCAACAACGAATTTTAATGTACGCACTTCCGCCACTGTTTACCAAAGAAACCACACAAAAAAACAACAACAAACAAACCGGTAACTCTTGCCTTACAAAGAGCACAAAGACAAAGATAGCCTAGGTAGTACAAAGAAAACAATAATAATGACCGATTTAGCTTGTAGTTTTTAAAAAATGTGTACCATTTTTATTATGCTGTCCTATTATTTTTGGGGGTCGGCTTACGAGCGGGTCACGCACTTTTAATACTATTCTCTTCCAAAAGAGGGAAGGGGTCGCTTATGAACGACATGCTATAGAACGAGTATATACGGTACACAAAATCATGTGATAATTCATTTAGTGTGTCATTCTATATATGATAGCAACATCCGTAATAACACAGTGAGAAACGCAGTGTCTTTCCTACAAGTTACGTATGCGCCATGTGTCATTTTGACTCACAAGAGCCGTCTATAAAAAGTGTCATGCACTGGGGAGTTGGGGGGTCACAATTTTGTAATGAGGGGGAAGGAGGTGTTTATTGTGACGACGTGTGACGGGGGGATCAGCCAAAATCATGTGACGTCATTAATTGACGACCCCATACAAGTTCTAGCACGCAGGTTGTATTCCATAAAAAGGTCGTAAACCAAGCACAATGTTTCGCGTCCCAAAAGGACGTTTAGCCTACCAAGTTGGACTTAAGCCACAGCAGACGTGTATAAAGGTTCCACTGTATTTCATTTTACAATGACTAGTCATTACTTACATTATACATTCTTAAATACCCAGTAACGCTAATAAATAAAAGCTTGTATTTTGACAGTTAATAAATTGTTATTCATCAAACGTTGAGGTTTTATTAATTAAAATAATAATTTATTTATATTTATATTATTTATAATATAACTGTTATAGGTGCCACAGGTCTACTCAATACTCAATGCAAATTATTAGTAATGGAAAAAAAAATCCTTTATAGCACCTTAAGCTTCTCACTTTCACACAACACAACGGTGATAATTATAATTATTAGCCTAAGCCAAGTGCCAGTTGAAAAAAATTAGATTATGAATAGGGTCACTAAATAGCATGATTATGCCTACATGAGTATTTATTTTATTGCTATGAATTTTAGAATTAGAATTAATTTAGGACAAGTTTAAGTTAAGATTATGATTAAGATTAAAGCAGAGTGTAATTATAGTATGAGATTTTGATTTTCTGGACTTCATTGTCATTGATTGACTTGGACTACAAACGTTAAGCAAAGTTACTTAAATTTTAATTTTAACTTGAAACATTGGTTGTCATAAATTATAAGGCATTTATTATTTTTAATCTTCAGTGGACACAAGTTATAATTATAAGAATCTTATCTAAGTCTAAGTTAAATTAAATAGTAAGTAACACTTGTAACCAGCGCTTGTTTTCTTTAAAAAGGGTACCAGAGTGCAAATTTAACACATCCTGAAAAAGCAGTTGCAGTAAGACCAAACATTCCAGGTAGTAATATAAAAAAAGTATGTGGAAAAAGGTACCAAACGTCTTGGTCTTAGCCTTAACAGGTGCGTTCTGCTTGAAAAAAAACCTCTGCTAGTGTTAGTAACTACTTTATTACTCAATTAATAACGGTTAATAACCTATTTAATATTTAAGTTTAACCAATAACAGGTCTAAAAATAAAGATAATCAACCAATCATTGCTTCAATAATTCATAACCAACCACTCAAGACTAAGTGAAAGTGAAAGTGTCTGAAACTGAAGTGCCTAACTTACTAAGTCAGTCTCAACTAAGACTAAGCCTATACTATACTATAACTTATAACCAGACTAGAACCACAATCATTTTTTTGAGGACTTCAACAACAAAATCAAAAATATATAGGCCTATGTATTTATTATGTTTAAGGCGTCATCATCAAGAATAACTGAATATTTTAATGTTTTACATGGTTTTTAAATTGTTGCATTTTGGTAATAAATACATATCTATAAGCTTTATATTATATGATATTAATAAAGACTCATTAAAGACCAATGCCAATGGATATCTTAGACTTGAATCTAAAAATACTAAAATAAAAACATGGCGGGTTTGTTATCGTTACTGACGTTACCAAAAATTTATTAATGTCCAATTAGTATATTAAGCAGTCTTAAAATGAATCACATGTAATTCCGAAAAAATCTTAAATAACACTACCTTCCGGAAATATGTTCGACATGGCCATTTTTGCTGTAACAAGTTAGCGATAGACTTCCTAATAATGATGTGATGCAAAGAGCTTTACGCCATATTAGTTTTAAGAGAAATCCCATAAGTTTGGCTAACAGATGGCGCTAGTAAACTAAAACGTCACGATTTATTTTTAAATCGGAATTTCCAACTAAAAATAGACAAATTAAACAAAGTGGGAAAACCTTTCGTTTCTGCCGAGGAAGATTTAAAGGGGAAAAAATGTTTTTAGTTATTAAAATTTATTTTTTAAAATGGAACAATGTTTATTGATCGATGCGACTTACCCCGTGGATAGTGAATAGTGAGTAATATACAAATACCAATAAAATTACCTCATCAGTGATTTTTAAAAAAAACCTCAAAGATGATAATTTTTAATGAGCAAATTTACAAATTCAGAATACGTGTGTGTGTTTAGGGGGATGGAGTTTTAGGCGTACGAAAGATAGGTGCTTATCCATTATTAGTCGCAGCAGGTCCGCCGTCAGAAACCCTTAGGCCTCAGACAACTCCGTACTTATGCGCCTTCTATGAGCACATCAGCGTTAAAAAATGTTATAAAAATAAATCCACAGTGCGGCAGGGCTTTTTTACAGCATCAGCTTTTTTACAGCATCATATGTAAAAATTTAAACCATACAAAAATTTATTTAAAAGTAATCATTACCATGGTCTTGGTTGAGGCTGTGACTCAGGACTTAAGGGGTTGCCGCCCCAGGCCTATTCACCGGAGGAACAACATCATCTGTACGTCAATGTCACCCCGATGTTTGGGAATAAAAATAATGACCGGGGATGACCGCTCTCTCGGCTCCATCTTTCGTTGTCTCAGATTAACACACACAATATATAAATAAATAAATCCCGGGTGCCAGACTAGAGGGCCACCCAGTGGGGCTTTTAGGGATATTTTAATGAAGGTAACCAGACAAAACGACAAGTGACAAAACGACCCATGACAAAATACGACAAGTGACAAAACGACAATGTGACAAAACGACAAGGTGACAAAACCACAGGGAGACAAAACGACACAGTGACAAAACGACAATGTGACAAAACGACAATGTGACAAAACGACAAGGTGACAAAACGACAGAGAGACAAAACGACAACGTGTTCACCATCATTAATGCCTTATTTACATAATAAAGTTTAATTTACTTTAATCAAAAGTTAAAGATATTTGACGGGCCAAAAGGTTGGAGAAACACGGTATTGGGTTTGAGAGTAGTGGGGTGGGTTGGGGGGGTGGTCAACATGCATAGTTTCACATACTCTTAGTGAGTCTCAGCTGAGACTAAAATTAAAAAAAAATCCACACTTAGCCACACACACAGGAAAAATACATAAGAATCCGCCCTTCCATATAAAAAAAAATTAATAAATTAAATATTTTTTTTAAAATTAACGCCCTTTCCGCTTCCATTCCTAAGCCACTTTCAGTAAGTAAACATATAGACCATCTCTTCAAATCTGCGCCCTTGACCGTGGATACAATGTAAACTATATTCGTTATTTGTATTCGTTATCACTTACGGTAAATGACTAACCACACCAAATGGCCAGTAACATTTCAAGTTTCACCTTTTGAAGGTCCATGCGAAGAGTTTAAGCTGAACAGATTAACATGTTTCCATCTGTATCAACGGGTAATTGTGTTAGTTAAAATAATACCCTTCATGAGTCCTACTCTCTTTTGTTCATATTATTTATACCATGCTTCCCGCACAATGCAACGAAAGGAATGGGGCTGAGACTAACGTTGTATTAGAGCTAGCCAAAATTATGCCAGCAACACGAGAACCACTGATGTGACAGAGCTGACCGACTATTGTGCTCACACCATGAGGAGAGACAGGGACATCACATTCCTGTGAGCTGACTCACTGGGCGAGACGCACTGCGCAGCCTCAGATCGATAAAATACGACATTTAGTTCAAGATCGTTCTAAATGAACGATTCGACCAATTAGGGCACGTCAGACGAAATAGGAGCCACTGGAATGCGAGAAGGTCAGAGCGAGTGGCAAGGAACACACCACTGCAATTAGGTTGAAACAACTGAGAGACAAAATTCTGCTGTCACTTGGTTAAGGAACAGAAAACTATATAAGAAACATTCGAAAGGGGGGGGGAGATCTGAAAATCATTTTTAAAATATCCATATTCAGTTGTTCCATGAAGGACCTACATTGTTCCATGAAGGACCTATCACTCCCGTACATCATCATTTTTCTCTCCCGTTCTCTTCTTTACATTGTGCATGTACGATTGAGAGTTTAAAAAAATATCATTAAAAAAAGTTAGTTATTATATTATTGATTTTTCTATTCCTGTCTCTTGACTTGAATATAAGTAAAACAAATGATCGGACACACTGACAGCCCCAACCAGAAACCTTATTCGCTAATGGGATTTTTAAAAAAATATTTCGTTGAGTACTTGAGCAATATGAGTAAAGGCAAAATGCTGACGATAGATGGCCTGGGGAGGACACGAAAAGTGAGGCAACAAAGAAATGACTTTTGGTGGAAGTTGCATGAATCGCTAACGCCAGAGTCTAGAGATCCAGATGAGAACAGAGCAGTGCCCTAATAGGTTTTACTTCGTTGAAGTTGAATGAGGGACCTGACCTTCCGGATTTGTACAGTCTGACACATGAAACTGTAGCGTCTTGTCTCTAAGAAATGTTCTATGATTTTTCCAAGCAAATCTCTCTGATCGCTGAAAAGTTCTAGCCGGAGCGTAAGTTCAAGCCCTTAAAATATAGAGAACTTAACCGTCCCCTGAAAGGAAATAATAGTTGCTCTGACATCCGATTCAACTAGAATTAACTAGATGTTAATGATGATTTCAATCTAAAAATAATTTTGCCTGTTTTTGTGGGATTGAATGCTCTTCTTTGTCTTCTTTATTTTAAGGACCGCCATCATTCTGAAATCTTTTTTTGGCTCTTATATTTGTCTCGAGGTTTCGCAAGTTTCTCTGGTACTATGATGATGGTTGCATGGGCTTCTTAGCGAAGAGATCGGGAACTGGAGCTCGGATATGGTGGAAGTAATAAACGTTCACTGATTATCTGCTAACTTATCGGCAAAATCTTTTACATAAACTATATAAACTATGAAAAAAATTATGAATTAACTAAAATGAAAATGATTTGTGATTCAACTCTCGTCAAAGAGATCGAAATAAACAAACTAGGGGTGTAACGGATTTCGGCTCCGGCAAATCCAGAATCCGGCCATTTTTACAAATCTGGCTCCGGCAAGGTTTCACTTCATTAATCCAGCTGGCCGGTAAGGCTCCGGAAAATCCGGAATCCGGCCATTTTTACAAATTCGACTCTGGCCGGATTTCCCTTCATAAATCCGGTCAAATCCGACCGGAAGCCGAATTTCAAAAATTTGAATCCGGTACACACTTTAAAAAACAGAACTTAAACATTTAGCGTTTCATTAAGCTTGGGAAAGCAGTGAGCTGAAGCCTCAAAAACTAGTTTTATTTTTATCATTCCCGTCCATTCTCAATTGAAAGATAAATCAGTTCATTGCAGAGCCAAGTAAAATTCTAAATTTTTTTTATATATAACATCCTTTGTCATCGACGATGAGCATGTGAGCCAAGCTTAAGCTAATCATGCCATGATTTTAATTTAGCTCACGAGATTACATGCAGGAACACTTACGGCTTATGTGTTGGTGGGTTGAATACATTTTCGGGGAAGATATTTTAAATAAACACAAAAAAAATTTTTTTTTAAAGTCATGTTTTTGAAAAACGTAATATTTATTCCCATGAAATCTAAACAAATTGACATAATTTAAATAGACATTCAGATTAGTTGCCGGGGAACAACACAAAATTGACCACACACTATTTGAAAAGACAATCGCTGTGTTCGATCTTCAAACCACTTGTACACCACGGGTTCTACTCAAGGTCTTAAATCACCACATCTTTCCAAGCCATGTAGAGTGTCATTTAAAACTTATACTTATAACATCTAATCACAATCACACGTTATCTTATAATATATTTTATTTGCTATATGAGAGTACCATCAAAACAATATATAATATACAGCACGATTTATAAACTATAGAAATGGTCATCCTATCCCGTGGCATACAGAGAATGAAGACTTACAATATGTGCGCGTACGAGCTTGAAAGCATTATTCTTTTATATAATAAAGATTTATCGTACGTAGTAAAGACGATGTAAGGGACGATTGAACGTAATTTTATTTTTAGCAGGAACAATTTTTCAAATTTATAACTAAAAAAATTGAGTCATTAATTTTGCTCCATCCTTCAAACAGTAAACGCATACCTCTGTCTGAAACCCTTTTAGGCGTAGTCCTTCATACTATTCAGTCCTAAAGTTTTTTGACTACTGTGACCCACGTAGTAATTTCACCTGTAAGTCAAGGGTACCATCTGCCTTCGCCGTACATCATGCATGCAATACTTAAAACTAATTAATAGTTTTTTTTAAAAAATGTTTGAGATCGCTAAACTAGTTCTCATCTATTTCCCTTTATACGGTAATCTTAAAAATCAAACGGCTTGCTCGAATCCTTGTTGAACACTCTCTTCATACACACTAACAAATTATCTTCACCATCAACCTTGGCCCTATGACTCCCGGGGGCGAACTTCGCTCCCGAAAAAGACACAAGTTCATCCCGTTTTTCGAAGCTTCATGCGTCCACCCCCACCCCAACCAGGGAGCTGAACGCGGAGGCCACCACGAGTATACGCCTCCTCTACAACAAACCGCACAACTCAAATAAAGCAAAAAAGAACATTTTTATTACACATAAAATGATCCACTTTGAGATAATCCCATTGTGTCATTTAAGAGATTACACCGTTAGAGTCAGTTTTCTAATCATATTTCAAGATAAGTAGGGTAATAGATTTTGTTTAGGCTATGTTCCACGGCTGCTTCATGCACTCATTTCTGATGAAGCGACTAGAGTTTTCTGTCCCGCGATCTCGAGATATCGCGTGAATTTTTACAGCAGACCTACTAAAAAAATGGAAGGTATCGTATGTTTATTAATGGGAAACAAATGTAAAACACTCAGCAAATAAGTGTTCCAAAGTATCTCTGCAAGTCAAAGTGTGTAAAGTTAAGTTAATTGCTATGAATCACGACGCCAGTTATTGAAGGAAACAAGTATCAAAGCATCTTGAAGTCACAACAAAAAATCGGTAACCAGACAAAACGACCAGTGACAAAACGACATGGTGACAAAACGACAAGTTGACAAAAATATTTCAAAATAGAACAACGAAAAAACAAGGCAATGATTTTGACTGAAGAGTGTTTTTAGTTTTGGCCGTAGAGCTATTGAGTCTGACACCTTTAGTCTATGTTCAAAGTGACCTTGTCGCGGGGACTTCATTAGGGGGTTCTACAGTAATCTACGTTGTTTCTATGAGACCTTGTCGTGTTGTCACTTGTCGTTTTTTCATGGAACCCAAAAAATCATACAGCGTCAAAAGGCTACTTATCCAGCTAAAGGGGTAAACGGGCTGTTAAATATAAGGATATTTTATTGGGTGAAATATGATAAAACGTAGTTTTCCAGTTGAATGTGACCGGTATGTGGCGACATATTTCATGTTCGTGTCGAAATTTTCATCTCAAGACACCAACTAAAACTAAAGAAAATTATTGCAAATCCCACTTTTATATAATGTAATATTGTTGCACCCAAGACGACCTCCCATAATTCCTTTCGAAAAAAAATCAATTGAGGTCGTTTCTCAGGGGCTGGAAGCCTGTACTTCAATTGACAACCCAACCTTGATCATGTGTATTGAGTTTAATTGTTGGTATCAAAATCATGTTATGATATAGAATATAGATGATTGTAGTACCATTCATGATTTTTTATATTCAAAAAGATTTAGAGTTAACAGTTGGTCAGTGATTAGAACCTAGAATTTGCATCATTTCATGGGCAAAAGCATACTACTATAAAACAATTATCATAGGGATAATGTGCTAGAAAATGACCAAGCTCTTAAAAATACTTAACATTGTTTTTATTCATTAATAAACAATTACAAATACAACACTGTATTCGTGCAGTTCAGTTGATAATATATTTTAATTAACATACTTTTATCCAGGAATTTCCCAGGAAATTCCGGGATGAGGACAATTTTGTTCACATTTTCCCGGGATAAGCAAACGCCGAGAAATTAGACGTCTTTACATTTTGACCCACTCGCCATTTTCGCTGCCTGACTTAAATATGTTGATCACTTCACACAGCTATCGTTAAATTAATTGCACTTTTGATACGTTCTATTGGTTAGTTTTCCTGCCGCTGTTTTTGTATTAAAAACCCACAAACATTCTCTCACCAAATAAGTCAAACATTCGCTCTTGTATAGATCGTAAGTGATTCGATCACATTCAGTGGGTGGTATAGCGAGGATAGGTTTAGTGAAATTCTGGTCTATACAAGTTTTATCACTAAAAACGGAAACAAATCACCATAACAGAAAAAAGTACCACCCGGAATAGTCAACCGCACAGCTCCCTCTCTCCTTCTCTAAAGACATCGAGCACCCAGTCATAGTAAATTCATTAGTAAATAACAAAGTATTTAACACCAAATAGTTTGAAGAACTCCACCCAACTTTATAATGAGAGTACTCCAACTTCGGGAATTTCCGGAAGTGGCGACGGGAATGAGATCGTACTTATGTTGTAGTCTTTCGGGCCTCTTCTTCTTCTCTATCAGACTTGACCGACATCCGCACGCGCTTTGGCGGGTTGATGAGGTTGAGCTCCATCAGGAGCTGAGAGTAGACGAGAAATGTGATGGCGTTGACAGGAAATGCGCGGAGTATGGTTATGACAGAACCTCTGTACAAGATGGAGATGCCGCCATGTTTCACCGTGCTTTTGAGACAATCCCAGAATCCTACATAACGTCCGCCATGATCGATCTGGAGAAATTTATTCAAATTGAAATGGTACACAGATTAAATATGAAAAATAGCATTATTTCTATAAAAACATGGAAATTGAAATGACACGCATCTTGTTAACAAGATTGTAAAAAAATTAATTAAATGGGTGTTTAAAAAAATTATTTAAAAAAAAACCATTCGAACAGCTGTTTCATTCGAATTCTGATGAATTAGCTGTCTTGCGAGACTAAGCTGTGTATTACATGTTGGCAATAGAAAGAAAAAAAAACAAACTAAAATGACACATTGTAAGTATAAATAAATCAAATACCCCGCACCCATCCTTTAAGTGTAAGATTATTATTCACGGAAGGCAAAGTGTGATCTTGGTAAAGACTTATCGTGGAAAAAAAGGGAGTGGGGCCATGATCCCTCTAAGATTCGTTGGCCCGTGTGCAAAGTAAAAAAACCAAAACAACTTAATATAATATAATATCATAAAAATAATATAATAATATGATTTGATTGATATGATATAATATAATATGATATTACATAATATGATGTATAATATTATTTAATATATGTGTATGTGTGTTATATATTAACGATTCTTGCTTAAAATCACTTCAAACCGTACACATCAGGGACCAATGCCCCTCCCCCAGAGCCTTCTTTACACCATTTTGGGCCCCTGGGCAAAGAATTGTGTTGGGCCCCTGGGCAAAGAAAGAGTGCGCACAGAAATAAAAAACTAAATATACATACTATATATAAATAAACATATTCCCGTGGGCCCCCGGGCAAATGCCCAACGGGTCTATGCGTTAAGACGGCACTGCCGCCCCGTGAGCCGTGACTTAAATAAGACTTTTCTTAGATAATTAGACTGATCCGAGCCCAACAATGGCATTTGCTTTAGAACAACTGGGTCGACGTCAAGTCATTTTCATATATTTTTATTTCGTCCCAAACGCGTGTCATTGCTTCATGTTACTGGGAATGATAACATTCTCAGAGCAATCTTAACGTAATCAGCGAGGCGGACATTGATAACGATGTCCACTGTCACCCACGTTCGCGTCATTGCTTATTGGTTCCGCTTATGCTGTAAAAACTTTATTTCCAAATAGATACAATTATACAATTTTTAAAAAAAATCAGGGATGGGTGGTCGCGTTCATCAAGAGGAACTTAACTATTTTTTGTTTTGTTTTTGTTGTTGATAAACAGCAGAAAGTTAACCACATCAGCCATGACGGTGACCTGGATATTAGTTTACCGTTAACTAAACTCGTTACACTGTCTGTCATCGCGGGCGTACAAGACGTCTCCCTGGGCGTGAGATAAACATTCAACTTTGACCTCTCCAGCCCGAATGCCAAATGCGGGAAAACCGGATTCTATATGCAGCAACTTGTGTCTGGCTCACCGTAGGTGAAGTCCCGTCTCGTGTTACAGACTCGATGGTTGACAATGCTGGGACTGGGACTAATCTTCACCCACGCGAGAAGAGATTCCACAACGGTGTTTGTAGTTGTTTGTTACAGGAATAATGCAATTCGCCAGAGCTTCTTTCTTCTATGAACCGACCAATATTTAAAATACAATGTTTCGACTACCAGACCACACACTTTAATTATTTCAAAAATGTATTTCTTGTTACCGATAGGACTGACTACTTTGGGTGGGTCGATCAGTCTTCTGATTTCGGGGCCACCCATAATGGGTCCAGCTGAATTGGGGCCATCCATCAAAATAGTGTTTTGGACGATATTTACTTCCCACACCATTCTTTAAAATAATATATATATTTTTAAAATATTTTTTTGTAACACTTTCTACTTACTCCACGCATGCGTGACAGCCATCGCAATATTGAGATACACTAAAAACAAAACTAAAAGTGCATCAGCCTTCCTAGGCGGAACACAATGTTATAATAAATTAAAGATAAAACTAACAGAGTTTTTTTTTAAAGTCCCATAACCGATGGTAGTAGGGGTCCTAATGTCTCCGTTAGAACTTAATAGGGGCTGGGTAGACCTTGGTGGGCGGCCCATCTCCCTTCCAGGTCAGCGGAGGACTTTCTTAGCGTTAGCCATTCATCATTTATATTGTGGCTTTAACGTGGGCTAGATCTCACGCCCCTCACGCTTGTGAGGCGAGCGCACTATTGACTTCGCTATCCAGAGTTTAGAAACCGTGAAAGGCGGTCAAATTAAAGATATTCTTAAAGGCTATATTTCAAAATTGCAACTATCCTAAGAACATAAGCATGTGTGATAGTAATTTTGGTTAATAATAAGTTAATAAGTGAAATTCAATGAATCTCAGTAATATTTAAATAATTCATCCACTAATGGTTTATGCTGCTCCCAAACGTCAATGGGTGATTTAGTCTTATAGGAAATCTTCAACTACATTCCAAGTCTAAGTATCCCGAATTAACATTCTAAAATAGCAATTTATTTTTATAGTAATTTATATCTGTCTTATGCTTGTTGTAAAACTCGGACGTAACCCAAACCCTGTAAGGACCGAAACAAAACTGAGTGGCGAGACCTATTAACTAACAACATCACAAGACAAACGTTAGCGTGTAAGAAACCAAGGCTACCGTAACATCTGAAATGAAGATTAAAACTTCTTTTAATAATATCTGGAGATTAATTCCTCTATATTGTAGAGTAGGCTACGCTGAGGTAAATATCGCACAAAAGAATATCATACGAGTTATAAGAGTTGGAAAGAACACGGAAAACGAAATAAAACAATTATTTTTGCTTACACTCAAAAGTAGTTTTTTTTTATTTATGTTTTTTTTTGCTACCCCCAAAAGTTGGCTTTAGTGGGTTAACCAAGTGGTAAGACTTCTCTAGAAAGAGTATATTCACAAAATATCTCACATGGACACACACAGACACACACACACAAACAAGTTGACAGGGAATAAAGTTTTTACATTTCCCATTCTCCGGGGATTTCCCTTCCTATTGATCGCCACTGTTACTAAAAATAAAAGTGAAGATAAATATTCCAAATTTGGTGTCATAAAAACACGCCACAGCGCGAAATGTACACTTTCGCACTGCTAATACTTTTATTTTAAAGATAACCATTAACAGTTTTATCGAACCACTCTCAGTCTCAGACTTCCAAGCATGTTTAACAACTCCGTCCAAAGAAACTGAGAACCAAAAAAAGTAAAGTTATATAACAAACCCGTAAAAACAAAATTTTTGACTATAAATCCCTCATATATGAGACATAACTAAAAGTATTGATTATGTTCAAACGCGACAAACATTTACAGACTGAATCTGTCTTAACTTCCCTTTGCTTTATAACCCCTGGGGGGCGGGTGGGAGAGGGGAAAGGTCTGGTCACCGATCGCTGGACCGAGGTCAGCGTGACACGTAAAATGTAAGCAAAAGCACGCCGGTACACCTCGTTAAAACACGAGATGTGTTCACCGATGGCTGGCGTGAAGTCAAGTGACCCGTAAAATGTAAACAATAGCGACTTCTACATATAGTTTAATATAGATAACTAAAAATGCATTAATTTAATTACGGTACGTTCGATCGATCTGAAATTTTGATACGCTGCATTGTTAGGTAACACGGGTCCATGTGCCAAATTTCAAGCTCGATGGCATCACGGGAAGTGGGTCATTTTTGACTTTTGTTTTTCCGCCCGCCTAAGACAGAGACGGCGGTGAAGTTAATACATGTATAAGGGATTTAATAATAATAAAACAAGCCCGTAAAAAGTTTTTGACTATAAATCCCTTATATATGAGACATAACTAAAAGTATGGATTATGTTCAAACGCGACAAACATTTACAGACTGAACCTGTCTTAACTCCCCTTTGCTTTTAACCCGGGGATGGGCAGGTGGGAGAGGGGAAACGTCTGGTCACCGCTCGCTGGATCGAGCTCAGCGTGACACGTAAAATGTACACAAAAGCACGCCGGTACACCCGGTTAAAACACGAGATGTGTTCACAGATGGCTGGCGTGAAGTCAAGTGACCCGTAAAATGTAAACAATAACGACTTCTACAATATAGTTTTATATAGATAAACTAAAAATGCATTAACTTAATTACGGTACGTTCGATCGATCTGAAATTTTGATACGATGCATTGTTAGGTGACACGGGTCCATGTGCCAAATTTCAGCTCGATGGCATCACGGGAAGTGGGTCATTTTTGACTTGTGTTTTTCCGCCCGCCCGACGACGAACGACAGAGAGAGACGGCGGTGAAGTTAATATAAGGGATTTATAATAATAAAAACCCGTAAAAACAACGTGTTTGACTATAAATCCCTTACATATGAGTTATAATTAAAAGTATTGATCATCTTCAAACGCGACAAACATTTACAGACTGTATCTGCCTTAATTCCTGCTGTATAACCGGGGGTGGGGGGGGTGGGAGAGGTGAAATGTCTGGTCACCGATCGCTGGACCGAGCTCAGCGTGACACGTAAAATTTAAACAAAAGCACACCGGTACTTCGATGGGTCGCATCAACGCGTGACTGAACAGTCACGTGAAAAAAACAATAACAAACCGTGATATTGAATTACATACGTCGTATATAGATAAACTAAAATGCATTATTTTAATTATGATAAGTTCGATCGATCTGAAATTTTGATACGATGCATTGTTAGGTGACACGGGTCCATGTGCCAAATTTCAGCTCGATGGCTTCACGGGAAGTGGGTCACTTTTGACTTTTGTTTTTCCGCCCGCCCAAGACAGAGAGACAGAGACGGCGGTGAAGTTAATATAAGGGATTTAAAAATTTACAACTGAATACTTCAATTACCTAAATTGCTATAGTCATTTTATTTATGTAGATTTGGAACCATTTGTTTTTATTGGGGGTGGAGGTGGGGATGGAGGTGGGGGATTTGAAAACGAGACCAGTACAAGATATTTTAAGTGATGCCCTAACTCTATGGCCTGAATTTAAAATAGAAAAAAAACATTTAAAATCCCAACGATTTGAATGAAGAAACAAAAGAAATCAAAGTAAAAATCAATACATTGTACATATATTGAAAACACATTTTAAAGGAAGAATAAAAGAAACGAAGAAAAAAAAAGAAACGAATTAAAAAGGAGTAATTGTAAAAGAAATTTTCATAGTTTTCGGCACATTATATGGGTTTCTACTTTTTAATACCCAGACACCTAAAGATTAATAACCGTTAACATGTCAATACTAGTACTAGTACTAGGTATTTGGTAAGAAGTTAACAGCGTGTCCTCGTGTGGAGCTTTCTCGTGCGTGAAAGTAACTTATCTCTTGCACGCCAATGTTCAACTTCACATACTTCAAATCTTTAATTAGAACACTTCCCATCTTCTTAGCAATGGACGAACTCCCACAGACTTACGAATCAATACAAACTAGGCTGTTAACGATTAATTTAAATTTAATCGTTAACTTTTGAAAAATTAACGATTAATTAATCGTTACTTTCGATTAACTGTAGTGGATGTTTGGTTTACAGGTAATATGTAAGCGAAGTGTTGGAACCATGGTAGCAATGTTCCCTTTAAGCAGCGCGGCTGCGCAGATATTTGACCGACGCCACGCAGTTTAGAATCACCGCGCAGCAAATTTTGTAAAATATTGCACACAAAAATGGACGTTGTGCAACTTTGCACACGAGTTTTTTAAAACTTTGCACACGGACCAACGACGCTTAGACTTAGAGGGAACATTGCATGGTAGGCAAACGATTTCTCTCAATGGACACAATAACCTTTATTAACATTTTGAACATTCACGTCAGTCAAAAGTTCAAAAACAAAATGTTCGTGTAATCGTTCGGAAATAAGTTTATATTAATCGGCCGAAATATTTTCACTTTTTGACTTCCAGTAGATTTATAAGTTGTGGGTCGATTAATCGTTTAAAAAAAATTAATCATTAAAAATTTTAACGATTAATCGAGAAATTAATCGTTAATTTCCGCAACCCTAATACAAAGCATTCGAGCTTTTCAAGAAAAACTGCAATAGATGCGTATACATTGAGGCATATCGGTATCATATAAATATAAACCAAAGCGATGTTGTTTACTCAAGGATGCTCTATATACAAGAAACCTCGGCATGAAATCTTCACCCTTTTGGTCTTGGAAGGCGGTTTTACCCAACTACTAGTGGGGTAGCTACGGGGGTGTGGGACCGCACCTGGTGACACCATCAAAGGGAATGACACCAAATTGAAGAAGAAAAAATGCATATTTACAGAGTGCACTTAATCGGTTTAGAAATTTTATCAGGGAATAACAGATGAGTTTTTTCCACTTGATATCCAAATGAAGAATTTAAAACATTTAAATTTCGATGCTTACAGAATGAGACGATTCATTAAGTTAGTCATAAAAAAACGGTTTTTTATATCACGATTTTACGCAGATTGCCGTGTCCGGTAACTTCGTAAAGACGGGAAGCAATATTTATCCCCAGGATGATGAATTGAAGTCCTTCATTGATACGAAGTGCCCTAGAGCCTACAGTATGTTGCTTAATATGCGCCCATTATGCACTTATGAACCAAGTTTGGTCAAGATCATTCCACTTACTATGTAGCTAGTGTTTAAAATATTTTTTTAATAGCTCATATAAGGGGGAAAAACGACACTTTGGGCACCCAGCCATAATATTTTGTCATTGTCCTTCACGGCAGTAAATTCAACAACTTCTAAAATGTTTATGTCGATAGGATAATAAATTGTTTATAAGTCATAAAACGTCTTACATTCATTTATATACAAAATATTTGAAAATATTTATATACGAACATTGATTACATCCCATTACTGTTAAAAAATAAAAAACAGTGCAAATTATTCATTTATAGCAGTTAAGTGTAAAATAACGGTATAAATGTGTTAGAAAACGTTCATTTTTTACAGTGTAGTCGGGCGATTTTAAGGAACAAATCGTTAAAAACAAAACACATATAAAATGTATAGCCATTTATTTAGTTAATTTTACAATTTTTTTCTGACACATTATCAAATGCAAAATGTAAAGGAGCTAGACCAGCTAATGTAACGATGGCTCTAAGAGATGCAGTTAACTGGAGAGAAAATACTGCGGTCATGCAGCGTGCATTGTTTATGTACCAGTCAGCCATAAATCTTACAGATTGTGATGCATATTGGTTGTTGTTAATGTTACAGCCAAAAAATCCACATTTGTTACTTGGTGAGCCAAAAATAATATAAGCATTTAACTCGAACAATGGACAGTACTGGCAGATGGACATTGGTCAAACAAAACAATGTGACGAAGGAGAGAGTGGGGGGATATCTTGCACAGGTTGCTGGATATTGCATTGTATATTGCGTAATTGGGTTTTCCGCACCCTTGGCTAATTCATTTTTGGCGCCCTTGAGAAATAGTGAAATACTATAATAATACAGAATAAATTGATTATTGAAGGATTAGCCCTCGGCGCCCTTGGCAACTGCCCCGATGCCAAGTCGTTGTTACGCCTCTGTTTCTTGCTAAGTTACATAGGTCATTCCATGGCACAAATTAATAGAGGCATCTGTAAATAAACGGCTGAGATGATATCTAAATATGCCTCATTGATAAAGGAGCATTCAAAGAGACCACAGAGATTTTATTAAGTATACATCTACAGAAAAGCATCCAAGTACTGCAGACTTTTACCAGAAACTCAGTGGATTTATAAACGCACTGGAAAATTTTGTGAAGTAGATATCCATAATAAATATAAATGCTAAGGGATATTTCGGAAGTTTGATGGTTTACACCTGAAACATCCTAGAATGACCAGATGCTGAAGGTGATCAGATTTGAGTAGTGAAGAAGTTTTTTAAAAAAGTTATTTGGTGGAAGCAGATTACCTCATTTCTGACATTATTAGAAATCTTAAAACTGAGATTAGCCATGATGATGCGAAGAGCTCAAGGCAACGATACCACCACAATAATGTCTAGAGTCTACGGAGATGTTCGAAGATTACGGGGATCAAATACATATACCTATTTGCGTTCTCTGCTGCACAAACCCACCGACGGTAAGCCGTAATTGAACAAACTTGAAGATCTTTGAATGGTTGCAACAACACGCTGGAGTCCTCCTCATGGTTGCAGTTGAACCAATAAAAGTTGAAAGTTAAGTAATGATAAACGTGTGGCGCCGATTGAAGCTCTAAGTGATCCTCTTTAAAATTTAGACACAAGAGGTACAGCACAAGGCCTTTTACACGCCGTCAACGATTTGACGTGTTTCAGCATATGCAGACGAAAGCCTTCATTCTGGACAACGTGGTGACCAAGCTAGAGCACTTGAGAGTGTTTCAGAATGAGAAGCTCTGAATTTTGTTGGCATTTACTATTGAAAAGTATTTTGATTCGCAGACCAATATGGAATTTCATCACATAGAAAAATAAGATTTTAGAAAAAGAAAACAGCAGGAGAAAATTAACAGAAGCTGAACTGCATTTGCAAATTTTTACTCTCAACTCTACTTCAGAAAGCTAAAGGAAGTAGTAGAATTTATGTTTGGAGCTGCTCAAACCAAGTGTCTTTATACTATAGGCTCGAGTCCAGGACAACGGAGAGGTCTCTAAACCATTCCCTGTCACAAATGGCGTTAAGCAAGGCTGTGTTCTGGCCCCAACATTGTTCAGCCTCATGTTCTCAGCCATGCTCACAGAGGCCTTCAGGAATAGAAATGTAGGCATGGACTTCAGGTATCGCACTGATGGTCGTCTGTTTAACCTCAGGAGGCTTAAAGCTAAGACAAAGGTCAAATCAGACAGCATCCTGGAACTTCTTTTTGCTGATGATTGTGCCCTTAACGCAGGCTCCGAAGCACAACTGCAACTAAGTGCTGATAAATTTTCCAGTGCGTGCTCTAACTTTGGGCTCACCATCAGCACAAAAAAGACAGAAGTACTATACCAGCCGGCCCCGGGCAAATCCTATACTGAGCCTAACATATTCATCAACGGCAACAAAATCAACACAGTGAGCCGCTTTACCTATCTTGGCAGCACACTGTCCCAGAAGGCCAATATTGATGACGAGGTGAACTCCAGAATCTCAAAGGCCAGCGCAGCATTCGGTAGATTACATGACAGTGTCTGGAACAGAAGGGGAATCAGCACCCAAACAAAACTAAAAGTATACAGAGCTGTAGTGCTCCCCACCTTATTATATGCATGTGAAACTTGGATTGTATACCAACGCCATGCGAGGTTGCTGAACCACTTCCACACCAAAAGCCTTAGAAATATTATCAATATAAAATGGCAGGAAAAAGTTCCAGACACCGAAATATTAGCCAGGTCAGGACTCCCCAGCATCCACACTATCCTCATGCAAAGCCAACTACGCTGGGCGGGGCATCTCTTATCTTATCTTATCTATACAGACGCTCCTTCTATGCAGAAGATAGTTGCGTCCACAGACCATGACAGATGATCTGTTGGCAAGTGATGCAGCATTCACAGGCCACGGCTTTGTGGGTTCCACGCATTACCCAGCCGCCTAACTACATGTAGTGTTAGGTACCCATTCGGAGCGGGGTGACTCAGGGACGCCCTAGGCCCCGGGAACAAACCCTTGCCTTCACACGGATTCGAACCCGTGACCATCGGTACGACAGTCCAGTGCGCATGCCCGACCATCGCCTACCCAAGAGGCTCTACTATGGTGAACTTACCGAAGGGCATAGAGCACGCGGAGGTCCACGAAAGCGCTACAAGGACGCACTTAAAACGGCTCTGAAGGCCTTCGAGATCGGACATGACTCCTGGGAAGTAGCAGCCAGTAACCGAGCCCACTGGCGCTCTACGATATGGAATGGCGCAGCTGTCTGTGAAGCTAATAGACAACAGGCTGCCAAGTTAAAACGCCAAGCCAGAAAGGAACGTAACCAAAACCCACCTGAAGGGACCGCTTCTATCTCTTGTCCGACATGCGGACGCCTCTTTCGTGCAAAAATAGGGTTAATAAGCCACCAGAGAACACATGTGGCGGCCCAGCAAATATGATGAGAGTGGTCATCGTCGATCACGACGGACGAACAACAACAACAAACAACATACTATAGCAAGTGAAGAAGAAGAAAATTGGTGTCCGATGCCACTCTTATTTTAACAAGAAGACACCACGGAGAGGGTGACACCAAGTGTTTATTGCACCGGGTGTACCAACACCAGTTACACCACTTTCCAAACACCCTTGGCGCCCGGAAGCCATTCTGAGGGTATTTACCAAATCAAAATTAACAACAAAGAGCCAATTAGATATTGGCAACTTCCAATATGATAAACCCTTGCTATCAGAATATCCAATTATTTGCAGACTCATGACATGGTACAATGGTAGTGTATAACGAACAACGACCCTAGTACGTTTTGTAAGAAAATTCTATTATAGATCCTTTTTTAAAAAAGTGCAATAACAAGACTCGGGTAATGCGATGTGCTAGATTTTAAAATAAATACCGCATAGTAAAAATCTGCAAAATCGCCGATCAATCAGGTCATATAAGTAGGATACAATGTAAAATTAAGTTGTGTACTCACAGCAAACAAGTTTTAAAGGCAAACTTATCGAGAGAGTGTTCAGATAACCAATAATTACTCTTTTTGGTAAATAACTTTCTACTGCCAACGTTGTTACATACAATTATACATGATTGTAGAGGAACTTAGACACAATCATATTCTATGCAAATGTATTGCTTTTCTTCTAAATGTTGATACCAATTAATGGGTCAGCAAAGTTTTATTTTATTAGTGACAGTAATTTAAATATGTATTTATATACATTTGGGCTGTTAGCGATTAATTTAAAATGAATCATTAACGTCTGAAAAAAATAACGATTAATTAATCGTTAATTTCGATTAAAGCCAAATATTGAAATTTATGGTGTCATAAGTAGCTTTAATTAAATTTACTTGTCGAAAATCGAGATAACACTGGAAAGTCTTCTTTATATGACATGTTTTAACCAACAACGCAAACAGACAAGTGTATTGACTTTATTTCGTCAGTCAATAGTTTAAACCAAAATGTTCGTGTAATCGTCCGGAAATTAGTTTTTACTTATCGCCCAAAATATTTTAATGATTTAACTTCCAGTACATTTATAAGTGGTGGGTCAATTAATCGTTAAAAATATTTTAATCGTTACAATTTTTTAATGATTAATCGAGGAATTAATCGTTAATTTCCGCAGCTCTAATATATAATATAAAAGCCCAAGTCACTCATTGGATGTGGAACGCTGATGATGTACAACAGTCTATAGCAGTTTTAAAAAACCGTGTGGTGATTAGCGCTGTAAAAATATTTAATATGACGTCATTGGTTGATCTTATATTTAAAACAAGGTGTGCATCAAAAGGTGTGCAAATTAATTACAAATTAAAGACGCGCTGTAAAAAATATATTATATGACGTCATTGCTTTAGCTTATATCTTAATTTTGGAAAAAGGGAACGATGTAAAAATAGGATTTGATGATTTATAATTATAAAATACTTTGTGTACATTTCAGGAAGTTTAATATTTCGTATTTATCAAACAAGGATAAGTTACTTGGGGTTTTGACAAAAAAAGTGGCGGCCCCTATAAAAATACTTTGTGAACATTTCAGCAAGTTTAATTTTTGCTTATGAATAAGGTGGGCGCCGTAGGCGCCCTAAAAGAAGTGGGCGCCGAAGGCGCCACGGCGCCCCGGAACAATCTAGTATATATATACTAGGTTGTGCTCCAGCGCCGTGGCGCCTGCGGCGCCCACTTTTTTCAAATGCCCAACTAACTTATCCTTGTTTGATAAATACTTAATATTGAACATACTGAAATGTACACAAAGTATTTTATAATAGGGATTGTAGGGCGCCTACGGCGCTCACTGCAGCTGTGGGGCGCCTACGGCGCCTACCCTTTTTTGTCAAAAGCCCAAGTAACTTACCATTGTTTGATAAATACGAAATATTAAACTTGCTGAAATGTACACAAAGTATTTTATAATTATAAATCATCAAATTATATTTTTACATCGTTCCCTTTTCAAAAATTAAAATATAAGCTAAAACAATTACGTCATATAATATTTTTTTACAGCGCGTCTTTAATTTATAATTATTTTGTACACCTTTTTGCGCGCCTTTTGATGCACGTCTTGTATTAAAATATAAGCTCAAAAAATGACTTCATAGCGTTCCACATCCTTCCAGCCAGCCAGCCAGCCAGTGACTTGGACTATTATATTGTATATATATATATATATATATATATATATATATATATATATATATATATATATATATATATATATATATATTAGGGCTGTTATCGATTAATTTAAATTTAATTGTTAACTTTTGAAAAATTTGTCGATTAATTAATCGATTAAAGCCAAAAATAATAATTTATTACATCCTTAAACTGAACATTTCTCACGGCCAATGAAAATTAAGAATATTTTGAACTAAATTTTATGACAATTTGTTGTTACTTGATCGGATGTTTGTGCTGAAGATCGTACGTCAGCGATGTATTTGATCCTTTAAAAGAGAGTTGTTTATGGCAGTGAACAAAGTAAACTTTTTCATCATCTTCGACTTTGCCATCCGCAGTTAGCTTAAAAACAAAATTTTTTCTCAACTTTCTATTTATATGTTTAAATTTAACTGCGCTGTGGTGTCAGCCATTTTTTAGTTGACGTCTGCCGGTCCACATAAAGTAATAAAATAAATTATAATACTACGCGGGAGAAGTTTTTACGTAAAAAATATATAAATTATTATTAATTATTAATAATGAATTATTTATTAATAAAAAAATTTAAAATATAAATATTTTCTTTAATTTTAATCGAATTTTTATCGATTAAAATAGTTTTAATCCATAAAATTTTTTAACGGTAATCGAGAAATTAATCGTTAATTTCCGCAGCCCTAAAAAAAATAATTATATATATATATATATATATATATAACCGTGAGACATACCACGCGAGCGGCTAAATTAATCAATCAGGAAGTGGAGAGCTTCATTCCTAGAGCCGTGCGCAGCTACGGAACCTGGGGTCTAGGAATGATCTAGTTGACAAGATGTTTCGGATCTCACCCAAAAAGACTACAAAAATTAGAACAAAGATAATACAATCAAGAATTATGCACTTCGGGGTATTACTTTCACGACTCCGATTACCGACATAACTCCAACCTTGGTTATTTATTTGTGTTTGCTGACTGTGTTAACTGCTCAATTCATACTCATACTAGTCATACAGAATTTTTCATATGGTTGATTGATAAGGGATGTACAAAAAAACAGAGGCAGACCTGGGAAACGTTTGAAATAGCGAGGAAATTTGTGACCTCAATTTGTAAATGAAACGTAACTTACAAACCTTGTGGCGATTGCTATAAATAAAAGCTAACGAGAGATCTCTGTCGAGACCAACTTTGTCCCTCTTTTAGGGTACATACAAGTGCGGATTTTTTAAAATAATAATAATAATCAACCGAATCTCAAGTCATCAAGAGGGGCCACGTGACAAAGGATGTAGGTCAATGCGCTTACTAGGCCCAAGGGATTTCAATTTATGGTTTCTGACTAGGCCCGAGGGATTTCAATTCGTGGTTTACGACTTTCTTAGAAAAAGAGCAACTAATTGCGCAACTCTACACACCACCAAACAAAAACAATTATTTAAAATAAAAAAGGGGGTTTTAGTATTCAGTCCCTTGTCATGACCTCAATTCTTTACTCTCAGTAAAACTCCCGATGACAACAAAGAGGTCACGGATCGAACTGTATAACAGCCCCCCCCCCTCAATCCAGTAACCATCTCCCCACAAATCATACCACACTCGACGGTCTAGATTTAAGTAGGTCGGAAAAGGGTCGGCGGTACAACCAGGAAGTATAAACTTGAAATAAATCAAAACAAATTAATAACTTTTATGATTCGTTTCTGTGCAGGACGACAAGACCGTGTTGAGGATAATTAGGAAGTTGATCACATTTTGGTCTATGTGGGTCATCTGGCTTTATTTGAATGGTTATAAAGGAGGGGGGGGGGTAAGCGCTGCCCAGATCGAACAAGATAATAGCCGTTGTTTATGTGAGCTGTTTAATGTTGTTTTTTGTTTTTTTACAAGTGGTTTCTTTAAAAATTGTTTGTTTAACAAATAAAAATTAAATAACTTATTTTTTTAAAGTTGTTAAAAGAGGGGTGTTAAAAGCGATTTTTTTTAGAAGTGCGACCTTTAGAAGCTGTATTCTAGGCCCATTGTTTAATTATTTTTTGTTGATGTGTGATAAAGAAAATTAACTTACCAAACAACGCTTTTCTCTAATAGTGACTTATCGATTGGTCTAACTAAAGCTACTACTATATTTGAACGAATTTTTTTTTAAAGAAAAGAAAAAAAAAGAAAAAGAAAAGAAAGAATTTTGTAAAAAAAAATTAAAAAAAACAATTTTCAACATCATTAAATTGGATTCTTCTACAGTCAACAGGCTCATGGGGTTGTCGTTATTTTCTTTTGTGTCATGGAATTTATAGTTCTAACAAATCTAAGTAATAAATCTGCGGTCTATAATTTCCCAAACAATTTATTGTTCAGTGTTGTCAGTTCCAGAAACTATCATTATTTTAACCCAACCGTTTCTCTTCTTCGTATAATTTATTTAAAAAATAAAAAATAAAAATTTAAAAAAAAATAAATAATAATAATAATAATTTTAAAAAAATATTTAAAAAAATATTTAAAAAACACGAATAGCTAGCAGTGGTTGATACTACGACGTTATTATTTTTTTAATTAATTTTTTTTTCCCGTGGGGGGGGGAGGGCACTGATTAGGACTCTTATGAAGTGCGTGACTTTAATGCATGTTTATCAAGTAAGTTTACTAGATGAGAAGTTATCGCATTGCAGCCGCTATTGTTTGGGGGATGTGTCCAGCTGGCCATCTCTTGTAGCACAAATCACCTAAAACTAAAACCGAAATGGCAGATTGCTTCTATTTGTCATCTTCCTCTCACCTTTTCATTTAACTTTACAGCGCGTTTACACGAATCAGTCTTTCAAGACGGTTATAAATTATTATTACATAAATCTATTTTCGGAAGAGTGGTGCAATGGGCTGGGGGTGGAGAGGGAGGGGTTTCTTATTAAGACATGAGGGGTTATTTATAACAAACAATTCAATGGACGGGAAAATAAACAGGACAAACCCGTGACACGACTTTGCTGTAAACGATATTGAAAACAAGGAAAACACGCCATTTGCACTGACGACATGCACTTTCTAGGGAGCTAAGGGGTAAAGGGAGAACTGTAACGCATGGAACTTGGTACAGGACTGACTTTTAAAAAAATCATATTCGAAAACTTTTTTTTTGTTGTTCTTTTTTTTTGTCCCTGTTGTTTACAACGAGCACGATGGGTTTCACTTATAAATCTGTGGCGTCCAAATAAAAGGTCGCCCAGGGCGTCACCAGTTCTCCAAACATATACTTTTCCATCTTTTTTTCTTCTTTAAAAAAAAATCCTTTATCTTAACTCGTGGCGTCTGGTTGATTGTTTGATTGTTTGCCGCAAAAACTTTGTATCGATTTTTAAACCCCCTTCCCCGTATGCTAACGAGCTGCAGTTTTGCAGGCAGACTCGTGGGGCCGATAAAAATGATCTATCAAAATTTCAGATCGATCGAATGTACTGTAATTTAATTAATGAATTTTTAGATTATCTCTATGTAGCATGTACATTTTGTGCTAGACTGTCGCGGTGCGTATTATATTGAACAACCTTTTTAATACTTTCCTGTCGTGCGGTGCGGTGCGTATTATAATGACGATACTTTTAAAAAATATATTCCCGATCTGTAAATCTTTATGCTAGTCTGACGCGCGGTGCGCATTATGTTAAACACGTTTTTATAACCCTTTTCCCGTGATCAAATTGAGCTGAAATTTAGCAGGCAGGCTGAAGTAGTTGTTTTACTATAAATCCGTTAGATATGAGAACTAACTAAAATTTTAAATTTGAGGATTGTCGTGCAATGGGTATTATAATGAACATACATTTTTAGTTGTCTCGTTTATATTTTAAAAAAACGTAAAAAACAAGCTTTTGACTATAAATCCTTTATGTACGAGACATAAATAAAAGAATGTTCATTATAATACGCAGCGCAAGGCCATCCAAAAATACAAAATTGCAGTTGTGTCGTAAAACATGTTTAATATAATGCGCACCGATCAGGAATATGTTTATAAAAAGTGTTGTCAATAAAATACGCACCTTATTGCGCGACAGAAAGGTTGTTCAATATAATGCGCACCCTTACACTCTATCTCAAAAAATAACATGATACATAGGAATAAATAAAATAATCTAAAAAATCAATAATTCAATTACAGTACATGTGATCGATATGAAATTTGGATAAATTGTTTTTATCATCGCCACGAAACTGCCTGCTAAATTTCAGCTCGCTAGCTTAAGAGGAAGTGGGTTAAAAATCGATCCAAAGTTTTGGCGACAAGCAATCAACCAGACACCACGAGTTAATATAAAGGATTTAAATAAAAAATAACCCGTAAATAAGAAAAACCCGTAAAAAACCAAGTTTTTGACTATAAATCCTTTATGTACGAGAAGTAACTAAAAGAATGTTCATTATAATACGCAGCGCCAGACCATCCAGAAATACAAAATTGAAGTTGTGTCGTAAAACATGTTTAATATAATACGCACCGATCAGGAATATGTTTATAAAAAGAGCTGTCAATAAAATACGCACCTTATTGCGCGACAGAAAGGTTGTTCAATATAATACGCACCGCGACGCTCTATCTCAAAAAATAGCATGATACATAGGAATAAAAAATAATCTAAAAAATCAATAATTTAATTACGGTACATGCGATCGATCTGAAATTTTGATACATTGTTTTTATCATCGGTACGAAACTGCCTGCAAAATTTCAGCTCGCTATCTTGCGAGCAAGTGGGTTAAAAATCGATCAAAAGTTTTGGCGACAAGCAAGCAAGCAAGCAAGGTCCGCCGCAGACACCACGAGTTAATATAAAGGATTTAAAAAAACAAGTTTTGACTATCAATCCTTTATGAACGAGACGTAACTAAAAGAATGTTCATTATTATAGGCAGCGCAAGACCATCCAAAAATACAAAATTGCAGTTGTATCGTAAAACATGTTTAATATAATGCGCACCGATCAGGAATATGTTTATAAAAAGAGTTGTCAATAAAATACGCACCTTATTGCGCGACAGAAAGGTTGTTCAATATAATACGCACCGCGACGCTCTATCTCAAAAAATAGCATGATACATAGGAATAAATAAAATAATCTAAAAAATCAATAATTTAATTACGGTACATGCGATCGATCTGAGATTTTGATACATTGTTTTTATTATCGGTACAAAACTGCCTGCAAAATTTCAGCTCGCTAGCTTACGAGCAAGTGGGTAAAAAATTGATCAAAAGTTTTGGCGACAAGCAAGCAATCAATCAAGGGTTCAACCAGACATCACGAGTTAATATAAAGGATTTAAAAGGATTTATAGTCAAAAACAGTTTCTTACGGGTTTTTTTAATTTTGTGTGTAGCCATAACCCTAACAAATAAACATTCAGTTCTGTTAACACTACCTTATTTATTTCCACTGCACCACAAGTTACTTCCCGTCATGATTTTCATTCACCACTAAAACATGACTGTTTTCAATTCTATTTCTGGATAATTACGGGTAATTCAGAAATCCACCTGAATACGATAGGTTCAAAAGTTCCCTGGCGGCGTACAAAAGTGTATCATAGATGTACATGCTTTCTAACACCCCACCCCTGTCCTTGCTTTCTAACACCCCACCCCTGTCCTTGCATTCTAGCACCCCACCCCTGTCCTTGCTTTCTAACACCCCACCCCTGTCCTTGCTTTCCGATACCCCACCACTGTCCTTGCTGTCTAATACCCCACCCCTGTCCTTGCTTTTTAAAACCCCACCCATGTCCTTGCTTTCTAATGCCCCACCCCTGTCCTTGCTTTCTAGCACCCCACCGCTGTCCTTGCTTTCTAACACCCCACCCCTGTCCTTGCTTTCTAACACCCCACCCCTGTCCTTGCTTTCTAACACCCCACCCCTGTCCTTGCTTTCCGATACCCCACCACTGTCCTTGCTGTCTAATACCCCACCCCTGTCCTTGCTTTTTAAAACCCCACCCATGTCCTTGCTTTCTAATGCCCCACCCCTGTCCTTGCTTTCTAGCACCCCACCGCTGTCCTTGCTTTCTAACACCCCACCGCTGTCCTTGCTTTCTAACACCCCACCCCTGTCCTTGCTTTCTAACACCCCACCCCTGTCCTTGCTTTCTAACACCCCACCGCTGTCCTTGCTTTCTAACACCCCACTGCTGTCCTTGCTTTCTAACACCCCACCCCTGTCCTTGCTTTCTAACACTCACCCCTGTCCTTGCTTTCTAGCACCCCACCCCTGTCCTTGCTTTTTAAAACCCCACCCATGACCTTGGTTTCTTACACCCCACCGCTTTCATTGCTCTCTAACAACCCCGGCCCAACTTTTGTAATGTAAATAGATGGTCTCGGCGACTAAATCTCCTTAACCCCCTGAAAAAATTTCAACCCGAAAACAGCTGGGGCCTTGCAACTCTAATAGCTCCAGCTCGGGGATTAAAATGTATTATTGGATTAAAATGATACACAAATGAAAATTAATAGCTAAAAAAACTTTTAAATAAATATGAAATTCTTTGTATCAATGTAAAATGAAATCGATCATAGTGTATTTAGTCCATTTTCCCCCCCCTGACTGCTAACTCAGTATTCTTGTTACATTCTTTTTTAACGCTCGTCTCTGTAATTTTAGTATTAACCTTTTATGAGACAAATTCAGTGGAGTAGTACGATATTAGCTGTTATTAGGCCCACGAGTGTCATCAGCGATATCGAGGCGTTGACATATGAGTGGGGCTATACTAAAAGGAAAGTTTTGTCAAACAAGATAACGGAACCTCTCGGGCGAACAATCAAACGACTCCCCTCTCTCCCCCAGGAAGTTAATTCGGGTAAAACAAGAGAGATAGACACAAGCGGATATTTCAGGTAAAGTAGTCTTTGTTGTGTACACGCCCGAGCCGATCTGGACTGGACTAGTCCCACATAATCTTTTATTTGACAGTGTCACTCCGGCAATTAGTCAATACGTGCGTGCGTTCTTTTCTGTGAGGGCGGTGACTATTACGATGTAACCGTGCGCGCTACAGCTGCTCTCCACAGTTTTTAATCTCCCGGTGAGAACCGGTTAATGCCGATCTAATGCTGGAGTGACGATATACACCCCGCGACCTGTTTGCACAGTCGAGACATATACGGTATGCCGCTAAGTGACAAGAGCTACTAAGCTCACACAACCCGTCGTGGTGACAATGAAATATTGTTAGGAAGTTAATTTGAAGTTAAGCATTAAGGAGTTGACTACTAAATCCACCATAAGATTATCTCTTGGAAAACACATTTTAATGGAGAAAAAAAGGTCATGGACTGATTTTTAAAAAAATAAAAAATTCTGTCTCCGCTTTAGACCACAGTTTCTATCGCTATTGATTGACTCTGCTCAACCTCCTCGTATTCGACAACACCGTTGTCCTGAGACTGTTTGTTAAATAATACGGTAATTAGCTTTTACACATCGTAAGTCCTGTGCAGGGTTGCCATATTGGCCTTTTTAAGGCCAAATTCTCAAAATTTGGCCTTTTTTAAGAGGGTTTGGCTTTAAGATTTTTGTTTGGCCTTTTGGCCTTTTTTGGCCTTTTTCTTTAAAAAAAATAAAAATATATAAAATATATATAAAAATAATCCTTATCTCAACAAAACAACAACACAAAAAAAAACAAAATCGCCAATAGTCAATAACCTTATTAATTATTTTCTTTTTTTGAATAGCTTACGTGTATGTTAGACATTAAAAAGTTTTTTAAAAAGTTTAATGAAGAGCCCTATTAAGACAAAGCCAGATATAGAATGCAGCTCACACTTTTAGACGCTATTTTTAGAGACAAGTCTGAGCTTTTGTTTACAAATAAATGCAGTAAGGACTTTGTCATGTCACCAAGAATAGTTGATGACTTGACATCTGATAAAGTTTATAATAATACTGCAAATAGCAGTCTAGAGGAAAAGGATGACCTGAAGCTTTTCTTTCAAATTTTTATGTTATAATCATAGTCTATTTATTTTGTGAGTACAATCATACATACGATACGAACATTGGCATTTACACTTTTATTATCCTTTTTCTCCTGGTTCTACCTTCATTTTAAATAGTTAACTAATTTTCAGCCGTTATGAGCCGTCCATAAATGACGTCACGCGATTTTTACAGATTTTTCAATATATTTTCACCCCCCCCCCACCCCTCGTCACACGTAATCAAGAGCTAGACCCTTTCCAATATGACGTCACAGTTCTTAAAAGCACTCTCGCCCTCGTCATACATCGCCACAAATATGTGACCCCCTCCCGCCCCCTAGGTGCGTGACGTCATTTTTGTTGACATTTTTCATGTAACATAAGTTTGGCCTTTTTTTGGCCTTTTTTGGCTGTCAGTTTGGCCTTTTACCCAAATTACAATCTGGCAACCCTGGTCCTGTGTGTGTCGAGAGTGAAAGTTAATTGTCTGAGTGGCCAAGACACAACTGTAAGCGTGGAAACTATTTCACGGGAATTAAAAAAAAACAAAAACACTGCGCTCCACATCTGCTTCATTCGGTACGTTGTGGAGGGATCTTATTTTTAAATTGACAATTTCCGGAAGAACTTAACATTTTTTTAAAGAGATGAACTACATACACGAAACAAACACGAGCCATTCTTTAACTGTGCAGATTCTTGTAGTGGTGTTAACGATAAAAACGGGGTGGGGGACGGCAGGAGGGTGAGGAGTGAGGGCGTGGGTGACTCGTGACAAAGTTCACTTTTATTTAATTAAAGATATAAACCTCAACTAATCGTCCGACGAACTGTGGGTTTTTTTTTAAAAGGGGGGGGGGTGTTCAGATGGTGAGGATTCAGTGTGTGTGTGTGTGTGTTAGTATAAAAGATGAGACAAGTGAGTTTCTACAAGATGAGACAAGTGAGTTTCTACAAGATGAGACAAGTTTCTACAAGATGAGACAAGTTTCTACAAGATGAGACAAGTTTCTACAAGATGAGACAAGTCAGTTTCTACAAGATGAGACAAGTGAGTTTCTACAAGATGAGACAAGTTTCTACAAGATGAGACAAGTTTCTACAAGATAAGACAAGTTTCTACAAGATGAGACAATTTTCTACAAGATGAGACAAGTTTCTACAAGATGAGACAAGTGAGTTTCTATAAGATGAGACAAGTTTCTACAAGATGAGACAAGTTTCTACAAGACGAGACAAGATTCTACAAGATGGGAAATTTTCTACATGATGAGACAAGTTTCTACAAGATGAGACAAGTGAGTTTCTACAAGATGAGACATGTTTCTACAAGATGAGACAAGTTTCTACAAGATGAGACAAGTGAGTTTCTAAAAGATGAGACAAGTTTCTACGAGATGGGACAATTTTCCAAAAGATGAGACAAGTTTCTACAAGATGAGACAAGTGAGTTTCTACAAGATGAGACAAGTGAGTTTCTACAAGATGAGACAAGTGAGTTTCTAAAAGATGCGACAAGTTTCTACAAGATGAGACAAGTGAGTTTCTACAAGATGAGACAAGTGAGTTTCTACACGATGAGACAAGTTTCTACAAGATGAGACAAGTGAGTTTCTACAAGATGAGACAAGTGAGTTTCTAAAAGATGCGACAAGTTTCTACAAGATGAGACAAGTGAGTTTCTACAAGATGAGACAAGTGAGTTTCTACAAGATGAGACAAGTTTCTACAAGATGAGACAAGTTTCTACAAGATGAGACAAGTGAGTTTCTACAAGATGAGACAAGTTTCTACAAGATGAGACAAGTTTCTACAAGATGAGACAAGTTTCTACAAGATGAGACAAGTCAGTTTCTACAAGATGAGACAAGTGAGTTTCTACAAGATGAGACAAGTTTCTACAAGATGAGACAAGTTTCTACAAGATAAGACAAGTTTCTACAAGATGAGACAATTTTCTACAAGATGAGACAAGTTTCTACAAGATGAGACAAGTGAGTTTCTATAAGATGAGACAAGTTTCTACAAGATGAGACAAGTTTCTACAAGACGAGACAAGATTCTACAAGATGGGAAATTTTCTACATGATGAGACAAGTTTCTACAAGATGAGACAAGTGAGTTTCTACAAGATGAGACATGTTTCTACAAGATGAGACAAGTTTCTACAAGATGAGACAAGTGAGTTTCTAAAAGATGAGACAAGTTTCTACGAGATGGGACAATTTTCCAAAAGATGAGACAAGTTTCTACAAGATGAGACAAGTGAGTTTCTACAAGATGAGACAAGTGAGTTTCTACAAGATGAGACAAGTGAGTTTCTAAAAGATGCGACAAGTTTCTACAAGATGAGACAAGTGAGTTTCTACAAGATGAGACAAGTGAGTTTCTACACGATGAGACAAGTTTCTACAAGATGAGACAAGTGAGTTTCTACAAGATGAGACAAGTGAGTTTCTAAAAGATGCGACAAGTTTCTACAAGATGAGACAAGTGAGTTTCAACAAGATGAGACAAGTGAGTTTCTACAAGATGAGACAAGTTTCTACAAGATGAGACAAGTTTCTACAAGATGAGACAAGTGAGTTTCTACAAGATGAGACAAGTTTCTACAAGATGAGACAAGTTTCTACAAGATGAGACAAGTTTCTACAAGATGAGACAAGATTCTACAAGATGAGACAAGTTTCTACAAGATGAGACAAGTTTCTACAAGATGAGACAAGATTCTACAAGATGAGACAAGTTTCTACAAGATGAGACAAGTTTCTACAAGATGAGACAAGTTTCTACAAGATGAGACAAGTGAGTTTCTACAAGATGAGACAAGTTTCTACAAGATGAGACAAGATTCTACAAGATGAGACAAGATTCTACAAGATGAGACAAGTGAGTTTCTACAAGATGAGACAAGTGAGTTTCTACAAGATGAGACAAGTTTCGACAAGATGAGACAAGTTTCTACAAGATGAGACAAGTGAGTTTCTAAAAGATGAGACAAGTTTCTACAAGATGAGACAAGTGAGTTTCTAAAAGATGAGACAAGTTTCTACAAGATGAGACAAGTTTCTACAAGATGAGACAAGTGAGTTTCTAAAAGATGAGACAAGTTTCTACAAGATGAGACAAGTTTCGACAAGATGAGACAAGTTTCTACAAGATGAGACAAGTTTCTACAAGATGAGACAAGTGAGTTTCTAAAAGATGAGACAAGTTTCTACAAGATGAGACAAGTGAGTTTCTAAAAGATGAGACAAGTTTCTACGAGATGGGACAATTTTCCAAAAGATGAGACAAGTTTCTACAAGATGAGACAAGTGAGTTTCTACAAGATGAGACAAGTGATTTTCTAAAAGATGCGACAAGTTTCTACAAGATGAGACAAGTGAGTTTCTACAAGATGAGACAAGTGAGTTTCTACAAGATGAGACAAGTTTCTACAAGATGAGACAAGTGAGTTTCTACAAGATGAGACAAGTGAGTTTCTAAAAGATGCGACAAGTTTCTACAAGATGAGACAAGTGAGTTTCTACAAGATGAGACAAGTGAGTTTCTACAAGATGAGACAAGTTTCTACAAGATGAGACAAGTTTCTACAAGATGAGACAAGTGAGTTTCTACAAGATGAGACAAGTTTCTACAAGATGAGACAAGTTTCTACAAGATGAGACAAGATTCTACAAGATGAGACAAGTTTCTACAAGATGAGACAAGTTTCTACAAGATGAGACAAGTTTCTACAAGATGAGACAAGTGAGTTTCTACAAGATGAGACAAGTTTCTACAAGATGAGACAAGATTCTACAAGATGAGACAAGATTCTACAAGATGAGACAAGTGAGTTTCTACAAGATGAGACAAGTTTCTACAAGATAAGACAAGTTTCTACAAGATGAGACAATTTTCTACAAGATGAGACAAGTTTCTACAAGATGAGACAAGTGAGTTTCTATAAGATGAGACAAGTTTCTACAAGATGAGACAAGTTTCTACAAGACGAGACAAGATTCTACAAGATGGGAAATTTTCTACATGATGAGACAAGTTTCTACAAGATGAGACAAGTGAGTTTCTACAAGATGAGACATGTTTCTACAAGATGAGACAAGTTTCTACAAGATGAGACAAGTGAGTTTCTAAAAGATGAGACAAGTTTCTACGAGATGGGACAATTTTCCAAAAGATGAGACAAGTTTCTACAAGATGAGACAAGTGAGTTTCTACAAGATGAGACAAGTGAGTTTCTACAAGATGAGACAAGTGAGTTTCTAAAAGATGCGACAAGTTTCTACAAGATGAGACAAGTGAGTTTCTACAAGATGAGACAAGTGAGTTTCTACACGATGAGACAAGTTTCTACAAGATGAGACAAGTGAGTTTCTACAAGATGAGACAAGTGAGTTTCTAAAAGATGCGACAAGTTTCTACAAGATGAGACAAGTGAGTTTCAACAAGATGAGACAAGTGAGTTTCTACAAGATGAGACAAGTTTCTACAAGATGAGACAAGTTTCTACAAGATGAGACAAGTGAGTTTCTACAAGATGAGACAAGTTTCTACAAGATGAGACAAGTTTCTACAAGATGAGACAAGTTTCTACAAGATGAGACAAGATTCTACAAGATGAGACAAGTTTCTACAAGATGAGACAAGTTTCTACAAGATGAGACAAGATTCTACAAGATGAGACAAGTTTCTACAAGATGAGACAAGTTTCTACAAGATGAGACAAGTTTCTACAAGATGAGACAAGTGAGTTTCTACAAGATGAGACAAGTTTCTACAAGATGAGACAAGATTCTACAAGATGAGACAAGATTCTACAAGATGAGACAAGTGAGTTTCTACAAGATGAGACAAGTGAGTTTCTACAAGATGAGACAAGTTTCGACAAGATGAGACAAGTTTCTACAAGATGAGACAAGTGAGTTTCTAAAAGATGAGACAAGTTTCTACAAGATGAGACAAGTGAGTTTCTAAAAGATGAGACAAGTTTCTACAAGATGAGACAAGTTTCTACAAGATGAGACAAGTGAGTTTCTAAAAGATGAGACAAGTTTCTACAAGATGAGACAAGTTTCGACAAGATGAGACAAGTTTCTACAAGATGAGACAAGTTTCTACAAGATGAGACAAGTGAGTTTCTAAAAGATGAGACAAGTTTCTACAAGATGAGACAAGTGAGTTTCTAAAAGATGAGACAAGTTTCTACGAGATGGGACAATTTTCCAAAAGATGAGACAAGTTTCTACAAGATGAGACAAGTGAGTTTCTACAAGATGAGACAAGTGATTTTCTAAAAGATGCGACAAGTTTCTACAAGATGAGACAAGTGAGTTTCTACAAGATGAGACAAGTGAGTTTCTACAAGATGAGACAAGTTTCTACAAGATGAGACAAGTGAGTTTCTACAAGATGAGACAAGTGAGTTTCTAAAAGATGCGACAAGTTTCTACAAGATGAGACAAGTGAGTTTCTACAAGATGAGACAAGTGAGTTTCTACAAGATGAGACAAGTTTCTACAAGATGAGACAAGTTTCTACAAGATGAGACAAGTGAGTTTCTACAAGATGAGACAAGTTTCTACAAGATGAGACAAGTTTCTACAAGATGAGACAAGATTCTACAAGATGAGACAAGTTTCTACAAGATGAGACAAGTTTCTACAAGATGAGACAAGTTTCTACAAGATGAGACAAGTGAGTTTCTACAAGATGAGACAAGTTTCTACAAGATGAGACAAGATTCTACAAGATGAGACAAGATTCTACAAGATGAGACAAGTGAGTTTCTACAAGATGAGACAAGTGAGTTTCTACAAGATGAGACAAGTTTCGACAAGATGAGACAAGTTTCTACAAGATGAGACAAGTGAGTTTCTAAAAGATGAGACAAGTTTCTACAAGATGAGACAAGTGAGTTTCTAAAAGATGAGACAAGTTTCTACAAGATGAGACAAGTTTCTACAAGATGAGACAAGTGAGTTTCTAAAAGATGAGACAAGTTTCTACAAGATGAGACAAGTTTCGACAAGATGAGACAAGTTTCTACAAGATGAGACAAGTTTCTACAAGATGAGACAAGTGAGTTTCTAAAAGATGAGACAAGTTTCTACAAGATGAGACAAGTGAGTTTCTAAAAGATGAGACAAGTTTCTACGAGATGGGACAATTTTCCAAAAGATGAGACAAGTTTCTACAAGATGAGACAAGTGAGTTTCTACAAGATGAGACAAGTGAGTTTCTAAAAGATGCGACAAGTTTCTACAAGATGAGACAAGTGAGTTTCTACAAGATGAGACAAGTTTCTACAAGATGAGACAAGTGAGTTTCTACAAGATGAGACAAGTTTCTACAAGATGAGACAAGTTTCTACAAGATGAGACAAGATTCTACAAGATGAGACAAGTTTCTACAAGATGAGACAAGTTTCTACAAGATGAGACAAGTTTCTACAAGCTGAGACAAGCTATGTTCTGCACATTTACATCGTTCTTGGAGTACTTTAATTACTTTAGTTAACTGCAGGTTTAATATTTAAAGGGGGACTTAACATAGATTTGAAACTTCGCAGTTAGAGCGTTGTTTGGATATGCTTCGCAGTTAGAGCGTTGTTTGGATATGCTTCGCAGTTAGATCGTTGTTTGGATATGCTTCGCAGTTAGAGCGTTGTTTGGATATGCTTCGCAGTTAGAGCGTTGTTTGGATATGCTTCGCAGTTAGAGCGTTGTTTGGATATGCTTCGCAGTTAGAGCGTTGTTTGGATATGCTTCGCAGTTAGAGCGTTGTTTGGATATGCTTCGCTGTTAGAGCGTTGTTTGGATATGCTTCGCTGTTAGAGCGTTGTTTGGATATGCTTCGCTGTTAGAGCGTTGTTTGGATATGCTTCGCTGTTAGAGCGTTGTTTGGATATGCTTCGCTGTTAGAGCGTTGTTTGGATATGCTTCGCTGTTAGAGCGTTTTTTGGATATGCTTCGCTGTTAGAGCGTTGTTTGGATATGCTTCGCAGTAAGAGCTTTGTTTGGATATGCTTCGCAGTTAGAGCGTTGTTTGGATATGCTTCGCTGTTAGAGCGTTGTTTGGATATGCTTCGCTGTTAGAGCGTTGTTTGGATATGCTTCGCTGTTAGAGCGTTGTTTGGATATGCTTCGCTGTTAGAGCGTTGTTTGGATATGCTTCGCTGTTAGAGCGTTGTTTGGATATGCTTCGCTGTTAGAGCGTTGTTAGGATATGCTTCGCTGTTAGAGCGTTGTTTGGATATGCTTCGCTGTTAGAGCGTTGTTTGGATATGCTTCGCTGTTAGAGCGTTGTTTGGATATGCTTCGCTGTTAGAGCGTTGTTTGGATATGCTTCGCTGTTAGAGCGTTGTTTGGATATGCTTCGCTGTTAGAGCGTTGTTTGGATATGCTTCGCTGTTAGAGCGTTGTTTGGATATGCTTCGCTGTTAGAGCGTTGTTTGGATATGCTTAGCAGTTAGAGCGTTGTTTGGATATGCTTCGCTGTTAGAGCGTTGTTTGGATATGCTTCGGAGTTAGAGCGTTGTTTGGATATGCTTCGCAGTTAGAGCGTTGTTTGGATATGCTTCGCTGTTAGAGCGTTGTTTGGATATGCTTCGCAGTTAGAGCGTTGTTTGGATATGCTTCGCTGTTTGAGCGTTGTTTGGATATGCTTCGCTGTTAGAGCGTTGTTTGGATATGCTTCGCAGTTAGAGCGTTGTTTGGATATGCTTCGCAGTTAGAGCGTTGTTTGGATATGCTTCGCTGTTAGAGCGTTGTTTGGATATGCTTCGCTGTTAGAGCGTTGTTTGGATATGCTTCGCAGTTAGAGCGTTGTTTGGATATGCTTCGCAGTTAGAGCGTTGTTTGGATATGCTTCGCTGTTAGAGCGTTGTTTGGATATGCTTCGCTGTTAGAGCTTTGTTTGGATATGCTTCGCAGTTAGAGCGTTGTTTGGATATGCTTCGCTGTTAGAGCGTTGTTTGGATATGCTTCGCTGTTAGAGCGTTGTTTGGATATGCTTCGCTGTTACAAATCCACGATTCCATGAGTATACTCTTAAAACACACATGGCCAGTGAATTAATCGCCCAGGAAGGTGTAATAATAGAATCAGCGGTCAACCATGTTATGGGCTTTAAACAAACGTATCAATTCATAAAAGTATATATAACAATAACTTTTATTAGGCTTGATCATTTCTGTGACCCCAACGCGTCATAAGCCATTCGGTCATAACTATTTTTAAGAATTTTCAAGGGAGATAAAATGACATATAAATGCAAATAAACTAATTGTATTGACATCATAAAAACTATTTTTTTTAATATTTATTTTGAATGATTAAAAACAGCTATTTATTAACTATAATCAATACTTTTAAATTGTAATTTTTGTATACGTTTATACATCTGACACACAAACGCACGCGTATTTAAATGTGCATTAAATATGCAATAGTATTTATAGTGATCATGCAAAAGGAAGTTTAAGTATGCTTTGAACTTACGTCACATATATTTACGTGCAAAACTTCAATTTTCATTATAGAGCCCTACAGGGTTATCATCCGGTAGGGTAGAAAACACGTTGTTGTTTTTTTTTGGGGGGGGGGTGGGCTCTGGCGGAGGAGGTGCTACGAGGGAGGGGGTGCTCCGGGCAACAGTCTAAATACTAAATAGAGGTGACTAAAGGCTGGAATGGCCACCTGTGAGTCATAAAATATAATTGAAGGTTGTTGTACTCGAGTTCGTTGAGCTATTTGTAGAACCACGAATGTCCTCCAAATTTTAACAAGTAACAAAACAATTAAAGGATATAACAGCGACCTAACTTAAGAAAACAAATTTTCAAACAGATCTAACATTAAGAAGGAAAAAAAAGAAGAAAAAAAAAGACATTTATAATAAAATAAGGATATTCTATATTCACAAGACTTCCGCCGGATGTACCAACAGGGGAACTAACTATCCTTCCTCATAGACAACGGAAATTTTTGACTTCCTCAAGGCTACTGAAAATCTATTTGAGGTGATTTAAGAAAATGTTGTGTACACGAATTGAATTTAGTATCACTAAGTTCGTGCTACATGTAGTTCCCTCTAAGCAAGGGTGTAGCCAGGGGGTGCGGCCCGCACCAGGTGATACCATTAAGAGGGGTGACACCAAAACGCAAAATTCTCTATGGTTCCATTATTTGCACTGGCAGACTCGGAGGAGGTTTATGGGGTAAGTCGTGAGGGGGTGACATCATGAGCTACCGCACAGGGTGAAACAAACCCTAGTGACTCCTCTATAGGGCCTTATCAAGTCTAAATCCAGCACTGTATGTGGTCATTAGGATTTTTTACTTGAAAAATATATAGGAAAAGCTTCACGGATAAAATTGATTACCGTAATACTCGTTCCATAGCCCGTTCGTTCATATTTTAAGACGACCCCCCCCCCTCTTTTGGAAGAGAATAGTATTAAAAGTATGTAACCCGCTCGTAAGCCGACCCCAAAAAATAATAGGACAGCGTAAACAAAATGGTACAAATTTTTTTAAGCTACAAGCTAAATCGGTCACAATTTACGAACCAATTTATTAAAACATTCACAAAAATATATAAAATGAATAAATGAGGTAAGTGCAGAAGTTTAATAATATTTTATTGCTTCGGCTTTATTTTCGAACAAAATTTCCTAAAATTTGGCACAAAAAGTATATTTCCAGTAATTAATCATATAAGCTGAGCCGTTACTAGGGGATGCGGGTGGTGCGGACCGCACCGGGTGAACCATAACAAGGAGTGACAGCGAAACGTAAAATTATGTATATTCCCGTTATTTGGCACGGGCACGGATAAGATCTATGGGGTAGGTAGTGAGGGGGTGACGCCATGAGCTACAGCACTGGGTAACACAAACTTTAGTGACGCCACTGCCTCTAAGCTCATGCTTTATGTAGGTCTCCCCCAACTCGCCCTTCATGTAGGTCACTCCAAACTCGCCCTTCATGTAGGTCCCATCAAACTCGCCCTTCATGTAGGTCCCATCAAACTCGCCCTTCATGTAGGTCTACCCAAACTCGCCCTTCATGTAGGTCCCATCAAACTCGCCCTTCATGTAGGTCTCATCAAACTCGCCCTTCATGTAGGTCCCATCAAACTCGCCCTTCATGTAGGTCCCATCAAACTCGCCCTTCATTTAGGTCCCATCAAACTCGCCCTTCATGCAGGTCCCATCAAACTCGCCCTTCATGTAGGTCCCATCAAACTCACCCTTCATGTAGGTCCCATCAAACTCGCCCTTCATGTAGGTCTCAGCTTTATGTAAGTGTCACCGCACACAAGTTTCACAGTCTGACTTAACTATCACTTAGTTGATTTCATCAAACACAGGATTCACGTAGGTTTTACAAAATTCTTGCTTCACAAAAGTTTTACCAAACTCATGCTTCACGTATGTTTTACCAAACTCATACTTCACAGTTTTTTTTTCAAAGTCATGCTTCAAGTCTGTTTTTACAAACTCATGTGTCACATCTGATTAACATAATTTTGTGACGTAAGGTCACATGTATGGTGGACGCGGGAAGAAAGGAGCATTTCTATTGGTTGAAAGTGTTGGGCGAACAGTTGTGTGTAGACTTCCGACGAGGGAAGGTTGTATCGTGTATACTTAAGATTTCCACGTCATATTACCTCAAATGATTCTTATGTGTACAATATATATATATATATTAAAGTTGTTTTGGATAAATGAATTCGTCAGTGAATTATTGTGCACAAGATTAATTACTGTGAGAACGCCTACATAAAAAGAGTTACAAAGTAACATCGTTACATTGGTGTCGAAGTAAAAGTTCCATGTGAACACTGTACAAGAGATTTCAAGAAAGACTTGAAAGAGGTTTCGTGGAAATAAGTATTGGATATTTCCAAAAAAAGGAAAGTATTCTTTAAAATAAGAAATAATACCAGCTATAGTATTTTTGAATATTCAAGTTCGTAAGAAGCTGTGAATAAACTTTTGTGGTTCAATGAAAATACAAGAAGATTTCAAAATGGCGGCATACAGGCGCATGGTCACCACGGTGTACGGTATATACAACTAGGTCGCCTAGTTGGTTCTACGTCACATTAGACGACAGTACAAGCATACTACACAGTACTGGAATCTGGGTCGTATAGGCTTACTGAATGGTGACACACGGTGAACATATATAGGTCGTGACGTCAACAGGCTTAATGCTAGTTGATTCCAGGAAATATTAGTAATAGTAAACATAACATCGAACCGAGAAGCTATGGACCATGGACTATTCAATGTGTTGGTGTGAATTATAAATAAAGAAACGGAATTCTTATCCATTCATTGTGTGAAGAGTTTGATTATCGCAATTTTGGATTAATGGAGTGAACTAAATTGTTTAAAAACTACTCAAAAATTGAAATTTTAACCAAGTGACTTTTATTCAAAACGATCGGACCATTTAATATATTTTGTCAATCTGAGGGAGCGTATATATAAAGTATACTAAAGATCCCGTGTGAGGATTCTTTTGTTGTCTCATCTTGTCGAAACTAGATTTCATGGTTTAGACGTGTCACTTATTTGAACTTAACATTTTGAATTCAAGATTTTCCATTTGGATGATTTATAACTTTATCAATATATACATACATTCCTTACCGAATTGCTAGATTCATATTATTCAATCAAACAAAACATGGATCACTACAAGGAATTCACTGCCATAGCTAAAGAGATCGGACTAAAAGGAAAAGAAATGAGAGATTTCATTGAAGAAAAAGTAGCTGAAGAAAAAGAAAATCAAAGAATAGCTGAAGAAAAAGAACAGCGAAGAAAAGCTGAAGAAGAAGAAAAAGCAAGAATAGCTGAAGAAAAAGAACAGCGAAGAAAAGCTGAAGAAAAAGAAAATCAAAGAGAAGCTGAAGAAAAAGCAAGAATAGCTGAAGAAAAAGAACAGCGAAGAAAAGCTGAAGAAAAAGAAAATCAAAGAGAAGCTGAAGAAAAAGCAAGAATTGCTGAAGAAAAAGAGAGGCAAAAACTCATAAGTGAAAGAGAACTTGAAAAAATGAAACAAGACACCTTAAAATTACAAATTGAGCTAGGGAGTAGAGGTCACAATCCTGGTGATGAAACAAATAGAAGGTCAGCACCAAGGGATACTATCAAAGTAAGAAAATATGATAGCCAAAAAGAAAAAATGGATGTTTATCTGGATTATTTCGAATCCATAATGGCTATGAAAGGCTATAATGAAGAAGATTGGCCAGCACAACTGATGACTCAATTAACTGGAGAAGCATTTGAAGCTTATAACAGTATAGCCAAAGAAGACAAAAGCATATATAAGAATGTCAAAAAGGCACTTCTATGTCATTTTGGAAAGTCAGAAAATGATTATAGAAGAGAATTTCATGAAATGAGAATCAAGATGGACAAAGATCCACAGATCATAGTACATGAAGCACAAGTCAAACTAACAAAATGGCTGGAACTGACAGCAATAGATACGAGCAATCCAAAGGCCATAATAGACATGGTGTTAATTGACAAGTTTTTAGAAAATGCAACACCAACCCTATTCACATATTTGACTGACAAGAAAGTTCGTACTCAAGCAGAGCTAACAAATGCATTACGAACATTCAAAGACTCTCATCCGAATGTGGAAATGGATAAGAGACAAGACATATTTGCAGCAATACAAATTAAAAGTCAAGAAAAAAGGCAAGGTATGAGAAACCAGAGTCTGCCAAACCAAGGCAACAGACAAACTATTTGTTGGTACTGTAACAAGCCAGGACATATGGCTAAGCAGTGTTACCACAATAAAGGACAACCAATTAGGGTGTCACCTAATGGCAGCCCTATAAGAAAGAAAACAGAAGAAAGGTCAAGACAAGGTCATTTTGAAAGCAAAGGTAGAAGATCATGGAGAGGCAGATACAATCATGACTCCAGATACAGAAATCATGATCAGCCCTGGAGAAGGAATGACTACCAAGAGGGAGATAATAAAGGAAAAATGAAACAAGAAGAACCACAATCTAGTAGTACTGTGGCCACTATCAAGGATCATGGCACACTGAAATGTTACCCAGTGTACATCAATGATCGAAAGTGTATGTGTCTTCGTGACACTGGATGCACAACAATTGTAGTCCGTGATAAGATGGTGAAAGAAGAAGAGTATGATGGGAAAAAAGACACACTGATAATGGCTGATGGCACAAAGAGAGAGTGTCCAACTGCAATTTTCACCATCAACTCACCCTGGTTTCATGGTAAAGTTAGAGCCAGAGTCTTACAAGACGCCATTTGTGATCTTATTATAGGGAACATTGAAGGTGTGCTGGACAATACTGATGAAGTATACAAGGCCTGGCATGATAACAACCATCAAGTATGTGCTACTGTACAAACAAGAGCCACTACAAAAAGAAAAGAGATCACAGACATTGAAGTTGATGAGAAACTTGAAATAGGAAGCCAACTGATGTCCAAACAAGAGTTCAAACAACTACAAGAAGAAGATAACACAATCAGGGAAATAAAAATGAAACTTATCAAAGACAATGAAACAGGCCACAACAAAAATTACAAGCTAGATAAAGGCATATTAATAAATATTGCACAGGAAGGTACGTGCAAAAGAGTGGTTCTTCCCAAAAAGTTACAGGAAACCATTATCAAAATGACACATGACAGTCCTTTAGGTGGACATATGGGCGCCAAGAAAACAATTACTACAATAGCAGAAAACTTTTACTGGCCTAAAATGGCAAGGCAGATAAAAGAATACATCAAGGCATGTACAGTGTGTCTACGACATAATCCCAAAGATGGGAGGCACACAGCACCCATACAATCATCTGACAAGGCAAACTTTTTATTCGAGAAAATCGCTATAGACCTGATAGGACCATTCAAAAAGATGTCAAAGAAGAAACATATGTATGCTCTAACCATAGTGGACATAGCCACCAGATGGGGTGAAGCTATCCCACTGAAGCGAATAGATGCAGAAAATATATGCAACGCATTACTCAATGTTTTTAGCAGATATGGTTTCCCTCAAACACTTCTGTCGGACAATGGCAGCCAATTCAAGGGTCAGATGACACAAGCCATTATGAAAATGTTAAACATTACACAAGTAGACAGCACAGTGTACCATCCACAGTCAAATGGAGTGATTGAAAGACTAAACAAAACCATCAAGAATATGCTATTAAAGGTGACAGTGGACCATGAGGACAGATGGCATGAATATGTACCCTTAGTACTGTTTGCATACAACAGCAGCAAACATGAAAGCACTGGCTTTAGTCCTTTTGAGTTAATGTTTGGCCAAAACCCTGCAAGTCCCTTAAAGAATTTCAAAGAAAGGCTTATAAGTAAACAAGATGCCATACAGGACAGATATCAGCTGATGTCAGACACTAGAGATAAAATACTTTACAGTATTGAAGCAGCAAAGCAAAGACTAATCAAGCAAAGTACAAGACATAGAGAAATCAAAAATAGACACAGACATTTGAGAACATTTGAGCCTGAACAACAAGTCCTAGTATGCTTACCAAACACAAAGAATGAAATCACATGGGAAGGTCCATACAAAATTGAAGAGAAACTTAGTGATGTCACATATAGTGTCAATATCAAAGGACATGTGAAAAAATTACATATTGACAAACTAAGAACATATGATGACAATAAAGAAGGAAAGCAAACTGTTAATGTCATCATCAAGGTAAATGATGAAAATGACAATACAATGAAAATGAACAGTCTTGACAGTGAAAAAATATCATCTGACATACCAGATAATATGAAACACAGAGTGATCAAAATTTTTCAAAAATACAAAGGTGTCATAACAAAAGAAACAGGCAACACAAAAACTGTGACTCACAAGATACAAGTTTTGGAACATGAACCCTTCAAGACCAAAGCTTCAAGACCAAAGTATACCCTATTCCAATGGCACATAGAGACACAGTAAGGCAAGAAATTGACTACCTACTTAAAGAAAACAAAATAAGAAAAGCAGTTGAAGCTAACTATACCTCACCAACTGTCATAGTAAAAAAGAAGAATGGAAAGATTCGACTGTGCTGTGACTACAGACAGTTGAATAATATTACAAAATTGGACCATGAACCTATTGGAGACCCAAGAGACATTATAGACATAATTGGTACTTCCAGAATATTCACTACATTTGACTTAAACAGAGGTTTTTGGCAGATCAACATGGATCCTGATTCTATAAAATACACTGCATTCATAGCCATGGATGAGGTGTATGAATGGTTAGTAATGCCATTTGGACTGGTCAACAGTACGGCCACTTTTAGCAGATTTATGAAAGTGATGCTAAAAGGAATTCCAAATGTGGTACATTATGTCGACGATATATGCATCCACACTAAAGATTGGGAATCACATATCCATACACTTGAAGCTGTACTGGATAGACTCAAGAAACATAATGTGACAGTCTCACCAGAAAAGATCAACATTGGAAAGAAGTATATAGATTTTTTGGGATACAGAATAGGAGGCGGTGCAGTCACTCCCACTGCAGAAAATGAAAACAAGATATTTAATCTGTCTGTCCCAAAATCTAAAAAACAAGTGCAAGCCCTGCTGGGACTATGTAACTTTTACAGACCTTTTATTGCAAATTATGCAGAAATAGTTCATCCACTAACAGAAGTTACAAAAACCAAAGATATTAGAAAATTTCAATTTCCAGGAGATTGCCTCAACGCATTAGAGAACATTCAAGAGGCATTCAGGAAGAAACCCATCTTAGTTACACCTCAATGGGACAAACCTTTCATTGTTTCTACCGATGCATCGTCCATTGCATTAGGAGCGTGCCTCATGCAAGAACATGATGGTATCCTACATCCTATACAGTATCTTAGCAGAAACTTGACCAAAACAGAGTGTAACTACAGCACCATAGAGAGAGAATGTCTAGCCATAGTGTGGGCTCTACAAAAACTTCAAAAATACCTTCTAGGTAGAACATTCACTCTTCTAACAGACCACAAACCACTTGTGGCATTCAACAAGAAGAAGATCAGCAACGCCAAAGTGAATCGTTGGGCTATGCTATTAGCCGACTACAAATTTGACATTAAACCTGTGAAGGGAAAGGACAATGTGGTTGCAGACATATTAAGTAGAATGACAATAAATAAAGACACTCTGTGCACTCCTAACTGATAAAACCAGAGACTATTAAAAAGACATTCTGTGAATTACTAAATGATAAAATAAGAGACTGTTTTAACATTAGTCTGTGAATTCCTAAAGGATACAAACAGAGACTGTAATTATATTAATATTTTTATTTGTTGAACAATGGACAAGGAACAGTGTTTGAATTCCACTGGATTATTAGTTAATTTTAATAATATTGAGTGTTTAAATATTTTAGTTACACAAAATTACAGATGTGTTAAAATTTTCAGTTTCCATTTTTGCAGTACAGGTAGACTGTTGCAGTTCTACAGATTTTTTCTCATTATTTCTTATGTTTAGACTGATGCAGTCCTACAGATTTTTTCTCATTATTTCTTATGTTTAGACTGATGCAGTCCTACAGATTTTTTCTTATTGATTCTATATCCAGAAGTTGTATGTAAGAAAATGAATGTTCATTGATGATAAATATTTGAAATTTGAATATAGATATAGATTGATTTGATTTTATGAAGACCAAAAATGTTGTATTTCATAAACATTTTTTTTTGAAGGATGGGGGTGAATGTCACATCTGATTAACATAATTTTGTGACGTAAGGTCACATGTATGGTGGACGCGGGAAGAAAGGAGCATTTCTATTGGTTGAAAGTGTTGGGCGAACAGTTGTGTGTAGACTTCCGACGAGGGAAGGTTGTATCGTGTATACTTAAGATTTCCACGTCATATTACCTCAAATGATTCTTATGTGTACAATATATATATATATTAAAGTTGTTTTGGATAAATGAATTCGTCAGTGAATTATTGTGCACAAGATTAATTACTGTGAGAACGCCTACATAAAAAGAGTTACAAAGTAACATCGTTACATCATGCTTCACGTAGGTTTTTTCAAAGTCATGTTTTACGTATAATGTTTTAACCAAATCATGCTTAACAAAGGTTTTATCAAACCCATGCTTCATGTAGGTTTTATCAAACTCGTGCTTCATGCAGGTATCACCAAACGTATTCCTTATTAAGGTTTCACCAAATGTATGCCTTATGAAGGTCTCACAAAACGTATGCCTAATAAAGGTTTCACCAAACGTATGCCCTATGAAGGTTTAACCAAACTTATGCCTTATGAAGGTGTTACCAAACGTATGCCTTAAATAGGTCTCACAAAACGTATGCCTTATGAAGGTCTCACCAAACGTATACCTTATGAAGGTCTCAACAAAATCGTTTTGGTATTGTGGCTCTAATACATATTATCTGGCTTTAGTTTCATTTGTGGGGGGAAATGACGTGTGCGAGTGTGTGTTAGTGGAAAGTTGTTGGTTGGAGAAAGATTCCAAATTATTTAGGCATCGCGGAAAATCAGGAATTATATTTCCTTAATGTTTGTAAACTCCCAGCGGAAGCAATTGTGGCACCTGCGCTTTGGCCTTTAAAAGAAAAACTGGAAATTCTGGACTTGTGTAACCTTTTAGAGTGGATACATTGAAATGTGGGATAATAATCGTGTCAACAAATCGGTCACTGGGTTTGGGTGAAACAGATACGAGTTTAGTAATTTATGTCCTGGGGTACTTCCGTGGACGATTTGTCAAATTAGGTGGCGTCCTTCTATCAGAAGTCACAGTGTTTGTTATGGGCGGGTAAAAATTGGGGGTGAGGGGCGGGTGTTTTGGGGATTTTATTTTAAAACATTAATCATAGAAAAATTCAGCAGACCACGTCAGGAAACCATTTTGTATATATTTGTTTATTTAATGTTTTGAAAAAATAATTATTGTATAACTATTTTAAATGCAAAATAAATTATGTCCCATGGCTTCAAACTGATAATTCTATGAATGTTATAAAAAATTTAGATAAAGAAACGTTTCTACCTTAGTAAAAAAATATAATTATAAAAATTGCGACTCGCATACAAGTTATCTGAACAAAGAAAATAAAAACAAAATGTTTAAAGTTCTATTTCCTAGTACTATAAAACATAATTGTATGCATAGCCTAAACCTTTTGGAAAATCACGTGGCAGTAAAATAATGTCATATTTTATATCAAGGACAACCGTTACTCTTTCAATCATATGTTATTCAATAGATATTTTTTCTTCATTTCACGAGCTTTCAAGTGTCACGTGATCTATTAGAGGAACAAAATTGAATTTCAATGGGTAATGTTTCACTTCTACCCGAATTCCCGAACGTTCAACAGCACGTGACATATTTGATTATATCAAAGAAATCAAGTCTGATAATTGTATTAGTTTATTTGGTTTAAATAATCCTATTTAAACTGCGTTAACGACAACTGATGTTGCCCCATACAGATATCGACGGCAACCTTTCGTGAATGTGGAACAAATTTGAATAATCTCTCTCTGCTTCAGCTATTAGTATCAGGAAATGCAGGTGTGAGGTATTATTTACAGATCATATTAAGATTGGTAGACGGCAAAAATCTCATCCTTTGTTAGTGCTATAAGATCAGGAGTCCCTGAAGCTCAGTGCTATGCCCCTGATTATTCCTGGCATATATCAATGGCGTGTCCGAGATGCTGACCTCCATGCAAGATTGTTCGCCGATGGCACTGCCTTGTAAAGGTCAATAGCCAACACCTCTGACCATGACCAGCTACAACACAAGGCTAGCGGAGTCTAAGTGCCAGACCCTGTCAGTTTCGAGAAGCAGAAACCTTCGACGTTATCTCTACGAACTTCGTGGCCATATCCTCGAGTCGGTTTCTTTAGTAAGGTACCTTAGTGTTACTATATAACAGAGTAGTTCACCGGGATGAACATTTTGACACAGTGACACTAGGGTTCGACATTATCTTTACGAACTTCGTGGCCATATCCTCGAGTCGGTTTCTTTAGTAAGGTACCTTAGTGTTACTATATAACAGAGTAGTTCACCGGGATGAACATTTTGACACAGTGACACTAGGGTTTCTAAAGCGAAACATCGGGATAGAAAACTCCAGGGTAAAAGAGACAGTCTGTAAGGCCTTTGTACGCGTACCCAGTATGGGGCCCATATACCCAGAGAACCATAATCAGATTGGAGGTGGTCCACTGAGCAGACACAGAAACACTTCAAGTGTTGACAGCATGCTGGAAGAAACACTGTGGTTCGGCCAAGGAAGAAAACTCATCCCTCTCCCGCCAAGAAACAGACGAGTCTATTCAGGCTAATACAAGAAACCAGTGCATGGCTGCTCATTCCTGCCAAGGACAATGAGTGACTGGAACAATCTTCCAAAGGGATCGGATGAGGCTATAACAACAACTGACCTATTTGTGTATATTGCCGCCCGTTCCCCAACCCTCGGTCACTGCTGCCGATGTGCAGCCCTAAAAAGTAACATCGTCACGGTCGATTGCACAAAAACTCAACTTTTTTTATAAGAGTAATAGCCATAATGATCGTTGGCACTTGATAAACAGAAGAAGAAGAAATTCATTCTAATACTATAGGGCTGTAGGGAGTACTTTTTAAACATTTTTGAATGACTGGTATTTAAAATATATCTATCTATATTTTTGCTTAAAATAGAATTTAAAAAAACAGCCGCATTTATTCATTCAGATCAGGATGTTGAATCGATAGATGTCAGGGATCATGCGCATGTCACATCGAAGGCAGGGTATCATGGATTATATGATGATATCGACGGCAGAATGTCACGGATTATATGATGATATCGACGGCAGAATGTCACGGATTATATGATGATATCGACGGCAGAATGTCACGGATTATATGATGATATCGACGGCAGAATGTCACGGATTATATGATGATATCGACGGCAGAATGTCACGGATTATATGATGATATCGACGGCAGAATGTCACGGATTATATGATGATATCGACGGCAGAATGTCACGGATTATATGATGATATCGACGGCAGAATGTCACGGATTATATGATGATATCGACGGCAGAATGTCACGGATTATATGATGATATCGACGGCAGAATGTCACGGATTATATGATGATATCGACGGCAGAATGTCACGGATTATATGATGATATCGACGGCAGAATGTCACGGATTATATGATGATATCGACGGCAGAATGTCACGGATTATATGATGATATCGACGGCAGAATGTCACGGATTATATGATGATATCGACGGCAGAATGTCACGGATTATAGACATGTTGTAGCAGCGGAAAGATAGATTTCGGGCATTATAATGATAGTGTCGTTTTAACTATCCCGATTTTGCCTATAGGAAGTCTCAACTGCCATGATTTTCCACAGGTCGAAATGACACCCGTTTCTTTTGTCCTATTGCCCTCACTACCTTACGGGGTCTGTTACCAGTCATACGGTTTAAATGGTTTCTAAAATTCAATTTTCCTTCCAGATGGTTAAATGTATAAATGGCTCCTATAAAACACTTATCTTGTCAAAGGAACTATACTATTAAGTAACTTATTTAAGTGCTATGAACTTAAATGATTTCAAGAATACTAATAGAAAAAAAATATTGGTAAATCTTTTGTAACCATTTGCGGTGTGACTAAAGATGACGATTTAAAAATGCTTATTTTTTAAAGTTCTTTTTAAAAACTACAAAATGATGACTCCCTCTTTGTATTATTATTTCCGGTTCCGGTTGTTCTCATTTCGTGCTTATAATTACGACACAGTGTCAGCACAGCACCTCAAGTGTTGTTGTCAACTTCCCCTGGAGTTGAGAACTTTTAAAAGTCATGGTTACGTCATGGCCCCGAGTTGCGCACAACTTTGGTTGAGTCATACGAAGCAGAGATCAACTATTTATGAGCGAATTAGCGTGAGTTAAACATCTTATTTGAGTGCAGGAAGCCTCTCTTGGTTTCACCAATCATAGCTTCGGATTCGACGCGTTGGTCAACTCCTTCAAATTAATATCAACAAATGTTCGGATGGGAAATTCATTTCCAGAAATTAAGCAGAAGAATTATGTTAAAATTTCTGGATTTATTCATTAAAGAAGCTCGACAAATTAATAGTATATTAGGGACCGTCCCTAAATGACGTTACGCACCTAGAGGGGAGGTCACAAATTTGTGACGAGGGGGAGGGGATGTTTGAAAAATGTGACGTCACATCAAAACTCGCAATTTAAAAAAAGTTCCACCTACATATTTGATTTCACATGTTTATTTAATGACGTTAATGGGGGGGGGGCGCGGTGGTCGAGTGGCAGCCCTAGGGCGTCCCTGAGTCACCCAGCTCCGAATGGGTACCTAACGCTAGTTAGGCGGCTGTGTAATGCGTGGAACCTACAAAGCCGTGGCCTGTGAACGCTGCATCACTTGCCAACAGATCATCTGTCATGGTCTGTGATCGCAATTATCTTCTGTATAGAAGGAGCGTCTGTATAGATAAGATAAGTTTTACATGGCTTCCCGCATGTTACGATATTAGAGTGCAACATTTCGAGGGGGGGGGGAGTGAAAAATCGGCCAAAATCGCGTGACTTCATTTATGGACGGCTGCTTATTTCAATATTTATTTCCCGCAAAAAGCTTTTCATAGTTATCATTTTGCAAAATTGTACGTTAAAAACAAATCATCATCTAATCACTAGTCGGAAGTACATCCGGGCTAGATTAAATGATTGCGTGTAGAATGTTGACTACCCCTGTGCGTTAAATGTTTCATAGCGCCCAATTTTCTTTGTAAAGTGCATGATATTTTCCCACTAAATTCACTATTAATTCTCCAACGTAACGGTAAGATAATTCACGCACGTCCTGATGATTGTTCCCGGTGAGGAAAGAAACCCCCCCACCCACCCCATTTTCCCCCCTGTATGTACGCTATGGGACGCGTCTCGATTTGCAAACCTCTTCTTGCACGCATGTTCGAAATGGCTCCTGTATTAGACTTTGACCCTCAGAGGCGTAACAAAGACTTGGCATCGGGGCAGTTGCCAAGGGCGCTGAGCGCTAATCTTCAATAATCAATTTATTCTGTATAATTTAATATTTTCTCTTTTTCTCAAGAAGGCCAAAGATGAATTAGCCAAGGGCGCGGAAAACCCAGTTACGCTTCTGTAATGGCCCCAACCCCATTCTCACGGCTCTGTTTGCTAAAACCCGTGTAAATCAAGAAACGTCCCGGGTTAACACTACCCCCCCCCATCCAAAGTCAACTCTTCCGTTTAACGGGCTGTTGTATACGGATGGTAAACGGAAGTTAAACCATTGCGTAACTGATTTATTAAATTTATTTCAACAAAGGTCATTCAGAACAAGATGTGGTTATGCTTAAAACTGACAATAACAATATAGTTATCTCAATGACTAAGTTATAACTTTGATCTCTTCTTAAAGACAAATATGTAATGGTGCATAAATTTCCTATATCTGCAAGTAAGTATATTATTTCAATTTCAAATACCTTGATGTATCAATGTATTTATCTCAAATACCAATGTGTATTTGGGCTTTTAACATCAACCGAGTGTTACACAAGCAGATAAATAGACGCGACATAAATTAGCAGGAATAACAAAATTAACTGGGCAGGACGCGAGCAGGCAGGGGCGATAAATGCAAGCAGAAGTGACACAAGCAAGGACACATGGATCAAACATGCAAGCAGAAGTGACACAAGCAAGGACACATGGATCAAACATGCAAGCAGAAGTGACACAAGCAAGGACACATGGATCAAACATGCAAGCAGAAGTGACACAAACAAGGACACATGGATCAAAGATGCAGTCCTGACACAAATAATCAGGTGAGTTACAGGCGTGCTGACGCTAACAGGCATGTGATTTAAAGACGTGCTGGGGGGACACAATCAAGCAGGTATGTATCCATAGAAAAGAAATGCGTTCAGTGAAAGCGGTTCATAGAGATACAAGTTTAAACAATACATACGGCAGTGTGGACTCCAGCTGCAGCTGTCTGTGTTTGGAAACATGAATTTACAGTGCATGAACACTGGCAGAGCTCTAGATAGATCAACGGCATACATTTCGCAACATAGTTTAGCAAAACATTCGCATAAATTCCTATGACAGTGAATCAGTGATTCACTTATTGCAAAATTATCGTCATTCGCACTTGAACTACCGCACCGATAATTGCTATCACTACTTATATTATATTACTTCCCTTTAACTGAATCATTAGGTTGAAACTATTTGGACCTTGGCTTTAAGCAAGTATTATTTTATCAAAATGTTTTAGTAGTTAATTACCTCTTAAAAGTTGACAAGTACTTTCACTTTATTTTATTATGTTGATTTGTAAACTTTCCCCGTATGAGAGTATAAGTAATACGAAAAGTATTTTCATTCACTCAAAAGTATCAACATGAAGTATAAGAAATATTAATACAGTTATCAAATGTAACGCTTAACAAAGTCACAATTACTAAACATTTAAGAGTATCACTTAAACAACTCAATACACTAAAGAAATGTGTGTTCCAAAACATTTTCTTAATCACCGAAGTCTAAGAAGAAAGTAAAGTAATGAGACTGCAATCAGGCTTTTAAATAGGTAGGCTAAATGTATAACATAAAAACAGTGCTGGACATCTCTACTGGACTACTTGGATTTCACCGCAGCTAAGTGGTTTTATTATTTCATTATATTCGTTTTATTTGTGTACTATTTGTCCGTTGAGGAAGGCTCTTTGCCGAAACGTTCGCTGTTGTGTTACGTCCTGTCAGGCCTACTAATACCCTGTTTTTATGTTATACATTTACCTAAGTCTTAGAAGGGAGACTTCAATATATCCCCGGCTTCAGCTTTTAAGGAATTAATGGATTTTTTTTTAAAATGAATTCACAAAAGAAAATATTTCACTAACCTGCAACCGACTCTTAATGACGTCAATGGGCATGATGGACGCCCAAGAGACACACCCGGCCACGCCCCCGGACACAATGGCGGCCACGACACCCTTGCTGTCAGACAGCCCGTGGTGCGTCATGTACTTGTGGAGACCCTCGTACACCAAGAGGTAGAGTCCAAAACTCGGAACGTCCCTGAACAGTAACAAACACGCGAGAAATCATTGACGGGTTAGAAGTACGCGCTTTTTTAAATTTACCGATAAATTTATTTTGGATTGTTATGAAATACAGCAAACATAACCTTAAAATGAAATACAAAAATAACAGCTTTTGTTGTTGTTGTTGTTGTTGAAAAGGTATTTAGGTTTTTTCCCTGTTATACAGATCTTAAGACTAAAACAACCGCCGCCCCGCCACAAGTGTTGTTGCTGTTGATACTCTCTCTGGATTTTCTGCGGATATTACTCCAAACAAAAAAATTGAAGTCTTGGCAAAGTCGAAAAGTCATCCAGACATCCTCAAAGAAATTCATTTCACACTTGATTTACTTTTTATAATAAGTGCATCATACCTAATGAACATTGTCATAAGACCATACCCAATGAACATAAGTCCATATCTAATGAACAATGTCATAAGTCCATACCTAATAAACATTTTAATAATTTCATTCCCATGAACATTGTCTTAAATTCCATACCTAATGAACACTGTCATTAGTCCATAACTAATGAACATAAGTCCATACCTAATGAACATTGTCATAAGTGCATACCTAATGAACATTGCCATTAATCCATACCTAATGAACATTGTCATAAGTGCATACCTAATGAACATTGCCATTAATCCATACCTAATGAACATTGTCATAAGTGCATACCTAATGAACATTGCCATTAATCCATACCTAATGAACAGTGTCATATGTGCATACCTAATGAACATTGCCATTAATCCATACCTAATGAACATTGTCATAAGTCCATACCTAATGAACATTGCCATAAATTCCATACCTAATGAACATTGCCATAAATTCCATACCTAATGAACATTGTCATAAGTCCCTTGTATAAACCCATGAGCCCTTCCCTCCTGACCACGTCGACAGTACAAGCCATGGGTCCACTGTAGTAGTTCTTCAGTGGCACGGGTCGAGTGTGGAGGGTAGTGACACAATCTAAAGGGGGGGGGGAGAGAGAAATTGTAAGACAAGTAGAATATGCTGATTTAGTTCAAGGGAGGTGGTTAGTGAGAAGGATACGGTGGACTGGTTGCATGTTAACTAACCAATGTATAATATAATCAATGTGAGGTAGAGACGTAGTAAGGGTAACGACGCACTGGGTGTTCAAAGTCAAAGCATTTTTGTAGTCTCTCGTTGGTTTAAAAAACAAAAAACAAACAAACAAACACACACACAAATTGCAGTCTGCCAAAAATGCATCCTTGCTTTAAAAAACAAAAAAATAATAATAATTAATATAAAACAGTACCACCGCGCCACTTTTCATTCACGTGTGATTTGAGGCCATTTAGGAAATTCATTTCTGATATTTAGGCAACATTAAGCTAAATTTATGGTAAAATTGATATCAAAGGTTCTTACCCAGCGATATCCGCAAGAGGTAGTGTCTGGGTGGGTTCAGCAACGGATTATTAGATTAATTTGAATTTATACAAAGAATAATTTGGTTCTTTTGCATTTATTTTGAATTCCTACTATGAGCATTTTAGTTCTTGCAACATATCTGGTAATATTTTTGAAAATTAAGTGCGTAACTACACAAAGTGTTTGGTGACGCCATTTAAGTGCTTTTCTTTTCGAGATTAAGAAACTTTTTTTAATTTTTATTTTAAAAGGGAGTGAGAGAGGAGAGGGAGGTGAAGATGACAGAGAGAGAGAGAGAAGGTGGAAGAGAGAAAAAATGGGGGGGGGGATGAGAAAAAGAGAACAAGTAGCACGAAGATTCACGGTGGGGACATAAATGATGTAGAGCTGTAAAGCTTGAGTCATAACTACTCATAACACACGAGACTGCATGCATAGCCAACTCTCTTAGGAACGTTTTTGTCAGAGCAGATGTGGACACAAGTGTGGACAGCGAAGATGTGGACACAACTGCGGGCATAATCTCTTAGAGCAGCCGTGAGCAGAACAGGTGAGTGAGACGACGCTTACCTTTCGGCATCGTTAACGGTATCTGGGCTTGCAGTGTGCACTTGATGACGTCAACAGGACAGGCCAGTGCCAACTGTACAGAGCCCGCCACACATCCGGCCAAGTAGACCTGTTGGTCCAATCAGAAGTAGATCATAAATAAAAAGGATTTAACTGCTTTACCTTGTCCCTTACGCCCGTAATTGTAAGTAAGCACCAATTTTCCCTTTAAGCCATGCACGCAGATATGTGACCGACGCCGCGAAACAGTTCAGATTTACCGCGCAGCGAATGTTGAAAAGAATAATAAAATATCTGTGATTATGGGGTGTAAAATTTTGCACCTAAAATGGATTCTGTGAAACTTTGCACGCGAGCTTTTTTTTAATTAATGCACGCGGACCAAAGAACCCTTAAGGGACAATTGGTAAGCACATCTGAACAGCCATCAAAATGTCTTACAGTTCGAAAATATTATGGATCCTGCAAGTTTGTAGGCCGCACGGTATGGTCAGCTTACCTGAAAGTTTGTAGGCCGCACGGTATGGTAAGCTTACCTGGTGTAAAATTTTGCACCTAAAATGGATTCTGTGCAACTTTGCACAACAAGCTTATTTTTTTTTATTAATGCACGCGGACCAAAGAAGATTTAAGGGAACATTGGTAAGCACATCTGAACAGCCATCAAAATGTCTTACACTTGCAGTTCGAAAATATTATGGATCCTGCAAGTTTGTAGGCCGCACGGTATGGTCAGCTTACCTGAAAGTTTGTAGGCCGCACGGTATGGTAAGCTTACCTGGTGTAAAATTTTGCACCTAAAATGGATTCTGTGCAACTTTGCACAACAAGCTTATTTTTTTTATTAATGCACGCGGACCAAAGAAGATTTAAGGGCACATTGGTAAGCACATCTGAACAGCCATCAAAATGTTTTACACTTGCAGTTCGAAAATATTATGGATCCATCAAATTTATGGACCGCACGGTATGGTCAGCTTACCTGAAAGTTTGTAGGCCACACGGTATGGTCAGCTTACCTGCAAGTTTGTAGGCCACACGGTATGGTCAGCTTACCTGCAAGTTTGTAGGACGCACGGTATGGTCAGGTTCCAGCAGGTGAATGGTGTTTCCGTAAACGCCAAAGAAAAGTGCGTTGACAAATCCGTAGGAGCACACCGGGAACATCATGCCGCGATACAAACCATTTTTCTGAAAGGGCGAAACAAGATATACTTGTAAGATGTCACCTTCACACAATGAAAGCACATATATGATTAAAAGTTTGCAATCGTAACCGTTGCAATACTTGCCCATAAGCCCATGTGTGATTGAAATTGACAACATTTCTTTCCGTCTGTGAAAATTCAAAATAAAAAGATGGATTCACTTGCACAAGTCGCACCTGATTTATGCAATTCTTGGCATTTGGTGCAATAAAAATCTACGTGGGTGAGACAGGTCGTCGTCTTGCAGATCGGTTCAGAGAACAGTTGTATAATATAAATAAACAGGCCCAATGTCATGTGTCTAAACATTTCAAAAATGTTGACCATGACAGAATTTCTGATATTGCAGTTACTGGTATTTTATATACGAGCAATACCCATGATAGGATTTACATGGAAAATTGATTTATAAAACGTTTTGGTGCGTTGGCTTTGTATGGAATAAACCAAATTCACAATTTTACCTAACTGTAGAATTTTTTAACTTATGTAAGTACGTAATTTATGTTACTTGTACTGATAAAGGCATTAGCCGAAACGTTCACTGTTTTATTAGTTTAATAATAAACCTCAAATGTAGTTTAGAACTGGAGTGTTTGGTGGTGCACATACAGAGGAAATGGAACTAGACTAGTAACTGGAAATATCATTGATAGGGCTGGTACTGATTGCAAAGATTTTGTTCGATTAATCGAAAAAATATATGTTAATCGATTAATTTCGATTAATTATGTTTTAATAACTCTTATATTGATCCCGTTAAGTCGTGATTCATTATATGTCGAAATCAATTAAGTCGCGGTAGTTCCATGGCTCCCAAATTTTGTGACGTATCACAGCATATTCATTCTGCTATGCAAAAAATAATGAAGAAAAACCTTTTTATTTACGTATACACGTCTCAAAAAAAAATAATAATACGAGGGCAAAGTATGTAAGTAGCAAAAATATAAATTATTAATAAATTGAAAAAAAATATTTCAGAAATATTTTCTTAACTTTTAATATAATTTTAATCGATCAAATTAATTTTAAACGTTAATTAATCGTTAAATTCCCGCATCCCTAATCATTGAACAACATAAACGTTTTTTTTGGTTTTTGTATTTTTTGCTCAATGAAGCAATATACGAGGATAATGAATACCGGTACTAAAGAATGGAATGTGTGAACAATTACTGCCCCCATGCATGCACATAAACCATCTCTGCATCCTGCTCAACATGTCTTTCTTTCTACTTGGGAATGGTTGTCATAGGCGTTAACTTTCATATTTAATTGATATACGCATAACAGGACCGTGTCCAACTCACCAAACCTTGAGCCTTGACACTGTTCCATGCGTCTGTAAGTCTGTAAAGATTGTGTTCCCCCGAGGTTCGGATCTGCATTTGCACCTGAATAGGAGAATGTGGATCAAGTCTAAACAAAAATGTTCATAAAATGTGTCACGTGACGAAAGCATGTGCTGAAGTGCAAGACGACAAGTGGACACAAAAACATTGCAATTAACATCAACAAGCAGAAGACGTTTAGATACCTTTTGTTTCATGTCGGTTTTCAACACTTATTTTTGAACATTCTTTAGAGACATCCAAGGTGAAATTGAAATATTTAAATAAAAAATTAAAAAAATCAAATTAAACATTTTTAAGCTGCGACTATTTAGAGTGCTTACGTACATTTTTTCGCAGCTTTTCTGTAAGCCATTTTCAAACTATTTAATTTGCAGGAGGAGAAAAAGAAGCGAAATGGGCAGTACAAAACGTTGGTCAGTCAGTATTTGAGACAGATTGAGTTTGATGATGTCAAAAGAAAGATAATAAACACACTGCGGACACTACTCGTCACATTCACACAATAAATATAAAAAAAATTGGAATCAAGCTGTGATAATTGTATGCTACTTATAATTTAAGTACGCCTATTTGCTCTGATGTGTTATCGCGATTACGACTTGTGTTCAATGTTCCCATCAGGCTCCCTTTTATCATAACAATTGGAATATATAAGCCGCGACCGGAAGTTGCAATAATAAGTAAAGGAAAGTTCCCTTATCAGACAATGGGCCTACGGGGCATTGAAGCAGCGTTTTCAAATTTCTTTGGCCTCAGCATACGAGGGGATTCGGGGGCTTTACTTTACCTAAAACTTAAGCCACGGAAACCAATCCACGCCTTGACAGAGACTCGAACCCGCGACTCTTGGTTCACGCATGCTACTCGGCCACCGTGCCCCCGGATGTTGGAATGGTCCTATAATTATGATATATGCCAATCTTATTTTACAATTTAGTAATATATCAGATTTATGTGTTTTAATATCTTCGAATGCCTACCAAAAACATGCCGGAGCGACTTGCCTCTTTTTCATCCTCCGCCACCCTTTATATAAAATTCCTGGCGCAATGATTTTGTATAGCGGACATAAATTTAATATCATCGGGTTATAGTATATGTAGTGGATTCCTTGGAATATTTTGTTTAAATGCCTGTTAAGCAAATTGTTAGCGTCTTCGCTTTTAAATTTAAAGTGTCGTTCGCCAAAAGTAATAACAAATGCCAACACATTCATAGGAAGTGACCTACTGATTAAAGTAGACCAGGTTATGACATCTAGTGGAAGATTCACGTGTAACTTCCAACAGTGACATGATTTAACCCACAATCAAGATAGGTTCTATATTTTTATTTCTGGTTGTCCAACTAACACTTACCTTGACAGTATCCGACCGGTGCCCCACTAACAGCTACCTTGACAGTATCAAACCGGTGACCCACTAACAGCTACCTTGACAGTATCCGACCGGTGCCCCACTAACACTTACCTTGACAGTATCAAACGGGTGTCCCACCACAACGCCAGCCATCCCTGTGCGAGAGAGACAATGAAAACAGGCACACAAGTTTTGATAATGTTGAATACTATTTATATAAGTTTAATGTGCTTTATATATATACTAGAAAAATACCCGCACTTTGTAGCGGGAGTGTGCTGACCCTTTATCCAAGTATTAGTTGCTGGTTATTACAATTTTTATTTGCCAAGTTAAATTTCAGATTCATCTATTTAGTTAAAATCTTATGAGAAACAGAGATATGCCATTTTACCGCGTGAGTTGTTTTCACTGAATGCAGTGCCTTTTAACATAACCTTACTATTTAAAAGATATGATTTATTACATAATGATTCTTGCCGACCATAATAACTAAATTTACCATTTCATTCCCACTTGTACAAAATTAACATAACTTATAGGTTTTCCGAAAGAGCTCTACCACCCTCGTCACTCAAAAAATTAATATATAATTACGAAACTGCATCGTATCACAATTGTAAGTTATATAATATTTGTAACCATGTCTATGTGATAAAGAACATGTGGCACTATCCCTTTAAAAGGCAAAAGCTTAGTGACTCATAGCGCAAATAAACAAAATTATAAATGTACTTTCTAAAATACTTTTTTTTTAAACGGTCGTATTAAAATGATATCAAAAAAATGTGCACACCATATTTAGACAATATAGAAAGCTGGCCGCATAAAATAAAGTCTTGTTATCAAGTAAATGTACTGGACCAAAATAACTCCTCCTTTTGACGTATTCATAATGGCTTTAAAAGTGAAATAATATTTAACATTTTTATGTCTCTATATTTTACGATTTATATTTACGGTTTATAAGCAATGTGTATAATTTCAAAAAGGAATCTTTTTTTTTGTGTTCCCTATTTCGGATAAGGCATCATATTTTGTAAATTATATTCAATGCACACACACACACCAGATTTTATATCTCAAAAATAAAATAAAAATGGAAAAAAAAACAAAGATTCAACCGTCTGTTAATAAGTGCATCTTAAAAATTATTAAAAGGCAATTTTAGAAATGGCCTATGCTATTCTGAATACAAAGTAATGAACATTAAAACATATTCAATTCACAATTCATATTAATTAAGCGTTTTCAGGATCACTTCATTAAATTTAGTCAAGTTTTGTTAATACGTTCGGTAGCGAAAGTTTATAATGTATAGTGTATATAAAGCTTAAGTAAACAGTTTTAAAGTGTAAGTTTATTTGACATAGGCCATCACTTTCAACATAAAATAAACTCGCTACATCTATGGTTTTTAATAAAATGTCGAGTTATGAATTAAATTTTTAAAAATCCCAATTTTATTCATTGCATGTAAAATATTAAATACAATGCATCGTGAAAATAATTGAAATAAAATAATTTAAACGCATTTGTAATATATAAAGCTCAGTTGATATTTTTATGTTTGTTTGTTTGTATCCATTAAAAAAGGTCACTGCTTTGTTGACATTTTTCCAAAAGATCTCTACAACTGTCGTCACTAAAAAAGCTCTTATATATTTACTACACTGCATCGTAACACAATTGTAATTAATACAATATTTGCAACAGCGTCTATGAGATAAAGATAATAAAGATAAATAAAGAAATTAGGCTATATTCCTAATTTTAATTTAAAAAACAAAAACAAATCAATTTTATGTTAAAAACGCATGTGAAACCATGACAATAATTGATTTTAAAAATTGCCTATGTTAATCCATCATCAAAGGAATGAACATAACATATTCAATTCGCAATACAAAATAATTAAGCGTTTTCAGGATCACTTTATTTAGTTTAATCTACTTATGTTAATAGGTCCGGTAGCCTAAATAGTATAAGTGTATAGGTTATGTAAAAAACAATAGGTTATGTAAAAGACAAATAAAATATAAATGTTATATTAATAGGACACAGCTAAATTTAAGATGCATACACGAAAATGTGCGCACAGTAATCAGGCGATAAAAGATTTTAGAACGCGCACCGCTAAAAATGAAGCCTTGAAAAAAATACTGACACAATTATTACATAAATAGGTTTTTATTTAATGTCGAGTTATGGAACAGAAAATAATTAAAACAAATTCGCAATTAAATTTAAACGTGTAAACAATTAAATCTAATGCATCGTGTGGCAGTTGTAATTAAATATGTTTACGTGTCTATCTAATATATAGAAAGTAACAGTAAAGAAAATGACAATTCTTTGTACTACACAGCTCAAATTATGAAGCGTACACGAAAATGTGCGCACCGTAATTAGACATTATAATATTTTTTGAAAGCGCACGGCTGAAAATAAAGTATTGGGGAAAAAAACGTCACCAAAAGTAACTCGCTTTGAACGGCATTTGAACGTCCGCGTAAATTTGTTCAATACAGAAATGAGGTTAAATTTTTTATTCTTTGTCTCTGCATTTTCTGATTATTTAATTTATGGCATTCGGGCAAAAGGGACAATTACAAAAACTAACTTAAAACCACCTTCAGGGTAAAAGGAACAGTCCTGCCAAATTTGGTCCCCGTCCGTCATTTGGGTTTTCCGTGGCTTGTCTTACAGAAAGTCAAAAAAGTGAAACATACAAACATACAAGCATACAAAGATACAAACACCAACTGAGCTTTATATATTAGATTATATATGTATTTACTACGATGCTTATATTTTATGTTTAATATTTGGTATGCTGCTTATATGTTATGTTTAATATGTTGCATGTATTTTATGGATAATGTGTATTATTTGTAAAGCTGTATATACTACGTTATCGTGTACAGTTAAGGGAAAATAAAAATGCAGATTCATTTAGGCCTGGTCCATTATTTTTCAAACAAAAATAATGGATAAGTCTGTATTGTTCGCCGGAAATGAGGGGTGGGGGTGGAGGCGGACATGTAATTTGAAGTTCTGGACTTTTCTTTCTCTCTATCCTCTACCCCAGTGGCGTAGCTAGCAGGGGGCGGTGGGGGTGGTCCGCACCGCGTGACACACATTAAAGGGGCTGCATTTGTGAGCATTTGAAAAGTACAGCCATCTGAGACAACCGCCCTTTTTCTTTTCAATGGGGAAAACCAGGGGGAAACAAAATTATTCGTAATTTTTAGTCTTAACGGATTCGCACAGCATTTATTTGATTACATAGTGGTTGTTATAAGTAACACACAACAGTTCAAAAATTTAAAATCGCTCAAAAAGGGATCGATTTGTTTGGAAAATAAAGTGGTATACGTCACAGATGACGCTTTTATAAGAGAACTCTACACAAAAAACACATCACCGCTGGGTCGAATAATATGTGCTTTTAATATCGCCACAGCATTGGCGTGGAATTTTGACATGTGCAGAATGATGCGCGAACAAGTACCTACATGGCATGGTGGTTCAACTATTGTGTTTAACTTGCAAGTAGTAATTTATATTACTGTTTCTTTCAGTTGTCAGAAAAATGTAGTAAGGTAAGTTGTTGAAAATTAAATATTTTTTTATTGCATTTAACTAGCACAAATAATTAGTGTTTTTCATTAAAATACGGTTATTCATAAACAATTACGCCTATCCAATTAAAGTAATGTGTAAATAATTTGAAATCGTCTATTTTATGGAAAATTATTAAGATTTATGAAAAGAATAGGAAAATATTCAAATTTCTCCGTTAATATACACTACAATGGGCATAAATCATTTCTTAAAAGACATACTTTAAAATTTCAAGCGTCTTGGAAAAATTGACAAGCAGTAACTGGAGAAGTAACCAGTAAAACGAGATCAGATGCTGGAATTTTTACTCAATTCAATGCAATAATTTTCTTTTCTATGTTATCTCAATTTATGGGAACCCTTCTTTTTAAAAAAATTAATGCAAACCCATTTCATGGAACAAAGTGATGTTCTAATACAAAATAATGTTATATATCAGCCAAAACAATTTGTGAAGTGTTGGAGATATCAACTGAACGCCGAGCTAGAAGGAGAAAAATATGAGTTGGGAAAATTCAGAAGAAGTGGTTCTATCTTTAGAACAAGAAGGACAACGAGATATGTTTTTATCCAAGAATGGAATTATAAAAGAAAATAAAAGAACGCTTTGATGAGTTGCATGTTCTTGCAAGAAAATATTCTTGTATAATACCATGTAACCTACTAAATGAAAAAAATTAACATCAAATAAATTACTTTATTGACATTGACAAAGAAAGTTCAATATTGAAAGAAAAAGGATCCAGGTTTTTATGGCTGTACCTAAACTACAAGAACACTGAACAGGCAATATGTTATGAAAATGGGGGAAAAGGCCCCTTGATCTATTACATTTTTTTCAGCAGTGTAGATTGGAAAATTGTGTACCCAACATTGTAATTTCGCTAAGAATTTTTTCAACCATTGCTATCAGTGTCGCCAGTTGTGAAAGGAGCTTCTCCAAACTGAAGTTGATAAAAATTATATTCGTTCCACGATTTTTCTACTATGAACGTTATGGAAGTAAATGTATAAATATGTTTACATACTAATTTATACAATTTCTTTGTAAAAAATCATTTATGTATAAATACAAAATAAAAGCATATTAATAATTAATTGTTAATGTTTTTGGGTGTAAATTTGGAATATGTGTTGTCTTATGGAAAAAGTGTGTGTGTGGGGGGGGGCTGCAACCTCAGTAACTTTCTTGTGTCCTTTAAAAAAAGTATCTTGTATATTTATAAATGTGTATTTATAGGTATATCATATTATGAGGCCTCTTTTTTTATTACTGCTTACATAAATATGGCATGCAAGGGTAAAAAATGTTCCCCACCTTTACTTCGTTTCAATTACTATCATTTATTCATGCACTAGCGACAACCTCAACTCGCCATAAATCTCAAAATGAAACATTTCAAAAAGAGTTCAAGTTTTCATCCGCTGACAGTATCCGTTACTTCCTACACGTCACGTGTCCCCGAGTATCGAGTTACCTCCGAGAGCTCCCGCCAGGAATTCGTTAACTGCCATCACACATGCCGCCTGGTCATTGCCGGGTGAAGCTCTGACGTCATGACCCCTACTCTTTCGGTATCTGTGCCCGGAGTCCTCATTGGAGTCGGTCTCTGGAAACTGGGGCAAGTCGGTCAACGGGTCTCTGAGAGGGCCGATGAGAGGAGAGGATAGTAAATAGCATTGTGGGCACACGGGTGTATGGCACGATCACAGATGGACATCAGCACAAGTTGCAATGTCAATCAATCAATCAAAAATATCGATTGACCAAATTGTTATTAAAATTGTTATAAGAGAAAAATCATTTGTGGTTTAAAAAAAAATTAAAAAGAAGAAAGTTTACCGCATCCACTAATAGGGTTGCGATGCTTCTGAAATCGATTCCGATGTTTTAAATTATTTCTATCCTTCTTGCCAATGTCCTAATTCTATCAATTTTTCCGATGTTTGAGATTATTTCTATCCTCCTCGCCAATGTCCTAATTCTATCAATGCCATCAACGTCGTCCTACTCTTACACCAATCAAAGAAATATTTCTATAACAGAATTCGCACTGCAGTTCCAGTCTGAATTTCGCCTCACGACGGTTTGCTTTTACCTTAAAACCTGTGGTTTTCTTTATTGAATATTTTTCAATTAGTGCTGAGTAAACATTGAGTACTTAACTTTACCAGCGAGTCAAATACTTAGATAAACCCACCAATTTTCCCTTTAAGCTGCGCGGCTGCGCAGATATTTGACAGGCGCAGCGCAGCAGTTTAGAATTACCGCACATCAAATTTGGTAAAATATTGAACCAAAAATGGATGCTGCGCAGCTTTTGCACAGACGTTTTTTTTTAAATTTTCACACGCACAATTGAATATTAGAGGGAGCATTGGAACCCCCTAATATAATGTAGAGCATAAGTATTCAGAAAGAACATTATTAACATTTCAGTGGACATGCCCAGTTTACAAATGAAATTATTCATAAAAATCATATAATGATATTTCTCCTTTTTTTTTACGTAACATCTACCAAATTTTACCGTTTTAAGAAAAAGTTCCTTTTTCTATATAAATAAAAATTAAAATAAAGTCTAGACACATTACTGCAATATTTTTAAAGATGTGTACAGTTCCAACCAGAATTACGACACACTCTTTTTTTTTAACCGTATGTTCCCTCTATCAGTTTGGATTAATACATTAAAATAAATTTTTCAAGAGAGTAGGAAAAAATTGGCCTAATTTCTTAATGGACTCAAAAACTCATTTCCATAATTTTTATCTTCTTTGATGTTGGTTGTAAAACAGAGGGTTTTGGTGGGGGTATGTAGCAGCAGATGGACAAATAAGGGAACCCACCAAACCTAATTAATAATAAGTCATCTAGCTTTATTACTAAAAAATAACACAAAAAACTACCTTTCCACCAATAAAAAAACTGTCTTTTTCAACCGAAGATAAGATAAGATAACACACTAATTGTGTGCTCGCGATCGTGCTTGTTAACCACTTCACCGATATTCACCAATAATAAATAACGCAGACGACAAGTGTGTCAACTTGCCAGTTTGTCCAAACAATCAATTGTCATCGAGGGGAGTCTGACAAAACATTAAATAAAGGAAAGCCTATAGAAACGAAGCTATAGCAGATCTTTGTGTACTTCGTCAAAAAATTGTATCCGCACAGATGAACGTGCTGCAAGTTGTTCGGAAATATCCGAACTTGGTTAACAATTATTCACGTCGTCAAAGTAGTGCTGCGCTGAGCCCTTGGCTTTACACAGCAAGCTTGCTAGTATTGTGTCTAGATTTTAAATGTAGCTAAATATCTAATCGTGGAAAACATCTGGCTGGGAAAAAAAAGTAAAAAGTTTAACGAAAAAACGTGTAGCATGATGTAATAGCTCCCCGTGCGTTACGTATTTTGTTTATTTAGTACAGAATAATTAATAGCTGGTAATTCCTTCCTTCATTTTCTTCTTTTTTAAATCCTTTATATTAACTAGTGGTGTCTGTGGCCGCCCGCCCGGCCGCCCGCCCATGCTTGTCGCCAAAACTTTTGATCGATTTTTAACCCACTTGCTCGTAAGCTAGCGAGCTGAAATTTTGCAGGCAGTTTCGTACCGATAATAAAAACAATGTATCAAAATTTCAGATCGATCGCATGTACATAATAAAATTATTGATTTTTTAGATTATTTTATTTATTCCTATGTATCATGTTATTTTTTTAGATAGAGTGTAAGGGTGCGCATTATATTGAACAACCTTTCTGTCGCACAATAAGGTGCGTATTTCACTGACAACACTTTTTATAAACATATTCCTGATCGGTGCGCATTATATTAAACATGTTTTACGACACAACTACAATTTTGTATTTTTGGATGATCTTGCGCTGCGTATTATAATGAACATTCCTTTAGTTACGTCTCATACATAAAGGATTTATAGTCAAAAACTTGGTTTTTTACGGGTTGTTTTTATTTAATCCTTTATATTAACTCGTGGTGTCTGCGGCCGCCCGCCCTTGCTTGTCGCCAAAACTTTTTATCGATTTTAACCCACTTGCTCGTAAGCTAGCGAGCTGAACTTTGCAGGCAGTTTCGTACCGATAATAAAAACAATGTATCAAAATTTCAGATCGATCGCATGTACCGTAATTAAATTATTGATTTTTTAGATTATTTTATTTATTCCTATGTATCATGCTATTTTTTGAGATAGAGGGTCGCGGTGCGTATCATATTGAACAACCTTTCTGACGCGCAATAAGGTGCGTATTTTATTGACAACTCTTTTTATAAACATATTCCTGATCGGTGCGCTTGATTTTAAACATGTTTTACGACACAACTGCAATTTTGTATTTCTGGATGGTCTTGCGCTGCGTATTATAATGAACATTCTTTTAGTTACGTCTCGTACATAAAGGATTTATAGTCAAAAACTTGGTTTTTTACGTTTTTAAAAAATTTAAATCCTTTATATTAACTCGTGGTGTCTGCGGCCGCCCGCCCTTGCGGCCGCCCACCCGCCCTTGCTTGTCGTCAAAACTGTTGATCGATTTTAACCCACTTGCTCGTAATCTAGCGAGCTGAAATTTTTCTTGCGCTGCGTATTATAATGAACATTCTTTTTGTTACTTCTCGTACATAAAGGATTTATGGTCAAAAACTTGGTTTTTTTACGGGGTTTTTAAATTAATTTTTTTTAAATTTTATTCTCAAAGCCTTTGCCAAAATTAAGTTTTTCATTAGGCTCACTATCTTAAAGTCTTAATAATATGAAAGCTTCAAGAACATTTTATTAATTAAATGGTTGACCTTGACAAGGCCACCGTGGTAGAACATGGTGGATCTATTTATATTTCATACTCTGGCAACCTCAATTTCTAAGACAGGTCAAAATGCGAGAACATTTTTTGTTACAGCTATGTCATAATTTATAATGATTTTTTAATATCATTTCTGTGTGTGAGTGTGGGGGGTAGGGGGCGGGGCGCAGATGATGTAAAGTTAATTTAACACATTTAGTCTTTACGAAAAAGGACCCAAAAAAAACCGGAGGGGTGAGGGTGGGGAGTACGTATGACTCGGGTTGTACGTTGAAAATGTTACATATTATTTTGCATGTCTACAACGTCACGTGACTCGTTCCCATGTAAGAACAACCACAAATGTGAAGATGATACCAAATAAACCATTTCGCGATTTTTCTCTCTTCTAAAATTAAATTCATTCCATGATTAAAGACAAGATCAGTGTTAAACAGGTCTGTGCCAGATTCAAATGTTTAAATCCGGCAGGAGTCGGATTTGTAAAAATGGCCGGATTCCGGATTTTCCGGAGCCATTATATATATATATACTATACATATAATATATATATATATATATATATATATATATATATATTAGGGATCTACCGGCCGAATGTATGACGTCAAATCATGCCGGAGCCGCATTTGTAAAAATGGCCGGATTCCGGATTTGCCGGAGCCGAAATCCGGTACACCCCTAGTGTTAAACGTATTCCATTGTGATAACTTCATGAAATAATCTACGATCAATAACATACACTTTTTTAGTTTTCTACTTTGCTCTAAGCATTTTTCTCCGTTAAATACAGCGCTTTTTACGTTATCGTATTTCAGGTTTTCCGTCATCCTTAGTTTATTATGATTTCAACGTTATGACTTCCCCCTTTAGCTTATTATGACTTCCCCCTTTAGCTTATTATGACTTCCCCCTTTAGCTTATTATGACTTCCCCCTTTAGCTTATTATGACTTCCCCCTTTAGCTTATTATGACTTCCCCCTTTGGCTTATTATGACATCACCTTTAGCCTATTATTACATCACCTTAAGCCTATTATTACATCACCTTAAGCCTATTATTACATCACCTTAAGCCTATTATTACATCACCTTTAGATTATAATGACTTAAAATTTAGCCTATTATTACATCACCTTAAGCCTATTATGACATCACCTTAAGCCTACTATTACATCACCTTAAGCTTATTATTACATCACCTTAAGCCTGTTATTACATCACCTTTAGCTTATAATGACTTCACCTTTAGCTTATTATTACATCACCTTAAGCTATTATTACATCACCTTAAGCCTATTATTACATCACCTTTAGCTTATAATGACTTCACCTTTAGCCTATTATTACATCACCTTAAGCCTATTATGACATCACCTTAGGCCTACTATTACATCACCTTAAGCTTATTATTACATCACCTTAAGCCTGTTATTACATCACCTTTAGCTTATAATGACTTCACCTTTAGCTTATTATTACATCACCTTAAGCCTATTATTACATCACATTAAGCCTATTATTACATCACCTTAAGCCTATTATTACATCAACTTTAGCTTATAATGACTTAACCTTTAGCCTATTATTACATCACCTTAAGCCTATTATGACATCACCTAAAGCCTGCTATTACATCACCTTAAGCTTATTATTACATCACCTTAAGCCTGTTATTACATCACCTTTAGCTTATAATGACTTCACCTTTATCTTATTATTACATCACCTTAAGCTATTATTACATCACCTTAAGCCTATTATTACATCACCTTTAGCTTATAATGACTTCACCTTTAGCCTATTATTACATCACCTTAAGCCTATTATGACATCACCTTAGGCCTACTATTACATCACCTTAAGCTTATTATTACATCACCTTAAGCCTGTTATTACATCACCTTTAGCTTATAATGACTTCTCCTTTAGCTTATTATTACATCACCTTAAGCTATTATTACATCACCTTAAGCCTATTATTACATCACCTTACGCCTATTATTACATCACCTTAATCCTATTATTACATCACCTTTAGCTTATAATGACTTCACCTTTAGCTTATTATTACATCACCTTAAGCCTATTATTACATCACCTTAAGCCTATTATTACATCACGTTTAGCTTATAATGACTTCACCTTTAGCTTATTATTACATCACCTTAAGCCTATTTTTTCATCACCTTAAGCCTATTATGACATCACCTTAAGCCTATTATTACATCACCTTAAGCCTATTTTTACATCACCTTAAGCCTATTATTACATCACCTTAAGCCTTTTGTTACATCACCTTAAGCCTATTATTACATCACCTTAAGCCTATTATGATTTCACCTTTAGCTTATGACGTCACCTCCATTTCCCTATGAATTCGCCTTTAATAATTCTAATACTTGAATCGCCCCTGACGCTAGGATAGCGTAATTTCGGTATGTGAGGTAGTAGGCCTGGGTCACGACAAAGGGCTTCCGTCACAACAGTGTGGGTGGCGGCGATGGGGTGGCCACACGGACGGAGAATCAGTCACGGCGGATCCACTAAGCAGCGCTATCTCACTATCTTCCTAACATAACATAAAAACACACGACCTGCTGTTGAAAGTAAGAAGAACGCTGGGCGGCCCGAACAATGTAGAGCGGCGGCGCAGGGAAAGTGTCCGTCAAGTGGAGGTGGGAGGGCGCCCACGCCCCTTCGCCCGTGTTGCGCAATAGTGGGGTCGGTCCAATAGCCCATAACGACATTTTCCTGGTAATAAAAGGCGCCCATCACATGGTACAGTCACGTGACCTTCTTATTCGGATTTGTAGGCTTCATGGCTCTCTCTGTTATATCCTTGTGCATAAGAGAGAGAGAGAGAGAGAGAGAGAGAGAGAGAAAAGGGAGGGGGGATAATGAGTTGATGTTTTTACAAGACAAATAAGAAAATATTCATAGAAGGAGATAAAGAGAGATATAAATAAAAAGAGATGATAAACTGAGAGAGAGAGAAAGAGAGAGAGAGAAGGGGGGATGTGAGAGGGGGAGAAGTGGTGCTACAAAATGTCAAGATTTTTAAAGATCTTTATCATACGGCTATTAAGGATCTTAACTATCTTTTCTGTTAACGCTACAGGAACAAGTATTTTCCAGGACTCACCGCCACGACCCCCACCCCACCCACCCACATACAAGAAGAAATGGACAAGTTTATCATGAATCCACGCAGCCCCAACCCCTAACATGAAGGCTATGACGTAATGTAGCACCTCGTTTGAACAGTATATATTTCATAAAAGCCGGCCGTTAAGTTGGAAAGGAATTTTCCTGTTGTATGGCACTAAGGGTCGTTCGGAAAAACCGTTAAGTTATTTTTAGTTTACGTCAGACTAGAAGGCGAAATGGCTCATTAAAATCAAACACTGGTTGGCCTTTGACCCACGAATAGACGGACAGTGGATCGAAAAAAAATTTCAAAATTGAATTGCAGTTAAATGTAGATTTGTTATCATTCTTAATATAATTCTATGGGAATTGGTACTAGAGTTTTATATGAAAATGTATGCGAGTTAGTACTATAGAATTCTATATATTCACGTCTGTTGGTACTATAAAAATCTATAGATATAATATAAAATATAATATATAGAATTTTATATTCCATTTGAACCTTCACTAGAATCATGTGTGATTTTGACTAGTTTGTTATAGAGATATAAGTCACTGTCGTCTCATCACAGTGGACGAACAAACGAAACAAATTAGGCGAGCTTGTCGCCTCACAATTACTCACAGTCATGGACATACTCGAAAATTGATTGCCATCAACATGTAGACTAACTTTAGTCCCGTTGCGTCTATTTCACCCATACGGGCAGCACACGCATCAGCACGTGAGGGGTGAACGTATCCTACAGTCAAATCACATTTCTGGGCCTCCCGAACCCAAGGCAGTTTTCTAAAAACGGCAGAAACGCTGTTTCCAGTGAAGGATATACATATAAGCTACACAAGTTATAGCTTAGCCCCCCCTCCCCCCCAAGCACAAACACACACACAAATATCTGAGCGAGCAATTGTCAAAGACAGGGGTCTCCAAACTACGGCCCGAGGGCAGATCCGGCCCGCGAGGCCCTCTCATCCGGCCCCTGGTGACATTTTGATCTCCCAAAAAGATACTATTTTTACCTGTAGTTTAGTACAAAACTGTGTGTAGTCGGCCCCCAAACTGCTGTTTGACAGTTAATGCGGTCCTCCGGCAGAAAAGTTTGGAGACCCCTGGTCAAAGACATAGAATATGTGGACTTGTAACGGACCCCGTGTCTCAAATAGCTTATGTCCTTATCAAGTCTAAATCCAGCACCGGTCGTTTTTTGGCTTTTTAACACGTGTCTATTGACCTTTAAGTCTTCCAACAGTATTTCAATGAGCAATTATGATAGTATATGTGATTTCAACATTGTCATGCAACAATTCAAAAAGGCATAATATTAGAGGGGGGAAAACTTGAGAGAATGAAACTCTCATAGACCTAATCAGCTGCTTGCTACGAGGATCTAGAAACAATGTTTTTGAACCATCGAATTTCACTCTCTCGAGTTTGTTTTTGTTTTGTTCCCGCCGCCACTTAATTAAAGCGGTCGTATATTGTACTTTTCCCCAAATCGTAGTTGTCATCGTCCTCCTGTGATGAGAGGAGCGCAAACAATCAGATTACGGGAGGCGTGCAAACACTCAAGGCTTCGATTTGCCCCGTAGATGCGGGTCTGCTGTATTTTACTGATAATGATAACTTCAATGAGGAGTTGCCGAAACACGAGAAGAGCCCGGGACAAATGAAACTAGAAACTATTTCTCATTTAACGGGTTTTCCCAACTGTTGTTTAGATTCAAACACAAGCCGATATGTTTTGATACTTATGGATGTATTCAAATGAAATAAGATGAGATTTTGGCCAAATTTTACCTGCAGAAAGAGATATCAAATAAAATCAATATAATTATTAGAAATGACCCACACGATGGGAGCAGGGCTTTTTAAAAAATTGCATTTGGATCCGTGTGACGTTTAGCTTGAGCTATTTTAATTTCAGTATGACGTTTAGCCTGAGCTATTTTAATTTCAGTGTGACGTTTAGCTTGAGCTATTTTAATTTCAGTGTGACGTTTAGCTTGAGCTATTTTAATTTCAGTGTGACGTTTAGCTTGACCTATTTTAATTTCAGTGTGACACAGAAGTTGGGCAATTTTAATGCCGCACATAATTCTAACACGCTGAAATTTATTTTCAAATTTTTTAATGAACTCAAGATTACGCAAAGTTTAAAGACCTAGAATAATGAAAATTCTAAAATGACTCTATTGTTTTCATTTTTTCGTCAAAGGAGAACAAAAAAAAACTATGTACATGTATATATTTGTCAATTCTGTGTGCACGCGTTGGAGTGTATAAACAATATATCGACTGATTACCGACTGGATATAAGTTAAAGACATGTTTTTGAATAGCAAGATCCACGGTGAAGTCTGAAAATAACGAAAAGTAACTTTGTGAGGGAAAAAAAGAAAGAAGAAGAAAGTAATTTTACCATGTAGTTCAACAGAGTCACAAGAAGCAATCTTTTAAACATATTTCCAGCTACTTGTTTTAGGCGCTTTCGGGTTTCTATGGCAAGACGCTAAACAGTAACACGCCAGCTATATATGGTTCCTTACCTGGCCCAAAATGTTGCAACCTCAACGTCCATCCCTCTCAACCGTTCCGACCCTCGGGGTCCGCCTCGATCTGCTCAGGTCAGCGAGGTACGCCGCGTGGACAGACCGGTCATCGCTTGATAAGGTCACCTGCGTGAATGGAGATGGTTAGATTCCAATTGTGGTTGGCAAGTGTGTGTGGTGGGTAGGGGGGGGGTCGCCATCTGGGGGTAAGGTTGACAGAATGTGTGTGTAGTAAGGTTGACAGAATGTGTGTGTAGTAAGGTTGACAGAATGTGTGTGTAGTAAGGTTGACAGAATGTGTGTGTAGTAAGGTTGACAGAATGTGTGTGTAGTAAGGTTGACAGAATGTGTGTGTAGTAAGGTTGACAGAATGTGTGTGTAGTAAGGTTGACAGAATGTGTGTGTAGTAAGGTTGACAGAATGTGTGTGTAGTAAGGTTGACAGAATGTGTGTGTAGTAAGGTTGACAGAATGTGTGTGTAGTAAGGTTGACAGAATGTGTGTGTAGTAAGGTTGACAGAATGTGTGTGTAGGTCTTATTGTGTGTGTTTGTGCGGTCTATTTCCGTGGAGAGGATGGTGTGAAAACTAGTACACGTAGTTTGAAAAGAAAAAGACTAGTGAAATTGTTCAGATCTAACCTTTTTTTCCCAACGCCACGTGGTCACGCAGTTGGGTTGGAAAGTAGGAGGATGTCGAATTTTAAACTATTTCTATTTATAGCAACAATAAACGTGTCAAAGTTGAAAGGTGGGTAGGCGGGCCAAGGGGAATCTCCGTTCCATTATTTCTTACTTAGGGCCGTTACTTCCATTACGCAAGACTGCTTTAGCGAAAGCAGATTTTTTTTCGGGGAGGGAGTAATGGGGTGGGGGAGAAAAAATGGGGAGAAAGTGATGGTAGTAAAATGATTCTTATCGAGGCCGGGAAACAACATAAAATCACCTAATAATGCTCCGGCACTCCCCCCTCATCGCCCACACCCCCTTTTGTCCGCTACTTAGGTGAAAACTACATTGCTATCATTAGGTAAACAGAAACGGTTAACCGACAAAACGGCCCCGGTCAAAACGGCCCCTGTCAAAACGGCCCTGGTCAAAACGGCCCTGATCAAAGTCAAAAAGTCCCTAGACAAAACGCCCCTGGACAAATAGATGTTAAATGGAATAAAAAAATACAAGCAAGTATTATATTAGTGTTTTTACTCATCGATTCAGTGTCAGATTTAGTTCACAAGAAACACAAATAATAACATCACAAGAAACAAATTTAATAACAGTTACTCTTTATGAAACCAAGTCATCAAATCAATGATTCTCAATCCTTATAGTAAGGCGGACCAGCAGGAATTTTATCATTGCACCTGGGACAGGTGAACTATTTTCCCTTTACTTGACGTTGGAGAGGGGCCGTTTTCGCCGGGGCCAATCTGACCGGGGCCGTTTTGACCATGATGTTGGGCCATTTTTTCGGGGCCGTTTTGACGGGTCACGAACACATACAATGTTTTTGGTAACTAACACTGCCATCTCCGCATAAAAAATACCTACTGTTTGTGATTTATTTTGTGGAATAGGTTTTCTTCATTCTTTTATATTTAGTCTTCACGCTCTTTAACTTCACCCCGTCCCAGACAAACATACTTTAATTGAAAACATTAAATTCATGCTGCTGATCGCATGTTAATACGACTTGGCGCAGATAACAAAATCAGGGGCGTATTATTTGAAAGGGGCTTAAGGCCCAATACTTTTTTAGACTGACATGGCACATGCGATCTTTAAAATAATTTTTTTTTAAAGAAATAGAGTAGGATAAATGAGTAGGAAAAGAGACCAACCGCGTAACCACACAAACTCCGAAATTCTGCATCGATGAAGATAAAAATTCAAATTCAAGCCAGGGTAGCCATTGACCCCCCCCCCACACACACACACACACAACACCACCGTGCCTCCATTTTAAAGCTCTAGTTTCTTCGTTATTGCTTAATTTTATCATTTTTGATTTATCTAAATTCAACTTAAAAAATATATTGTCACTTTTGTCAGTGTCACAAAATTTAATTATTTTTAAAATTTACGTTTTAATAATCGGGGTGGGGGTGAAGATTATTTAATATTAAATTAAATTTTCGCGAAGTTTCGACTAATAAAAGAGTTAATTTTTTAAAAATTATGTCTATTTCATTGGGCAGCCTAGCCATATTATATAATTTTTTAGACTATTAAAATTACACCAACTTCCTCCCGTTATCAAAACTAATGAAGATAAACGCAGTATTTCATTACGTTGTACGAGGGTTATCAATACAGACTTATTTCTCTATCATGATAACATACACAAGTCCCGGCTAGTTTTTGCGGACAACTCTAGACAACAATGGGGAATAGCCTCCCCCGCCAATAAACAAAACGAGGCGTTTGACCGGGATACTCCGTTGAGACTAAGCGATTTTTTTCTTTCTGTCCTGTACTTACACTAAAAAATATGAATTATTTAATGAATGAATTTAATGAATAGAATAATTTTTAACTTAAAAATGTAGTAACTTAAAGTTTATCAATAAAATATTCATCACTTACCGAACTTCGCGTGCTAACTTAAGACTGAAGTTCATCATAAATAATAAACTCATATATATTTTATTTGTCTACTACTAGACTACTACTAGTCAAGTCAAGTCGTACCAACTTTTAACATGCCTATTAACTTATAACCATACTATTCCAATATTACCAGTAATAAAATTATTCGTTATTTGACATTTGATCGTGATTTCTTATCATCCGTTTAGAGTGCCCAGAGAACACCGGAGAGCTCAAAGGTCTTTCAAAATTCCCATGACAGCTGTGCTGTTCCCGCATGTTCCTCAAAAGAAAAATAATTAAATAAATATAGGCACAGGGGAAAAAATACCAGACAATCAGAAAGACAAAAAATCCAGCCACGCGAAGAAAGTCATAGAGAAAAAAACAATGGAAAAGGGTTATGGTAACCGTAATTTTCTTTGTCCATGCCGCTGTATACGTTTTTCATTAAATACTTTATATCAATCAGTGAATAACCCAAAAGAGGGCAAATAGTCTAATATAATAAAATTTCCAAATAGCCTACCTAGTTTGTTTTCAAATATGCAATACACATGTAATATGAATTTAATGGTATTAAGAATATTATATATATTTTTTTTTAAATTTACCAATTGTGTCAAGTTCTCCTGGTCTCATGGAAGTGTGTAGGCTTGTGGTGCAAGTGATGGCGGGATCGATTCCCAGGGAGGGGTGGGGAAATTTTTTTTAAATTGTCTTTTTACACTCAATTTTAGGATACAGTTATTTCTTCGTGTTCGGTTTTTTCATTAATAATATTTTTGGCTGAATAGTTACAGTCTTATATTAGCTGCTAGCAATCATTATTAGTTAAAGGGATGCTGGCTGGATAGGGCCCCAGTTCGAATTGCAGCCAGGGGCCCCGTGCAGTCTTAATCCGCCCCTGCTCCTTGTGATGGTGTCACTTGGTGCGGTCTGCACCACCCGCACCCGCTCCTCCCTATTGACGCCTCTGCTTTACCATATGAGAATATTAGTGATATTTGTCAGGTGGTTGTCAGAGGCTGATCCTTTTAAATCAAAGGCTCAAACACAAAGAAACAGAAGCATATTATTATGTGCCAACTAGTGAGAATCAAACCGCAATCTTATAGGATACACAAAATAAAATTTTAATTTCTCCGCTCTTGCTTAAGCCTACTTAGAACTTACTAACACTTAAAAGTATGTCCGTCTTTATTCGCTTCATTTGGATAATATGATATGTCCGCCCCTGTATGTGTACAGAGTACAGCGCACACATATATTTAACGCCGCACACTATTGTCACGATTCACTATTCTTAAGATTTCATTACTTTCAAAGCTCATTTATTCTGCAATTAAGAAGTCTACATACAAATAAATTAACTATGATCAATAAAAAGTATTTCTGTGAGTTTCTCTGCAACTGTTGCCAGTGAATGTTTTTAAATCCCTTATATTAATAATTAACTTGCTTTGTAAGTTTAATCGGAAATCCGAACCGACTATTTGTTTATAATTCTTTCACGTGCCAGTTCAGTTGACGCTGACCGTCGATGTTCACACCCCTACCGTCCCTGCGCCAAGTTTTAAAACCAGGGGAGATAATTCAGTCTGTAAATGTCGCGTTTAAACATAATTAATAATCACTACTTTTAGTTATGTCTCATATATAAGGGATTTATATTCAAAAACGTTGTTTTTACATCTATTTATTCAATTTTTAATACAAACCTTATAACATTTTCTCCGCGCGAAGTTTAGATGCAAAAGGGGATGTAATCTAAATTTATAATCACGTTAAAAAAACAGAGTTTTATTTCTTGAAGAAATTTGGAGAGTATTTAGACACAATGAAATGGCCAACCAAGGGCCAAGTGATTCACTAGTCTTTTTGATTATATATAAATGATGATGTTTATTTAATTTCTACGGCTACGGCCCTGGTATTAATCCATACTGAATACTCATAACGCATTAAACAAAATGGCCTGGCTTTAAGAAACTTAAATTCAATATTCATTTATGTCAAGCAACTACTATCAACTAGCATTGTAATTGTAACATTAAAATATTTTGTCTCCAGTTGAAATGAAACCCTGCTTTGCAACTTCTAATATAATAATCATAAAGTTTTTTTTAACAATAAAAAAGTTGAATTACTTCTCAGTCAACACATTTTTTGAGTCACCAGACCAGCCCTTAGCAAACTTTGTATACATAAGGCCGCATGGTCTTGGAATTTTTTCATTAAGCAGCTTTCAAGCAAATATTGTGTCTGCTTCATATTGGGCTTGAATGAGTTCAGCACACAAATAAAAAGTGGCATTATGTAAAAAAAATTTGGGTAATGATGAATAAAGTTTGACAATTTTTAGCAGTAGCAGTGATGATAAGCTTTTGGAGGTAAATGATTCACAGCTTGTACATTTATTTTAAAAAAAAACCATGAATGCAGTTGTCTAACTGTTCACATCCTGTGTTGAATGCTGCCGCACGCATGCTGAAGGGTGCCCACCTATCTAAATTATTCATCTGATGATAATGATGCAAAAATTGGTAGATGTGGTTGTTTTCATTTAATTTATCCAGATTGTGACCAAGGCTATGACAATATTAGCTGCTACCGACAAAGCTAATACAATATTAGCTGCTACTGTCAAGGCCATGACAATAATTGCTGATACTGACAAGGCTATGACAATGCAGGTGTCCATATTATCAGAAGGGTGATGTAGAGTCAGCTTGGACACACTAACAAAGGGGATAAAACATCTCACCAAGCAGCTCCTAAACAGAACTTTGAAATGGTCAACACTTGCCTTTTTCTGTTGTTTTTTTTTGGCGTCCCATAACCGTGTGGTCATAAGGGGTTCTAAAGTTTCCATTAGAACTTTCTCGGGGCTTTTTCTGGTTGAGTGATACCGAACAACAAGCGTAAATAGTGTGGCTGGAGCAGTGGAAGTAAATTTAAGAGACATAGAGATATATGTGACATTCTTAGAATTAAATAAAGAGATCCGTAGTGGCCTAGTCCCATAATAGGCAGGAATTAAGATTATAAAATTTGAATGGTTCACCGACAAAGCGGCTCCGACAATTGGGCTCCGCATAACGGGCCCGACAAAACGGCCCTGGACTAATAGTAAAATGTACAATCAAATTTTATATTCGTATTTTTACTCACCTATTCAGTGTCAGGTTTAGCTCACAATAAACAATAATAATGACATCACAAGAGTGAATTTAATAACCTTTATGCGAAATCACGGTTGTTTGTTGACAAGAAACAATATAATAAAATCACAAGAAATAATTTTAACACTTTTTTTAAGGGTAAAAAAGTTGACAAAAGCTTAAAATGCAAAAAAAAATTATAAAGTTTTTGTTAAAAAATTATAACAATTTGTCTCAGTCCGTTTTGACAGAATCCGTTTTGTCCGGGGCTGTTTTGACGGGTCACCAATTTGAATAGTATAGTTTGTCCTGCTGAAAAAGTAGCCTAAAGTCAATCATTCAAATAGTTTGTAACTCTAAAGTAGAAGCCTAAACTAAGTCACTAGCATGCACATTCTGGAAAGCTTGAGATTTCTCTCTTAAAGCTTTGGCCAGTACATGGGCCACCTGAGACTTCTACTAAGGGAATGCCACACATTAAATCAGAGTTCACTCGCTGCCCTAGCCTCTGCGGCTATGTCCAGCTTGGGGCATGTAGTCAACAGGTGTGCTACTGTTTCAGGGTAGGCTACAATGCATGCAGTCCAAATCCCTTTTGTCGTCTAGCCATTTGAAGTATGCTAGTGAAACATGACTTGTGCTAGTAGCCTAAACTTTATCATTCATAGTTTGTCAGTCTAAAACAGTAAACTGAACTGTATCATTTATACAGTTTTTTCATTATAATTGTCATAGTAGCCTGAATTAAATCACTCTGTAATAGTAGTAGTAACCTAAATTCATTCAAAGTTTGTCACTCTATCAGTACCCTTTATTCAATTGATTACACATTGACTAAAACAAATATTTCAATTTAAACCCTATTTATAAAAAAATTAAAAAAAACCATAGCTCTTTGATCAGAAATTTCAAACTTTATTTTTCAACAATATAAAATCACAAATTAAAAAGCCTAAAATACAATTTTAACAGTGGCGTTGTTTAAAAGGGGAACAAATTGAACAACGTTAATGATTATATTCATACTCTGATTATTTTCACAATTCTTTTTTATTGAAATTGAATGGCATACCTGTTTAGCAAGAGAAGCTATAAAGTCTATACAAATACTTTATTACTCTGCATACAGAATTGTGTTAAAATACATAAACATGATTTTCCTTTTTCTGTAAGAAGTTTACACAAATCTTTAGCCCAGCACACAATGTGTTGAATATTGTTGAGGTATGTGAATAATATTGTCTTCAGTAAGTAAAACATCTCTACCCTGTCTTCGTTCTAAAATATAAATTATTCAGACAGTAAACAAAAATAAAAAATAAATACATGCAGCAGTCAAGACATACTAAAATATGTACAGTTATAATATAGCAAGAGTTGTAAGTCATCATCTCAATGACTATTTGTTCTCAAACTTAAATCTGGTTTAAAGTGAGCAGATATATAACTTAACTGGCAAATTTATATTTAAGGACTTATTAATGTTAATGAATACATATTAAAGAAAATCAGTTTTAGTTTTTAAAAAAAGAAAAACATTTTAGCATTCAAGTTATTGATACTTATTGATTATAATAAACTAATAGTGTTAATTACATAACAAATGGTAACAAATTTCTTATATTTTTTCTAAAAGCGTTTCTTAGCAACAGATCCATTGAAAAATGTATGATTTTGGCGCAATAAGTTAACAAATATGAAAAACACAGTCATACTGAACTCAGCAATCAATTTAAAATAAGAGGAAATAAATCTTCTCCATAAATCTAAGCACTGTCATCAAGTAAAGAATTAATTCCAGTCACACACATATTTATTTACTAACAATAAAAAACGAATACACACACACACACACCCAAAGAATGCTGAAGGAAGTAAAGGAAAGTTAAAGGTAACAGTAATAAGTAACACATTGTACTATTATCGTAAGCATTAACTTGGTGAAGTGAATAAAAGTAAAAACCTTCTGGGATTATAATTTCTTTAATAATTTTAGCACAATGCCAATGGAAGAATTGAGGAATAAACTTAAGTATCATGAAGGACTGCATAATGTCCATCTTAGAACAAGAATTTGGTTTAGACATCAGTGACAATATCCCTTTTGTCTCAGCTTTTATATTATTAACTTCATACAAAATTAATTTATATTAGGGCTGTTAAAGATTAATTTTAATTTAATCGTTAACTTTTGAAAAATTAACGATTAATTAATCCTTAATTTCGATTAAAGCCAAAAATTAAAATTTATGATATCATAAGTAACACTAATTGAACATTCTTGTTGAAAATTTAAATAACACTGGAATGTCTCCTTTATATGTCATCTTTTAGCCAACTACGCAAAAGGACAAGTGTGTTGACATTATTTGGTTCAAGTGATGAGCGGGTCTAACTGACAATATAACCAGCCGAGCTGAACAATCATTCACATGGAACTGAGGTAACTGGTATGCACAAAACGGTCTTGGCAAGGAATGACATTATAGGATATAGGTGTTGATTAAGTTTCCACCATTGTAGAGGGTTAATGGATTCAGGAACTTTCATCTCCATTTTGTAACGCAGTAATTCATCAGAAGAGCTGTTGTCATTTTCTGTCTCTGAGTCAGACTCCATTACTGCCCTTACGCTTTTCATTTGGTTTGATAAATAGGCAAAGTGTTAGAACCATGGTAGGCAAACTTTATCAACATTTTGAACATTTCCATCAGTCAATAGTTTAAAACCAAAATGTTTGTGTAATCGTCAGTAAATTTATTAGTTATCGGTCGCTATTTTTATTATTATTATTTTTTACTTTTTGACTTCCAATAATTTGTAAGTGATGGGTCGATTAATCGTTAATTTCTGCAGCCCTATTTTATATATTTAAATATATAAAAATATAAATTATATAGAGGCTAATGGTTAAAAAATTCTTGTACAAATCTCTCTGGCTTTTTATTACTGATGAAGAGCAGGGCAGGTGGCAGTAAATATCACTTTTAATCTATTTGTTCAAGGTTTTAATCATCCATCAGGTTACAAGAGAAATAACATTATAGTAGTGAGGATAAAATATCTTTAAATAGAAAAGATCCATCAAGAAGTTGCCTTTAACCTTCATGTACACAAGATCTTGACACTGTTTCAAAGCTTCCATAAATATGAGATGCAGATTGTTTAAATAGAGTTCATCAATAAACTTGGAGCATTCAAGTTCAAGTAAAATAAAAAAATAAATCTTATAGGCTTATGTCAATCTGGTCTTTTAAAAAAATATTTTAGGCTTCCCCAGGTCTTTTGGTTGGGTATATATTCATTCTGTAATTCTGTAACACTGAAGGATGTGCTATTAGGGTACAGACAATAAGAAACAGAAGAGTTGGCATTGCACACTGAGTAAGATTCGTAATTTAAGCAGATAGTAGATGCCTCCTATCAAACATCATCAACCAGTGAACAAGGGCGGACAATATAAACACAACTCCTCCAAAAACAAAAGACAGAGCGTACTGCCCTGTTTCGTCGTAGATCCAACCCGCCAGTGGGGACCCAATAAAGGAAGCCAAGCCTTTAATAGTGGTCAGGAAAGCAAAAGCCGACGACAGAGAGCCCAAGCCAAAGTGCTTGACTATAATTAGAGGCTGGAGCGGTGAGAAGAACCCTGAAATGTAAAACATAAAATATTGAGCTTCAAGTCCTTGAGTTTTGTTTTTTAACTAATCAACTATTTTCTTGTTCTTAAAAAAAAAGGAGAACAATAACAGATTAAATGTTTCTGATGTAAAATGTTTCATAAAAAGTAACAATACATGCTTTAAAAAAATTAAATTGTTAAGTTAATCAGAAGTTAGGAATGTATAGAACGTAATTAAATAATTAAGGAGCGAACTCATGGCTTTGTCTCCACCCCCTATTCCCACAATCCAAGGTGGTTTTCTGCTCTTTACCTAGTCTGATATTCTACCAGGCTATCGACATATTTTATAACGTAAATCAACATCTTGTTCAAATCAATGATTATAAGCAAATAATTTAGAATCATAATTTGGAAAACGAGCAAACCGTAAAAGGATTTTTAGTGGAATAAATTTGTTGACACATGAGTGTAAGATTATGGTTTGAACTACTTCTTCAAACATTGTTATTAATGATGAGTACAGCATAAATTTCATTTGAATTCTGATAGACACTTTAATACAAAAGCACTAGGATTCCAACATGCAACTCACCTAAGAAAAAGCCATACAATGCAGCATAGAGGCAGAGTGACCAAAACTCTTTGTAGAAGGGACACAAAACACAGCTGATCCCTACCAGCAGCAGGGATGCATTGTTCAGATGCAGGGGATCCCATTTCAAGCTTGCCAGGATCCCTCCTAACAATCTGCCACAAATGTTCAGACAACCTGGTCACACAAGGAATAGAAAGCTAGTGTAAGTACACCATGTAAGTAACCGTTGGAAATTTATTAGTTCTATGGTAAAGAAGCCAATTCTAAAATACCTCAAGTTGTGGAAATAAATTTTAAAAAAGGCTTTTACATACATTCATGACTAATAATAACAGAAAACTATTTTTCTTAGCATTACAATCCTCACATCTGACACCCTGTCTATAATACGCCACTAAGTGATCAGATTAAGAGACATAACTCACCTAAAAGACTCATCAATAGAGCGGTGTCTGTATGGCCGAGCTCATTCGAAAATTTGGCCAAGAAAGTGGAAGCAATGGGATAACCAATCTGAACAAGTGACGCTCCGCAATAAAAAAAATGGAATGAAGGCATGCACAGGAGTTGGGCTATTGTGTACCCGGACGGAACAGGTTTGAATTGGCTTTCCTGGCTGTCCGTCACTTCTTGGACAAGATTCTTTTGCTCTGTACTTCCCAGAGTAAACTCCTGAACTGACTGGCCACTGCTGTGAGGACCCAACAAGTGTTCTGATGCACTTTCATCGGTTGCATCTTGGGGACTTGACTGATTCGGTGAGGTAGCCGAGGAGCTGAAATGAATCTTTGACAAACTGTTATTCGGTCTGCGCCTATCAATTTGATGCAAATATTGATGCTCATGTTCTTTCTGTAGAGACTTCAAGGTCTGGATGCTTCCAGCGAGATACAGCTGACTGCCGTTATCCACAAACAGATCATGAGGGCTGAGGCTTGGCTTGGGCAACATTTTCTGATGTATATCTCCATGGTGCCGAGCAGGCGGGCTTGAAACATTGTACCAGGTGGGGAGACAGTGGGCCGATGAGTGCAATGACTTGACATGGCGACCAGATGTTGACACATTATTTGGATTTTCTGATGGCAACTGGTACTCACTTTTCCAGAGAGTGTTTAAATGAGGTACACCTTTCACGCAGAATTCACCACGACGAGACTTTGTTCTAGAAGGTGCAGGGGGTGCTGAGACTTCTGGTTTCAGTCTAGCCTGTACATAATCTTTTACCAGGTTTTTGGTCAAACTTCTACCATTAGTTGTTGGGGAATGACTTGAAAAAGTCTCAGAAGGCTCCTCTAGCAGTCGAGTCATTTTCTGACAGTCTGCATCAACTTGCCGCGTGTCGACTTGGGGCAGCTTTACTGCAGCGTTATCGCTGTCGGCAGACAGACAGCTGGACTGAGAATCCAGCATCAGGTTATCACTCTCACTGCCCTGCATGTGTTTGGCTGGAGCGGGAGGTGGACGGTACAGGCATGAGAACACAGTCATGTGCAGCAATACCGCAGACAGGATAAGTATGGTGCCCTCAAGTGAGTAGCCCTCCAGTAAATAAGATATCAGGGGGCCGAGCACAACAAGGCCAGCCCCAGAGCCAGCGCTGATGATTCCATTGGCGATTCCTCGCTTCTGTTGGAAGTAAGCATTGACGATGATGATGGAAGGCAAGAAGACGAGACCACAGGAACAACCTGGTGTAATAAGAGAAATCTATTTTTTAAATACATCAGCCCAAAATTAGTTTTACCTTATATTAAGTAAGCACCAAAAATAAACTGCCAAACATTGATGGCTAGAAATCCGCCTGCCAATAAATTGTATTTTAAAAAAAATACAGGCGCCAATAAATAAACTTCTCACCTACCAAGGTTACAAGACGAAACATGGGTATATTCTAAAAATACACTTTATCTTTATAAGCATTCCAACTAGCACCCAACTTGTATGCCACAGCACATTTTTATTCACACCCTAGAATCTTAACACACTCAATAATACTGCATATTTATTACAGTAATATTCAATTTTCGCTAAAGGGTATCAAAATGTGGTGCATTAAAGACACAGGTTTTTTTAGTGTCTCCTTTAACACATATATTATGATTTAAAAAAAAATTGTTGTACAAATGTATTAGTTAGTCAGAGCAACTAACCAACAAGTTACCGAGACACTTAAGTAGGACTGCGGAAATTAATGATTAATTAATAAATTAATCGTAAGAAAGTTTAATCGATTAAAATTAATTTGATCAATTAAATTTTTTCCCAATTTATTAATAATTTATATTTTTTGCTACTTACATACTTTCCCCTCGTATTATTATTATTTATTTAGACCTGCATAGCAGAACGAATTTTTCTGTGTTATGTCACAAAATTTGGGAGCCATGGAATTACCGTGACTTAACCGATTTCGCGAAATAATGAATTGCAACTTAACAGGATCTACATATGCGTTATAAAAATATAATTAATCAAGTAATATTTTCCAGATTAATCGAACAAATTTTTTTTAATCAGTACCAGCCCTACACTTAAGTATTTTAATCATCATAAGCTGTTCCATCTCTCTAAGCAAGTATCAGACAACAAACTTATTACTTGAAATTATTATAAGATACACTCATTTTTAAATACCACCACCTGCTATTTGAAAATATTCTCACAAACTTTGCACAAAGAATACTTTTAAAATATGTGATGGAGACTTCTGGGTTGACCAATCCCATTCTAGCAAATCATTGGGTCATGGCTTGTAGCATTGCTCTAGACTAGTGACTGAATATACTTGTGAATAGCAGGGAAATATTTTTTTTCTTCATTTACTTTCTTTACTATTTAAAGTATAAACCCCAAAGCAAAAAAAAAGGACGTTTTGTGGTATATATCAGTGTTAAATGGATGCTCTGCAATATTTTTTCGACTGCCATCAGCACAAAATTTAGAAGTAAAAATAAACTAACTAAAAACAAATGTTCGTTCGGGACTAAATAAACAAGTTCTTTACTTCTCGTCACTAAAAACTGATTATGATAATAGTATTTAAAGCACTACGTACCTGTCAAGAGACCATAGAACAGAATGAAGACATAAACATTAGGAATGAAGGCACTGCTTATGAAACAGAGACAGCTGAGAAAACCCCCTGAGATTGTCACAGCTCTGAAGCCAAATTTTTTGGTCAACTGGTCAGCTACTGTACCTGAAATATAGGTCACACTGAAAACTATTAGTTTACAGTTGATGTTTCAGCTACGAAACAGTGAAAGCAGGGAGTGAATAACTGAATGATTGGTGGATGCACCTAGGGAAACCAGTTGCTTGTTTAAGTGTCCAAATCTGCATGAACACAGACACTGCACAAAACATTGTCTCAACTTTCAGTTTCAAAATCAGTTATCTGCCTTACACATGGTCAAAACATGGCAGTAAATGAAACAAAAAAGAATTTAAAAATTGCAATTTTTCCTTGATCCATTAAGTATCAGTCATTTAAATGAGGCACTTTTAGTTAATTTCAATTATTTGTTTCATTTATTTACATTTTCTGGTTCTTTAGAAACTGAAAAATATATTTTTCAAACAAACGTGTTTATTTTAAAATGAAACAGGTTATTTTATTATTATTTTTTTTCAATTTTGATGCACATTTGTTAAATTCATGCATTTTTGCCAATGTTTCAACATAAAATATATATACAAATATATTCTCTAAGCAGATAGCACCACTAAGCAGTCATTATTATAACCAGAATAATCTCATCTGAATTATTTTTAGTACCATTCTGTACATTTCGGTGCATAAGGCCTATCTTGTCTAAGAGTATCGACTATGAAAGAAAGTGCTCTAGATTTTAGAACGAGAAACTAGAGTTTAACTTAAATAAATAGAAGGATATGTATGCATGCAATTAAAGACATGTTTTGACAATGCAATAATGTAGATACATATAGATCATATTTTTATTCTATGTTTCTCCCACACTAATATTAAAAATGTCTCCAATGAAATGAACTTACGAATACAACCCACTCAACCTGAAAGAAGCCTTAATTTTTTAAACCCTGTTGTCAGTGGAATCATTAGATGATAAAGAACTCCTTAAAGCCAAGCAACTGATGACCCTGGGTCAGTCCACATTTACCAAACTATCCAAACAGCAAATGTGTGTTCCCATCTGGGAGATATGGTAACAATGAGTCTGAAACTGGCAGACACACTTTGTGATCAGATGAGTACTTGTGTCAGCTTGTCCTGGTCAGCCAGGCCTCCCTGAAATATACCAACTGCCGAGATGTATACTGTAATACTGTCTGGCCCATAGCCAAAAATAATTATGTCATAAATAAAATTATACGGAATGGGAAAATGGAAAGAGACAACATTATTGGTAACATCAATGACATGTTACTTCATTTATTTTATTTATTTGCTTCCCAGGGTTTATTTTTTCCTAATTAGGTTTTGCACTATTTAATACAATATAAAAATATAAGGTAGACAGGATGGTAGAGCCATAGTCAAATGCGTTTTTGAAATATAAGGGAAGGCATCCCATTTAAAAGTGTGAAATGCACAAGGACAGGAAATCACTTAACACCCCTTCCCCCATGTAAACCTCTGTTGGTTCTCACATTTATCAAATCTTTTTCAGATTTTATATCTACCAAATCCCACCTTATACATACCAGTTCCCACCTTATAGATATAGGATAGACACAAATTACATCAACCAAAATTTCATCATCAAAGGTGAATATACACTGACTTACCCATTATTAAAAAGGCCATAAACAACGAACCAGCAAATGACATGACAAAGTCTGAAGCTTGAAACTTGTTGGTCATGCTTTGAAACATCAGACCAAAGCTGCTCCCAATTCCATCGATGATAAATGCATTGAAAAAACTTGCAAATACTATTACCCATGCATATCCACCATCAATATTTACGAGATTGCCCTTTGATGAGGAAAGAGACTGTTCCTCATTGGAGTCAGATTTTTCTTCCATGAGATATCCCATCTGGAAGTGAGATTCAGTTTCACATTTATGCCCATTTTTGTCATCATGATTTTCTGAATTGGGTGATTTACTACCCATTCCATCTTGCTCCATTTAATAAGTTTTGGTGATGCGAGAATTCAAAAATGACATTATGATAGAAGCATTAACGAATTTCAGATAATTTTTTTTATTTTTTATCAATTAAGATAAATTGTTATCCTCTGATCATTTTGCACATGTCTAGGAGTAATTATCAAGTAGAACTTAATTAAATTTTTTACAGTTAACAGATTTCAATTACATGTAGCTTCATTTGTATTTTTTTCATCATGATTTCAATACTGTTTTCAATAAAGTAGTTTTCATCATTTAAAAACTAACTCTTGCATTGTCTGAAAAAAAAGGAAAAGAAAATATTATTAGAAGGTAATTTTTGACACAAGTTTAATTTTTTTAAAAATGAGTTTAAAACTTAGGCCTAAAACTCTAAGTCTAACCAAAAAAAAATCCATTTTTTGTGCATCTACATATTTTTTTCTGTCTAAAGATACCAGTCTCATTATTCACATGGATTGTTCAAAATTAATCTTATATTATATTTGCAAGGGCTTCCTAATCTTCCTGTATATAAAAAAACAAAGTTACTGAACTTATAGAAAATAAATTTAGATATTTAGGATTTTTCAATACCAGAAGGACACTTTATTTTGTGTTTTTTTTAAAAACATTTTCAGTGGAAAAAATAAATGATGACTTTTAAAAACTTTTGACTTAAGATAAAATGGTAAATGTGCAGAAGTGTGTGGGGGTTGGGAGGGCATATTCAATTAATTATGTGATACAGGGAATGGGAGCAGGTGGGAATGATAACATCTGGATTTCAGTTAATCAGGACATAGAGGCATTTTACTTGAATAGAAGGAGTGGGCCATTCTGAACAAAGGATAATGACATAAATTTTAAATAGTCAGATAATAGCTTCCTGGTGGTAATGTTGAGTTCAATAGATGCTCAAAATAGATTTCTTAGAAGTTCCTAGAAGATGTCAAGTAAAATTTAGTATGAGGTAATTAATGCTTCCTAAGGCCTAAGTTCGGCAGCTTATAACTTATGCGATACTGTTACAAGCTAGGTAACTTAGGCCAATACAGTCGAACCCACTTAACTCGAGCTCGGTTAACTCGCCCACCCCATTATGTCGACTTTTTTTATTGGAACCGCCAAATTATCTCTTTGTCTTAGCATTTTCTCGTCATTTAATTCGATTTTTTTAAGTTGCCAAAAACTCATAACACGAGCACAAAAAAGGGTCAAATTTGCCACTTAACGTTGGTTATCTCGATCACCATGACCAATCGCCAGCTTTTGAAAATGTTAGCTATGATTTTTTTATAAACAAGGGAAGGGACCAATTTTCTGCCTCACCGGGGTCTGCTGGTGACGTCACAGCCCGCTTGCTTTTAGCTCTCAGCACTGTCTTGCTTCTGGTACTATGGCAATCACCAATTTTGAAATTCGTAGTTATTTTTATAACCAACAAGGCCACGCATCAAATTTCAGCCTTGCATGGTGTGCTGGTGACGTCACAGCCCGCTTGCGTTCAGATACTTGTCAGAGCTGTGTCAGAATGAAATGACTCGCGAATTTTGTGTTTGCAATGTTGGAGAATATAATAAAAGTTTGTATCGATAATCGACGTTGGTTTTTATTTTAAATTTGTAAATTTCTGCTGTTAGTTGGTGCACATATACCTTTTGTTGTTAGCAAACATGTATGTACATTTTTATAGCATGCCGATAGCTTCATCAAACAAATAACGGCAAAAAGCAGACAGTTTACCCACCCCCACTCTAAGTCCATTGTTAGCTGAGGGGATCGTATGGAATAACAAAATGTACAGTGTGCAGATTTGTTGTCATTGGCAACCATTCATCCTTCAACCTCATTTTGACTCAATTACTATTACTACTGCTTTGTTCTCATTGTTTCATTCATAAGAAGTGGTCGTGTGCAAAAGCCATTTAACTATTGGTTAGAATTAATTAAAATATGTCAAAGTTGAAGGTTCAAAAGTTCAAAAGGAGTTCCTAATTTATTTGTGTACGTTTTTATAGAGAAGAGTTCGCTTTGCCATGAGTCATATAGACTTTGTCATTTCTAAGACTAAAAACTTTTTAACTCATTCGGTCATTGGGCTATTTTTAGATTCAGGTCAAACATTTCTGAAAGATCCATTACAACAGTGTATTTTGATACTCTGATCTCACTAAAAACGATATTCTAGGTGCAATTGTTTTGCAAAAAAATATTTCTTTACACTTAGTTTTGAGCTGAATAAATTATTTAAATTCTGAAGACTTAAATCTTAAATAAGCCTTAACATTTTTAAAGATGAGTGTAAGCGGTCGTTCGATAGTGATAGTCGTAACTACTAGTACTAGTACTAGACTACGGTAAACACTAGTCCTAGCGTAATAATAGTCAATTATTAACAAATATATTTATTTGAACATTGATTGTTTTCCTTGGTCCTTATACAAATAAATGCCTTGGTATTTATTAGTAATAAACTCACACTAAGATTATGACTTTAATTATAATTACATCATTAGTATTACAGTAGTAGTAAATAGCAGGAAATAATAAATTTCAAGGACGAACGAGCAAATGAACTAGAACTAGAGCCTCAGTCAGAGCCGAGTCACTAATTCATTTACATAAATCATACTCGCAAGGACGTTCCATTTCGCATAATATAATATATCACATAATTTAACATTATATTGATATTTCATATATTCCTATACGATTCTGATTAATCGTCCCATCACTAATTAACGCACAACACGTATATAAAGAAATTTCAAGCGCATGTTAATATTTTGCCGCCATATTGGTTTTCATTTTAACTCGATCATCGGTTATCTCGATGCCATTTTTCATACCCCATTTTTGACTGTACTAGGCTATTTCTTTCAAATCATAATTTATTATCTGAATCTGTCTGTTATATACTATTACTGCATATATACCATAAATAATCATAAAAGATGTAATTCTTTTATGATGAACTCTGTTCCTTTCGCAAAACTAAATTTCTTTCCATTCCTATTCTCCAACGACTATCAGTATCAGCAAGTTATTTAATTTTTTGGTTCTGTCTCTACGAATCAATGAAAGCAACTCATTTGACTATTTGCACTCCCGTTGATTGCAGTTTGTGGCTAAGTACAAAAACAGCCCCAACACTTCATGACTATAACTAGCTCTAAACTAACTATAATAATAATAATAGCCCATGCCTATACTTATAACTTTTATACTTCTGAATGGTAATGACAGTACAGTGATTAGGGGGTGGCCGGATATATTTTTTTTACTATTTGCCGGATCCCGATAGTTGGCCCTAATATTTGCAGAATCCAGATTTAAGTGTAAGCACTTTACTATTTTCTATTTAGTACGTAATACTATTTATTAAAGTATTTATTATCCAACATATGAAGAGTATCTGCTATCTACAAAATTTCTTGTTAAATGTACTGATTTCTGGTTATTGTTTTTTTACTTTTTTATATTTACACTTGTTTATAAACTTATTAATTTAATTTGATTTCAAATAATTCTTAACAAAATTGATATCCGGATCTGACAAAAATCTGCCATAAGTATTTGGAAAATCTGGATAGTGCCGGATATCCGGTAGGGTTGCCAGATGTTAGGCACTTTGGTAAAAAAATTAACTTTAAAAAAAATAAATAACCAATGACATATTTAAATAGAGCTTATTTTAAATTAAATTTTAACACCAAAATTATATTTTTAGGATTTATAGTTTTAAAGTTATGAATTTTTAAAGTGTGGTTCAAATTGTCCCAATCCCCAATGCATTTTTCCTCCACATTTTGTGACCTCAATTCGGCTGTTCGCGTCATGCACTTTATCTCTCGCTTTAATGATTTGATTTTCTTGATCAATGCTACAAATAAAATTATTATTTCTTTATTTTGTTTTTAAAATAATCTTTATTAATAAATCATTTTACTTTGTATTAACAGTAAAATTTATCTTTAAACGAAGTTTATGTTGCGTTTACAAGTTCCAGTTCACACAGCTATCATGACCTACACATGACAAAGTGAACTGTTCTCTATAATACTCTATAAAAATGTACAGCTAATATTAGGAACTCCTTTTGAACCTTCGACTTTGGCTCATGACTATCTAATTTAACAACACTGACCAATGGCTAAATAGTTTTTGCCCAAGGCTACAACTAATGAATGAAACTATTGAAGACATAGTAGTAATAGGATTCACAAGGAGGTTGAATGAATCGTAATGGTTGCCAGGGACAACAAGCCTGCACACTGTACATTATTGTATTTTGCAATATCAACTCTGCAAGGTTTAGCCATCTAAACTAAGTATATTATTGAATTAATTCCATATTAGATCATCTTTAAAGTTCAATTATCATATATTTTAAAGTTAATAGGCTAAATAATTGAATATTTTATAAGCATCTGGGACTTCCGCCATTAAAAAAGAGGCGGTATCACTTATGTAAAGAAGGGTCAATGAAAATTAGCACAGGGATATATCAATAGATGGTGGCGATTTAATATGGTAGATGGTGAATTTAGATTTCAACAAAAAATTTTGAGTCAAAGATGCAGTATATTGACCTTTTTATTCCAAAATGCTGGTCGATTGAAAATACAAAAGAAACCTATTAAAATGTAGGCCAATATGTCTTGCAAAGCTTTAGACCAGAAAAGGAACTCAAATACGTTTAGAAAGAACCTATTTATTAATAGTTTTACACCCCCCTCGGAAAATTAAAAACTTGGATCTTCCTGCGCCGAATTTAATTTCCCATACAAAAAACGTAGTAGTCGCCCTTGGCATACTGAAGTACCTACAGATGTCCAGTTTTGTACCGGACTATCCGGTATTATCGTTATTTGTCCAGTGGAAAAATGGAAGCAATACTGAAATTTTACATTGAAATATTGTGCCATCGACAAAATTCGACACTAGTGTCCGGTATTTTTGAGACAGCCACCGGCAACCCTAATATCCGGCCCGGATATCTGGCCACCCCCTAACTGTGATTAGACTATGGCTAGGACTACTATCTAGTATACCATACTGTCTCACTATGACAATGACTCTAGTTCTAGATTCTAATTCTATGATTATGATTAAAACTTCCGGCCTGTTGCAAATTGCAAAGGCAAAGTTGACATTGACAATAAACTTAAACTCAATTTTAAAAATGTACCTCTCCGCTTTATAATTACTTCAACCTTACGTTTCCTGAAATTGTGCTCAAGGGTCCTCAAATTATACAAATAATTAATATTTACAGTAGAACACTTCACGACCGACCCCCTTGGCCTTGACATAGACTCTAAAATTGACTTTTCCCACAAAATAAAATGAAAAATGTAATTTAAAAATATTTTAAAATGTAAAACTTTAACTTTGTTTACATCAAATCACAGACACAAAGATTGTAAAAAATAATGGAAGGCTTAGTAAACTAGTTTCACTACTTTTGAATAACTGAAACATTCCAAACAAACTCAGACTCTTTACTCACTAAAGAGTCTTTAGACTTAGTCTTTCCTTTACTTTATACTATAGTATAGTATAGTGGCTTTAGACTTTGACTTTAGTAGACTTTAGTCAGTTTAGTCTTTGACTTTTAGTTTAATTTAAAGTTTATGTAACAAACACTCAATTATATAGCCACGATGTAAATTTTTAATAATTCAGATCTGTCAACTTATCAACAGGAATCAGACTAAAATTAATAAGCTAAAAAAATACGTAATACTACCAGACGTCAAACTCCGTGATAATCTAAAATGTGTATATTTCAGGCATCTTTTGTGATTAACGGCGCCATTGTTGAATTTTGGAGAAATCTTTTTTCTTTAAAGTTATTATTTTGAGTTGCCCAATTGGATATTTTGGTTAATCCAGCAGCAGAGGAAGGCGGCACTCGTCTGGGTTCAAAATACAATAATAATAATGTATATATATTTTTAAATAGTCATCTTTTTAGAAATTATAAAAAGATGAAGATAAATAATTAAATAACTTAAAAAGGGCGTTGTTTTCCAATTCATGATACGTGTTACATACATTGACATTGCCCTAGTAAGGCCTAGTAGATATTTTTAAAAGACGCTTTAATTCAAATGCACAAAAAGGACAAAATAAATTATTCGCACACAGTACGATTTACTTTCAAATTCTCATATCTACCATAATAAAAGAGTGGGCGCCTGTATTATTGCTTGTCCATACTGCTATCCTGCATGTGTTTTAGGATTTTTCAGTGGAATTTTATCTCCCTGAAAAATTATCGTACAAATAACATTTTCTTGTGTTCTCTCAATTATTGTGTTTCGGAGACACTCCGTATATGCTTTGGGGACGCGGTGGTCGAGTAGCAGCGCACTGGACTGTCGTACCGATGGTCACGGGTTCGAATCCTTGTAAAGGCAATAGGTTTGTTCCCGGGGCCTAGGGCGTCCCTGAGTCACCCGGCTCCGAATGGGTACCTAACACTACATGTAGTTAGGCGGCTGGGTAATGCGTGGAACCCACAAAGCCGTGGCCTGTGAACGCTGCATCACTTGCCAACAGATCATCTGTCATGGTCTGTGGACGCAACTATCTTCTGCATAGAAGGAGCGTCTGTATAGATAAGATAGATATGTTTGTTCATCCAGCGGAGTTATGACGGCAGCATTGGCTTTGCGTACAAATAACAATTTATTTGAAAAATAAAATTTTAAAAATAATAATTTAAAAAATTACTTTTAAAAAAAGGATTAGGGTGTATTTTTTAATGCATGATGTTACATTGAAATATCATGAAACAGGAAAAACTCTGCAAAAACGTTGGTGAGACCTGTACTAGAATATGCATCTTCAGTATGGGACCCATCCACCAAAGAAAGCACTGATAAACTAGAACAAATTCAAAAAAGAGCTGCCAGATTCATTACTGGAGAATATTCAAAACTGACAAGAATAACACCATTAGTTAAATCATAAAACCTTGAAACACAAGAGGATAGAAGAATCAAGAGCAAAGTAGTAATCATACATAAAGCAATTAATTCTAATTTAGAAATAAAACACAAAGATAACTTAATACAACCCTCAGATAGACATAAGGATAAAAACACCTTTGGGGCCGTCCATAAAGTACGTCACGCTCCAGAGGGGGGAGGGGATGTAAGAAAGTGTGACAGGAGGGAGGGGGGGTCCTGCCATGTGGGACATCATGGTGTTTTATGTTAAATTTTAATTATTTTGTTAATAAAAAAAACAATTTTTGTTCGAAATTGTGACGTACTTTAGAGGGGGGGGGCCGAGATTTGTGACACTTTGTGACAGGGGGAGGGGGGGAGTTAAAAATGGTCAAAAATAGCATGACGTACTTTATGGACGGCCCCTTTCTTATTCCGTATGCAAGAACAAACACATACAAATTTTCGTTCTTCCCGTCCGGAATTCGGGCGTGGAATGGGTTGCCTGCAGAAACCTGGAAAACCAACACTTTATCAACATTTAAATCTCTAATAAAAATGCAGGACTAAACACAAACCATAGATAAGCGTAGGATGCAATAATCTTCTGTATAGAAGGAGCGTCTGTAAACAGATAAGATAAGATAAGAGCTCTTGCAGAAAATTGTATACCGATTTTTACTCTAAGCTACCTGTAGCCCACTTTGACAGAGTAACTGGTCCAGGAAGGTTACCTCAAAAGATCTTACCTTTAAATACTCTTAAACTTGGTATCTCCCTTTCAACAATATCAAAATTTTGATGAACACCTCTGTCTTTGAGATATTGCAACAGAACTGAAACTCTTTCAAACATGAAGGAAACAAGTAGCCTTAAGTAGCATTTGTTCCAAACTTACTTTTCAGTTTTCGCTTGGCTCTTGTCAAAAGATTTTTTTACGTTTATGTGTGAATATTGGGGTTGCTGGGATCAAAGAAATTCATTTCATGAACAATTTTGGTACCCCGCCAACCTATCTGTAAGTATGTGTCTCCATGGTAAAACATGACTTTGTTGAACTATGATGTTTTCAAAGGTTTCTGCTGGTCGGTCTGGAACTTCCACCAGAAAGCATTTTCTGTTTCTCTCTCTATACGATCATTGTAGCAGGCTTAGTGAGATGTCTGTCAATAGATCTCTAAGAAAATTGGACCAGTCAATTATCATATTTAGATTTTGAATTTCCGCTTCGTATTTCACCTGATCCCGAAGCCACAATTTGGACATTTACATAATGTCTTTTCGACCCCTTGAGTGTTCGCTGCTAGCTTGCAATTCATATTGCAGTTGTTGCATACAAGTGAGATTTTTTAAAATTTATTTAAATGATCAACGTTAAGCTGGGAATTAGATTGTGGTATTGACATCATTTGTCGCCTCGCCAATTGTGCGCATTGACTATTGACCAACTGTCAGTAAGCATGGCTGCATCGTTTATAGTCTTAGGATTTACATAGTAAAAATTATGCTTTTAAATCTTAAATATATTTTGACATAGAAGTAAGATTTTGTACTATGTCCCACTAATGATCCGTTTTATACACTTTTACTTTTATTCTATTCTTCCTATTCTGTGTGTCTGTCTTTAAGCGTCAATTCTTGCAGCGTCATTTGACGCACTTCGAATTGCTCGATTGAGCTGAAATTTGGCAGACTCCTGTATCTCCGATGACCATACAATACTCCAAACTTTCATTACATTTTGCACTGTCCACTGCTAAGTTATTTGCTTTTTTGTGCAATCTTTTTTCAATGTTAACTTAACAATAAATGTCTACGAGGTAATCAAAGGGAAATAACACATTTTTAAAAAATCTTTGAAAAATGAGCTCTCACGAATTGTAATTATTACAACCCGGCGAAGACAGAGACAATTAAATTTTAAAAAATTAAAGTACCTAATGGGTTTTTAAAAAAAGGAATTTTTAAAAGACGCTTTAATTCCAATGCACAAAAAGGACAAAATAAATTATTCACACACACTACGATTTACTTTCAAATTCTCATATCTACCATGATAAAAGAGTGGGCGCCTGTATTATTGCTTGTCCATACTACTATCCTGCATGTGTTTTAGGATTTTTCAGTGGAATTTTATCTCCATGAAAATTTATCGTACTAATAACATTTTCTTGTGTTCTCTCAATCATTGTGTTTCGGAGACACTCCGTATGCCGTATAGCTTTGACGCATGGTTGTTTGTTGACAGAGATTGACACATAAATGATACTACTTATAATTATGAGACAACATGGAGTTTTATAACAAGTACTCATTCCATATATTTTCCATGCTTTGACGTTATGCTAGCTAGTTGAATTGGTTTACTTGTTTCATGTCAAGTATTTTGCTCAGCGATGAACCTTCCCTTCTCCGTCTCTCACCCCACCCCAGTGACCTCAGTATTCAAAGAAACAGTAAATCATTTCCAAACATATCGATGGGGAAAAACTGCAAAACACCAAACGCTGGCTAGTATAAGTGTTATTATTTAACAACCATTTAAATTAAATTTAAAATTGTCAGTAAAGATTTAGAAAGAAACACATTACAAAAGATATAGAAAGTTTGCTAAAAATATTTTAAAAACTTACCTTGACCAGACTTATTTCCAAGTAATAATTTATGGAAGTCTGAGGAGGGGAGATTTGGGAAGAACTGATTTTAGAATTACATCAGAAATTAATACTATTTCGTAAAAATGATTTTTTACGCGAGCTGTCGCCCTTTAATCTGCATTGTATTTAGCTTACTGCTAACATGAACATTTCTTTGGTCTGAGGCGGCGGAAGAAATGAAGTTATCTGGCCAACGGCCAAATGTGGTTAAACAAATAAACAACAATCTTACCTTGAAGGCTGAATTTAAAAACACTTAAAAAAAATTAAGTTAAAAAATCACTTTATATAAAAAAACAACACACGAACAACTTACTGCAAAGCACTAACTACTTGTTGTATTACTTAATCAAGTGTTAAAATTAATAAAAGTAAGTTATTTAATTTATTTTTGCATTAAAAAAAAATTAAATGCGACTCACTCACAATTCAATGACAATATTATATTATTAATTACATTGTATTAATATAATAATATCATTTTAATATGTCATTCTCAACGTCACATGTCACACTCACTACCGGCAAGTATTTTTTACTATAATATTCATCCTATGCCTATACTATAAATGCTCACACTCACAGTAATAATGATGTCTTGATACTTGATGTAATGTAATAGTAGTAACACCTGACCTTTACTTTATAATTAAATTTATTTCAATTAAAATTTAAAGGGACACGGGTTATAGAAGAATGGGGAGTTTTTAGCGAGCTCACACTTAGGACACTTAGGAAAAGCCTAAGACTAAGGCTCATGTTAATTTAAGTGTTTCCCCTCTGGCTCTGGCCCTCTGAGCTTGTTTGAGTTCACCGAGCTTAGGCTTCGGCTTAATATAAATATAAGTGGGGAAAAATTACCATTACATAAATTAAGTGTCTTAAGACATAAGTCATAAGTAATTATAAATTAGGCATTAGTGGAGCAGACAAAAAAAAACTAAGGGAACAAAAATCCTTTTAGATTTGAAAGCATAGTCTGCATAGTTCTAACCAATGTTCCCTTTGGCCTTTAATGATTGATGAGTCTGAGTGCACCAAGCTTAGGCTTAAGTGGGGAAAAATTACCATTACATAACATAAGTAATTAGCCATTAGTGGAGCCGTGGAGCAGACAAAAAAAAACTAAGGGAACAAAAATCCTTTTTGAAAGCATAGTTTTAACCAATGTTCCCTTTGGCCTTTAATGAGAACTTTAGTTTTAGCTATGTACAAACCTGACCGATGCTGTAATCGTAGTCGTAATAAATTTTGATAAGGCTAAGGATAATATAATATATGTAAGGTGTAAAATTTTGCACACAAAAAGAGATGCTGTGCAACTTTCAATAACTTTGCACTGGAGTTTGCTATTTTGCACTCTGACTGATCAACCTAACCTTGGAGAGGACATTGGATTTTACTTACATTCTTTTTTTTTAATTGTTTGTATGAGTATAAGAAATTTTCCAAGTGAACTTCAAACTTACATCCCACTTAGTAACATCAATAAGCTTTCTCTTTTGCTATTTAAATAACACTTTTCCCAGGGTCTGCATGGACATTTAAATATCACCATAAAAACTAAAAAGTCATGACTGGGTACTCTGACTGATTTGGGTTACCTTTTCTCAGATTCATGTCGTTCAGTAATCATGTACTGTACTATTGGTCTGCTATAGTAGGCTATAGTTATTGGGATACGTCAATCAAAAACAATTATCGATCGATGCCAACTTCCCTCAGCCTATGGTTCCTTTGTCCAGGAACTACACTATCATTTTCCTGCTCATGCCGGGTCATTTGATACATAATCAGCTCTTTATTTGCACAAGGGCATCCCCTCCTCTTTCATCCAACAGTCCATCTAAGTTTACTTGATAGTGGCCGAGTAGAGAGAGGTTTAGAGTTAGTAGTTATATTGTTATAAGTTATATACAAAAGAACTGACTTAATTTCTGAATTACTTGAAAGTTTTAAAAAAGGCAGGACGGCCTCAATAAGCGAAAATGAATTGTTGTATATCCAATGGAAATTATACACCATGCAGCCATGTGTACTGAGAGTTGGACAATGTGCACTCTTAGCAAGGCAACAAATGATGTTGACACCACAATGGAATTCCTAGCTAAACGTTCACTATTAAAAAACTCAAATGTAATTGTATGCAACAACTGCATTGTGAATGAAGCTAACAGCATACACTGAATAGTCGACAAGAAAATATGTAAATGTCAAAATTGTGGCTTACAGAAAAGTATACAAGATGGCTGATTTTTCACTATTGTCTAAAATAATCATTCTTATTTACTGTTTTGCTAATGATTGTACACAAGATCAAGCATAATACTAAACTAAAATTCAAAATCAAAATACAGTTTTAGTCATTTCTGTTTCATTATTTCACAATTAGTTGTCCATTTTTAATCCTCCATTTGGTGTCTGCCCCTCAGTGAAGTTATTAAAACAGTCGGACCTCTCTAAGTCGAACTCAAAGGGACCCGAAATTTTTTTCGACTTATTGAGTTTTCGAGTTAGGGAAAATGGTGTAAAAGGCGCAGATTAATCAATGACAATGTTGATATTGAGAGGGGGGGGAACAGCCATCCCGTCGAGAAGGTTTGACAGGAAAGAGAGGCGGTGTCTGATTTTTTGTATGAAAGGAGGCTGACTAGGCTTTGACATATCAACATCACTGAGAAAGCAATCCCTCCCCACACACTTTATTCCCTCCACAGTGGGATGGAGTGGGGGGAGTAAGATTTTTCTTTGTAAAAAGAGTCACAGCATGCAGGAAAGGGACTCCTTTTTCTTGTCTAGGTCATTTTTGGTCTCAAAATATATGTTTACGTTGCTTTATGGAACATGTGATAACCCAAACGCCTTGGAAAATTCGGCTAAGGGAGGTTTGAAGCCACAAATCTACGAGTTAAGGAGATCTAAAATACATTAGTCTTATGTAATTTGGCCGGGACTTAACAATTAATTCAATATAGGGAGGTTTTTGACTTAGGGAAGTTCAACTTAGCGAGGTCCGACTGTATTTGAATTAGATGGTGTGGTTTGCTAATATATTCTGAATAATCATCTAAAAATAGAGTATATAATTGTGTCGTAGTGATTCGAGGACTTTTTTCCCTAGAAATTATAGCTTTGGGCAATAAAACTGTTTTAGTCAAATATGCATTGAGTCATTCAGATCATTAGCTTCTTTCTATGCTGAAGCCATAGCATAGAAAAAAATTGTACTTACTTCAGAAGAAAATAATACTTAATTATCATTAGTATACATTAGTATATTCATATCTTTGAAAATGTTGGTTAAAGATTTTTGTTCCCTCAAAACAGGCTTGGGAGAAATGTTTTATCTTTACTTGGCTCATCTAAGATCTGTTTGGTTTCAGACCTACTATGGATGGTATTTATTTTTTTTTAAATTTATGATAGGTCATCAAGCATTGGAATTGCTTGTTGATATCAGATTCAGAAACATAAAAAAAGCATTGTGTTCTTTCATTGGGTCTATTGATATTGTGCCCTTAGAAGTAGTGGTGGATGAGTAGTAACTAATTAAATTGGTGAATTCTTATTTAAAAATATGCATTACTTATCTCAAAACTCTTTTATCACCTTCAACAGAAGCTGACAGTATGCTAAAACAACCTAATAGATCATCAAGTTCCTTGCTCCAGAAGTTTGGCTTTGGAGTTAAAGTTGTGATAGTATTAGAAGGAGCTGGATTAATTGGTTCTTACTTGATCTGGCGGAAAATGAATAATGATCAAGGTAATTCATCTATAACCAGCAAAATAATTACCCAACTCCAAAGATTGTAGTTTACATACTTTCATAAATTGTGTTAATGAGGGTAATAATTCAAACATTTTTCCTCAATAAGGAAAATAATTAAACTTGTTTCCCTTTATTTTAGTCAGCCGTATCTTCATAAACAATGGGGCAATCAATAAATGAAATCTTGAAAATTTAGAAGATTTACCCCCCACCCCTCATTCTTATTGTCTGAAAAATGTTAGATCCTTCCTCGACATCCTATGACCTATATAATAAAAGGCTATGTTCCGTGTGTTCATCGATAGCGATTGGTCCCTCAAACACATATGACTCCTACAGCCAATCATATTGAAAATGTTTACGCAGACATTCAAAACGAGTTATTTTTGGTGCAGTATTTCTTTCAAGACTTTATTTTGAGTTATGCGCGTTGGGATTTATAGTTGAAAGCTATGTTTTTACGAGTTATTTATTTTAACTATAATGAATAGTATTTTTGACGTGATGCACATGTATGCCGGTCGAGCCGGCTGTTGGAGAGGAGCTACAACATGCCTCCGAACAGTGGCGGAACGTCCTTGCACGGGCTTTGTTGCTCTTTCAAATATAACATCACAAACTTTTGCACAACTTCCTCTAAAAACAATGTTTTCACTACTATCCTTCAAAAACCCAAAATAGTTAATATCCCTTGGATATCAAAATACTGCACCTGTGTCAAAGACATTTCACTAGACAGTGGTTCATAACCATGGGTGAAAACACCTATTGAGTTGAGATGGACTCATAACATTATATTTGAAGCCATTGCTACTTGTTGCTGCCTTGAAATACAGATCAATACTTTTTAAATAAATTTTATTTGCAGCAGTTGAATTGTGTTAGCCCTTTAATTGTATATAAATATTTATTTATTGTTTATAGAAATAAAACTAGGCTAACTAAATTTTTTTTAAAACAAGTTATTTATTTTCCATGGGGGTGGGGGATGGAAGAAATGTTTAGAAAGTGAGCGGGGATGAATGCAAAAACATTTAAAATTGCTGCCCCTGTAAATTTACTAAATCAACCACTTCTCCGGGTAAAAAATTTCTCCTTTCATTCATTTTCATATAAAATCCCTTATACTTTAACTCCATATTTTCTCAGCATTGTCACGGGAACTATATTCTTCTTTGATTCTCCCCTACCTTTTGTCTTGTAATTTGGTAATGGACAGACATGGGTTACTCTTACTGATTATCTCAGTTTTAATGACAAGGTTGCTAGTTTAATATGATTGTTTAAAATTTAAAAGAATAATTCGGAAAATAAAATTTCTTTAGTTTATTCAGTGTCACTGTTTAAAAAAAACAACAAACCTTTCCCTTTTTACGTGATGTCAACGTCTCTCCCATCCCCTGAACATGTTGCCATATAAATGTGACCCACCTCCCCCTTTTTAAATCCCTTATATTAACTTCACCGCCGTCTCTTTGGTTCTGTCGTCATCTCATGGGCGGGCGGAAAAACAAAAGTAAAAAATGACCCACTTCCCGTGATCCGATCGAGCTGAAATTTGGCACACGGACCCGTCTCACCTAACAATGCATCGTATCAAAATTTCAGATCGATCGAACGTACCGTAATTAAATTTATGCCTTTTTAGTTTATCCTTGTATAACGTATGTAATTCAAACTCACTGTTTGTTATTGTTTTTTTTTCACGGGATTATTCAGTCACGCGTTGACGCGAACCATCGAAGTACCGGCGTGCTTTTGTTTACATTTTACGTGTCACGCTGAGCTCGGTCAAGCGATCGGTGACCAGACTCCCCCCCCCAGGGTTATGAAGCCAAGTTGAGTTAAGACAGATTCAGTCTGTAAATGTTTGTCGCGTTTGAAAATAATCAATACTGTTAGTTATGTCTCATATATAAGGGATTTATAGTCAAAAACTTTGTTTTTACGGGTCTGTTTTATTTCACCTCTAGTCATTTAAGGTCCTTTGTTGATGGCCCCAATGTTAAAAATTAAATTGTTAAGTTAATATATTAACTTCCTTGTGATCTGCTTATTATCAGCAGGCATCAGGTTTTAACCTTCACCCTCCACTAATTTGAGGCAATTTTTATTATTATTTTTTTTTAAAAAGTAGTTATAACAAAAATATTGTCACTCCAAATGTTTTTACATATAAATGCTAGTTTAAGCCAGTGTTGAGTTTGCGCCAAGCCTCTGCAAAGTGTGCTGCAAGTGCTGAAAAATGTAACAAAAGATAATTTTAAATAATAAATTAAATTAAATTATTAAACACATTTATATTTGTTAAAACTTAAAAAAACAATAAGTTTTGTTAATGGATTTGTGATACTACTTAATTTTATAAATCTATTATAAATTTAGGTACATTGATACAGTGCAGATGACAGTAGTAAAGAAAATGAATCAAGTGTGCCTTGGTGTTTGAGAACCACTGGTTTAAGCATTTAAAAACAAGCATTGTCTTATCTTCATCCCAATTCATCCTCAAATAACCTATGGTCTTATGTCCAGATTGGTTAACTTTAAGCCCAATTTCAATAAAGGGTTTGCCTTTTATTGTTATTCTGGATGAAATCCTATGTAAAATGTATTTTTAAATCCCTTATATTTAACTTCACCGTCGTCTCTGTCTTGGGCGGGCGGAAAAAACAAAAGTAAAAAAATGACCCACTTCCCGTGAAGCCATCGAGCTGAAATTTGGCACACGGACCCGTGTCACCTAACAATGCATCGTATCAAAATTTCAGATCGATCGAACATGCCGTAATTAAATTAATGCATTTTTAGTTTATCTATATAAACTATATGTAGCGGTCGCTATTGTTTACATTTTACGGGTCACTTGACTTCACGCCAGCCATCGGTGAACAGATCTCGTGTTTTAACCAGGTGGTTTACACTAGGAGTTGAGTTAACGCGTTGGCGCCACCCGTCCATGTCCACACCCCCTCCCCCCTTCCCCCAGTTTTAAAGCCAGGGGAGATCATTTCGGTTTCAGTCTGTAAATGTTTGTCGCGTTTGAACATAATCAATACTTTTAGTTATGTCTCATATATAAGGGATTTATAGTCAAAAACTTTGTTTTTACGGGGGTTGTTTTATTTGGGACCTAAAACTTAAGCAATTAAAAAAACAAGACATAATTTTTTAAATTTTTGTTGCTGACTGTAGGTGATCCGTCCCTTTGGACCTCACTAACCAAGAGAGCTTAGATTCATTTTAATCAGCAGATCCTATTTTCATATTTATTTCATGTATTTTTTAATATAGCTTTACTCCTATCATTATCAAGGTTTTTAGCATCCATAATATTTGCCCTGCTTTGCTTTTATAAAAGTAATCTTCACTATCCATTAAACCTTGTTAATTTTTTTAAAACTCAGCTTTTCTTTAATAACGGTTTTAAATATTTGCTTCATTCCAGAGTTTAGATACCTTATTCATCAAAAGGCACCTTACATCTTAGATTGTAAGTATACCCCTCATTACTAGTTAGTTTCCATTTTTACACAGTATCCTTGAACTTTACATAGATACCAACAAAGGTAACTGATTTCATCACAGATTTCACTTTGTACTATGCTTTTCTCCCAGGTCCCCTGTTAGCCAAAAACAGAAAATGAAATTGAACCAAGAACCAGATTTGACTAATTTTCATGTACTGTATATTAGATGAAGCTTGTTCCTTCTTTATGTTTATACTTAGTTTTCCACTTTTGGTTATTTCTATATTTGAACCAAATTTCTATAAATTTTGTTTTCCCAATAAAACATTTAATTTTTAAGTTCCTTAATCAGTGTTTGGAAGTAGGCTTTGATAAATGAATGAATACTTTCTTCTGTAGGGCTATTACTATCCGTGCTAGACTAACATGCTTGTTGCGCTCTGATGTTCATAACCTCTGTAAAAAAAAATGTCTTCAAATTTTTCTTAAATTTATCTTTGTTTTCATACTGTTTCAAATATTTCGGAATACAATTTTGATGCCACTGACTCAAAGGAGCGCATGCGAAGAGACCTCTTCCTTTGTCCATCCACTTTAGGAAGGGCTGCTTAGAAGAATGCAGCCACGTTATAGATACACGTTCCAATGTTAATTCCTTCAAATACCTTGGGCACTGATCCGTCCATATAGTTATAAGATTGTGACAAAATCTTATCTTATACTTTTAGCCCATGACTTCATTGTGTTTGAACTTTGTCAATTTTCTTATGTATACAAAGTGTTTCATTTTGTCTTATATTCTTCTACTTCTACACCACTTGATCACTTTCTCCCCCACATTATTTTATTCTTCAACTCAAAGTAGTTTATAATTTATAATCATGATGTGGATGACAGGGATTTCAGGGAAGCTATGTGTGTGTGTGGCGAGGTGAGGGAGTTCTTAGAGTATTTAAATTGAAAGCCCACTACCAATTGATTAGCTTAAATCAATGACTTAAAATTTAAAGGTGATATCTATATGTAAAAATTGTAATATAAAAGCCCAGGTCACTCATTCTGTAACGCTAAGGGACATAATCAGCATACTTTTTTAAAATTGAAAATATAGAAGTAAAATCATAATTATTTTGGTTTCGAGATTAACAGAGCGTGTGGTGTTTCTCGTCGTAAAATATTAAAATGACGCCATTGTTTGAGCTTATATTTTAATTTTGGAAAGGGATATATAGAGAAATTTTTTGAAAAATAAATCATTCTAATGAACTAAAATTTACCTATTCATTCTTTTTATTGAACTCATTCACATACCAATTTTTGGTTGTCGGACACACTGATACGAACGCATACAATAACATTCACATTAGTTTACTTGTGCAGTTACTTGTGCTTTTGAAAAAAATGGGCTCCATAGGCACCCCAGAACAACCTACTTTTATATATTGATAAAAAATTTGTATGAATTTAACTCTTGGATCACTACTTCTGAACTGATTCATTTCAAAGTGGTCACGTAAATATGTATTAATTGTTTTAAAAATTAAAAACTTAATTAATTTTATATAATTGTTTTGTTATTTTTTCATCTCCATTTTGTTTAGATTATTACAAGGTTGGAGAGACTTTAGGCAGTGACTCAACTAGAACAGCTGACTACGCCAACTGGGGTGTGAGACGGTGATATAATGTATAATTCCGGACTATTAATAAATTAAAATGTGATGAGTAATTTCAAATTGTATATATTTATAATAATAAAGATTTTTAAAAGAATCGTACATTGTTATCGTCATACTTAAGGTTAGGATTGTCAAGTTTTAAGGATGGAAATTCTTTTTAATTCACTTGGTCTTGCACAATGTTCCCTTTAAGTTTGGTTGGTTTATGTGCAAAAAATAAACTGGTGTGCAAAGTTGTACATCATCCATTTTTCTGTGCAATATTTTACATCCCACAAACATATTTCTATTATAATTGTCAAAATTTGCAGTAACTCTAAACTGCAGTGTCTAGCAGCTTAACTTAAAGAGAACATTGGCCTTGTATAGAGTTGTATTTATTTGTTGACAATTTTGGCATATTGGTAAAATTACAAGTCCAAGAGATGGCCAGGACTTCACCAATGGCAATGTTAGAGTTCAAACGAAGATCACGTGCAACAAGCGGCCCAATCGTCCAAAACCTTTAGAATACTGCACTGTAAGTTAAATTATTAAAACCAGGTTGTGGCCCTTTGCCATATTCAGTCAACTGAAGATCATCAGAGTAAATATAATCAATGGACAGTGTCCCTCTCTACTCAGACCAAAAGGCTATGTAAATTGTCGCACCTTTACATGTGTCCAACCAAAATGAGTGAAGGATATGCATCTGAAACGAACATCGAACCGTTGAAGACGGTGTGAGTTAGAATGCATTTTAATATTTAAGAGTAATAAGAGGCAATACAGAACAGATGCCTGAAGAATCTTGTTTTAAAAGGACCGGTAGTTTGGACGTCTCCAGTGACTAAGCGTAGACTTTTATTGTTTTCTGAATGACATTCGTGAACTCCGTACAATGAATCTGAATTTGTTTTAATTTTTGTCAAAACTTTTTTAATGTGAGCATAATTTTGTAGTTGTTGAATCATGCGACTTTGAGAGAAATGTTTTTAGGGAAAATTGAAATCGTCATAAATTGTTTTGTTTTTTTAAAACCTTCGTTTTCTTATACCACTTAGATAACTTTAAATTTATTGCAAATGCACACTGAATGCAGAAAGAATATTTTCATAATTTAAGTTATCCATTATACTTAGGATCATCGAACATAATAACCCAGGGTTCAATGGAATTTAATGGTAACAATTTTAGATGTAAGAGGCATTGCGACAACCCTTGACTACTAACTACAAATTCAGTATAGTATAAAGAGTTCAATAGAATTAAAACCACCGTGCTTATATTAATTATTGTATAATTGTATGCATGTTTTACTAGTTTACACATATTGGACAATTACTATCTTACTCGGATCATCACAATAGATTATTGTTTTCGTCTCAACCTGTTCTTAAAGTTTAAATGGTATGACCTTACACTCCCATACTGAAGATAGTGGATTTAAGTGTTGAATTTGAATGCCCTAATTCCAAACAAGTTAAAGATTGATTCCCGTGTTGTTAGAAATCTTCAAATGAAAAGATTACGTACACAGGCAATGTAACTGATTTTCACGTAACACATACGCGTTGCATTCAGCTTGTGTTAACGTTAACGGGATTTGTTTGAATTATGAGATGTATTACAGTAATTACACACACAAAGGCACGATTTCCTATACGCTATTCTCATCTCATAACTCATAAACTTGATGAGCTAAAATGTTAAATATATACTGCCGGTAACTAACCTTAATGATTAGAAATTAAGGCAATTAAAGGAAGTGAAAATGAATGAGAGAAGCCGTGACCTTTATTGAACCATGACTTAATACTAGGGCTGGTACTGATTAAACAAAAATTTGTTGGATTAATTGTGGAAAAAATTAATCGATTAATTATATTTTTATTACGCGCATAAAGATCCCGTAAAGTCGCGATTCATTATTTCGCGAAATCCATTAAGTCGCGGTAATTCCATGGCTCCAAAATTTTGTGACGTAACAGCAAATTCGATCTGCTATGCCAAAAACAAGGAAGAAAAACCTTTTGTTTACGTATGCACGATACATTCGCAAAGCGGTTATCTCCCTGCCCATCACCCTTGACCACCCTAGCTTAACAACCATAAACTGTGATTGGCCGACGCTAGCGAGGGTCAGCCATGTTTTCAAAAAGGGGGGGGGGAATGAACGGGCACAAACACACATATTTATAAAAATTAAAATAATAACGTTTTCGGTGGGGCTTGAACCCAGGACCTTCCACGTGTGAGGCGGACGTGATAACAACTACACTACAAATCACATGATATACTGTGAAGGAACAACGCAAGAACCATTGTTGGTCTCGAGATAATCCAACCATAAACTGATTGGTTGACCCCAGTGAGGGTCATTCGTCATGCTTGTTTGCACAAACTCGCTTTGGTGAATTATACATAGAGAGAAATACGAGGGAAAAGTATGAAAGTTACAAAAATATAAATTATTTTTTTAAAATGGAGAAAATAAATATTAGAAATATTTTCCTTTTTTTTTATAGAATTTTAATCGATCAAATTAATTTTAATAGATTAAAATTTTTAACGATTATGGGCCGTCCATAAATGACGTCACGCTCCTAAGGGGGGAGGGGGTCACACTTTTGTGACGAGGGGGAGGGAGGGGGTTAAGAAATGTGACCTCACATCGAAAGGGTAACTTTAAATAAAACTTCAACTGAAATATTTGGTGGCTTACAATTTATTTCATGTCTTTTTTTTTAAATCAGGGCTTCTCAATGTGCCGGTCGGTAGGCCATCAGACGCTGGTTGGCGTAAGCCATCAAGAGACGAAAATTAAATCTTTTTATAATCATTAAGTTTGAGAACTCACAAGATAACGTATGAAATTGTTACACTGTTTCGTTTGAGACTCGTTTGATGTTGTCATCAAAGCATTTGTGATGTAACCGCAGCTCCGTCGGCGAACTTTTTTACCGTTACCCCAAAATATACAAGTTTATATGTGCGTTACTTTTTGGGGGTCCCCCCCCAACCCCGAGACTCTTGGTCCTGCTCACATGACTCGGGGATTTGGGGGACTGGTGAGTTTTACAAATGCTACTGGTGAGTTTTACAAGCATGACAAATGTCTAAAAATGATCTGAATAGGATTATGTGTAGATATTTTAAGTCAAAACCACACGGAATATCCTTTTTCTTTAAAAAAAAGGGGGGGGGGTGGAATCTATTTGATAGAATTATAAACGTTTTAAGTTTGATATAATTGTTCGGTTGGTTTTTGGTCAACCGCCTCTGGCCATTCTAGATATAATGATAAATGAGCCAATTTAAAAGTTGTCAAGTATTCTTTAACTTTATTTAATGCATCAAATTCTTGACATCGCAATTCGAGAGGAGCACAAAACAACTTTTCTTCTTAGCTCAGTTTTTAAGGCATTAATTTTAAATATCACAGAAAGGATACTTGATACAATCAAGTCATGTGGATTAAGATTATTGTCACTCGTGTCAATATAGCATAATGAAAGTAGGGTGGATTTATGTGTCTTCGTATAGTACGCAGGTAAGAAATCTACATAGTTGTCAATTTAAAAAAAAAGCATTTTCTGGAAGGAACCGGTTCAATAATGGGCATATGTTCCAAGCGTTCACGTACACATGACGTATTTTATTATATCTAGTGGATTGTAGTGGATGTTATATGTCCCAAATGAGTCTGCATTACCCCCAAGAATTCCCTTTTGACCCCAGATGAGGTTATTTACCTCTGTTCGCCGATTTCTTTCTTACCGTCAGTCAATTGACGGGTTAAAAAAAATACATTTTAGAAATTTAATTTTTAAATATTTTTTTTTCTAAACAAAGACGTTAACCGTGATGATTAATAGCCATTGTTTAATTTGTATTCATTAAAATAAAATATAATCTAAGGATGTTAACACAGTTCGTTTTTTGAAGGCCTGTTAAACGTTTTGAAAAAAAAATGCTTCACGCGAGCTGCGATATTACAATGTAGACCTTCACTAAATAAGTAATAAATACTTAAATGACAATAAAAGTGATTTGAAATGTACTAATTTTCAAATAGAAAATAAGGTGGGTTTTTTGGAGGGGGGGGGTCAAAGCTTTGTGACGTATTTTTAGAGGTGGGGGGGGGTCTATTTTTTTGTGACGACGCATGACGAGGGGGGGGAGGGGGTAAACAATCGGCCAAAAATCGCGTGACGTCATTTATGGACGGCCCCTTAATTAATCCTTAATTATTTAAATTTATTTATTTATTTTAATGTATGCCGGTAAGGGTCAACGTCCCCTCTAAATTGAAACTACTGCAAGGGAGGTTTTTTTTTATAAATTTTTTTTTGGGGGGGGGGATGGGGGATGAGCAAGTGTAAATATTCACGATCACTGCCCAGGGTATGAGAATCACTGTTCTCAAACTGTTGATGAAATGTACTCAACTGTTGCCGATTGTTTGTGAAATGTGTTCTCTATATACTATATGGAATGATCCTGGGTTGGTGAGCGGACTGACTACACGTAGCGTGTGTTGGGGGTAGACAGAAAGCAAGTCTAATACTAATAGATAGCCCTATGTTATATTCCATGTATTATAGAGAGACGGACTAAGTGAGGTTGAAGTGTCAAGTATTCGCTTCTGTTATTGGATCATTATACTGTACATACTACTGTTGTGACTCTATTTGTGATCACGTGATTAAAGATAGTGAATTGAAGTCATTGAAATATCGCCCACACATATGGCTTCAGTGGTTGTTTATTCGTATGTTAGCACGACTAACAACAGTCAGTGTGTGACGCAGTGTTTGCGCAATTCAGTGGATATAGGGCGTACTCACAAATGTGAGACTTAAACATTCACTAAAGAAGATACTGAAAGAAACAGTGTTGGCCAAAAACGCGATCGTCCCACCGCCTTGGGCGCTCGCTCTCACAATTCGTCAGTTTTGGATGCCCACCAGCCACCGTTGGCCCACCAGTGGTTTGGTTAGTTAGTATTTGAAAGGATGTGCCATTGTTTGAGCGTGTATGAATTCAATTTGAACATTAAAATACTACAAGTAACTAATTTCAATGAATCAAAAACTTTAAATTATGAGTAATACTATTAATAGTTTTTCTTAGGACTAAAACTGACGAAATCCAGGAGAAAACATGTGTTCACACCCCTCCTTATGCCCATGTACCCCCTGGACTCTGACCCCCCCCCCTTTTTCCGTTGACACCGCACACTTCCTGAAAGGACGTAACAAAGATTGCTTTCCCTTTTTTCCCTCTTCTTTTCCAGTTTCGGGGCTCATTCAAGATGCGACAGTTTCAGTGCATTTACTTTGAGCGCACATGCATGTACTGTAAATTTGTATCTATATTCACACTACCATAGTTGACCCGTAACATATTTTACACCACTCGTCATGTCATATGCATTTAATCATATCAATAGAAATTGTGTCGTCTATGAAAAATATTTTTAAAAACACAAACAACTTTCCATCATCAGGATCAATAGTCACGTGTGAGCAATTTAATTTAAAAATACAATAAAAATAAACCAAGTCCAGTTTTAGACTATATCATGGATGATTTACAAGTGATATTGAATGTAATTCATTCTCGTTTTCATTACAATATTTCTTCTTTTTTTTTAAACTGGCTTAAACATGGACGAAATTTTGGTTTCGTTGGTCTATCTGAGATACGCCTCTATTAAAAGCGCAACATTCATAACACATTGGGCAGCTGTAGTTTCTGAGATACGCCTCTATTAAAAGGGCAGCATTCAATTCATTCATTACACATGGGGCAGCTGTAGTTTCTGAGACACGCCTCTATTAAAAGGGCATCATTCATAACACATGGGGCAGCTGTAGTTTCTGAGACACGCCTCTATTAAGTCTATTAAAAGGGCAACATTCATAACACATGGGGCAGCTGTAGTTTCTGAGACACGCCTCTATTAAGTCTATTAAAAGGGCAACATTCATAACACATGGGGCAGCTGTAGTTTCTGAGATACGCCTCTATTAAAAGGGCAGCATTCAATTAATTCATTACACATGGGGCAGCTGTAGTTTCTGAGATACGCCTCTATTAAGTCTATTAAAAGGGCAACATTCATAACACATGGGGCAGCTGTAGTTGAATGAAACAAACAGTTATTACATAAGAGCAGCAGTGTGTGTCTAGATAAGGGCACCATGGCAGTACATAACAACAACAGAAAAAGCTTTACCTTAATTCTGCTAATAAGTGTACCATTCAGACATGATAAACTTTAGTTACTGCCACTACTGATCAAAACATTCGTACATTTCTCTAACAGTCTTTACAATGAACTACAATGATTTAACTATTTTCACACTGATCTATTCATTCTTACATCATCTAATGACAATTACAATGATTTAACCATTATCACTGATCTATTCATTATTACATCATTCATCAAACTATCCTAAAAATGATTTAACCATTCTTAAACTACATTGATCGAACCATTCTTACATTGGTACCAAAAAAAAACCAAAAAAAACAACAAAAAAAACAAACAAACAAACAAAAACATTCATTTGTGTTGACATGATCAAAATGCTATTTCAAGTAACAACGCTCCTACAATGTACATGTCTCAGGGTATTCTCGCGTTGGTCATACCAACGGTCAACAACAGTTGAGCGGCGTAATACGTCAGCAAAATGACTCCCTCGGCGCAGCCAAATTCCCACACCCATTTGTTGACGGCGATAGTGAAGTCAGACACAATAAAAATGGCGGCGCCCGCCATGATGCAGAGCGTCGGTGCCGACGGCCTACTCTCGAAGCTTGCTATGGCCATGAACAGCATCGTGTGGATGAGGGTGAGGTAGACAATGACCACGGCCAGCAGGACGTAGTCGTGGATGCTGGTCACCATGACCAGCAGGATGGGCAGACTCAGTGGCAGTGCGAGCCACGCCCAGTGCCCGCGTCTGAACAGCTGGCGCATGCTGAGCAGGTAGCAGGACTGGGCAAGTGCGAAGGCCAGGACCCCCGGCGTGAAGAGCTTCTGGTAGACCAGGCAGATGTCGCCGACGCTGGACATGAGCAGGCCGGCGAGGAACAGGGTCAGGTTCACGTCTGCTCCAGGGGCATTCGACTTGGGCGAGGTGCTTCGTCCACCAGGGTTCTGGGCCTTGCGTGATCTGAGATACACATTGAAAGCGAGTGTCCATACGGGAAGGGCTTTCAAGATGGCGACAGAGAAAAGTTCTTGGGGCCGCTCTATGTGTGGGGAGTACACCACGAGGAAAAGCAGTGACGTCAAATAGAATGGAAGCAGAGTTGGCTCTTTGAGATCTGACAAAATCTGCAGAAGATATGAGTATTGCTGTTATGCATTTATCTGATATCAAAGACCATTTTGATTGGCATTCAAAAATGAATAATAGATAACGCAAAAATCTTACTCCCTCGGACGCAACTGTTTCAAAATTCAAATTCCCCTATCTCGAAACGACCATGTGCTTTGTCAAAGAAATTAGCATAATGTATACAATAAAAGTAAAATATTTAGTAAGTTAGAGAATTATGTGATATTTTAGGATGAAGTTGAAGGACGAAACATATAAATTAAATAAGTAAAGTTATAACGGTAGACAGGAAGTGATCTTCTTGTGCAAAGTTAAACAAAGCACTAGTACCGTCATGGCCGTCAACTTGAATCTACAAAATAACTAAATGATTTAATTATACACCAGTAGATGGCGAGTCATAAATTCAAAGCTTTAATTATTTATCCAAAAAACAAACAATAGCTTCTCCCCCTTATCCCCACCCCGTGCTAATGTTTTTTTTATAATTTAAATATTTTTAAGTACCATGATCCTCTTAAGATTTTAATTAAGACACTTAAGTTTAAGTCAAATAAGTGTAGTTAAAGAAATCAAAACATTTAACGTATTCATACTTTAAATAAAATGGCCCTCCAATCCATCAGAGGAACTTTTAATGAACAGTAATTGTTCATCACTGTGCTCAGTTTTATGTTCAATTCACAGTTTCTGTATTCAGCTCACTTTTCATTACATAAATTCAATCTCAGCAGTAAATATGACGCACCTCTCGCCTTGATAGTTATACGATTAAATTACGTTTCTTTTTATTAATAGTAAATTATAAAACAACCCAAAACGATTAGTATCCTGTGACGGGCGAGCATAATATGTCGACGTGTTTAAGCCCACCATACGACCACTGACATTATTGGTGCCTAAAGGAAGGCGAGGCCTCATGGTAGGGTTATCTTATCTTAACCGTTGGTCTGTGAGAGTACAGTTTAACCTATAGGCATAGGGTACTCCAGATTTGTAATTATGCTAACCGGTCATTCATGGCAACAACTAAAACGAAAATCATTCACAATTCAGTTAATATTTATTCATTTTTTTAAACATTCAGAACATACCTCCAGAAAGGTCCGTTTTATACAAGATATTCCCATCTTCAAGTCTATCCAAAGGTCAAGTTGACGAGCCCGGTCTTGACCCCTCAACAGCAGCACTCAAGTACTATCCTCACTGAGGCGGTGGTGATGACTCAGACAGCTGAAATACAAACAAACATAATCAATAACATTCTCTGGCCACGCGCCTTGGCGAGACAGTGACATCATGTAAGCAACAAAAAAAAATATATATGCCTCATATTGCGGAAGAGAAAACCGCGCGATTCGTAACGGGAGCGACGTCTTCATTTCGGAAATGTTAAAATAAAAAAGCTTTAAAATGTCATTAACTTTCCAATGGATCATTTAAAGTGAAGCATAATTCTCATAACAACAATTGTTTCAAGACTATACGAGGGAAAAAAATGTACCCAGAAGACTAGCTCCAGCTGGTGCTAGAACAACAACTGCGAGGAAGCTGATCTTTTGAACAATTACAGACAGAAGACTAGCCCCTAGAACAACCTTATTCCCTAGAATAGGGAAAGTAATAGAATGACTAAAGCTACAAATCTAGGCCATATGGCAACAACCGCCCTTAGCTGCATGGAACTACAATAATCTAAAGACTAACCCTTAGTACAAGACTTTTCAGGAAATAATAACCTTTAGTCTGACCATTAGCATTGCAATACCAAGAGAATAGGCCTTCACAACCTCAAAGATATGTGGCTTCTTCAGTAATATTAGTAAGCCACATAAAAATAAAAGAGATACATGTCTTAATGAGAAACATAACACGAAGGTCTATACTGAAATATAAAATATGTCACACGAGTTGCGCAAAAGGACTGAAAATGTTCACACACACCACACACACACACACAACAAACGTTAGAAAGGATCATGAATACATGAGAATGCAATAATGCAAGGAAGGATGAGCTAGAAACCCGCGACTGCAAATCATAACATTAGACATTTTTTCCGTTATTGGTAACATTGCTAAAAGAGTCGCCATTTTCCTGCTTATCCCTTTGTACTGCACATGCTTCAGCAATATATCTGCCAAAGCTTTGAACAGACTTCCATCAACTATCTACAATAGCTGTTATCAGACTCCCGTCAATAATCTACAATAGCTTTTGACAGACTTCCGCCAATTAGCTGCCATAGCTTTGAACAGACTTCCGTCAAGTACCAACCACAGCTTTGAAACACTTAGAATTTTAAGAGCACAACTCGAATATCATGAATGACAAACGTTATCAACGCCGTCCGTCGAGACAGAGAACAGAGTCTGGAGTTGTGTACTGTGATAGAGATGTAAGTACACGAGTGGTGTGCTGTGATAGAGATGTAAGTACGAGAGTTGTGTACTGTGATAGAGATGTAAGTACGAGAGTTGTGTACCGTGATAGAGATGTAAGTACGAGAGTTGTGTACCGTGATAGAGATGTAAGTACGAGAGTTGTGTACTGTGATAGAGATGTAAGTACGAGAGTTGTGTACCGTGATAGAGATGTAAGTACGAGAGTTGTGTACTGTGATAGAGATGTAAGTACGAGAGTGGTGTGCTGTGATATATGCAAGTACGCGAGTGATGTGCTGTGATATATGCAAGTACAAGCAGTGGCGTAGCTGAACTTTTGCCGCCCGGGGCGGTCTCCAATGTGCCGCCCTTTTTAGGGACCGTCCATAAATTACGTCACGCACCTGGGGTGGGGAGGGGAGTTATACACTTGTGACGATGTGTGACGAGGGGGTGTGTTTGAGAAATGTGACGTCACGTCAAAATACGCAACTTTAAATAAAATTTCCACTTAAATATTGATTACTGACACTTTGCTTAATAAAGTTTACGTAAAACGCGTGTTATGATATTAGAGTGCAAGCTTACACTAAAAACATACTTAAATGACAAAACATCGATTTGAAACTTGCTGATATTAAAATAGAAAATACGGCTTTTATGGTGGAGGGGTGGGGGGGTGTCAAAGCTTTATGACGTCCTATTGAAGAAGGGGTCTAAGTTTTTGTGACGACTTATGACGAGGGTGGAGGGGGTGAAAAATCAGCAAACATCGCGTGACGTCATTTATCGACGGCAGATTAGTCTATTATATTATGGTTTTTATACATTAATAAACATGAATAAATAATTGTAATTGAAACGAAGTAAAGGTGGGGAGCATGTTTACCATTGCATGCCATATTTATGTAAGCAGACAAGAAAGTTACTGAGGTCGCAGGTCCCCCGTCCCCCCATGAGACAAAACATATTCCAAATTTACACCCAAAAAACATAATCATTTACTATTCTTTTATTTTATATTTATAAATAACTGATTTTTTTTTACAAAGAAATTGTGTACATTAGTTTGTAATCATATTTATACATTTACTTTCCTAACTTTCATAATAGAAAAATCGTGTATTATACTATAAAAATTTAAATTATTTGTAATATCTTGTTCTCTGGACAATATTGCAAGATTTTGTTGTCTCAAATCGTTCATTGTGGAACGCAGATAATTTTTATCAACTTCACTTTGGAGAAGCTCCTTTCACAACTAGCGACCCTGATAGTAATGGTTGAAAAATTCATAGCGAAATTACAATGTTGGGTACAGAATTTTCCAATCTAACTGTTGATTAAATGTTAATAGATCAATGGGGCCTTTTCCCCGTTTTTCTAACATAATGTATCATCTTGTAGTGTAGATACAGCCATAAAAACCTGGATCCTTTTTCTTTCAATATTGAACTATTCTTTATCAATGTCAATAAAGTAATGTATTTGATGTTCAAATGCTTTATTTAGTAAGTTACATGGGATTATATACGAATATTTTCTTGCAAGGACATTCACCTCATCAAAGCGTTCTTGTAATTTCTTCTATAATTCCATCCATGGATAAAAAACATTTCCCGTTGTACTTCTCGTTCTAAAGACAGAATCACGTCTTCTTAATTTTCTCCACTCATAATGTTTTCTCCTTCTAGCTCAGCATTCAGTTAATATCTACAATTCTTCACAAATTGTTTGGCTGATATAACAGCGTTTTGTATTAGCACATCTCTTTGTTCCATGTGTAGCCGAGTGGTGGCTAAGTTAAATAAAAAAAACAATGAACTCCAATTCACTCGGTAGGATATCAAACAGTTTATTCCAGCATTACAATAAGAATGGACCATGAACTAGTTAACACATCCGTCATCCATGCGCCACCTCAACACTATTTTACGCACACTCTCCTCTCACACAGACCAGGGGCAGTGTGTCACTCGCCCACCGGTGTGTCCCTGCTAATCACGTGACTGACCCCCCGTGCATTAAAACACCGGTAGTTGGTCAGTCACTCTGGGTGAACTCCAGTCGCCTCGAGGGCTGGAGTAAATCTGCACTGACCCGTGAAGGTCACTACAGCAGACTGCTGAAGTCAACTCTAGCAGACGGCTACAGTTTCCCCAGGCCCCTGAATGCCAGCGCCCTCGCTGGTCAAAATATTGTTTTGCCGAAGCAAACAAAGAAAAGCATATCACCCATAATGACAATCATGAGAATGAAGTATATGGTGGCAGTCTGTAATGAATGATTTGACAGATGAGATGGATGTGTATTTAGTCATTCAATCAAGCTTTCTTTTGAACGCTATCAGAAATTACACAGTGCACATTTACACGTGTAAATGGGAGCAAAATGTACATGATGCATGGAACAAAGCGAATAAATGGACAGACTGTTACTGACTCAAAAAGAACACTTTGAATAAACATAACAAATAAAGTTTGTCAGTGGTAACTGTCTTAGTCACTTCCAGGTCTACCTGATCTAATGATTATACCAGGTCATGTACTTAGTATATGACCAATGCATCAAAGCTCACACTAGCGCTTCTGTCTGCCACTAATGAAAAGGTAATTAACCTTAACTAAATTTTCTTGCAACGCATTATTAAAGTGAAAAACATTCTCAGCAAAGTGTCAACAAAGACGAAAATTACAGTGGCAGTCATCACATATTTACAAATAGTATTTCAAGAACTTGCAGACATGTCATAGGGAAGCTCGCTTCACTAGGCAGTGAAAAAAAAACATTTGATAATTCAATAGGATTCAAATATGCCTGGTCATAATCTCAGACCCTACAAAATACAACATTAGCACAATATGAGTAGCCTTATGCAATGATTTCAAATCTTGTGGCAATCAAAAATGTCTACGTGTCCGTTTTGGCACGTTGGGCGATGCGAGCTGACCTGCGAGGTACCCCGGGTGGCGGTAGGTCCACTCCTGCATCGGCTTGCTGAGATGGCCTTATCCAGGCCGTGACCTGTCCAGCTCCTGCTTCTTTGGGGAGCCATGTCCTCTGGCTTGTTGATGACCTGGTTAGTTGGGGTGTTTCCGTGATACTGGTCTAGGTGGGTTGTGGTCAGGGGAATTAGACCATCGTACCCGTGACCCAAGTCAGCCATGTTGGGCCGTTCGTGTCTGATAGGCTCTTCTAAAACATTGTTTGTTTGTGTAGAGCTGTTGACGGTTGTTTTAGTGGTCAAGTGATTCTGCTCAGGCCTGCATCGTTCTGACCTAGGCCAGATAGGACCTTTGTGAGAATCTTTTGCAGGTGTGCTCTCTTTAAGGAAGGCATCCGTAGTCACTTGTTTATGTTTTCGGCTTTCTCTTGAACGTAATTGCCGTTGAAGGCCATCGGCATGATATGTCGTCTTGCTGAAAGTTGAGATATCAGGAATTTGAAATCCACAATAAGATTTACGACGGTTCAAAGTGTTACGTTGCTTGATTACCCGTTCTTTGACTCTGCCGTGGCAGACAGTACAACAATCCATATTTTCACTGTCCCTCAGTGGACGAGATGACCTGTCGCTCCCCACACTACGTGGCTTCCGTGAAGTGTGCTGCCAGTTACATGTATTGTGACTGGTTCCCCTGTCCCTGTCATCTTTGTTTTGCGAACTTGGGGACGCTGTCATGGAGCGTAACGTTGCAGTTTGTTGGACTGGAGTGGACATCTCAGACCCTCGCGCCTCTTTTTCCTGGTTACCAGGTAAATCTGGGGTTGTGAGGAAATGAGGGGTCCCAGTGTGGTGGTCGACATAACTCTTCTTGGCACGGCAGTCATCCTCTAGGTGGCCTTTTCTGTTGCACCACAGACATACCGTTGTTCGGCGACGGGATTTCCGTTTGTTTAACTTGGGATGTCTGGGTGCTGGTGGACAGTGGACACCGTTAGCGACCATGTCCCCTCGGTGCTGTTGTATGGAGAGGTGGAGCCTCTCTTCCACAGCCGCGACCTGCTGGTTGATGTAGGCCAGTAGTTGTGGCGTAAGCTGTGTGAATGTGAGGTCTGGAGGCGGTACTGTCAGAGGCTGGACAGGGTCGGCGACGTCAGGGAGGTCCTCTCTCATCGACCGTTGAGTAGGGGTGGTGACGTCTCTCTGATCACCCCATCTTTGTATTATGAAACGTAGCAGTTTCTCAGGGGTGTTTATTTCTTCAGGTGCCCGATCGAACACTTCCTGGCGGGCACGCCCCTCCAATGCGTCCAGGATCCAGATAACTGCGTAGGCAGGGGGCACAGGCTGTAATTGTAATAGGAGCTGTGCCTTTCTGACAAACGGTTCTGCTCCGCTCTCACCCGTGAACCTGGGTAGCTCGGGCAGGCGAGTGAACTGCTCTACTTGTTCCATTGTCCATTCTTTTCGGATTGAAACGACTGTTGTAAAACTGATATTCCTACCTCAAGTGAATCCTGCCGACAACGCCAAACTGTAGCCGAGTGTTGGCTAAGTTAAATAAAAAAAACAATGAACTCCAATTCACTCGGTAGGATATCAAACAGTTTATTCCAGCATTACAATAAGAATGGGCCATGAACTAGTTAACACATCCGTCATCCATGCGCCACCTCAACACTATTTTACGCACACTCTCCTCTCACACAGACCAGGGGCAGTGTGTCACTCGCCCACCGGTGTGTCCCTGCTAATCACGTGACTGACCCCCCGTGCATTAAAACACCGGTAGTTGGTCAGTCACTCTGGGTGAACTCCAGTCGCCTCGAGGGCTGGAGTAAATCTGCACTGACCCGTGAAGGTCACTACAGCAGACTGCTGAAGTCAACTCTAGCAGACGGCTACACATGCAATGGGTTTGCATTAATTTTAAAAAATGACGGGTTCCCATAATTTGAGATAACATAGAAAAGAAAAAGATTGCATTGAATTGAGTAAAATTTCAGCATCTGATCTATTTTAAAAGTTACTTCTTCAGATAACAATTTTTCCAAGACGCTTGAAATTTTAAAGTATGTCTATTTCGAAATTATTTATGCCTATTATGTGTTTATTAACGGAGAAATTTGAATATGTTCATGTTCTTGCCATAAATCTTAATAATTTTCCATAAAATAGATGAATTCAAATTATTTACACATTACTTTAATTGGATAGGCGTAACATTTTTAATGAATAACCGTATTTTAATGAAAAACACATATTATTTGTGCTACTTTAATGCAATAAAAGCAAAATAAATTTTATTTTTAATAACGTACCTTACAATAATTTTCTGAAAACTTAAACATTAATATAAATTACTACTGGCAAGTTAAACACAATATTTGAATCGCCATCAATTGTAGGTACTTGTTCGCGCATCATTCGGTGAATGACGAAATTTCACGCAAAAACCATCGTGGCGATATTAATAGCTCATATTTTTTGCCCAGCGGCGATGTGTTTTTTGTGTGTATAGATTTCTTATAAAAGCGTCATCTGATCGTATACCGCTTAATTTTCCAAACAAATCTATACCTTTTTTTTATTGATTTAAAATTTTTGAACGGTTTTGCGTTGTTATAACATCTACTATGTAATGAAACAAATGTTGTCGGAATCCGTTAATTAAGACTAGAAATTACAAATATTTTTGTTTCAGCATGGTTTTCCCCCCTTCAAAAGAAAAAAGATGGTTGTCGGAATAGGATGCACTTTTCAAATGCCCACAAATGCCGCCCCTAAATGTGTGCCGCCCGGGGTGGACCGCCCCCACCGCCCCCCTCTAGCTACGCCACTGAGTACGAGAGTAGTGTGCTGTGATATATGCAAGTACGAGAGTGGTGTGCTGTGATATATGCAAGTACGAGAGTGGTGTGCTGTGATATATGCAAGTACGAGAGTGGTGTGCTGTGATATATGCAAGTACGAGAGTGGTGTGCTGTGATATATGCAAGTACGAGAGTGGTGTGCTGTGATATATGCAAGTACGAGAGTGGTGTGCTGTGATATATGCAAGTACGAGAGTGGTGTGCTGTGATATATGCAAGTACGAGAGTAGTGTGCTGTGATATATGCAAGTACGAGAGTGGTGTGCTGTGATATATGCAAGTACGAGAGTGGTGTGCTGTGATATATGCAAGTACGCGAGTGGTGTGCTGTGATATATGCAAGTACGAGAGTGGTGTGCTGTGATATATGCAAGTACGAGAGTAGTGTGCTGTGATATATGCAAGTACGAGAGTGGTGTGCTGTGATATATGCAAGTACGAGAGGGGTGTGCTGTGATATATGCAAGTACGAGAATTGTGTGCTGTGATCGATGTTTGCGCGACAGTGGTGAGCTGTGATAAATGCAAGTATGAGAGCGATGTACGGTGAAAATAGATGTAAGTATGAGTGTGGTTTGTGTGATAATAAATGTAAGCGAGTGATAGTAAAAAAAATAGCATTTTAAACAACACATTTTACATATGGAAAGTATGCCGTATGTTTTCTATACCTTATGGCAGGGGTCGGGAAACTTTTTATCTGAGAGAGCCATAAACACCACTTATTTTGAAAAGTAATTCTGTGAGAGACATACCTTTTACATGTATTAAATCTTAAAATTCATGTAAATGTGTGCATTTTGTGTAATTTTAACACAAAAAGTACAATAATTATGTCTCTGAATTCGTTTTAATAACATTGACATTGTTATGCTGTTGCTAATCAATAATGAGTATTTCTTACAATTAATGACCGTTTCATAGATGTAATTTTATCACTGCATATTTGACACACGGCAGAACCCATTCTCTCCATAAAGGCAAAGTCCTCTCTCCATTCTTGCTGAAAAGTACGATACTCATCGTCTTTATTTCTTTTAGCCATCTTGTCAAAAATGTTTCTAAAATTAGTTTGCTGACGAAAGTTCACTTTCTGATGCGACGACAAACTGTTGTGCGCACTCTTTTGCAAATGCACACATTGTCCGTTATTTTCAAAAGCAATATACGGTAGCCCCACTTGAACAACGTATTTTTGCCACTTTTCCACAGAAATCACTGCGATCATTTTTATCCCAAATTCCATATCTCTCTCCCTTAAATAGTAATCTCTCACCTAAGGTTACAAACCCCTAACTTTGATTATTTCCCGCACCTATGCATATTTCATGTATTCTATCCAGGGCCGGATTTAGACTTGATGGGGCCCTAAGCTATTTGAAGTCCAGATATTCCATGTCAGTGCCAAATATGAAGAGAAAAATTCCGGGGGCCCAAGAAAGCGGGGGCCCTAAGGTATAGCTTTTTTTAGCAAATAGGTCAATCCTGCACTGATTCTATCACGTATGTAACTCCGCGTCATTATTCGGATTTACCAACATGCGAACTCCAAAAGTATTTCCTGGTATAAACTGTCAAGAATGTTTTACAATCACGTAAGCCATTCAAAAATAGATTTAAAATTAATAAGGTTATTGACTTATGACGATTGTTTTGTTGTTGTTGTTTTTTTTGTGTGATTAATTTTCTTTTTAATGAAACTAATACGTAAATCAAAGGAGCCTGAAGATACATTTTTAAAAAATAATCAAACATTTGTCTGCGAGCCAGATGCAGTCATCAATAGAGCCACATCTGGCTGGCGAGCCACGGTTTCCCGACCCCTGCCTTATAGGATGCGTCCAAAGTCAGGCCCGCGGTCCAAAGAGCGGCCTGCGTTTAAGTTTTAACTCGCCCCATATCCTCATCTTAAATAAATAAACCGTCGACACAACCATATATGTACTTTTAAAAAGCCGACATTATGTACTGTTTTAATTACAAAATAAGATGACTTCAGATGATGCCAAAATGGATAACGTATTATTGTTTACCAACGTGAATATTGATTGCAAAAAGCCGATGTATTTATCAGCTGCTATGTATACGAATATGTCCGAATATCGATGACGTCCGATGGCAAAAATCATTGAGGCAACTCTGTTTATTTTTGACAAATTGAAAATGAATGTGGCATTAGTGTACTTACAATATAAGACTGTTTTACATGAAAACTTAAACCAAAACACTTTTGGCCCAGTTATATTTCAACACTTGTTATTCATTGTAAGGTGCGTATTATAAAATAAACATATTTTTTTCTATAACTTGGCCATTGCTTATTCTATTTTAGTAATTTCCAAGGCATATGAAGTCTAAAGTCTAGAATATCCCCATAGTATATTCTCATGTTCCCCCCTTTATTATTCTAATCCAGCCCCCACATATTTTTACTTCATTGAATACGGCCCTCTTTGCTAAAAGATTGGGGGAGCATGGGACATTTTCCTATTAATAAATATGATACTAGGGTTCTGGTTTTTTCAATGAACAGCTTTCCTGCAGTTGTTTGGGGCCTCTGTGATATAACTTATAACTGTTGCAGCGGGGAAATATTGTGTGTTGTGAAAAGCGGTGGTGTGGTAGTTGGGGGGGGGGTCGATAATTTTCTGTAGCTGTGGATCGATAAGTTTGATTTTTTGTGTTTTTGTGTGTGTTGCTGTATGGGTGTCATACATTTGTATGACTGTGTTATATTATATGGTGTGGGCGGTGTTATAGTATACATGCTGTTATAATAAGGGGCGTCGTTATTGTATGGACGATGTTATAGTATGAGTGGTGTTATAGTATCGACGGTGTTACAGTATGGACGGTATATTAGTGTGTGAGGTGTTATCAGTGTTATTATATAGAGTAGAGACGGTGTTATAGTATAGTATAGATGATGTTTTGATGTGGGCGGTGTTATGCCTGGCTGTAGTGGTGTAGCTAGAGCATTGCGCCCCTAATTTATGAAAGGCGAAATAACCACAGAATATACTTAAAAATTTATCTCTAGCCAATGAGAGGGGGCTAAAATGCCACAAGAATTATTGTAGATTTATGTTTACAGTTTAAACTTTTAAACTTTTTTTTGTTAGCTGACAAGCTCGCGTCTAAAACCTAGAAGTCATAAAGTATTACCCTATTGATCTTAAATCTATTGAAATTATATAACCCCACAACTGTACGTACCTGAAGGGCTGTGTAAATGAAGGTCTAGATACCAGACACGATTGTCTTCAAGCTAATAGCTCGTGCTGTATGACAATTGGTTGGTTCTTAAATCCTATTTGAAGATTCATTGAATTCTGTCACGCATGGATATCCTGCTAACAGAGTTCGCAGGAATTCTACCTGATAACCCAGGCATGGGGTGGGGGTGTGGGGGATAAAACAAAACTTTGAACAATTATATGCGGCCCAATGTTAGCTCGAAACGAAATCTATCCACTAGATATTGTAAGAGATTGATATATGGCAGATCCATAGGGAGTAATCATTGTATGTCAATGGAGACACTGTCATGTGACGCAATCCAAGATATGTGTTCTGTAGTCTCTGTGTGGATAACGTGACGGGTCAGGTTATGTGGACCAAGGTGTTTTGTCACTGAACGCAGTTTTTGTTGCTGACATGCGAGACTAATATTATAATGAGGAATCAGCAATAATGTGTTAGCTTAGTGGGGAATCAAATCATATTATGTCATATTTCATATGGGAAGGCGGGTGAAGGGTGACTTATAGACATATGAACGGGGAAAGATGAGAGTGATATAATTATACGTGTTCATGGTGGTTTGAGAGTGATGTAAAGATATGTATAGATAGGAGGATGGGAATGGTATATAGATATGTGTTGATTAGAAGACGGAGCTGATATAAGATGTGTTTGGATGGCAATGATATGAGATATGTGTTAATGGGTGGATGGCAATGATATTAAGATAAACTACTTGACAAGGTTGAATAAAAAATAAGGTAAAAGAACCGAAAATCAATTTCTCAAAGCATTCAAGTGAACGACTCCATTTTGAAATTCATTACACAATATGAGGATGAGCAGTGAATATTCTGATTTGTATATTCAATATAAATCGAACCTTTAGACTTGATGACATTAGCTCTAACCCGCACGGTGCCACACGTCATCTCAGTTATCAGCTGTCTCCCGATTCACAGTTCTTGATTGCATCGACGCGTCGTTATCTTCGGCAGACGAGAAGTCAGACGGATGTCCTGTAATCTGACCGAGTTGTTAGTCACCAGTCACAACCATACGGTATCGCTCGCTGCCCGAGGCTCTCTCGTTAAAATCGATTGCATTAATCATCGTCCGTGCGATTTTGTCGAGACGTTCCGGTCCATCCCTTTAAGGCGGGGTTAAAACAAAGAAGAACTGCCGACTGTGCAGTGGAGTATAAACATGACTCTTCCCGTTTTTTTATATAAAACAACGACATCGTACACCCCCCCCACCCCCATCCCCCAAAGCACGCTATTGATTTTTTTAGTTTCTCTGCAGTGGCATAACAAAGACTGGTTCGAAACTAGATTTATAAGGGAGAGTTTAGGTCCCCCCCCCCGACGGACTCCAGGACTCTACGTTACCGATGACACCCCCCCCCCAACCACCACCAGGCAACCTGTATGTCAGGTCAGACTCCGATCAATAAGTATCTGAAAAATAGACGAGACGGCGGCGTAAAATCGATCAGTGACTAAGTGGCTGTGCACTAAGGGGTGGGTAAAAATAAGACCCCCCCCCCTTTTTAGCGTGATTAAAACAATGCCACTGATTATGCACCGATGCATCATTTATTATTTGATTTTGAAAAACGTGAATGCTGCACAATTAATACAGGCTTTAAGATAAGAAAACGTGCGATGCTAAAGAAACTGCAAAATATTGACTTTTGCGCGTTGAAAATACCGTATTTTTCGCCTTATAAGATGCTCTGGAACTCTGAAATATAAGACGCACCCAATTTTAAAGGAGCAAAATCTAGAAGAAAAAAGTTCTGAACCAATAAATACTCTCTATTCGTCGTTTAAGACGCACCAACTCCCGTTTTGGTGAAGACCAAGTGCGTCTTATACGGCGAAAAATACGGTAAATCATTGATTGGTACGCATTGAACGGACATTCTGACAAATTCGTTGACTGGTAAGCTTTGAAAATACATTCTGAAAAATTCATTGACTAGAGTGCTATGGTTCTGACAAAGTCATTGACTGGTACGCTTTGAACGGACATTCTGACAAATTCATTAACTGTTACCCTCTGAACCTATACATGTATTCACATTCCGGCGCCCACTATGTTTTCTCCCTCAAAAGCTGCTGAACCGGGTCTTGTCCCTCGTGACGTCATGGCACGTCCTGCCGTACTACCTGCTGGCCATCGGCTACTCGTTCTGGTACGCCAGATTGGAGCCGCCCCCTTCCCAGAAGTTTGAGGTCTGCGTGATGAGGATCCTGCCGCTGGTCTACCTCCTGGAGCTCGTACGACACTCGGACGGCACGGTGTGTGAGTCGCAGAGGAATTACTGCAGGTGAGTGAGTGCCCCTAACGCCAACGGGTTTTTGTGGTCTCTTAGGGCTGAACTTTAATCCCAGGAAAGATCTTCCTTTTTTATTTCAAGTTACGGAAACTATCGTTAAAGGACACGTCATTCCTGTCAGAAACTATCGTTAAAGGACACGCATTCCTGTCAGAAACCAAAGTTAAAGGACACGGCATTCCTGTCAGAAACTAACGTTAAGGGACACGGCATTCCTGTCAGAAACTAACATTTAAGGACACGGCATTCCTGTCAGAAACTAACATTTAAGGACACGGCATTCCTGTCCGAAACCAACGTTAAAGGACACGGCATTCCTGTCAGAAACTAACATTTAAGGACACGGCATTCCTGTCAGAAACCAACGTTAAAGGACACGGCATTCCTGTCAGAAACTAACATTTAAGGACACGGCATTCCTGTCAGAAACCAACGTTAAAGGACACGGCATTCCTGTCAGAAACTAACGTTAAGGGACACGGCATTCCTGTCAGAAACTAACATTTAAGGACACGGCATTCCTGTCAGAAACTAACATTTAAGGACACGGCATTCCTGTCAGAAACCAACGTTAAAGGACACGGCATTCCTGTCAGAAACTAACGTTAAGGGACACGGCATTCCTGTCAGAAACTAACATTTAAGGACACGGCATTCCTGTCAGAAACTAACGTTAAAGGACACGGCAATCGGCCCGGGGGGTGGGGGGAGAGGGGAGAACTAGCTTTAAAGAGAGGCAACCTCTGAAGAAGGTGTGCTTGTTGGAAAGATAGTTGCTTCCCATTAAAATTGTTTGATAGTACATGCATCTAGATCTCCATAGCGACGCCTATTGGTGTGTGTCACATCTGATTAACATAATTTTGTGACGTAAGGTCACATGTATGGTGGACGCGGGAAGAAAGGAGCATTTCTATTGGTTGAAAGTGTTGGGCGAACAGTTGTGTGTAGACTTCCGACGAGGGAAGGTTGTATCGTGTATACTTAAGATTTCCACGTCATATTACCTCAAATGATTCTTATGTGTACAATATATATATATATATTAAAGTTGTTTTGGATAAATGAATTCGTCAGTGAATTATTGTGCACAAGATTAATTACTGTGAGAACGTCTACATAAAAAGAGTTACAAAGTAACATCGTTACATTGGTGTCGAAGTAAAAGTTCCATGTGAACACTGTACAAGAGATTTCAAGAAAGACTTGAAAGAGGTTTCGTGGAAATAAGTATTGGATATTTCAAAAAAAAAGGAAAGTATTCTTTAAAATAAGAAATAATACCGCCTTAATATCCCACACAGCAGACGGCCTGCAGAGCCTTGTATCCAGCTTCTCCGCTGCCTGCAAAGAGTTTGGCCTGACCATAAGTATAAAGAAAACCAACATTATGGCACAGTATGCTGCCTCTCTCCCGACTATCACCATTGACGACTGCAACCTGGATGCTGTTGACAGTTTTACTTATCTGGGATCAAACATCTCGAGCACCCTCTCACTGGAAGATGAGATAAGTAGTAGGATAGGGAAGGCAGCAACTGTTATGGCTAGACTGTACAAAAGAGTCTGGTCCAATGCTAAACTCACAGCAAGGACTAAGCTGCAGGTATACCAGGCCTGCGTACTGAGCACACTCCTCTATGGATGCGAGTCTTGGACCACCTATACCAGGCATGAAAGAAGGCTCAATAGCTTCCACCTCAGATGCCTGCGCCGCATCCTAGACATCAAATGGCAAGAGAAAGTCCCCAACACAGAGGTCCTGGCTCAAGCAAGCATGAGTAGTATTGCAGCAATATTAAGCCAAAGACGCCTCCGTTGGCTTGGACACGTCAAGAGGATGCAAACTGGTCGAATACCCAAGGATGTGCTTTACAGCGAGCTGGCGACAGGGAAAAGGTCGGTTGGTCGGCCATGTCTCAGATACGTGGACATATGCAAGAGAGACATGAAAGTAGCCAACATCGATATACAAAACTGGGAAAACCTGGCAGAGGATAGGTCCATGTGGCGGGCTATAGTGAAAGAAGGATCACTAAGAGCAGAGGAGCAAACTAGGGCAGAAGCAGTCGGGAAAAGAGCGAGGAGAAAGGCCAGGCAACACTGCCCCACTGCTTTCGTGTGTGTGTCATGCAGAAGAGACTGCCACTCAAGGATTGGTCTCATCAGCCACACCAAGAGCTGCAAATAATAAAGATAAATCTATCGTCTTTTGTAGACGGACAGATGCCATACAATACCAGCTATAGTATTTTTGAATATTCAAGTTCGTAAGAAGCTGTGAATAAACTTTTGTGGTTCAATGAAAATACAAGAAGATTTCAAAATGGCGGCATAAACGGCAGATATCCGCAGTTTATAAAACTGGAGCAGACTAGTTGGTTCTACGTCACATTAGACGACAGTACAAGCATACTACACAGTACTGGAATCTGGGTCGTGTAGGCTTACTGAATGGTGACACACGGTGAACATATATAGGTCGTGACGTCAACAGGCTTAATGCTAGTTGATTCCAGGAAATATTAGTAATAGTAAACATAACATCGAACCGAGAAGCTATGGACCATGGACTATTCAATGTGTTGGTGTGAATTATAAATAAAGAAACGGAATTCTTATCCATTCATTGTGTGAAGAGTTTGATTATCGCAATTTTGGATTAATGGAGTGAACTAAATTGTTTAAAAACTACTCAAAAATTGAAATTTTAACCAAGTGACTTTTATTCAAAACGATCGGACCATTTAATATATTTTGTCAATCTGAGGGAGCGTATATATAAAGTATACTAAAGATCCCGTGTGAGGATTCTTTTGTTGTCTCATCTTGTCGAAACTAGATTTCATGGTTTAGACGTGTCACTTATTTGAACTTAACATTTTGAATTCAAGATTTTCCATTTGGACGATTTATAACTTTATCAATATATACATACATTCCTTACCGAATTGCTAGATTCATATTATTCAATCAAACAAAACATGGATCACTACAAGGAATTCACTGCCATAGCTAAAGAGATCGGACTAAAAGGAAAAGAAATAAGAGATTTCATTGAAGAAAAAGTAGCTGAAGAAAAAGAAAATCAAAGAATAGCTGAAGAAAAAGAACAGCGAAGAAAAGCTGAAGAAGAAGAAAAAGCAAGAATAGCTGAAGAAAAAGAACAGCGAAGAAAAGCTGAAGAAAAAGAAAATCAAAGAGAAGCTGAAGAAAAAGCAAGAATTGCTAATGAAGAAGAGATGCAAAGACTCATAGTAAAAAGAGAAATTGAACAACTTGCAATCGATAAGTTAAAATTACAAAGGGAGCAAGACAGTAGTGGCCACAATCCTGGTGATGAAACAAATAGAAGGTCAGCACCAAGGGATACCATCAAAGTAAGAAAATATGATAGCCAAAAAGAAAAAATGGATGTTTATCTGGATTATTTCGAATCCATAATGGCTATGAAAGGCTATAATGAAGAAGATTGGCCAGCACAACTGATGACTCAATTAACTGGAGAAGCATTTGAAGCTTATAACAGTATAGCCAAAGAAGACAAAAGCATATATAAGAATGTCAAAAAGGCACTTCTATGTCATTTTGGAAAGTCAGAAAATGATTATAGAAGAGAATTTCATGAAATGAGAATCAAGATGGACAAAGATCCACAGATCATAGTACATGAAGCACAAGTCAAACTAACAAAATGGCTGGAACTGACAGCAATAGATACGAGCAATCCAAAGGCCATAATAGACATGGTGTTAATTGACAAGTTTTTAGAAAATGCAACACCAACCCTATTCACATATTTGACTGACAAGAAAGTTCGTACTCAAGCAGAGCTAACAAATGCATTACGAACATTCAAAGACTCTCATCCGAATGTGGAAATGGATAAGAGACAAGACATATTTGCAGCAATACAAATTAAAAGTCAAGAAAAAAGGCAAGGTATGAGAAACCAGAGTCTGCCAAACCAAGGCAACAGACAAACTATTTGTTGGTACTGTAACAAGCCAGGACATATGGCGAAGCAGTGTTACCACAATAAAGGACAACCAAATAGGGTGTCACCTAATGGCAGCCCTATAAGAAAGAAAACAGAAGAAAGGTCAAGACAAGGTCATTTTGAAAGCAAAGGTAGAAGATCATGGAGAGGCAGATACAATCATGACTCCAGATACAGAAATCATGATCAGCCCTGGAGAAGGAATGACTACCAAGAGGGAGATAATAAAGGAAAAATGAAACAAGAAGAATCACAATCTAGTAGTACTGTAGCCACTATCAAGGATCATGGCACACTGAAATGTTACCCAGTGTACATCAATGATCGAAAGTGTATGTGTCTTCGTGACACTGGATGCACAACAATTGTAGTCCGTGATAAGATGGTGAAAGAAGAAGAGTATGATGGGAAAAAAGACACACTGATAATGGCTGATGGCACAAAGAGAGAGTGTCCAACTGCAATTTTCACCATCAACTCACCCTGGTTTCATGGTAAAGTTAGAGCCAGAGTCTTACAAGACGCCATTTGTGATCTTATTATAGGGAACATTGAAGGTGTGCTGGACAATACTGATGAAGTATACAAAGCCTGGCATGACAACAACCATCAAGTATGTGCTACTGTACAAACAAGAGCCACCACAAAAAGAAAAGAGATCACAGACATTGAAGTTGATGAGAAACTTGAAATAGGAAGCCAACTGATGTCCAAACAAGAGTTCAAACAACTACAAGAAGAAGACAACACAATCAGAGAAATAAAAATGAAACTTATCAAAGACAATGAAACAGGCCACAACAAAAATTACAAACTAGATAAAGGCATATTAATAAACATTGCACAGGAAGGTACGTGCAAAAGAGTGGTTCTTCCCAAAAAGTTACAGGAAACCATTATCAAAATGACACATGACAGTCCTTTAGGTGGACATATGGGCGCCAAGAAAACAATTACTACAATAGCAGAAAACTTTTACTGGCCCAAAATGGCAAGGCAGATAAAAGAATACATCAAGGCATGTACAGTGTGTCTACGACATAATCCCAAAGATGGGAGGCACACAGCACCCATACAATCATCTGACAAGGCAAACTTTTTATTCGAGAAAATCGCTATAGACCTGATAGGACCATTCAAAAAGATGTCAAAGAAGAAACATATGTATGCTCTAACCATAGTGGACATAGCCACCAGATGGGGTGAAGCTATCCCACTGAAGCGAATAGATGCAGAAAATATATGCAACGCATTACTCAATGTTTTTAGCAGATATGGTTTCCCTCAAACACTTCTGTCGGACAATGGCAGCCAATTCAAGGGTCAGATGACACAAGCCATTATGAAAATGTTAAACATTACACAAGTACACAGCACAGTGTACCATCCACAGTCAAATGGAGTGATTGAAAGACTAAACAAAACCATCAAGAATATGCTATTAAAGGTAACAGTGGAACATGAGGACAGATGGCATGAATATTTACCCTTAGTACTGTTTGCATACAACAGCAGCAAACATGAAAGCACTGGCTTTAGTCCTTTTGAGTTAATGTTTGGCCAAAACCCTGCAAGTCCCTTAAAGAATTTCAAAGAAAGGCTTATAAGTAAACAAGATGCCATACAGGACAGATATCAGCTGATGTCAGACACTAGAGATAAAATACTTTACAGTATTGAAGCAGCAAAGCAAAGACTAATCAAGCAAAGTACAAGACATAGAGAAATCAAAAATAGACACAGACATTTGAGAACATTTGAGCCTGAACAACAAGTCCTAGTATGCTTACCAAACACAAAGAATGAAATCACATGGGAAGGTCCATACAAAATTGAAGAGAAACTTAGTGATGTCACATATAGTGTCAATATCAAAGGACATGTGAAAAAATTACATATTGACAAACTAAGAACATATGATGACAATAAAGAAGGAAAGCAAACTGTTAATGTCATCATCAAGGTAAATGATGAAAATGACAATGCAATGAAAATGAACAGTCTTGACAGTGAAAAAATATCATCTGACATACCAGATAATATGAAACACAGAGTGATCAAAATTTTTCAAAAATACAAAGGTGTCATAACAAAAGAAACAGGCAACACAAAAACTGTGACTCACAAGATACAAGTTTTGGAACATGAACCCTTCAAGACCAAAGTATACCCTATTCCAATGGCACATAGAGACACAGTAAGGCAAGAAATTGACTACCTACTTAAAGAAAACAAAATAAGAAAAGCAGTTGAAGCTAACTATACCTCACCAACTGTCATAGTAAAAAAGAAGAATGGAAAGATTCGACTGTGCTGTGACTACAGACAGTTGAATAATATTACAAAATTGGACCATGAACCTATTGGAGACCCAAGAGACATTATAGACATAATTGGTACTTCCAGAATATTCACTACATTTGACTTAAACAGAGGTTTTTGGCAGATTAACATGGATCCTGATTCTATAAAATACACTGCATTCATAGCCATGGATGAGGTGTATGAATGGTTAGTAATGCCATTTGGACTCGTCAACAGTACGGCCACTTTTAGCAGATTTATGAAAGTGATGCTAAAAGGAATTACAAATGTGGTACATTATGTCGACGATATATGCATCCACACTAAAGATTGAGAATCACATATCCATACACTTGAAGCTGTACTGGATAAACTCCAGAAACATAATGTGACAATCTCACCAGAAAAGATCAACATTGGAAAGAAGTATATAGATTTTTTGGGATACAGAATAGGAGGCGGTGCAGTCACTCCCACTGAAGAAAATGAAAACAAGATATTTAATCTGTCTGTCCCAAAATCTAAAAAACAAGTGCAAGCCCTGCTGGGACTATGTAGCTTTTACAGACCTTTTATTGCAAATTATGCAGAAATAGTTCATCCACTAACACAAGTTACAAAATCCAAAGATATTAGAAAATTTCAATTTCCAGGAGATTGCCTCAACGCATTAGAGAACATTCAGGAGGCATTCAGGAAGAAACCCATCTTAATTACACCTCAATGGGACAAACATTTCATTGTTTCTACCGATGCATCGTCCATTGCATTAGGAGCGTGCCTCATGCAAGAACATGATGGTATCCTACATCCTATACAGTATCTTAGCAGAAACTTGACCAAAACAGAGTGTAACTACAGCACCATAGAGAGAGAATGTCTAGCCATAGTGTGGGCTCTACAAAAACTTCAAAAATACCTTCTAGGTAGAACATTCACTCTTCTAACAGACCACAAACCACTTGTGGCATTCAACAAGAAGAAGATCAGCAACGCCAAAGTGAATCGTTGGGATATGCTATTAGCCGACTACAAATTTGACATTAAACCTGTGAAGGGAAAGGACAATGTGGTTGCAGACATATTAAGTAGAATGACAATAAATAAAGACACTCTGTGAACTCCTAACTGATAAAAAACCAGAGACTATTAAAAAGACATTCTGTGAATTACTAAATGATAAAATAAGAGACTGTTTTAACATTAGTCTGTGAATTCCTAAAGGATACAAACAGAGACTGTAGTTATATTAATATTTATATTTGTGAACACATTCCAATTCCCACTATAAATCCAACATTCAAAACATAACCAAAACAATCTTAAACAATCATAAATACACCACCAACCATATAACCCTACCAAACCAAAAACAAACACCTACTCTAATCCTAACCCTCACACAAAAAACTTAACTATAATCCTTCCTAACCCTCAAAAACAACAATCAAACACACACTCCTATATACATACCTCCCCATCCATAACAATCATCACCACAAATCCCAAATCCACACCAACTCAATCAATCAAAACATCTCCCCCCCCATAATACAAACCACCCCCAAAAAAAAATCCTTCATTTTTATCCCATACCACATCAACCACCAAAACATATCCTACCTTACCATAATTACTTCTTTTCCTCCCTTACTCAAACCCTTCTCCCCCCCCCCCCCCCCCCCACCCCCCCCCCCTCTCCCCCTAATTTCTCCCTAATATCTACTCCAACCCTTATCCTCTCCTTAATACACTTGTAACCAAACTAATACCACTACATAAATTTACCTCAATCACAAACAGATTCTAATTTTAACAATAATCAATAAATATTAAGATGTTTTTGAAAAAATAATTCGTCATTTAAAAAATTTCACAATATAAAATATTTCCTCTACTCCTACTAAAAAGCTATACCAAAGTAACATCGTTACAGTGTGTTCACACCTTAAAGTTTAAAGCATAGTAGTCAATCTCATGGCTCAGCGGGCAAAAAGTTAATACGTAAAATGTAAAAAAAAATCTTTTTTTTAAAAAGGACACGCTTTTATTTACAAATATTTACAGACTGAAAGGCGCTGATCTCCCCTGCCTTTGATGTAAACACGGGAATTCGGTAAACGAAGGCCGGAGTGAAACCAGTGAGCCGTGGAGGTCAACTCTAGCAGACGACTATACATTTCTAAATAGTGATAAATAGAGATAAACTAAAAATTGATTAATTTAATTACGGTACATTTGATCGATCTGAAATTTTGATACAATGCATTGTCACCCAAGATCTATCTGTGGTAAAAAATTTTGAGATCACTAGGACCATCAAAAGTGGTTTAATTTTACGTTTCAAGATTTGAAGGAAGGATGGATGGATACAACATACAAACAGTTTGACTTAAATAAAAGCGTGTAATAAAATAAACAAGGTTGTGGGCTGAACATGATGGACTTTCAATGAGCGGAAAATTTAACATATTATATAGGTTTGTACCGGATTTCGGCACCGGAAAATCCGGAATCCGGCCATTTTTACAAATCCGGCTCCGACAGAATTTCATTTCATAAATCCGACTAAATTTCATTTCATAAATCCGACCAAATTTCATTTCATAAATCCGACCAAATTTCATTTCATAAATCCGACCAAATTTCATTTCATAAATCTGACCAAATCCGGCTCCGGCCTGATTAAAAAAATTTGAATCCGATACACCCGTAATTTTCTTATACCTTAATATCACACAACATTATATTTATTATGCCTCTTGGTGCCATTGAAAGGATCTGTTTTCACAATCAACCTTTCTCTTGAACATTTGAAAAGCATGCATTGAGTTATTTTATTTTTTAAAAATAGAAGTTTTGACTGCGCATTTGATAGTATTTTTAATTGTACACCTGACAGTATTTGTGACTGCACACCAGACAGTATTTGTGACTGCACACCAGACAGTATTTGTGACTGCACACCAGACAGTATTTGTGACTGCACACCAGACAGTATTTGTGACTGCACACCAGACAGTATTTGTGACTGCACACCAGACAGTATTTGTGACTGCACGCCTGACAGTAATTGTGACTGCACGCCTGACAGTATTTGTGACTGACACCTGACAGTAATTGTGACTGCACGCCTGACAGTATTTTTGACTGAAACCTGACAGTATTTGTGACTGCACACCAGACAGTATTTGTGACTGACACCTGACAGTATTTGTGACTGCACACCAGACAGTATTTGTGACTGACACCTGACAGTAATTGTGACTGCACGCCTGCCAGTATTTGTGACTGCACACTAGACAGTATTTGTGACTGCACGCCTGACATTATTTGTGACTGCACGCCTGACAGTATTTGTGACTGACACCTGACAGTATTTGTGACTGCACCCAGACAGTATTTGTGACTGCACACCAGACAGTATTTGTGACTGACACCTGACAGTAATTGTGACTGCACGCCTGACAGTATTTGTGACTGACACCTGACAGTATTTGTGACTGCACACCAGACAGTATTTGTGACTGCACGCCTGACAGTATTTGTGACTGCACACCAGACAGTATTTGTGACTGCACGCCTGACAGTAATTGTGACTGCACGCCTGACTGTAATTGTGACTGCACGCCTGACAGTAATTGTGACTGCACGCCTGACAGTAATTGTGACTGCACGCCTGACAGTAATTGTGACTGCACGCCTGACAGTAATTGTGACTGCACGCCTGACAGTAATTGTGACTGCACACCTGACAGTAATTGTGTATGCACACCAGACAGTATTTGTGACTGCACACCAGACGGTATTTGTGACTGCACACCAGACAGTATTTGTGACTGCAAACCAGACGGTATTTGTGACTTCACACCAGACGGTATTTGTGACTGCACACAAGACAGTATTTGTGACTGAACACCAGACGGTATTTGTGACTGCACACCAGACAGTATTTGTGACTGCACGCCTGACAGTAATTGTGAATGCACACCAGACAGTATTTGTGACTGCACACCAGACGGTATTTGTGACTGCACACCAGACAGTATTTGTGACTTCACACCAGACGGTATTTGTGACTTCACACCAGACGGTATTTGTGACTGCACACCAGACAGTATTTGTGACTGAACACCAGACGGTATTTGTGACTGCACACCAGACAGTATTTGTGACTGCACGCCTGACAGTAATTGTGACTGCACACCAGACAGTATTTGTGACTGCACACCAGACAGTATTTGTGACTGCACACCAGACAGTATTTGTGACTGCACACCAGACGGTATTTGTGACTGCACGCCTGACAGAATTTGTGACTGCACGCCAGACAGTATTTGTGACTGCACACCAGACAGTATTTGTGACTGCACGCCTGACAGTATTTGTGACTGCACGCCTGACAGTAATTGTTTATGCACAGGTACATCATGCTGGGCCTGGCAGTGTTTATTGTTGGGGACTTCATGCTCACATGGGACATGGACTTGATGACGTATTCATTGTCCCTCTTTTGTGTCGGCCTGCTCTTGTATGCTGCAGCTTTCTACCAGTACTACAAAGTGAGTAGAGTACTTCTGGGTTTGATTACTTCTAAACGTGTACAGATAAAGTGGATCTATATGGCTTGAATAGTATTATAAATTAAGTAAGAATATTCATAAGTTTTAATAGTACAACAAAGTAAGTAGAGTATTTCTAGGTTTGAAAACTTATAAAGAGTATAAATCGAAAGTGAATGGTGACCAGTCAAAACGGTCCCGACATAACGGCCCCGGTCAAAATGGCCCCCAGACAAATTGTTTACATTTTAAAATCCCTTATATTAACTTCGAAATCTTGTGTCTCTCTATCTCTCTCTGTCTGTTGTCATCTCTGTCTTCGGCGGGCGGAAAAACATAAGTAAAAAATGACCCACTTCCAGTGATGCCATCGAGCTGAAATTTGGCACATAGACTCGTGTCACCTAACAATGCATTGTATTAAAATTTCAGATCGATCGAACGTACCGTAATTAAATTAATGCATTTTTAGTTTATCTCTATACCATGTATGTAATTCAATTTCACAGTTTATTGTTTTTTTCACGTGACAGTTCAGTTCGCGCGTTGACGCCATCCGTCGATATCCCGGCGTGCTTTTGTTTACATTTTACGTGTCACGCTGAGCTCGGTCCAGCGATCGGTGACCATACCTTTCCCCTCCCCCCCCCCGGGTTATAAAGGAAAGGGGAGTTAAGACAGATTCAGTCTGTAAATGTTTGTCGCGTTTGAACATAATCAATACTGTTAGTTATGTCTCATATATAAGGGATTTATAGTCAAAAACTTTGTTTTTACGAGTTTGTTTTATTTAACACCAAAATGTGAAAAGTACCAGGTTTGAACGAAGTGAAGAGCGTTGATAAGCCACGCAGTAATGGAGTGTTAGAGCTCTCAGAATGGCCGGTTATTACCAGCGTTCTGTGTTGAAGGTGATGCGGTATAAATAGCGGATTTTTACGGAAGTTTTCCGGAACCAATTTTTCTGACTCAAAAAATTAATTAATTAATTAATTAAAAAAAGAAATAAAAATTTAAAAATCAGCCAAAAACTTAAACTCGTCTGCCTTTCCATCCTAGAGAGCCACCTATGCGTACCTCATCATTCCATTCAACGTAGCCACCTATGGAGGGTTGACGTATACCCTTGGCATCAAGCTAGTCACTTTGCCCTTGTTAAGTTACATGCTCACCATTACTGTACTGGGATTCTACGCATTAGCCAGGTTAGTAACATGATAGTAACAGATTATATAAGATATGAGCAGACGGAGATCGGGGCGCTTAAGAATATATCTATTTATTATCTTCGTAGTCATTTGATATTGATACGCTGAAGTGCGTCCATATTTTCAAAATCTGTGAAATATGTGCGCCAAAGTGCATCCACAATTGCACATCCTGGGAAATAGATGCGCGAAAGGCCATCCATATTATTTGCACAAGCTGTGAAATAGGTGCGCCAAAGTGCATCCATATTCGCACACTATGTTAGCATGCCTGTAGAATCTCCCACAATAGAACGTTATTAGCAGCATCAAGACATTATTTCTCTTGCGACAGGTGCACCTGCACCACGCCGCGTTTAACTTATGAAAAAAGTCATTCGACCTATAAAGGTATTTAACCTTTCTCATTTATATTTTGCGATACACTTGTCACAAGGATTTGGGGGGAGGGGGGATATATTAGCAGACATAAAGACGATTTTACTCACCGGACAGCTTGATGCTCAGTTGGTTTTAGTTCATCCACTTTTCATTCAACGAAGCCAGTGCTCTCACTAAAAGCTCGTTGTATTTCGGAGGCCAATTTTAAAACAGTTTGTGGAAAATCACGGGACACACAAACATTCAATTGCCAGAAATTTCCATCTATATGTTTAATAAATCTCAAGTGCAGACACTTGAGAATCATTTCAATGTAAATTATTAAAAAATAAGACGAATCGGATGACAATTTAAATGTAAATATTTTATCATTCCAAAGTTTTATCTTTAAAAAAAAAGTTTATGTTTAAATATAGAATTAATATTTGTTTGATTTTTAAAAAAATCTTTATAAGGATTCATGTGAACGCCATTTCTCTTCTTTGCTAAATCGTATATACATGTTTATAATATAACAGGCCCGGCTCAAGGCGGGTACGATTCTTGATCTTCACACAGGCGCCAAATATTTTGTTCTGAACTCTATCAATAAACAACTACTCTTATAAAGTTGAAGTTGTGCTGGATGAAATTTCCACACGTTTAATTTATTTTTAAACTCTCCTTCACACCCCCCCCCCTTTTCCACCATTTCTGTCTCCTCAAACAGGATCGAGTTTTTCCGCACAGTTCCGTCCTACCTCGGGTGGGCGGGGGTCAAGCTCTTCATGCTGGTGGACTGCTTCATCGTCTGCAACGAGACATGGCCCGGAGAGGAAGCTAAGTTCTCAGGCTCCGTGCTCACGATGACGTACTACCTGGCTCAGTTGGGGATAGCCACTAGCGTGTTCTTCTGTTGACCACTCCCATTTGGTGATTATAACTACTGCCCCCAAGTGGTGATTTTTAACCATTCATAAACTACCGCTCCTACCCGGTGATTTTAACCATCCCTAACCTACTGCTCCCACCAGGTGATTGTAACCATCCCTTACCTTCTGCTCCCACCAGGTGATTGTAACCATCCCTAACCTACTGCTCCCACTCGGTGATTGTAACCATCCCTAACCTACTGCTCCAAACCATGTGATGTTGGCGCACTTTTCCTGACCGCACCCACGATGAAGCCATGGCATTCAGGTCAGATCATTGCTGACCAGACCTGCCCTACTACGTATCCTGAAAGTGATCGATGAATAACCGCCCAAGAATATTTGGTGATGCTGAAAGTGATGATTGAACTCTTCAATTGTTGATGACAGTCTTTTGGCTGAGTTTTGAATAGTTTTTTTAATATTAATTTTAAATTTATCTGCTGATTGACTATGTGACAGTCTCATGTGATGTTAACATCTGGGAAAAGTTAGAAATAATTATGAAATGATTTCCTTTTCACTCTGTCAGTTCATTAAAGAAGTTGGAGACAGAATGGGCGCGTGGGATGGTTCGTCTTTGAATTAAACACTTTGATCGCGTCTTGCTATTAGACATTTTGACTAAAACGTCAGCTTTACATCAATACCTCGTGCTCCCCATCCGAGAATCTGCCTTTGAATTTGTTTTCTGTTTACCAAGGGGGAAAAATAATAAGTCTCACTGTGGCGTAATCTTGTCATGCTTAAGTGTATGTTGTGCACAGCCGTCGATTTCATTTAGTATAACGACATTTTACTTTAATGATTCTCCTTGTTGTTGTCAGTAAGTATTTTAACAAATCACCAACCATCAATAGCCTAGACTTTGATACAGTTACTTGCTATTTTACAATGCAATTAACTTAATCTATTTTGTAATTTGAATTCAATTTGATCCATATGTACCAAATCTAGTATTATTAACACTTTTTGGAAAGACCGTCTTTTTAAAACATGCATTCAATAAAATTGGCTTTATATATAATTTAAAAAATAATAATTGTTTATTTTCTGTTTGTGTGCGTGTGTACGAATCTGAAAACTGGATCAGTTGTCGACAAGACATGCATTTACAGAAAGTTTGTACAATTACGAGATTGAAACGATGCAATTGATTGTTAAATATAAAAAAACCGTAAAAAAACAAGTTTTTGACTATAAATCCTTTATGTACGAGAAGTAACTAAAAGAATGTTCATTATAATACGCAGCGCAAGACCATACAATAAAAAAACAACTTTAAAAAACAAGTTTTTCACTATAAATCCTTTATGTACGAGACGTAACTAAAAGAATGTTCATTATAATACGCAGCGCCAGACCATCCAGAAATACAAAATTGCAGTTGTGTCGTAAAACATGTTTAATATAATGCGCACCGATCAGGAATATGTTTATAAAAAGTGTTGCCAATAAAATACGCACCTTATTGCGCGACAGAAAGGTTGTTCAATATAATACGGACCGCGACGCTCTATCTCATAAAATAGCATGATACATAGGAATAAATAAACTAATCTAAAAAATCAATAATTTAATTACGGTACATGCGATCGATTTGAAATTTTTATACATTGTTTTTATTATCGGTACGAAACTGCCTGCAAAATTTCAGTTCGCTAGCTTACGAGGAAGTGGGTTAAAAATCGATCAAAAGTTTTGGCGACAAGCAATCAAGCAAGCAATCAAGGGTGAAGACACCACGAGTTAATATAAAGGATTTAAAAAGATTATTTCTTGAGTTAATAATATTTGAATTTGGATTATATCTTAATGTTGGAATACGGTAAATTATAATTTAAGCGCTCCACCCCACCCCCCCCCTCCACACATACACACATAGTTAGGCCTGAGGTTCTTAAGTTATTCGGAAACACGGTTTCCTTGTTACATCAAGATTTATTTTTAAATCCTTTATATTAACTGGAGGTGTCTGAGCCCTTGTCGAAAAAACTTTGGATTGATTTTAACCCACTTCCTCATAAGCTAGTGAGCTGAAATTTTGCAGGCAGACTCTTGCTGATGATAAAAATGATGTATCAAAATTTTAGATCGATCGCATGTACAGTGATAAATTATTGAATTATTAGATTATTGTATTTATCTCTATGTATCATGTAACATTTTTTTGCTGTAGTGTCGTGGTGCATATTATATTGAACAACCTTTCCTGTCGCGCAATAAGGTGCGTATTTTTTGACAATACTTTTTATAAACATACTAGTGTATCACCCGTCAAAAATGACGGAAGTTTTCAAAATAAATACACATCAGATTAAAAAATAACGTAATACAGACCTCTCATTTATTTTATTTATTTTTATTTTATTCATTTATTTCCTTACAAAATCGATCTCAGAGCCACCTAACAGCACTATAAAACAAAATCGATCGCAGCGCCAACTAACAGCATTACATCCATACAGACAACGGGAATTATGTATATTGATTCCTGGTCGGTGCGCATTATATTAAACATGTTTTACGACAAAAAACTACAATTTTGTATTTTTGGATTGTCTTGCGCTGCGTATTATAATGAACATTCTTTTAGTTATGTCTCGTACATAAAGGATTTATAGTAAAAAACTTGTGTTTTTTTTTAAATTTAAGTTATAGAAATAAACTGCAAAATGAAAATTTAAAGTTATTATTAATTTTAAAAAAAACTTTATTGTGCCCTTGTTGAGAGAAGTTGCTTCCCAGGTCTCAATGGTGCCCATTTTGTTAATCTTTTAGTTAGGTACTGTATTCTAGGCCCAGTTCTTACAGCTAGATGTTTGTGTGAAATCAAAGTGACGAAATTCTGCCACCGCCGCCCCAATTTTTAACAAGACTCAAACTTTTTGATGCTTTGTGATCCAGGTTTTGTTAACTTTACCCAACGAACGTGATCCTCTGTGATCCAGGTTTTGTTAAATTTACCAAACGAACTTGATCTTCTGTGATCCAGGTTTTGTTAAATTTACCAAACGAACGTGATCTTCTGTGATCCAGGTTTTGTTAAATTTACCAAACGAACGTGATCTTCTGTGATCCAGGTTTTGTTAAATTTACCAAACGAACGTGATCCTCTGTGATCCAGGTTTTGTTAAATTTACCAAACGAACGTGATCTTCTGTGATCCAGGTTTGTTACATTTACCCAACAAACTTGATTCTTTGTGATCCAGGTAATACAAACACTTTGATCCTTTGACCAAGGTTCTTGTTGAATATATATCCAACAACTTAAAAATATTATAGAAGCTTCTCGGTTTTCCCCCATCACTTATTTCATAGAATCCAAATTGCATGGCTGAGGTCACCATCAACAACAAAAATAAGATAACGTCATCCGTGTTGTCCACAATCTTGACTTTAGACTTTAGAGTATGGATGTTGCATGGTACGTGTGTGTGTGTTTTAGTTTTGTGATATCGGTACATGGGCAGTAACCATGTCGTAAAATATTCATTACTTGGTTGTCTAACCTCATGCCGCCATCCATCTGACATGCGCCCTCTCTTTATTGATATTATTAGTAAATAAAATATTTGAGGAAGGAATTAGATTTACAGTCTTAAACCGTGTGCATCTTTCCATTTGACAATATTTAAAAGCAAACTCTTCGTTTAGAATTAGATCTATTGTTTCGTCTATTTTGGGTATATATAGAAGAGAAGGAGAGAGAAAGAGAATAAAGATACAGAAGAGTGAGAAGGAGGGAGAGAGGGGGGGAATCAGAGAGAGAGAGAGCGTCAAAGAGAGATAGAGAGAGAAAGGGATAAGAAGAGAGGGTCAGAGGTGGAGAGGGAAAGAGGAGAGAGAGAGCGATTAAGCCTTAAAAATAGCACCGCAAACTCAACATTCAAACAACTGTTGAAGGCTGGAAATGTCCCGTAAGAAGCGCCGTTTCAAAAAGAATGTTGGCAATTTGACCTTCTATAAAACCAGCCCCCACCGTCCATCCGCTCTCTCGTGGACTGTACTCTCAAAATTTACCTATTTGGTTGGCGTTGTGTTCAATCGTCTGCTCGTGTGTGCGATTCTTCTTTTGTTATAGGATGGATTTACTACACTGGATGTAAACAAAAGGATTTATATTCAATTCTATTTCTACCTGATGGCAATAAAATAGTGTGAACTACTAGTAAGGAGTTAGATTTAGATGCTTCGGGTGTGTGGTTAATGTATGTAAACTGACCTTTGTGGTTATCCATAAGTACGTCACGCTCCAGAGGGGGTGTACGAAAGTGTGACAGTTTGTGACAAGGGGTGTGGGCAGTCCGGCCACGTGTGACGTCACGGTGTTCTATATTAAATTTTAATTATTTTATTAATAAAAATATTTTTTTTCTTCGAAAGTTTGACGTACTTGGGGGGGGGGTTCCAAGATTTGTGACAGGGGGAGGGGGGGGGTAAAATGGTCAAAAATAGCGTGACGTACTTTATGGACTCCCCTTTGTCGTTGTTAATTATGGTCATGGTTAAACTACCGCTGAAAATCAGACCAAACAACTCTGTAATGTTGGAGAAATACAACACAAAGATAATCTAATACAACTCTCAGATAGATATAAGGATAAAAACACTTTTACACAAGTAATAAAAACTCGAATGAGTATTTAAACGCAATTTCCAACAAAGAATTTCCAATTTTTTTTTATTGAAGGTAAATCATTCTAGAGTCACACCAAGAATGTGTCATAATGCGCACCGCGCAAAAGTCAAACATTAGCATTCGCAAAGCGGGAAACCCCCATTAACAATCATTCTAGATTAAAAGTAATTTCAAATCAATAATTCTGAAACTAAACAAAACAATTGCTATCTACAAATTTCTGCTAAAATTACGGGCGTCAAAACAAAATAGATGTTTGAAAAATTCCTTCTCCACCATTGTTCTAAATGCTAGTAGCTATCGTTTGGCGTTTGTTTCAACCCGATAGATGTTATGGTGGGCGAGAAATTGACAAAATACTGATATTTTTTCGTTTGTTTGTTTGTTGTTTTGTTGTTGTTTTTTTCTCCAGGAAATCCAGTAAACCTTTTCGGTAATTTTTTGGCCCGTGCACATCCTTGTGACCTCCTTAACATATTTGCAAAAGACCCGAACCCTCTATCTGGTATGGTTCAGGAGAAGTTGCTGTTCAAAGCTCGAAAAGACAGGACAGACATTTCAAATAGATAAACGCAATTCCCGAGGTAAATTAGTTAAAAATCCATATGCAAGAAAAAACACATACACATTATCGTTATTCTCGTTTGAAATTCGGTCGTGGAATAGGTTGCTTGATCAAACCGGGAAAACGAAGACACTATCAAAATTTAAAACTCAAATTAAAATGCAAGACTAGATATAAACCATGAATAAGCGTTGGACGAAGAAAGCCCCTGTTTAGAAGGAGTGTCTGTAATAGATTAGATATGAAGATTTCTCCCGGTCTACAAATTTACATAGCTAGTGTAATGTAGATTTGTTACAAACACTTAGTTGGTTGAAATACTTTATTATTTTAGAATATATATTTTAACATTACAACAAACAGCCTGTATAGGCCTACATAACTGGATTTGTATGTTGAGACTCCACACAAAACAGCAAAGACAGCTCCCAGGCTGAGAATCCTTCAATGACAAGAGCGAGTTTCTGTTGTGCGCTAATGTTCTCGGACGTCCAGACCTATTTCTGTCCAAACGCCAGATATTCCACAGAGCCATAAATAGCAGCACACGTAAATCTAGCCGGCCTTTCCGCTCTCTTGTTACGGTTGTGCCCAAAGTCTTGCATGACTCGCGCTCATAATGTGAGCGGTACGGGACTTGTGGGGAGGGGAGCGTCACATCCGGTTCATAAAGCATCAGGCGCGGTAACGGTGTCCAGGTCACTTTAGGGTATGGGAATTAATTTCATATTTATGTTTCATTTTTTTTTAAAAATTATTTTTAAAAAAACATTTTAAGAGACTCTTTCGGTTTTTGAAGTAAGATCGATAAAATCAATCTATTTTTAAATAAGATTTTATTTTTAAAAAAATTAAACGCTTTAAAGTAAACCTTTAAAGTGGTGGTCGAGTAGCAGCGCACTGGACTGTCGTACCAATGGTCACGGGTTCGAATCCGTGTGAAGGCAAGGGTTTGTTCCCGGGGCCTAGGGCGTCCCTGAGTCACCCCGCTCCGAATGGGTACCTAACACTACATGTAGTTAGGCGGCTGGGTAATGCGTGGAACCCACAAAGCCGTGGCCTGTGAATGCTGCATCACTTGCCAACAGATCATCTGTCATGGTCTGTGGACGCAACTATCTTCTGCATAGAAGGAGCGTCTGTATAGATAAGATAACCTGATAAAGTCAAACCTGTTAATGTCATGTAAACTACTTGCTGCTAGCCACTCGTGTCTCCTGAGTCATTGTTTTGATTCAATTCAAACAACTTACTTCCTTTGTGTGCTTAGTCTTATTTTTGTCAAAACCTTCAATAACTTCTCATTTTCTCATTGCACTCTTAGGGGCGGGCCCCTTCTTATACTTTGGTCCGAAAATAAGTATAGCCATATCCGCATTTTTTCAGTTCAAAATAGATAATCATCCTCAGGGCCGGATTAAGACTTGATGGTGACCTAAGCTATTTAAGATATAGGGGGCCCTTTTGAAGTCCAGATATTCTATGTCAGTGCCAAATATGAAAATAAAAATTCCGGGGCCCCCCAAGAAGGCACCCATATCTAAGCTACAAGCCCTAAGCTATAGCTTGTTTAGCAAATAGGTAAATTCAGCACTGATCATCCATTATCACCTTATACGATATTCTTAGAAATGTCAGCTGCGCTGCTTGCTTGGTTAAATTTGGACAGTGTGTTATTAAAAAAAATTGTTGAAACGACGAATGCAAGTTTTGAAAACACTGAATTTTGTTGCCCAAGCCAAATACCGTTAGCTATGAAGTGTTTAATGAGATGAGTTTCCGAGATGATAGCTTTGTTTTCTCCCAACCAGTAATGTTTTGCATCTTCTGTATAGAAGGAGCGTCTGTAAACAGATAAGATAAGATAAGATAAGATTATGTTTTTATTTACGCTATATACTCAAATGAGTAGAAAAATTAATGATTTATAATTTGTGTATGTATTCAGATGGCTTTTCAATTTCACTTTGATCTTTGAAAAGTAAGTGCCAGTTAAATGAAACGCGTTGAATGTTAAAGAGTTTCACTTCGGGGAAAATACTTAGCATCCGAGGCTCTGCGTCTAATTAAGTTTTAATATGTTAGTGCCTTATCGCGTATCGCAGCGGCCACGTGTACCTTAATAATAACGGTCATCTGTTATTGTTTAGTGACGCGGCTGATGACTTCACTAACAAACATACTTCATTGATCGTAACGGGAAATCTTCATTGGTGTCATCCCTTACGTGAGCTAATATCATCTCTGTCGTTGGCCTTCCGCTGACCAGCGTTGGGGACATTCATGACGTTGTTGTTGTTTTTGTTGTTGCTGCTGTGAATCTCCGATAAACAGAGATAACGCTGGGCAGTGGTGTAACTAGAGCTAGTACCACACGACGGCGGGCTTAGAAACAGTTTCACCTCTTTATCTGTATTTTCCCGAAATATTTCCAACGTTAACGAGAGAGTAACGGGCCTGGGGAGAATAAAAAAGTGACGTCCGGCACGGACCTCCCTCGCCCACCCCCCCACCCCCCCCCGAGCATCTACTTCCTACGTCTCTGATGCTTGCGGCGTTACAGTCTTTTAAATACTTGTCTGTTGCATTTCTCTTTACACCCGCGAGTAACATATATTTTTATAAAGTCTCTACATTGTAAACCCGCTACTGAATGTAACCCCGCCCCTGCTCGCGCCTGATATGATACTTGTATTATCTCTCCCCCCCCTTACCCGCCCCTTGTTCAAATATGACGTCTTTTGTTTACGGCTTTTAATTCGTTCCAGTCAAGCAATAAATTAACGTTTATCTCTGCCTCTCTCTGTCTGCGGGTCTCTTAAAAACCCCGGCCAAGCACCCTTCGCTAAATTTCAGCTAGTGTACAAAATAACCTCGTCACCGGTTGTTGCGGGCACCGGCTTGATGTGCAAGCGTCCCACGCGATGCGTGTTGAGTACAGTACGGTGTAGAATCATTTATTGATCTTATCGGATTTTTCTCTGAAAGACTTCTCTTAGGAAAATTTTAAGTTTTCTCCGTTTTTTTTTATTTCCCCTTCTCCATCTCTCTCTCTATCACGAATGACTCTGGTCGCCACGCTTCCGTAAAGAGAGGTGAGTAAATTTATTGTTGTTCTTATTGTATGAGAATCTATTATAAGAGAATCTATTATAAGAGAAGCTATTATAAGAGAATGTGAGAAACTATTATAAGAGACTCCTTTGTAAGAGACTCTTTTGTTAGAGAAGATATTTTAAGAGATGTTGTTCTAATGGACGCATTATAAAAAAGAGCTTTTGTAAGAGAAACTATTTTAAGTGAATATTGTTTGGATTAGGGATGACTAGAACACTGAACCATGTTATTTTTAATTTGTTGGCTAATTGAATTCGGAGTTCGCCTTTAAAAATATATCGTGTGATGGGCACCGAAATAATTAAACTAAGTCTTGTTAGATACGCTATTGTAGTTTGAGGCAGTTGTAGTTTCGATGCTGTTTGTGGTTTTTATTGCTGATGCATTTGTGGTACTGGTGTAATTGTGGTGCAGATGTAGTTGTGCTGACGTACTCGTGGTTGCTGATGTACTTGTGGTTGCTGATGTAGTAGTGGTGCTGATGTAATTGTGGTTGCTGATGTATTTGTGATTGCTGATGTACTTGTGGTTGCTGATGTAGTAGTGGTGCTGATGTACTTGTGGTTGCTGATGTACTTGTGGTTGCTGATGCAGTTGTGGTTGCTGATGTACTTATGGTTGCTGATGTACTTGTGGTGCTGATGCAGTTGTGGTTGCTGATGTACTTGTGGTTGCTGATGTACTTGTGGTGCTGATGTACTTGTGGTTGCTGATGTACTTGTGGTGCTGATGCAGTTGTGCTGCTGCCGTAGTTGTTTTACTCTTGTTGCTGCCATAAGGGTTACGGGGTCAAACTTAGAATGTATTCTGACAACATCGGTTGACAGTGGTGTGGGGAAAAGGGGGTTAAATTTACCCCCCCCCACACACACACGTACACTTTTTCATTCTTGCTTATTAACATCAACTAATGGTAGCAATACGGTGATCTTATTTATCCCTGTAAAGGTCTTATTCATCCATGTAAAGGTCTTATTTATCTCTTTAAAGGTCTTATTTATACCCGTAAAGGTCTTATTTATACCTGTAAAGGGGCCGTCCATAAAGTATGTCACGCTATTTTTGACAATTTTTAACTCCCCCCCCTCCCCCTCGTCACAAACTGTCACACATCTTGGAACCCCCCCCCCTAAAGTATGTCACACTTTCGAACAAAAATGTTGTTTTTTATTAACAAAATATTCAAAATTTATTATAAAACAGCGTGACGTCACACTTGACCAGACACCCCCCTCCCCCCCTGTCACAAACTGTCACACTTTCTTACACCCCCTCCCCCCTCTGGAGCGTGACGTACTTTATGGACGGCCCCAAAGGTCTTATTTATCCCTGTAAAGGTCTTATTTATCCCTGTAAAGGTCTTATTTATCCCTGTAAAGGTCTTATTTATCCCTGGAATGTTGACATTCTTGTTGTAATGTTTATATCTTCGCAGTAATGTTAGTCATCTCCTTGTAATGTTGATCTTATCCCCGTATTCCTGGTCCTCTCGTTTTAATATTGGTTTTATATATCCATGGAAACTTCTTCTCCCTGTAATGTTGTTCTTACCTCTGTAATGTTGGTCTTACCTCTGTAATGTTGTTCTTACCTCTGTAATGTTGGTCTTACCTCTGTAATGTTGGTCTTACCTCTGTAATGTTGGTCTTACCTCTGTAATGTTGGTCTTACGTCTGTAATGTTGGTCTTACCTCTGTAATGTTGGTCTTACCTCTGTAATGTTGGTCTTACCTCTGTAATGTTGGTCTTACCTCTGTAATATTGGTCTTACCTCTGTTATGTTGGTCTTACCTCTGTAATGTTGGTCTTGCCTCTGTAATGTTGGTCTTACCTCTGTAATGTTGGTCTTACCTCTTTAATGTTATTCCTCTTCCTGTAATATCGGTCTTCTTACTGATATGTTGGTTTTATTTATCCCTGTACACTGTAAAGGTCTTCTCACGGTGATGTTGGGTTTCATTTTGAAATATCAGCCTTCTGGAAGCAATTTTAGTCTTTACATAGGTTGTGCAACTAGAACTTAAATATGTTTTGAAGTCGCTTGAAGTCAAATTTTTTAAACACGTACCGGTACCGATGGCAAGAAGTGAAGAAATTCCATCTTGTTACTATTATTATAATGGACACTGCTTTTATTTTTGAGACTAGCATACAGCGAACGCTGTTTGATATAATTATGAATCTCGCATCTCGCTATTACATTCATTGCTACAACGTGATTTAGAACAGTGGTTCTCATTCTGGTCAGTGAGTTTTATTTCAATTACACAATGGAAATGTGCTTTATTTATTTGTGGTGTGATTTTGAAGACCGGCTTTATGAAAGTTATTATTATTATTATTTTATATTTCCTTATTTATTTTAATTGCTATTATTTAGAATTTTTGTTGATTTGTTGGCCCGTGGACCACTTTTTTTTATACGACTGGAATAAGTACTGGGTGGGTTTCAAATGGTTTAATTCGATTGTAGACCACGAAGTGTACATGTTACAGAGCCCAGAACCCATGTGACAATTGACGCTACAGGCCCCACTGCAACATGAAGGATTTCGGATCTCGTTAAAAGAAGTTTGGAAAATCATCAATCTGGACTGTTGCATTTCTAGGGAAACACGGATCTTGGGGTAGTTGAATAGGAAATTGGGGGTGGGGGGTGACGCACATTTTCGGGGAAAGCCCGGCGGCATGTTGACCAAAAACCTTTTAAAGACCGTCTCGACGGCGATATGTTAGGACTTTTGGTTGTCCGTGATCGCTAGTCAGGTGTAGGGACATGAAGAAAACACAAACATCACTATTCACCTCACTTCACACCTGAAATTTTAACTCACTTTTCACCTCACTATGCATTGCATCTCAGTTTGAAACTGACATTTACCTCAATATTCACCTAACAGCACCTGGAATTTACCTCAATATTCACCTAACTTAGCACCTGGCATTTACCTCAATAATCACCTAACTTAGCACCTGACATTTACCTCAATATTCACATAACTGAGCACCTGACATTTACCTCAATATTCACATAACCTAGCACCTGGCATTTATGTCAATATTCACATAACTGAGCACCTGACATTTACCTCAATAATCACCTAACTTAGCACCTGACATTTACATCAATATTCACATAACTGAGCACCTGACATTTACCTCAATATTCACATAACTTAGCACCTGGCATTTATCTCAATATTCACATAACTGAGCACCTGGCATTTACCTCAATATTCACCTAACTTAGCACCTGGCATTTACCTCAATATTCACCTAACTTAGCACCTGACATTTACATCAATATTCACCTAACTTAGCACCTGGCATTTACCTCAATAATCACCTAACTTAGCACCTGGCATTTACCTCAATAATCACCTAACTTAGCACCTGGCATTTACCTCAATAATCACCTAACTTTGCACCTGACATTTACCACAATAATCACTTAACTTAGCACCTGGCATTTACCTCAATAATCACCTAACTTAGCACCTGGCATTTACCTCAATAATCACCTAACTTAGCACCTGGCATTTACCTCAATAATCACCTAACTTAGCACCTGGCATTTACCTCAATATTCACCTAACTTAGCACCTGACATTTACCTCAATATTCACATAACTTAGCACCTGGCATTTACCTCAATAATCACCTCACTTAGCACCTGACATTTACCTCAATATTCACATAACTGAGCACCTGACATTTACCTCAATATTCACATAACCTAGCACCTGGCATTTATGTCAATATTCACATAACTGAGCACCTGACATTACCTCAATATTCACATAACTTAGCACCTGGCATTTATCTCAATATTCACATAACTGAGCACCTGGCATTTACCTCAATATTCACCTAACTTAGCACCTGGCATTTACCTCAATATTCACCTAACTTAGCACCTGACATTTACCTCAATATTCACCTAACTTAGCACCTGGCATTTACCTCAATATTAACCTAACTTAGCACCTGGCATTTACCTCAATAATCACCTAACTTAGCACCTGGCATTTACCTCAATAATCACCTAACTTAGCACCTGGCATTTACCTCAATAATCACCTAACTTTGCACCTGACATTTACCACAATAATCACTTAACTTAGCACCTGGCATTTACCTCAATAATCACCTAACTTAGCACCTGGCATTTACCTCAATAATCACCTAACTTAGCACCTGGCATTTACCTCAATAATCACCTAACTTAGCACCTGGCATTTACCTCAATATTCACCTAACTTAGCACCTGGCATTTACCTCAATATTCACCTAACTTAGCACATGGCATTTACCTCAATAATCACCTAAATTTGCACTATTCAATAAACCATTCCAATTTGTGACTTCACTTTTCGATAAACCATACCAAATTTTGATTTCACTTTAAAAAAAAATTTTAAAAAAATTTTCCATACCAGTTATATGCACAGCGGCAACATCACCAATAAATCAACAACAGACAACAACAGCCTTTAGTGAGTGACTTTAACTGACTTTAGTGTCTACGTGACCTGGGCAATGTTGACCTCAATGATCACGTGACCTGGGCAAATGTTGACCTCAATGATCACGTGACCTGGGCAATGTTGACCTCAATGATCACGTGACCTGGGCAATGTTGACCTCAATGATCACGTGACCTGGGCAATGTTGACCTCAATGATCACGTGACCTGGGCAATGTTGACCTCAATGATCACGTGACCTGGGCAATGTTGACCTCAATGATCACGTGACCTGGGCAATGTTGACCTCAATGATCACGTGACCTGGGAAATGTTGACCTCAATGATCACGTGACCTGGGCAATGTTGACCTCAATGATCACGTGGCCTGGGCAATGTTGACCTCAATGATCACGTGACCTGGGCAATGTTGACCTCAATGATCACGTGACCTGGGCAATGTTGACCTCAATGATCACGTGACCTGGGAAATGTTGACCTCAATGATCACGTGACCTGGTCAATGTTATCACGCCTTCGCTAGTGATACCATATCCTCCCCGCCCCACGCCCCAAATGATGAAATAACGTTTCCATTACTTTCATAACAGTCTCATATCAATAAACATTGACCATCTATATATAAACATTAGACATATGTCCATAAACATTAGCCATATTTCAATAAACATTAGCCATCTATATAATTATATAATTATAATATAAACATTAGCCAGCTATAAATAAATATCAACCAATTATCAATAAAGATTTGCCCTCGAAGTTAAAAAACGGGATCCAGTTAATAATTATTTTGCTTTAGATATTTGTTTTTAAAATGAATGTAAAAAATCGTTATATTTAGAGAAGCATAAATAAAGCACTCTTTATTTTAAAGATGTATTTTTATGTATTTTTTAAAATAGTTTTAAAATGATTATTATTATTTTTATTTTTTTTACAAAAGCCAATATTTTTTCTCGCTTGCCTATCTCTTGGTGTCATGACGTCATTCTTGTTCATTCCCTTGCCTAACTTGTCACTTCCCACTCTTTATAAAAAAAAAGAAAAAGAAAAGGTAACCCGAATCAGAGCGCGTGCTTCTCTGTGAGAATCCAATGGAAGAAACTTAATTTCAGTATGCAAATGTTGGATGGACAGGCAGTTCGTTGTTCAGGATGGGAAGGGTGGGGAGCGGGGGGTGGGGGTAGGGGATAAACATAATCTAAGGACATGTTTCCTGTAGAGGGGAATGAATTGTAGGGGATGGCGTTCTGGGAGCATGGACAGAGACTGTAGGGACATCAGTGGCGTCACTAGGGGGGGCGGGCCGCCCCGGGTGACACCCATCAGGGGGTGACACCCGAGCCTAAAATTTTACTGTGTACGATTTTATGTCAGAAAACAAAAGATGACAAATTTTTTTAATCTAGAAAGAAATTAAGAAATACAATGAAATACGTTAAACGCGAAAATTCTTATTAAAAAAATATCAGTTAACTTGCAATAATAAAACAGTCCCAACACACGAACAACATTAAAACAAATTAGGAAAAAAAGAAAAGAAATAGTCGCAGCAGAGAGATCTTTAAAAAAGGCTGGAATGAAAGAGCTGTTTTAAAAGATATAAAGCCATATGGGCTTGGACACACCGACAGCATGAACCAATCCCACCTCACGACTCCCTCCACCACAATGGGGTGGGGGGGAATACGATTTTTATCACCACCTCCAAGAAAAAAAATAAAAAGATGGGTTTTCTTTGTTGATGTTATTCTTGACGAAAATTATGATTTCAATGTCTTTGAGTTAATATTTTATGTATATATATATATATATATATATATATATATATATATATATATATATATATATATATAATATATATATATATATATATATATATATATATATATATATATATATATATATTTATTTATTAAAGGCGTGAAAGCATAGATACGCATGTTTATATACAGGTAGTCCTCCGGTTACGACGGTCCCATCCCGACTTACGCTGTTTAGTGCTTACGAACGCGCCCCCGTAAAGAATAGTAGTACGCGTTATTCCGTATTTTATTTTTTTTTAAAATTCATGAGGTAACGAATTCTTTTCTCTATTTGAAATAACAAAAATTATTGAAAAATATGTATGATTATTATTTCAACCTACAACTTTCGTTTGCGAATTTTTCAAATGGCGAAGTTTTCAATCAAGTCAATAAAGCTGAGTAAGCTTACAAGTTATTTTCCAATGCTCATTAGAAAGAGCATATTCAGCCTTTTTTGTCCCATGCAAATTCTAACTCATTATATATTCTTTTCAACTTTGAAAAGGATCGCTCTCAGCTTCAGTTTGATGTCATCATTGAAAGATAGATGCGAAGTGCGATGTGTACATTTGTAAAGGACTGTGTGAAATATAGCTCATTCAAAAGCAGCAAAATTTTTAGCTCTGTGCAAGTTTTTTGAGATTCGCTTTGTGCTAATTCCTTTTCCTTACCCAGATCCTGGGGCTGCACAATAACTTTTTTAAGAGTTCTGAAAATTGGACTAATTCTGAAGGTAAGCAGTCTTCGAAATCACTCATGAACCTACATAAGGAAGAAAATCAGAAGCCCCGAGCCTAGTGCTCTTTATGGGTCTTCCCGGAAGACCCCATTAGCCATCTGGCCACCAAAGGGACGTAACAGCTGAGAAACCCCCCCAATAGCGGTCGCTTCTGAAGCGGCCATCTGGGCATCCAGGACATACAGTCGAAGATGCCTCCCACTAAGTTGCCCTCACAAGGAGGTGGTGGAATTTCCTACTACGACCCGCTACCACTTTGGCGCCATTCCGGCAAAGCACACGGGTCTCCATTGTTAGGACCGAACACAGACCGGGGGATCATCAAAGACCTACCTAGGGTGCAACCCCCACTGGAAGGTTTCCTCAGAGCTGGCTTTCAATGCGTTCTTCGCGGCACTTTTTGCTAATCCGTACTGGCGCTCCTGGCCCTAAACACTCACCGCTCGATGGCGTTGCTAGTAAATTGAGGGGGACGAAACGGTTGCTTCGGATTTACCCGACCCCTTCTCCGAAATCACTTGAATGTTCTTCCATTAACTTGGCTGCTGCACATCGGGTGGCAAAAGTGCTGAGCTCAGTTAGGTTTGTAAGAAAGCCAAATTTCTCATGGATGTATTTATATTTACCTAACCAATGTTTTAGGGCTTAAGAAACTTTGTCAATGATTACCAGAAATACCTCAATCTTGAATTTTTTTCTCCAGGAGAATACTGTTTTGTTGATGACCCTTTATCAAACTGACGCTTTCTTTTTTGTTTGATAGTATTCAAGATTGTTTACACTGTTTTTACCACGGACATTTCCTTTCCTTTGTCTTTATAGGAATAAAATTAAGAAACAAAATCAATGAGAGACTTCCTTTCTAAAATTGTTTCCCAAATTTCGAGTAAAATAACGACTTCCAGTTGTTCAATTTCCTTTAGAAATCCTTCTTCTTCAAGTCGGCAGTCACGTGGCTGATTTTCATTCGTTGCTAATTCTTCCAGTGCTGCGATATTCTCATGGTATGAGCTATTAGCAGACCTTACAGCATAATGTCAGGCTGACCATCTTGTGTCAGACAAGGCTTTGTTAGCATGTATCAATTTCATGTGTTTTTGAAGTACCTGTCAACGATGAGTAGATGCAACAAGTCGGGTATAAAGATTTTGCAGAAGACAAAAAAATCTGACCGCAGTAGGACAACCTGCTGCTCTTTTCCCAACCAAATTAAAGGAATAAGCTGTGCACGGCACATAATAAGCTACAATGCACTTCTCACGAAGAATAGCCTGGTTTCCGTTATACTTCCTACCCATTTGCAGCATTGCCGTATGAGTGTCCAAGGCATTTTCAGGGATTCGTACAAACATAATGGCCTGCATCTTTATTATACACTATAATTCATAAAAAGTTTTGGGGCCCTTAAATTATTGGGGGCTTTAGCCCGTTCAGCACCCCACCCCTTTTAATCCGCCATAGGGGGGTGTCCACGCATCTGTGACGATGTGGTACGAGGAGGGGGGTGTTTAAGAAATGTGACGTCACATCAAAAACGCGAAACTTTAAATAAAAGTTCCACTTAAATATTTGATTGTTTAACCCTTTATTTAATTACGTTTTCAATGACTTCACGCGTGTTACGATATTACAGTGCAGACTTACCCTAAATATATATTTAAATGACAAAAAATAATTTGCAACATGCTAATTTTTATTGAGAAAATACGGCTTAAGGGAGGGGTGTCAAAGCTTTGTGACTTCATATCGTAAAAAAGGGGTGGGGTCTAAGTTTTTGTGACAAAGTATGACGCTGGGGGAGGGTGGGGTAAAAATCGGCAACCTCGCGTGACGTCATTTATGGACGGCCCCTTCAGTCGTGAAGGGGTGACACCATGAGCTACCGCCCCGGGTGACACCAACCCTAGTGACGCCTCTGAGGGACATGCTGGTTGTTGTTGACAGGATCTTTGAGAGGTTATAGGGAGGTATTGACATGATCTCTTAAGGGTCTTAGGGATGTGTAGACCTGACCTTGGAGAGGTTGTAGGGAGGTATTTACATGATATTTGAGAGGTTTTATAGAGGTATTGACATGATCTTTGAGAGGTTTTAGGGAGGTATTGACATGATCTTGGACATATGTCTGAAAGTGGGGAGAACAACGTTGTGAGAGTTAAAACATTGATGTCTCTTGATTACGACCAATACACCCTTAAAATTCCGATCAATAGCCTCTTACAACTCAAACAAATACCCTCTTTCAATCCCGACCAAAGATCCTTACAACTCCGACCAAAGATCCGTACAACTCCGACAAAAAATCCTTACAACTCCGACCAAAGATCCGTACAACTCCGACAAAAGATCCTTACAACTCCGACCAAAGACACTTACAACTCCGACCAAAGATCCTTACAACTCCGACGAAAGATCCTTATAACTCTGACCAAAGATCAGTACAACTCCGACAAAAGATCCTTACAACTCCGACCAAAGATCCGTACAACTCCGACAAAAGATCCTTACAACTCCGACCAAAGATCCTTACAATTCCGACCAAAGATCCGTATAACACTGACCAAAGATCATTACAACACTGACCAAAGATCTTTATAACACTGACCAAAGATCCTTATAACACTGACCAAAGATCCTTACAACTCCGACCAAAGATCCATACAACACTGACCAAAGATCCTTATAACACTGACCAAAGATCCTTACAACTCCGACCAAAGATCCTTACAACACTGACCAAAGATCCTTATGACTCCAACTTATATTCTCTTCAACTACCACAACTGACGTAAGTATAAGTTTCTGACCAGCCTCACATTACATACATCGTTCCTGTTTCTCTCCGACTGCGGATTTTATAGAGGGATAGTAAAGAAGGACGCCGCGTCTTTTACGCGATTGCTTTATAATCAGCTTAGTCCTGTACGCTCTCGGCGTTGAGGTTATTTACTTCTACTCATACACTCAGCTCTGATTTATTTCAGTGAAACTATCGATGTAAGAGTCGACCCGTTGATGTAATTAGTGGCGTAGCTGGAGTTAGTGGCGCAGCTGGGGTTAGTGGCGCAGCTGGGGTTAGTGGCGTAGCTAGGGTTAGTGGCACAGCTGGGGTTAGTGGCACAGCTGGGGTTAGTGGCACAGCTGGGGTTAGTGGCACAACTGGGGTTAGTGGCGTAGCTGGGGTTAGTGGCGTAGCTGGGGTTAGTGGCACAGCTGGGGTTAGCGGCACAGCTGGGGTTAGCGGCACAGCTGGGGTTAGTGGCACAGCTGGGGTTAGTGGCACAACTGGAGTTAGTGGCGTAGCTGGGGTTAGTGGCGTAGCTGGGGTTAGCGGCACAGCTGGGGTTAGTGGCACAGCTGGGGTTAGCGGCACAGCTGGGGTTAGTGGCACAGCTGGGGTTAGTGGCGTAGCTGAGGTTAGTGGCGTAGCTGGGGTGAGTGGCACAGCTGGGGTTAGTGGCACACCTGGGGTTAGTGGCACAGCTGGGGTTAGTGGCACATCTGGGGTTAGTGGCACATCTGGGGTTAGTGGCACAGCTGGGGATAGTGGGACAGCTGGGGTTAGTGGCGTAGCTGAGGTTAGTGGCACAGCAGGGTTAGTGGCACGGCTGGGGTTAGCGGGCGTAGCTGAAGTTAGTGGCACACCTGGGGTTAGTGGCGTAGCTGAGGTTAGTGGCACAGCAGGGTTAGTGGCACACCTGGGGTTAGTGGCACACCTGGGGTTAGCGGGCGTAGCTGAAGTTAGTGGCACACCTGGGGTTAGTGGCACACCTGGGGTTAGTGGCGTAGCTGAGGTTAGTGGCACACCTGGGGTTAGTGGCGTAGCTGGGGTTATTACCAGATAGACAAGATTATTTCGCCCATCCCCGCCCTAATAAACTTTTGAAGCATTTTTTTCTGTATTCAGCAATAAATCAGCTGTTTGATTCCCCGGTAAAGCACGTATCTCATTAAGCGATGACCCTGACCCTAACTAAAGGGTGGCACCGACACAAAATACAGCATTGCACTTAAACATCAGATACATAGTTACTATCGTCAATGTTAGTGGATGGGTTTTAATAAATTAACATTTCAGAACCATCGGTCTCGTGACCTGAGCCAATAATAATAATAATAATAATAATAATAATAATAATAATAATTGATAATTTATATAGCGCTGTATCCCAGCAAGGAACCGGGCTCACAGCGCTTTACATGGAGATCATAACATACATATTATAATTAAATAACCATTCATACCATAATAACAACATAAAGGACAGTACATTACACATAAGCTACGCTAATCATTAAAACAAATTTTGTTTCATTAATTGTGTAAATACATTTTGAAAAGATGCGTCTTAAGTGCAGTCTTGAAGGACTTGGTAGTTGGAATACTACGGATGTGTAATGGTAGAGAATTCCATTGTTTGGCTGCACAAAAAGAGAATGACCTTTCGCCAAAAGTTTTAGTTCGTGTCTTAGGAACACAGAGAATACGTGAGTCTGCAGAAGAGCGTAGCTGACGCCTGGGTGAGTAGACCGACAGAAGTTCAGTAAGATAGGAAGGAGCTGAGTCAGAAAAGAAGTTGTGACCGAGAACAGCCAGTTTGTAATCAATTCGAGCTTGTTAGGTAGCCAATGAAGTGAGTAAAGTAGCGGAGTAACATGGTCATGTTTTTTTGCCTTAAGAACTAGTCTGGCAGCTGAATTTTGAACTTGCTTCATTTGATAATATTTCAGAATCATTGGTTTTTGTGGCCCCTACCAATCATTGCCTTTATTCACAAGAAGTTGAGAACCGCTAAAGATAGGGGATGCTTTTGATTGATATTTGTTCTCGTGGGTCGTGAGTCGTCGGCCATCACTTAAATGAGGCGGTGACGAGGGCTGATGGTTTCCTGAGGCAACGCTCTTGATTAACCTTCTATCGGAGCTGTGATTTGTCCCCATTCGTTTATTGCCGGAGATTATCTCAAGGATGACATAGAAACTGGGTTAGAGGGGTGGGAATGGGGGGGGTGTGGTTTTAGAGGTAGTGGGTTGAATCTGATCGAGGCTGAGATTGGGGTGTCGGGTAAAGAGGGAAGTATGGCGTTTGAGGTTGACATTTGGATGATATGTGTGGAAAAAAATTGTAAAAGGGGCGGGGTAAGACCAACATAATGATGATGATGGCTTTCTTCTACAGAGCCCTCTGTCCATGTTAGTCCAGCCTGCTCGTCTCGATCTGGTATTCAAGTACTCTCAAATAAAATAAAAATAAAAAAAATGTCATCACATTTTTTATTAAATTTGCCTTTAGTTGTCACACTCTTTCAAAAATTTCGGAAAACTGTTCCGTAATTTTGGCGCCGCTGATTCAAATAATCACACATCCTCTTCCCAGATGTCCATCCACACTGGGAACTCATGAGGGACTTCGTAGAAGAACGTCGCCCCTTCAGAAATACATGATATTTTGTTTACTTCCTTCTAATACTGCTGCAATAATCTGTCTATTCAACCTTGAGACAGTGACTGAATTCTGTGATCAAAATTATTTTTCATAATTTACTTATTTATTACGTACACATGGGGCGCGATGGTCTAAGTGGCAGCGCACTGGACTATCGATCCGTGGCAGATCCCGAGTCGCGGGTTCGAGCCCGGGTACTGGCAAGGCCCCTGGGGCATTGTGCTGGCCACGCATTCCCTTGCTCGTTAGTGGTGGCTAAAAAAACTTGTGAACACTACATCACTTGCCCCATAGTCCGTCATGGACTGGAAAGGGGGTCATCATCATCATTACGTACACTTAAAAGGCAATGTACCCAAATTCACACAAACACAGACAGACACTCAAACACACACACAAACAAACACACACAAAAATAATAATATTTTAAAAAATAAAAATAACATTTGACAAAACGCAGTACACGCCCAATGTCCCCAAACAATCCCAACATTAAACAATCCCAACATTAAACAATCCCAACATTAAACAATCCCAACATTAAACAATCCCAACATTAAACAATCCCAACATTAAACAATCCCAACATTAAACAATCCCAACATTAAACAATCCTAACATTAAACAATCCCAACATTAAACAATCCCAACATTAAACAATCCCAACATTAAACAATCCCAACATTAAACAATCCCAACATTAAACAATCCCAACATTAAACAATCCCAACATTACGTGCACATGTCAAGATATGGACGTTTATCCGTCAGAGAGGGGTTTGAGTGAGATCAGCGCGGCTCATCGCCTGTCTGACGAAACAAGGTCTCCCGGATTAAAAGAATGTCTCCAGCATGTCAGATGCCAATTCATAATTAGCTGTTAATTTTTTAGAAGTAATCTCCTGAAAGTATTGAATAAAAAAATGTTCAAGAAAAATCAAAGTACAACAAGGATTTTTTCAGTTTACTCATAAGTACGTATTTATTGTGATACTGATAACACATGTCAATTTAAAAAAAATAAATATTTTGACAGAATTAAAAAGTAGGACGTGTGCAACAAAACAACACTATTTTTACGACTGTTGTCCGAAGTCAAATTTGTCGTTACAGACAAATAGTCTGATAAAATAGGCGTGCTTTAAGCGGCGTCATTATTAATGAAACTACTAATGAAATGGTCGAGTGGCAGCGCACTGGACTGTCGTACCGATGGTCACGGGTTCGAATCCGTGTGAAGGCAAGGGTTTGTTCCCGGGGCCTAGGGCGTCCCTGAGTCACCCCGCTCCGAATGGGTACCTAACACTACATGTAGTTAGGCGGCTGGGTAATGCGTGGAACCCACAAAGCCGTGGCCTGTGATTGCTGCATCACTTGCCAACAGATCATCTGTCATGGTCTGTGGACGCAACTATCTTCTGCATAGAAGGAGCGTCTGTATAGATAAGATAAGATAAGACATTTTCCCCTTTTACATATAAAGGAGGACCGGTTTTGTCTTGCTGGATGAACCACTTAAGGATTCTATGTTCAGACAACTGCAAAGGCGAGGAAAAAATTATATCACCCCCCTCCCCCCAACATGACTCCACCTCTTCCACCCCGACTGCAATTCCCCTCCCACACACACACACACACACAATTTAATGAAAGACAAAGATATTTTTAAAAAAAACCGTTGAAATGCAGCTAAGATTGATTTGAGATCCTTTGCTGTAAGCTATTGATGTTGTGATCTAAGTTTGAGATCCTCTGCTGTGAGCTATTGATGTGGTGATCGAAGTTTGAGATCCGCTGATGCGAGCTATTGGTCTTGTGATCTAAGTTTGAGATCCGCTGATGTGAGCTATTGGTCTTGTGATCTAAGTTTGAGATCCGCTGATGTGAGCTATTGGTCTTGTGATCTAAGTTTGAGATCCACTGATGTGAGCTATTGGTCTTGGGATCTAAGTTTGAGATCTGCTGATGTGAGCCATTGGTCTTGTGATCTAAGTTTGAGATCTGCTGATGTGAGCTATTGATGTTGGTGTAAGTTTTAGCAGACTCCTCAGTTCGGATCCACTTAGAGATGACCACGTCATCCACTTGGGTTAAGTTGTGTTGTGTGGCTGGGTCGTAGCCAGTGCCCCGGTTTCTATATACAGCACTGTCATTTATCACTGGCCGTATCGGATGGTTTGGACACAGTTACAGGTCAACAGTCTTTTTTTTTAAAGTTAGGTATTGGAAGGGGGGGGGGAGCGCCCGGTTTTATGTACCAGCGTGCATGATACATCGCGTCAAAATATTTATGTGGGTCAGCAAAACATGACAGAGATGTCGAATTGTTTCATTTTGACAATTCATAATGGGTATACGTGACTAATGTTTCTAAGGCTGAATGTTACAACAATAGCTAAGTGTGACTTTTCCATGCGTTCATTGTTTCTTTCTTTTTTTTTCTTCTTTGTACCGTTGCTCAATTTAATATACGTTTACACCCACTATGACGTGTTGCCTTCTGAGCACGTAAAGAATAATGAAATAATGTAGGTTTTAAAAAAATATATATTTATTAATTTAAATTAAAAATTTTTTTATCTTAAGTGTAAGAGTATAGCTTTTCGAATAACAGACGTTTCACCATAACCATGTCAGCTTTGAAATGATTCACTATCGTACCATCGAAACAATATTCGTTGTTTTTCTCCACAAGTAAGAAACTTATGTGACATTTTATTAAAATTAGCCTTTCAAATTTCAACTGATATCTTCACCATAACGTTTATAAAGTCAGGTTTTCATTTCAAAATACTTTCCGCCCATATCTGCAATACCAGCTGCGATATGCGATAATAGGATGGAAGTGTGATTTGATGTGTGATGATAAGATGTGGGAATACTTTGATATGTGATGGTAAGATGGAACTGTGCTTTGATATATGATGGAAATATGGTAGTGTACTTTGAACGTGCGAAGGTAAGATGGATCAGTGCTTTGATATGTGATGGTAATAAGATGGAACTGTGCTTTGATATGTGATGGTAAGATGGTAGTGTACTTTGATCGTGCGATGGTTAGATGGAAAAGTGCTTTGATATCTGATGGTAAGATGGAACTGTGCTTTGATATGTGATGGTAAGATGATAGTGTACTTTGATTATGTGATGGTAAGATGGTAGTGTATTTTGATTATGTGATGGCAAAATGGTTGTGTACTTTGATTATGTGATGGTAAGATGATAGTGTACTTTGATTATGTGATGGTAAGATGGTAGTGTACTTTGATTATGTGATGGTAATATGGTAGTGTACTTTGACTATGTGATGGTAAGATGGTAGTGTACTTTGATTATGTGATGGTAAGATGGTAGTGTACTTTGACTATGTGATGGTAAGATGGTAGTGTACTTTGATTATGTGATGGTAAGATGGTAGTGTACTTTGATTATGTGATGGTAAGATGGTAGTGTACTTTGATAATGTGATGGTAAGATGGTAGTGTACTTTGATTATGTGATGGTAAGATGGTAGTGTACTTTGATTATGTGATGGTAAGATGGTAGTGTACTTTGATTATGTGATGGTAAGATGGTAGTGTACTTTGATTATGTGATGGTAATATGGTAGTGTACTTTGACTATGTGATGGTAAGATGGTAGTGTACTTTGATTATGTGATGGTAAGATGGTAGTGTACTTTGATTATGTGATGGTAAGATGGTAGTGTACTTTGACTATGTGATGGTAAGATGGTAGTGTACTTTGATTATGTGATGGTAAGATGGTAGTGTACTTTGATTATGTGATGGTAAGATGGTAGTGTACTTTGATTATGTGATGGTAAGATGGTAGTGTACTTTGATTATGTGATGGTAAGATGGTAGTGTACTTTGATTATGTGATGGTAAGATGGTAGTGTACTTTGACTATGTGATGGTAAGATGGTAGTGTACTTTGACTATGTGATGGTAAGATGGTAGTGTACTTTGACTATGTGATGGTAAGATGGTAGTGTACTTTGATTATGTGATGGTAAGATGGTAGTGTACTTTGATTATGTGATGGTAAGATGTTTGCGCGTTAACAGTACGTTGACTCAGTGACTCCAACCCTCAAGTGTGTATTCCACTGTTGCTCTCATCTCTACATTAATTCAGCTCTACGTTTAACGCTGTTTCTAGAGTTTAGACTATCATCACTATTTTCTGTACCCTCAGATCTAATGTGATAGACCCGTCTGCCCACCCCACAGTGGACATCGGAGCGTCCGAGCTGACATTTGACCACCACCACACAGACATCGGACATATGACCTTTCCTGGTCAGTCCGAGTAGGACACTGCCCGGGGGGAAAAACAAAATGACCACGGGTGGACAGTTCAAAATTCAGTTTTCTCTCAGGAGGACGGAGAACGACGGGCCGGTGTTCAAGAAGCAAGATGGCGACCGATTCGAGAACAGCATCACGGTGAAGCTGAACGTCAACACCAAGTACACGGTATTCGTCACAACACGGCCGGCAAGGACAATACAGTAAGTCAGGGGGGCCGGCAAGGACAATACAGTAAGTCAGGGGGCCGGCAAGGACAATACAGTAAGTCAGGGGACCGGCAAGGACAATACAGTAAGTCAGGGGGCCGGCAAGGACAATACAGTAAGTCAGGCGGCCGGCAAGGACAATACAGTAAGTCAGGGGGCCCGGCAAGGACAATACAGTAAGTCAGGGGGCCGGCAAGGACAATACAGTAAGTCAGGGGGTCGGCAAGGACAATACAGTAAGTCATGGGGCCGGCAAGGACAATACAGTAAGTCAGGGGGCCGGCAAGGACAATACAGTAAGTCAGGGGGCCGGCAAGGACAATACAGTAAGTCAGGGGGTCGGCAAGGACAATACAGTAAGTCAGGGGGCCGGCAAGGACAATACAGTAAGTCAGGGGGTCGGCAAGGACAATACAGTAAGTCAGTGGGTCGGCAAGGACAATACAGTAAGTCAGGGGGCCGGCAAGGACAATACAGTAAGTCAGGGGGCCGAAGGGACAATACAGTAAGTCAGGGGGCCGAAGGGACAATACAGTAAGTCAGGGGGCCGGCAAGGACAATACAGTAAGTCAGGGGGCCGGCAAGGACAATACAGTAAGTCAGGGGGCCGGCAAGGACAATACAGTAAGTCAGGGGCCGGCAATGACGATACACCAAGTCAGGGGGCCGGCAAGGACAATACAGTAAGTCAGGGGCCGGCGAGGACAATACAGTAAGTCAGGGGCCGGCAAGGACAATACAGTAAGTCAGGGGGCCGGCAAGGACAATACAGTAAGTCAGGGTTTCCCAGAATGTCGTGGCGGGACCCACATCCCATCGGCATTGGCCACAAAATTAGCTAATTGAATGATCGGGTTAAGATTTTACCCCACCCCCCCCCACCCTTCCCCCCACCCAATTTCTTAAAAAAACTATCAAATAAAATAAATAAACAACCTGTAAAAAACAAAGTTTTTGGCTATAAATCCCTTATAAATGAGACATAACTAAAAGTATTGATTATGTTCAATATAATACGCGCAGCGCGATAGACTAGCATAAACATTTACAGATAGTGAAAATATTATAAAAGTATGTTCAATATAATACGCACCGCGCGACAGTGAAGCACAAACATTTACATGTTACATAGAGATACATGGGCATAATCTAAACATTCATTAATTTAAAACAGATTTACATATGGGGAACAATCATGAAATAGCTGTTTTGCTTTGCCAGCACCTCAATTTTTTGTTATTCAGGAGGTTTTCTTCTTTTTCTGAACCTTTGAAACGATTGCAGCTATCCCTTCAAAAGGTGTCGTCCCCCCCCCCACACCCACACCCGCCCACCCAAACACACACACACACACACACACACCCACTGGGGCCTGTCACTCACATCTGTAGCACAATGGGGAATTAATGACCTCTGACACCGCCAACCTATTCCTCATCAGCGGGGAGACTAAACGCTCCTGCGAGATAAAAAGGTGGGGGGGGGGTATTTCATTATTGATGGAGCCTAACCTTAGCAGACGGCAGTCCTCTGTTGCCAGCACACATGGTTGTATACAGGAGATACGAAAAAGATGTGTGTGGCACCCATGCGGAAGTTGTTTTCGGTGTATGTTACTGTATGTTTTATTACTAAATTTGAATAGCATAAGTACATTGTATACCTGACCATAATATGAAGCCGAGTTATTAGTAGGTTGTTGACTTCTGTTCTGGACCTTTAAAATGCGGGAAATAAAATTCGAAATCTAAGGTGGTTTTGAAGTACGTAGGCATATGAATGAGAGAAAGATATATATATATATATATATATATATATATATATATATATATATATATATATAGAGAGAGAGAGAGAGAGAGAGAGAGAAAGAGAGAGTGAGAGAGAGAGAGAGTTTAAAAAACCGTAAAGAACAAAGTTTTTTTTACTATAAATCCTTTATACGAGACATACCTAGAAAGTGTGTTCATTATAATACGTATCGCACGACAATCCAAAAATCCAAAATTTTAGTTGTGTCTCATACATAAAGGATTTATAGTAAAAAAAAACTACTACAGTGTGCCTGTTAAATTTCACCTCGATTTGATCACGGGAAAAGGGTTATAAAAACATGTTTAATATAATGCGCACCGCGTGATAGACTAGCATAAACATTTACAGATCGGGAATATATTAAAAACGATATGTTCAATATAATACGCACCGCACCGCGCGACACTCTAGCACAAACATTTACATGCTACATGGAGATACATACCGATAATCTAAAAATTCATTAATTTAATTACAGTAAATTAGATCGATCTGAAATTTTGATAGTTCATTTTTATCATCGCCACGAGTCTACCTGCAAAATTTCAGCTCGCTAGCATACGGCAAATCGGGTTAAAAATCGATCTAAAGTTTTTGCGACAAACAATCAAGAAGACACCACGAGTTAATATAAAGAATTTAAAAAGAGAGAGAGACAGAAAGATAGAGAGAAAGAAAGAGAGAAAAAGAGATACAGAGAGAGAAAGAGACAGAAAGAGAGAGAGAGAAAAAGAGAGAGAAAAAGAGAGAGAAAAAGAGAGAAAGAGAAAAAGAGAGCCCGAAAGAGAGAGACAGAAAGTGACAGAGACAAAAAGAGAGAGATAGAGCGATAGGAAATGAGAAAGAGAGAGAAAGAAAGAAAGAGAGAGAGAGAGAGATTGTCAGCTTCTTAAAAATGTGTTGATCAAATTTTGATAGTGAGTGATTCAATGAATAAGCATATAACATAAGTAAATGTTAGAGGAGGGCGAATTAGGGATGCATAAAAGATGGAAAATATTAAATGACATGACTTATCAAACAAACAACCAACAAATACATACATCTACTAGATATGCGGAAATTTTGGTTCATTACCATCGGGAAATCTACTTCAAATGTCTACAGAAGTTCTTACTGATCGAGCCATGAGGCCAGAAGCCACTCGACACATAAAGTGCTAAAGATGACCAAGTAACATCTGTGATTCGTCTTTTTGACAAAAATTTCAATTTGGCTTAAGACATGTACAATAATTTAGATGCAGATTTTTGGAGCAGAATTGCGTTGCCCATCGTGGAGACTTGAGCATATAAGATAGTCACGGTGACGCGGTGGTCGAGTGGCAGCGCGCTCGACTGGCGTACCGATGGTCACGGGTTCGAATCCATGTGAAGGCAAGGATTTGTTCCCGGGGCCTAGGGCGTCCCTGAGTGGAACCCACAAAGCCGTGGCCTGTGACCGCTGCATCACTTGTCATGGTCTGTGGACTCAAATATCTTCTGCATAGAAGGAGCGTCTGTATAGATAAGATAAAAGAAGATAAAAGATACTTGCAAACGCGTGTTTTTAACATTTGATCATACAAGATCCGTCTAATGAGTCTAATGTCTATGTCAACACCTATACTCCCATAACAATGGCAGCGAATTGTTGCATTGACGGATATTTGAAACGTCAGCTTTGCTCCACGCGTCATATTTTAATGTGGATGAAAAAGAACTCACAGCATCTGTTTAATAGATGAAAAAAAAATTCTATAAAAATCTCGAATACATACTGTTTTAACTTGGCGATAGGTATCTTTGGGGCCGTCCATAAAGTACGTCACGCTCCAGAGGGGGGAGGGGGTGTAAGAAAGTGTGACACTTTGTGTCAGGGGGAGGGGTCCGGCCATGTGTGACGTCACGCTGTTTTATATTAAATTTTGATTATTTTGTTAATAAAAAACAAAATTTATGGTCGAAAGTGTGACGCACTTTAGTCCGAGATGTGTGACAATTTGTGACAGGGGGAGGGGGGGAGTTAAAAATGGTCAAAAATAGCGTGACGTACTTTATGAACGGCCCCTTTACTTAAAGGTGTTGGGATTTACAGCAAATAAAAAAAATGTTGCTCGATCCAGACTTTTGAGTAGTTGCTTCGATTACTTATTACGAAGGAACGATTCGAGTGAACGATTCGGAGATCTTGCTATTATGAACAGTAAGTACTGCCGCATATTGTACGTGAATTCAGACTAGTGAGCACTGTAATACTTAAGACTATAAATATTGTGGAAGAATTAAATGAGTCATTTATATGAGGTTAAACCCTATAGGTAAGATGGACAATAGACCATCCTTGACCATGTATATAAAAGACGGATCTCATTGAAGGACATGTATCCAAGGATGTCTCCAGAAATGGCTCGTGGCAGTTTGGTACTGGTAGCTGCGAAAGTGGATAAATGTGTTTTTTTTAAAATAAAAAAGTGACATTTACAATTGTGCTCATAAACAAATAAATGCTGTGCAACTTTACACACAAAGTGTAAATATAAATAAAGTTTAACGAAGAGGCCATTAAGGCAAGTAGATTATTTTGAACAAGGCCAACGAACCTTAGCGGATACGTTGAGCCCCCAACTCCCCCCTCCCTAGTAATCCCATATAAAATCGATCAATCAAGTTTATAAGAAAACCAATACAATGATAGATCACGCGATAATGTATTGAAACCGCATGAATAGAATCTTTAAATCCCTGTATCACGTCATTTTCTAAAATTCTTCTTCTGTCTTCTTAATGAACTTCTAAATTAATTCCTATTTTGTATCTGTTCTGGTGATAGATTGTTATTAAATTTATACACTTCTCGTTATTCAATTGGCTTTGAATTTTTTCATGTAAATATTTCCGATGACTATGATTGTTTTAAAATAAAATTTAATACGTAAATAAAAATAATAAATTTCTACATTTTAAAATCACGGATTTCAGTTGAGGAGCGAAGTCATTTGCAAACACATGTTTTTACTGATAATATAAAATTTATAATTTCAGTAAGAAAATACAATTTTTAGCACAAAAACATCTGACAAAATAGGAATAATATCAGTTGCTAACTTTTTGGCAGATTTTACTTATTTACTAACTTGAAAGGAGTTACAATATACAAGGATGGGTTGATAATGTATCGCCGCCGATATGAATACCAGCAAATGTTGGTGTTTTTATATAAAAAATTATGTTTCCGTTAGGTATTGAATTGACTGTCTTTCAGATCAAGGCAGTATTTTACTCATTAGACGAACGTTCAGACATGCTTAAATAGAAAAGACATTTAGTTTGACGTAGCTCAAAAGATTCCTGGGTAGACACACTCATAGGTGAGTTTGAAACAGACCCTTCAACTTCATGAGGAGCGGACTTTTTATATTTAAATTTAAAAAATAAAATGTTTTCGTCAGATATCAAGCTACGGTTACAAGTTCAAACGGGGGAGGAGGGGGGGTAACTGTTTAAATTCATACCAACTCAGCTTTATTATTATAAAATTATGTATTTTTTAAAGTATATTTAACATGTATTAACATCAAAGATTTGAATGTATGCAAAAATAAATTGCTTCTAAAAAATGTTATTTAACATTTTAAAAAAATTAATTTAATCAATATAATTATTCAATTTAATAACATTGGTAAAAAATCATTTATAGAGTTAGTGTTATATGTGCAAGATTTTCATTAGTCTCCATAACCATCTATAGGACTACAACGATTTTTAAAAAAAATATTTGTAAACATATATTTTTACAAAATCAACGATTTTTATCTCAGAATTTAACTTAGAAATAATATTTTTCCAACCGGAATTTCTTCTTTGGAAAGAAAATATAATTTTATGTGCGCTTACATTTCAAGAAACACTTCAAACATTTAATTTGTGTATAGCAGATAGACTATATGATTGCTAAATTACACTTTAAAAATTTAATTTGTGTATAGTAGATATAATATGATTGCTAAATTACACTTTAAACATTTAATTTGTGTATAGTAGATATATGATTGCTAAATTACACTTTAAAAATTTAATTTGTGTATAGCAGATATATGATTGGTAAATTACACTTTAAACATTTAATTTGTGTATAGTAGATATATGATTGCTAAATTACACTCGCTATATAGTAAAATTCTTAAGATTTCTTTAGAACAAATGAAAATATTTACAATTCTTTTTCTTTGCAACCACGATTGTATTTGTATCATATCTTCTTACCATATTAAAACATATGTATGTATTTGTTAGAAGAAAAAAAATTAACTGTTCTTTTTCAACATTCACTGCTAGAATAAAATCGACGATTTTTAAGAACAGTACCATAGTTACTATTTGTAAATAAATTTTATTCCCCTGAAAGTTGTGTGGCTGTTTATTTTTGGATTGTCTGGCTTCTGGATATCAACGACTTTCAATAGTCTTTAAATAGCCTTGTTATCTATTTAGAAATTCATTATTTATCATTCGTAAAATGTAAACAAAAAATCCATGTACACTCAGCGTGATATTCATAAAATGTGAATTCTTTTCATTCAAAATTTTTATGATTTCAACAAGTGTCATAACCATGAAAGTGCTGCAATGGTTCGCGGTCTAAAATACACATGTAGCGTGAGCCCAAAAACAGTGCTGAGATGTACGTGTCATGTGAACCCATATCAGTGCTGAGGTATAGCCTATATGTCATGTGATCTCCGTGTCAAGTCATCTCCATATCTCGTTATTCCAGACGCTTGTATCTCAAGTCTGAAAAGTTGGAAGTCAGTAGACAGAAACCTCAGCGCAATGATGACAACTGCTGCGTGTACCACGCCGACTGGTCCACTCTCGGGTTTGACGTCAACAAGAGCAGTGTGAGAACCTACCTCCCTATAGCGATTGAGGTAAGCAGTGTGAGAACCTTTCTTCCTGTAACGATTAAGGTAAGCAGTGTGAGAACCTTTCTTCTTTTAGTGATTCAGGTAAGCAGTGTGAGAGCCTTTCTTCTTTTAGTGATTGAGGTAAGCAGTGTAAGAACCTTTATTCCTTTAGCGATTTAGGCAACCAGTGTGAGAACCTTTCTTCTTATTGCGTTAGAATTAAGAAGTGACAATTTAACTTCCTAAAGCGATAGGATCATAGGATTGAAGAACTTGCTTCATAATAATCATTCGGAATAACTAAGAATTCTCAAATCTAAATTATCATTTTCTACTCTGCAATTTGGTGGTTGACTTTGTTCTCGAAGGTCTAAGAAATGTTTGTCTAGGTTCAATCTCGCCTGTCAGGTGCCGTGGCGGAACCTAGAGCCAGGTTAGAATAAACAAACATTTCAACCATCAGTATGTGCCACCATTCGTACCATCTGTATGCGCCTCTGTCCGAACAATCTGTATGTGCCACCGTCCGTATCATCTGTATGTGCTATCGTCCGTACCATCTGGATGGGCCACCGTCCATACCATCTGTATGTGCCACCGTCCGTACCATCTGTATGTGTCACTGTCCGTACCATCTGTATATGCCACCGTCCTTACCATCTGTATGTGCCAATGACAGGTGTCATCATGTGAGATGGTTACTCTGCCATTATGGCCAGTATGTATAGCCATGTCGTGTCACTATGTCATTTTTCCTTGTAACCGCATGTGTGTATCTATGTATAGTGGTACCTCGAGAAACCAGTGCTTCAAGATACGAAAAATCCAAGATACGAAAGGCCACTCAAATAATTTTTTTATTCAAGATACGAAAAAAAATCCAAGATACGAAATACACGCAGCTGACATCACTGTAAATCAAGTGACATCATTCAATGCGCCACCAACAGTACTGCACTCCTATTAGTCAGTACCAGCCTTGATGCTTAGTTGCAGCTGTGTGTTCGTGCGTTTGACGCACGCTTTCTTTACTTGCAATGTTCCTTTTAAGGTTCGTTGGTCCGTGTGCAAAGTAAAAAAAGACTCGGCAAAGTTGCAAAGCGTCTAATTGTTTTTTTGTGTGCAATATTTTACAAACTTTGCTGTGCGGTAATTTTAAACTACTGCGCGGCATCGGTAAGATTTCTTCGCGGCCGCGCAGCTTAAAGGGAACATTGTTACTATGTAGTTGGTTTGGTGTTGGTGTCCTAAGTTCATGAATATTTTCGTGAAATCTTTGGAAAAGCGTATTTTTATGGTCATGGCTTCAAAGAAATTAATAATCAATCGCCTCAGTCGAAAGTTAAAGGTTCACATTTGTATACACATTATTTTTCATTTATTTTATTCTGTTTTCATTGTTTATTATTATTCATTTATTTGATTTATAATGTTTACTTATGAAGGATTGAAGAATCCAACTTTTTTTTCAAAGTTTTCCATGATATTTTCAATTTTTAGTAATGTTGCTGTGTGGCTTGGAACGGATTAGGTATTAGGTATACATGTAAAACTTCGTTTGATTTAGAAAAATCTAAGATACGAAAGCCACACCAGAACGGATTAATTTCGTATCTCGATGTACCACTGTATAGATATTATGTTTGAGTGTGTGACACAATGAATGGTCGTTCAAACTCATGCATGTAAGCCCATTTCATGACATTACATAAGGGGGTCGTCCATAAAGTACGTCACGCTCCACAGGGGGAGGGGGTGTAAGAAAGTGTGACAGTTTGTGACAGGGGGAGGGGGGCGGCTATGTGTGACGTTACGGAGTTTTGTATTAAAATTTAATTATTTTGTTAATAAAAAAATAGATTTGTGACAGTTTGTGACAGGGGGGAGGGGGGAGTTAAAATTGTCAAAAATAGCGTGACGTACTTTATGGACGGCCCCTTACTGGCTTAAGACTTAAGCGACACATCAAGGGACGTTACTGCAAATACACACTTTAAGAAAACCTGAAAAGTAAACAGGAGAATAAATCAATACCCCGCGGTTACCTAATCATTTCCCTTTCCTTCTACTTCACTTTATTTGGTTTCAATGTGAATTTTTCTCTTATCAAGATTGGACTATTGCAGTTGGATAATTTATGGTTGGCAGGAGACATTGCGAATTTAAGGGGGTGGGGCGGGGGGAGGTGGGATGGAAAGAGGGGGGAGATTGTGCGTGAGGCAAGTGTTGAGTGTTGAATGTTGTTGCAGAGATTGTGCGTGAGGCAAGTGTTGAGTGTTGAATGTTGTTGCAGAGATTGTGCGTGAGGCAAGTGTTGAGTGTTGAATGTTGTTGCAGAGATTGTGCGTGAGGCAAGTGTTGAGTGTTGAATGTTGTTGCAGAGATTGTGCGTGAGGCAAGTGTTGAGTGTTGAATGTTGTTGCAGAGATTGTGCGTGAGGCAAGTGTTGAGTGTTGAATGTTGTTGCAGAGATTGTGCGTGAGGCAAGTGTTGAGTGTTGAATGTTGTTGCAGAGATTGTGCGTGAGGCAAGTGTTGAGTGTTGAATGTTGTTGCAGAGATTGTGCGTGAGGCAAGTGTTGAGTGTTGAATGTTGTTGCAGAGATTGTGCGTGAGGCAAGTGTTGAGTGTTGAATGTTGTTGCAGAGATTGTGCGTGAGGCAAGTGTTGAGTGTTGAATGTTGTTGCAGAGATTGTGCGTGAGGCAAGTGTTGAGTGTTGAATGTTGTTGCAGAGATTGTGCGTGAGGCAAGTGTTGAGTGTTGAATGTTGTTGCAGAGATTGTGCGTGAGGCAAGTGTTGAGTGTTGAATGTTGTTGCAGAGATTGTGCGTGAGGCAAGTGTTGAGTGTTGAATGTTGTTGCAGAGATTGTGCGTGAGGCAAGTGTTGAGTGTTGAATGTTGTTGCAGAGATTGTGCGTGAGGCAAGTGTTGAGTGTTGAATGTTGTTGCAGAGATTGTGCGTGAGGCAAGTGTTGAGTGTTGAATGTTGTTGCAGAGATTGTGCGTGAGGCAAGTGTTGAGTGTTGAATGTTGTTGCAGAGATTGTGCGTGAGGCAAGTGTTGAGTGTTGAATGTTGTTGCAGAGATTGTGCGTGAGGCAAGTGTTGAGTGTTGAATGTTGTTGCAGAGATTGTGCGTGAGGCAAGTGTTGAGTGTTGAATGTTGTTGCAGAGATTGTGCGTGAGGCAAGTGTTGAGTGTTGAATGTTGTTGCAGAGATTGTGCGTGAGGCAAGTGTTGAGTGTTGAATGTTGTTGCAGAGATTGTGCGTGAGGCAAGTGTTGAGTGTTGAATGTTGTTGCAGAGATTGTGCGTGAGGCAAGTGTTGAGTGTTGAATGTTGTTGCAGAGATTGTGCGTGAGGCAAGTGTTGAGTGTTGAATGTTGTTGCAGAGATTGTGCGTGAGGCAAGTGTTGAGTGTTGAATGTTGTTGCAGAGATTGTGCGTGAGGCAAGTGTTGAGTGTTGAATGTTGTTGCAGAGATTGTGCGTGAGGCAAGTGTTGAGTGTTGAATGTTGTTGCAGAGATTGTGCGTGAGGCAAGTGTTGAGTGTTGAATGTTGTTGCAGAGATTGTGCGTGAGGCAAGTGTTGAGTGTTGAATGTTGTTGCAGAGATTGTGCGTGAGGCAAGTGTTGAGTGTTGAATGTTGTTGCAGAGATTGTGCGTGAGGCAAGTGTTGAGTGTTGAATGTTGTTGCAGAGATTGTGCGTGAGGCAAGTGTTGAGTGTTGAATGTTGTTGCAGAGATTGTGCGTGAGGCAAGTGTTGAGTGTTGAATGTTGTTGCAGAGATTGTGCGTGAGGCAAGTGTTGAGTGTTGAATGTTGTTGCAGAGATTGTGGAATTGTTGATGGTTGATGCAGATGGGAGTGGAATATAGAACGTTGATGCAGATGGGAGTGGAATATAGAACGTTGATGCAGATGGGAGTGGAATATGAACGTTGATGCAGATGGGAGTGGAATATAGAACGTTGATGCAGATGGGAGTGGAATATAGAACGTTGATGCAGATGGGAGTGGAATATAGAACGTTGATGCAGATGGGAGTGGAATATAGAACGTTGATGCAGATGGGAGTGGAATATAGAACGTTGATGCAGATGGGAGTGGAATATAGAACGTTGATGCAGATGGGAGTGGAATATAGAACGTTGATGCAGATGGGAGTGGAATATAGAACGTTGATGCAGATGGGAGTGGAATATAGAACGTTGATGCAGATGGGAGTGGAATATAGAACGTTGATGCAGATGGGAGTGGAATATAGAACGTTGATGCAGATGGGAGTGGAATATAGAACGTTGATGCAGATGGGAGTGGAATATAGAACGTTGATGCAGATGGGAGTGGAATATAGAACGTTGATGCAGATGGGAGTGGAATATAGAACGTTGATGCAGATGGGAGTGGAATATAGAACGTTGATGCAGATGGGAGTGGAATATAGAACGTTGATGCAGATGGGAGTGGAATATAGAACGTTGATGCAGATGGGAGTGGAATATAGAACGTTGATGCAGATGGGAGTGGAATATAGAACGTTGATGCAGATGGGAGTGGAATATAGAACGTTGATGCAGATGGGAGTGGAATATAGAACGTTGATGCAGATGGGAGTGGAATATAGAACGTTGATGCAGATGGGAGTGGAATATAGAACGTTGATGCAGATGGGAGTGGAATATAGAACGTTGATGCAGATGGGAGTGGAATATAGAACGTTGATGCAGATGGGAGTGGAATATAGAACGTTGATGCAGATGGGAGTGGAATATAGAACGTTGATGCAGATGGGAGTGGAATATAGAACGTTGATGCAGATGGGAGTGGAATATAGAACGTTGATGCAGATGGGAGTGGAATATAGAACGTTGATGCAGATGGGAGTGGAATATAGAACGTTGATGCAGATGGGAGTGGAATATAGAACGTTGATGCAGATGGGAGTGGAATATAGAACGTTGATGCAGATGGGAGTGGAATATAGAACGTTGATGCAGATGGGAGTGGAATATAGAACGTTGATGCAGATGGGAGTGGAATATAGAACGTTGATGCAGATGGGAGTGGAATATAGAACGTTGATGCAGATGGGAGTGGAATATAGAACGTTGATGCAGATGGGAGTGGAATATAGAACGTTGATGCAGATGGGAGTGGAATATAGAACGTTGATGCAGATGGGAGTGGAATATAGAACGTTGATGCAGATGGGAGTGGAATATAGAACGTTGATGCAGATGGGAGTGGAATATAGAACGTTGATGCAGATGGGAGTGGAATATAGAACGTTGATGCAGATGGGAGTGGAATATAGAACGTTGATGCAGATGGGAGTGGAATATAGAACGTTGATGCAGATGGGAGTGGAATATAGAACGTTGATGCAGATGGGAGTGGAATATAGAACGTTGATGCAGATGGGAGTGGAATATAGAACGTTGATGCAGATGGGAGTGGAATATAGAAACGTTGATGCAGATGGGAGTGGAATATAGAACGTTGATGCAGATGGGAGTGGAATATAGAACGTTGATGCAGATGGGAGTGGAATATAGAACGTTGATGCAGATGGGAGTGGAATATAGAACGTTGATGCAGATGGGAGTGGAATATAGAACGTTGATGCAGATGGGAGTGGAATATAGAACGTTGATGCAGATGGGAGTGGAATATAGAACGTTGATGCAGATGGGAGTGGAATATAGAAAGTTGATGCAGATGGGAGTGGAATATAGAAAGTTGATGCAGATGGGAGTGGAATATAGAAAGTTGATGCAGATGGGAGTGGAATATAGAAAGTTGATGCAGATGGGAGTGGAATATAGAAAGTTGATGCAGATGGGAGTGGAATATAGAAAGTTGATGCAGATGGGAGTGGAATATAGAAAGTTGATGCAGATGGGAGTGGAATATAGAAAGTTGATGCAGATGGGAGTGGAATATAGAAAGTTGATGCAGATGGGAGTGGAATATAGAAAGTTGATGCAGATGGGAGTGGAATATAGAAAGTTGATGCAGATGGGAGTGGAATATAGAAAGTTGATGCAGATGGGAGTGGAATATAGAAAGTTGATGCAGATGGGAGTGGAATATAGAAAGTTGATGCAGATGGGAGGGGAATATAGAATGTTGATGCTATAGGAGTGGAATATAGAGTGTTGATTCAGATAAAAGAAATAGAATATAGAATGTTGATGCAGATAGCAGTCGAATATAAAATGTTGATGATGCAGATGGGAGTGGAATATTGTTTTCTGCCCAGCTTTACTGCAGTCGCACCCCACATATCACCTTATCTGAAGTTAGAATGGGCTGAGAGTGGCTGAGACTATAACATTGATCAGATCGAATCGGCCGTGTGGCCAGCATCGAATAGTCCGCGTAAATGGCATAGCATCGTCTGTTCGGCTAACGTGGAATCGTCTCTGTGGTTAATATCGAACCGTATACGTGGTCAGCAGTATAGACTCGTCTCTGTATTATAGGTATCGAATCACATCTGTAGTTAGTATCGATTCGTCTTTGTGTATAGCTATAACGGGCGTGAAAGGTCATTGGTTGATTTAATCTGGTGCGACAAATCTCTGCTGCATGCATGTTTCAGGTTATTGCGTCAGGCACTCCATTGTCTTAGAAACATCACATGAAACTGTTGCAATAATTTCTCACGAGATCCAAATGTGTGGTCCATTGATTTTCCCCAAATGCTTGTCTAGGAGTTCCCCAAATGCTTGTCTAGGAGTTTCCAAAATGCTTGTCTAGGAGTTCCCCAAATGCTTGTATAAAAGTTCCCCTATTAATTACAAATGCGTGACCCTATTATCCAAGTGTCGAAGGTGGTATCACGGATAATGACGGATCTTGAAGGCGTTGTTGCGTTTGTCAATATGTGCGTATGAGTAGAGGAGCTCCGTGTTTCATGAGCCGTGAGGTGACATGACAGCTGCGTTTGACAGTTGGAAATGGGAGCAGTTTCGAACAAAAGCTTTCGGCTATAAAAATCATTTCAATCTTATGGACACATTGCAGCTGGACATTGGGACCGATGTCACGCGCTAATTACATCCCTTTGAGGGTGTTTAAGCTGCTGGTAATGGCGCATATATAGCCTTAGTTAACCCGGTAGTTGTTCATCTTTTGTGGCATTCTTATTATTTGTTCATTGTTTATGGCATTCTTATTATTATGTGTTCATTGTTTATGGCCTACCAATTAGTTTCCTCATGATATGTTAGCCCAGTATTTGTTTACAAGCAATAAAGCCCGTCCAAGGACGTTCCTCCACCGTTCGGTGGCATGTTGTAACTCCCCTCCAACAGCCGTCTCGACCGGCATTACATGTGCATCGCGGTCAAAAATACTATTCATTATAGTTAAAATAAATAACTCGTAAAAAACAGAGCTTTTTGCTATAAATCCCAACGCGCATAACTCAAAATAAAGTCTTGGAAGAAATACTGCACCCAAAATAACTCATTTTGAACGTCCGCGTAAATGGTGTAAACGTGTTCAATATGATTGACTGTAGGAGTCATATGTGTTTGAGGGACAAATCGCTATAGATGACCGGACAGAACGGACAGAAAGGACAGAAATTTGCCTTTTATTATATAGCACTAGTAACAAAGCCCGCCCAAGGACGGGAATAAGTGTAGGGTGACCTGTGAAGTTCATGGACGCTATGTTTTGGTAGTTATTGTTGTTATGCTGAAGCGTTTGCAGGACATTGTCGTCGCAGGGCAAGGGATGTGGACAACAACAACAAAAACAGCAAAACAACAAAAAAAAACAACAGCAACAACAACAGCAACAACAAAAACAACAGCAACAAATACAAAACAACAAGAAAACAAAAACAACAACAGCAAAACAACAACAACAAAACAACAACAGCAACAACAACAAAACAAAAACAACTAAACAACAACAAAACAACAACTACAACAACAACAGCAACAACAACAACACAACAACAACAACAACAACAAAACAAAAACAAAAAACAACAACAACAAAACAACAACAACAATAACAGCAACAAAAACAAACAACACTTAAAACTCTTGCCACTACCCCCAGGATCATCAAGGAAAAAAGCAGAATTGTCATTGGAATAAGCGGCAGGCATCACTTCAAGATGGGAACAACATAATGAATTATGACAAAAAAACTGCACCAAAAATAACTCGTTTTGAACCTCCGCGTAATATGTAAATTTTTCTCCGCTAGTGATTGGCTGTAGGAGTCATATGTGTTTGAGGGACCAATCGCTATAGATGACGGGACAGAAAGGACAGAAAGGACAGAAACTTGCCTTTTATTATATAGGAAGGATGATATATGACCCCAGTTTTTGTTCATGATAAATTACCCCTTATGTATTCATGATATATTTCCCCAGGTTTGTTCATGATATATTACCCCAATATTAGTTCATGATATTGATATATTCCCCACGTATTTGTTCATGATATATTCCCCCAGTATTTGATATTGATATATTCCCCCAGCATTTGTTCATGCTATGTTACCTCAGTAGTTATTCATGATTTGCCCTTTGTTTTTTTTCATGAAATCCGACATGTATTGTCCGTTAAAATTTACCTGTATGTCCTCAAAATTTTCAATCGATCTGATAAAATTAATTTTAAATATATGGTTTTCATCGTTTTGTAATTAATACCAAAAAGTTTGTGAAATATATAGAGCAACGGTGGCCAAACCGCTGCTCGCGAGCCGCATGCGGCTCTTCTGTGTTCGTATTGCGGCTCGCGTAAAATTTATGAAATATGTTAGAAGTATTACTGAAAGATTTTCAAGCCAGGTTTAATGACCCATAGTGCTTCAATGCGGCTCTCAACATTTTTAAAAAGAAAATATTTTAAAATGGCTCTCAGTTACTACAGGTCTGGCCACCCTTGATATAGAGTAAACCAGTGCTTCTCAAACTTTTTAGTATTGCGGACCGGCAGGAATTTTTTCCATTGCACCAGGGACCGGTGAACTATTTCCCCTGTACTGACGTGGTAGCAAAATGTCCTCTCTTGTTAACTTCTGCGGACCGGCATCAGATGGCCCACGGACCGGCACAGGTCCGCGGACCACCACTTTGAGAAGCACTGGAGTAAACGACTTGACATCCATCTATATACCAATAACATGTTAACTGGTGCCTATAGCTTTGATATATATTTATTTTTTTGTTTGTTTAGAAAACGTTGCCAATGACATGGTTACACTATGCTGCAATATATACACCGGACAGTTTGCTAAGACATTATTAGCTCTGACATCTGCTGCGGCTCGCATGACGAGAGATTTACGTCACGCCACCGGGTCTTCCGTTCTATCCACCCCCCACCACCACCACCCCCATCCCCCGGTCAGCCGTTCATTTCCTCCCCCATAAGTCACGCTGTCCGAACTCAAAGCTCAACCCTTATCCCGGCAAACGTCTGTGCAACAACCCGCTCCCCCCCCCATCTCACTCCACACCACCCGACCTGACCCAACACAGCCTCACCCCAGTTCACCCCACACCGCGCCATGTTTTCTCACTTACACAATTTTTTTTTGTTGTTGTCTGTATTTTATCCTTGCTTTATGCATCGATTTCTGATGGCGCCAACATCGTGTGCCAAACAATAAGTGTGTGTAGTTTATGTGTGCCAAACAATACGTGTGTGTATGAGTGTGTAGTTTATGTGTGCCAAACAATACGTGTGTGTGTGTGTGTAGCTTATGTGTGCCTGTGTTACACGTGTGTAGTGTATGTGCACGCGTGAAGTGTTTATAGCAGTATGCTTTTTGTTTGTATCCTATGAATGTATGGATTTTTTTTATTACTATAATTCATTTTGTCACCTACCTCACTCCTCTTAATTAAGTTACTGAAGTTACTGTGTCGTGTGGAAATAGATTGCTTTTTGGACGACAATTTCGATTACAGCAATTTAATTAACGTGAAGTTGTAGGATTGTACTTGGTTGTTCCGAATTTCATGGGGCATATAAGTCCTATCCTACCCTACTCATGATCCTACATGTGGAATGGCATAAAAAGCCCAGAGCCTAATGCTCTTATAGGTCCTCCCGGGAAATTATCCTAGCACTTTTATCCCCCTCCCCCAAGAGGAACTAATAGCGAGGGGACACCCCCGGGTGCGGTCCCATCTGAGGGGGCCGCCAGGGCACCAAGGAACTCGGTCGGAGGTGCCTTCCACGACATTTACCTCACAAAGGAGGTATGTATTTTCCTACGTCGACTCGCTACATCAACCTTGGCGCCACCCCGGCTCAGCATAGGAGTCTATTGACCATGGACCGTCGCTAGATAGGGGGGTCATCAAAGTGACCATCGTAAGGTTTGTCCTCTCATGCCGGGCAGTATATAGTGGGTCCTATCATGTCGGGCAGTATATAGTGGGTCATATAAGGCCATGCAGAGTGCATCTTTGCAACTGCACTTCATTGTTTTAATCTTACCTATAGCTGACAAAAGACAGCGCATTGTGGTGAATCATACATCTTCTAAGGAAACTGTCCTAATTGTAACGCAGACCTCAGTTATGGGGCCAATCCATGTACACGAGCCAGCTTGGCAGAATCATTGAAATTCATGGTGTATCTCGTAAATTATTTGTGGATGACACAGAGATGTACAAGAGTTGCCACCCGGATCCTTTGCTTGTACGGCTACCGTTCGGGCTGTCGAAGACGTGTGTCTTATGAAATCATAGATGGCATCAAACAGATTGAAGTTCAACGCCTTCTAGACAGAAGCAATTATCTGTGTTTCTGAAGCCAATATATTGAAAATTGCCATGGCACTTTTGACTTCCCTTTGTCCAACAATTTTAGAAACATCGGGTTCTTTTAGTTCGGTAGTCAGGTCTTGTTTCAAGTCATCTATGTGCCCAGTGGTCATTTGTGTCCTCAACTGTATGGGAAAACAGCAAATGTCATAGCAGTCTCTTTAATACAATCAAGACTGGATACTGCAATAGTTGTCTACGGTAATTGCCTCCAAACCAACTGCAGAAACTTGGTTTCAAAAAAACAAAACAAAACAAAAACTACAGCGCGCATCGTACTGCGGATAAGGACATCAAACCATATCTCAACAGCTCTATAGGATCCCCACTGGCTTCATCAAACCATATCTCAACAGCTCTATAGGATCCCCACTGGCTTCATCAAAACATATCTCAACAGCTCTGTAGGATCTCCACTGGCTTCATCAAACCATATCTCAACAGCTCTATAGGATCCCCACTCTCTTCATCAAACCATATCTCAACAGCTCTATAGGATCTCCTTCCTGTGACTGAGCCAGTAGTTCACAAAATCCTGTCACCCACATGCAGCTGTATTGATGATGGATCAGCACGGGATTATTTGAAAGAACTGATTTCAAAACACGTATCTTTGAAGTGGCTGCGTTCCTCTTTACAGTCCCTTCTGAGAGCCCCATTGTGTATAGCCACAGATATAAATTAAGTCCCTAGGCGTTGGCTCTTTTGAAGCAACTGTGTCCTATGGAATAGTCTAACACCAGTCTTTGAGAAAATGGAACAAAGACTATAAACAGTTAAGAAAAATATTAAGAATTTATTATTTTTATAATTCAAACAGTGTTTTGAAAATAAGAGCAAGAAAACATCATCATAATTTTAATAACTTAATCTCTTTGTCTTAGGTTGAAAAACTAATAATTCAAATCATTATCTTGAATAATAAAACACATATTTTTAGGTACTTCAAATCAACGCATTGAATCTACTTTAAATCTCTTTAACATCAACCATTGTAAACACTTAAACTTTAAACTCTAATTTATTTTTTTAAACCTTAAAAACCATAGTTTTCGACTATAAATCCTTTATATTAGAGAGATAACTAATAGTATTGATTATGTTCAATATAATACGCGACAGACTATGGCGTATTAAAAGGGGGAGGGGGGGGCTGAACGGGCTAAATCCAGAGGCCCCCAATGACTTAGGGCCCCCAAATTTAGTATATTTTATAATAAAAATGGACAAATATTTACACGAATCGCTGAAATTTTGATAAATAAAACAAATTAATAAAATCGTAATTATTATTATTTATCTGATCTCTATCCCGATATAATAGTCTTAAAATAGTAATCGGAAAAACCTGATTTGAAAGGCTCCCAAAGAGAACTTATTTAAAAATATTACTTATACTAGCCTACACCCGTCAAAAATGACGGAAGTTTTCAGCTGAAATCTATTTATTTTATAAAAAATGCACTTTTGTAGGGCACCTACGGCGCCGACCTATTTCAAAAGCCCAACTTACTTGTCCTTGTTTGATAAATACGAAATATTAAACTTTCTGAAATGTACACAAAGTATTTTTATAATAAGGGTTGCAGGTATAATTAACCATAATCAAATCCTCTTTTTACATTGATCCCTTTGCCAAAATTAAAATATGAGCGAAAACAATGACGTCATATAATATTTTTTACAGCGCATCTTTAATTTGCACACCTTTTGATGCATTGGTGCAGTAAATTGGTTTTCCCAACTTTCTAAAATTAGTAGCGTCAGGACTGACTGACAGACACTACTGACTTGCGTGACAATTGCAAATTATATTGTTTAATATCGTAAATTGACAATTTTAGGCCTTTAATGCAAGCAGTCGCGGGGTCGATCCCCCGTTGGGGTGTGGCATATTTTAAAATTTTTATTCTTTTTATATTGACTTTTACACTCAATTTTACGATAGCGGCAAACAGTTATTTCTTCGGGTTCGGTTTTTTCATATACAATCTATTTTGCTGAATATTTACAAGTTACAGTCTTAAATTAGCTGCTAGCAATCATTTTATCTAAAGGTACACTGGCTGGATAGGGCCCCGGTTTGAATTGCAGCCAGGGGCCCCGTGCAGTCTTAATCCACCCCTGGCGACAGACAAGCATAAACATTTACAGATCGGGAAAATATTATAAAAGTATGTTCAATATAATACGCACGGCGCGTTCAATATAATACGCACTCACTGCGCGAAAGACTAGCATACATATTTACAAGCTACATTGAGATACAGAGAGATAATCTAAAAATTCATTAATTTAATTACAGTACATGCGATTGATGTCAAATTTTAATACATCATTTTTATCGTCGCCACGAGTCTGCTTGCAAAATTTCAGCTCGATATGATACGGGGAAAAGGGGTAAAATCGATCCAAAGTTTTTTTTTGACAAGCAAGCAACCAGACGCCACGAGTTAATATAAAGGATTTTTAAAGGGAACTATATTTTGGGGGGGATCGACGAGCGAGTGGCAAAACATTTGTGACCACGCCCCGTCATACATACAGCCCTGTATCTTACAGCCTAACATAGAGCTTACATCCAAACATACAGCTTACAGCCCAACATAGGCTTAAAGCCTAACATACAGCTTACAGCCCAACATACAGCTTACATACCAAAATACAGCTTACAGCCCAACATACAGCTTACAGCCCAACATACAGCTTACAGCCCAACATACAGCTTACAGCCCAACATACAGCTTACAGCCCAACATACAGCTTACAGCCCAACATACAGCTTACAGCCCAACATACAGCTTACAGAACTGACATCAAAACGATAGCACGCCACCAGTTGTTCAATTCAATTTAGCCCGACGCAAGGGAGGTCACCAGACGTTTTTATTTGGCATGAATTCATTTGTCTTTATTTGCACTCGAATACAAAATAAAATAAAAGGTTTATCTTTGTCTCAAACGTTCTAGCTAGAGAACCGCTAAAAAGAAAGCGGAAGGGGGTCATTGGGGGCAAAATATGCTGCTTAGGGCTAAGTGTGCATTTTACAAGAAGGATTTTACATTCTTCAAGCGACAATCATCCCATCTCTATCCCATTTGCTATTTAAACACGTTTTCCGAGTCCCAACCCCTGTATTTATTGTTTCTGTAGATATATTTATGTATGTATCATTGTATCTACATGCACATTTACTAGGACAATCTTTTTAAATCCTTTATATTAACTCGTGGTGTCTGCGGCCGACCGACCGACCGACCTTGCTTGATTGCTTGCTTGTCGCCAAAACTTTTGATCGATTTTTAACCCACTTGCTCGCAAGATAGCGAGCTGAAATTTTGCAGGCGGTTTCGTACCGATGATAAAAACAATGTATCAAAATTTCAGATCGATCGCATGTACCGTAATTAAATTATTGATTTTTTAGATTATTTTATTTATTCCTATGTATCATGCTATTTTTTGAGATAGAGCGTCGCGGTGCGTATTATATTGAACAAACTTTCTGTCGCGCAATAAGGTGCGTATTTTATTGACAGCTCTTTTTATAAACATATTCCTGATCGGTGCGCATTATATTAAACATGTTTTACGACACAACTGCAATTTTGTATTTCTGGATGGTCTGGCGCTGCGTATTATAATGAACATTCTTTTAATTACTTCTCGTACATAAAGGATTTATAGTCAAAAACTTGGTTTTTTACGGGTTTTTCTTATTACACATTTGTCTTGTCTGCGTTTTAGTGCCAATCGACATTGAAAAGCCAAATTATGTGTTTGTTTTTCAAAAATACATCAGACATCCCAACTAGTGTAATTTATTACATGCTTAACAGAATACTCCAGACATTTAATCATTGCCATTTCTTGCAGTTTTACCAGCATATTCCGGACATTTAACCATTGCCATTTATTGCAGTTTTACCAGCAAACTCTGAACATTTAATCATTGCAATTTATTGCAGTTTTAACAGCATACTCCGGACATTTAATCATTGCCATTTATTGCAGTTTTACCAGCATACTCCGGACATTTAATCATTGACATTTATTGCAGTTTTACCAGCAATCTTTGAACATTTAATCATTGCAATTTATTGCAGTTTTAACAGCATACTCCGGACATTTAATCATTGCCATTTCTTGCAGTTTTACCAGCATACTCCGGACATTTAATCATTGACTTTTATTGCAGTTTTACCAGCCTACCCCAAACATCCCAAAACGTGCCGTGCATAGCTTGCGTCATCTCATCAGGTTGTCGAATTGAACTGAGCGCAGACAGAGACCGAGAAATACATTACATTTCCCAGAATGTTCTGTTTCCATAATGTCTCAGGAAGTGGATTGCTGGGATCGGACAAAATGAAATCTTAGATTACAAAGAAATTTACTTCTGATTTTCATTGTTCGGCTTCGCTCCCTTCTCTTTAGATTTTCATTCTCTCCCCTTCAATCTTTGAATCCAATTGTCCCCTTTCTCTTACGGTTAACTATACCGTCACGCTTGTCGTCATTTTCCGCTATCTTCCGTGTCTTCAGTTTCCCTGTCTCTCCCATTTCCGTATGTTCATCCTTCAAACATTTGCAAAAATGAAAGTTTTCTTTTCTCACGTCCCACTCTCACTATCTGTCCCCTCTTCCACTCTCACTATGTGTCCCCTCTTCCACTCTCACTATATGTCCCCTCTTCCACTCTCACTATCTGTCCCCTCTTCCACTCTCACTATCTGTCCCGTCTTCCACTCTCACTATCTGTCCCCTCTTCCACTCTCACTATCTGTCCCCACCTCCACTCTCACTATCTGTCCCTTCTTCCACTCTCATGACCATCTCCCACACAGTTACTTCCCACATCAACCAACATCAGTCTTTCTCCTCTCTTTCTCTATCTTTCTCTCTTTGCATCTCTCTCTCTCTCTCTCTCTCTCTCTCTCTCTCTCTCTCTCTCTCTATCTTCCTCTTCCCCCACCTCTCTCTCTCTCTCTCTCTCTCTCTCTCTCTCTCTCTCTCTCTCTCTCTCTCTCTCTCTCTCTCTCTCTCTAATACACTTATTTAAAAAATACCTAATTAATAAAGACAGTGAAATATTACTTGAGCAAGGAGGAGATACGGCGGTATTTCAGTATTAATATAACATTGTCTATTGTTATATTTAGGGTGTAGGATAAACAGGTTAGTTATTAGTAGTGAGCGTTGAGGTGTTTAAAAAAAAAGCGCCTTGTGACCAATGTTCCCTTTAAGCTGCGTGGTTGCGCGGCCGCGCAGACATTTTACAGACACCACGCAGCAGTTTAGAATGACCGCGCAGCAAATTTGGTAAAATATTGCACAAAAAATGGATGCTGTGCAACTTTGCACACGAGTTTTTCACTTTGCACACGGACCAACGAACCTTTGAGGGAACATTGCTTGTGACATATATTTATTGAGTTTTAACTAAAAGATATTTTACAGTATTACACGAATTCGATGGCATTTTACGATAAACAGCTTATAAGAATTTGTTAGCGAGGCTAAATTCAATTTATTTTGTTTATTTGTTTATTTTTTAAGTCGCCCTGAAGGGAGAGATAAAAACCAAAGCGCAGAGCGTTGAAGTCGGGGTAACGGGGACGGGCAAGAAGTTGGGTGGTGTAGAACAGTGCTTCTCAAAGTGGTGGTCCGCGGACCGGTGCCGGTCCGTGGGCCATCCGCTGCCGGTCCGCAGATGTTCTCAAAAAAAAGGACGGAAAAAATTGTCAGTGCAGGGAAAATAGTGCACCGGTCCCTGGTGCAATGGAAAAAATTCCTGCCGGTCCGCCATACTAAAAAGTTTGAGCAGCACTGGTGTAGAGGATCATCCACGATCACACCCACCTCTGTTACGTGCTTTGCGTTGTGGGGAAGGCGGGGATCAGAGCATGAGAAGTGGGCAGCAAGAGACAATATGTAAACACAAGTGTGGGTCAATGTTCCCTTTAAGCTGCGCGGCTGCGCAGATATCTGACCGACGCCGCGCAACATTTTAGAATAACCACGCAGCAAATTTGTAAAATATTGCTCAAAATATGGATTCTGCGCAACTTTGCGCACGAGTTGTTTTTTTTTCAATTTGCACACGGACCAATGAACCTTAGAGGGAACATTGGTGTGGGTATATTTATAATTTAGACCATATACAAATATACAAACGTACACAAACAGTAATATTTTCATATTCCTCCACCCCTGCTCCACGGTAAAATGTTATACCCACCTCCATCCCTTCTTGTGAAGCTATTGAAACGTATGACGTATATCCCAACTCTTGCCTCCCCCCCCCCACACACACACACAAAGTTTCCCTCTCTATCCCATATACAGAAAAGAAACACAACTTGATTCTATTTATATATTGCATATTATAAGACTATGTTGAAAAATTGTGTTTATTACAAATTATGTAACGTTTTTAACCACTTCCAACCCATTCAAAAAAAAAGTAATAATCATATATATATTTACGCTCAATTATGTATGATTGTGGCCTAACGCCAAGGGACATCACTCTGCTTTTTTTTAAAATTGAAAATATAGACTTAAAAATCATAATCATTTTCATTTTCAGATTAACATTAACCAAACAACGCACGAACCATTGGTGCCAGTATTTGTGTTACTTGGGCTTTTGACCCATAAAGAAGTGGGCGCCTTTTATAAAATACTTTGTGTACATTTAAGGAAGTTTAATATTACGTATTTATCATACAAGGACAAGTTAGTTGGGCTTTTGAAAAAGGTGGGCACGAAGGTGCCCTAAAAAAGTGGGCAACACAGGCGCCACAGCGCCGCAGCACAACCTAGTTTAAAATATAAATAAAAAGTAACAGCTTGTTTTTTCTTATATAGGACTTTCACAACGCTGCCATCTGAAAATAAAATAATTTTTCAAATAAATAAAAAATTTTGAATTTAAAAAAAACAAAAACTTATCATTACAGTATTTACAGACGCTCCTTCTATTGCAGGCGATTTTTGCGTCATACATTCCGATAAGAGCGCACAGATCATCGGTCTGTTGGCAAGTGACGCAGCGTTCACAGGCCATGGCTATTTAAGGGCAGGGGCGGGTCAAGATTGCATGGGGCCCCTGGCTGCAATTCCACCTGGGGCCCGGTCCTGCCACCTTTATTATACACTATAATAAGTTTGGGGCCCTTAAATCATTGGGGGCCCCTGGCTTTAGTCCCACCAGTACCCCCCCCCCTTTTAATCCGCCATAGTATAAGGGTATTGTGTGGCGCAATGCCCAGCCGCCTTTGTTTACATAACTAGTGTCAGCTACCCATTCGGAGCTGTGTGGACTCAAATCCCTGCCTTCACGGAGATTCGAACCCGTGATCTCGCGCATGCCGCTCGACCAAACAGGGCCGTTCTTAGGGCCACTGCAATCTATGCAACCGCAGTGGGCCCCACGCTTTCACAGGCCCCACCTATCTTAAATCTAATTTATTATCCTTATTAATTCCTTATCCCTACCCAAACTGGGCCCCGCGCAATCCGCTTCGCATACTAAGCCGCATAGGGCCCCGCAATTGCCAAGACCGGCCCTGCGAGCAAAGTTCCCCCATTACCCATTAAGTGTCTCGTGATACAATGTTATGGAATAACACTTTAAAACTATCAACGAGTGAAGTGTGTTTATTACATGCATTGAATGCCAAGTGTGGTTTGACTTTTAAAAGAAGTAGTGTCTTGTCTAGTACCTCACCACCCCCACAACTCATCAGCTCTCGCAAAGAAAATGAAAATAATTAAAGAGGCTTTCCTTTTTCGCTCCTTGTTTTAATCTTCAGTTAATTAAAATAAAAACCTGTCCTTGAACATCAATAAAATGTTGTTACCACAGCCCCCCCCCCTTCCCCCGAACAATTAGAAATTTTTGTGCTACCACATTTCAGCTTGAATCTTAAAATAATGAAATAATGTCAAGTTAGGACACATTTCTTGACAAGCCCAACAAAAATAGTACAAAGGCCTGGCAAATTCAGTTAGAGTCGTACTAAAGAGAATTTAATACTGGGTGTATTTAGTATCTGTAGGCTTTGTGCTTCTCAGAGTGATGCATTGCCCCCATGCCCGTGGTGCTGTAGGGATGTGTAAGTGTAAGCAGGGCCCCCATGCCCGTGGTGCTGTAGGGATGTGTAAGTGTAAGCAGGGCCCCCCATGCCCGTGGTGCTGTAGGGATGTGTAAGTGTAAGCAGGGCCCCCCATGCCCGTGGTGCTGTAGGGATGTGTAAGTGTAAGCAGGGCCCCCCATGCCCGTGGTGCTGTAGGGATGTGTAAGTGTAAGCAGGGCCCCCCATGCCCGTGGTGCTGTAGGGATGTGTAAGTGTAAGCAGGGCCCCCCATGCCCGTGGTGCTGTAGGGATGTGTAAGTGTAAGCAGGGCCCCCCATGCCCGTGGTGCTGTAGGGATGTGTAAGTGTAAGCAGGGCCCCCCATGCCCGTGGTGCTGTAGGGATGTGTAAGTGTAAGCAGGGCCCCCCATGCCCGTGGTGCTGTAGGGATGTGTAAGTGTAAGCAGGGCCCCCCCCATCCCGTGGTGCTGTAGGGATGTGTAAGTGTAAGCAGGGCCCCCCATGCCCGTGGTGCTGTAGGGATGTGTAAGTGTAAGCAGGGCCCCCCATGCCCGTGGTGCTGTAGGGATGTGTAAGTGTAAGCAGGGCCCCCCATGCCCGTGGTGCTGTAGGGATGTGTAAGTGTAAGCAGGGCCCCCCATGCCCGTGGTGCTGTAGGGATGTGTAAGTGTAAGCAGGGCCCCCCCATGCCCGTGGTGCTGTAGGGATGTGTAAGTGTAAGCAGGGCCCCCCATGCCCGTGGTGCTGTAGGGATGTGTAAGTGTAAGCAGGGCCCCCCATGCCCGTGGTGCTGTAGGGATGTGTAAGTGTAAGCAGGGCCCCCCATGCCCGTGGTGCTGTAGGGATGTGTAAGTGTAAGCAGGGCCCCCCATGCCCGTGGTGCTGTAGGGATGTGTAAGTGTAAGCAGGGCCCCCCATGCCCGTGGTGCTGTAGGGATGTGTAAGTGTAAGCAGGGCCCCCCATGCCCGTGGTGCTGTAGGGATGTGTAAGTGTAAAGAGGGCCGGATTTATGCCTAGGCCTACAAGGCCCTGGCCCAGAGCCCCAGCCAGCTTAGGGGCCCCGATGATGGAATCTTTACTTAAGCTCGAAAGTCTGGCTTGAATTATCAAAAAACTTCAAGATGGTTGGAGGGCCCAAAATGCGAAGTGCCTAGGGGCCCTGGGCCTCTAAAGTCCGGGCCTGAGTGTAAGTGATAACGAGCAGTAAGTTCTACCGAAAGGTGGTCAGTGGTATACTTCATGATTCATAATATCTAGAAGATGACGAGTCTAAGTTATGTGACATATTAAAAATACAATTTGCATTGTAAAACGTTACCCAGGAATCTTGATTAAAATTAAGTCAACAGACGTTTAGGCTTTAGGTAACTTTCTGCTCAGTGAGTGACTACAACTCTTTCCTACGAGTACGAGACCATCCATAAATGATGTCACTTTGGTGTGTGCGTGTCGATTTTTACCTCCCCTTCTTCCAAATTAATAAACAATTTTAATTTAAAGAACGATAATCCTTAACGATATATATTAGGATAACCTAGTTGATTTTTTGTTCAAAGTGTTTCTCATACTATTGTCTTGCATTTGTTGAATAAATTTAAATGTGCAGACACAGAGCAAGGTACAATAATTAGTAATTAAATGATTTGTATTTTGTATTAAACCCAACATTTAATTCATAATTAATTTGGTATCAATATTGACTTCATTCAAATGTTATTCCAGCTGTATTGTATTATCCCTGTCTTCCTGGTACAGAAAGAAATGTAGGCTAAAAAAAGTTATATCAATGTAGCTGCCATTTGGATTTCTTATTTATTAGAGATATGACAACTCATTTTAAAATGAAATTCCAGTTTGGGTAATTCGTTCATCTTTTAAATTATTAATGTAAGAATTTTTGTTGATAAAAGTGATGGAGATGAAATTTAAACGAAAAGGATAATAAGTTAATAATTTGAATTAAGTCTTTCACTGTAATTTCAATTGGAAAGCTTGAAAAAATATTTTATGACAGAGAGCAACACTAAAGTCACTCTAAAGGATTTGATATTTTGACAATGCAAAAGTAATAATAATAATAATAAAATTTAACCAAATCCCTACAATTCATTCCAAAAAACTACACATATTCTCAGCAACCCACAGCTATTTAACTAGATCTACGCCCCCGAAAAGCTGAAAAAGATAATTTTTAATTTTAAATTCAATCTACTAATTTATTCATTAAAAAAATTTCTCTCGCCAGATGGACGCAGGACTTCGGTTAGAGACTAGGTTGCAATTGAAAATCTATCCTGAAACAGAAACATCCCACAGCAAATGGGGAGACGAGTTCCACTTGCTTGACATCGACTGTGCAGTAAACTCCGAAAAATCTGTTGTTGAGATTAAGAAAATGCAATACATTTAGAAGCAATTGTTTATATTCTTTCAAATTTAATTGTTTACGAATCGCTGAAAGCTTATTACCCCTGTGTAGTTGTATATTTTTTAAAAATAATTGTATATAATATTATTTATGTTTACATTCCACAAAGGAACTTTTGCTTACTAAATAAAGTTTAGCAACTCCCTATTGGTTTGAGTTGCTGTTTGTCTATCTTTGGGTTAACATGATAAAGAGCCAGCCAATTTACATGAAGATATGCTCTAATTATATATTCATATTCCTCATCCTAGCTTGTTTGCAAACATATTTCTATAACTCATTAGTCATCAAAGGAAATGTCAATACTTTGTCAGCTGTCCCTGAAACAAACAAAATCACTTATAAAAATTAGTTGGTTTCTTCTCTTTTATCAATTTTATTTGATGGTACATGCCTAGAAAGACTATTAATTAATCCTTGATGATGATGGATTACCAAAGCGTGAATCATTAAAAAATAAAATATCTGCTAGCATTTGCCATGTATAATGATTTTTACAATCTTCCATTCTTCTCATCTTTTTTTTCTTTGCACTCATTAGTGGTTTCCTCTTCTTTCTTTTTAAAAGAAAATTACAGTTATATTTCCACTAAGTCCTGATGTAATGATTCAATTTTTTTCCATTTCTATCATGCTTTAAACTTTAAAGCCTATTTTGACTGAGCTAAATATACAGTTTGCGACAATAATCCTAATATTTCTAACAAAAATCTGGAATTGTTTTAATAAAAAAGACATTTTGACAAATTATTGGCTTTACCCTGAATTATAATTATAGGACAAAATGAAGAATTTAAAAAAAATATAGACTTTGGAAAATATAGAGGAATTATAGATGAGACAAAATAAAGATTTTTTTGACGTCATGAAATATAGTCTTTTTTTATGTTATTAAAGTTAATGGCACGACTTCTCATGGTGGAAATAAAGTATTGGGATTTCCTTTGAATTTTTCCAGCTCTTGTTTAGTCTAAACTGCTTGTTAGTGTGTGCATGTGTTTGATGTAATTATGATGCTTGTGTGCTGTGTACATTGTTCAGATCAAAGTTTTTCCAAGTGAATATTCAGAGCGCTGCCTGTGATCACTGAGGGCCAGGACTTAGTTCCTCCTGGTATTTATTATCTTGCATGCCATTCAGTCCAATAATCAGTTTCTATTCATGTAAATCTTAATAAGAACTTCTCAATATTAGATTACACATTTACGATTATTGATACATTAAGTGCAGTTAAATAGGCCATCGAGCTGTCAGACTGTGCTCAGCAATGTTTTGAGAAAACTTAGATTCGACAAAAAAACATTACTTAAAGCCGAAGTTTGATAATAATATGGGGAATGACTCATGTACCAGTGTTTCTCAATTATTTTCTGTCATGACCCCCCTAGGAAGAAAGAAAACATTTCGCGCCCCCTGCGCGACTGTAAATAGTATAATTTGTCTATAAAATTGTTATGAGTACACCTCTGCATAACGGTCAAACGAGCCCCCCTTTAAGGCATGGGGGGCGCGCCCCACTATTTGTGAGAACAATGCAGTATACTGAAATGCCTGAGGCTCCCCAAAAAATTATGAAATAAAATTTTCTTGGGTTTAAAAAAATAGGAAAACTGAGGAATAGTGAGTGTCCATGAGTTGTAAAAAATAAATTAAAATGCTGATAACTGCACCAATTAAATTTCCTAAAACTACGGTAGCTGTGGCAGAAATTGCTACTAATTTATAAGAAAATACCGGGTACTGTCTATATAAATATGATGTAATAAATATTTCTACATTATGCAAAAGACTGGTTGTGTGTAAATTTTTATGCTTTTTTCAGACTAAAAAATTGGTTGAGATATTTTTCCTCTACATAATATTTTTTTAAAAATGTCTAAAATTTTCTGACGAGTCCAAGAACAAATAAAAAATGGCCATAGTGAATATTCAGATAAGATAAAAATGCACAAACATGCTTTAATGTTGCATGTATTTTAAAATGGTTCATATAATTATATAACTTAAGGACGTGAATTTACACTTTTGTAGAGAATATGCTTTATTTGTAGTTTAGTGGCATAAACGAGATTTTGTATATGTATAATTTTAACATTTTAAAAAATTGAGTCTTTAATTAAATACTTTTTTAATAAGGGAAGTCTTATTTACTATTTCCTTACTTTATGTTTGACTTTGAAAACAAACTTTTATAATGTATGCAATTTATCAAACACCATTCAGTTATGAATGTTAATATGGATATTTAAATTTTAATATAGATATAGATGAAGATGGTTTAAAATGTCAGTAATGATCAGCTAAAAAATTTGCAGAATAGCTTATAGCACAAAATCATTGAGTGCCAATCTGTCCATTACATCAAGGACCTACTAAATCAATAATGTTACACGTAGACCCCTTACACCACTCATATATATCTAAATATGATAAAAATACTGTTATCTATTTTTGAACATGGGTAGGCATATTTGCATGTGTATTAGGTATATATTTTACATATTTAAATGGTGGAAATTAATTCCTTAATTTATTGAGAACAAATTTATAAATTGATGTAATGATTTTTTTAATGATAATTTTGATTTTTTAGATGACAGTAGGCAAACTTTGCGTTAAAGGCTTCCCAATTTGTCAGTCCAAATGTGCAACGCAACAGTAATTATTTGAAACTTAGAGGATTAAAAAAAAACTTCTGTCCAATTTGTGTCCTTATATTTTAATTGTTGTGCATATTATGTTCTTTATTATAAATATAGCAGCTATAGGAATCCAGGTTTTAAATCAGGTTTTTTCAGCTGTTACCACACCTAAAAAGGCCTGACTGGCATACTTGATTAGATCCAAAGTAGCAGTTTCAATCTAGTGTGTACTACATGTATTATCAATTATTAAAAAAGTCAAATCAACTCTCATATGGCTACTGTACCTAACTCGTATGTGTATTTGAACCGAGACAGGGGATCAGCAATGATGTTTACTTGTAAAAAGTGTAAAAGTAAAGCTTAAAACCGGCTCATAAAGACAATGGAGTGCATGTTTTATTTACACCGAGTGTTTATTACGTTTTAAAGCTTTTTCATCAACATAATCAGGAAATACCTGTATTAATAATTAATTAAATAACAACAAAAAATCCAACACATGATACACAATTCCAAAATGTATTTTTATGTTTGAAACATTCATATACAAAATTTCATAATTTATTTTTGCACTTCATACAACCCATTGGGAATAGCTAAGTATACAGTGGTCTCTGAAATCAAATACAAGTACATAAATTCTATAGCTAAGTCTTTGATTGATCATGTTGGTACAGAGGCAATACAGCAAACAAAATAATTTATAAAATTGATCACATTAATCATAGAATCTTTGATTTTAAGCTCAAGCAAGTATATCCTATATAATATTATTTCATTAGAGTAATCATATTAACCATCATTTTGATTCAGTTTGGTATTGCCACTTGACCCAACTATTATATCAGATTATTTGGATACAATACCAATAATGACCCAGCTGGACTTAAGTGGACAAAGATTGTGGAGGTCTGGTCATCTACCTTGTGTGACATTATTGTACAGATTTTAGATTATCTAATTTGTATGACAATTTTCTAAGGGGTCTAGTTAATCTACCTTGCAGGATAATGTTATGAGGGGTCTCGTTATTCTACCTTGGTTTATAATGTTATAAGGAGTCTCGTTATTCTACCTTGGTTGATAATGTTATAAGGGGTCTCGTTATTCTACCTTGGGTGATAATGTTATAAGGGGTATAGTTAATCTAACTTGCATGACAATGTTGTATGGGTACTATTTTATTGAATATTCTAGTTTATCTCTCTTGTATGACAATGTTATATGGGGTCTCATGCCTAGCTTAACTTGGTACCAGGTCTATTTAAACTAGCCTGGGTTAGTATGTTCAATAAAAATCACAACAAGTCACCATGTACAAGCAAGAAAAGAAAAAAAACCACTACTAGTTATAATAAAAAATATAGAGTAGCAAAAATAACACACAAAAACTTGATTATAGTAATTATACAATTAAATAGCTGCATTATTTTCTTCTTCAAAATAATGAAAAAGTAAAAAGTCAACATAGACTTCAAGTAGTTTATAATAAATTTGATCTTAAATAAAAAGTATTCCGAGGACTTAATAAAAAGTACAATTTTGATATATACAGTTTGCGCAAAAAGTAACAGACCAAAACTACCCCTTCTTGAATGCACACATGCATTTGTCAACAGTGTATTTTCCCAGGTAGAGTTGGTCAGAAAGATGTCTTTGGCAGATTTAACAAGAAAGTACCACAGTTATGATTTGGATTGTTATGAAATTTTGCCATAAAGAAAATGTGTTGTGTTCATTAATGGAAGGGGTGGTGTGATCGACCAATAACTTTTTAAAAAAGGACAATAATGCACATGTTCTCCAGAGGATATGTAGTTTAAAAGGAACATACTCAGTTCCCCATGTGGTCCACTAGGAACATACTCAGTTCCCCATGTGGTCCACTAGGAACATACTCAGTTCCCCATGTGGTCCACTAGGAACATACCTAAAACTGATGACAAGCATTCATTTTCTGTTTGTTTAAGGACATGGGAGCATGTTTGTACCAGACATAGGACAATGCAGGCCTGTTAATTAGTGCCTTTTTTTAAAAAAAAATGTAAACCTCTTGGAATTACAATTTCAAATAATTTTTTTTTAAAAAACAGTTCAATATTTACTTTCGATAATCCATTAAAAAAATATTGCTCAACTATGAATACTTTTTCCTCCCTAAAGAGACCCATTTTGAAAACAGATTTTTTTAAACAAATGATACTAATACTCTATATCTTCTGAGGTCTGCTAGCATCAGAAGCTATACACCATTGATAAATGCATGTACACATTCAAGATGCAAGAGATTCATTACTGGTAATTTAACACATTTTGTTTAGGATGCTCATTTGATTGACTTCGACAAAAGCCTGACCAAAAATATTTTTAATCAGGATTGAAAAAAATTAATAAAAATTATGTACAATTTTTTAAAAATTCAAATTAAAACATTAAAAAAATCTTAAGATGAAAATTAGAAGTGGACATATTAAATCATATAAAATATAAAATACCTGAGCAAATGACAGAAAACACATTTCTATTGGGGTCTGTTTTAAAAAAAAGACATTAGATGAAAGGGGGAGGGGGGATCATTTCTGAAATCTATAATTACTAGATACAAACAATAAAATACATTTACTTATTTTTGGAAATTACTTTTTTTAATATTGATTATTAAAATTAAATAATAAATTTAAAAATTATTCCTGAAACTGAAAGCGTCTAAAGTGCCCAAATGTTTATCCCATACCTATTAATTAAAGCTAAGAATATCATTATAAAAAAACAATTGAATGTAAACAAACACGAAGTTTTTATTTACAGAAGTATTTTAAGCAGTGAAATTAGAGTTTTCATTCATTTTGATTTTTAATGATGCATAACATTTGTAAAAAATGTATAGCTCTAATATACCAAAGTGAAAATGAAATATTAGATAGTAAATATATGGATAAAGCAAAAGTTTGTAATGTTTCTTTTCTATGGTCATTTCAACTTAAATAACACACCCAACAGTGAACAATGTTTTACCATAAGTATATAGTGCAGAAAATGTTTACTAGGAGCGACTGCCCTTGATAAGAACTAACTCTAGATGACCAACTGTTTGAACTTATTTAAATTAAAGTTAACCTTAATCCAATTTCAGGTTAAAGATCATTGCGTTTAAGAGAAGTTGAGAAGTGCGTGTAGCACAAGTGTAGCTAGTGACTAGAGAGCAAAATGGCCACATAGCACACAAACTCAAATAAAATTGAATACCACTAAGTTTCAAAACTCAACAATGGTGATAATTTGCTTTTCATAAAATTAAAATACAAATCTACTTCACATTGCTAATTAGAGATGTAGATAGATATCTGACATTTCTAAAAGTGTGACATAAATTAATCTTTGGAGATAAATTTGAAAAATGTAAAAGTATGAAATGCCTGCCACTGGAATGTAAGTATTCAATATTTAAAATAATATCATATATTTGGTTATTTAAGCTATGTATAATTCTATATATAAATATTCCAGCAAAAATTGAAGTACATGTACTTCCTGATCATACCTTTATCCTAATCATACTATAGTAAACATCTTTTTTCCTAGAATTATTTCATGAGGCATCTGATGAATATTTCATGCATGACATTTATACTAATTTATAAATACATGTAATAAAAATGAGGTTTCTAGATGTCCATGAAGTCTGCTTTTATTACCTGCCTTATGATTTAATGAGTTTCTCTTGAGCAGCATTATATACGATCTTAAGATGAGCAAGGGAAGGCCATGTGTGCTAGAATCAAATGAAAAATTTGGAATTTATGAACTGTAAAAAAAAGGAATTTTATTTTGAAAATAAACTTCCACATTGTTCAAATTCCGGCTTAATTTATATTTAAAATTAGTTGTTTTTTTAAGATGACTATTATAAAGTACAGTATATTGACAGCATCACTGTGCTTTTAGATCTATTGAAATTAAAGAACTTACAGAAAACACAGGCTGGAGGGCTTTCACTTTATCACTTTGTCTACCTTTCAACAACACTAGTAAATAGTGAATAATCGAGTGCTGTGAAATCAAAGTAACAATTGTTTTGATTTTAATTTACATGTATTGCAATCAGTAAAATTAATACCTAACCTTAACAGTGTGATTACCATTTACAATTAGCTGCTTATTTCTTTAAAGATCTTCAAAAATATTTAATTTACCATTGTTACAGCTTCATTGATAATAACATCTTTTATGTGTGACAGATGAATGAAGTGTGTGTCTTTGTGGCCAAGGTAATATTGTGTTTCCAATTGCAGACCAAGAGATGGCAAAATTAGAAGATTCTCTGTCAAAACAAAATTAGAATGCCTTTCATTAGATTGTTGTGATCACATCAGTTTTTAATCATTTCACCTCACTTATCAAGATATTGTTGCAGGGTTTTTAAATAAACATTCTTTTAAATTTTTTATCTAAATATAATTTATAAGATTGTAAGGTTTTTCAAATTCATTTCAGTGCTTTTAACTGACAATGACTGTTAGTAATAGCAGGGAAGTACTCTCTTACCAGAGTGAATTTTCAAATACAGCTTCATCATTAGGGTAATAATTAAAACTAGGCACAAAGTTGCAAGAATGCTTTTGTCCTGTGAAAATAAGGAAAGAATTGTGTTAATTCAATAAACTGCTAAGGTGTGTTGTAGAGCACACAAAAACAAACACAATAGACCAGTGTTTCCCTAAAGCGGAGTTTGTTTGTATTGCAGCTGCAGCCAATGAAATAAATTTTAATGTCACACCAGTCTGAGATATATTTATAATGTTTTTTTGGAAGGAAAAAAAACCTGTTAAGGTGATAATTTTTACAAATAGCATTCAGGACTTGTAGGCCAGCAGTTATTTATGCCAAGTAGACTACATAAGAAGTAAGATATTCCATGCCCTGCTATGGATGAAGCAGATTGATGATCACTGTGAGTTAATGAAAAGAATATGATGGGAAAACCTCAAGATCAGAGTAAATTGAGTAATTGAGTAATCAAAAGTGACAAAAATGACTATGGTGGACAGTGAACCATTAATGGTACTGTTTTTTTTTAAACATTACAGACGCTCCTTCTGTGCAGAAGATTCTTGCATTCTATATTCTTAAAAGAATGCACAGACTGTACAGGCCTGTCCTGTTGGCAAGTGATGCAGCGTTCACAGGCCTCGGCTAAGAGGGGGTTGTGTTTCATAATGCCCAGCGGCCTTTTTTTCCCTAACTAGTGTCAGGTACCCATTCGGAGCTGGGTCGACACAGGGACACCCTTAGCCATGGGAACAAACACCTTCCTTCACAGAGATTCAAACCATTGTATCTCTGAATGCCAGCTGAGCGCGCTCAGAGGCGTAACGACTTGGCATCGGGGCAGTTGCCAAGGGCGCCGAGGGCTAATCCTTTATTCTAATTTAGTATTTCCTACCTTTTGGATTTTTTTATATCCATTTGTCAAGGGCGCCAAAAATAAATTAGCCAAGGGCGAGGAAAACCCAGTTACGCTTCTGAGCCCGCATGCTACTCAACTGCCCTGCCCCCTATGAATTATTCAAAAAAAGTAACCTAGCAAGGTATTTGTCCATACTTTTATTGTGATCTTTGAGACAAGTACCAGATGTTCCGAGCTTGGAGTTTGAGTATGTGACGTTCAATAAGAGGTGAAAGCAGAATAAAACAAATGTTTGTTCTTAGTGCAATACAGCGAGGGAGGAATTGTCAAAAATTATTATTAAAAATAATGCATGGTCTAATGCATTCTGTATGCCATATGCAGTATGTATCTTCTGATGGATTTCCCCAACTATGAAATTGTAAAATTTTGAAGGTGTTCTGGAATACTTACCTCGTTAAAGCTTGATAGTAATGACCAACATGAAGTAATGATATATAAAAAATAGCAAAATCTTAATCCCTCAATATATGATAATACCTTCTACAGCAATTTTAAAGAGTTTTGAACTTTAATTTTACTATCATATGCACATCTTAATAATTATGGTGATACGTTTATTTATTCCACATTCAGCATAGGGAGTTGCAATCATATTTGAAATACTTTAAATTTGCCATGACCACTCTGCACTTTCATTTTAAGTCTAAACAAATTTAAGTTTTTATGGGTAACAAAATGCAAATTATTTCTTTGTTTGTTCTCATGCCAACGTAAGTATGAGCTTTCGAAGTAATTTTTTATTTTACCCATATTTACTACTTATAAAAAAAATGCTCTAATTATTATTCTCCTTGAACTTTAAAAAAAATGTTGTCTTGGTTTTTAAAGACAGAGCGCATAAGCTTGGAGAAGACGTCGCTCTGGTATATAATTTTTTGATACACGTGGAGATAAAAATATAATAATAATGCTAATTTCTATTGCATGACAAGCCATTTACACTGAATGCTCATAGTGCATAAAGCATAACAATTGGAAGAAAAGGAAAGAGGGTGTAGTAGTTACATGAGAAAGTGAGAGCAAAAGAGAGAACACTAAAAGGGTAGGGTCAATTCAATGCAAGTCAATCTGCATTGAACAAGTGATTTTGCATTCAATTTTGGAAAATCTGAATACATAGTTTCCCAATTTTTTTAGTTGGGTATTTATAACAAATTCCAGATTTACCCAGCAATGTTTAAGACAAAGGCTTTCAATTTTAAAATGGATTAGCTTACTGAATAACTCTATGCTTAAATTGTTTTTCCCCATTCTGACTGTTGGACTCAGTGTTAGAAAGACACAATATTTTACAATGTATACCCCATGTGAACAGATTTATATATTTTATAGAGAATATAAGCAGTTCCTACTCTTAGATTAAATTAAAAACAACTCTTTTCATTTTAATCAAGCAGATAACCCTGCTGGGTCATCATCTTTCACTTTTTCTGTCCGATTTCCCTTTATGCCACTGCCACCACAATTTAGCATCCAGAACCTAACAGTGATCTGTCGTCTTGTCTTATCTATACAGACGCTCCTTTTATACAGAAGATTATTGCGTCCACTAACTATTTAACGATTAATCGCCCCATCACTTTCAAATGTATTGGAAGTCAAAAAGTTAAAAAATGACTACTGATAAATATAAACAAATTTCCTGACGATTATATGAAAATTTTGGCTTTAAACTATTGACTGACAGGAATATTCAAAATGTAGATAAGGTTATTGTATCCATTGTGAGAAATCATTTGCCTACCATGGTTCCAACACTTTGCTTACTTATCAAACCAAATGAACAGCCTATTAAGCTAATGGAGTCTGACTCAGACACAGAAAATGACGACAGCTCTTTTGATGAATTACTGCGTTACTAAATGGAGATGAAAGTTCCCAAATCCGTTAAACCTCTGCAATGGTCCGGTGGAAACTTAATGAAATTGTCATTCCTTGCCAAGAACGTTTTGTGCCTACCCGCTACCTCTGTTCCATGTTAACGATTGTTCAGCTAGGCTGGTTATATTGTCAATAAGAACTGCTCATCACTTGAACCAAAAAATGATAATGTCAACACACTTATCTTTTTTGCGAAGGTTGGTTAAAAGATGACATATAAAGGAGACATTCTAGTGTTATTCGATTTTCAACAAGTACGGTTAATAAATGTTACATAGCCTATGACACAATAAATTAAAAATTTTGGATTTAATAGAAATTAACTTTATTAATAGTTAATTTTTCTAAAGTTAACTATTAAATTTAAATTAATCGTTAACAGCTGTAAATAATATAGATTTTAGTAATTTTAGAAATTATTCACTACTATTATTATTGGTTCACCGACAAAAGGGCCCCGACATAACGGCCCTGGACTAATAGATGGACTAAAAGTAAAATGTCCAATCAAATATTAAATTTGTATTTATACTCACCTATTCAGTGTCAGGTTTTGCTAATAACAAACAATAATAATGACATCACAATAGTGAATTTAATAGCCTTTACGTGAAATGGTACCAATCGTGGCTGTTTGTTGACAAGAAACAATATAATAACATCACAAGATATAATTTTACAATTTTACCACTTTATTTAAGGGTGAAAAAAGTTGACAAAAGCTTAAAATGAAGAAAAAAAATTAAGTTTTTGTTGAAAAATGTTAACAATTTGTCTGGGGCCGTTTTGACCGGGGCCATTTTGACAGGGGCCGTTATGTCAGGGCCGTTATGTCGGGGCCGTTTTGACGGGTCACCATTATTATAACTATACTATTCTAAATTCTTACCAACAAATGAAGACCAGATAAAAATGCTGAAATCATTATAATTATTAATAAAACCACGAAAAGGAAGCGATTTTTCAATGGTGGATGTACGAATGTGAATTCGCTTCCCCTGTCGCCCAAGTCTCTATGTTTCATCTTCAAAACCATAATGAGGGTAAAGTTAAGTAAAGACTCTTAACTTAGTCTTAACTTTTAAGTTTCAGTCTTAAACCTAAAGAGTGAAGTACAACATGTAATTAGTAAAGGCGTAGGCGTAGGCCTAGACCTATTTAATTTATTTCATTTACAGTGAAAACATTCTTAATATTCATAGGCCGACAGCTCTAAACTTGGTATAAACTTAAATAAAATGTGACTGGGAAATAGACTTAGGGTTGTTTAATGGTACTATTCCTTCTCTAGATATATACTTCATCATAAAGTATATTCCTAACGCTATTACTATTACTTTTAACATTATAACTTAAAAATTGATAAAATATTTGACTCTTCGGGATAAGAAAATTAAATAAGGTCATAATAATTTTTTTAATTTTTATTTTAAAAAGTTTCACTACATTTACATCGGCTGTAAACCTAATACGCTAAATGCTGCGTTTACCCCATTACCACATCAGTAAGAATAGTATTCCAATGGACTTAGGCGCCTTTACTTTAATTGATTCTCCATCTTATCTTATCTGTTTACAGACGCTCCTTCTATACAGAAGATTATTGCGTCCTACGCTTATCTATGGTTTGTGTTTAGTGCTGCATTTTTATTAGAGATTTAAATGTTGATAAAGTGTTGGTTTTCCTGGATTCTTCAGGCAACCCATTCCAACCCCAATTCCGGACGGGAAGAACGAAAATTTGTATGTGTTTGTTCTTGCATACGGAATAAGAAAGGTGTTTTTATCCTTATGTCTACCTGAGGGTTGTATTTTAAGTTATCTTTATGTTGTATTTCTAAATTAGAATTAATTGCTTTATGTATGATTACTACTTTGCTCTTGGTTCTTCTATCCTCTAGTGTTTCAAGGTTTAATGATTTAACTAATGGTGTTATTCTTGTCAGTTTTGAATATTCTCCAGTAATGAATCTGGCAGCTCTATTTTGAATTTGTTCTAGTTTATCAATGCTTTCTTTGGTGGATGGGTCCCATACAGAAGATGCATATTCTAGTACAGGTCTCACCAAATTGAAAATGTTCAAATATTAGTATGTTATTTTCAACTTTTCAAATTTTGGATGGGTACCCGGGCAGCTTTTTTCAGCAATATTGACAGCCCTAATCAAGGCTGGTAGGCCTACTGTCTAATAGGAGAGCAGAATTAGTTGCGCATTGAATGACCTGATGTGATTTCCAGTGATGCTGCTGCGCGTTTTTCATATCTTGGATTTTTTTCGTATCTTGGAACAAATAATTCATCGAGTATCTTGAATTTACCTCTGTATATTTAAAATTTTGTTTTCCTCTGGAGTTGAACCATAAGTATACATTCATAAATTATTATAATATATATATATATATATATTATATATATACTCGTTCGCAAGCCGACTTTTTTTTGGACAAAATCAAGGGGGAAAAGTTGGGGGGTCGGCTTACGAGCGGGTCATAAGTGATTTCTGCATGGATATTGAATATCGGTGTTGTTTTTGCAGATCATCAAGGTCCTTTTCTACATTCTACACTACAAGATGACAAGATTCGACTGCTCTAACAGAAGCTATAATATATTATTAAACATCTGCATTTACATTATTTAATTATTTTATTTATTTTGTGAACGTTTTAATAAATTGTTTTACAAATTTTGTTTCAACAACGAATTTTAATGTACGCGCTTACCAAAGAATTTTTTTTTAAAATACCGGTAATGCTTGCCTAACAAAGAGCACAAAGTCAAAGATAGGCTATCATAATGACCAATTTAAGCTTGTAGTTTTAAAAAATTGTGTCATTTTGTTTAAGCTGTCCTATTATAATTATTTTTGGGGTGTCGGCTTGCGGGTTATACACTTTTAATACTTCTCTCTTCCAAAAGTGTGTGTTGAATAATCTCCGGTCATTGCTGTTGTTCTTGAAGGCATACTGTAGTAAGATGGAAAAGAATATTGCGAATAGAGTAGGTGCCAACATACAGACTTGCTTGACTCCACTACTTAGGGGCCGTCCATAAAGTACGTCAAACTATTTTAATCATTTTTACAAAGTACGTCACACTTTCGAACAAAAATGTTTTTTTTATTAAAATAATTAAAATTTAATATAAAACACCGTGACGTCACACATGGCCCGACCCCCCTCCCCCCTGTCACACTTTCTTACACCCCTCCCCTTCTGGAGCGTGACGTACTTTATGGACGGCCCCTTACTGGGAAAGCCTCAGAGGTGGCACCGTCATAGCACACTGTGCCCTGCATATTATCGTGGAATTGCTTGATGATGTTAAGCAGATTGTATGGCAGCTTATTTTTACTAAGATCTGGAAAAAGCAGCTTCTGCTGACAAGATAAAAAGCTTTATTTAGGTCGACGAACGCGATGTATAGAGGCATATGTTGCTCCCTGCATTTCTCCAGCAGCTGGCGCAGAGAGAAGATCATGTCTATGGTTGATCTACCGGCTCACAAAGCCACACTGCGATTCTGGGAGTACACGCCATGCTAGGGTCTGCAGGCGTGTTAATACTGTTAATGCAGCTTGGGCGAAGGCCTTTCCAACTATACTGAGGAGATATATTATAATATATATATTTATATTTAAAACTGTGTTTTCCTCTGGAGTTGAACCATAATAAGCATACATTCATCATATTAATATTAGGATGCAAGTACTTTACTTTACTGATGTGAACAACTAGCGGGCATATTTTGACAGACAAATGACATTTTCTATAGCTAAAAATATTACTTGTCCACACTTACAGGTAGGTGAGCTTAACTCACTTACCCTGTGACTGTGACTAGCGAGGGGAAAATGATAGCAAAACAAGACTACATTTGTATATTGTTTTTGGTAGCCCTGGCAGATTTTTAATTCAATCATATTGTAATTTTAAGCAGTCTGAATCCAATCAATCAGCTTATTTCATTTTAACGTAACCAGTCTTTTTATTAAGTTTTTCTTTCTTTCTTCTTTTTGTAAACATATTCATATTGTCACTGAAACTACAAATGTGTGCAAATTTCAAGCCATTTCATCAATGGAAAGTGGTTGAAAATGGAATTACAAGTTTAGACATTTTGTGTTCTAAATAAAAATATAAAAACTACTCAATTTTTAAAAGTTCTTTATTTATTAATAATATGAAATGTCTTTATTACAAAGAGAAGGCTTTCACTTTGATGAAGTGAATGATGTCAAATGTTTACCTTTTTTTAAAAATCTCTCTGTAGAAGTCACAGTCAATTGCTATCATTTGAAAATCAATAAATGTTTGTAAATGTGGACATTGCTATATGGCCTACCAGAAATGAAGAAACGCATGAGAAGTAGAACAATGAAACATCACAATCATAAATAATCAGGTAACAAAGTAGGGGATAATGTATGAGTATGAGTAATGTTTTATAAATTAAAGATTTGATTCAAGACGTTAAACAAATGAGTCATCCAAAAAGTTCCCTTTTAATGGCAGGGATGGAAGTAGGAAGCCTTTTGGGGCAGTAAAAATAGGAATCGGTCCTCACATACAGTGAAAGCATCTTTTCAAATCAGGATATTAGTTACATGTATAAAATTAGGTTGGAAATAATTTAGTCATCAAACATCAAACTGCTGACAAAAATGAATTAAAAAATCACACTTTAACTAAAGGTTCATATGCTCAGTAAATCCTGATTACAACTGATGTAATCAGGAAACACTATTCTCATAAAAATTTAAAAAATTAGCTATTTCCATTTCTTATATGTTTAAGAATAGGGAAATTAAATAAAGTGGAGTTATAGAAATGTTCTATAGCACTGTGAGCATGCTGGACTAGCATGGACAAATAGCTCTTTACAAGAAACCACCATCACCATAAAGTTTTAGTTTTGACAATGATTACAGATTTCTTCCTTTTCTTAAGTAGTTTTTATCATTCTCTGTTAATTTTTCAATATGCAGATTTACTACATCTTGTACTTGAGTTAAATTTTGTTTCTCTTTTTAAAAAAAAGGAATAATTAATTAAAATTATAAGGCAATGGAAATAGTATTATCCTTCTAGTCTCTTTAATACTAATACTAATTAATTCTCTCTGGCCAGATAATCGATTTGTCAACCAACATGATAAACATAACATAAAAAAAAATTACCTTCAGTTATGCCTTCTGCTTACAAATGCTTTTAAATTTGTAAAATTCAAAATAAACTACTGTTTAATTCCTTGCAGCAACACATAATGTATACTTGTGTTAACTCCAATCAATAGTTATATATTTTACCACAAGCAAATAACATTTAAATATACTTGGAAATGTATTTTTAATTTTGGTTACTATATTTCTGTTTAAAATATTTAAGTTTTCACCCTTTTTTTTTGTTGGGTCTACTTTGAAATATATTTATATGTGATTTTTTTCTTACTTTTTGTCCCAATGTCAGTGAACTAAAGCTTAATTGGTTTTAAAAGAATCAGGCATTTTTTTTGTTGTTTAAACTTAATGGTCATCTGGAGAAAAAAAAATGAAGGCTTGACTAAAACAAAAATGACACAGTAAACTGAATTTGTAATGTAAAAAAACATGACATGTCACAGCATTATTTATGTTGTACATTTATCACAACTACATCCCAATAACTAAAATATTAGATGATCCCAACATGAAACAAGAGTCAAAACAAATCTTGCAAAAGCACATATTGTTGAAACCTTTAAAAGCATTCTATCAATTAGATGTCTAAAGATATATTTTCATTGAGTAGATATTTGAATTTTTATGGCTAAAAAGAACTCAACTTTTGGTTTGGGAAAACCCTTACTAATTTGACATTAAATTTTTTAAAATTTAAATAAGGTACCTGGTATGCAGCAACAAATATATTTTTACTGCATAATAATTTTTGAGTACATGTAATTTTATCTTCACATAAAAAAATTGTTATCTGGAGATTATTTCTAAAATTATTGTTTGTAATAATTTACAGAACGCTAAATTAATCCAACAAATATTTCATGAAGAAGAAAACAAGGACAGAGACATAAAGCCTTTCCCCAAATAAAGTTATACAAAAAATGTCACAGTTAATCAACAAGATTATGAATTGATGAACACAATCAAAATGCATGACCTGACCATAAATAGAATATCTTTAAACAGATACATGATCCTTGGAACAATTTATGCCATGACTGTACACTCACTGGCCCACACTGAGTTTACCACAAGTACAAAACCAAAATACCATAAGTAACAAGACTTTCCCATTTATCGCTGACGGTTACTCCTTGCTGACATTCAACCATTCTTAACATTATTATTGCTAACTTAGGGAATATTAACGGGGATTTGATTGCTTACAAGCAGATATGCTCTTTGGTTAAAGATTTAGTTCCAAAGGACACATACAAATTATTTTTAAAATCCTTCATTTTAGTGTAAATGAAAAGCTCTTTTCCACAACTTAGTTATTTTTAAACAGCCCAAATAGGTACATTTTCATAGTAATGATGGCATTTACATGATAGAATTATTATTTAAAATTGCCACCTAGGATTTCGTTTTTAAAAAAAAGTTTTGGAAAAAGCTTTTTTAAACAAGTTTTGGAAAAGCACCTAATAGTTACCACTAAAAGGAAGGTTTATTATATTGAAATAAACTTTAAACGATTGCATTTCAGTTGTGACTGCTCATTTTCACAGAGATATTGTAATGCTTATTCAAAGAAATGCAGGATAACCTGAGATATGAAATAGAAACTTTAAGTAATTATCTTCTGTAAGTGATTTGAAATTTTCTGTTAATAATGAAGTTCTCAACATAAAAATCAGATCCATGTGGATTAATGGATAAATGGGTCTTTGTGTTTAAGAATATACATAAAACATAATTTATTTTATCTGGTACAAAATGGATAACAGAATGAAATGTCTCTAGATCTAAGGATGTTTTGTTACAAAATGATATTTAAAAATTATACAAAAATAAATGCCCCCAAAATATCACAATAGAGAATAACTTTAGTTATAGTGGCTCTATTTGTCAGGCCACTAATTTAACGTCCATGCATATACCATCAAGGCAAAAAATATGATCAATACATGACAAGGAATGCTCTTAAATCATGACAAAGTATGTTGAGTTTTTTTTTACTTCAGGGATAGTTGAAAATTACTTTTTAAGAAATGTTGATAGAAATAGTTTTGTGAAGTTTTAATTAAGAAATCATTTTATACTTCTTTGAAATAAAGTTTGAAAAAAGTGCTTTTCGGTCTCAACTTCCTGAACTACTTGTGATAAAACTCTATATAATAAAGTTTAAGTAACCCCCTTTGATTGTTATTTTTTCATGTAGACAAGAGTTCAATGAAATACTACATTTCTAGAGATCAAATATTTAAATAACCACGAACAGGAGTTAAATATAATATCAAATAAACAACTTTTAGAGTGAAAACTTACAGGAAATGTCCCGCGGAGCAGTCTTTGCATGTCAAATAATTATAATAGTCATTATATTTTAAAAATGGGGGTGGGGGGAAGAACAACTAATTTACAAAATTCTTATACAATGTCACCATAATATACAAGTTATGTACACTTGTTGAGCACCACTGGTGCAAAACTATAGTAATATACAAATTGTACAAAAACAGAAAGATGTGTCCAGTGGTAAAACTTTGATGACATGTTTTGTGTACCAAAAATAGAAGTGGTATAATCCATTCACATTTTGAAGCTAATAAAATAATTATATAATATAAATATATATGTAAATGGCGTGAATATAAGCAGGTAATCATAATAGTGCAACTACCAAATCCCAAAATTCTAAATCACTTTAACTTTTTGGTTAGTGACCAATATATCATTACACCTATACTATAAACAGTTAACGGTTTTCAGCATTTAGAGGAACACGACTCGTCTCCAATATCCTGGTACAGTCGGACCTCGCTAAGTCAAACTTCCATACGTCGAAAACCTCCCTATATCGAATTAATTGTTAGCCAAACTCCATAAGACTAATGTATTTTAGTTCTCCTTAACTAAAAAATTTTGGCTTCCAACCTCCCTTAGTCGAATTTTCCAAGGCGTTTGGGTTATTCTTCTGGGGTGACATTTCAGAACACGTGTTATGTCATGTAGAGTCACGTAAACAATCGCAAATTCTAATCTTAGTGCATTCTACAAGGGATTAAGTGACTCTTGCAAGTACCAAAAATGACAGAGACAAGAAAGAGGAGTGGCTTGAAGAATGGTAATTAATTTGCGCCCTTTTGCTGCGACTCTTTTGAAAAAGAAAAAATTACTTCCCCCATCCACTGTGGAGGGAGTAAAGTGGGGGAGAGGAGGGAAGGTGTCTCCTCTCACGGGATGTGTCAGTATGTCAAAGCAAGTTGGCTTCCTTTCATATGAAACATCAGGCACCGCCTCTCTTTCCTGTTAAGCCTTCTAGCCGGTATGGCTGTCAGCCCCCCCTCCCCCAATCATTATTGTCCTTGATTAATTTGTACCTATTACGCCATTTTCCCTAACTCGAAAACTCCGTAAGTCTAACTTTTTTTGGGTCCCCTTGAGTTCGACTTAGACATGTCTGACTGTAATAATACCCAGCAGAGAGTAAGTAGAGGCTAAACGAGGCAACACCTTCCTACCTATGTTTTTTGCAGTTAGATCCAGCAAAGTAAATATAATAAAACTTTTAAAATATATTTTAAAAGTTATTAAACTTATGTAGTGGTGGCGCTAACACAATACACTAAAAATTAATTAATCAATTTACTTGATAAAATCCCTTATACTTATATATTGGTATTTTTACTCTGGAGCATTAGATAAACCATTGAGATAAAGGAATGCTTTAGTTTTATCTCCGCAACGCCCATCTTCCAAGAAACTTTTAAATTCTTCTGTCTCCAAAAATTAGAAGCTTACAATAAGGCTCTTCACAGTAATTTAACACTGATCAGCAATAATTATCAAAATGCAATTACTGGTAATTTTAAGAATTAAAATCAGGGGGAAAAAAGCTTAATCTAGATTAAAAAATGCTATTTGTAAATTGTAATAATTCATAGCTCAAAAAATAATACTTATAATTAAGTTTTGAAAATGATAGATAAATTGATGATTGTTTAAATTTTTTTTTCCAGCGCATCAGCTACAGTTCAAAACTGTTGATATGATCTACTGTTTCATATCTTGCATTCAAATATAACTCCAGAATATTTTCCTGGTTTAATAGTAGTAGCAGATATAGATGATCAGGATTCACTTAACCATATCTCATTTCTTCATAATCCATGCAATTTATATCCTTCATATGGCACCATTCCTATTTTATGCACACTTGCTTAATCCATGAATGTGAATCTTGCCATTTAAAACATGCAATTTGCTTAAATGTAAGAAAGCACAGAATTCAGGTTTCTTGATGTATTAATTAACCCTCAGTGTATGGGACTCCATAGGGGCAGCAGAATCATATAGTGTGTCTGTATCTTGAGTTGGTTCTCCTTGTAGTTGGCAATGTTTACTAAGAGTCCCTGCACCACAGTCACAAAAAAATCTATCATGCCGTATAAACTCGACATCATGACCCGCATGACAAGTGTTAATGCAATTTACACAAATGGCATTCCGTTCTGTTGTGTTGCATGTCCGGCACCTAAAAAGAAAATGTTACATTTTTTAAATAAAAGTTTTTAGTAGGAACAAAATAGTGTACTTTTTAAATATTAAATCATAAACAATTTCTCACCTGAAGAATTTATGCATTGGAAAACTGGTATAGCTAGAGATTTTATAGAGACATTGCCCAGAGCTAACTGCCCTGTCTACCATATTGTGGTTGCCAAAGATGACATTGTCTGAAAATGAAAAAAAAACATAAGAATAATGCTCCTAGCAATCTTAAAACTTTTTAACAAATAAATGTATGCACTAGTTTTCATGATTATCTGATTCCTTAAACACAAAATGAAACCATAATTTGTGTGATTTACACTTTCTGGTAACTAATAAAAAAAAAGTTTGGCTTTCCTCAAGCATAAAACCCCTTTAAAAGAAATGTAATTGCACTAATACTGAATATGACACTAGAACTCAAATGAGTTGTTTTTTTTTAAAGAAGAAAAACAATGTACCTTTCATAATTGGCTCAACACCAGTGGCTAAGCATAAGCCACCAAATTTATTGTTAAAGATTTTATTCTCCTCTAAGGTGGCACATGCATTATTTGTTATTTCTACACCAGCAGCCAGGCCATCAAAGATGCGGTTGCGGCGCAAGATGGGATGTGACTGTGTGCTGATTAAAACACCAGCTTGAGCATTGCGAAAAATCTCATTGTTCTCTAGAAGGCCTGTAATCAAAGATTAAACATAAAACATAATATTGAGAAAATGATAAGCAAAATTATTTTTTAAAAAACTGCCTAAATTTTGAGATTTGCATACAATTAAATTAAAATCTTTACTTAAATAGAGTAGATTTACCTTTTCCTCCATTAAATATACATATCCCACCATCTCGCCCATCATGTATTTTGTTGTAACGTAATACTGGATTGCTATCAGTTTTAATCCAGATTCCAGCCATCGCATTATCAAAAATTTCATTACTCTCGATCATGCCAAGACCTCCATTGTAAACTAAAATTCCTCCATTTTGACCACCCCAAATTTTATTCTTACGAATAAATGGGTTACTGCCAGTTCTGAAATAAAATTAAATGAATAGTGACACTTCATGGCTAATAAGAATAGAGTTTCGCTTGACAAAATTATGCAATTTTGTTTCTGAGAGCTGTTTTTAATAAAATAATAACTTTTGCAATTTGTATGCTCTCATGATATATGATAGGTTACATCACAAGAAAACAGAATAAACATAAAATAAGCTTTATAAAGAAAACTGAAAATAGTGCCATCATACCAACCCCCTCCTTTCCTTAAAAAATTGATGACTGAAATTATTTTGCCCATTTTCCAAACATTAGGGTCTATTTTAAAGATCAAATGTATGGCATTTGGTTACATCACGTATTACCCTTGAAATAAACTGGAAACTACATGAACACATGAAAGAAGATGACTTGTAAGTTTATTTTTCTGTAAGTGCCTGTGAATTGCTCTGCCCAGCATAACAACTAAAAGATCATGGTAGAGATACACTAGATGCTCTATCTCATACATGTGTTTAAACTAGAGATGGCTGTTATCTAAGGTGATAAAGATTTTCAGTGTGACGAATTGAGGCAAACAACTTCGTCATCTAGTACAGTGCTTCTCAAAGTGGTGGTCCGCGGACCGGCGACGGTCTGTGGGCCATCCGCCGCCGGTCCGCAGAAGTTGTCAAAAGAGGACGGAAAAAAAAATATGTTAGTGCAGGGAAAATAGTGCATCGGTCCCTGGTGCAATGGAAAAAATTCCTGCCGGTCCGCCATACTAAAAAGTTTGAGAAGCACTGATCTAGTACACCTGATATGCTTTTTGCTAATAATAAAAACAAACATATTTGTGGATCAATAAACATATCCATACCTTATTTGAACTCCAGAGTAAAGATGATTAAAGATGTCATTGTCTTCCAATACCCCATGACCGTTATCATAAAAATATACACCAACCTAAAATAAAGAAATTAAAATTATCACCAATGTGAATGGTATCTAATTTGATTTTCAAAGTATGATCAATTTTGAATAGGAATGTAATTAATTCAAAGATAATAATATTTGAAAAAGTGTCAACAAGTCTATTTACCTAGACTCAAAATAGTATATTTAAAACCACACTGCTGAAAGATATTGCACACAGTAGTATAACATTGTAATCTACATACAATGACCCAAATCATTTAAAAAATCAAATCAAGACTCCAAACTTTGTAAACATACCTGCTTTCCACTATGAATTCTATTTCGCCTTAAAACAGGGGTACTGCCTGTAGTGATCCACACACCAGCTAATGTGTTTGAGTAAACTTCATTTTCCTCTATGAGGCCCTTGCCTTTTTCATGCTGAAATAAGCAAAAACATAAGATTATACATAAAACCAGAAGATTAGACTTGCTAACCACCTGAGTAAGTAATATCGATGCAGTTTGGCTTTCAAAGTAACTTACCACATAGATACCCCCATGTTGACCATGATGTATTTTGTTGTGCCTTACTATAGGATTGCTATTGGTACGAATCTGTATACCCGCTAATGCATTGCCTGGAGATAGAAATTTTCAATTTTTAAAAAATTACTTTCAGATAACCCTAAAAATGACCAGTGCAATTATTTATAGTGCTTAAAGCTGTAAGAAGGCTACTGTGGATAAAGAATTGATATAAAATAAATTTTCAAATAATGCCACAGAAATTAAAATAAATGAAAAAGGTTGTTATTTCTTAAAATGAATAAAATATAAATTAAAACATTTACCATAAATATTGTTGTGCTCTATCAGGCCCCTGCCATCACCAAATATGTACACTCCACCTTGTTGGCCATTGTAGATTTCATTTTTCCTGTTATGATAATTATTATTTTTTTAAAAAGATGTTGAAAATCCTTTGATGAAATTTTTAATTTTAACATTTTCTTTAGATATTCCAGTTCCCGTTGTATTTGTAAATATTATTACTCTCAGAACTAGAACATTGAGCTTGGGCTTTTTGCCCCAGGAGCTGAATCAGGGTTTAATATAAGTTCTGTTATTTAAAAACAACACATAGCCACAATACAATTAACAGAACATTTTACAAATGATTAGTTTTCTTTGCTGTTATCCCTTACTGCCCTCACCTTTAATTTTCTTTCAGTTATTTCTATGTTCTTCAAGGAACCCGACGGATAATTGATGATGATAAAGTAATAGTTTTAATAATTAATTGATACAAAAATTATCTTTCTGGGCCTAACCATTTTAAATACAAACCTTATAGTTGGATCACTGTTGGATGTTATCCAAACACCAGCAAAATTGTTTGAGTGTATCTTGTTTTCAATAAATTGACCCCGCCCATTCTCATGGACATATATGCCGCCTGTCTGACCATGGTGCACTTCACAATGAATCACTGTTGGGTTGGCACCAGCTTTTACCTCAAAGCCAGCAATTCGATTATCGTGAATATCACAGTTATCAAAGTAGCCCTAGGAAGAATATTTAATTTCATACATTTCTTGGGAAGAAAAAATTATTTTTACACAAAATTGTGCAAAGTGAACTTTTCTCTACTAGATGACGAAGAGTATAGAATGTTTTAGTATTATATATATAAATATGAAACAAAATGTTATTTATGGTGCCAAAATATTTTTCTTACTTACCAAGCCATTATCAAAAGTAAAAACCCCTACATCTCGACCATGATGTATGTGGTTACTCCGCATAATTGGATTGGCTCCATTTTTTACCCAGATACCAGCTAAGGCATTACCACTTATCTCATTGTTTTCATAGACACCCTAAAAGTAAAAAAAAATAATGAGTTTTAACTTTCAAAGTTCAAATTTGGTTGCATTGTATACAATTATTAACTTTCCCTATACTATTTAAACAAATAATATTAGATAATAATAATCACTGCAATATGTTTCAAGAAAAAATTCTAACCTCTGCTTTGTCAGTAACATAAAGGCCAACATTTTCACAATCCCGTATGACACAGTTTATGATGGTTGGGTCTGCATTTTGACCCGATACACAGACTGCTGCTCCAACTATTGAAATAAATATTATCAGTTACAATATTATCTTCTTTTAAAATAAAATAAATGGACTGTTCAATTTAGCAACAAAAATAAAATCTAAAATATAATCCATGGGAAAGGATAAAAGAGATGGAGAGAATCCAGTTATCTAAAGTACCTTAATTTTAAACTTACCAACGGACAAACTTTTAATTTTACAATGATCAATAATGGGCTGTGTGTTCTCAGCAACCTCAAGGGCATAATGTCTGTGATGAGGGACAGTAGATGTACTGTCTGGGGAAAACTGAAGGTAAAAAGTACAAAAAACACTTTAATGAAATAATAATTTCAGTAAAACTTACATATCTGTAGCTAAATAACAAAAATCACAGCACTAGGTTAAAAACTGCTTTTTTAAAAAAGCACAATTCCTTAATAAAAAAAAATATATATAAACATTTTTCTGGAAATTAAGGTAATGAAAAATTATGATTACCATAGAAAAAAATACATTTATAGAGCTTCCTTCACAACAACATTTCTAATACTCCGATTGGTGCAGCTTATCCTAAGAAAACATAGCTGCCTTGAGACTTAAGTTAAAATAAACGCAACTTTACAATTTCAGAACATTTCAAAATAACTGATTAATAATTGTTCTTTATATTAGAAATGTATTGGCAAAAAATTAACTATTCCCCCAACTAGAGGAATCTAATATAACTGTCCTTACTTTTAATGTTACATATCCTAAATATGCTTTTTTGCAACCTTCAACGAACATAATGGTTGATTCAGTTTCTCTTTCAATGACCACATGGTCCATCACATTTCCAGGAGCTGGACAGAGTATTAAAAAAATGTTAAGGGCTGATATTTTTTAATGAAAATTAATATATTCTTCACCTAATTGGGTAAAATAGAATTATTTTAAAAAAACTGGCATTATAACATAATCTTTGGAGAAAAAAAATTTATAGAGTAGAACCCAGTTATCATGTCAACCATATTAAATTTTAGTGAACTGCCTAATTATCTCGCTTTCTTAGCATTTTCTTATCAGTTATGTCAATTCTTTTATCTTGCCAAATATTAGTTTCTTGAGCACAAAATATGTCCAAATTTGCCATGTGATGTCGTTATCTCGCGAATTGCAGGTCGGGCGGCACTGGCATAAAAGTGCATTTGATGTCACCAACTGATGACGCAGGGTAGTGTTGCTAAATTTGTTACATTTATTTACTGTCAGTATGTTTATTTTTATTCCTTTTATGTTAGTAACCATATATGTTTATTTTTATGTCTTTACTGATTAGCAAAAATGTAAATTTATTTTTATAGCATGTCTATCACTTCATCAAACAAATCCCTTATTATTAGCATTAAAATATTTGATAATTATGCATTAAATTGACCTTATACAGAATTAATTCAATAATATAATAAATTTATGTATCTAAGAGTTGATATTATAAAATAACGCAATTTGCTGTGTGCAGACTGGTTGTATGTTGTCCATCAACTAAGTGAATTCCACAGAAAAAAATATTTTAAAATTGTGAGCCAAACTAAGGAGTAAACAGTGATGATAAGGGATTTTTATAAAAAATGTCATCATTTTTCATTCATCAACTTGCCAGAATCCATAATTCCTTTAAGCATAAACCTCCGCCTGTCAGTTATGCAGGGTAACTGCTAATGAAAATTGGACTAAACATAAACAATTAATTTTGGTGTCAAAATTTACAGAGCTGTCTACTTGCAGTAATATTTCATAATGTGTCATCATTGGATTTACCAAACTAGCGCATTTTTATTATTGTGGAACATAAAAAAATTAAGTGATGGACATCCCGACCCTAACTAATTCCATAGCTATTTTTAAGAAACCCATTCCTGCCTTCTCATTATCCTCTATCTTTTTAAGGAGAAGACGAGACTGCAAAACAAAGCACTACCTCATTTTTTTAATGTCTTTATCACCGTAACAAGGCAAAGTTATTGGTCTTGTATTTTAAATTAAACTAATAGTTGTTTTAAGATTTGACTAATTCAACACACCAAAAATGAACTCTGGGTAATATGCTAAAACCATTTAACAACCTTATAACATCATGAACATAAAGAAATTAATATATTGTAACCTTAATGGTTTTTGTTTTTCTCGAGCATAGACTGTCTCAACGCTTTTTGTCAACCATCCTAGGTCCATGACTTAACCGGGTTCTACTGTAATATATTTAAGGAAGATTTGTCACATACCTGCCCCAATTAATGATACTGGAGAATCTATTAAAAGAAACTCCCCATGATAAACACCAGAGTGCATAAATATAAGGGCATCCTCTAATTCTTCTGTGTCTGCAAAGTTGTATGCTGACTCTATCGTGTCGAATTTCTATTTTTGAAAAGATTTAAGCATAGGACTATTTATTTTTCAAAATTTTAATTTGTTTGTTAAATGAATGCTCTATTCATTTGCAATAATTAAAAAACTACAGAAAAAGAACAAAATATTAAATACTTGTATAAAAAACAAAAGAAATAAATCCTATTAACAAAATTAAAAATGGTCGACTTCTGATGCAACAAAAAGTAAACAAAAATGCGAATGGTAAATGTGAACACTAAGTACCTAAGAATTATTGTAAGGTTTAATTCAGAACATATAGGGAACTGTTTTTTTATTTCTGAAATAGCAAATGAATATTACTTACAATAATATTTCTGCCCTTCATTCGTTTGCCTTTATTTGTTTCACACAGGGGAATATTATGTCTTGAGACATGAATTCCTCGGTACTGAGTAAATTGAAAACATGACATATCAAATTAAGAAATTTAGAAAAAGGACTTTATGCTAAGATCATAATAAAAACTAGAATAAATCTAGGACGGGATTTTTTTTCTTTCAGCTGGCCAGGGGTTCTCAATATTCTTTTTTCGTCACATGGGGGGGGGCAAATTTGTTTTCAAAAGGAACATATTAATTTTGTTGAGGTAGCAAATTCTGAAATAAATGTGTTGTCCTTGCTCAGCTGCTATGCGACACACCTGGGTGTTTTGATGTAAATTCTTCGAGATCCTAGTTTGCTGGTGATTTCTTTTTTTTTGCTTCAAATTTTTTATTGGCTTAAAAACATAGTTTCTAAGTGGCTAAAAAGGGTGTAAAAATGTCATCTTAATACCTTTTTCAGGCTGTTTGTGTATGAGAAAATATAATTAATAATGCAAAGAATGCTCTTTGGGTTAGATCTTGGAAGTCAGAATTTATTTAAAAACATACTTAGTACAATGCTAATACTGTACTGAGTGACACCTCATGTCATTATATCTCACACAATTTATTGAACTCTGCCCACAAGCAATAAAGTCGAGACTCTAATTTGCATGTAAGTCTCTTTGCAACTAGGTTAAGAATTATTATAATATCACAACCTCTTTTTTTTTGAATTAGATATGTAGCCCATATTATAGTTGACATAATTGCTAGATCAAGATGAAATTTTGAGCAAAGTACACGTAAATACCCCTGTTTTCAATAAGATCATTTATGTCTTGGAAAAAAAAATTACTCTACTAAGAAAAGTACTTTGCTATGAAATCCACCTACCAATTGTTTAAAGCTTTCTTTCCATGGATTGTCATAATTTGGATCATCAGGAGATACAAATTGAAAAACCCGTGGCTCTGGATTCATAAGCGGGGACTCGTATTCAAATACTTCCATATAAAGCACTTTCCTTTTGAAAATAAATAGTTTTGAAAGAATATTAAACATTAAATTTAAAAAGAAAACTTTACATAAAATCTTTAAATTTTAAAAAGTTTTTTTCTTGCTGTAAAATCAACAGACTTATGTAAACATTTTAAAAATAATATATAACACAATAGCTTTTTGCAAGCTAAAAGAATAAATAAATGTGTTCAATCAATATAGTATAAAACAATTACTGTCACTGACTAGTAATAACATATTATATATCTTTGAATTTACTAATTATTGGTTCTTCAAACTTACCACAGTTCATGATCATTTGTGATAGACCGGAATCTTCTACAGACTTGAGCCGCATTACATAAATCAAGCTCTTTCAGGAAGGAAAAGATGTAAAACATCACCTCATCAGGCAATTCATGTTGAAGATATCGAGCAGCAACACGTCCTTCAATTGAAGATTCACAACAAAAATTAATTAAGTACATTCAAAATTAGTTTACTAAAAAATATTGAAATGCATGAACTGATTTGAATATATAATGAACTAATGAACTTGCTTTGGTAGTTTTTTTGGTGAAATTTAACTAATAAATGAGAAATAATATATTAAACCTTGTGGTTGCAAAGCAGGGTTTGCGTTTGTCTTTTTTCTTTTTTTCTGCGGTTGCTGAGAAGAATCACTGCATGAGAACGATGTACCAGGTATTCCATCAGTGCTGTGTGACCTTCTTCGCCTTAAGTAATATCTATTGCTTGATTCTTCACCAGAGCACCCAGCATCAGTTGCAAAAAATTCTGATAAAATATTTTATATTACCACAATTATAAAATGTAAACTATTGTCTTACTATTTTACTAACAAGTAAACATATATTAACTTCAAGAATGATATATTTCAAAATGGTAAGATAGCTTCTTTATGGTGTTGGCTTTAAAAAAAATTAATGGAAGTTTGACAATATTGTCTCAATTTTAATTCATCTTACATGTGTTAGGATAATTTTACATCAAAGTTCAAAACTCACAGTCTTACTCTTAACTTAATCTGGTAGGCCTAGTTTTGGCTAAGTCAATTTATATACTTTTAAAAGCTTCTGTCTTTTTTTTATATTTTATATGATGAATTTTAAAGCATTTGAATTCCTTCAATGACCAATATCTCATGCAAGAAGAAATATGATAATGAAATAAAGAAAAGGACAATTACATTTATGCTATGTGGTGTAAAGCTTGCTTAAGTCTAATGATTTTTTTTTATTTGAGAACTTTGGTGAGCAAGTTGATACCAGAGTGATAGCAGATTGTTGGGACCTTTGAGGTCCCTTATATTGAAGTGTTTTGAGTTAAGACAAGACATTCTTTATCCTGTGTAATATTCTAAATGTGTTCTGTATATTTGTAAAGGGGCATCACCATGTCACTCCACTGAACTGCATATAGCAGTGAATGAAAAAAAATAGCATGGATAAGATTACAGTTAGCACAAAAGAAACCACCTCTTATTTATAGGTAAGTAAATGTGTTGACCCTGAATTGGCAAGCACAAATATGGGTATGTACAAGGACATCACACAGGTTCTTGTCTCTCCTAAATACAATTAGGCCAGAACCTATATTTTGAAGACCTGTGGTGTCAATTTGATGGTTAAGTCAAAAGAGTGAACAAAGTTGATGAATAGATCATATCTCCTCTAAATAGTGATTACAGCAATACTCTCATAAACAAATGTGTCTAGTTTTTGTCCCCTTACCAACAAAACTAATTTGGTAAAAGCATTGACAGATTAACTCAAATGCATTAAGGGTTAAAAACGTTCAGCCGCTCAGGACTATGTCTGTAAATATAGATGCATGTGGTTTCTTATTTGAAAAGCTAGGAAACCAACAGTAAGAGGGATCTGTTGGCGACACTTAAACATAATTTGTAGCAGAGGATGATTTACAAGTGGCAATTCAACTATTAATCATCAAGTCTCTTTAAAATGTTCTTATTTTTTTGACAGGGTTATTGGTCCTCTGTATGTAGAACTAACTGTTTTCAAGTGTTTTTTTTTACACTTTTCAATTTTGAATATTCTCGAGTACAGTAATACTTTGCAACTATGCAGTTCAATTTTCGCAGATTCACTACTTTGCAGGTTTTAAAATGTAATAGTATTGGAAGAGGTGCCCTAGGAAATGGCGTTCTTTTTTTTAATTTGTTCTAGTTTATCTATGTTTTCTTTGATGGATGGGTTCAATACAGAAAATGCATTTTCTAGTACAGTCTCACTAAAATAATATGCATTTTCTAGTACAGTCTCACTAAAGTAATATGCATTTTCTAGTACAGTCTCACTAAAGTAATATATTGTTTTAGTTTTATATTCTTAGTACATCTGTAAAGTTTCTCTTTATAAAGCCAAGGTTTTGTTGGATTTTTTATAAACTTCATTGACTTTATTTCTTATTTACTTTAGTTTGGATTAGTTGTTTTCCATGAATGAAATATTTTGCATTTTTTTAATTTTATTTCTTTGATACTTTTAATAGTTGACACTTTTCTGGATGAAGACATACTCCAATTAGTTTCCCATTTTATTAATTCATCTTGCTCTTTTTGTAAGATTTTGCCATCTTGTTCTGATATTGTTCTATAGATTATACAATCAGCAAATAACCTAAATTTTGTTCCTGATGAGATGCTGTTGGATAAATCATTTATATAAATATGGAAGAGAAGGGGGCCTAGGACAGTTCCTTGGGGAACTTCCAATTTAACCATTATTGGTGCTGATTTAGATCCATTAATTATTACAGTTAGCTCTCCACCTAAAAGGAAATCTAGGATCCAATGATGTATGGGACAAGAGATGCCAAAGTATATACATTTTTTTGAGTAAACTTCAGTGGTGAATTTATCAAATGCTTTTGGGAAGACTAGTAATATTGTATCTTTTTCATTATTATTATCTAAGCTTTTTTACACTATTAGAATAAGACCAAATAATTGTGTTTCACATTATCTTTTTTTCCTTAAGCCGTGTTGATGTGAATACAGGACATGTTTGGCTAGGTGATTAACTATTCTACTATATATTATGTGTTCTAGTAATTTAAAAGTAAAACTAGTAAGAGAAACATGTCTCTAATTACTAGGGTCCATTTTATCTCATTTTTTTAAAAGTGGAGTCAAATGAAATATTTTCCAATCCTGGGGCACTTTACCCTTGTTTTACAGAGGCTTGATAAAGTACTTCAAGGATTGGGGACAGTTCATTGTTAAGTTCTTTAAGTAGCCTTGCCGGTAATTCCTATAGACCAGTAGCTTTTTTTGTTTTTATGTTTGTTAAGAGTTTATTTATACCTCTTTTGTCCACAGTTGTACTATTTCTTCTATTTTATTTAAGTTATTGAGCCTTCCTTGGCACCTGAGGCTAAAAATAATGATGCAAAGTATATTAGCTTTGGCCTCACTATCATGATAGGTTTTATTGTTTGGGCTTTTTAGTGAGGCTATTCCTGTGGGTTCCATTTTTTTAGACTTAATAAAGGACCATAAGTTTTTATTGTTGTCTTTAGAAATGACTTTGTTTACATTTCATTTTAGAGATTTCAACTAAGTTTTTGCATTAAGTATTTAATTTTTAAGTAATTTTAGTATCCTTTTTACGATGGTACCCTTAAATTTTTTAAATAAACTCTTTTAATTTAGTAAATTACTGTTACTAATTACTATTGGTAGGTTATTGAACCAGCATTTGTTAATTTTATTTGATGTTTGTTTTGTTTGAACATTCTTATCTATTATTGATTTTAGATTTGTTTTTATACTTTGTAGATTTCCAAATTTCTTCTACTGATTCTATTGGGTTATTTGAGAGATAAATCAGTATTAGTAATTAGTAGGGCTGTGGAAATTAATGATTAATTAATCGATCAATCGTTAAAAAATTTAATCTATTAAAATTAATTTGATCGATTAAAATGTAAAGAAATATTTCTTTTTTTTCTTCAATTTATTAATAATATATATTTTTTGTTACTTACATACTTTTCCCTCGTATTATTATTATTTATTTAGATCTGCATACCTAAACAAAAATGACAACTAATGACAACACAGTTAAAGTTAAGCATTTAAGTAGGGGTCTACCGATATTCATTTTTGCCAATATTGCTGATACCGATATTACCGATATATTTTTTGCCGATATGAGTATTTGTTAGGACGAAAACCAGCGCTCATATTTGATGACGTCATTCTTAAATTTATCACTCGTAATTATTTATCTTTCATATTAGGGGACTACCGATACGCATTTTTGCTGATATTACCAATATTTTTTTTCCTATATGAAAGCCGATATGAGTATTTGTTGGGACAAAAACCAGCAGTCTTATTTGATGACGTCATTCTTATAAATATAAAAATACATGTCATCACTGTTTGTGGAGTTCGCTAGTGACTGATTTTTAAAAAAATGTATTCGCTTAATTACAGAAGCATAGTACCAGAAGTAACAGTAACAGCGCCGAGCAAGCGGGCTGTGACATCACCAGCAGACCCTGGTGAGGCAGAAAATTGGTCCCTTCCCTTGGTTATAAAAAAATCATAGCTAACATTTTCAAAAGCTGGTCATGGGGATCGAGATAACCAACGTTAAGTGGTAAATTTGACCCTTTTTTGTGCTCGTGTTATGAGGTTTCGGCGACTTAAAAAAATCGAATTAAACGACGAGAAAATACTAAGACAAAGAGAGAATTTGGCGGTTCCAAAAAAAACATCGACATAATGGGGTGGGCGAGGTAACCGAGCTCGAGTTAAGTGGGTTCGACTGTACTTACATATTTTAGTCGTTTTTGTGTTGATTACCTAAACAATATCATGGTCATATAGGGTTAAGTTCAAGGAATAATTTCTTTGCTATTATAATTATTTTCTCTTTTCATTTGCCTATACATAGTCTGTATTTTTATCTGTTACAGATGATCCTTCTATACCAAGATTATTGCATCCTACGCCTACACTTATCTATGGTTTGTGTCTAGTCCTGCATCCTTATTAGAGTTTTAAATGTTAATAAAGTGTTGGTTTTCCTGGTTTCTTCAGGCAACATATTCCACGCCCGGATTCAGGATGGAAAGAACGAGAATTTGTATGTGTTTGTTCTTGCATACGAAATAAGAAAGGTGTTTTTATCCTTATGTCTATCTGAGGGTTGTATTAAGTTATCTTTGTACTTTGTGTTGTATTTCTAAATAAGAATTAACTGGTTTGTTTAGGCTAGTTTAATTACTACTTCACTCTTACTCTTGGTTCTTCTATCCTCTAGTCCTAGTGTTTAAAGGTTTAATGAGTTAAATTTAACAAATCGGCTAATGATAATGGCAATGGTGTTCTTGCCATTTTTTAATATTCTGTAGTAATAAATAAATCTGGCAGCTCTTTTTTGAATTTGTTCTAGTTTATCAAAATCAATGTTAATGTTTTCTTTGGTGTATGGGTCCCATACAGAAGATGCATATTCTAGTACATTATTTAGACTACATACTACATAGTTTGGTAAGCCCATAGTTTATACTTTATAGCCACAAGTATAGTCATAGTAAAATTATATATTATATAGATTATAGTTATAGTTTATAGTCATAGTACTCATTATTATCATTATCGTTTTAATAATATTCCGTAAATATTCCAGAAATACGCACCAGTGTTCCTATATTTGGAACCTGTTGATTTTGATTGGACTTTTTTCCTGAGATTTCTTGTTTTCAAACGAGTTGTCCTGGCCGATCGTGTCGACATTTTGGCCAGAAGATTATTCACAATACAATAAAGTCAGATTGATATCATAGAGAAAGGGTTAGTGTGAAGCCATCTTGGATTTGCTACTAATCACAGTAACGAATAAGAAGTGCCCGTTGGAGTCACATGCCATCTCTAGTCCAATGAAGCTGCTTTTCACCATGGAATCTCAAAATGGCGTACCGAGAGACTAAAAATATCGAATTATTGAAAACCCACCTAAGGCCAAAGTAATATGATTAGCAGTAGCAGTATTATGAAAATGCCTCTTTCTAGCAGTTTGCATTGTGCTAACCGCAGTTTAACAACAAATGAAGTACATCTAATTGAAAAGGTAGAAAACCCAAATAAATTGAGATTTTCCACAGCCTTCCACTGCCATTACCTGCACTGACTGACCTAAGCCTAAACAAACTACTTATTTTTAATTTAATTTTTTTATAAATAATTATGATTATCCGATTATGCATACACTTTCAATTGCTCTGATTCATAATCTATAATTTATTCATTTCTAACAAAAATATAAATTTTAGTTATTGATTTAAGTGTACTTAATGGTAAAATATTCTTATTAATTAAGTTTTACATTTTAAAAAAAGCAACAAAACAAAACAATCATTTTTTTAAAAAATCCAATATTTACAAAATCTTTGAATGAAATTTGCCCTCCTTAGTTATTAATTGAACCTTCGTGTCCTTAGCAACAACCAACTCTAAATAATATTTTGAGTTTGATGTTTGCTTTTAATTTTAAGTCATAGAGCTGACATTGACATAGTCATAGTTTTAGTATTGACAATTGAATTAGACAAAATAAATTAGTATGCAGATGACGATGACATAAATTCATAAATGAATAAATAAATGACATTGACATGACATAGTCATAGTTCACTGTGTAGTCACATTCACATGGTGTAGTCAGTGTAGTGTAGTATAGTATAGTATTATAGTTATAGTATAGGCGTCATAGACCTAATAAATATAATTAAATAATTATGATTAAGTTATTAACAACAAAATGTTGCTTATTAATATTAATAGTAGTACATTGTAGTAGTATTTTTATTAGTAATAGTTAGTATAGTCAGTCTTATGTTATAAGTTATAAATACAATTACATTGTAGTTGTAGTTCAATTAGAATTAAATTGTCTTTTTTTGCCAAAATACATAACTTAACTTAAATAAAAAGCCTTTTATTTAAGTTATGTCATGTCTTTTTAAAATATCTTTATATAGAATTATAGATTATAGACTAGACTAATTATGGTTCTGCCTATACCACTTTATTGTCTTTATTAAATAATTAAAGTTCATAGAGGCATATCATTGTTCATTTAATTAAATTTATATAGTCTTTACATTTTACATCCATTGCATCCTTTAACTTAAAATTTAATTTTTTTAACCATAACTATAGACTACTTTATAATATCTAAGTGTCAACTTTTATGGCAGTGGCTCTTAACCTTGTTGGAGGTACTGAACCCCACCAATTTCATATGCGCATTCACCGAACCCTTCTTAATGATGGACAAGTGGGGCGTGTCATCACGAAACATATTAGTCGGGTGTGTGGCTTGACCTCCACCGAACACCTGAGACAGGTTCACCAATCCCCTGGAGTTCGATCAAAATCACCACTTTGTTAATTGTATCAAAGAAAAAATAAATAAATGCTATTACTAATACTATTACATCATAGAAAACAGCTAATCCAAACTAAACATGCAAAGTACTTAGGAGTAATAATAGATGTAAGGTTTTCTTGGAATCCTAATGTTAATACAGTAATTATAAAAACCAACAAAATATTTGGCGTTATAAAAACATTAAACTAAAATGCTACCATGGACCTATGCTAAATTATGCATCTCTGTATGGGACCCATCTACCAAAGAAAACAGATAAATTAGAGCAAATTCAAAGAAGAGCTCCAAGATTCACTACTGTTGAATAACAATTGACTAGAGTGTTACCATTAGTTAAATAACAAAACGTAGAAACATTAGAGGATAGAAGAGCAAAGTAGTAATAATACATCGCCCAGTTCATTCAGCAGACTGCTTCAATAACAGCTTTGCCAACTAAAGCAACTACATGGTTACCCCAGGCTTCTAATTTGCTTTGGGTTAGTCTGTAGCAACAGGGTTACACACTTAACTATATGGGGATGAATTAACACAATATCATATTGTTTTCAAACATTGTTAGATGTTAGGGAATATCAGAATATGATTATATTCGCTGCTAAAGAATCGTAGGCAAAATCGCATGCACAAAAATGTGATACCCATGACGAAAACCATTCACCCATTGAGGGTTGGGGTTCCCATGCTACTGTTTGTATCCCTTCTCTAGCAAATCTGTGAGAGGTATTTATTTAGGCCCAACAATTTCAGTATGTTTTTGCATATATAATAAGTACAGCAAAGATCACTGCAGGCAGAATTCATCTTGGAGTAAATCTTCCGACAGGGACTAGCTTTGACTGGCCTTCTTGTACCCAACTCCCAGGAATGGGAGTCGTGAGGCCAGAGGGTGGAAAAGGCTCAAAAAGTGCTCATCACTATCTATGCTGAGCCCAATATCTATGCTGAGCGGAGGTGGTGCCAAGGTTATAGTAGGGAATTCCACCACTCCATTGTGAGTTTAAGTTTAAATAAATGGAAGGCACCTGCAACAGTGTTCTTGCTTGCCCAGGTGGCCTACTCATACTCATAGTGGACAGTCCCAGAAATGTTTTCTAGCTTTTAGTTCCTTTGGGTGAGGGGGTCAAAGGGGAACAGGGAAATCTCAGCTAGGTCCTTAATTAATTTTTTTTTCATTTTCTAAATATTTCAAGACTATGTTAAAATGTTTGAATAAAAGATAAACTCGATAATTTCTCGATTAATAATTAAAATTTTGTAATGATTAAATTATTTTTTAACGATTAATCGACCCATCACTTACAAATTATTGGAAGTCAAAATTTCTTTTAAAAAAATGAAATAAAAAATAGATAAATAATAACAAATTTCCTGATGATTACACGAACATTTTGGTTTTAAACTGACTGGAATGTTCAAAATGTCGATAAAGTTTGCCTTCCATGGTTCTAACAGTTCGCCTACTTATCAAACCAAATTAAAAGCGTATTAAGCTAATGGCAGTAATGGAGGTTGACTCAGAGACAGAAAACGACAACAGCTCTGCTGATGAATTACTGCGTTACAAAATGGAGATGTAAGTTCCTGAATCCATTAACCCTCTACAATGGTGGAAACTTAATAAACACCGATATCCGATAATATCATTCCTTGCCAAGACCGTTTTGTGCATACCAGTTACCTACGTTCCATGTAAATGATTGTTTAGCTCAGCTGGTTATATTGTCACTTGAACCAAATAATGTTAACACACTTGTCTATTTGCGTAGTTGGTTAAAAGATGGCATATAAAGGACACATTCCAGTGTTATTTAGATTTTCAACAAGAACGTTTAAAAAGTGTTACTTATGACATCATAAATTTTAATTTTTGGCTTTAATCAAAATTAACTATTAATTAATCGTTAACTTTTCAAAAGTTAACGATTAAATTTAAATTAATCGTTTACACCCCTAATATATATTATTTGAAGTAAAAAAATATATTTTTTTTTAAAATAGCGCCTGATAAATAAATTTCCTGACGATTTCACGATTTTGGTTTTAAACTATTGACAGGAATGTTCAAATGTTGATAAGGTTTGCCTACCATGGTTGTAACACTTCACCTACTTATGAAACCAAATGAAAAGCGTATTAAGCTAATGGCATTAATGGAGTCTGACTTAGAGACAGAAAATGACAACAGCTCTTCTGATGAATTACTGCGTTCTGCCGTTACCAAATGGAGATGAAAGTTCCTGAATCTATTAACCCCCTACAATGGTGGAAACTTAATGAACACCACAATCTGATAATGTTATTCGTTGCCAAGACCGTTTTGTGCATACGAGTTACCTCAGTTTCATGTGAATGATTTTTCAGCTCGGCCGGTTATATTGTCAATGGAACCAAAAAATGTGATCACACTTGTCTTTAAAAGATGACATAAAGGAGACATTCCAGTGTTATCTAGATTTTTCAACAAGAACGTTTAATAAGTGTTACTCATGATGTCATATGTTTTAATTTTTGGCTTTAATCAAAATTAACTATTAATTATTCGTTAATTTTTCAAAAGTTAACTATTAAATTTTAATTAATTGTTAACAGCCCTAATATGATTATATATATATTTATTATTTTGTTAAAGGCCTTTCATGATGCAGATGAAGACAAAAAAGGATTTTTGTTACATAATGATTTGACATTTGCTGTTATGGTTTTATTTGGTCATAAGTTATGTAAGGTTAGTAAAAAAAAATTTTTAAGTACATGTAATAAGTAATATTTAAAAAAATTATTTTAAAAAAAACATTTAACTCTATTATTGCTAACGCATATGCTTATGGCACATGCATGTACTGGTAATATACAGCAACATCATGAGAAAAAGAGACAAAAATACAAAAGCTAATTATATAGATATATATTATATATGTATATAATAAGATTTATGTATATTTTGCAATGTAGAGCATGGTGTCTATACAAATATTTAAGGATTCTTAAGATGTGCAGAATTTTCCTCTTAATTCCTCTTTAGATTTAACATCAATTGCATTTTTCTCATTTTAATGAACAAACAATATAAAAAATGCAGGTTGTAGGGAAAGACTCTGTGTAAAAAATGTATTTAAAAAAAACAAAAAAACAGAGTACTTCATTCAAATTTATATGATTTTTTTAGATATTGTTAAGATATTTATTGACACTGATATTTTTGTTCTGAAAATGTATTGATTTCAATACAGAGTGAAACATTGCAAATTTTGGAAACATATGGTACAGTTACTAAACAAGGAATAAAAGGTGGGATATCTTTAATATTTAAATAAAAATTCTGTATCTTGTCCAGAAATACTTGGTTGCAGTCTACTCCCTTTTAATTTTAAAACAAGGATTTTGCACTATTATGTTAACATTCTTTTTAAAAAAGAGCAAAGTCCTTATTACACACTATACACAGCCCTATCATCATCATCTGTACTTTGATTTCCTTGTGGAACATAGGGCCTCTGTCAAAGCTTGCCACTCTACACGGTCCCTTGCCAGTTGCTTCAATTCTTCCAAGCTCTTCCCAGTTATTCCAGGCTCATCTAACATGCTCCGTCTCCATGTACGCTTGGGTCTTCTTCGCTGCCGTTTGCCCTGGGGGTTCCAATCTAAGGCCTAGCTCTGCTTTTATCTTTCCTAAGGGTGTGTCCAATCCATCTCCACTCTCTTTCCGTGATCTGTTGTTCTACTGTTCTTTGTCCACACCTCTCCCACAGCTTGGAATTTTCGACTTCGTCAAACCATTTTATTTTCAGAATATTTCTGAGGCATCTGTTAAAGGTCTGGAGTTTATTTTTTGTTGTTCGCCATGTTTTGGATCCATAAAGTAGGACCGTTTTAATGTTGGTGTTAAAGATCCTTACTTTGTTTTGACAGCGATGCATGTAGATCTCCAGACCTGTTTCAGATTGGCCAAAACCTGACATGCCAAATTTATTTTTCGTTGGATGTCCTCATCTGTTCCTCCTGAAACACTGACCACACCCTCAAGGCATACAAAGTTATTTACCTGCTCCAAACTACGGTTTGCTACTTGTATCCCTCCATCTTGTTGGTAGTTTTATTTTTTAAAAATTTGTTTTTTGAATGTTTATATTGAGTCCTACTCTTTTTCCAGTCTCGCTCAAGGCTGTGATTTTGTCTTGCATGTCTTGAAGTCTGTGGGACAGAATGGCCAAGTCATCCGCAGATTCCAAGTCTTCTAATTTTTTTTTGCATTAAGGTCCACTGGATTCCTTTCCTGAGCTTGCATAGGCTTCTTTTGTGACCCAGTCTAACACAAGAAGGAACAGGAGTGGTGAAAGGAGTCATCCTTGTTTCACTCCAGTTGTGACATGGAATTCATCTGTTAGTCTTGGCAGGTGAAGTTTTCGTACAGGTTTTGGATGATGTTTGTTATTTTGTTAGGTATTCCATAGTGCCTCATTATTGACCATATAGTTTCTCTATTAATGCTATCAAAGGCCTTTTCAAAGTCCACAAATGTGGCATAGAGTGGAGATTGCCATTCAAAATTCAATAGATTGTTCTATAATTATCCGGAGTGTTGCTATTTGGTCAATGCATGATCTTCCTTGTCTGAACCCAGCTTGTTCTTCTCTCAGGAGATCATCGCAGGCATCTTTTATTCTTTTGAGTATTGTTCTGCTAAAGACCTTGCTTGGTACTGATAATAGGGTAATTCCTCGCCATTTCTCACATTGTGACGGATCCCCATTCTTTGGAATTTTATGCCCCTTTTCCATTCTGCAAGAGGGGTTTCCGTTGACCAAATTTTGTTGAAGATACTGTGGAGTTCGTTAATGATTTCAGTTCCTCCTTCTTTTAGGACCTCGGGTGGTATGTTATCTACACCTGCTGCTTTCCCTGTCTTCATTTGATTGATGGCCGTCCATGTTTCTTCTTTGTATATCTCTTCCATATTTATATCCAGTGTTTCTCCTGTGGTCAGATCGGGTGGGTTCAGAGGGGTCGGTCTGTTTAGCATTTCCTGGAAATATGCTTTCCATCTTCTAAGCTGGTCATCTATGGAGGAAAGGACTTTACCTTGTTTGTCTCGGACTGGTACATTGTAGTTAGATTTCTTGCCACTCAAGAGTTTAGTAATTTTGTATAACTGTTTTAGATCTCCTTTTCCTACTGCTTCTTCTGCTTGTTCAGCTAGCTTATTATAAAATGTTTTTTTGTCGTTTCTAAGCATTTTTGTGACCTCATTTGAAATTGTATGGGTAAGTTGTTAATGTTTTCTTGTTTTGTCTTGATTTACTTTTTGTTTTGCATGTTTCCTATCTTCAATTCTTTGCCATGTCTCATCGCTGATCCAGTGTTTTTTGTTTTTCGGGGCGGGTTTTAGTATTTCATTGCAAGATCCTATACTATAATAATTTCTTTAAAGTTATCCCAGGTTTTGTCTGTTTCCTTCATTATCATCATCTAGTTGCAGTGCTGCAAATCGATTTTTAAGGGTTAGCTTTAATTCGCTCCTTTTCTGTGAGTTTCGGAGCTTGCCTAGGTCAAATCTAATTCCCTTGTCTGTTTTTGGCCTTAGGTTGGCTAGCTTTATTTTTAGCTTGGCCACAACCAGGTGGTGGTCTGATCCAATGTCTGCTCCTCTTTTTGTTTGTACATCCTGTAATGTGCTCCTCCAGGTGCGGCATATAGTGATGTGGTCTATTTGATTCTGTTTTGTTGTCTGGTGACACCCACATTACTTTGTGGCAATTTTTGTGTGGGAAGATGGTGCCTCCAATCACCAGCTCATTGACTGTGCAGAAGTTTGCAAACATCTCTCCGTTTTCATTCATTTTTCCCAGTCCATGTATGCCCATTACCTTCTCTCTCTCTCTCTGTGTTGTCATTGCCAACTTTAGCATTCATATCGCCCATGACGACCACAGTCTCTTTTCGGTATTTTATCCATAATACTTTGGAGTTTTTCATAGAATGCAACTTCATCTTCCTCAGGTGCAAGGTTGGTTGGAGCATAGCACAATAATGATATGGACATTTTTGAACCTGGACAGGAATTTGGCTCTGATTATTCTGTCTGAAATTGGCTCCCATTCAAGGAGGCTCTTAAATGCGTGTTTTGTTCAATAGGATTGCTGCTCCATTTTCATGAGTGTCTTCCTCATTTTCTTTTCTAGAGAAGAGCAGGATTTCACCTGATTGAAGTCTAGTTTCTCCAAATGTGTTCCACCTTACTTCACTTTGTCCCAGAATTTGTAGTTTGTACTTAACCATCTCTTTGGCAACTAGGCGCAGCTGCCTGGTTCATGTAGTGTTCAGACATTCCATGTTCCCAATTTGAGGGGTGCCTTGTGAAGGAGGTGATTTTTCTTTTTCATCGGTTTGAGTAGGGTGGTCGGCCTTGTGGGATTCTGTTGACTTTCCCCACAAGGCTTCATTAATCTCCTTTGCGGAACTCTACTCTTGCCTCTGACTGTGTTACGTGTGTTTGCTTTGCTTTCAGTAACAATCTTCTTTTTACATGGCTGGGTTGTTGGCCCTGCGCAAAACCATCTGGGAGGGTTCCCCTTCAGCTCTCTGGATAACTGCCTTATTTTACTGGTAAGGTTCCCTAGCCTTTGTGGATCCCTCCACCTCCTGCAAGGCAGCAGTTGATTTTATTTCAAAGTTTTCTCTCCTAGATGATTGCTATCCCTAGCTAATAGCTTCATCTGTCCGGGTTTAGAGTTTAAGCGCTCTATGTTCGCTTTTTGCAGTCATTTCCTTAGATTTATAGAGTATCCTTACCAAAGGATACCCCACCTAGTCCTAAACGACAGCAAAAATTAAGTTGGGCAAGCGGCCGCTTATTCAATATTCACGGCTAACTTTTATATCTTAAGGTCATTTCTCTATCCGCCACCTGGGGACGCGGTTAGCAAGCACGAGCCCTTTACTAACAAAGAATTTTTTTTTATTGTAATACTAATACACCAAAACATGTTCTTTTGTTTTCTTAAATATTTTTTATAGTCATAAAACACATGATTACACGTGACGTCGCATTTTTATTACATCTGGTGTTTGTAATTAGGTTTAACCTTGGCTCAGTTTATAGAAGCAATGCAACCTAAGTTTGCAGCAGCAGATGAGGATGAGGAAATCAGGCACACTTTCAAAGCCTTTGATAGAAATTGTAAGTTCTTTTATTTTTAAAAATTAATAGTGGATGTACATGTACAATGAGCATCTGACACACCTCATAAAAATAAAATATTTAAACACTCAAATTAAAAACTCATAGTCATAGTGAAAACCTATGTGTAACAAAATTTAGACCAGTTTGGGAAGCCAAGTTGTTCCAAAAATATGCATCTGATACTTGGGTGCATCCATTTGTCCAACATTCTTTAAAATTAAATGAAAAATGTCACTTACGATGATTTTAAATTCAAGGCTTAATGTGTACTAATTACACAATTTATTTAATTTGTTCTATCATGGTCTTAATCTTGTAATCAATATTTAACCCAAGGGTGGCCTACCTTTTGTAACTGAGAGCCATTTTCAAATATAAACAAATTTTTAAGAACTGCATTGAAGTTGAAGCACTATGGGTCATTAAACCTGGCTTGGATATATTCCAGTAATACTTGTAACGTATCTTTTATAAATTGTACGCGAGCCGCAAAATGACAATAGAAGAGGTGCATACGGCTCGTGAGCAGCGGTTTGGCCCCCGTTGCTTTAATCCCTTCCCAGTGATCCTTTTGAGCTGAAATTTTGCATTCATACTCATATATATTTTCGATGTCAATACATGAATTAATCTTAAACTTAATCATTTAATTGACATTGACATTGTGGTTAAAAAGGTACCATCACATTCTTTACAAGGGCATGACAAATGGCAATATCAAATAGCTAACATTGGCGTGACAATTATTTAAGAAAGATTTTGATCGCTTATGAGATGTTTCCATAACTATATTTTGTCATCTGTAAAAATCAGGTCGAGGATTTTTAAAAATGGATGATGTCAAAAGTGCTTTTCAACAAATTTGTCCACATTTTGCAGAACACAGAGTGGAACTTGCATTCAAGTGAGTGATTGTGAATTATAATTTTTTTGCTGATCACGGATATGCAGAATTTTATGTTTTTTTTAAAAAGACATTCACTTTAATTTTAGCCATAGTAGTAATTGTAGCTCTTCATTATCAACTTAACAAGAGCAGGGCTTCAAAGAAATTTAAGGGGTTATCTCAGTACGATTAGTGCAGAGCAGTACAAGGTTTAAAATGTAACAATAAATTAAGTGGGTTTTTTTTTCTCTTCCTGTAATGTAAGAAAAAGAAATTGTAACCTTTTATTACTAAAAATTCTATTTTGTCAAAGGGACACTGAGTTTATTTTTATGTAATGACCAATTTCAATATTGATAATACTAATAACCTTTGGATTTTAAGATTTATTGTGGGAATGGGTAAAAAATTTTAAAAAGCAAATTCAGTCATGGCATTAAATTTAAATTTTACGCTTTCAGAGAAATCGATCGTGATGGTGATGGCAGAATCAGCTACAAAGACTTTGACTTTATGATGAAATTCAACAATTTAACATGAAATAAAATAGTATTTATTTTGCTCAAACACACATACTTCAATACAAGTGATATTGCTGAATAAATTATTTATATATATTTAAAAAAAACACACAAATGATTTTTAATGCTTAATTATTAAACATCACAGTTTAAAACGAATTTTCTTGAAATTTGTTTTGATAAAAATATTTAAATGCTTCATTCTCACATGAAATAATTATATAGATCAGATCATACAATAACATTACAATGCACCAATACACAAATTTTTTTTTGAAAATTTAACTAATCAAGTAAATTGAAAATGCTATCCCGTCTCTTAATTACAGGACCATTAGAAGTGGTTTCAGTGTGTTTAGGCTTTTTTGCTGCTTGCTCTATCTGAGAAGCACCATGAGCTTTGCGCTTTGGGGCTAATGTAGAACAAGTCTGCAAACAAAATTTTTTATTTTATTAATAATGATGTGTTCTTATTTAATTTGAAATTTAATCAAGAATCGAAAAGGCTAAAAATGATAGTTGTGTTAATGGAAATCTAAAACCATGTAAACAGTGTTGAAACTTACATTATCACCGACACCTTCACCATGGAGCTCCTGATGGTCTACAGATTGAAATATAAAGTTTCTTGAGTTCCTCCCTGTACCACCAGCAGATTTTGTTACTTGGGCGATTTTTATTAAAGTGTTATCTTTTCGAGACAGGAAGGAACCTTTTTTGGGTAACTAAAAGTAAAAGCAAGAAATTTGAGATGGATTAATATTCATATTTTCTTTTTTACAAGTTGCCGTGTTAAAAAAAAACAACTTTGTCTACCAAATGTAAATGAAGAATCCTAATCAAGTAAGAGAAATACCTTATCTGAAATATTACAGACACGCCGTCTAGTTCTATACATAAGATTACAGTGTCCAAAACTTATCCATGGGTTATGTCCATTTTAGCATTTAATTGAAAATACAAATTATTTGGTACCTTTAATTTAGTAGCCTCAGGTGGCAACATTTTATCTTTTGAAGTTGGCAATGATTCTCTTGAAATAGTGCTTGACTCTGGACAACAAAGTAATCATGAATAAACGTGAATATTACAGCGATGAATGTTGATGACTGATACTTAACTCATTAGCTCCTGAAGGGCTACTTCCGAATCTTAATCTATTTCATATTCCGGACAAAAGGGAAGCAACTTCGTTAAGCTTTAGATTCCATTAGAGAAATGCTTTTATTTTCTAAAGATATTCGTTTATCTTAAAAAATAAAATGTTTAATGCATCAAGAAATGAACTAAGTTTAATAATAATATAACATGCACTGAGAAATAATGAGGATTAAAGTCCGATAACACGATTTTCGACACATCGGGTGAATACATACGCCATATAGACGCGTCAAACTAATTCACACATGGATCGAAAGTGAAAGAAGATATAAACATCCGGTAATTTTTATTGAAATCTCGTAGAATCACACAATAGCCGGAAGTCTCGAGGAAAGCGAGATTTCGTGCTATTTTTAACTTAAAAATACGAGAGTGCGTCGCTAGGCGAACTGACGCATTTGGGCGCATCCGTACGGACCCCTATAAGGACGCATTTAGTCGCATCAGGAGCTAATGAGTTAATGATGGATTTTTTTAAAAATGTTAATCGCTCACTTAAAATTGACTCACCTCTTTTCTTCAAATAAACAGACCCTAATTTGAGAAGCTGGCTGTTTTCTTCACTTTGCTCTGATTCCTTTTAAGATAAATGAAATTTCAGAAACATAAGAACATTAGTGAAATTCTCAAGATTTAAGTAGTTTGCAAATATATGGTTTTTGTTATTAAAATTAAATATATTTGTATCATCATCAGACCCTTTCATCTGAATATAATTGCTAAATCAATGTTATATTATAAATAAAACTTATGTGTTTATACAATTATCTGGAATTTTAAAATTAAAAACATGTGGAAATTTAAGAATTTAAAAGAATCACTATAGTTTCCAAGTCTTCTGCAACTTCCTGTTACTGTTACCCATTGTCTAAATTTATTATTAGTAAAAATTAAAATCTAACAGAAATCACAATTCATTTCATTGCAAATTTATTAACTCACAGTAAACTATCAAACTAATATTAACAAAGACAAGTTTACACAGTAACATTTACAATACTTACAGCTTCCTCCAGAAATTTCTCTCTTTCATAGCGATCTTTCCGCCACCTCAACTCCTCTGCATCATCTTCAGCTTGTTCATCATCAGGCTCATGAGAAAATATGTCTTCTTGTGAATTAGGGTCTGAAAGAGAAAATTAAATTTTATTTGAAACTATTTGAGTTTGGGAAATACAGGAAAACTGAGTGATGATCAAAATAACTAGAAAAGTCAGCTGGCTTGAACATTGTTTATAATTATAAGCACCGTACTTAATTTAAAAAATGTACAGGGCCATTTCATAAGATGATGAATCTCATGACCTGGGTGTTTTTGATAACTGAACTCTATTACAGAAAGGCTTATATGAATATGAAGTTAATACTAGCATATATTAATATTACATATAAAATACAAAATATTCTTATTAAAATGTTTTAACACGAACTTTAAAAAAAAATTTTTGGTAACATTCTTCTCAGTTTTAAAATAATTGCAAGTACTATAGAACACATCCTTGCCCTTCTTACCAGCATTATCTTTCCATCTAAAGTTCCTCATGCGACCTCCACCTTCGGAATACAGATCACCATCTTGTAGGTACATTTCCTTGAAAAACATCACCTGTTTATCATCATCATCTTGAAGGCGTTTCCTAATGAAGACGCAAAAAAAACATTGAAATAAGAGTCAATAGTCAATTTTTATTTAGTATATTATTTGTTTTTTTGTTGTTACTATTTTAGTTTGTAACACACAAGTAAAAGTTATAGTTACATATAAAAATATTATGTTTTATTGCATTTGAAAGGTGCAAAAGTTAGGTGTGGAGAATGTGTGTACTTTGTTAAGGAGATCCCTTCTCGAAGTTTAATAGAGTGCACACTTATTCTCTATAGTTCCAAATCCAGAATTTTCTTTATCTGTACATTCTAATTCTATGGCATTGGTGTAAATATGGTTGCGCACTCCTGTTAAAAGATCTCTCATTATTTGTTAATGGCTGATGAGTCAATTTTCTGCATTTGTTTACTATTTAATATTTACATATAGTATAAATATAGACCTGCTTGTTACAAATATTGTATTTTCAAGTACATGAATTAAATTGCTTTAAAACTCCAACCAGTGTCTTGAGTCGATTCTATTCAAGTGAACCTTACCCCTAGGCTATATTAACAAGATACTTAGAATTAGTAATAGGATACTTAAAATTAATAAAATAACTCAAATAATCACAGTGGCAAAATACTTTGATTTTTTGCATTTAAGGTGAAGAAAGGCTGAGTAACTTTGTTTCTTTGATATATAAAAATTGTGGCCATAAAATTTGTCTGTATCGGAAACAAAAAAAAAGAAGCCACTCACATATGAACTCTTCCCACTTCCTCTCTAAGCATTTCCTCAGAAACTCCTGCCATCTCTTTATCTCCTTCTTCCTCTTCTAAAATGTCATCTTCCTCATCAAGGTCCAAGTTTTCATCACTGTCAAATTCACTTCCTGAAGTGTATTAAAAATTCATTATGGATAATCAGATCATTGCAATTTTAATTAGTGTTAAAATAGATTGACTACTTCCTTAATGATGCACACACAAAAATTGGGATGATTAACTTATAATAGAAAGCAACAATTATGTTGACGTTTTCTCATCTATTAAAAAATCACCTGACAGTTCGGCTTCCTCTTCCAAAAACTCCCTCCTAATTCTGAAAATGAATATAAAAATAACATAGACTAGGACAAAGTTCTAACCAAATATAAGTAAATTTGGAGACATGATAGACACAAAATTTTTCTTCTTCAAAAAAGGTCATTAATTTTATAACACTTTTTCAGATTTGTCCATTTCTATGACATCGCTAGTGTTTAAATATAACACATGTCATGAATAATTAATAATTTTATTATTAATGTGTTACCCTTTCTTTTTCTGTTTAAACCCTGTAAATTTAGGTTTTACTTCAGTATCACTGGATGAATCTTCTATTTCTGTGTCAGCCTCTCGATCTCCTACTTCTTCATCAGACTCCTCATTATCACTGCCAGATAAAACGGAACGATGTCCATTTGAATCAGATGAATTTTCATCTTCCTCACTTTCTGAAAACAGTGGCTGCTGATTTTTAAAAAAATTAAAAAAAGTTTAAATGATATATAAAATGCAAAGGTTAAAACTTACAACAAGAGTAATATACCAATATAATCAGACAATCATGACAAATCAGGAAAATATCTGTATTGTATTTGACTGGAAAAAACTTATTTTGTTTACATTCATGTTTAACATCAATAAAAAAAAACAACACTAAATGTATAAACATTTCAAACATTACCTTTAGTCTTTTAGCTTTTGGTGATTTAGTTTCCTCATCAGTTTTTGAAAGCACAGAAAATGGGTCATAGATATCACCATCGTTTTCACTGCATAAGTTGTTGAACTTCTTTGATGATTTTAAGTCAGTGCTATTATGGCTTGGCACCTTTTTACTGATTACAAAATTGTATTTTATCAATTCAGCTGTAACACCTACAAAGATTAAAGATTAACTTGCATATAGAACAAAATGCATTCTAGCCAAAAAAATTTATACTAGTTACAACTTTTAAAATATTTTTTAAAACTCTCAGAATAGACTTTGCGCAATGCATTTTAGTTTTTAAATTAAAATTTGCACATTGCTGGCTATCAAAGGGTCATCCTAACACAAGCTGTTAACAATATCCGAGTCCTAACATCAGGACTGGACCTGGACTGGACTGGTCGACCGTAGTTTCAATTCCTTCCTATTAGCCTATTACTAATAGTATTACCCAGAGTTAATATTTCAATGTGCTAAATCCTCAAACAACTAGTAGGTTTCTTGCGAGTTGAGGGATGAAAAACTTAAAAAAGAAATTCCCCAACTTCACCGTTTACTCCACAATTTGGCATACAATCTATATACAGTGGGACCTGGCTAAGTTGACGGAGTTGGGGTATGAAAAATGGCGCCGAGGTAACCGATCATCGAGTTAAACGAAAACCAATATGGCGGCAAAACATTAACATGCGCTTGAAATTTCTTTATATACATGATGTGCGTTAATTAGTGATGGGACGATTAATCGGAATCGTATAGGAATATCGGGACCCTAATATTTCTTCACTCTTTCCTAAGGTTAAGACCGTTCGTTTTTAAGGACCGTTTAAATATAACCCAGGGTTCCCACTCAGTCTGGAAAAAGTCTGGAATTCTTAAAATAATTTTCCCGGTCTTGAAAGTCGGGAAAAGTTATGACTAGTCGGGAATTTTTATATATATATATTCGAAGTAAATGACTTTGATTACGTCTCTGTGGTCATGTTTCGATTCCATTTAATAAAAAATAAGTTACCAGTTAATAATTGTCTGCGCATGCGTTAAAACTAAGGTCAAATTTTTCGCCTTGCCTCGTCCCATGGCGAATTTAAAAAAAAACAAAACATATCAATATGGTAATTTTAAGAATGCTTTTGACGTGCAGGATATCTATCACTATGAGACCGCACTCGAATTTCCTCCGTCAATCAAATGATACGTGTAACTTGTAATATAAATAGTAACAAATGCGGCCTTGACCGTTAATCACATCAAAGGCGCACGTGTTTGACCTAAGCGAATTTTTAAAAAATCATTCCTTATCAGAATTCGACCTACAACAGTGATGACGTGTACATTATATATATATAAATACTGGAATATTAAGAAAATGATTTGATTTCTCCGTCACGCGCATGTTAGTCACAGTCACGTATCTTACTGGTAACAAAGCAAAACAAAATTATAAAAGAATAATAATTTTTTATTTAATTATATAAAAACCACTGTCGATTCTCGATAAAAACCTTTATTTTCTTTTCTAAAGATATTCGTTTATCTTACAAAATAAAATGATTAATGCATCAGAAAATGAATTAAGTTTAATAATAATATAACATGCACAGCGAAATAATGACGGATTAAAGACCACTATCGACATTTTCGAGTACCTCTGGTGAATACATACTCAATCTAACGGAATCAAATTGAAAGTAAAAACATCATCTGGTAATTTTTATTGAAATCTCGTAGAATCACACAATAGCCGGAAGTCTCGAAGAAAGTGAGATGTCAACACTGTTTTGAACTAAATAAATGAAAATATTTTAAAAATCTTTTTTCAAAAAGGACACGCTTTTAACATAATCACTACTTTTAGTTATGTCTCATATATAAGGGATTTATAGTCAAAAACTTTGTTTTTACAGCTATTTTTTTAAAACTTATAATAAAAACTCTTTACAATTCAGGCCTGATGCCCACACATCTTTTTTTACCTCTATTTTTTTTTATACCAAACACCTCATAAGCGACACCTCATAAGCGACCGCCCAACATTTTATACCACGGTGATGTGTTCACGTGGTGAACTCATGGATGTCAACAAAGCAGACGGGTACCGATGCTTATATAAAGATAAACCAAACATGCAATAATTTAAATACGGTACATTTGATCGATCTGAAGGAAGGATGGATACAACATACAAATAGTGTGACTTAAATAAAAGCGTGTAAAATGCCAAAGTGCATTGCTAGGCGAACAGACGGGGATCGAGCTAACCGAAGTTAAGTTGCAAATTTGGCACTCTTTTGTGCTCGAAATATTAGGGCTCGGCGAATTTAAAAAAATCGAATTAACCAATGAAAAAATGCATAAACAAAGAGAGAATTTGGCGGTTGCAATAAAAAACGTCGTCTTAATAGAGCTGACGAGTTAACCGGGCTCGAGTTAAGTGGGTCCCACTGTATATATAATACGCCTAAACGAGTAAGCCTGACGAATGACCCTCGATGGGGTTGACAGATCACAGTTGGCAAGCGTAGTGGGATGAAAAGTAAGAAGAAAAAAAGGGTGGGGGTGGGCAACGATGCTTTGTGTGTCGTTCCTTCACAGAATAACATATGATTCACAGTTTAGTGGTTATCACGTTCGCCTTGCACACGGAAAGTCCTGAGTTCAAACCCCAGCGTGAACATTTTATTTTTTCAATTTTTAAAAATGTTTGTTTCTGCTTTTTTCTATTACTTCGTGCTTCTGTTTGTGTCCTTTCTCTCACCCCCCCCTCTTTGCATTATCTATGATGAGCATGTCTGCGGCGTATGCTACGCAGAGGGTCGTATCTCGTTTACTTATATTTTTACCAGACAATGTGAGCAGGCCAAGAGTGTTTCTAATTTGTTACATTCTCTTATGGGTTTTAAGACCTAAGAAAAAATACCTTACTACCGCTAACACTAACAGATTGCCTTTTTAAAAAACTATTATTGGTTAAAAGGTCATTTAAAAATAAGTGGCCTTACAACCTTAAAAACAACCATTAAATCTCCTTTTAAATGTCATCCTGGCAAGTTGACATTTAAAAAGTAATAAGACATTTTATATATATACGAGCAACAAAGCCCGCCCAAGGCTTTTTTGTTTCCATTAATTAATCGTTAATTTCAATGAAAGTCAAAAATTGAAATGTATGGTGTCATAAGTAACATTTATTAAACGTACTTGTCGTAAATCAAAATAACACTGGAAAGTCTTCTTTAAGTGACATCTTTTAACTAGCAACGCAAAAAGACAAGCGTATTGACATTATTTCGTCAGTCAATAGTTTAAAACCAAAATTTTCGTGTAATCGTCCGTAAATTTATTTATCGGCCGCAATATTTTACTTTTTAACTACCAGTACATTTATAAGTGGTGGGTCGATTAATCTTTAAAAAAATTTTAATTGTTAAAAATTTGTAACGATTAATCGAGAAATTAATCGTTAATTTCCGCAGCCCTAATATATATATATATAAATATATAAAACAAAAATACACATCACTGTTAACTCCTTTGTTAAGCTCACTATGTTGTTTTTCAAATTCACTGAGTTGACGAGCATTGAGCAAGAGAGCTGAACACAAGCACGGTGACATCAAAGCCTCTTTGATGTCACCATTGGACGATGCAAGCGCGGATTGCTAAATTTGATATATTCTCAGAACTTTTAAGGGAAAATGCCTTGCTACTGCTAACAGAGGGTTTAACAGTTAATTGATCAAACATGAAAACAAGCAATGGGTTGCCTGAAATCTTGTTTAAAACAAATGTTTGTGTATGCGAATTTAAAAGTTATATGCTGCTAAACAGTGTGTTCTTTTAGAAAATTATTTTAAAAGATTTTTAATATTTTCTTCATTAAATTGAAATTTTAAAGTTGTTATCTTCAAATTCTTGATTCCGTTAATTTAAATTCAAATCCCCCCTCCAACCTTTTCTTATTCCTGAAATGGTGAATTATCAACAAAGATTTGACACACAATGAAATCAAAGCACAAAGATTTGACACACAACGAACACCCAAGCACAAAGATTTGACACACAACGAACATCCAAGCACAAAGAGTAACCTAATAGAAAGTCTTTAAAATCTTAAGTATTTCATGGAGACAACTATCATCAGAATAAGTTTGTCTGAGAGAACTACAATTAATCAAAACAGTTATAATTTTACCTAATGGATCTGAATGAACGCTCCATTGATTGATCCATGCTGTTTTCATCTTCCATTGAAGAAGCTCTGACACCTCCGCTGGCTTGAGTTGTTAGGTTTTGGAAAATATCTCCAGCTGTAAATTGAAGGCTTGATTCTATGGCTAAAATGAAGATAAATAAAACCAATTGTTAAAATGTAAATGTCATAGGACCTGGAAGTAAGTTTTTTTCAAGACTTTTCCCCAAACAGCGGTGAAAGAAAAAATATAATTTAAAGCTGTGACACAATTTCTATTTTATCATATCTACATAATTTTAAAAAATGAGTTTAGAAAACAAATATCCAAGCAGCAGGAGTTCATCTACACAGCTTTCAATAACACATTGTCTAGCATTGCACATGTACTACTGTGCTAATTGCAATTCACATCTGGAGCACTTTTGTTCCAGGCAAGCTCAGGTTTTGAGGGGGTAATGTAGAGAATTCTGGAAATTGGCTAAGAAAAGTAATAAATGTTTTGCTGGAGATATAAGTTCAAAACCAATTTTTAATAAGACAATATACTTTACACAGGAAGATGCAAGTAACTGACATCTTGCAAACAATAATATTTACACAACTCTTTATTTTATATCTGAGATAAATGTTGGATATTCTGGCTCGTACTCCTATGTATGTTGAGAGGGTTAACTGATGCTCAATAGATACTAATATAGCTATTAGCAACTAGCAGATTATTCAGTTTTGTTTGGAAACTTACGTTCTTGACTATTCAATCCTCTAAAAATGTTTCCTGCAGTAAGTTGTGTTGATTCTGAAATACAAAGAAAGAAATTGCTAAAATTTCTCTAAGAGTCTACACATTTTAAAAAACAAGAAGTAACTTTTTAAAAATAAAATTTCAGCTTTTAAAATTGGATTTTAAAAATATTTTTCAGTTACTTAAAAGAAGCTACAGTCGAACCCACTTAACTCGAGCTCGGTTACCTCGCCCAACCCATTATGTCGACGTTTTTTTTTGGAACCGCCAAATTCTCTCTTTGTCTTAGTATTTTCTCGTCGTTTAATTCTATTTTTTTAAGTCGCCGAAACCTCGTAACACGAGCACAAAAAAGGGTCAAATTTACCACTTAACGTTGGTTATCTCGATCCCTATGACCAGCTTTTGAAAATGTTAGCTATGATTTTTTTATAACCAAGGGAAGGGACCAATTTTCTGCCTCACCAGGGTCTGCTACTTCTGGTACTATGCTTCGGTAACTAAGCGAATACATTTTTTTAAAAATCAGTCACTAGCGAACTCCACAAACAGTGATGACGTGTATTTTTATATTTATAGACCAGAATATTATTATTATTAAGAAAACGCTTTGATTTTGATGTCACGTTCGCTCGCGTGTTGGCTCTGGTATTCTGCCGTAACACAACATAAAATTAACTCCTGGTAATAAGCTAATATGCCAACTAAGTCCTGATAAAACGGAGTAAACAGTCATATTAAGATGGAATTTATTTAAATACCATATTATGTTTCACTCGTTAACTTGCCATAATTATTGTATTTCGCCGCGCACACGACGATCCCCCCCCACCCAATAGGGTGGGGTTTAGGTGGGGTTGAGCTACACTCGCCATTTTCCAAGGCATGCTCTGACTCAATTTAAAAAGAAAAATGTTCCTTCCCCCCCAACCGACTGTAGATGTATAACAGTGGGGGAGGGGAGGGAAGGTCTCTCTTCTCGCGGTCTTGTATTGGTATGTCAAAGCAAGAGGCTTCCTTTTATATAAACATCAAAGACCTGTCTAGCCTTCAACACCCTCATTATCCCTTGCTAGAAAACTCCGTAACTTGTCCCCCCCCCTGCCCGCCCCTTTGAGTTCACAGAGCGCTGTAGTAATAGCCGTGACCTTTGACCGTACAGTGCTTCGACAACTAAGCAAATTAAAATTTAGCATTCCTTAGCCGTAGGTTTAAGTAAACTAAAAGCCATGACGTGTATATTATTTAGATACCGGAATAGGGAGAAAGCGATTTGAAGTCACCGTCGCTAACACAACAAAAACTAACTCCAGGGTAAAAAGCTATTACGGGCTTATTGAAGTTGCAGCTAAATGAATTATTTAAATTCCGAAGACTTAAAACTTAAATAAATAAGCCTAAATATTTTTAAAGATGTGTAAGCGGTTGTTCGATAGTTGTAACTACGGTAAACACTAGTCCTAGCGTAATGGTAGTCAAATATTAACAATATTTGCCACTTTTTTCGACATGCCCAGAACGATGCGCGAACGACTATATTTATTTGAATCTTGTTTGTTTTCCTTGGTCCTTATACAAATAAATGCCTTGGTATTTATTAGTAATAAACTTACACTAAGATTATGACTTTAATTATAATTACATCATTAGTATTAGTATTAAATAGCATGAAATAATAAAGTTCAAGGACGAACGAGCAAATGAACTAAAACTAGAGCCTCAGTCTCAGTCAGAGCCGAGTCACTAATTCATTTACATAAATCATACTCGCAAGGACGTTCCATTTCGCATAATATAATATATCACATAATTTAACATTATATTGATATTTTTTATATTTCGATAAGATTCTGTTTAATCGTCCCATCACTAATTAACGCACAACACGTATATAAAGAAATTTCAAGTGCATGTTAATATTTTTGCCGCCATATTGGTTTTCGTTTTAACTCGATCATCGGTTACCTTGATGCCATTTTTCATACCCCAACGCCGTCGACTTAACCGGTTTCGACTGTAGTTATAAATATTACTTGTCTCTAATTGATTTACCTGATGAATCCATTGTTGGTAGTTTAAATGATTCTCGGGCTAAACTTGATATTTTGTACTCTGGTCGTTGGGTCATTTTGATAAAACTGCAGAGTTTTATAAATTTGTTATTAGCATACAGAATTTCTATCATTTATAATAAATTGTGCTTAAAACAAGGACATCATAATTAATATAAAAGACCATGCGTTAAAATCTTTTTCAATCTTTGTCAGAAATAAACTGAATAAAATGTCTTAGTGTTTATGAATGTTAAACAGTCTGAAAAAAAAGATAACACAGCCTCTATTAAAATTAAAATGATTAAGGTGAATTTTTTAAAAAATAAATATTACTACACCCGTTGCTAGAGAGGTCAATGAGTACTTATTCAATCATGAAGCCCCTGTATTAAAGTCTTTAAAGCTGTGGTGGTCAAGAGTGCGTGAGGGCATGCAAGTTGCGGAAGCCACCCACACAGCATGGAGTGAAAAGAGAAGAGCCAGGAAAAAGGGGAGGAGAGAAGCAGGAGTAAACGCCATCGTCTCTTGAGGATGGAAGGATGCCATATAAAGCTGTGGAGGGTCTTGGTCAAGTACAAGATCATTAAAATTTTATTGCTGCAAGTCAAGCAAGTTTGTTTCAATCTGGTTAAAATGGTCAATAGTTATATTCGTTGCGCGCTGCAGAGATAATGAATGTATAAGTATCATTCTTACAAACACATTTTTTTTTAAATACCAAAAGTGAATAGAGAATAAATTTTTTTACCCATCCTTATCCAACATTGGTGAATTAGTAATGGACTGTGATGATTCGTTGTGTTCATGCTGTGCAGATGTCAACTGACTAGCGTCTGAAGCATACAAGTCTGGGGAGCGAGAGTTTTCTCTTCTGAACTTCTCCTTTTGAATAAGGAAAGAAAATGAATAATGAATATATTAAATAAATGATAAACAATACACAAGTAAAAATAGATTTAAAACAAAATCACTAGGCTTAAACTTAAATATTAGAATAAAATGCACAAAAAGATACCTGACGACTTGGTTGTAATCCATCCCTTTGTGTTGCTTCATTGGACCATAAGCTCATCAAAGGATCTAAGCAGTGAATTAAAGCAGAATTTATAGAATGATTTGCATTTATTTAGTGACAGCTGGACATTGTGCTGGACATTGTGCAACCCATCAGAGGCATTAAGTTTGCTGTCTTTTTTTCTCTTCAAACTGAAGTTGGATGGAAAACCATGAAAATGATGCTTTTTAAATTGTAATTTCTGAAACTTCGTTTCTGTTCTTCTGTCTGTGGCCACCTTTTTGTTTTAACTTGACTAGTTTTTCCATGGTAGGGATTCAGGATGTGAAGTTAATTTTAACACTTTTGTTTAATAATTTGTACTGATTATGGTCATTGAAGCAACATCTAGATCTCTATTTGTCATTAATAAAGCTTACAATTTATTGTTTTATTCACACAAATTTTTTGTGTATCATTATCATAAAGAAATGGAAATATTTTTTTTGATATCTAAAAGAGAAATATACATACCTCTATCCGAGCTAACTAAACTCTCAGTCTCCACAACATTCTCGTCATCAGCTTTTTTTGCACCATCTTTATTGGTTGAATCTTCAGCATTGTCTTCATCATCACTCTGTACAACTTTAGTCCTTTTCTTTTTGCGACTGAATAAAAGGATGTCATCTGAAAAAAATGGAGAAAAAAAATATTGTTGCCTTAAAATATGGTTTACTAAAACCAGCAAGAGATTTTTTTGTTGTGTGTATAAGAAATGAAGGAAAATAAAATATGAGAAAAGCCACCTTGATCTAGATCTAAGTAAATCTTTATTGTTATATATTATAATTATGATATATACCATCTTCCTCATCATCTTTCTCCTCTTCATTTCCATTAGCTTCTTCCTCATCTTCGGAGGCATCAAAATGAAGATGAACGTCATTTGAATCTTCATCTACATTGCTTTCCTTTCCTCCATCAGCACAAGACAACCCATCATCTTCATCCGAGTCTTCTTTCGCTTCTGTATCCAGCAGAGGGTTGTACTGCAATAAAATATGGAATAATTTATAAACACTGTAACATAAAAAACTAATTCACCCATCAGTACCAATGTATCAGAACAAACCATAAGAAAGTGTGTTAAAGAGTTATTCAAATGATAATTTCCTTGAACAATAAAGTTATGCAAGGCCTAAACTTACATCTTTCTCATCATCAGAGTCGTCATTATCAAACATCATTGCAGCATCTTCTTCTTCATCCTCTTCACTTGAAACTGAGCTTTCTGTCATCTCCTCCTCCTCCTCTTCATCTACCTTCTCACCCTCAAACCCCTCCTCATTCTCAAGAGCATAAAGCTCTAACCTCCGCTGACGGGCTTCTTCTCGCTTGATTCTCATCCCCACGTCCAACTGTTGTTTCAGTTTGATCAATTTAGAGCCTTTCAAGGTTGGAAAAAAATATTTGGGCATGAAAATTATGAAAGATGATAAACTAATAAATTCACTACAACATTCAAACATCGTAGTACTAATTACCTATATTATACTGTCATATCACAGATCTTAGCTTGACATTGGTTATTTTAAAAATTAAATGTTATTTTCACATTATAAACCCACCCAAAAAAGATGTTGCAGTAATTAATTGGTTTCAATTTTAGTGATGCTAAGTTCCCTGGAAAACTTTGACTCATTGCTTGTAACTAAGGCATAGCTAATGGCAGTGCATCATTTCACACAATTTAAAAAATAAATAACAATAGGTGAAATCATAGGCAAAGAGCTGCAATTTCTGTATGTTTATCATCTTTGTCAGTACTGCACCTTTTAAGTACAACCGAGATAAAATAGAATCCAATTTTCAACCTAAAGTGCATATGTTCCAAACAGATGCCCGTGAATTAGAAACAGAATTGTAGATAAAATGTTTACCTGGTGTATAAGAATTATAGATAAAATGTTTACCTGGTGTATCACTTGTGAGTATCTCATCTTCCTGTTGAACTTGATATGTTAGGGATTTAAGCTTCAACTCTTTCTTAGCACCTTCTTCTCCCTCTTTTGATATAATACTGAACAGATACATTTAAAATTAAACTGAACTACATAAAAAGGTTCCTATTATCAATTTAAAAACATTATACATGGGGTACTGTATTTAAGCTTTGGGAAGAAAGTAAAATAATTGAATAAAATATTTTAGACATCTAAAGAGATAATAAAACGGTTAAAAGTGTGTTGTCAAAAGTCAAAAGAATTAAGTCTAAGCATTAATGAAAAATCAATATTTTTCTACAAAATAATGGGAACAGAAATGAAGAGAAATGAGGAACATGAGTTACTGTATTTTATTGTTTTACAAAATTCAGCTTTATCAATTGGGCTCGTCAGTTAAAAAAAAAGGGGTTCAGAATATTAACTCAACAAAAGCTTAACTGACACTAAACACTGAAGGGAGGAGTTTGGGGTAGGTTTAAAATTTGTTAGCTGTGCACAATTTTCTGAAAAAAAATATCTACGTATTTATTCTTAGAGTTGTGCAAATCTTTAGCTTTACAATTTTTAAAATAAATTCTTTGAAGATTAATAATTTTGCTGTAAGATCACTTGAAGCTCTGTCTGTTGAAATGTACACAATTAATCAAAAGACTTAATTGGTCAAGTATAAACAAATTATGTAAAAGAATGACATTTAGAAGCTTACCTGAGATTAACCTTGTGTGCTGCTCTAGGCGTCCGTGGCTTGGAGTGCTCAGCATACTTGTCCATTAGCTTCAACAGACCTGGATTCTTAGGTGGTGAAATATCCTTGGGCTCCTCTAAATATATGACATCATGAGGAGAACCACTGAGGTGTGGCAGTGGAGGAAGCACCAAACCCTGAAGCTTGTCTAACAAGCTCTTCCTCTTTGATGATGATTTGGTTGACTGATTTTCACAAGAAGAATCCCTGAAGGGTGTGTGCAAAACTTTATTTTCCTGTGCCCCAGAGTCATTGTCCAATATGACTGTCTGAGCAGTGCTGCTGAATTCTGAACACTGTGATGCAGTCTCCGGCACTAGGACATTATCATTTCCAGTGGAGCTTATTGACAAAAACAAATCCCTGGATGGGTCCTTTTTTAAGGTTGGAATAAAACTATCAGTTTCAACTGATTCATGAAATGCATTTCCAGCATAATCAAGTTTATCTAATTTAGTTTGTTCACATGAAGCTTGCAATATCTGAGTCGACACAGCGCTGTCAGCATTGGATTGGATGTTGCAGCTTTGATTTACACTAGACTTTTCAGCAGAATGATTATGAGAATCCTCATTATGACAAGCAGGCACAGAGTCTTTTGAACTATTTGAATCAGCTGATGAAATGGCCTCTATTTGGCCTAATGTTTTTGCTTCATGACGATCAGAGGTCTCATGTGAATCAAGGTTAATCACATCTGCTGAAACGTTAGCATCTTCAGAGGCATTGTGTGTTGTTGAGACAGGCGTGTCAAGCTTAACTGACGATATGGCTTGAGAATCAGCTGTTGTCACACTGTCAGTTTCTGTTGGGTCTGATGAATCATTTGCTATGACAACATGTGAGGAGATTACAGATTCACCAGGAACTAAATCAGGCAGATAATCGTCATCGTCCTCGTCATCAACCAAATTATGAGGCAGCACCATGTCAGAGCCAGTAAGGAGTTGGCCAGTGTTTGACTGGGAAGTCACTTGATCTTGTGAAGCAACCCCAGAATCATCAGAAAGTTTAGCTTGAGGGGGCTGAACAACCTGGGTGTGATCCTGACAATCAGAGCTGATTGTTTTACGTTTCTGCCTAACTGGTGGGCTGGGCAAGAGATGCAGGGCCAACCTGTCTTGAATTATTTGAGCTTTTCTGAAATCATATCACGTAAAATGTTTAGTTTCATCTCAGATAGACAATAGCTATTTACTTGCGGGATATACGTTCCCTGGGTCTTTTTCTAAGAAAAATACAGTTAACCCCAAAAAGAGCACAATTAATTATCTTAAAGTAACTTACACAATGTCTTTAGCCCTTCGCAAACCAGCATATTCCTGTTTCTTTTTTGAAGCCCTTGCCAGGAAGTCATTTAAAGACTTTGTTTCTGGTTCATAGTATGGTATATTTACACGAGTTTCTGAAATCCAAAACCAAGATGAATTACGTTTTACATCATGTTTAAAAATATCCAAGAATTTATCTTAATTACAATCATCTGAGTTGCACCTATCAGCACAGAGTATTTAAAATGTAATGACTAATCAACTTTACATCAGTGCCAAATGCCTCTCTGCCAAAGGGAGTATAAAAAAAAACCACCAATAGATCTAACACCTAAAACCTAACCACGAAGAATAGCCCACACTGAACTAGCTATTAAAATGAATAACTAAAGTTATGTAAAAACTATGACAAAGAACCTCTCAACATTCTCTGAGAATCACTGTAAATTTCCAACATTTTGTCAGCAGAGGGCTTAGACTTTCGGGCATACTTGGCTCTGTCTTTTGATGACTTTGATGCCCCCTAAAGGAAAAAACAAACAAATAATAATAATAATTCTGTATACAAAAATAATACTAAGTAGGAAAAAAACAGAAAATCTGAGCCAATACAAAAATATAGACTCCCCAAGAGTCTCTCTAAGTGGTGGGGAGGTGCCCACAAAGCAACACAAAATGAGCCAACTGGCCCTAAAGGAGATTCCTCCAGCTACCCCAGGAAACAAATGGGTGACTTCCTTGACAACAATTAATACAGTTATTTTTTTAAATAACAATTTTTCAATATTATTAAGTAATGAAATGTGAAAAGCTTACCTTCAGCTTTTTTAACTTGGCCAGAATCTCAGGATTAAGTTGACTCTCATCAAAACCTTCATCATCTTCATTACCATGATCCTCTTCATCCTCACTGATGGGTGCTACATCACCATCCTTGTCCTCATGGGCAACTGAGGTAACAGGAATGACTTAAAATATAAACATTTCATTTATAAAACCATCCACACAAAAAAAACTCACCTCAAAATGCAGCGTATTTATATTTTATTTTTAAAAAATAATTATTGTATAGAAAGGAAAAAAAGTAACATAATTATTGTCTAACTAATCACAAATTGGGGGCGCGATGGTCTAAGTGGTAGCGCACTGGACTATCGAACCAAGGCAGATCCCGAGTCGCGGGTTCGAGCCCAGGTTCTGGCAAGGCCTCTGGGGCATTGTGCTGGCCACACATTCCCCTGCTCGTTAGTGGTGGCCAAAAAACTTGTGAACGCTACATCACTTGCCCCATAGTCCGTCATGGACTGATAGGGGTCATTTATTTATTTATTTATAATCACAAATTGATTCAAGTTGAATTTTAAGTGTAGACCTATTTTTGGGGCCGACTAAAAATTTAATCACCTAAACCATCATCATCACTAATCTCTGCATCAAATATGTCATTATTTTTTAGATCCATATTAACTTTTGGAACGTCAATGTCATTATCACTTTCATCAGATTCATTTATAAAACATTTCTTCTTTTTCTTGATGACAGCAGTGTCTTCAACTTCATTGTCCTCTGTATGAAAATTGTCAGGATCTACTTGGCTTGAGTTAATATCCTTGGAACTTCCAGAATGCTTTAAATCACTGACTTCTGTATGCTCATCTGTTACATCATCATCTTCCAGTATCATCTGCAATTGGAGGGTACAAAATTCAAATTGATATTTATGAGTAAAAATATATTTATCCCCACAATCTTACTTTTTTTAGTTTGAGTCTAGGTAAAAGCCCCAAAAAAATGAATATTTTATTTGACATTAAACCTTACCCTGTGTTTGCCTCTGGATGTTTTTCTGCCAATTACAATTTCATCTTCACTTTCTGAATCTTCTGAAAATCATACAAATAATGGAGAAAAAAAATTAAAATAAAAAGCTACTTCTGTTTAAAAATACTAATAGACAGATTTGCTTTAAAATTATTTTGGAAATTCTGACCTTTTGATTGGTTTAAAAGTTCCTCTTCCATTCCTGAGTCTGATTTATTTAGTTTGTGAGATAAGTCGTTCGTCACAACAGTACAATCCACCACATCAGAATCTGTGATAAACTGAAGAATATTTGGCTTTGGGGTTAAACTAAAGAGAATGTGTGTATTTGTAAATGCATAGGAAACAACCAAAGAGTTGTTATCCCTATTGATATCTGAGGATTGTATTAGATTATTCTTTAGTTGTATTTACAAGTTAAAATTAATATATTATTACTACATGTACTTCACTCTTAGTTCATCAATCCTCTAGAATTTCTAGGTTTAATGATAATGATGTAACTATTGGTGTTACACTTATCAATTTTGCATATATGGTTTCAGAAATGAATCTTGCTGCTCTTTTTCTTTCTAGTTTATGATACTTTGCTTTCTTTGGTTGATGGGTCCCATAGAATTCATAGATGCCAACAATTACCCATGCCGCAAATTTGATAAAGATAGTATTATTTTAGTATCAGTATCATGCCTGTGTTTATGGGGTGTAAAATTTTGTTTAAAAAATGGATGCTGTGCAACTTTGCACACAAGTTTGTGCCTTATTTTGCACATGGACTAATGAACCTTCGAGGGAACATTAGTGCCCATAAGGGAGGTGCAATTTCTGTCTATAGTGAAACAATACATTATCTAGGTTCCCCATGATATAGTTCTCTGCTCATTGAAAAGTATGAAAAGGCACTATTCACTATCACTATACTGTCAGTTCAGTGACTATACTATAGTAGACTATACATTATACACTATACTATACATGATTACCTAATTAGTAGATTAGTAGGCCTATGTTTATAATTTTAGGCCTCTATGCCCGTCCTTTTTTTGGGATTGTTATTTTAATTAACCATGTAATAAATTTAAATAAATGAAGAGTACGAGTTTGAGTTACCATTATACTTAATTAATATAAGTAAGAGTAAGAGTAAGACACAGTCAGTGTAAGACTAAGAGTAAGAGCAAGTCAGTGGTGAGTGGTGGCGGATCACAAACAGGCCATCGCTTTAATTATAAAAGTTTAAACAATAACCTTTTCAGTATACAAAGGAAAATCAATTTCGTTGTTTTGAGTACTCATCCCATACCATAAATTTATTTGAATAATTTTGATAGTTACTCATAATAGCACTAGTTCTGTGTATATTATTATTTTGTGCTGAAGTTGGCGCTAGTCCGAAGGTTCCTACTTCCCGCTTTGTTATTTTTACTGTCCAGCGTTTTATAACTCTTTCGCTAAATTAAAAATAATAGTCTCGCAACTTTACAAAATTATATTTTCGTTCATAATTTTTATTTTTAAATATTATCTTACATTTTTTAACCAACCTTCAAATAAAAAAAACTGTTGATTTGTTACCCTGAACCAGCAAGATTGAAGCATTTATCCTGGGCCCTCGAAAACAAGTAAAATCATTAAACCTTGAAACACTAGAGGATAGACGGATAGAAGAACCAAGAGTAAAGACTAAAGTAGAAATAATACACAAAGTATAAAGCGATTAATTTTAATTTAGAAATACAACACAAAGATAACTTAATACTAATTAATACAAACCTCAAATAGACATGGATAAAAACACCTTCCTTATTCCGTATGAGAAAACACATACAAATTCTCGTTTTTCCCGTCCGGAATTCGGGCGTGGTATGGGTTGCCTGAAAAAACCAGGAAAACCAATACTTTATCAACGTTTAAAACTCTACTACGAATGCAGGACTAAAAACAAACCATAGATAAGCGCAGCGTAGGACGCAATAATCTTCTGTATAGGAGGAGCGTCTGTAACAGATAAGAAGATAAGATAAAAGTGACGATAAAAGTGGGGGCGGGCGCGACAATTTGGTATGGCCAGTATGTATGGGACAACATCAATCGAGGGACACTAAATATAATCATTAACTATAATCATCATTGTGGCATTAGAAGTGAACAAGTCAGAACAACTTACTGGCTTTGGAATCTTAAAATATGGAAAATGATGATTAAAAGAAAATGTTTCCAGAAAAAAGAATTTTTATCAGAACAAAAAAATTAAAATGTAATAATAATAAATTTAACGATGTGTAAATTATTTAAATTACTTAAACTTAAAAACCCTTTTAACGTCTGTAGATCGTCGAGTTTTAATAAAATGCATAATCTGAAAGCTGATATATAGCGCCTCACTTTAAAAACAAAATGTTAAATACTACTTCAAAGTGAAGTGTTATTTAGATAAAAGACCTCAAGGGAAGTTTTGAGATATTCAAGTTTTTAAATTTAAAACTATACAGATATATCATAAAGGAACAATATATTTTTATTTTTCATCTGGTAAGAGACATTATTTTTTCATAAGTCACTTTCAGAGCATTCTATTTTTGACGCTCTATCAGATAGAGATCGAAGTATAACTAAAAGATTTCAAAAAATGTCACGTAGCCGTTTCTTCCCTTGAATTTTATAATTTATATAGCACAGTACCACAGAAAGGTAGATGGATAACATGCAAACAGGGTATCCATCTACTTTTCAATAAGCCTGATTGCAGTCTCACCCACATTTTGTTCGCTCCATTTACAACATAAAGCAAATTTTAGACCCCCCCCACACACACACTATTCCCAAATTGATGCCGCCTTTGGACTATAAAATTCTCTGTTAAAAATGTGGCCCTCTCCAATTTAATAAAAAAAATAGGATGACAATATGTCTTTTTGCTAGTATATGCAGATGATTATTAAAAATAAATTTTTAAAAAGTGGGATGGAGCATTTAGGTTTATTCTACATTAAAAGAAATCATAATTTGGTTTCGTAGAGTGCCTTAAAATTTAAAAAAAAATACAATGAGCATTGGGGGAAATATTTCTTCATATTATTGTCGCTAAATTAACTTAAATTGATTTACATTTTAATTAACATTAGAAATTATTTTCAAAGTACTATTTCAGAAATTTCTAAAGTATTTTTTTAGTTTTTACTGGATTCAAACACATGTCATAATTTTTAAAAATATATTTTAAAACTATATAATTTGCAATTGTCACACAAGTCAGTCTGTCCTGACGCTACTAATTTTAGAAAGCGGGGAAAACCAAATTACTGCACCAAAGCATCAAAAGGTGTGCAAATTAAATATGCGCTGTAAAAAAATATTATATGACGTCATCGTTTTCGCTAATATTTTAATTTTGGAAAAGGGATCAATGTAAATAAAATATTTAAAAAATCTTTTTTTAAAAGGACACGCTTTTATTTACATATAGAAAGTGCACTAAAAAGAAGAAAATAAAAATTTTCAATCCGTGAACCTATCGACTGCACATAAAAGCGTGGGGCGCCCATCACAACTCATTTCTTATTGCAACTACTCTTTTGCATATAGATAAATTTTCTAATTAATATGATAGTAGCATGTATATGATCAAAGTTGTGAAACTTTAAATGTTTATTAATATTCATATAAATTTGTATTTATGTTTCGCAGCTTTGTACATGATTGCGATGGGTCGCCTCAACGCGTCAACTCAAACTTTCACGTGGAAAAAAAACAATAACAAACAGTGAATTTGAATTATATACGTTATATAAGGATAAACTAAAAATGCATTAATTTAATTACGGTACGTTCGGTCGATCTGAAATTTTGATACGATGCATTGTTAGGTGAGACGGGTCCGTGTGCCAAATTTCAGCTCGATCGGATCACGGGAAGTGGGTCATTTTTTACTTTTGTTTTTCCGCCCGCCCAAGACAGAGAGAGATGACGACAGACAGAGAGAGATGACGACAGACAGAGAGACAGAGACGCCGGTGAAGTTAATATAAGGGATTTAAAAAAGATTGCTAAACACGAAACTTCTAATCAACACCATACTGCAATACGACAATATTGGCTTGCTAAATATCGTATTTCAAATGATGAAACTGTAATATCTGGTTTGATCAGTCAAGAGCGTCGCCGAGTGGAAAAGAATAGAGAAGTATTGAAACGGATGATAGACGTGACGTTGTTCTTAGCAAAACAAGGTTTGCCATTCAGAGGACACAGATAACATTCTTGTTTTAGTGATGGCAGTTGTAGAAATACTGGCAATTTTCGTGAATTGATATCTTTATTAGCCAAATATGACTTCACTTTGGACAGGCATCTAAAGTTTGAAAAGAAAGTAAACTTTATTTAAGTCATGACGGGCAAATTTATTTAATTCAATCACTCGCATCTGAATAATCGGCGACAATTAATAATGAAGTTAAGTCTTGCACAATGCTTTTTTAAAATTATTGATTCAACGATTGATATATCTAGAATTGATCAGATGTCAGTTTCTTTATGTTCAGATTTAAAATCAGGACATGTTGTGGAAAGATTAATAGGCTTTTATACTTTGGTTAACAGCAATGTTGCTGCATTTGCTGAGAAGATTTTAATGGAACTACAAAAGCGAAACATGGATATCACACTCTGTCGAGGACAGGCATACGATGGCGCATCTGTGATGTCTGGAATTAAGAGTGGCCTTCAAACTCAAATAAAGAAAATTTCACCCAATGCCATCTATGTTCATTGTTGTGCCCATGTTTTGAATTTGGTTACCATGGAAGCAAAGTCTGTAAACAGTGATGTTCAGTTGTTTTTCGGCACAGCTGAAAAGTTGTATGCATTCCTTACGTCTAGTTTACCACGTCTACATACTCTTAAAGAACACCAGAAATCTCAATATGAATCAACAGACTTTCAAACGACTTTCTGATACAAGATGTGCAAGTCGTACGCATGCAGTTGATGCAGTTGTTAGATCATTCTCTGCCATTCTAGCCACACTTGAAGATATACATTCATGAGAATGAAAGTCTATAAAGGAAGTGTCAGAGCTGAAGCTATGGGACTGTCCGTTTTAATAACAAAATATTATTTTGTTTTTCTGATGCTATTTGTACAAAAGTTGTTGGATAATATCTTCGGGTTATCAAACTACTTGCAACGCAAGGGCATCGACATTGCATTTTCAAAACAATTGATCGATGTTGGAAGCAATAAGTTTGTTGAAATGAGAAGCGATGAAGCTTTTGAAATTCTGAATGTAGATTAAATTGAAATAAATTTACGTTACTATTTTGAAATCATCTATTTATAATGTTGATTCTGTTTGACTTGTTCGATGATTTAGAAAATTTACTGAATTAGTAGGCTAATAATTAGTATTTAAGCAATGCTCAGATATAAGTAAAATTTGGCTGCGCCCCCTGAAATTCTCCTGCCCCCCCCCCACGCAGACAAATATAAATCCGCCACTGCTATCCGGGTCATATTTCGGAAAGGAATATTCGCACGCTTTCTGTTGTTCCTGCCTGACATTTTCCAGACTTCCATTTCTTTGAGGCAAAAGATTTTAAAGCAAGAAATGATGAAATGATTTGTTTTTAAAAATTGACTTTTATTTGAATTCGAACCGTTAACCTTACGATTGAATTCACATATGGAGGCCACTCTAAATACCCGGGAAAGCAATATCAAAGGCAATAGTAATTATTAACTGATATAACTATAGAAAAGGCTCCCCACGAAAGAGGTTCAAAACAAACTAAAAAGTTTTTAAAAATACAAATCTTTTAAATTTAGTGCTGTGATGATTTAAGATTAATTATAATTTATTGGTTTATTATTTAAATTTCAAATGATTGACTTTAATGCTAATGATCAATCGTATACCGTATATACTCGTTATATAGCCAGTTCGTTCATAAGTCGACCCCCCCCCCTCCTCTTTTGGAAGAGAAAAGTATTAAAAGTTAAAAGTGTATAACCCGCTCGCAAGCCGACCCCCCCAAAAATAATAGGACAGCTTAAACAAAATGGTACATTTTTTGTTTAAACTGCAAGCTAAATCGGTCATTCTGATTGTTTACTTTGAGCTACCTATCTTTGTCTTTGTGCTCTTTGTTATGCAAGAGTTACCGGTATTTAAAAAAAAATCTTTGGGAAACAGTGGTGAAAGCGCGTACATTAAAATTCGTTGTTGAAAACAAAATTTGAAAAACAATTTATTAAACATTAACAAAATAAATAAAATGATTAAGTAAGGTAAGTGCAGATGTTTAGCGATATATTATAGCTTCTGGTAGAGCATTCGAATCTTGTAAAAAGTAGAAAATGACCTTAATGATCTACAATAACAACAACGATATTTAATATACATGCAGAAACCACCTATGACCCGCTCATTAGCCGACCCCCTACCTTTTCACCCTAGATTTTGGCCAAAAAACGTCGGCTTTAGAACGAGTATATACGGTACTTATTTTTCGTCCATCAGTAACTAATGTACCGGAAGTCAGTAGATAATAAAACAAACCCGTAAAAACAAAGTTTTTGACTATAAATCCCTTATATATGAGACATAACTAAAAGTATTTACAAATATTTACAGACTGAATCTGTCTTTACTCCACTTTGCTTTTAACCCGGGAGGGGGTGGGAGAGGGGAAAGGTCTTGTCACCGATCGCTGGATCGAGCTCAGCGTGACACGCAAAATGTAAACAAAAGCACGCCGGTACACCTGGTTAAAACACGAGATGTGTTCACCTGTGGCTGGGGTGAAGTCAAGTGACCCGTAAAATGTAAACGATTGCAACCGCTACATATAGTTTATACAGATAAACTAAAAATGAATTAATTTAATAACTGTACGTTCGATCGATCTGAAATTTTGATACGATGCATTGTTACGTGACACGGGTCCGTAGTGACGCAATAATCTTCTGTACAGAAGGAACGTCTGTAGCAGATGAGATAAGACAGACCTACATCGACAGAAGAGGATGACCTTCATAAGTATGAGGCAGAAGTCTTCAAAAGACATGTTAAAAACTACCATGCTTGGAAACTATTGATTTAGTACTGAGTGTTAGGCCAGATTGAAAAAGTGCGAGTGGTAATGAAACATAGAAAAACTCAAAGGTTAACTTTCGTTTTGCGGACATCTCTATTTGGAATGAAAGTTACCGTCATGGTATTACAGATGGCTACAATCTTCTCGCAGTAAAAAAAAATTATATGACGTCATTGTTATAATAATAATAATAATAATAATAAATTTGATTATTTATATAGCGCTATATCCCAGTAAGGAACTGGGCTCACAGCGCTTTACATGAAAGAAATAACATACCTATAAGTATTAAAATTAACTTTCATATCATAACAAACACAAAAATTACAATAACTTATACGTATTGTTTTAGCTTATATTTTAATTTTGGAAAAGAGAGCGATATAAAAGAGAATTTGAGGATTTATAATTATAAAATACTTTGTACATTTCAGGAAGTTTAATATTTCGTATTTATCAAACAATGATAAGTTACTTAGGCTTTTGACAACAAAAAAAGAGTACCCGTAGGCGCCCTACAACCCCTAGTTTAATATAAAATAAAACAAACCCGTAAAAAAAAAGTTTTTGACTATAAATCCTTTATATATGAGACATAACTAAAAGTATTGATTATGTTCAAACGCGACAAACATTTACAGACTGAATCTGTCTTAACTCCCATTTGCTTTTAACCCAGGTGGGGGTGGGAGAGGGGAAAGGTCTGGTCATCGATCGCTGGACCGAGCTCAGCGTGACACGTAAAGTGTAAACAAAAGCACGCCGGTACATTTACGGATGGCGTCAACGCGCGAACTGAACTGTCACGTGAAAAAAACCCAATAAGAAACTGTGAAATTCAATTACATACGTTGTATAGAGATAATCTAAAATGCATTAATTTAATTACGGTACGTTCAGTCGATCTGAAATTTTGATACAATGCATTGTTAGGTAACACGAGTCTATGTGCCAAATTTTAGCTCGATGGCATCACGGGAAATGGGTCATTTTTTACTTTTGTTTTTCCGCCCGACCGACGTACGAAGAGATGACGACAGACAGAGAGAGACAGAGAGACAAGATGTCGAAGTTAATATAAGGGATTTAATAATAAGAAGAGCAAATTACAACATATGTAAGGTTTTGTTATTCATCTGATTATATCGTTTTGTTTCGTAGAAAGTTAAGCCGTTCTTTATTCTACAATAAATCATTTATATTTTTAAAATTTTGAAATTATTTTCTATTTTTAGTTCATCTTTGACAAACAAATGTTTAAATGTTGTTGTTTAAAAAAAATACTTTAAAATTATTGATGGATCTTTGGTATAGAAATTTTGATTGGAAAATTATTATTGTCCATAAAAAAATTTTCTTACGCCCTTTAGTTTCTGTTTGGTCGCTGCAGATAATGAGTCAATTGGTTCGTTACATCTTTCATTAAAAACAGCAACAAAAAAACAACAACAAAGAAACAAATTAAACCGACAAACAAACAAAAAACGTGGCATGTTTAACAGGGGCATTTGTCTACATTTGTGGGGGGTGGGGTGGGGGGTGGGGTGGGGGAGGAGGAAGCGCACGCTTCTAATACTAAAAAGGATTTCTCCAAGTAACAAAATTAATATTTAAAAATAAAAAATCTAAAAAGAAATAAGCGAATAGATGGTAAGTTAACGTTCATGGAGGCCACAATTCCAGTATTCCCCCACACCCACCCTACTTTAAAAGGAAAATAAAACAGGCCCGTAAAAACAAAGTTTTTGACTATAAATCCCTTATATATGAGTCATAACTAACAGTATTGATTATTTTCAAACGCGACAATCATTTACAGACTGAATCTGTCTTAACTCAATTTTGCTTCATAACCCTAAAGGGGGGGGGGCCGAGCTCAGCATGACACGTAAAATGTAAACAAAAGCACACCGATACTTCGATCGATCTGAAATTTTGATACGATGCATTGTTAGGTAAGACGGGTCCGTGTGCCAAATTTCACCTCGATCGGATCACGGGAAGTGGGTTATTTTTGACTTTTGTTTTTCCGCCCGCCCAAGACAGAGAGAGATGATAACAGACAGAGACGCCGGTGAAGTTAATATAAGGGATTTAATAAAACAAACCCGCAAAAACAAAGTTTTTGACTATAAATCCCTTATATATGAGATATAACTAACAGTATTGATTATTTTCAAACGCTACAAAAATTTACAGACTGAATCTGTCTTAACTTTAACTTAACTTTGCTTCATAACCCTAGGACCCGAGCTCAGCATGACACGTAAAATTTAAACAAAAGCACGCCGTTACTTCGATGGGTCGCGTCAAAGCGTCAACTCAAACTCTCACGTGGCAAAAAACAATAACAAACCGTGAATTTGAATTACATACGTTATATAAGGATAAACTAAAATGCATTAATTTAATTACAACAGTGGGGTGGAGGGAATACGATTTTTATCACTACCACCATCCCCCCAAAAAAAAATAATCAAAAGATGGGTTTCTTTGTTGATGTTTTTCTTTAGGAAAATTTTGATTTCAATGTTTTGAGTTAATATTTTGTATATATATATATATATTAAAGGCGTGAAAGCATAGATATGCATGTTTATATACAGGTAGTCCTCCGGTTACGACGGTCCGATCCCGACTTACGCTGTTTAGTGCTTACGAACGCGCCCCCGTAAAGAATAGTATTACGCGTTAGTCCGTATTCTAAAAAAAAATTCATGAGGTAACGAATTCTTTTCTCTATTTGAAATAACAAAAAATATTGAAAAATATGTATGATTATTATTTCAACCTACAACTTTCGTTTGCGAATTTTTCAAATGGCGAAGTTTTCAATCAAGTCAATAAAGCTGAGTAAGCTTACAAGTTCCTTTTCAATGCTCATTAGAGAGAGCATATTCAGCCTTTTTCGTCCCATGCAAATTCTAACTCATTATATATTCTTTTCAACTTTGAAAAGGATAGCTCTCAGCTGCAGTTTGATCTCATCATTGAAAGATAGACGCGAAGTGCGATGTGTACATTTGTAAATGACTGTGTGTTATATAGCTCATTCAAAAGCAGCAAAATTTTTAGCTCTGTTTTTTTCCATTAACGTTTCTTGTTTGTTTCATTAACGTTTCTTGATTGTTTCACCAGAAGAAGGAAGACATTAGCTCAAGTTTAGGAGCAGGGACGGAGACAACAACACATTTTATGAACAAGGATGAAATTCGATAGGTACCACGGAGCCGCCCTTTAAATGAATCAGTAGGTGACTGAGAAGAATTCGTTGTTAAAAAAAAGCAAAAACAAACAGGTAGCATATTTCTGCAAACAAACAAAGATCTTGTTTAAAATGTACTGTGCGCTTTGTGTGTCACAGTCATATTATAGCCGCTGTATTCCGGATCACTAAAGTCTTTGAGGGGCAGTGGATGGTGTGTCGAATGCGGCAGACAATTCGAGAGAAAAAAACAAGAGCACGGTGTTGCCCGATACGGAGCTCAACAGAATGTCTTTCCGAATCCGACCCTATGTGAGTAATTGGTGCTCTCATACCTACCAGGGTCTGCCACCCACCCACCCCCGTCGACGCTCTCAAGAAAAGTTTCCACCTATAATACTTGTTTCTCTGAACGACTTCTCAGCTTTACGCCAAAATGAATGACAAACTCTCTTTAGGGATTCTCACATCACAGCCCATTTCCCACTTTTGCCTGGAAGATATCACCCCTCTACTTTTGCCATGCATACAAAACGAGGCTCAGCTGAGAGATAAATCACACCCTAAATCAGCGGTTCCCAGTTTCCGTTAAGCGCGATCCGGGGGCCGCCTGAGTGGTACGCAAAAACTGTATATTGATGCTTGGGGAAAGTTAATTTTTAAAAAAATGATTTAAAAGGGGAAATTCATCAACATGTTATTATTTTTTAAAAACTTATTCATCACGGTCACCCAGCCCTACACAAAATTTCAAAACTATAAACTGTAAATTAAATTTTTGGAATTTTAAATTTTCTGTTTCCGACAATGTTCAACATGGCCAATACACGTTTCAAGTGCCCGACTCAGATAAGAACAGAGTAGCGTATGCTTCTAAATTTCCCAGGAAACTTACCATGTCATGTTCCTCCAAAAATAAAACGTGACATGATAGATAGGAAGTACATATCTAAACTTTTCTACGTTTTACGGCAACTCTGAAGTCAGGAATATGTTTTTGATGGTTTTTAAACGTTTTTAAAATAAAAATTTTTTTTTAAAAAGGTTCTTTTGAACAGCCATCGGTATTCTCATTTCTTTGGAGTGGGCCAGGCAATCTACGTCTGCAATTTGCAGCCATTGGATTGCCAGATTGGCTAAAATTGGTTCTATCCTCGGCCCTCGACATAGGTTGTAGCCAGGCGGAAAACGCGTTGACGCGAGCTGATTCCCCTAATCCACCAGACAAATGTTGCCAATCAGAGTTTGACCCCTGCGACTGGATCACACTCGTGTGTTCTTACCCTCCCGCGCCCTGCCTTAGGACGGATCCCCCGCCCGGAGCCCGGTCTCCAGCGTGTCCGTCCAGCAAAGACTATTACTCTACATTACTGGCCAATTTCTCCGCTCATCACCAGGCCGTCCTCTGTTCTAACGAAACGAAATTCCATTACTTGTCCATTTTTCGCCCTATTAGGCCCTCGGCCGAGTGCGCACGTTCATTTTCCTACAGTATAACATTTCCATCTAACGGGTTTCTGGCTGTTATTTCCCCTACACTTCCCACTCGACATAAAGCTTGTTTGACCCCTCGTCCAGAACTGCTCTGGGGCTTCGCTTAAGTATGAATATTTCTCGCCGTTTTTTTTTGTTGTATTCTTCTTTTTTTATTTTTGTATTTCTGGTCTTACCCATGCAGAGTCGCGCGATTGATTCCCTTTGTCATATTTATCCCGTTAATTAATCGACACAAGTTGCACTGCTAAACTTTGCCTTTTAAGCGCATTATAGTTCGATTAGTTTGAATCTCAATTAATCACTGTTAATTTTTTTTCAAGTTTGATTTCATTTCGCCTTGCAGGGATCCAAACAATAAACAAGGGAAAGAATCGACACCCATTGTCAGAGGCTCGCTGTAAGAAAAAAAATGGTAGAGTTGGGGAAAGGGGGGGGGAGGGGGTTAATCCAATAAATTGCATTGATAAGATTCCTGGAGCTGGGACAGAGTGTGAGTGCGTAATGACCACTATTGACCAGATCACTACAACAGACCATCACAATATGGCCGGGGCCGATGAGGTTACGATCGTTGTCAAGGGCGTGCAAACATAAGAAATGTCATTGGCGCGCTAAGCAATAGGATCACATTCAATCACGGTGGGATCGTCTTCGCCTCGGTCCGAACGATTCTCTTGATTGGCACACACTGTTTACTGCTAGACTGTCACACACCCAACACCTGGAATTGAAACATTAAAAAAATTATTTTCTCGGAACAATTCAGCAGATAATGGATACCAACAGTGGCGTAGCTTGGGTTGTAGTCACTTCCCTCACCCCCCCACCCAAATCCTCAATGGATCTCTTCATTTCAAAATACAAAATTATTGCACAAAAACACGATGAAAATGTAAAAAATCACCTTAAACAAAGGTAGTTGGTTTTAAAGATTTTAAAGTCATTTTAAAGCCTAGTATCAGTTGTGTTCACCTCTCTTCTAAACCTTGCTATTTTGTTTAAGCGCTCATTTTCGAAAACTCATTGAACAAGTTTATCCTTTGACCATTAACACTACTGAACTTGCTAATAGTAAACTCTTGTGTTGATCAGTTCCAAATATTTATACTACGCCCGTGTCCGATGTTGATCAGATGTAGAGTTAATAATGAACAGTTTTAATACACCACATAATCTTTTAGTTGTTCTCTTGCCGCTTAGTTAATTGTGTTTTTTTTCTTCTATGGTCTGAAAATTAAAATGCTTTTTCAATAGCATAAATATGACAGCAAGTAACAACGCTCCTTGTGAAGAAACAATCTCAAGCGCTCTTATAACTATAGGGCACCAAATATCCATATGCTGCTATGTATTATTAATTGTTTCATATAGATTAGCTTAAGGTAACTGTTGAGGTAAACGGGAAATCACAGAGTTTAAAAGACCTTGCGCAGTCAAAATTTCCAACAGGATCACATAGAGCTTCAGTCAGCGCCACACATTAAATACATAATTATCTTTCACTGGCTAAACTCCCCCTTGATCAGCAATTCAACGACCTTCCAGTTTGTTCAGCCAAGACATCCCATCGATGAGTTATTGCAACAGAAAATGATTTTTATTTCTTTAGTTGCAGAATATTATTGCGTCCTACGTTCTTATAAGAACGCACAGACCTTGCTGATCTGTTGGCAAGCGACACATCGTTCGAATCCCGCGGCTTGGAGGGAACTGTGTGGCACAATCCCCACCCGCCCAGTTTCATTTTCCTAAACAACGTGATGGCATTTTGTTAACTTGAACTTTGCACATCATTATGACTTGTACTTTTAGATTTGGAAGATTGTCCGTGCTGAGGTCATCAGATTTTGTCCACGTTATACAAAAGACATTATTTTTAAAATAATAATAATCACAGAAACACTTATCTCACAACAAATTTTCCAGTGTAAATTTAAATTGCAAAAATCTAATATTTCACTCATCTAAGCACTTTTGTCATCTGATCATTGTAGCATGTGTCAGGTATAAAGGAATAAAACTCCAAAATACCTCTCAGCCATGATAATATCTTAGCTTTCCAGGATTGATAAATCCGTTTAGAGTGTGTGGTAAATAGCAATGTGTGGATACTTTTCTGTAGAAGTCCTCCTCTAAAGTCTCACTAGGTCCTCCTGAAGTACTCCTCTAAAGTCTCACTAGGTCCTCCTGAAGTACTCCTCTAAAGTCTCACTAGGTCCTCCTGAAATACTCCTCTAAAGTCTCACTAGGTCCTCCTGAAGTACTCCTCTAAAGTCTCACTAGGTCCTCCTGAAGTACTCCTCTAAAGTCTCACTAGGTCCTCCTGAAGTACTCCGCTAAAGTCTCACTAGGTCCTCCTGAAGTAATCCTCTAAAGTCTCACTAGGTCCTCCTGAAGTACTCCTCTAAAGTCTCACTAGGTCCTCCTTATCACCGGATCATGTAGAAGAACTCCTCTAAAGTCTCACTAGGTCCTCCTGAAGTACTCCGCTAAAGTCTCACTAGGTCCTCCTGAAGTAATCCTCTAAAGTCTCACTAGGTCCTCCTGAAGTACTCCTCTTCTAAAGTCTCACTAGGTCCTCCTTATCACCGGATCATGTAGAAGTACTCCTCTAAAGTCTCACTAGGTCCTCCTTATCACCGGATCATGTAGAAGTACTCCTCTAAAGTCTCACTAGGTCCTCCTTATCACCGGATCATGTAGAAGTACTCCTCTAAAGTCTCACTAGGTCCTCCTTATCACCGGGTCATGTAGAAGTACTCCTCTAAAGTCTCACTAGGTCCTCCTTATCACCGGATCACGTAGAAGTACTCCTCTAAAGTCTCACTAGGTCCTCCTTATCACCGGGTCATGTAGAAGTACTCCTCTAAAGTCTCACTAGGTCCTCCTTATCACCGGGTCATGTAGAAGTACTCCTCTAAAGTTATTATTATTATAAGTACTCCTCTAAAGTCTCACTAGGTCCTCCTTATCACCGGGTCATGTTTAGACATCAACTTGAGGAAGGTTTCTCTTCATATTGAACATTCATCTTTGTTGTACCACGTAATGGAAAAAATTTGCTGTGTAAGAAACAACATGTGCAGGTTATCTTTCCACTTATACATCTCCTGTCCACCACATCAATGCTTTGCGCATATTTTTGAACGCATTTTCCCTTGGAAAAAATTGCGTTTATAGATTCGAAATGTCAGTCAAGCTTGACAATGCAACTGCTCTTGAACCATACCAGATAGAGGGTTCGGGTATTTTGCAAATATGCTAAGGAGGTCCCAAGGATGTGCAACGGCCAAAAAAATACCGAAAAGGTTTACTGGATTTCCTGGAAAATCCAAACAAACCGAAAAAATATCAGTATTTTGTCAATTTCTCGCCAACCATAACATCTATCGGGTTGAAACAAACGTCAAACAATAGCGAATAATATTTAGAACAATGTTGGAGAAGGAATTCTTTACATATTATACATGTTCGTTCGACTCCCGTAATTTTAAAAGCAATTTTTTACAGCAATTGTTTTGTTTATTTACAAAATTATTGATTTGAAATGACTTTTCATTTAATATAAAATGACTAGATTGTAATGGGGCGCTGTGGCTCCTACGGCGCCCACTTTTTAAAAAAGCCTAATTAACGTGTCCTTGTTTGATAAATACGAAGTATTACTTTCTGAAATGTGCACAAAGTATTTTATAATAGGGTTTGTAGGGCGCCTACGGCGCTCACTTTTTTTGGGTCAAAAGCCCAAGTAACTTATCCTTGTTTGATAAATAAGAAATATTAAACTTCCTGAAATGTACACTAAGTATTTTATAATTAACAATCCTCAAATCCTCTTTTTACATCGTTCCCTTTTCCAACATTAAAATATAAGCTAAAACAATGACGTCATATAATATTTTATTTACAGCTCGTCTTTAATTTAAAGTTTAATTTATAATTATTTTGCACACCTCTTGATGCACAGCTTATATTAAATATAAGCTCAAACAATGACGTCATATAATATTTTTTACAGTGCTAATCACCCACACGATTTTTTAACTGCTATATACTGTTGTACATCGTTCCTCGGCGTTCCATAGTGAGGAAGTACATCGCTTGGGCTTTTATATTATTTATAGTTAATGGGGTTTTCCCTCTTTGTGAATGCTTATGTTAGATTGTTGCGTGGTGCGCATTATATTGACACATTCTTGGTGTGATGTAGCGTGAGTGGATATGACGCCATATTGTGTTTGGTTTCAGAATTACTTATTTGAATCAACTTTTATTGTAATCCAGAATGATATCCCTTGATAAAAATCGGAAATTCCTTGTTGGAAATTGCGTTTAAATACTCATTTGAGTTTTTATTTCTTGTTTTCTTCTGTAACCTAATGGAGAGCTTATTTCTCAGAATTAAGATAATTACATCTTCCCGAAACTACGAAAGTTACCAAACACTGCAATAGACGTTAAAGCATGGTAGAATAAAATATGTTTTTCTGACCTACTTAAGATCACTTCATTTTTTACCCAGGGGCCGTCCATAAATGACGTCAAGCAATTTTGGTCAATTTTTCACTCCCCCTACCCCTTCGTCACAAAAACTTAGACCCCCCTCCAATATGACGTCACAAAGCTTTGCGGCCCCCCCCCCATAAAATCTGTAGTTTCTATTTGAAAAAGAGCATGTTTCAAATCACTTTTGTTTTGTCATTTAAGTATGCATTAGTGTAAGGTTGCACTCTAATATCGTAACACGCATGAAGCCATGTAAAACGTCATACAATTAAATGGTAAGAAATCAAATATTTAAGTGGAACTTTCATTTAAAGTTGCGAGATTTGATGTGACGTCACATTTCTCAAACATTTCTCAAGGAATAATAAGTCAATTAAAGCAGGTTGCTTTTCTACACATACACACACACACTTTTCTAAGTCGGTAATATTAGGCATAGTTTTTGTTCGTCCAAAAAAAAGTGTTTACTTCCCTTCTTTTTTCTCTCTCTTTGCCATCTCTTCATAAAACGTCACTAAAACGTAAGGGGGATATTAATACCCTCATCAACCTCTAACTTTTAATAACACAAACTTTTTGGAATGGTTAGGAAAAGAAGAAAAGTTTAATGTGATCCGTTGTTCGTTTATGAAATTCCATGATCGATAAGTGAGTGTTCTGTAAACATGATATTTTTTTTATTTTATTTTAAATTGGTGTCACGCCCTTGGATGTAGTCACCCGGTGTGGTCCGCCTCGCCTTAGCTACGCCATTGGATACAAATAAAATTTTGATGATCAAACATTCAATACGGAATCTGAAATAAAATATAACGAATAATTTAGAGCATCACTTTGAATGAACTCGCTGTTCTTAACAATTCTTCCAGTATTTGCAAGTCTTAACGCTGCAGTTTCGTCTTAAGGTAATTTGATAATACTGCTTACATTGAAGACACGTGTTGAAAAATTTAACATAAACATTAAAGGGAAATCCTCCTCCTATATAATAAAAGGCTATGTTCTGTCCGGTCATCGATAGCGATTGGTCCCTCAAACACATATGACTCCCACAGCCAATCATATTGAACACGTTTACGCGGACGTTCAAAACGAGTTATTTTTGGTGCAGTATTTCTTCCAAAACTTTATTTTGAGTTATGCGCGTTGGGATTTATAGTCAAAAAGCTCTGTTTTTACGAGTTATTTATTTTAACTATAATGAATAGTATTTTTGACGTGATCCACATGTAAGCCGGTCGAGACGGCTGTTGGAGGGGAGTTACAACATGCCACCGAACGGTGGCGGAACGTCATTGGACGGGCTTTGTTGCTCGTTAGAAATAAATATGGTAACTATCACTTCACTTGTCATGTAATGAGGTCAACGTGCTATATAACATACTAAAAATGTTCTCCCACCCACCAAAAAAACAAAACAAACTAAGATGCAATTGGGAGGGGGGGGTTAGGGCATTGAGGGTTGGATTGGTTTAACAAGATACTCCGGCATTTTTCTGGGTGGTGTGAGATTCCTCCTTTCACCCCTTCCCTGGAATAACTGTTAAACTTGTTTTGTTGTTATTTGACTTTCTCTGGCGATGCGAGATTTGTCGCACAAACTAATTGCCACCATGGGATATAGGCACGTGCTCCTATATATCCAAGTTTAGCGCCCCCCCTCCCACGCCACCAATGTGTTAAAACAACAACAACTGCAAGCCAATTTCAACTGAATCGCGCTCCTACCGCCCATACACACATCCTAGCAGATTGTTGTTAATTTGTTCGCCCCTGGCCTCCCAGGTCCCCCCCCCCTCTCCCGCAGTGATTGTGACACAATGGCATCGGGTATTCAAAACTCTGGATAGAAGACCAAGTGATGTAAGGGATGGTCACGGCTTGACCCAAGGTCTCCATTTTGGCTCTGATTAGGACTGTTACATGTTCACAGTCACTTTTTCCCTCCTGCTTTTGGTCACCTCATTATTTGATGTGACTATTTGTCGCATTCAATTGAGATCATCTTCAAAGGGGCACAACCCCCTCTTTCATCCCCAAGGGATTGACGGGCCTTGTTCTTAATAGAAATCCCCCTTCTCTCCCCTGTACAATGCCGCCTCTATCCCTCCTGCTTTCTGCGCCCCGATTCCCAATTTTTCTAAAAAGTTCTGCCCATTCTCGAAAACCCCGTCATTATCTCCCTTAGCTGGCTCTTCCCATTGTTTTGAAGCTCTCCACGAGACAAGGTCCCGTTTTGTTTCTGGTCCCCGTTATTGACAACTTAAATGAAGTGACTAAATCGGGACTCGCGCAAGCGCTAAAAGATGCTAAATTCCGAGCAGTCGATTTGTCAGATGTACATAGGTCATGCAAACAAACGCTTGATGTTTCCGAAAGTATACAGACGATAACAACAATGTTTTGTTTTGAGCCCCATTGACGTCATCACGTTAAGAAATCCTCTCCCTGTCATGGTAGCGTCACATGACCGGGTTGGATTGTAGGGAATCAAGACGCTAATGATAATAAAGATATTTAATTGTGTCCTGTAAATGCCCCCCCACCCACTTTTATTTTATGGAATAATACGGCAATTAAAGCAGATTGTTTTTCTTCCCTCCGTTTCCCCCCTTTCTAAATCGGAAATCGTTTTTGTTCGTCCAAAAAGTTTTTACTTCAACTTTTTTTTAAAAAACTCTATGCCATCTCTTCATAAAACGTTACGTAAACGAAAGGAGGATATTAATCCCTATCTTAGTTTACAATTAAAAAAAAAGTATAATTGAAATTATATCTTTCAAGCAATGACTCTTTGTCAACGCAATAAGATAATACATCCAAAAACACCAGCAAAACCTTACGCCTAGTTACCAATTTACCCAGCGTCCGATACCCCTCTCTGGCACCCACTCGGACCCGAGATTTCTATTCTAGAGCCCAGTTGCTGTCCGGCCCATTGTTAAAATCTTCCTCACTCGAAGGCCCGGGCCCCTAGAAAGGTGAGCACGCAATTAGGCCGTCAATGTTCGCGAATTGTTCAGCCATGTCCCCCATTCCACGTCATCGGGCCGGTAATGAGCGAGTCCCCAGTGGTCCCGGGAGGACAGGACCAGGCCGGCACCAAGATGACATCTGTCGGTTTAGCGCGCGAGATCGGAGTCTCGCGAGATGATTAAATATTTACGGGGTTGTGCGAGAATTCTCCGGCATGAGACGTTGGGTCGTGTATTGCTGGGCCCCGGGTAACGCCCAGAGCTTACATCATGAGCTTACATCACTCGCATTTATGTCATTTATTTAGTGGCAGGGGGCTTAGGAGTAGACGTCATGGGGTTTTTATCATGGAGTCTAAGTGATTGATCTATAACTTATTGGGTCTAAATTATGAAGTCTAAATCATTGATCTAACTTGTGGGGTTTAAATCATGGAGTCTAAGTGATTGATCTATAACTTATTGGGTCTAAATTATGAAGTCTAAATCATTGATCTAACTTGTGGGGTTTAAATCATGGAGTCTAAGTGATTGATCTATAACTTATTGGTTCTAAATTATGAAGTCTAAATCATTGATCTAACTTGTGGGGTTTAAATCATGGAGTCTAAGTGATTGATCTATAACTTATTGGGTCTAAATTATGAAGTCTAAATCATTGATCTAACTTGTGGGGTTTAAATCATGGAGTCTAAGTGATCGATCTATAACTTATTGGGTCTAAATTATGAAGTCTAAATCATTGACCTAACTTGTGGGGTTTAAATCACGAAGTCTAAGTCATTGATCTATAACTTATTGGGTCTAAATTATGAAGTCTAAATTATTGATCTAATTTGTGGGGTCTACATTATGAAGTCTAAGTCAACTGATCTAACATATGAGATCCAAATCATGAGATATAAATCATGGATGCTATAACATAGTGTATAAATTTTACATTTATCTAAATTAGAGCTGCGGAAATTAACGATTAATTTCTCGATTAATCGTTAAAAAGTTTTAGCTATTAAAATTTTTTAAACGATTAATCGACCCACCACTTATAGATGTACTGGAAGTCAAAAAGTAAAATATTTTGGCCGATAAATATAAACTAATTTTTGGACGTTTACACGAACATTTTTGTTTTAAACTATTCACTTAGGGGATTGTTCAAAATGTTGATAAAAGTTATTGTGTCCATTGAGAGAAATCGTTTGCCTACCATGTAATGTGCCCGCCAAGTCTAAGCTCGTTGTTTCGTGTGCAAAGTTTCACAACGTCCATTTTGTGTGCAAAATTTTACAGAATTTTCTGCGCTGTGATTCTAAACTCCTGAGTGGCGTCGGTAAAATATCTGCGCAGCGGCGCTGCTTAAAGGGAACATTGCTACCATGGTTCTAACACTTCGCTTACACATCACCTGCAAACAAAACATCCACTACAGTATCAGAAACTTCAAATGAAACAATCTAAGGCTATGTAAACGATTGTTCAGCTCGGCTGTTTATATTGTCAATAAGACCCGCTCATCACTTGAACCGAGTAATGTGAATACACTTGTCTGTTTGCGTTATTGGTTAAAAGGTGTCATACGAAGAAGACATTCCAGTGTTATTTCGATTTTCGCCAAGTAAGTTAAATAAAATTAAATGTTACTTATGACACCATCAATTTCAATTTTTGGCTTTAATCGAAATTAACGAATAATTAATCGTTAATTTTTAAAAAGTTATCGATTAATTTTAAATTAATCGATAACAGCCCTAATATATATATATATATATACACTAATATACATAACTAAACTATTGAAAATAATATAAGTTGTCAACGCCATTCTTAACCCTTATTGTGTAACGCACAGAGCCTCATCAACCTCATTGTCTTAAAATTAGATAGCTGGGTAACGGGTAGACAGGATAAACATTTTGCGATTTGGTAAAAGACTGAAATAAACAGGAGCGGCCTTTTGGGGTGTCAGCTAGGGCAATCGCCCCAGGCCCCGCGCTTAGTTCAGACTTGAGATTATATCTTAGTAACAAAAGAGCCGACAGATATTGCACTACTGAGTTTGCGAAAGAATTGATCTAATCTAGGGGGCCCGGGGGGGGGGTCATTGTTGCACCAGGCCTCGCACGTACCTAGCGCCACCTCTGGAAATAAAAGTATTCTTTGGAAAGTTAGCCAAACGCATTTTTAAGGAAACTTCAAAAACTATAAAAATATATGCATAACTTTAAACCCTGGTAAATGTAGTTAAATAAAGCGATAAGTGTGAATGAAGTGAAACAGATTATCTTAAGATTGTCTATCTGATGTAACTTGTTTTGTTATCTGCTTTTAAAGGGGTATAAGGGACGTGTGTTTCATCGCCAGCCACTTCACTAGCCATTCTTAGGACGGAACCTGCCCTATATGGAACGCTAAATATAAAAAAGTGGCCGCCTATAAATGACGTCACGCGCTTAGGCGTGCGAGGATGGTGGAAGAGCCCCCGCCACAAATGAGCGGGACAGTGGACGGGAAACTATGTGGCTGAAGGTAGGGGTCTGAGGCAAGGGGGGGCGGACTAAGTGTATTGGGGTAGGAGTATGATTTTAGAGATTCATGGGGTTGAAGGGGTTTGGGCATCAGGGTTTGTGGGTCGTGGGAGGTATTGGGTGGGGTGGTAGGGGGTCCTATAGGAGCGGTGACGGCAGGTATAGTGTGGATTGTGTCATGGGGATCGAATGGTCTCATCGTCATTTGTATGTAGTTTTGGGATTGTCTGGTGGGCGGCGTATGGTGACATGAGGATTTGTGTTTTTGTAAAGAGGGGGAGGCGGGGGGCACGCTGGGGGGGCATACAGCGGTGTGTCAAGTGCGATTGGGGGGGTGTTCGTATACATGTGGGTGGAGGGGTACGCGAAGGGGCGGTTTTATGGCAGGCACAAATGTTTGAAGGCTATGGGACACGGGCTGGGCTTGGGAAAGGTATCTAGAATTTTGTGGGACATGGGGAGGAGGCTAGTTCGGCGTGTGAGGGGGACGTGGAATTTTGGTGGGATGAAAGGCAAGGGTTTAAGTTTGGTTAGGGGTGGGGGTTTAGGGTTTAGAGGCGGGGTTTTTTTGTTCATTAGGGGAGGAGGGGTGAAGGGGGTTGAGGGTTTCTGAGTTTTTGTTATAACTCTGTTGGTTTTTGGGTTTTGAGTGTGTGTGGACTAGGGATGTGTTGGCATCTGGGTGATAAGAAGTACTGGTGTATTTGGATTAGAAAGGAGGGTGGTGTGGGGTTTATGTGTTGCGCCGAAGGGGTTGAGATTCGGAAAGTGAATGTTATGTGGTCATATCTCTGGATATTGAGGGTCACACATTTCTGTATAGTTATTCTCCTAGCGAACTGCTTACACTAAGGAGGAGGAACGCGAAAGCCAGCAGACCTCTCTGTCCCTCCCCCCCCCCCACCCCCTCTCCCCCCCCCCCCCCTCCCCCCCCCCCCCCCCCCCCCCACCAACCCCCAACACCACCTCTCGCATTATGGATAAAGCAATTATTAAAATAAAATTAAAAAAAAATTTCCCGCAAGAATCGAAAGAATCTACAACATTTTGGTAACCTTACAACTTACTATATAAGGACCACCACCTCCAAATACGAAATGGAGCTTTCCAAAAATTTATTGTAGCGCTTATGCAAATGCAGCTCTCTTAAAATAAGCAACGCATGATGTTATAACTTATGACGTTTATCGAGTAAAATAAAATCGCGGCGTCTAATCTCCACCAATTTCGCGATTTGAGAACGGACCCAAGAAACGGATAGTTTGGAGATTATGTATAGGATTTATTTAATGTAAGGAAAAATAAATAATGTATGCGTAGCGATGTATGAGATATTCACCGCAGTGATCAGAAACACGCGATCTCACACCAGTTTCTGAAGCATGTAGCAGATACATTTTCATTAACAGGTTAGTAAAATAATGCGTGTTCATCTTTTCATTTAGCTTCTCATTAATTGTGCAGAAAGAACGACTCGATTCATGCTAGATGTCCATAAAAATTTAAATTTATAATAAAAAGTGTTGGGTTTCCGGGTGTGGCTGGAGGTCACTGTTTCCAGTGAGAAATTTTGTTGCATGCGAGAGGATTATCAACTGCAGCACGAACGTCCTGATCAACCGGCAATATTCACTACTCTTTTGGTTGATACGTTACAATGGGAAACCGCTTGGTCAATTGTCCCCACACCCAAACTATATTGGAACTTTTAATTTTAGCGGGCAGCATTTTCAACGGAACGAATAGATAAATAGCTTGCACTAACAATATTCTGTATAATATCATTTAATAGAATATTATTTTTTTACCCAAGCCTTTATCAAAACTCTGCTTACTATTTAATTATAATATGGGTTTAATGCAATCTTCGTACTTACAGGATACAACTTAGTGGATTTCAGTGTTTCTTCTCCCACACCCCCTCAAATGCTATCCATTTTAAAATATTTTAGAAAAAACGATATAAAAACACATACACACACACACACAGCACATTGTTGAAACATGACCCAAACCACGCAACTGGACGACTGTGAAAAGAAGAAAGGGAGGAAACAACAACAACGATGATGTTTCATTTGCCTCTTAGAAGAAACTACAGCATAAAACCAATACTAAACCAATTATTGCTGACTACGTTATACGCTAAGACGAATTATTACCAACTCCGACCATATGTAACACACATCTATATTATTAAACAATATAATTAGCAATGTCACGTCTGTAGTGTCTGTCCGTGACACTACTAATTTTAGAAAGCAGCGCACCAAATTGCTGCACCAATGCATCAAAAGGTGTGCAAATTAAAGATGCGCTGTAAAAAATATTATATGACGTCATTGTTTTCGCTCATATTTTAATTTTGGAAAAGGGATCAATGTAAAAAGAGGATTTGATGATGGTTAATTATAAAATAAAAAAAAACAACCCCTATTATAAAATACTTTGTGTACATTTCAGAAAGTTTAATATTTCGTATTTATCAAACAAGGACAAGTTAGTTGGGCTTTTGAAAAAGGTCGACGCCGTAGGCGCCCTAAAAAAATTGCATTTTTATAAAATAAATAGATTTCAGCTGAAAACTTCCGTCATTTTTGACGGGTGATACGCTAGTATATTATATTCAACCTCGAGACATCTGAGCAGACGGTATTATAGTTTAAATACTTTGTTTGTTTGTAGTTTTTTTTATAAATTTAAATCTAAAATATGTCATCAACTGTCCACCCAAACTGACCACCACCAACCACATGGGCTTAAACGGCAATCTTGCTTGACAGAAGTCATAACACCAGTCCACGCCCACTTGTGACCCTTGACCCGTGGCACGCGCGTGCATTTAAAGGGGTCAACCGCCCTGACCCGTAATTAGCCGCAGCGGCCAGCGAGACTCTTGAATGGGACTCTTCTCTTCCATCTTCGATTTGCATGCAAATCTCACGCTGCGGTGTCGTAATTGAAAGCGAAAGGAGTCAAAAGTGTTATCCTTTGCGCAACTTTCTTTACATTTCATTCGACTGAAGAGCTCCTTCTTCAGCACGGTGAATGGATTTTTCAAGTGCTTCGCGGAGAAGAAGAAAAAAAACAGAAAAGGAAGAAACTATCTCCAAAAGGACGGCAAAAAGACAAGTATGTCGCCAATGCTGTCTATGGGTAATCTCCCCATTGATCGTAAAAACCGAAAAAGGCTGATAGATATTTAACAGTTTTAGCATTTTGAAAGGAATCAGGCTCAAAAAATGGCGTGACGATGTGTAGCCCGCAGAAAAGATGACAAGAAAGAAACAAAAATCTTTTATTTTTCTCTTCATGCCTTCAAGTTTTTTTTTGTTTTTTTTAGCTTGAGGATTTTGATCGGTTTCCGGTTTTTGTGGTAAGAGGTTGGAGTGGGAAGTGGGGTGAGGAGGAGGGGGGCAGTGGAATTTATTATGCATGCACTTGACATAATGGCGTCGTCGCCAAGGGAAGACAATCTGCTGTGGTTTGTGTAGAGCTTGTTGGAGTGTCGCGAATTAAGTGGAGGAAAATGTTTTGATTTGAATCGTTTCTTTGTTAGTCCGGCTGGTTAGACATTTGAAAAGTTATGATCAGAGTGGCTGGGGGCATTTCCTCAGCGTTTGGGAAATATTTAATTTTTAATTACATTTTTAAAAAATAATTCTTTTTAAAGCAGCGTATTGTTTTATTTAAGTACTAAGTAGAAAATTAAAATATCACATTCTAATTGAAGTTGAAGTATTTAAAATTAACGATATGCTCCAGCATTTAAATTTTCGTTTCATATCAGTCTTGTTGATTAAACAAAGGTATCATTTTATCTGGCATTTTTATAGCACTAGGCAATGTGTGCATCTTCTCCAGAATTCATAGTCAAAAAAGCAATCAAACAAACGAACAAAAAGGAAGAGACCAAACCTTCAAAAGTTTATACAGCGTAGGCCTACACTTCAATCCGTCAAAAACACTTTGCTATTTTACCATGATCATATTCTCAGAACGGTAGAGAAATATACGAAACCCACTAAACTAAAATTTCTCTAAACTTGTTGATCTTATCGCCACTATCATAATTTTTTTTCTACGTGGAATATTATAGAGCGTTCTTGGAAAATGCTATAAGACAATTCAAACAATTTGTTTTTTACAACATAATCGCATTATTTTTTTAAAAAATCTCTAAAACAAACAAGTTTCCATCAAAGTTTATGTAAAGTCCCCAATTTGGGACTCATTCCTTGATTTAATTACCACACTGGGACACGAACCTTATATAATAAGTCATGAAAGTAGCTTGGCAAAAATTTGAAAGTTGTACCATTTGATCCGGTTGAACATTAAGAGCCAAGAGTTGATCACATCAGCGAAATTTGTGCGTCTGGCCCCGACGGTGGAGGATATTTTTAGTTTAAAACTCTTCAGGACTGTAGAAGTACACATTGCACGAGAAAAAACAAACAAACAAGAACAAACATTTGAACTTTTATTTTCGAGATTTAAATTTATAAATGGCTTTACGAGTAAGACTTATATAAGAAGTGATATAGAAATATATCTCATTGCACACAGTTAAAAGATATTTATGCAACTTTTTAACAAATAGCTCTTAACATCAAGAGAGCAGTAGATGAACTGCTAACTCCTGCCAAGCAATCAAGGACTGCACGGTTCCAAAAAGTAACACTTGAGTCTATCTGCACTTGACACCTTCGTGTCTATTGCCTCCAACTCTCCAACCTTCATTTCCTGATTACTTCTCTGAGTGACCAATGAAGTACCGGTATTCTTTCCAATATAACAGTGTAACACGGTGAGCCCCATTCATCACGTAAAGGAGCCATGAGGATCAAAACATTGATCGTTGGCCCTGAAGTAAAGAAGAACTGTAACACATTATCTGATGTCAGCTCTTACTCATGAAGCCATCTAAACATAAACTTACTGTGTGTAAAATTTAAGAAGTGTAAAATGATTTACGACCTGTCAATAGTTTAAAATTTCAAATAATAGAATTTTGTACTGAAGCTTTTTCTTGTTATACCTATTTGTGCCTTTCAGACATTTCTATCCTCGTGTGCAGCCACGCATTTAAGTGACGAAGTTTTATAAAATGCCGATTTGAGACTCTTCCACACACCTTACCTACCAGTAAAACTTATTACGTTTATATGTAATACAGTAGTTATATAAAAATATAATAAAATCAAAGAAAATGTCAACTTTATAAACTAAATTGTAAATTTCATGTCAATAAACGTAGAATGCGTATATCCACAAAGACCTATATACAGTCGGATTTCTCTAAGTCGCACTTTCCTAAGTCGAAATTCTCCCTATATCGAATTAATTGTTAGGTCCCGGCCAAATTCTGCACCTATTACGCCATTTTCCCTAGCTCGAAAACTCCGTAAGTCGAATTTTTTTCCCCGGTCCCTTCGCGTTCGACTTAGAGGGGTCCGACACTACATGTATTACAAAGCTCTAACGCTGTTCTGAAACAAATAGCCTACATAACAAATGCTCTCTAAGACGAATACAATATAACTCACACAAAGCTCATACCTCACGTACGTCAGAACCAACAAGCATCATACGTCACAGTATTCAATTTAAAAAAAAATTTAAAAAATCGTCGTAGAACGAAAGGCGTTCAATCTAATCTTTTCATTTGAATCGCCGAGAACGCAGTGACATTAACGTTTCTGGTTGGCCCTTTTTAACCAAATAATATCCTGGAAACTTAAACCGCTGAATTCAAGAAATCCCCAGAACTTTCAACCAAGTACAGAACTTTCAACCAAGTACAGAACTTTCAACCAAGTACAGAACTTTCAACCAAGTACAGAACTTTCAACCAAGTACAGAACTTTCAACCAAGTACAGAACTTTCAACCAAGTACAGAACTTTCAACCAAGTACAGAACTTTCAACCAAGTACCAAGTTTAATGACCACAGCTACACTGTTCCTAATGTAACTTTTAAACAAAACATGTCTTAATATGCTGCAAGCCCTCAGTTTTCACCCAAGCGCCTTCAACTGTCTAGCCGTTTTGATATTCTTACCCACCAATAAAAAAAAACAAATTTTAATAATTAAAAAGCTCTTCGTTTTATGTCCACAAAAATATTTTTAAATAAACGTAAACTTTAAAACATGTTCTTAAACTAAGTAAGTCAACGTTCAGAACAATTCATGCGTTGAGATACGCAAGGATAACTCCTAGAAATTATCTGTCTTCACAATACACGTCCAATCAGCCCCCCCCACCCCCACCCCCCACACACACACCCGGCACCTATTCTTTAAAGATCTACGTCACCAAATTTGCAGCTCCGACCAATCCAATGGGGGAGAGGTCTCAGTTGATGGCAGTGACGTCACCTCTCGCTCTCACATCTAGACAACAAAAGTATCGTATACCGACTGTATCGTCTGCTTCACGGGGATGTTCGCGCGTCCTTTCAGCTGACTTAACACTGTCAGACTTACGGGGATCTTTAGGGAACAGCGTAAAGATATCATACTGGAAATTTTTCAACATTATTTGGGGTCTTTCAATCCAGATTGATACATTGATCTTCAGAAGATATCGGTTTGACCCTCTTTCCCCATCCCGATTCATCTTTTATAGTAACCGTAGTTTTGAAACGGGTTTTGTTGACGTTTGTCTGCTACTAAAAAGATTTAAATTTCAGTCTAATACCGATTATACAATTTTCGTAAGTGAAAGGTAGCGTATAGAGTAAAAAATTTAGTTTGGAAATTTTGACAACGCATAAATCTAAACTTGTCTTATCTTATCTTAACTTTAGCATCCGCTTACAAGTAACGTATTTCTCGCGACGAAAAAAGGACTTTTTAAATCCCTTATATTAACTTCGCGGCCGTCTCTGTCTGTCGTCATCTCATCATCTCTCTCATCATCTCATGGGCTGGGCGGGCGGAAAAAGAAAAGTAAAAAATGACCCACTTCCACTGATCCGATCGAGCTGAAATTTGGCACACGGACCCGACTCACCTAACAATGCATCGTATCAAAATTTCAGATCGATCGATCGTACCGTAATTAAATTAATGCATTTTTAGTTTATCCTTATATGAGGTATGTAATTTAAATTCACTGTTTGTTATTGTTTTTTAAATCCCTTATATTAGCTTCACCGCCGTCTCTCTCTCTCTGTCTTGGGTTCGCGGTCGGTCGGTCGGGAGGGCGGAAAAACGAAAGTAAAAAATCACCGAATTCCCGTGATGCCATCGAACTGAAATTTGACACACAGACTTGTATCACCCAACAATGCATCGTATCAAAATTTCAGATCGATCGAACGTGCAGTTATTAAATTAATGAATTTTTAGTTTATCTATATAAACTATATGTAGCGGTCGCTATTGTTTACATTTTACGGGTCACTTGACTTCAGGCCAGCCATCGATGACCACATCTCATGGAGGAGGAGTTCACTCAGTTTTAGGCTGTAAATGTTTGTCGCGTTGGAACATAATCAATTTTTTAAGTTCTGCCTCATATATAAGGGATTTATAGTCAAAAACTTTGTTTCTACGGGGTTGTTTTATTTCTACCACTTCCACGTGAGTGTGAGTTGACGCCGACCGTCGTGTTGACGCCGACCGTCGTGCCGACACCCCCCTCACATCCCACCCCCATTTATTAAAGACAAGGGACATCACTCGGTGTCAGTCTGTAAATGTTTGAAAATAATCAATACTGTTAGTTATGTCTCATATATAAGGGATTTATAGTCAAAAACTTTGTTTTTCAATCCCTTATATTAACTTCACCGGCGTCTCTCTCTCTCTCTCTCTCTCTCTCTCTCTCTCTCTCTCTCTCTCTCTCTCTCTCTCTCTCTCTCTCTCTCTCTCTCTCTGTCTGTCTGTCTTGGGCTCGGCGGGCGGAAAAACAGAAGTCAAAAATGACCCACTTCCCATGATCCGATCAAACTGAAATTTGGCACACGGACCCGTCGAACCTAACAATGCATCGTATCAAAATTTCAGATCGATCGATCGTACCGTAATTAAATTAATGCATTTTTAGTTTATCCTTATATGAGGTATGTAATTCAAAATTCACTGTTTGTTATTTTTTTTTAAATTCCAGTTCCACGTTAGTTTGAGTTGACGCCGACCGTCGTGTTGACGACGACCGTCGTGCCCAACCCCCTCACATCCCACCCCCATTTATTAAAGACAAGGGACATCACTCAGTGTCAGTCTGTAAATGTTTAAAAATAATCACTACTGTTAGTTATGTCTCATATATAAGGGATTTATAGTCAAAAACTTTGTTTTTACGGGTTTGTTTTATTAAATCCCTTATATTAACTTCGCGGCCGTCTCTCTCTCTCTCTCTCTGTCTTGGGCTCGGCGGGCGGAAAAACAGAAGTAAAAAATGACCCACTTCCCATGATCCGATCGAACTGAAATTTTTCACACGGACCCGTCTGACCTAACAATGCATCGTATCAAAATTTCAGATCGATCGATCGTACCGTAATTAAATTAATGCATTTTTAGTTTATCCTTATATGAGGTATGTAATTTAAATTCACGATTTGTTATTGTTTTTTTGCCACGTGAAATTTTCAGCTGACGCATTGAGGCGACTCAACGAAGCGACGGGCGCTTTTGTTTACATTTTACGTGTCACTCTGAGCTCGGTCAAGCGAATCGGTGACCAGACTTTTCCCCTCTCCCCCACCCACCCCTCCCCCCACCCCCACCCACCCCTCCCCTCTGGGGCTATGAAGCTAACTTGAGTTAAGACAGATTCAGTCTGTAAATGTTTGAAAATAATCAATACTGTTAGTTATGTCTCATACATAAGGGATTTATAGTCAAAAACTTTGTTTTTACGGGTTTGTTTTTTTACGGGTTTGTTTCATTAAATCCCTTATATTAACTTCACTTGCGTCTCTCTCTCTCTCTGTCTTGGGCGGGCGGAAAAACAGAAGTCAAAAATGACCCACTTCCCATAATCCGATCGAACTGAAATTTGGCACACGGACCCGTCTAACCTAACAATGCATCGTATCAAAATTTCAGATCGATCGAACGTACCGTAATTAAATTAATGCATTTTTAGTTTATCCTTATATGAGGTATGTAATTTAAATTCACGGTTTGTTATTTTTTTTTCCCCACGTGAAATTTTTGAGCTGACGCATTGAGGCGACCCAACGAAGCGACGGGGCGCTTTTGTTTACATTTTACGTGTCACTCTGAGCTCGGTCAAGCGAATCGGTGACCAGACTTTTCCCCTCCCCCCCCCCACTAGGGTTATGATGCAAAGTTGAGTTAAGACAGATTCAGTCTGTAAATGTTTGAAAATAATCAATACTGTTAGTTATGTCTCATATATAAGGGATTTATAGTCAAAAACTTTGTTTTTACGGGTTTGTTTTTTAAAATAAATTAGGTCACCGCCATGGTTAACCTATGCAAACATTGTAATGGATGACAACACTATGATTGAAAAAAAAAGATCACTCAGATTGATTCATGCGTTATACCAAAATGACCCCTATCTCACAAAATTGAATCTCGCTTTCAAAAGAAACTTTTATTCGTTGTCATAACTCCACCAACCACGTTTAACCAAACAAATAGCGCAGCCTCAAACATCCACTATTGCGAGTTTTGTGTGTAGAAGAAGGAAGACAGGTCCAGGATTGATATACAGGACTAGGAGGCCAGAGAAAAATATTTTAACCATGTTTCTTTTAAAATAAATATTTTTAAAAAATAGTTTGGCATTAACACACACACACACACAAAAGCATCATAACTCATTAAGGCAAAAACAAAACAAAAATTCGAAAACACCATTTTCCTGGGAATCGAACCCCCCTGCATCAGATTGGTAACTCTACATCTTACCACGAGAACACAACCTATGGCTATATATATATATAGAACTTTAATGCGATTTTCATGAAGCGCTCCGTAAAAAGGTTACATCTTTACAAGTATCCATTTTTTAAAAAAATGCGGCATCTTAAATCCCCATCAATCAAAACATTTTATGGATTTGGGAAGACACAGACAGTTCGAGAATGAATTTACATGCCAGGTTGTCCTCTATATTTTGGTCTTCATAAACGCCAAAGGGGATCATGGAACTGTGGACTAACTCATCTAAACTATAATACGAACCTTCTTGGGCGTTGTACGTCTATGCAACTGAGTTTTTCTTTCTTTTTTTATAATTTTTGTTTATTCACAGAGCGAACAATAAATGTGTCTGTAGTAATATCCCTACAGGCTAGATTTTAGACATAAAGTTTCAAAGTGGTGTAAAATTTCGTTTATGTGTTAGTTTATATTAAATCAAATTAGGTACATGTTAAACGAAAATAACACAATGTTCAGTTTTCTTTTAAAAAAAATCCATTTCTCGTCGACAAAAGATTTGATAATGAGGACGAAAACGTGCACATACATTTTCTGTTACATTACTTAAGAGTGACTCAATATTTCTCTTTTTGCTTAGAAATATTTTTTGTCAAAGTAAGCGATTCAGACATCTCCTCATACCTGGCCACAGATGACGCGGCTAATGTGATAAGGTGATGCCAGGATTACTCTCTCTTCGCGGTGTAATCACGTGACTTTCTGCAAACCGTCGGCAGACGTTGGCGGCGAAAACTTCCGTAAATGCTCTTCGCTCAAGCGTTGCCGCTAAACGCTGTCCACATGCGCCCCTCCGGTCATCCGTGTTCAAAACTGTGTTGGTACCGTCGTTACGCCGTCGTCCGCGTCGACGTCAAGGTGAATACCGACACAACTCCAAGCACAATGGTGAGGTCGTCTGCAACAATGGGAGGTGGGGGCGGGTGTGGGTGGGTGAGAAGCTGTGGGGGAGGCGAGAGGGATGGCTGTCGTCACAAGAGCTTGTCATCGTTGTCTCGTACGTCTGTCCGAGGCGCAATGTTTTGTTGGTTCAAGAGGTTTTCAAGCGGGTGTCGGTGAAGGTATTCAACGCAAATGTGATTAGCTCGCAGGACGACTCGGGGGTGTGCGGGGGCGTGAGGGCGTCAAGGGGTTGTGGTGTTATTTGGCCGGTGTGAGGGGGGGGCAGGTGGTCAGTGGCGCTGGACGAATGGTTTCATTGTTAGGTCACCGAGAATAATGCACGCGCCAGGTAATGAGAGTATGGGACATGCGAGTGAGGGAAGGTGAGGTGGAGGAGAGGAGGTGCGAGGGAGACCGCGTAGAATTGAGAGAAGTCGTGAAGGAAGACTTAGGCGTAGGCGTAGGCGTAGAAATGAAATATCATACTTTTTATAGTATGACAAATTTTTGCGGATTGAATAGTTTTGTCGATAAAACGTTAACAAAAATGTGGAGATAGAATAAATGTAGACAGACTGATAGAAAACGGGACGCCAATTACAAAAAGAAAGAATGAATTACAAGTAGAACAAGAAAGCGAGGAAGAAGCAATGAAGAAGATGAAGAACGGAGCTATATAGTTGAAAATATTTGTTTTTAAAAATCGGAATAAGTATAATTGAAGGGAAAGCTCTCTAATAATGCAGTTAGGCAGGCACTTGAGTGGAAACCAAAAAATGTCAAGGCGGACGCAAGAAATCACCGAGATGCTGTTTATTGCTTGAGGCTCCCTGAACAGGAAAGAGATGGGTAAAACTAAAATACAATTATGCTCTGATAGAACCCCACGCTCCTTAAAGAATCTAGAGAATAGAATCTCATGATGGTGGTGATGATGATGATGATGATGATGATGGTGATGGTAATGGTTGACTACCAATTTTTGCGATGATAAGCGGAGATCGCGTGATACGGGGGTTGAATAAACATTTTAAACGAAAATAATACTGATAATAAAAAGCTTCACGTTTTAACTTTATACAACAGCAACACATTAACAACACTTACTTAAAATGCAAACCTGATTACAATGGCATCATTTCGGGTTATGATATTCTAATTTTATTTAAATTATGGACACTTGTATATGTGTAATCTCCAACCATTTTAACTGAATGTTCAGTTGAAGTTACATCAGTTTGTGTAAAGCTATGAAGCTAAAACGTGTTTAAATACCCACGAAGAAGGATTCTTCTTTCAATTTAATAGCTTTCTCTTTCGACTGAAATGCTGCACTTAATGCAAAAAAGTTTTTGGGCTTAATCTCATCAGTGTTTGACGATCTGATTTTAAGGGTTTAAATAATTATAGCAAGCACTGAAGATTAAAATATTTACAAACACCGAGAATAGAAGAGTCAGCACCTTAAGGATAATAATTTTAAAAAATTAATGGAGATTTTAAAGTCAATTAGTTGCTCAGTTCGAATAGAAACTATCCGTAGATGTAAGGTTGGTTAGCGAGATGTCCCTGAGAAGACGCCCATTTACATTTTAACTTTAACTCATGCATATTCAGTTTTGGAATTCAAACGGTTTTGAGATCTTAAAAAGAAATGGCAAGCAAACGAAGATTAGAAAATGATTTTATCTAATATTTTTGCACATGTAAGTTTATGGGATGAATGCCAACCTGATATGACCGGAGCACTGTTCGACATGAGTACACATGCCAACCTGATATGACCGGAGCACTGTTCGACATGAGTACACATGCCAACCTGATATGACCGGAGCATTGTTCGACATGAGTACACATGCCAACCTGATATGACCGGAGCACTGTTCGACATGAGTACACATGCCAACCTGATATGACCGGAGCACTGTTTGACATGAGTACACATGCCAACCTGATATGACCGGAGCACTGTTCGACATGAGTACACATGCCAACCTGATATGACCGGAGCACTGTTCGACATGAGTACACATGCCAACCTGATATGACCGGAGCACTGTTCGACATGAGTACACATGCCAACCTGATATGACCGGAGCACTGTTCGACATGAGTACACATGCCAACCTGATATGACCGGAGCACTGTTCGACATGAGTACACATGCCAACCTGATATGACCGGAGCACTGTTCGACATGAGTACACATGCCAACCTGATATGACCGGAGCACTGTTCGACAGTACACAATGCCAACCTGATATGACCGGAGCACTGTTCGACATGAGTACACATGCCAACCTGATATGACCGGAGCACTGTTCGACATGAGTACACATGCCAACCTGATATGACCGGAGCACTGTTCGACAGTACACATGCCAACCTGATATGACCGGAGCACTGTTCGACATGAGTACACATGCCAACCTGATATGACCGGAGCACTGTTCGACAGTACACATGCCAACCTGATATGACCGGAGCACTTTTCGACATGAGTACACATGCCAACCTGATATGACCGGAGCACTGTTCGACATGAGTACACATGCCAACCTGATATGACCGGAGCACTGTTCGACATGAGTACACATGCCAACCTGATATGACCGGAGCACTGTTCGACAGTAAACAATGCCAACCTGATATGACCGGAGCACTGTTCGACAGTCCACAATACCAACCTGATATGACCGGAGCACTGTTCGACATGACTACACATGCCAACCTGATATGACCGGAGCACTGTTCGACATGAGTACACATGCCAACCTGATATGACCGGAGCACTGTTCGACAGTACACAATGCCAACCTGATATGACCGGAGCACTGTTCGACATGAGTACACATGCCAACCTGATATGACCGGAGCACTGTTTGACATGAGTACACATGCCAACCTGATATGACCGGAGCACTGTTCGACATGAGTACACATGCCAACCTGATATGACCGGAGCACTGTTCGACATGAGTACACATGCCAACCTGATATGACCGGAGCACTGTTCGACATGAGTACACATGCCAACCTGATATGACCGGAGCACTGTTCGACATGAGTACACATGCCAACCTGATATGACCGGAGCACTGTTCGACATGAGTACACATGCCAACCTGATATGACCGGAGCACTGTTCGACAGTACACAATGCCAACCTGATATGACCGGAGCACTGTTCGACAGTACACAATACCAACCTGATATGACCGGAGCACGGTTCGACATGAGTACACATGCCAACCTGATATGACCGGAGCACTGTTCGACATGAGTACACATGCCAACCTGATATGACCGGAGCACTGTTCGACAGTACACAATGCCAACCTTATATGACCGGAGCACTGTTCGACATGAGTACACATGCCAACCTGATATGACCGGAGCACTGTTCGACATGAGTACACATGCCAACCTGATATGACCGGAGCACTGTTCGACAGTACACATGCCAACCTGATATGACCGGAGCACTTTTCGACATGAGTACACATGCCAACCTGATATGACCGGAGCACTGTTCGACATGAGTACACATGCCAACCTGATATGACCGGAGCACTGTTCGACATGAGTACACATGCCAACCTGATATGACCGGAGCACTGTTCGACAGTACACAATGCCAACCTGATATGACCGGAGCACTGTTCGACAGTACACAATACCAACCTGATATGACCGGAGCACTGTTCGACATGAGTACACATGCCAACCTTATATGACCGGAGCACTGTTCGACATGAGTACACATGCCAACCTGATATGACCGGAGCACTGTTCGACATGAGTACACATGCCAACCTGATATGACCGGAGCAATGTTCGACAGTACACAATGCCAACCTGATATGACCGGAGCACTGTTCGACAGTACACAATGCCAACCTGATATGACCGGAGCACTGTTCGACAGTACACATGCCACCTATTGCAGCCCTTGATAAATATGTATAGGAATAGGACGATTCTTTCAGGAAATCATAAAGTCACGCATGCCATAAAGACAATAAAGTATAGACGAACTGGTAAAAGATTAGGTAATAGACAACCAGCAAACGCCTTGAACGGAAGCTAAACTTTGCATCATCCTGGTTTGGTCTGATTTACTTATTTTCAATACACAAATAAAATTACATGGTTTTTAAACAAATAAATAAAGGTAAAAAAAATGATTTTTAAAAACCACGTTTTTACAAGCGGACTAAAAAGAAGAAAATAATTTAAAACTGGTAAGTTCAAGTACTCTAATTTAATATGACTAAAAACGTGGGACAGGCGCTTATGAGGTTTAACATATGCAGCTCACTCATACTCTCACTTATAGATCTCTCTTTTGCCTTCTAAATTAGAAATCTTTAATTTTTATACCAAACACCCGCCCCACGTTTTTAGTGTATACAATGACGGTATACAAGTAAGTTTGATAGCGTGCAGAGTAAATATATATTAAACAATATAATTTGCAATTGTCACGCAAGTAGTGTCTGTCAGTCAGTCCTGACTACTAATTTTAGAAAGCAGGGAAAACCAAATTACTGCACCAAAGCATCAAAAGGTGTGCGAATTAAATATGCGCTGTAAAAAATATTATATGACATCATTGTTTTCGCTCATATTTTAATTTTGGAAAAGGGATCAATGTAAATAGAGGATTTGATGATGGTTAATTATAAAATTAAAAAAAACAAAGGGGGTGCCGTAGGCGCCCTACAACCCCTATTATAAAATACTTTGTGTACATTTCAGAAAGTTTAATATTTCGTATTTATCAATCAAGGACAAGTTAGTTGGGCTTTTGAAAAAGGTCGGCGCCGTAGGCGCCCTACAAAAAGTGCATTTTTTAATAAAATAAATAGATTTCAGCTGCAGACTTCCGTCATTTTGACGGGTGATACGCTAGTATACATATATATATATATCTTTATATAGAAAGGGTCTCAACTTACATGTGTAACAAATCTGCTAAGTAAATGGGGGATGGGGCACTGTACTGGGGTGCGATAAATGTTTGCTGTGGGGAAAATGGTGAGGTGTGGCAATAATTCTATTCTTATAAGTACTTTAATTATATGTTTGCTCTGTTAAACAACTTTTTATGTGTGTGTGTCCCACAACCTCGTGGTCGTAGGGTGTTCTAATGTTTCCATTAGAACTTTCTCGGGGATTGGTAGACCTTGGCGTCGCCCATCTCCTCTCCAGGTCAGCGGAGTAATTTTTAGCGATAGTCATTCATCAACATTTTTATTTTGGCTTTAACGTGGGCCAGATCCCACGCCCCTCAGTTTGTGAGGCGAGCGCACTGTTGACTTCGCTGTCTTAAACGACTTTAGGAGGCTGTAAGTTCACGAATGACGTCAATTATCTTCAAACATGAATGTAAGAAATTCTATATGTGGTCTCTTTCTTATCTATACAGACGCTCCTTCTATGCAGAAGATAATGGCGTCCACAGACCATGACAGACGATCTGTTGGCAAGTGATGCAGCGTTCACAGGCCACGGCTTTGTGGGTTACACGCATTACTCAGCCGCCTAACTACATGTAGTGTTAGGTACCCATTCGGAGCTGGGTGACTCAGGGATGCCCTAGGCCCCTGGAACAAATCCTTGCCTTCACATTGATTCGAACCCGCGACCATCGGTACGACAGTCGAGCGCGCTGCCACTCGACCACCGTGGTCGAATGAAGAATTGCTTCTACCTACCCGCCGAGAGCCGATTGAATCCGAAAACTATAATATGTATGACCCAGTCTGAACAGAAATACAAAAAAGGGGTAGATGTAAAGAAGGGTGTACACTATACTACAATAAAGGTGATAAGGTTACAGAAGAAACAAACAAACAGAGCAAAGGCAAATACACTCTAACAGTGGTGGTCAGGTGTTCACAACAAACAGGCAGAAAGCAATACTCTAAGACCAGGGTGGTCAGATGTCGCGGTTGGAGGGGGAGTACGAAAGCAATACCCTCTAATAAGGGTGGCGAGGTTTACAGCACCAAAAGACAGAAAGCATTATTGTCTAAAAAGGGTAAAATGTGAAGGGGTCAGAACTCAGAACAGACAAATATACCGAAAGATGTGCTTTCTAATAAGACAATGTCAGGGTCCAATACTAATACATCGGCCAGGAGTTTGAGCGAGTTTTCGAATGTCTACTCCTAACGACGAAAATTGAAGGGAGGGGGGAGAAAAGGAGATGGGGCACTTTAGGGGCCACGGAAGGTCCTTTGAGAATCGAGGACATGACGAGGGTTTTTGTATATTTTTTTTCTCGTATGGAAGGTCTGGGAATCCTGAGACGACCGGAGAGTGTCGTCTGCTCGCTGCTTATGGGAGAGTTGTCTTTCCCGAGTCCAAATCCCTCCACACGAAACAATTAGTGCCCATTTACCGTATCGAGTTGCTCGCATCGATCTCTCAGGATTCCTTCCCTTTACTCCTACAAAAAGTCAAAAAATAAAACCAAGAGCCGACAGCTCAGCGGGGGACCAACCCGTCTCGAAGCCGTCTGAGCACGGGTGACCACACCCATCTCGTTACCAGATGACAAGAATCCTCGCAGCGACGGCCAATGAAACCGTGTCTCACCGCTTGGGTCAGTCAGAGACAAATCGATAATTGACGCAACGGTCGCCCCACCTCCTGATTGGATGCCGGTCTCGGCGGAGTGACATAGAAATTCCGTACTGGCCACAGATATAAAATAGAAGGAGAGGGACAATCTTATTAGTCATTTTAATTTTGTGCAGTCAAACCATTTCATCTTTACGTCCGTACCGCGCACCATCCTGTTAAACAATCTCTGGGAGGAAAAAAATATTCTTTTACTTAGGAACAATTCTTTCGGGCAGTTTCCTTGCCTAATCACCGCTGACGCCCTAGCGCGAGGCAGTGAGTTCAGTTATCGTCTGCTCTGATACAGTTATCGAGGAGTGTCGTGTTAAAACTTATCAGATTTGGCGCCGTCCCGCCAGTGTTGCATCAGGTGTAATGGCATTTCTCTTGCTTTAGAGCAGCGGGCGGCATTTTTTCAAATCGCCTGCTTCCCATTGTCGTTTTGTGTGGGTAAATCTAAAATCTCTCAAGTGACCTGTACTGGACTCTAGGTCAAAGCTTGTCAACAAATTTGATGGTCGACACTAGTACGTTACACGTGACTATTCTTGGAGTGCAGTTCATACCAATATGTTCCAATTCGGGAACTTCTCATAGCCAATAAAAAATTTTATGTTTTTTTTTCTCAAACGTTATGTAGAGTTCGAAAAAATATTAAATTATAAACAGATCTTGCGAAAGTTTATTTGAGCTGTTTTTCTTATAAGTAAAATGAACTTATTTCTAAATACATTTTTAAAAAGAAAATTTAGTGTGTATTTGTTAAACAGGTATTCGGAAAGTGTTTTTCAAAAGTATGAATCCAGTTTGAGACAAGCCACGAGACGTGCGCACCGAGTTTAATACTGGACAACAGACGTACGCATCGAGTTTGATACAAAACAACTGACGTGCGCACCGAGTTTGATACAAGACGCCTGACGTGCGCACCGAGTTTGATACAAGACGCCTGACGTGCGCACCGAATTTGATACAAGACACCTGACGTGCTCGCCGATGTGGATTAGGTTTAAAAGTGATCAACTGTCGCGTGCCTTTGTGTCAAACAAAACTCAAGAATAAAATTAAAGGGTGTGAAACAGATCTGCAAAAATCATCAAATCGCCACAAGTCGAAAATATTTTTCTGGTGTTTTAGCGATCACCAAAGTTGCAAGTCCACACCTTCTTTTCCAGAGATCACGCACCCCGTAGTCACACACCCTCATCTCACAACGCTCGTCAGGTACCACACACCTCTCAAGGTCACAAAACGCGTGTGAGTGTGTGTCTTCTCCAAACTTCCCGCCCATCCGGGATTCGATCTACATCAATTTTTTTTTATTGTGGTAGGTTGTCAACATTACCGCCAAAATTCTGTTCCCGAGCCTCATGGAGGAGCACAGGGTGCCGGGGGACGAGAGGGATAAACGGAAATGTGATGATTTCTCCAGTCTCTACTCCCTGGACACTGGGCACGGACCCGTGGCGTCGCAGAGGTCGTTGTCTGACCACACAGGTATTTACGCTGTTGAAATCTGAAATCGATGTTCTTTAATTCCCGCTTTCACGAAGGGGGCCGTGGGCGTTGTATCAAAGTTATACTTGAAGATATTTTAAAAAAAAACAACAACATACAACAGGCCAATTGTAGCACTTTATTTTTTAACAGAAGCCTAATTAGTGTTACAACCGTTTGGTACACCACCGCACCCTTTTTATACCACGCTCCATTCCCAGCACAATTAAAATAGCCCCCCCACCCCAATTTTATTTTATTACAATAAAAAATTCCACTAAATTAACTAGATCAATTTTTTGTTTAAAGTTTCCTCAAACAAATGAAAATATTTAACTCCAAACACGAAAGAGTTGGTGTTTTTAAAACTCTCGTTTAGTGCAGTTAGTGCAGTGTTTCTCAATTATTTTCTGTCATGCACTTAGGAAGAAAGAAGAAAATATTTCGCGCCCCCCGCGACTGTAAATAGTATCATTTGTCTATAAAATTGTTATAAGTACACCTCTGCATAACGGTCAAACTAGCCCCCCTTCACGGAGCCTCACTCCCCCCTGTGGGGCGCGCCCCACTATTTGAGAAGCACCGAGTTAGTGGAAAGTATCTATGTTATTTATGGTATCGTTTCTTTGATCGACCGACTGACCAGCCGAGCGACTAAATTATTACATACAGAAATATTTATTTGAATGATTAAAAAAAAACACAATAAGTATAATTCATGAAATCAGGGAGAAATAAGGTTTTAAAATAAAACGCGCCGTTACTTGACGCATAACTAAACCTTGTTTGGACTTAAAGTTTAGGGCCTGTTGTTAAAAACACTTATTTGTCTACATAAAGTTAGGGGATTTAAAAATATCACAATTTCGTAAAGATAAAGTTTAGGTCCTGTACATAAATACATTTTGTAGAAATAAAATTTTGTTGGCTGAAAATAAAACAATTTTACACACGTGAAGTTCAGGGCCTATAGATTAACGTCTTTTCGTTTATTTATTCTCACAAAAATATTAAGTTAATTTTATTTATTAAACATCAATGAATTATTTATTATTATTATTATTTTTATGAATTGTTTTTATTTTATAATTTAAAAAATAATTGTGTTCCTTTCGTGTGATTTTAAGAATGTCTCCCTCCACCGTTTAAAATGTTCTCCCTTTCACGATTTAAGACTAACCCCATTCACTATACAAGTATTTTGAAATTTATTTGCTTTAAAAATTAAAAATAACTTTATAAGTCAATTTCTTAAATATATTTACTATGAATAAAATAAAAGTTTAAATGGTTTGAATTATAATCCATACGCAACTATTATACATTTGTTTTTTCGAAAGTCATCTATTTTTATTAAGTGACATTTAGTTTAAATTTCCAATTCGAAACCATTTGTCCAGTTTCAGAAAATTGTTCGATTCAATAGAAAATTAAATGAAATATAACCAGTATAAAAAGATATGGAAAAAAAAACCTTGACCATAAATTCCTATTTTCAGCTGTATAAGGTTGCCGCGGGTATAAGATGACTTTAAGAGGTTTCAATACAAATTAAATAAATATTTTAACTCGTATCTTTCATTGGTTGATAGTTGTTTTTATTGGATCGGATGTTTAAAACAAAATTTTCATTAATGACTATTAGATTTTCCCCAACTCATGGATATTTTGTATATTTATTCGCTACATCAAGGTGTATTTGTTAGAATTTATAAAGGTCAACCCGTGAAACCCTAACTTTGACATTCCAGAACGATTGTAATGTATAACCTTGTAACAATTTTTAGTTGCCCTACTGGAATGAGTGTAATATTTAACATGGTCCATGGTAAAAATGACTTGCCCTACCCAAATGAATGTTATATTTCAAATATTAGCCATTAATTAATTAGAGTTAAAAATGTCCAAACATTATCTGATTATTAGAGCCAATATGTTTATACAACTCGCCCACCAGTGGCTGCGATGCGATAACTTCCCATCTGCTAATGTTATTAAACAATGCATATATTAATATTAAGCTATTTATTTTAAAGAAAAAAACTGTTATTAGTGTCCCCCTGTACAACAACCAACATTATTTTTTAAAAAAAACAACAAAAAACTATGAATTACATACTAATATATTACACTATACATTTCTGATATGTTACATTAACATTCCAATTGCCGTTAAAAAATGCTTTCAACTGGCATTTAGATTTAATTTATAGAGTTTTATCTTATCTGTTTACAGACGCTCCTTCTATACAGAAGATTATTGCGTCCTACGCTTATCTATGGTTTGTGTTTAGTCCTGCATTTTTATTAGAGATTTAAATGTTGATAAAGTGTTGGTTTTCCTGGATTCTTCAGGCAACCCATCCCACGCCCGAATTCCGGACGGGAAGAAGGAAAACTTGTATGTGTTTGTTCTTGCATACGGAATAAGAAAGGTGTTTTTATCCTTATGTCTATCTGAGGGTTGTATTAAGTTATCTTTGTGTTGTATTTCTAAATTAGAATTAATTGCTTTATGTATGATTACTACTTTGCTCTTGGTTCTTCTATCCTCTAGTGTTTCAAGGTTTAATGATTTAACTAATGGTGTTATTCTTGTCAGTTTTGAATATTCTCCAGTAATGAATCTGGCAGCTCTTTTTTGAATTTGTTCTAGTTTATCAATGTTTTCTTTGGTGGATGGGTCCCATACAGAAGATGCATATTCTAGTACAGGTCTCACCAAAGTGAGGTAGCATTTTAGTTTTATATCTCTATTACATTTGTTAAAGTTTCTTTTTATAAAGCCTAAGGTTTTGTTTGATTTTTTAATAACTTCATTGACATGGGAATTCCATGATAGTTTCTCATTTATTAAGACTCCTAAGTATTTTGCATCTTTAGTTTGGGTCAGTTCTTTTCCATGAATGTAATATTTTGAATTTATTTGTTTCTTTTTCTTTGTTACTCTTAACAGTTGACACTTTTCTGGGTGGAAAGACATACTCCAGTTAGTTTCCCATTTTATCAATTCATCTAAGTCTTTTTGTAAAATTTTGCTATCTTGTTCTGATTTAATTGTTCTATAGATTATACAATCATCAGCAAATAACCTAACTTTTGTACCTGTTGAGATGTTGTTGGGTAAATCATTTATATAAATTAAAAAGAGTAAGGGACCTAGCACAGTTCCTAGTGGAACTCCTGAGTTAACCTTTATTGGTGCAGATTTAGATCCATTAATTATTACAGTTTGCTCCCTGCCCTAAAGGAAGTCTTGGATCCAGTGATGTAAGGAACCTGAGATTCCAAAGTAGTTAAGTTTTTTAAGTAAACTAAGGTGGTGAACTTTGTCAATGCTTTTGAGAAGTCTAGTAATATTGTATCTATTTGATCATTTTTGTCTAAGCCTTTTGATAGTTCATCTATTAAACCTATTAATTGTGTTTCACATGATCTGTTTTTTCTAAAGCCGTCAGTGAGTCAGAGTCAGTGATGAGTGTGTATACAGTATATATATTTTTTTTAATGAGATCTATGGCACCCTTTAAATAATAATGATTTTAGAAACATATTTAATTCTGAAACAAATTTGGATAGCATTATTTTCTGTGAACCATCTCAACCTACATAGAAGCCAGAATGATAAAAACATTAATTGGGGCCTATACATATTGAAGAAGAAAATAAATAAATACATTTCATAAAATGGGGCTTCTTCGCAAAAATTTGGGATAGAAATGTCTAGACTTATTATAATTGACATCAACGTGCACTGTAGAGGGAATTTCAGCAAAACAACATAATAATAAATAGTACGCGCACCAAACGTGTTTGTGTTATTTATATGAATCCATTTGTTAAATATGAAATTGGCATCGGGAATTTTATCTAGGTTTGTCATAGTCATATGTATAACTATATCGTATTACGCACACAACCGCGCAAAGTTATTTATAGAGCGTTTCAGAGTCAGTGAGTTAATCAGCCAGTGAGTGAATGAATGTAGAAATCTATATATATAATTCTCTTCGTGGTTGGACCCTGCGAGGCAACAAGAAGCTGCGTGTGCAACAGAGCGTGACGAATGACCCTCACTCGGGTCAACTAAACACTGTTGGCAAGCGTGGGGGGATGAAATGGAAAAAAAAGGGGGGGGGGTGGGTGGGAGTGGGTGGCAACAATGCACTTGCGTTCACTTCACATTGTTCCT